>CM053152.1:83861450-85231450 GCA_028571685.1 Heterohyrax brucei
TGTGAGTGCTTTTTTGACCCTAATAACTTGCAACATGTTGTTTTCCTTTTCAAAATGGGTAATTGAGAGCTTGACATAACTAATGCCACAATGATGCTCTAAGTAGCTTGCACCTGTTTTTTAGTTTACCAGTTATACTGGCCCCTTTCCAAAGAGACGCAGAGCTCCCTTGGCTCCCGGGGCCCTGGTCTCCCTCCCTTTCTTTGCTGTTCTGAGAAATAGCCTTCAGCCTGGGAGACAGCAGCTAGGAGGGCTGCTTCGCATTTTTTTTTTGTCTCTACAACTTTCTTTCTTGCTCCTTATCTTAGTCAGAATGGACTTGGCAGGCTAGTTCCACTAGCTAAGCAATTATTATACAAGTTTTGTTTTTGCCTGTTACAAACATGCAGATTAGAGTTCAGGTGTCAGAAATATATCTCTGTCGTTTAATAAACAATTTCTTGGGGCTATCTTGTGATATATACAATTATCTGTAGGCTATGTACTTAAAAACATGACATAATCCTTGCCAAAAATGATATGTAATCTCTGATGTAAAAACTGTCATTTGAGACTCCGAGGACAACAGCCTGCATTGCTGTCGAGTCTCTGGTGGTATCATACCTCCTCTAAGAAACCGTTTCCTCTTTCTAACTTGGAGTATGTTTCATTGCTTTGACTGCTCCAGGGAATGGATCGTAATCAGGTAATACTTTGACTAACACCATATGGTGGAAGCGAAGCTGTGCCAGTTACTGGGTCCAGTTCTTAAAGAAATTTTCAGCTTCTACTTTCTGTTTCTTAGAATGTTCATTCCAGATGCCTGGAACTGTCTTGTGGGACATTCAGAAACTCTGAAACTGGAGGAGGGAATATCTGTCGCTTCTTCAGTAGATAGTCACAGCGGAGCCCCGACTCTAACCATCATTGTCAAGGTCCATACCCATAAACAGAGCTTTCTTGGCCCCTCTACTCCAAGTGACTTCAGGGGTCAGTGCCATATGGAGCCTAAGAATCACCCTTTGACTCCCAAAGTGAGGAATTGTTGTGACTTTCAGTCAAATAAGTTATGGAGTGATTGGTTAGACAGCAAAGCGGTGAAGCTGGTTTACTAATTTTTTGAAAGTAGATGGCCATGCCTCTCTTCCTCATCTGTCTTAGTCTGGAAGGTCTTCTGAAATCTGTCCACCAGGGGTGACCCTGCAGATACGTGAATACCAGTGACACAGTTTGCGGCATCATAGCCACAGGTGAGCCACCACAGTATGTAACAAACTGACCGACAGGTGATGGTGCTGTATCTTAACAGACTCAAACATTAGATGGACAGTTCTGGGGTAGTGCCCAAGAGGACATCACAGGTCAATGAATGTGCACTCGACTCATTTATAAGGAAAGAAAATCATTTGTAAGCAAAGTGAAAAGTAGTTGAGTTGCGCTTGGCTCTGCCAGATTTCTAAACATTTAGAAGCGTAATCTTATGATGAGTGGAAAGTTGCATTGCAGAAGTAGTTTACTCCTTTTCTCTAAGACTCATTTTCCAACACTGTGTGACAAGATCGCTATAGCAACCTTGCTGCCTTGTGTAGTCTTTACAGTTAAAGGGGGCTGTGTACTTCCGAGGGAAGCCCTGGTCTTAGGTCTTGGGTGGGAGGAGCTGGACTTGCGGGAAGGAAAGAGCTTGCTCAAGAGCTCAATGATTTCATCCGGAAAACACCAGCCCAAGGCTTCACTCCCACAGCAGCAGGGAAGAAAACGTTTTTGTTTTTAAAGAGCTTGTACTTTCAAGGTAAACTATGTGCCATCAGAAATGTCTGCTCTTCTAAAGCTTCTACATTATTAATAAAAATATACTGCACTGTGACTCTTTGCTTATAAAAGTGTGTCATTGAGCAAGTTCAGAGCTAGTCTTCATTCTAAGATTCTTTATTTTGGTTTTCTTCCTGTGCTCCTGGCTGCAGTCTTTTGTCCATTTTTCATTTCTCCAGCATACTTGCCAGAGAGCGGTAGTGAGAAGAGGAGAGAGTACAGCACACACACACAAAGGAACCTTCCTGTAGCTTTTCTGGGAAAATGGTTTTGATTAGGTATAATGCTGAAATGAGCAATCATATCTCTTCTTTAACATTTTGCTTATCCATAAAGCAAATTTTACTTAATTTATTAATTTTCCAGATTTGTAATAAAGCACTCTTAATCAATACACAGTAGATTGTGTTGTATGTTTCTTTGTATAATTTGCATCTAACGTAATATCTGGATTACTGTTGTCGTTAGATGTTGTTGAGTCAGCTCTGACTCATAGCGACGTTACAAATGAGAGAATGAAACTGCCTGGTCCTGTGCCGTTCTACCTGACCGTGGGCGTATTTGAGTTCTTTATTAAAGCTATTGTATCAATTGCTTTCAATTTTGCTGACTCTCTGTCAACCATGGTGTTCTTTTCTAGCCATTGGTCTTTCCTGATTGTTATGGATTGAATTGTGTCCCCCAAAATGATTGGTCTTTCCTGATTGTTATGGATTGAGTTGTGTCCCCCAAAATGTCAACTTGGCGAGCCATGATTTCTAGTATTATGTGATTATTTTAGTCATCTGGGACTGCTCTAACAGAAACACCACAGGAGAAATGTTTTAACAAAGAGAAGTTTTTTCTTACATAGTAAAGGAGGCCGGATGTTCAAATTCAGGGTGCTCGCTCCAGGAGAACACACTCTGTTGATTCTGGGGGAAGATCCTTGTGTTGCATCAGTCTTCCTTTGGTCTGGAATCATCTTGACACAGGAACCACTGAAGGATGTGCTTTGTGCCCAGAGCTGCTATCTTGATGGTGTGAGGTCCCTAATTCTCTCTTTGCTTCACTTTACTTTTATCTCTTATAGGATAAAAGCTGATACAAGCCACACTCCAGGGAGCTCCCTCACTAAGGGTGTTTACAGTCCCATGCTATTCCTCTTCAACATAATACAACCTTGTCCTATTAACCACAGGCAGAATTTAGGGTTCATAGCATAGGAAAATCACAAAATGGAGGACAATCACACAGTATTGGGAATCGTGGCCCAGCCAAATTGCTACATACATCTTTGGGGGGCACAGTTCATTACTGTTGTTGCCCACCGTTTTCTCATCTGTGTGATTTTCTTGTGTGATATAAGTCATAACTTCACGATGCTGATGAAGCAGGATTAGAGGCAGTTATGTTAATAGGACAGGACTTAATCTACAGATATAGATTGTGTTTTAAGTCATTTTCTTTTGAGATATAAGAGACAAGCAAGTGGAGAGACAGACAGACTTCACACCACCAAGACAGCAGCACTTTGAGTAGAGCATAATCTGTGGATCTAGGGTTTCTATGCTGAGAAACTCCTATACCAGGGGAAGGTTGATAACAAGGATGGTCTTCCAGAAGTGACAAAGAAAGAAATCCTTCCATTGGAGCTGACACCCTCAATTTAGCCTTCTAGCTTCTAGAATGCAAGAGACTAGACTGAGAATAGATTTGTGTTTGTTAAAAGCCGTCCACTTGTGGTGTTTCTGTTACAGTAGCACTAGATAACCAAGAAGCCAATGATGGGTCCAAGGGAAGCAAGGTGAAGTTTGTCATCTTTTCTTCTAAGGAGAATTCCAGTTGTATTTCTCTAAGACTGATTTGTTTGTTCTGGAAGACTGCAGTGTTTTAAAAATTCTTCATCAATACCACAGTCTGAAAGCATCAATTCTTCTAGTCTTCGTTTTTCATTGTACTGATTTTGCATGCATTGTGAGGCAATTGAAATGACTGCAGCTTGTGTCAGGTGTACCTTGGTTATCAAAGTGGCATGATGGCTTTTTAGAACTTTGAAGAAGTCTTTTGCAGCAGATTTGTCCAATGCAATATGTCATTTAAATCATGTTATTTTTGTTGTATGCCATCAAGTCAATTCTGACTATCACAGAGTAGACCTGTAACAGAGCAGAACCATATGACAGTAGAACTGCCATATAGGCTTTCTAGGCTGTGACCTTTATGGGATAGTATAATGTTATATAATGGGATCAAATAATACTCAACCTGGAGCAGCTGGTGGGTTTGAACCAACATCTTTTTTGTTATCAGCTGAACTCTTAACCACTTTACCACCAGGGCTCCTTGTCTGGATCATAAAACACCAAAAGCAAACCAGTGCCATCCAGTTGATTCTGACTCCTAGTGACCTGATAGGGCAAGTAGAACTGCTCCATAGAGACTCCAAGGAGCACCTGGTGAATTTGAACTGCCAACCTTTCAGTTAGCAGAGGTAGCACTTAACCACTATGCCAGCAGGGTTACAGTTGCTGAGTGAAATTATTAAAATCACCAATTTTGGTTAAAGTGTCTTGGAATTACCAAAGAAGAAGCAAAAGATGAAATTTTAATCTAGTTTAAATAGCCATCCAGTGAGTTACCAATACTGTGGCAAAAATTTCAAACATGTAGGCATGAATGTCAAGATACTTTGGAAACGTTAATTTAATAGAAATCTTGAATTTTTTTAAGTATGCATTGTGCTTTGAAAAATAGTAACTGCTTGACAAATGTAGATTTTTATTATTGCTGACATTTGGAGAAAACATCTGCAGCTGAAGATCCTGCAATTGTGAAAAATGTCAAAAAATTTTTAGACACCCAGTTTTTTTGTCACAAAGTATTATCTGACTTTTTGCTTAGAAAGAGTTTTTGTTGAAATAAGCTAGAATCAGTCAAGCTTGTAGGCACAGTGTAAAAGTGACAGGTAGTTTTCAAACCTCTTTTGGAAAATATGTATTTATATTGAAATAGTCAAAATAATAATGTAACATATCAAAAGAGACAAAGCCAGCCGAAGTAACTGTTAATTGACTATGACTTTTCAAAAATATTTTTTGTCATTCTATTTGTACAGCTTTGTGTCTACAAATGGTGGATAATCACATGTTGTTAGGTGCTGTCCAGTCGTTTCCAACTCACGGTGACCCTGGGTACAGCAGAACAAGATACTGTCCAGTGCTGCACGATGACCACAGTCAGTACTATGTGTGAGGCCGTTGTTATAGTTACTGCGTCAATCTGTCTTGTAGAGGGCTAGCTGCATAGAAAGCAAAATTAATGGAATGCAGTTTACAGACAGAAAAGGGAAAAGATTATCTCTTCAAAGAAATCATCTAACAATGAACTAGCAAACATAAAGTTGAGAGTTTGCAATGTGAGATAACTCTATTGTACCAAACTTGAGGTTAGACGTTTCAAATGAGGGCAACTGAATATTTGAATACCCATTTCCACATTCCTACAAATTTTCACGTTTGTGAGTAGGTCTTAAGAAAGTTAACATATCCCAATAAATAATCCTGTTTCAAAAAAAAAAAGATTACTTGTACAAGGTATGATCTGGTGTAAAGAACCTAAGCATTTTGAGTTTTTATTTCCTTCAAGGGTAAATTGTAATATTCTTCCCACATGAGCAGGAAACGTTAACATTTACAGTTGTTCCCATCTGGAGACTACCACGAAGCTTTTTTGATCATGGTTTTTCCCTCCAACTGCATACCTAAAATGATTCTATTCTGAATCTGAGGAGGCAGAATAGAGAATGGGCAAAGAACTTAAAAGTCTTCCAACTTCATTTTACATCGTCTATATTTCCATTCATTTTCTATATTCTAGCTAACTTTGTTAGAAATACATGAAGATATAAGTCAATAGTAGCCATAGAATTTTGGAGAAGATACAACCCAACCTGAGAGACAAAAGTCTTACTCATTTATTTATTATTCTTACAGTAGGTCTCCTTTGGCTGTGGAGATAAGTATGGCTCTTGTTTCAATACATTAGCCAATGAATTTGTAGAACATCTATTGCAGCAACTGCTACATTTTTTCTCCAATATCTCTTGTGAAGATGGAGGAGACAAACCGAGGGAATTACAAGGTCCCAGGAGCTGTGCTGGTGGCACAGTAGTTAAGAGCTCACTGGTTAATCTGAAGGTTGACAGTTTGCATCCACCAGTTACTCTCTGGAAATCCTATGGGGCAGTTCCACTCTGTCCTATAGTGTTGCTATGAGTCAGAATTGAACCGAAAGCAACAGAGGGCATTTGGATTTACCAGGAAATCACAAGAGCCTAAGTATGTGGCTTCTCTGGCTCAGATCTTCTCTTCCCAATTGTTATCTCTTCCTCCTCCTCTTTTCCTTCTCATTTTGAACATTTAACCTTGAACTTGTTCTGCATGATCTTCCAGAATCACAAGCTTTCAGAACTAGAAGCATCCAAGTAAATGTTTAACCTTCCTGTTGTTAAAACTCAGGCACACTTTTTCTGATCTTCATTCGTTTGCTCCAGGAGAAGAGACACTTCGAAGGCCCTCATTATTTCAGCCCAAATTTACAATGGACCTTTTGTATCAGTTCATGTTATCTGAATTCTTGTATGTCAATCTTTTCTTCCCGCTTAATGCTCAAGGTCCCGAGGGAAGTGAGTTACAGCCCTTTGGACCCAGGCTGTCTTTGCACTTAGTGTTTAATATCTGTGACTGTTTGCCTGACTCCTGGCATAGTGCAATTTAATTAACATAAAGGGAAAAATACGCTCTGCCTTGGTGGAATGAGGAGCCCTGGTGGCAGAGTGGTTGAAGCTCTTGCTTGCTAATGGAAAGGGTGGCAATACAAAACCATCAGCTGCTCCACGAGAGACAGATGTGGCGGTCTGCTTCTGTACACATGTGGGCAGCCTTGGAAGCTCCATGGGGCCGCTCAGAATTCACTCAGCATCCACAGATTTTAGTGGAATGCAGCTCCTCAACAGTTTTGACCTCTGGAAAGAGGACAAATGAGAGGAGGCCTAGCTCCTTCAGCAATTCTAATTCCAGTGTAGTTACAATCACTGGTCACAATAAGACATGAGAAAGTTCCATTCCTTACAGAGCTTCTGAATAAAAGGTTGGCATGTATGGAATCATCTTTTTATGGATATGCTTTACTACTGAATGACCTGATTAAAACAAGACAGTTCCCTGAAGCCGTATCTTTCACAGGAAATATTTGCATCCCCAAAAGTGAGCTGCTAAAGAAGAAAATAAGCTTTTGTAGCACAGCAGACTACGATGATATACAGCTTATCTCTGCTGCAAAGTACATAAAGGCTGCATTACGTGTTCAACCTAGTTAAAAATTGAACAGCCAAGCTAAAACACACGCACACGCACATTAAAAGCTGAACTCTAGAAGAGCCTTTTAGAGGTAAATAGCAGCTTCTTTGTTTTTGTCAGTTGTCCTCAAGTTGATCATGACTCACAGCAAGGGAAGATAACATACAGATGATTCTGGTAGGCAGAATACCCACCCACCTCCACCCCTCCAAAGCCCCTGCCCTAATTCCGGGAGTGTTACCTGCTTAAAGGCACTTTGCAAATGTAATTAAGTTTAACAAAAATCTGAAACCCATTGCCGTCAAGTTGATTCTGACTCAGAGCGACCCTATAGAACGAAGTAGAACTGCCCCATAGAGTTTCCAAAACGTGCTTGGTGGATTCAGACCACTGACCTTTTAGTTAGCAGTTGTAGCACTTAACCACTATGTCATCGAGGTTTCCAATCAAGGTTAAGGTCTTAAAATAATGGCATTATCCATGAGTATGTGGGTGGGTTCCCTGTAATCATATGGGCCCTTAACAGCAGAGAGCTTTCTCTCGCTGGAGTCAGAGAGGTGCAACAGAAGGAGAAATCTGAGAGAACTGAAATAAGGGAAGAATTCAGTCTGTTGTTACAAGGAACTGTGTTCAAAGCCTGGAGAAAACATGGGTAGATGCTAGGAGCCGAGACCTACGAGGTGCGGACCTCAGTCCTACAACCTCTAGGAACTAAGTTCTATGAATGACTGGAATGGGCTTGGAGTGGAATCTCCCCCAGCATCTGTAGAAAGCTGCACTCACACTTTGAATTTGTCTTTGGGGCTCTCTGAGTAGAGAACCGGCTAAGCTACACTGGCCTCAAATTCCTAACATACAGCAGCGGTGAGATAAAAATATATGTTGTTTTAAACTTCTAAATTTGTGGTAATTGGCTGAATAATGCCACTCTCCCTCCCAAAAGTCTACATTATAATCCTGAGAACCTGTGTTTATACAAATATGAGTATAGAATATGTATATGTAAATGTAAATTACCTTTCTTGGACAACATTTTATTTAGATCGTTGTCAGATAGGCAGCAGTGTCCTGGTGGGCAGGTATCTTGCTGGAAGTGAGTGCAGCATGTTGTTATTGTATACTGTTTAATTGATTTCAATTCCTGAGCTCAGCATAAGATGACATAAAAAGAGGGGTGGCACCTGCAGATGCCTACAGCAGATGTCAGAAGATGGTTACTGTCACAGATCACTACTTGTCATGAGTTGGATTGTTGCACCCCAAGTATCTTCTGGTATTCTAATCTCTCTATCTGTGGGTGTAATCCCACTTGGGAATAAGGTTTTCACTGTTGTGCTCACAAGGATGTATTAGCATAGGATGTATTTTAAATCTAATAATTTCTGAGATATAACCATGTTAGACACATAAGCAATCAAACACCAATAGGGAGAGAGAGATGCCTTGTGGAATGCCCAGAGCACTAGAGAAGCTGCAACAAGAATTACTCCCATGCCCCCAGAGCGGCACAGAGAGACTTCCCTTAGGGCCCATATCCTGAATTGAGACTTCTAGTCTCTCAAACTGTGAGAAAACAAATCTCTGTTTCTTAAAGTCACCCACTTGTGGTATTTCTTTTCTAGTATCACTAGATATCTAACACACTATTAGCACCTGGGGTCTTGGTTCCAGATTCTGAGGTTCAGTACCGTTCTCTTCTTTCTCAGAGAGTTTGAGAAGCAAAGTCAAATTTCGGCTAAAGGAGCCAGACTAGACATTAGGGTACAAAGAAACAAGACTCTACTAGTAGAGCTGGTGACCAAACAGAATCTGAGTCAGCAGCAGAAAGGCAGAGACCTGGTTACTGAACTAAGCGGGAAAATGGGACTAGGACCAGTCACATCACTAATCACATATTGAATGACAAGGCATTGTGATGACCCATGTATTTTGCCTAGTATCCAAATGAGTCCCACAATCTACAGAAGGAACAAGGTTGAAGGCCAAGTTAAGCAGACCCAGCAGTGTCGTTGGCAGGGACGTGGGAGTGGGCAGTCAGGGAAGTTCTATTAGAATACTCTGCTGGCACCCATATCAATCCACCAAGAAGTAAACTGCATAATGATCATCATCACTTAATCAGCATGCACTCACACTTCTGCTGCCAACCCCTGCTTTTCATCAAAGCAACAGACTCTGCGGTGCAGTCCAGTAAGCACTACCACCTCAGGAGATGGATGTGCTGAATCCCCAAAGAGTGAGCCTCAAATACTGTCATCGGATGGCAGGATTTCTGTTTCATAATTGTATGTCTTTTTTCCTCTTTTAGCTTAAATTGAAATTCCTTAACCATTCTAAGTGCTACAAGATTCTGCAGTTTCCTTTAAACAATTAATGATTGTGGAAATTAGAGTTTGCTCTTCTTCTATCCTCCTAGGAACGCCAAATGGTACTCCGAACGTCATTAATACGGTATGCAAATGATCCGCTTGGCTGCTGTGTCTCGGTTTAGGGTAACCTTGCTCATCAGCCTGTGTGCACTAATGAGCTGTCTGATGAAAGTGGGCCCCGCTGCTGAGAAGGTCGCTGCAAACCTCAACCTCCCTTTCCTTGCTCCAGCCGACATGACAGTATTTGATAGAAGAGAAAAGAACTTTGATTGACATATATCAGAAGTCACCCGAGTGCTAGTTAAGGACTGTGCAGAGATTTTTGTTGCAATTATTTCCTCAAATACAGATACAGAGCTCAGTATTCTGTCTGAATATTCTAAGGGTTATGATCAATGTGGGGTCCTGGTGTCACAGTGGTTAAGCATTTGGCTGCTAACCAACGGTCGGAAGTTCAAATCCACCAGCTGCTTCTTGGCAATCCTATGGAGCAGTTCTCCTTTGTCTTGTGCGGTCATTATGAGTTGGGATTAACTTGATTGCATTTTTTTAAAATGTATGCAGTGGAGCTTGGATGCTCAGTGGTTAAGATCTCAGCTACTAGCCAAAAGGTCAGCAGTGTAAATCCAGCAGCTGCTCCCTGGAAACCCTACACAGTAGTTCTACTTTGACCTACAGCATTGCTCTGAGTTAGAATTGACTTGATGGCAATGGATTTGTTGTTGTTATGCAACTGTGATTTCAGAGTGTTACTGGAGTAGGGGAATGAAAAGGCGGGTGAGATCACATAGTTTAGTATAGCCATATCCATTTAATTTTGGGACACATTTTTCCAGCATGCCTTGAGACATTGTGTGACCATCTTAGTTTTATAGTACTGCTGTAACAGATCTCCATATAGATGTTTATGTATTCCTTTCCATTTTGATGATTTCTAGTTCTCCTGGATGACTGCGGAAAAGCTGCCTCCTTAGAGTCAACTTTAATGATGTGGATGGACTCAAGCTTTTGGGACCTCCATTTGCTGATGTGGCACAATGCAAAATGAGAAGAAACAGCTGCAAATATCCATTAAAAACTGGAATGTGGGACATGCGAAGTATGAATCTAGGAAAGTTGTAAATTGTCAAAAGAGAAATAGAATGCACAAACATTGATATCCTAGGCGTTTGTGAGCTGAAATGGACCGGTATTGGCCCTTTTGAATGAGACAGTCATATGGTCTACTATGCAAGGAATGATAACTTGAAGAAGCAAGACAGTACATGCATTATCAAAAAGGATGCTTTGTGATCTGTCCTGAAGTAAAATGCTGTCAGTAAAGATATCAGTTTGAGGACTAAGGTGCACCCAACCCAAACTACGATATTTTCAGTAATATCATATGCATGTGAAAGCTAGACCATGAATAAACAAAACTGATGAAGAAATGTTGCCTTTGAATTATAGTGTTGGCTACGAATATTGAATACACCTTGGACAAATGAACACAATCAATCTTGGAAGAAGTACAGCCAGAATGATCCTGAGAAGCAAGGATAGTGAGATTACATCTTGCATATTTTGGATATGTTGTCAGGTGGGATCAATCCCTGGAGAAAGACATCTTGCCTGGTAAAGTATAAGGTAAGTGGAAAAGAGGAAGATCCTCAGTGAGATGAATTGACATAGTATTTGCAATGATGGGCTCAAGCATAGCGGCAACTAAGCATGGTGCAAGGCTGGGCAGTATTTCAGTCTGTGGCCCATGGAGTCACTATGAATTGGAACCGACTTAATGTCACCTATGAATAACAATAGGTGCAACAAAAGAACACCTGGTGACTTTAGAGAACAGAGATTTATTTTCTCGTAGCTCTGAAGATTGAAAGTCTAACTCAGGGTCTCGTTCTTGTCAGTTCCTTCCTTATGAGTAGTCCAGGACATTCATTGATGCCTTGGCTTGGCTTCTGCCTTTCTGTGTGTGTGTCTGTGTCTCTGTGTCTAATTTGATTTCTTTTTTTAATATGTAACTCAGAAGTGGTTGGACTTAAAATGTAACCTGTACTGGAGTGAGTTTCAATTAACGTAACAAGGAAAACCCTGTTTGCAAACAGGATCACATCCATGGGTATAGGGTTGAGAATTTCAACACATAATCTGAGCAGAAACAATTTGATGTTTACCACATGGTTACATTTTTCTAATGATCTTCAGTGAATATCTTATGTTCAGAGATACTTTCACTCTATTTAGGCCAAAACAGAATGGTGTTTATCATAACTGCTTAGGTGGAGAGACAGAAAAACTTTTTTCAAATGTCACTGAAGAATTCTCAACAGTAGAAATATGAAGAATGTTATTAAAAATGTGTGACATCTGGAGGTTTGTTTGAAACTTTGAAAGGGGCGATTATTTCTCTAGGAACTGTTGTAGATAGAAAACTTCCTGAGGGAAGAACCTGGTGAAATAGAGAATTAATGGGACACAAGATGTCTAATGGGAATAAAGCGTTCCAGCATTTGCTGTGGTGCAGTGGTTGAGGGCTTGGCTTCTAACCAAAAGGTTAACAGTTGCAACTCACCAGAGAGTCTGTGGGAGAAGTGACCTAGTGATCTGCTCCCATAAACATTACAACCTAGAAAACCCTATGGGCGCAGATACTGCATCACATGGGGTTGCTGTGAGTCAGAATTGACTCAAAGTCACCCAACAGCAACAACAAAAAGTTGCTATAAAAGAATGCAAAGTAAACAGAAGATATGGCCCTTATAACATGGTGTCTACAATTTGGTGCCTGTGTTCATCTCATTGATAATACTGATTTATCATTTTCAGCTGCTCTAAGAAGTCATTTCAGGTAGTTGGCCTTGGACTGAGAGTGACTGGATATCGTCAAATAAGCTGAGTTGACATGTTCCATCTCATCTATATCCATATAGATTTGTTTTACATATTTTTTTAAGAGCTAAAGATAAGAGGTTGAAATGTGAAGTTTAACCAACCTGATAATTCTGTATGCATGGATTTGTTGTTGTTACATGCTGTCAAGTCACTTTGACTCATAGCAACTCTGTGTACCACCGAATGAAACCCTTCCAGTTCTGTGCCATTCTCACAATCCTTGCTATACTTGAGCCCATTATTGTAGACACTGTGTCAGTTCATCTTGTTGAAGATAGTCTTTTTTTTTTTTTTAATCAATGACCACTTCTCTAGTGATTGGTCTCTTCTGAAAACCTGTCCAAAGTATGTGAGGTATATGGATTTAGTGGAATAAAATATTCTAGTTCTTCAGAATCAATCTGTCTGCAAGTGAGCTGATTACTTCCCCTTTTCTCCACAAAGTTGATTTCTGTTCTTAATTTGCCCACTGTTGTTAACGCCATTTCCATTCTTCTGTGCTCATGATGTTTATAAACCTTACAATCAATGGTAAGCGCTATAGGTTTTTTCTTAAAAATGTATCTCAAATCCTACACCATCTATTTTTTAACTATGAACAACTTAACCTGGGTTGTATCATCTCCTACGTAGGTGACTCCAAATTGCTTCGTAAATTGTAATCCTTCCTGCAAATGTAAATATCATTTTCTCCATCCTTCTGTATATGGCTGCCATGCTAACTATCCAAATGGTATAACAACAGTTTCTCCTCCTAAGAACCTACAGAGACTCCCTGAAATCTCAAGATGAACTGTAAATTTATCTGTACTCTCACAGTTCCATTAATATGATTATCTTTCCTTTAATGACAATTATTCACACAGTTTATATGCCCAAATTCCAAACTCATTGCAGTGTCTCAGTCTTTGCTCTTGATGATGCTCTTGACGGAAATATTCCGTGGCATGATGGTGAAATGCTACAGCTGCTAACCAAAAGGTCAGCAGTTCAAGGTCAGCAGGTCACCAGGTGCTCATTGGAAATCCTACAGGACAGTTCTGCTCTGTCCTATAGGGTCACTATGAATTGAAACTGACTCAACAGCAAGTGAGTTTGGTTTGGTTTTAAAAGGAGAGGGAGACTAGGACACATAGAAACAAGTAGCAAAAACATCATGTGAGATGGGGACAGAGTTAGAGTAATGTAAGAAAAAGATGCCAACATGCCAAGGAAAGGTAAAGATTGCATGTAAGGCTGGAAACTAGGAAGAGACAAGGAAGGTGGAACATGGACCCACTGACACTCTGAGTTTGTATTCCTAGCCTGCAGAACTGCAAGAGAATACATTTCTATTGTTTCAAGCCACCCGGACTGTGGTGCTTTGTTACATCAGCTCTACAGAAGTCATGGAAACCCTGATAGAGTGGTGGTTAAGTGCTATGACTGCTAAACAAAAGGTAAACAGTTCAAATCCATCAGGCAGTCCTCTATGGGGCAATTTCTACTCTGTCCTATAAGGTCGCTATGAGTTGGAATTGACTCAGCGTTGGAATCGACTCAGCGGCAGTGGGTTTGGTTCTCTGGCTGAATTCTGCTTTTGTCTGAGAATCTGCCTTCAAGACTGTAGTCCCTAAGGAAATTTCTCTTGTCCGTTTCCAGTTCCTGACTTGTCCTGAAGAATTGTTTTCCCTTTATTGATTTGACAGTAAGGAGCTCTGGTTGCACAGTGGTTACATGCTTCCTGCTAACCAAAAGGTAGGTAGTTCAAAGTCACCAAGCCGCTCCTCAGAAAAAAAAAGACTTGACAATCTGTCTCCGTAAAGACTAGCCAAGGCCAATTTTCCCATCATCATAGGCATCCGCTGGTTATCCAGAGAATCACTCCCTCTCTTCCTCCTCATTCATGTCCCAGAAAACCCTTAATAAACTTTTTTTAAAAAATATTTGCCTATTCTTTGTATTTCATAAAAGTTAGGTCATAACATACACTTAGGTTCACCGCAGCAAGATTCGCAATAGGAAAATGTGAAAAAAATCCAATTGCCCGTCAACAAATGAATGGGCAAACAAAATGTGGTACATACATCCACTAAAAAAATGAAATTCTGAGATGAGCTGCAACGTGGATGAATCTCAGAGACATTGTGCTAAGTGAAAGAAGTCCATCACAAAAGGACAAATACTATATGACCTCGCTTGTGTGAGGTGACAGGAACAGGTAGATGTACAGAAATCCTTTCCAGGTTCTTGTTCTTAAAATACAAGGGTCTTTTTTTGAGACAGACCCCAATAACAATCTCACTCTTCACAGAGGTGACCTTCCTCTTGACTTTGGAGATACTCATCTCCTCAGTTTATTTTTTCTCTCTTCTTCCTTTTTTACTGACTCAGTGTGAAGTCATAAGCAATGTAGCGGAATTTTGCTTCCTGTTTGTAATTTAGATCCATGTAAGTATACCCTGGAAACCCTGGGGGTATAGTGGTTAAGTGGTACGTCTGCTCACCAAAAGGTCAGCAGTTTGAATCTGCCAGGTGCTTCTTGGAAACTCTGTGGGCCAGTTCTGCTCTGTCCTCTAGGGTCAGCATGAGTTGGAATTGACTTGGCGGGCACTGGGTTAATTGTATCTTGTATACTATTTTCAGTATCTAGTATCTTTCATTTGACATGTTGCTGAGATGCATCTGTGCTACTAAACTCATTTTATTTTATCGCTCTGTAGAATTCGACTATATAAACATACCACGGTCTACTCACCTGTTTTGTCGATGGACTACCACAACTTAACTTTTTGCAAAATAAAAATAACTTGATTATTCTTTCTGAAAACAACAACAACAACAAAAACAACAACAAAAAAACACTACAACCGAAGAAACCGGATGGGGCACTTCTCCTCTGTCACAAAGGGTCTCTATGAGTTGCAATTGACTTGATGAAACCTAATAACGTTTTGATAGTAGGAACAAATAAACGAATTCACTAAAATCCATGATTTATGACACACTTTCATCACTGATCCGTGCATGCATGACCTTCGTCTAGTTACACTTATTTTCAATAATGAAAAAAAGGTCTCCTTACCTCTCAGAATCTCAGATTCTGACAGCAACTGACTTTTACAGTATGGTCCTCCATCTCTTTTCTGGTCTTGACTTATCTGAAGAAACTATCATTCTCAATCCCATGTTTACAATTTTTTAATTGCCTTTTTAATATTGTTATTGATGTCAGATTATTTTCCTAGAAAATCGTTGGCTTATTTTAGTTATTATTTTTTTTTTTTAGTTTAATGTAAAGGGTTGTATATCATATGTGAACTTTGGGATTTAATTTTATTGCATTTTAAGTGAAAATGTATAGTGCAAATGAGTTTTCATTCAAAACTTTTGTACACAAATTGTTTTGTGGCATTAGTTGCAATCTGTGTAATGTATCAGCACTCTCCTCCTTTCCCCTTCCACCTTGATGTCTCTGTGTGCCTTGGTCCCATTTTCTGTCCCTTCCTGCCTTTGCATTTGGGCAGGTGATGCCCATTTGGTCTCAGATACTTGACTGGACTGAACATATCTTTATCATATATCCAGCCATCAGTCTAAATTCTATATTAATTATAATAGAATTATTTCTAACAATGTCTATACAAAGATCATATCATTAACAAATGCCAAGCCAGCCAAGTGCCGTCCCAGTTTTATTGTGCCTTTTGCAAAGTCGAAGAGAAGTTGAAACAGCAGACATTCTTGACTTGTGCCTGCAACTTTTTTTGTACCCCAAGTGTCTTTCTACCTGGATTTTATATCTTTCTAGCATGAACATTGAAAGAGAAAAAAAAAGCTTTCTCTTAAAAACTTACACATGCAAAAAAAAAAATCCTAAAATATGGTGTTTATCAGGAACACTGAGAACAGAGGGTCTTTTAACTAGAAGCATTCTAATTTTTTGTTAAGTTAGAAATACAGTGATTGTCTTCTAAAACAGAGACAGCACTTCAAAGGATAGTACAGAAACTTCTGCCACTCCATCTCTAAGAAGGACCACATCTGACCCTTTGCTTTTGAGGGACACAGTACAATTTTGTTTTCCTCAGGCCTGTACTCATTATAAGGCTGTTGTCCTATTCTGATTTCACACTTGAAAATACTGATGATTTAAATAATGGGGAAACCCTAGTAGCATAGTGGTTAAGTGCTATATCTGGTAACCCAAAGGTCAGCAGTTCGAATCCACCAGGTGCTCCTAGGAAACTCTATGGGCAGTTCTACTCTGTCTTATAGGATCACTATGAGTTGGAATTGACCAGTGGGCAGTAGATTTAGTTTTTTCTGTTTTAAATGATGGACAGCAGAGAGTGGATGGGCAAGGCATCTACTCAATACTAACACGCAGGCAGCGATGAGAACCACTGCCTCAGAGCTTCTGTAGAATGTCTGCCTCAAAATCTGCTGACCTGCTTGCCTCTGGCTTCTGCTCTTGCTGAGCTGTGTTGTGTTTAAAATGACCTTAGGTTGAGTATCCCAGGTATTCAAGGGCTTAAGGCAAATGGATCTTGCAAAAATATGATGTCATTAAAAATAATATAATTTCTCTATATCATTGATTTCTTATTCATATGTGAAATAGCACCTCTCCCGGTGGCATCCAATGAGATAACAAATAGCGCAGACTGAGATATGATTCAATAGAACATACTAAATAAATAAATTTGAAAGCCATTTAGAGCCAGCTGTAGATTTGTGTATTTAGGGGGCCAATAGTGGATTTCACCTCTGCACCATTGGTTCAGATCCTACTGCGTCTGCTGATGATTTAAAGCTACTCTTATGAGCATTATAAATCAGTTTGGTCTCTAAATATAAGGAATTTGGCGGGTAGTGGAGGGAGACTTTTATATTTCTTTCTCTAGCTCCTTCACTCTAATACCAAATGTCATTGTAAAACAAATGAAATGCCATTCTAAAATATTTATTAGATTCTTAAAGTGAAATACCAGAGGAGCTTCAGAATAGAATTTTCATAAAATCTTTTAACCACCACTAAAATGCATCTGCTTTTTTTATGCTTTCTGAAAATGTTAACCTTGCCTTTGCCTTAAAACATAAGAACACTAATTGACATGTTAAATACAAGTATCAAAATTATTTACAGTTATAGTTACAGTACAGTGCAGTTATAGTATAGATTATAGCTATTGCAGAAACACTGTCTATTCACATCCCAGGAACTCCAGGCTCTGACTCAGAGGTTTGAGCCTTTCAGGGAAACAATTGCCTTTCCCTGCTCCTCTAAGCACCTGGACTCAGTTCTGGTCTGAAGAGCAAGGCTCCAGAACTAGGCTTTGTTGATTCGATTAAAAGCCAAAACCAAACCCATGTGGATTCAACGTCAACTTATAGCAACCCTATAGGACAGAGTAGAACTGACCCACAGAGTTTCTAAGGAGTGCCTGGTGGATTCAAACTGCCATCCTTTGGTTAGCAGACATAGCACTTAACCACTATGCCATGAGAGTTACCCTTGGTTCTATTAGTAGGCAGGAAGTCTAAGCAGTTATTTAGCGTGAGGTTTGTCTTAATTTGTTGTGGCAACACTACTTCTGCCTTGTTGTTATTCATTGCCTTTGGGTTGTTTCAAGCTCATGGAAATCTCATGCACAATGCTTCATGGTCCTGTGCCATCTTCAGGATCATGGATACGGGTGAATCCGTTGTTGTGGCCACTGTGAATTTTGAGTGCCTTCTGACCCAGAGTCCTCATTTCCCATATGGTTCTCATTGGCTCAGTTTTGGAGGTAGATTACTCGGCCTTTCTTCCTAGTCTGGAAGCTCTTCTGAAACTTGTCTGCCATGGATGAGCCTATTGTTATTTGAAATATCAAAGGCATAACTTCCAGCATCATGGCAACACACAAGTACAAGGTGCTTAAATGAAAAGACAATATATTCATCCACCCATAATATTATTACTAGCACAGAAAGATGCTCATTTATGTGTTGGGGAACCACAGACAAATGTGCAAAGTCCCTGTTCAGGCAGGCTGATCTTCACAGCAGTCAGTTACAGGAGAGAGATCTCCTTGGCCTTGAAAGCACGAAGATCCGGAGTGCTTGAATCACAAGGACAGTGTATCCTAAGCTCAGCTAGAAAATTGTGATACCAAGACTGGAATACTTCCTTAAGTCTTTAACTGCAGAAATTCTGTCATACTTATTTTGGGGTCCCTAGCCCTTACTCGGAAATCCTGGTAGCATAGTGGTTATATGTTATGGCTACTAACCAAAAGGTCGGCAGTTCAAATCGTTAGGCACTCCTCAGAAAATCTGGGGAAGTTATACTCTGCCCTATAGGGTCACTATGAGTTGGAATCAACTCAACAGCAAGGGGTTTGGTTTTGGTTTCAGCCCCTACTCAGTAAATATTTGCTGATTTGAATTCAAAGTAATTAGAAGGGAGTATGACAGTAGACATGTTAAAAATCATTACTGATTGTGAAGAAAAACCTGCATTCAGACCCAGCCTAAAATTTCTGTTAGCATATCAGCACATCCAAGCTTCAAATTCTTGTCCGGGTGATTGGACGGTAACCTTTTAGTTCCCGTGATAGGAGAACAGTTTGTATACAAAGGGTCAGATGTGGTCCTTTTTAGAGACGGAGTGGCAGAAGTTTCTGTACTATCCTTTGAAGTGCTGTCTCTGTTTTAGAAGACAATCACTGTATTTCTAACTTAACAAAAAATTAGAATGCTTCTAGTTAAAGGACCCTCTGTTCTCAGTGTTCCTGATAAACACCATATTTTAGGATTTTTTTTTGCATGTATAAGTTTTTAAGAGAAAGCTTTTTTTTTTCTCTTTCAATGTTCATGCTAGAAAGATAAAATCCAGGTAGAAAGGCACTTGGGGTGCAAAAAAAAGTTGCAGTTGACTCGATGGCAGTGAGTTTGTTCATTTGTTTTAGTTCAGTGGTTCCCAAACTAATAGGCAAACCAGTTAACAGGCATTTTGTTAAAATGAAGATTCTGAATGAAAAAGCTCTGGAGTAAGGTCTGGATAAAAACAGTAACCAAACCTGTTGCTGTCAAGTCAACTCTGACTCATAGCAACCCTGTAAGACAGAGCAGAGCTGCCCCATACAGTTTCCAAGGAGCACCTGGTAGACCTGAGCTGCTGACCTTTTGGCCAGTAGCCGCTCTCTTCATCACTATACCACCTTGCTCCCAGGTGAAGTTGATGCTGCTAGTTTAGATGCTATACCTTGAGTTAGCAAGTCTGTAAGGAACATCTGGTAAGAGGGTAAATTGACCACTTGGCAGAAAACGCTCCTGCCGAAACAGTGAATGGAAGAGCTTGATGATGAGGCCGTATTCTTGGTTTCAGGGTCAGGGAGGGGAGATAACGAAGTTTGAGGGCATACAGCCCACATGCGAACATTCATGCGAACTGGAATATCATGACCACCTCTGATCGTTAACGGCTTTAATTAAAAAATAGGGTGAATGCTAACAAAAATAAAGTCTTGTGACCTGTGGAATGACGCTTCGCTGCTCGGTTTTGACTAGCTTTTCAGTCACTACCAGTTTTCTGGAGGGTTGTAGCAAAATACCCGCTTTAGGAAGCTGCTCATTTGGGTTTGGAGCTGTGTGAATAATGACAGCCTCATCCTTTTTAGCTCCTAAAAATCTGTGTGATGGAATGATGAAAATACAGTCCTAGAGTGGGGTGAAGGATGAGTTGTCAAGAAAGATTCGATTTTCGTCTACACAAAGGTAGTAACTAAGACTAAAGCAAGGGTGGGTTTTCTTCAAGGCGTAAAGGTGGGAGACAGACGGGACGGGGTTGGCTTTTGGGCGTGCGCACGCGCGCGCGCGAGTGGATGTGCGCCTGCGCCAAGGCAGAGGCCGCCGCGGCCGTGATTGTAGAGACAGGAAGACGAAGCTGTGAGTGTTTTTATCACACAAGCCGGAGGAAACATTTCAGGACAGAGAAGATAGTTAATTTCCTGATGTGCCAAAAACATGTCAAGGAGAACGAGGACTTGAAAAACGGCCATTTGATTTGGCAAGAAGTAGGTCACTCGCTTAGTAGCCAGGGCGTTGTGGGTGGTGAGATTGCTTTTGGGCTTCTTTCCAGGTAAGCACTAAGGGAAATTTATGATTTAACCTGACTTTTCCAGGACACTTTTAAAAATAGAAAACATATGACTCATCTAGCGTCTGGAATGAAGAATGAAGTAGGTAAACATGTTGTCATCGGTGCAGTATCACTGCTCTTCTTCCGTTAGGGATTCAGTGCGTTTCTCATAAAAGAGGTAACAGAGAATCAAGATGGGAGAGTCCCTTTTGCAGGTGTGTGCCGTTGTTGCAGTTTGTTGCGATCGAGGTGACTCTAACACACCGTGACCCCTGTGCCTTAGAGTGACCAGGCCTGCGCCGTCTTTATAGTCACTGATGTGCTTGAATCCGTCCTTGAGGCTGCTGTGTGTTCTGAGTGACCTGAACCTCGAGGGATCGTCTTCCAGCATTGTATCAGACAACACTTTGTTGTGCTCCGCTGAGTTTTCTCTGGCTGATTTTCAGAATAAGATGGACAGACCTTTCTTCCAAGTCTGTCTTAGTCTGGAAGCTCGGATGAAACCTGTCAACTATGGGTGACCCTGCTAGTATTTAAAATATTGATGGTGTAATGTGTAGCAGCATCGTAACATGCAAGTCAACACAGTACAAGCTGACAGATAGGTGGTGAGCAATTGTGTAGGGACCTCAAATAGTTCCATTAAAAGAGAATGATGAGAAATAGATGTGGTGGCAATAGTGAAGTTTTGGAGACTGAGAAAAATCACCAAATGTCTTCACTCATTGATTGCATTTACAAATAGAAGATGCCCAGACATACTCATGCGAAGTTTTGCCATTGATTAAATGAAACATTACTCAGCTTTGTACCCCAAACAGAAATAGAACATACATTAAAAAACAGCTTTGGAACAAATCAATGTCTGTAGTATGTGTCACAGGAGTCCCTGTAGCACAGTGGTTAGAGGGCTTGGCTGCTAACTCAGAGGTTGCAGTCTGAGCCCACCAGCCCCTCCATGGGAGAAAGATGTGGCTGTCTACTTCTGTAAAGGTTGCAGTCTTGGAAATCCTATGAGGTGACTATGAGCTGGTATCAACTTGATGGCAGTGAGGTTTCTTTTCTCTCTCTCTCTCTTTTTTTAGTATATATCACATTAGAAACTCTATTTATGCTTCTGTAAAAGAATAATAAAAGAGCTCATTGTGCTCCCTTCTAGAGTGTTCACAGCTAACCAGCAGTTGGAGGCATTTCTGGAATGGAGGAAACTCGTGGTCAGTGAAGGCAGCTTGTGTAGTCCTAGGTGAGACTTACCTGAACATACAGATGTGGATCCTTTGTGCTAGTCCAGACATCTGGAATTGTCTTATCCCATGGCCTTGTCCTATATGGTCTGTATTAGGTATCTAGTGATGTTATAATATGAGTATGAGAAAGGAGTGGCTTTAACAAATAGAAATTTATTTTCTCACATTTTAGGAAGCTAGAGGTCCACATTCAAGGTGCTGGCTCTAGGTAGGGGAAGGCTTTCTGTCTGGTATAGTCTTATCTTTTCGGTTTCTGTTCCTTGACCTCTTCCTGTGGCATGGTGTCTCTCTTCCCCCATCTATACTTGCTCACTTACTTGTTTAATCTTTTTTATATCTCAGATTGATTTAAGACACATCCTACATTAATATTGTCTAATTAACATTACAAAAAAACTTCCAAGTGGGATTATAACCATAGGTAGAACAAAAACTAAATCAAACCCATTGCCTTGAGTCAGTTTCAACTCATAGTGACCCTATAGAACAGAGTGGAACAGGCTGATATAGTTTCCAAGGAGAAGCTGGTGGATTTGAACTGTTGATCTTTTGATTAGCATAGAACTCTTTAACCCTGTGCTACCAGGGCTTCAACTCTCAGGTACAGGGGTTAGGATTTATAACACATATTTTTGGGAGACAAAATTCAATATATAACATCGTCCGATTTCTAATTCATATCAAGTTCACTTGACTCTCATTCCCTCTACTTGAATTAAAGCTATTAAAAAACATTCTTACTTGTTAAAGTGATATTATTAATAATGATGAATAATATGATTCACTACAATCTAAATCACCCTTTGCAGATGCCTCATGAGACAATAAAAAGGAAAGAGAAATTACCTTGAGTAGACAAATGTGATAATCCTATAGAAAAACTTGTTGAAGAAATAATTGGAATAAATCTGAGTAGCAAATAATTGTCCTATTAAAAGACACAGCTGGCTAGAGACAAAAAGGAAAACAATACACAGGATTCATGGAAAAATTAACAGTGAATATTGAATTTCCTGAATTTTATGTCTAAACTGCCTGCCATGCTGTTTGCTTTTGGTTCCCTATTTACCGCCTGGGGCTCGTCTTTTCACTGTGTCTGTGGTTCTCCCTTAATCTTGCTGTTAATCAGTTCTGTGGCAGTTTGAATTTTGTGATTACTGTAGGGTGGTACAAAATTCAGAAAAGTAGGCCAAATGTGAGAGTCTAATTTACTTTTTTTTTTTTTTTTTTTAGCCACCTACTTACCATTTCTCTTTGCCCCGAAAACTACGCCCCAACAGTAACAGCTTGTCTGATGGTCTGCACTTTGCCATCCTGAACTCTCAAAACTGACAAGGGAGCTCTCTCCCATCAAAATTTACCTGTTTAGTTCCTGCTTTGCTAAGTGATAGCAAGTCAGTTCTTTTTAAGGCATGGGGCAATGCTGGTCCTATGGTAGAATTCTCACCTTTCATGTGGGAGACCCAGGTTGGATTCCCAGCCAAGGCATCTCCTGTGCCACCACTACCCATCTGTCGGTGGAGGCTGCATGTTGCTATGGTGCTGAACAGGATGCAGTGGAGCTTCTAGAATAAGATGGAGTAGGAAGAAAGTCCTGGGAAGCTATTTCCAAAAGTCAACCAGTGGAAACACTGTGGGTCATAGTAGTCTGATTCAAACTCATTCATGGGGTTGGCACAGGACCAGACAGATTTTTACTTTATTATATGTAGGGTTCCCATGAATTGGGGGTCAATTCAGTGGCAGCTAACAACAGCACATGCACCTATTTTAAAAACAAGTCGTGTCAGAAAGTTACATTTTTAAGTTAAAAGAATGGTTCCAGTCAAGGAACTCTCAGGTCTCTTGGCTGCTAGAGGAAGCTAAACCTTCTGTCTCAAATCATGGCATCTAAGAATGTTTTTAGTAGTCTACTTCCTTTGCAAGTGGACTAGCACATTGTAACATCCTTTGTGGACACATGGGTAGTTTATAAAAGAGAGGTTGTTTAGCTTTTTATCTCTTTGTGACTCCTAAGCAGGATGTAATAGCATTTTGGCCCTTATTATTGGCAAAATAGTAACTGTTTGCTCCATGAAGTCCAACATTGTAATGATAAACATCCCAACATTTTAATTATCAATTGGTAGCCTGCCCAGTGTGGTGGATAGTGCCAGTTGGCTTATCTTGAGCCCATGACATTTTATTGTCTTTTGTCGTCTTTGAACATGCAATTTCTCAGCTCTTTCTCTTATAGTGTGAAAATAAATAGTCCCGATTCCATCTGGCATTGTATTGTATTGTTTTCCTCTTTAGATGAGTCACTGTGAAACTCACAGGTGATGTAAGCATAAACATGGCATAAAGACACAGCATTGCGTTTTATATGACTGCTAAGACATAATTAAACTTACAGTTTCCCAGGCTGAATAGTACACTGGAGTAAATGTTCATTTTTTCAGCAGCTTAAGTATATTCTTGGCTAAAGAGTGAAGTGGTTTCTGTTCAGTGCACTTGAATTTCCCTTCACCACCCGGAGCTTGGTTTGAAGGAGGACAAGAGCCCTGTGAAGGGAGATGAAGGGTAAGGCAAGAGATTTCATCTCGACGCTCATTTTCTTGTCTTGTACAGTCGCTCTTCTGAAAGATGAAATGAGAATACATTCCATCAGGTTACCTTGCTTGGGCTACACGTTTCAGGCAGGATGCAAAGGATACGTGTCCTGAAATCCATTCTGTGTGATTATTTACTAAGTTTCCATGAATACTAAGAGGAAAAAGTCAGCTAACATAAAAAATATAGTATAATGGTCTGTTCAAGGCTGGGTACTGGTGAGGTCTGCATTTATTTCTTTTTGGTCTTCCATTTACCCTTTCTGAATGGGAATAAAATATGCTTTGAAGTAGAATTTAAATGAAGGAAAAATTAATTATCCTTGAAGAAAATGAAGCTCTGTTGTGTTACTAATTTTTTAAGAAAGTTGTTTCAGTCGGCTAGGGCTGCTCTAGCAGAAATACCACAAAGTGGGTGGCTTTCACAAAGGACGGTTTATTCTTACACAGTGCAGTAGGCTGCAAGTCCATACTCAGGGTGTCCACTTCCGGGGAAGGCTTTACCCTTGTTAGCTCTGCAGGAAAGTCTGGTATTGTGTCAGTCTTTGTTCAGGGGGCATCTTGGCGCAGGAATCTTGGGTCTGAAGGACGCCCTCTTCTCCTGGTGCTGCTTGCTTGATGGTGTGAGGTTCCCAATTCTCAGCCTGCTTCCCTTTCCTTTTATCTCTTTCTCTTAAATTGTTGTTCAGCTCTTTCAAGGAGGAAGAGCATCCTGACCTCCTGCCTTTTGAGTTTCCAAGAAGTTCTCTGTAGATACAGCTCAAGAGGTGACTACCCAACTAAGAGAAGTGGCTTTCATGGTTCCAGTTTTATGTGGAGAGTTAACCTTGTGGTGTGGACTATACGTGGTAAAAGCTCACAAAGGGAGTTTTAAGGAGTGCTAGATGAATCTTGCAGAAATCCAAGGCTGTTGAACAATTTTTCAAAGTAGCAGTAACTTGAGACTTGACTGGTTCCCTTAACTTTCTATGAACTGTAGCCTACTGAACAGCTTATGTAACAATATACAACAAAACAAAATCTTTTGTGTACCTATCAAGATAATAATTGAACAGATAGATAGGTAGAAATGTATTTACATGTTAGCTTCCAGTATGTAAACACACTTCACTGATGATCCATTGTGGACAATGGTGTTTCTCTCTGGGGGCAGGAAATTGTGGCAATCCTGCATCTCCTGGTAAAGTTACAAATGTGCCCCATAGTCAACCAAGGAGAAGGGCAAGGCAACAGTTTGTAGAATATAACAGTCAAATGCGTACTCTAATATTTTTACTTAATTCGGTTTGCAGTAGATTGGGGTGATTAACTCAGTTCTGCATTATAAGAAGGGCAATACTGGTAGGGAAGAGCCTGCAGAAAAGAACCACGTGGCCTCCTTGGCGAGTGTCAAACAAGATTTGAGGGTCTTTACCAAGGCGCCCTGATGGTGCAATGCATAAATGCTGGACTATAAATCAAAATTCTGGCAGTTCAGACTCACCTTCTTTCGGGGAGAAAGAATTGCAGATCTGCTTTTGTAAAGATTGTAACCTAGAAAACCTATGGGGAAGTTCTACTCTGTCAGATGGGGTCACTGTGAGTCCTAATTGACTCTGTCACACCCAACAACAAAAACATGGTCTTTATGGAGATAATCAAATTGTCTGGACAACCACTTGTGGTGTCCAAAGACCAGAGGTGTCACTGTTGCTTCTGCCGTTTATGACAGGATAAGCCATTAATAGAGGTTAATAGTGAAACAAATGTGAGTTTTAACCACAACAAACAAAAACAAAAGCCAGTTGCTGTTGAGTTGATTCTAACTCATGGCACACTATATAAGTCATAGAAGTACTCCATACCACAGGATTTTATCCTTTCTTTTAATATTTTATTGTGTTTTCGGTGAAGGTTTTCATAGCAGTTTAGTTCTCATTCAACAATTTTTAACACAAGTTTGCTGACATTGATTATACTCTTCACAACCATTCATAAGGTTTCCAGTGATTGACTTGCAGAAGGAGATTGCCAGGGCATTCTTCTGAGATACTATGGGGTGGATTCAAACCACCAACCTTCTGGTTAACAACCATGGGCCTAGTTAACTATCTGTGCCACCCATGGACTACTTGGTCCAAGCTAGACACTTAAATTCAAGCATTGAGAGGATGGGATAAGTGTATGAAAGGTCTGTAAATGTTGAAAAATACTATGTAAAAATAACCAAACCGAGCCCACTGTCGTCGAGTCAATTCTGACTCATAATAGCCCTGTGGGACAGTGTAGAACTCTTTCAGACTTTCCAAGGAGCACCTGATGTATTCAAACTACCAGCCTCATCGTTAGCAGCCAAAGCACTTAACCACGATGCCACTAGAGTTTCCATGTAAAGATAGTTCTCTTTATTATTCGGTGCATACTGTCACCAACAGAAAAGATGGCAGTGAGCTAATGGGCCTGGAGAAATGATCCTCTTTTATCCTGCCTCATTTTTCCTCCTTGATACAGATGGATGGTGCAAGGGAGCTCCCCTGTGCATCTCTCCTGAATTGGGAGACCCTGGAGTATAGACTCATTGACTTGACAGCAGTGGGTGTTTTTTTTTTTTTTTTGGTTTTGTACTATAGAAGGAAATCCTGGTGGTGTAGTGGTTAACTGCTATGGCTGCTAACCAAAAGACTGGCACTTCAGATCCACCAAGTCTCCTTGGAAACCTTATGGAGCAGTTCTACTTTGTGCTGTGGGATCACTGTCATGGATTGAATTGTGTCCCCCCAAAAACATGTGTAGCCATGTGGCTGGGCCATGATTCCCAGTATGTTGTGACTCCTCCATTATGTGGTTTTCCTATGCTGTATGTTATAGGAAAACCACGTAGTGGAGGATCCGACTGGATGGCACTTGGCTTGGCTGCTATGCTGTATGTGAAAGGATCAGGGAGGGGCTGTAAATCCCTTCATGGGATCACCTCCCTGCTCCACTGTAAAGGGAGTTCCCCGGAGTATGGCTTGCCCCACCCTTAATCCTTTCATTTTACCAGAGATAAAAGGACAGAGAAGCAGGCAGAGAATTGGGAACCTTGCACCATCAAGAAATCTGCACCGGGAGAAGAGCACATCCTTCAGATCTGAGGTTCCTGCGCCAAGATGCTCCCTGGACAAAGACTGATGCAATACCAGACTTTCCTCCAGAGCCGACAAGGGGAAAGCCTTCCCCTGGAGTGGACACCCTGAATCTGGACTTGCAGACTATGTAAGAATAAACCTTCCTTCATTAAAGCCATCCACGCTGTAGTATTTCTGTTAGAGCAGCCCTAGCTGACTAAAACAACCACTGTAAGTGGAACTGTTTTGATGGTGATGGGTTCTGTTTTGTTTGTTTTTTGGTAATATAGACACTCTCTTGTGATACAGTGGACATTTCCTTTTGAATCTAATAAATTCTCTCAGATCGCTAGAGGAGAGTCCATCCAGTCATGAACATTCTCAGGGAGTCAGTTAAACTCACTAATGAAATTTTAGAAAATGTTTGTTTGTAGCCGAATTGGCTTCCTCACTGTCCTCTAAAACATAAGGTATGCTTGTCATTTCTGCTTCAGACCATTGTAGTTGTCATTTTCTTTTGTTTTGTATAGAATGTCTTCTGTCCTTTTCCCTTTTAAAAGTCTTCCCCATACTTTTGACACTGGCTAAGTGTCAAAAGGTACTATGGTACTATGGTACCTATGTCAAAAGGTACTATGGTAAACATTATCTTTAGAAAGTCTTAGTGAATGTGTGATTTACAGGGTTGTGTCATTATTTACCACACCACGTACACACGACGTTTTTTTAAAACAAGTTGTGAATTCTTGTGTGAAGGAACAGATTTCATTTTACCTCAACTGTAGGAAGATAATATTGGGAACTGATGATCACAGAGATGATTAGGCAGTAAAGGGCTTTCTAAGAGGAGCTGTTTGAGAGGACAAAAAACATTAATTGGTCAGAAAAAGAAAGAATTCAAGAGCTACATTTATGGGATGGGAAAAAAGTTTTGAAAATCAATTTAAAGTTTGGTTGAATTTGAGATTAAAGAGCTAAAGTATTGACTGGAAGCCGCTGATGTATGACCAAGAGTTTTTAGAGGGAGAAGGAATTTATATCTTGTATTTGGGGAAAAGAAAAACTGAAGGCAAAATTAGACCCATGAGGGGTATCTAGTGGGTCTCTTCTTGATATTTTACCAGCTAGAGTCAATGCAACGTACCTTTTCTGTTTCTCACACAGATAAGTGAATATAGGGTTTTTCTGCTAACCTATAGACTAATCTTTCTTTACAAATGAATCTTCTTTGCACACCAAAATGCTCTCTCCCTCTCTCTTTCTTTTTTGGTAACTACTCTTGGAATGACTGTGTGGTCCCAGGGATGAAAGAAACACACATGGGTTGCATTATTTTATTTCATATTTAAATGAGCTATTTTCTTTCTCATTTTTCTTCCTCTTCTAACCAAAGTCAAAATAATGTAGACCTTGAGAAGACCAGTTGCTGTTAGGAGTAGCAGCTCCAGTTCTGAACGCCCTGAATGGGGCCATCTCTTGCTTAGAACGTGCGCTTTATAGTCCTTGAAGTTTTTCACCCAGTACTAAGACAATTCGCTTTTTTCGTGTTACAGAGACCAGTTGTTACATAAAAATGAAATTCCTCTGTCCCTTCTCCATTCTTTTGATGTCATTTCCCAGCTTCAGGTAGTCTTGTAGTTTTCTTTTCTTGTGGAATTTCCCAGTATACTGAATTTAGATACAGGGTGGTCTTAGAGCCCAGTCGGAAATCTTCCTTCAGTCATGAGCACTCAGCTTCAGACCACAGGGAGGAGGTAAGAAGGTCTGTAAACTTACTTCTGAGACAATGAAACAACAGTCAGTGCCCTTGTCTCCTGTAGGTCCACCCTAAAAATAACTGGTACAGTCACCTCCTCCCCCAACTCCCAGTGATATTCCTAAAGTCTTAGTTTGTCTCCCCCATAATAGTGGAAACAGTTTATTAAAGAAATGGAGACACATCCATTATTAAAAAAAAAAATCTCTTCTGTGAACTTGATGGAAGCACATTAACTAACCAGTAGCAGCAACCTCTAGAAACTTTGTTGCATCCTTGTGGTGGTTGTTGTGAGCTGTGGGTCTTGGGTGACAGAGTAGAGCTGTTCCTAGGGTTTCCTAGGCTTTGATCCTTACAGGAACGGATCACCCGGGGAGAACAGCTGAGCTCTTAACTCTTGTGGCATCAGGGCTCCTGGTTGCTGTGTTAACTCCTGTGAGATGCAGACCTGATGGTCACTGTATGAATGTTTTACTCAATTTTTCTCACAGTGATTACAGCAACTTCATTCAGAATACAGAGTGGACCACTGAAGTTTATTTCATCATTAACTTAACAGACAGTTTTGTTTTCCTGGTCCACAAAACATACTTATCATTTACTCTAAATCGCTTAGGTCCAGTGTAACCTCCTGCCTTGATGGAAATGTTCTGTGTCCGTCTGCACTGACCTTGACTTGAGGTTCTGGTGCTGTGACCAGCGGAGAGATGGGCTTGGCTACAAGAGCTTGCTGGAGGTGCTGATCGGAGCCCTCTTCTTACATACCCAAACACCAAACCCACTACCGTTGAGTTGAATCTGACTTATGATGACCCTATAGACAGCAGAGAACTGCCCCATAGAGTTCCAGGGAGTGCCTGGCAGATTTCAACTGCTGACCTTTTGGTTAGCATCGTCTTACATAAAAACCTGTGTCAGAGGCTGACAGAACATTTCCTTTTGATGGTGACACTTTTTTTTTTTTTGGTATGTATGTGACCAATTCTACTTTTAACATGGTGGCGTAGTAGTTAACTGCTACGGCTGCTAACCAAAAGTCAGCAGTTCGAATCCACCAGGAACTCTTTGGAAATTCTGTAGTTGTCATGGATTGAATTGTGTCCCCCCAAAAATAGATGTAGCCATGTGACCATGAGTCCCTGTATTCTATGATTGTCCTCCATTTTGTCATTTTGCTGTGCTGTATGTTAAAGGACTAAGGTGGGACTTGAAATGCTTTTATAAGATCATCTCCCTGCTCCACTGTAAAGGGAGTTTCCCTGGAGTACGGCTTGCCCCACCCTTAATCCTTTTATCCTGCAAGAGATAAAAGGAAAGTGAAGCAGACTGAGAATTGGGAACCTCACACCAACAAGAAATCAGCAATGGGAGAAGAGTGTGTCCTTCAGAACCAAGGTTCCTGTGCCAAGATGCTCCCTGAACAAAGACTGGTGCAATACGGAACTTTCCTCCAGAGCCGACTAAGGGGAAAGCTTTCCCCTGAAGTGTATATCCTGAATTTGGACTTGTAGCCTACTGGACTGTATAAGAATAAACCTTCCTTTGTTAAAGCCATCCACTCTGTGGTTTTTCTGTTAGAGCAGCCGTAGCTGACTCAAACAATGGGGCAGGTCTGCTCTGACCTATGCGGTCTCTGTGAGTGAGGATTGACTTGATGGCACTGGGTTGGATAACTTATTAACGCCAGTTAATTGGTTGTGCAATTCTTAACAATAAGACTTTCCTTTTACTGTGATCCATAAGGAAACGCTGGTGGTGCAGTGGTTAAGTGCCATTGGTACTAACCCAAAGGTTACCAGTTTGGATCCACAAGGCAACCCTTGGAAACTGTATGGGGCAAGAATCGGATTGCTATTAATGACAATCAAGTTGACAGCAGTAGGTTTTTTTCTTTTTTGTAATCCATAAGCGTAACTCTTAAGCTATAAACCCTTCCTCATTTTCTATCTCCCTCTTGTCCCTGGTAGGCACTAAAAGCCTTTTGGTGTCTATACCTTTACCTGTTCTTCTCTTTTTTATATAAGTGAGGTCATAGAATATTTGTCCTTTTGTGTTGTACTTATTTCACTGAACATAATGTCTTCAAGCTCTATCCATTTTGTAGCATGTATCTGGACTTCGTTTTTCTTTCTGGCTGAGTACTATTCCATTATATGTATGTGCCACATTCTTGCCTCCATTCTTTGATTTATTTTTCAATGCTATGAGACCAGTCCTGGATGTTGATAGCTCATTGTTTTTGAGAATAAAAAGGAGGACTATTTTTCCAGTGCTGATGACATGGGATTACCGTAAAACCCTGTGGGTAAGGGGTCTTGCTTGCAAAATAGTATCAGTAGTAATAGTTCAAGATCAGTTACTCTGAAACCTAGTCATTATTTATGCAGACATTCTTCAAATGTAATTGGCTTACCACTGAACTCCTGTATAGCAGTTTATCCCATTTGGTTACTTGAAATTACTTTTTTAATCCAATTTATCTTGGAGAGACACCAGGAAGCTACTTTGTAAAAAATTGCACGTCCTTTGGGTACAGCAGTGAAAACTTTTAAATGGTTTAAATGGCTGTCTGCAACACTTGCTTCAGAAACTCCCAGATAAAGTATTGTTTATCAGCTGTCTAGTATAGAACTTTGGGACTCTTTGTTTCAGTGGGACTGGTACTGTTTGCCGAGAAACCTTGCCCCTTTCTGAAAACCTTGTCTTTGCTAACCTCTGTATATGTGTTGTATAGCTTTCTAGTCAAGCATATATCATTCGTTTTGATTGTTGTTGGGTTGTGGAAGGGTGTCTCTGAATTGATGCTAAATCATAGGGACCTTATGTGAGAGTATAAAACTGCTCATAGAATTTTCTTTACTGTAATCTTTCTGGAAGCAGCTTGCCAGATCTTCCTTCAGTGGAGCTGCAGCGTAGGTTGGGGACACTGACCTTTTTGATTACCAGTGGGACACTTAACCTATGCAGTACCAGAGTTTTAAACCTACCCTCTTTTGTTGATAGTGATATACAAAATGAGTCATTTTATGCTTGCTGTTGTTGTTAGGTGCTGTTGAGTCAGTTCCTACTCATATTGGCCCTGTACACAACAAAACAAGATACTACTCTGTCCTCTAGCAGGACCACAATTGTTTTTATACCAAAGCCCATTGTAACAGCTGCTGTGTGAGTCCATCATGTTGAGGGTCTGCCCCTTTTTTGCTGACCCTCTGCTTTACCAAGCATGTTGTCCTTCTCCAGGGACTGATCCTTCCTGACTACATGTCCAAAGTATGTGAGTTACAGTCTTGCCATCTTTGCTTTTGAGGAGCACGCAGTTTTATCCTTAATTTGCTTTAACTGTTGTTTTAGCTACAAGTAGAAACCCTGGTGGTTTAGTGGTTAAGAGCTGTGTCTGCTAACCCAAAGATTGGCAGTTCAAATCCACCAGCACTTCTTGGAAACTTTGTGGGGCAGTTCTGCTCTGTACTAGATGGTCACTATGAGTCAGAGTCAACGAGACAGCATTGAAAAGGGTTCTTCTAGGAACTCAGCCAAGGCTCCAGTGTGAAATATTTCTTCAAGATTGTTTCAGCTATATACAATGATCCATTCTTCTTGATATTTTAAATTTTAGTGTTGGGTAAAGTCAAACCACCAGAGAACTACATATTTACATAATCAAATCATCATCTTGGCTTTAAAAAAAAAATACGGAGTACTGTCATGGGATAGCGAGAGGAGCTAGAGTTGAGGAGAGGCTGGCACTTGGGGTTTTACACAGAAGATTCACTTGGATTTAAAACTTTCACTTAATTATGATAAAAAGAAATAAAAAATTGCACTTACATTTGCCCTGTAAATTCCCACTCCCAGGGGTGTTGTCCTATCAGTGGTATTGGGGCATTTGTCACAGGGCAGTGCTGTGGATGCTGGCCACGTATCCTACAACATGTATTTCATGAGGACCTGGCATGCCTGTCTCCTTACTTTTGGCAACTGAAGAAAGGTAAACTTTTTCTGAACATATTTTTCCCTCTTGACCATTGTTAGTATTATAGCTAATTATTTCCCCAATTATATTTTGCATAAGAACTCTTTTCAAATCAAGGCTAGTTAAGTGCTAATGAAAAAATTTTTCATGCCTCGTGTTATACTGGCCCCTTATGCATTAATTAGCACATATGTAGATTTGAGTAGTCCTACTGGACTGTATAGGTTTGCCATGAGGTGAAAGCTACTCAATGAGAATGTTTTTTTTTTTTCCTCCCGGGGTCTTGGCGGTGTAGTGGTTAAGAGTTGAGGCTGTTAACCCAACAGTTGTTGGTTCAAATCCACGAGCTCCTCTTTGGAAATCTTGTGGGGCAGTGCCCTATAGGGTCTCTGTGAATTGGACTCGACTTAATGGCAGCAGATTACTGGGGCACAGAGTTATCAAACTACTCCGATAAAGATTGCAGCCTAGGAGACCCTATGTGGCATTTCTACTCTGTCATTTGGGTTGCTGTGAGTTGGAATTGACTCTTCGGCGCAAAAGAACAATTCAGGAAGAAGAAATAGTACCTTTGTCTCTGTCATTTGGGTTGCTGTGAGTTGGAATTGACTCTTCGGCGCAAAAGAACAATTCAGGAAGAAGAAATAGTACCTTTGTTTTAATCTAACATTGGTCAGTTTTTTACATGCAGTGTGCATGTATGCACATGTCTGTGTGTGTGCACGCGTGTGTATGTGTGTGTGTAAGACATTCAACTAAGATTCAGCAGAATAGCAGTAAGCTGACATCAGTTTGAGGAACCTGTTGTCATTTCAAGATTTTCCTGTTTGTTATAGCTGCCATGTAGCTCAGCCTGAAATTTTCATTTTTCCTAATTTATATTCCCCTATCTTGACTGGACAGGAAACCCTAGTGGCATAGTGGGTTAAATGCTGCTTTTGCTAACCAAAGGTCAGCAGCTCAGATCCTCTAGGTGCTCCTTGGAAACTCTACAGGGCAGTTCTACTCTGACCTCTAGGGTCACTGTGAGATGGACATGGCTCGATGGCAGTGGGTTTGATTTTTTTGGTCTTGACTGGACAAGGTCGCAGTGGCCATCTCGGTAAAGCTGCGAACTTGACCCAGTCCACTCAGCCAGTGAACTACAGTTGAGCACCTCCTGCTAGGTTCCTTGAGCCCATGTACACTAGCTTAGGAGCACTTCGTCCTTAACACCATGATTTTGGTTAGGCTTCATCTTTCTTAGTGATTTCACCCACTTGCATCTTAGGCATTTCTGGCTGAGGCTTTACTTTCAACTAAGCTCCTCCAAAGGTGGTGTAGTGGGTTAAGTGCTGTCCCTGCCAATCTAAAGGTTGGCAGTTCAAGTTGGCCAGGTGCTCCTCAGAAACTCCATGGGGGAAGTTCTACCCTATCCTATAGAGTTGTTTTGAGTCAGACCCAATTTGATGGCAGTGGATTTGGGTTTTTGTTATTTTTTTTTAAATGCAGAGATATACAGTGAAGGCAGGTCAGCAGCCTCTCAGTGTCCTGTCGTCTCTGGTTCCAGTAGCTCAGGCACCCAGTGTCTTCTAATGAGCTCTTCACACGTAACCTTTAGCACACACTCTGATAACTGAGCCTCTTCTGACCTATATTCTTCTCATTTTCCTTTCTTGCTTTCAATTCTCTCTTCTTCACATGCCCATCACATTTGTTATTAACCTGCTTTCTTACATTTTATCTCTGAAACCTGGCTCAAGTCCTTCTTATAATGAGATGGTGATATTAAAAACTAATTGGTTACTTTCAGCAATTAGCTAGAAGTAAATCGATTGCTCTCTTCAAGTAGTTGAAGGAGTAGTCAGGAGGGCTGGAAGGACGTTGATGGGACATGGGTAGTAGTGTGGATGGGTCATCTGCAAAATAGGAAATGTTAGGTGAAGCTGGGTACACATAAGGCAAAGGGACCCCCAAAGAGGGAGTGGGCATCATAGAACCAGGTGTTTCCTTGTCTGACTGACAGAGCTGAATCACAGCTCTGTCTTTTCCTGGTTGGGCCATCTAGGTCGGAGCCTCTGAGATGGTGGCCTCGCCACCTCACCTCCTACTAGGCTATCGGCTCCTTCCAAAGTGTGTGGATTTGGGGTCCCAGTCTACATAATGGTGGGGTCCACTGTCCTCCTTCCAAGGCCGTTCTCCCTGCTGCCTTTGCCCACTGTCTCCTCCTGCTCTCTGCTGTATTTACAAGCACTGACTCCACTTGCATTGCCCCATCTCTCAAGGATTCCCGTTACTGATGGGCTAAACTCTAAGCACAGTGTTATTTTGGGTTTTGAAGCCGTCACCATTTGGATCTAATTTTATTTCCAGTCTCATTCTAGTAGTACTCCTTTTATAAAAATTGTAAAATAATATATATATAGCAACATACTAGTACTCCTATTCACAGACCATTCACTCTGGTCCCACTATATTATACATTTTTTGCTTTGGACGTGTTCTGATACACTTCTCCAATGAACATAATAATAGTCCTAGTAGTAATGGTAGTAGTAGTGTTATTGAGTGTCACTGAGTTTATTGTGACTCGTAGTGACACACTGTGGCAGAGTGAGCTGCCCTGTAGGGTTTCCTAGGCTGTAATTTTTAGGGAAACAGATTGCCAGGTCTTTTGTCCCTTGGAGGGCTGGTGGGTTCTGCAAAAAATGGTGTGAGTGGTTGTCTGAACACACTATCTAACTTTACAACGAGGAGAGGAGAGTCATTATCAGTATTAGCGCAAAGCTGACGCTTCTGAGGTTCAGATAAGACAGACCTTGTCTCTCCAACTTTTTTTTTTTTTTTTTTTACCAGTTCTGATACCAGCTGCCCTCACAACCACACTCTTTACTTCTCTGCTGGGTTCGACAGTTCATTACAATGGCCATGCAAAACTCACAGGCCATATCCATGGTTACGAGGTTTATTAAGGGAAGTAACAGGTTACAATTCAAGATCGTGGACAACACAAGATACAGTTCTTTGAGCAGAACTGTTTCTCAGCTGTGCTTGCAGGCAGGCCTTTTTTTTTTTTGGCTTAAAATCTTACTGTGTTTTTGATCAAGGCTTACACAACAGTTTAGGTTCTTATTCAACAATTGTATACAAGTTATGCAGTGACATTGGTTATATTCTTTTTAATGATTCATAAGTTTTCCAGTGGCTGATTTTTTTGGAAGTAGAGTGCCAGGGCTATCTTCTGAGCTCCTTGTTGAAAACGTGTAAAGAATATACATTTGTTGAAATACAACACATGCATGCTGCATGTAGAAAATTTAGAAAGTATAGAGAAGTCCCAGCCATAGAAGAAAACTTCTGTTGCAATATGAGTCTCCCCAAACATCTTCTTCTCCCCCAGTGTTTTGAAATAGTCTCTGCTATTAACTTACAATGGTAGCTGGAGGCAGTATACAACTTTATATTGTGGCATTTTTTTCAGTACAGATGTGAAAAGTTTCCCATCTATTAGTGCTATAGTGTCAAATAAACTTAGAATTTTGACTTTTGACCTCTCAGTCCCTCAGTCCCCAGAGCCTCTTGGGCCAGCCTGACCTCCTGCTTGCTTGGGATGACGTTATAAAGCTCCTTAGATTCACTGATACGTATGCAGAGGCACCCCACTCTACCAATAAGGCTCTACCTGAAAGTGCTCAGCTCTCTCTTGCTCCATAAGATGGACAGTCTAGCTCTGCCATCAGGTACCCCTCTTCACCAGGCAGTCTCCTCCTGAAAGCACTCAGCTGTTTCACCCTGTGGGTTGGCTTGCACACTGTAGCCACCTTGCTCTCTGGGCCAGGAAGCCCACTGTACCATCTTGTACTGGTCTCATGGTTCTGCTCCTGCTGCTCACCGTCTCACAGCATTTCTGGTGTTACAGCTATCTCCTAGGACTAGGAGGGTCTCAGTATAGGGAATCTAGGTTCAAAGGGCACACTGCACCCTCAGCTCTGCTTCCTGAAGGTTCTGACGTCCTTCCTTTGCTCCAGTATTGGCTCTCTTTTAAGCCTGGTGGGATGGCAAAACTGACCAATCCCCTCATTAGGATTCCATACACCTTGTTTGTATGGTCCTACCCCCACAGGGGTCCCATGTACCTTATTCATATTATTAGCAAGCTGTTCAACCCCCTGATGGGCTGGCTACAAACAGCTTATTTTTATAGCCTTGCTCAGTTATTTTGTAGGATTCACAAGACTGGCTAGAAAGTCTATATAAAAACAATTGATCACACCCAAGGTTTGAACCAATGACCTTTTGCTTAGCTGGTGAGCACTTAATTGTTGCACCACCAGTGTTCCTTCAAAGTGGTACGAGAGTAGGTGAGAGAATGGTGTGTAGAAGAGAAGAAAGGTGAAGATACGGACACCAGAAGGTACATCCTTTAGATACATCAGTGTGGTTACTAGCCCAGGTGGTGCCCTGGTAGTTAAATGCTTGGCTGCTAGCAGAACGCTGATGACAGCTTAAACCCACAGCAGCTCTGTGGGGAAAAAAAGACCTGGCAACCTGCTCCCAGGAAGATTACAGCCACGAAAACCCTAAGGGGCAGTTCTAATCTTCCTACAGGGTTGCTATGAGTCAGAATTGACTCAGTGGTATCAAACAACATTATTTTAGGCCCCAAGTCTGATCATTCCTCTCTGTTAAAACTTCTGTGACTGCTATTACTGGAAATAAGCTATATTCACTCAGCTACTGTGATTCTCACTGTTTAAACTGTTGGGGATTGCATGTTTTACTACTTTGTAACTCACTATCTTTTGTTTAAGTTCAGGGAGTTCTCAGCTTGTAGGAGTGACTTGTGGACACTCCTCACAGGTGAATGGCACCTGCTTCAGGACCTTAGGTATAAGATGAAATCCCAGCCTACTCAATGCATACATAAATACGTGTACCAAAAAGAGAAATCAACAGAAAAAGAAACTGCAACACTCTTGCTGTAGAGTCAGTTTCGATTTATGACGGCCCCAAGTATAACAGCAGAACTGCTCTGTAGGGCTTTCTTGGCTGTCATTTTATTTTGTCATGGTTGAGAACATACACAGCAAAACATACACCAATTCAAATTTCTACGTGTACAATGAAGTGACATTGATTACAATCTTCGAGTTGTGTGACCGTTCTCACCCTCTTTTGAGTTGTTCTCCCTCTGTTAATGTAAACTCACTGCCCTCTAAGTTTCTTATCAGTTGCTATTTTCAATTTGATCACAAATAGATCTCAGAACAGCATAATACACAAGGCAGATGTTCTTTACTAGTTAAGCTAAACCTTGGCTATAATTTTTATGGATGCAGATTGCCAGGACTTTCTTCTGTGATGCCCCTTGGAGGGGCTTCAGACTTCCATCTTTAGATTAGTAGGGGAGTGTAAACTGTTTACAGTCACCTAGGGACCTTAAATACCTGCACAAAATCCATAGTAAATAGGGACAGTAAGCTTGAGGAAGAGTACTTGCAAGGAAATGGCAAGTAATGATTCTTGCAATTGGTGTCACTCAGAGTTTCTCTCTTTCCTGGTCTTTCCCTTCCACGCCATGCTGATGGCTGGTCCTGTCAGCCATAGTAAAATGGGGAATGTGACCTAAGTTGCACTAATATAGCTCTAAATGAGGGTAGTCCTACTATACAGTTTAACCTATCATATAATCTTGTTTTGTTGTGGCAAGCTGCATTCGAGTTAGCCTGATTCGTGGCAACTCATGCGCAGTAGAATGCAATGCTGCTTGATCTTGAACTACTTTCATGATTGGTTGTAGACTCTGGATCCAGAGTTTCTCTTGCTGATTTTCTTTTCTTTCTTTTTTTTTTTTTTTAATTTTTTTTATTGTGATTGGGTGAAAGTGACAATCCAGTTTAAATTTGCATGCCCGCCTATGTGCAGCTCCTACTGCTTTCCTTGCCTGGTAATAGCACACTCCTCTTTTCTGTTCTATACAAGTCATATCCTCTTAACAATCCCTTGTCCACTCTTCTCCACCCTCTCCACTCCCCTCTAGGAGGAGGCCAGTTGGGTGACACCCTATAGATAAATAGATCCATAAAGTGCACACACGCTATGGTCACTCTGTATCGCCGAGTCCAATCCATTCCTGTCCGAGGAGTTGGCCTTAGTAATGATTTATTATCAGGGGCAGCTTCAGGTCTAGGGGCCATGCTCCTGGGGGAACCCCTAGGCCTTTGGACCATCAGTTGTGGTCTTTTAGTGGAGTTCTAAGGGTGCATCCCTTCTTATTCTCTTACTGCCACTGGGACTCAACTTTGTGAGCCCCATCACAGCTGTCACTAGGGGTGGCCAGGCACCATCTGGTTCTTCTGGTCGCATGTTGATGTAATCACCCATTTACATGGGTCTTTCTGTATTCTGCATTCTCTTTCCCCAAGTTGTTTTTGTCTTTGGTGATCATCTGTTCCAGATGAGTTGGGACCATTTGGTGTACCTCAGATGGCAGCTTGCTAGCTTTTAAGAGCCTAAATGCCATTCATCAGTATGGGGTGGAGAGGACTCTCTTAGCAATAGGCTAGTTATAGCAATTGGCCTCTATGTACTCTGAGAGCATGGTCCCCAGACGCTACCTCTGCTACTCGGTCTTTAACTATTGGGTTAAGATTGGAAGAGTTTTCAGGTTATGTTGAAGTCAAATTAAACTGATCTTTCTAATGTGTGCTGTCACTGATTTTATCCAACCAAATTTCTATCAACTATCTAATCTATAACCAACCTTCTCCCTCCTTACCTCCCCTCCGTTGCCCCTGTCAGGGAGTCTTTTCTTCTGTACATGAGTCACTTTGCAAGTCCTTAAAGTAGGGGTCTCCTGCCATATTTGTCCTTGTGCTGCTGACTAATTTCACTCAACATGATGGATGGCAAGTTCTGTATATGTTGATGAGGTCTAATTGGTTAATTGTTGTAATGAGGTCTTCTGTGTCTTTATTGAGCTTTTTTGTTTTTACAGTATAATCTATTTTATCTGAGATTAGTATGGACACACCTGCTCTTCTTTGTATACTGTTAGCTTGGTATATATTATTTCATCTTTTAATTTTCAGTTTGTTCATATTTTTAAGATGAGTTTCTTGTAAGCAACATATAGGCAGGTCATGTCTTTTGATCCAAGATGTCACTTGTTGTCGCTTTACTGGAACATTCAGTCCATTTATCTTCAATGTAATTATTGATAGGTATGTGTTTAGTGCTGTCATTTTGCTGTATTTATTTTTGTGTTGATGTTTCCTCTGTTGCTCTTACTGTTCTTTTCTAAGACATTCTTCTTTATGGGTTGATTTGTCACCCTTTCAGTGTTGGTTTTGTGTTTGTTGAGACTCCTGTATTGTGTTTCTTGTTTTGATGTGTTGCTTCTTTGTTGTGCTTTGCGGCTACCCTTATGATCCCCCTTAACAATGTATGTTTAAACCCAATTTTAACCTCTAAATATCTTATTAACTTCCTCTCCATCTGGACAGACTATAACTACTGTAATATATCGCTGTTTTTAATGTGATGGTATCATAGTTTTCATGATATGATCACTGGATCATTTCTTTTAGTATTATAGCTTTAGTTGAGGTTTTGTACTTTCTCTAACTGAGCAGGTTTCTGGATGATGTATCCTGTATTGCCTCCTAAAATATAGAGTTAATGGTTTTGTTTTTCTAAGCCAAGAGCTTCTTTCAGTATTTCCTTTAGCTTTGGTTTGGTTTTTACAGAGTCTCTGAGTTTTTGTTTGTCTGTGAAGGTCTTAATTTTATTTTCATATTTGAAAAACAGTTTTGCAGGATATATAATTCTTGGTTGGAAGTTTTTCTCCTTCAAGGCTTTGAATGTGCCACTCCACTGCCTCTGTGCCAACATGGTTTCTGCTGAGAAGTCAGATGAAAGCCTACAGGGCTTCTCTCTGAAAGTTATCTTTGCTTTGAATGTCACTGCCTTTGACAGTTTCTGCTTATGTTTCATTTTGTTAAGCTTGATTATAATATGTCTTGGAGTCTTTATTTTGGGGTCTTTGTTGTATGGTGATTAATATGCATCTTGGATATCTATGTTCTCTTCTGTTATAATTTCAGGGAAGTTTTCTGTCAGCAAGTCAACAACAGTACTCTGTATTTTTAGATAACCCTTCCTGTTGAGGAACTCCAATTAATCACAGATTGTTCCTCTTGATAGAGTTCCAAAGTTTCTTAATGCTTCTTCATTTTCCTTGTGTCTTTTCTGTGATTTCTCCTCATATATGCTGGTGTCTGTCATTCTGTCTCTCAAGTCAGCAAGTCTGTTTTCCATTTGTTCAGTTCTGTTCTCTTAGCTTTGAGTTTAGTTTCCTGATTCTTTAATTTTGTTATTGATCTGTTGGATTTCAGAATGCTGGAGTTCCATCAGTTCAGACAGCTTGCTTTATTTTTCTTTTTGATCTGCTAAATTTTGTATAATGTCTAGGAGAGCTCTCTATGTAATTCTTTTGTACTTGATCTCCAAAAGTTTCAGAAAGACTTCTTCATCTGGGATGTTCTTTGGTTCTTTCTTTTTGGAGATTTCTGGAGCCATGGTTGGATTTTCCTTAAGTGTTGGGCCAAGGTCTATTGCTTTTTGGTATCTGGAGATTGTTTAGTGTCTCTAGTGTTGCCTTACTAGGAGCTGAAGTGGAAGTTGACCACCAGTTACCTCTATGTACTCCAGCGACTGGGCCCAGTGGAACCTCTGTGATAGCAGGCTCCACGTCCTGGCTGGCAAAGAAGCAATCCTACTTATGGAGTCACTGGGACGCCATCAGCTGATCCTACATTGTGAGTCAGTGAACATTAGAAGAGATGCCATCACACTGCACCACAGTTATTTCTCTGGTTAGTCTTATTTTGAAAGGTAAAAGCTATCTGACAGCTTCCAAAAACAGTCAGGCTGTCAGGTGTGCAAGCCTCTTTTTCCAGCTGGCAGTGGAGACACCTTTATATCCATCCCTAGATGCTGTGACCTAGTTCGAAGTATGAACAGGCTACTGCCATGCTGTCATCAGGTGCTGGGCCCTACCCGAAGGGTAAACTGTGCCAAACATATCTTTCCTTCTGGTGAAGCTCTTCCCAGGCTGGCACTGCCTCCTAGCCTGGGAATTAGCCCCCGCTGAAGCCTCTGTTTGGGTAACTCTACCTCCCAGTCGGACAAGATGGCATCCCACAGAGGCTCCCCTGCCCACTGTGAAATAGCTGAATCAATGGCAGAGGTTTGGAAAGAGGAGTGGAGGGGCTGTGATGCTCAGAGTCAAGAGCCAGGCTCTCAAAGTGTGGCTATTCCACGTGCTGGTCACGTCAGCAGTGTGGCAGAACTCTGCTGCCAGCTAAGCCCAGTCACTGCCACAGGCTAACAAAAAGGAGAAAAGTTAAAGCTGGTAGTTACCTTCAGTCTGCTAGAGCCCACCATTCAACAAGGGCTGGGCTTAGCGAAAAAGAAGAAGTTTCCTCTTCAGTGGTACGTAGTCCAAAATGACAGCCCTATGCCATGTCCTAGGGCTCACTGGGTGTCCAGAAGGCTCCATTTAATTATCAATCCTGGCCTTAGTTTTCAGAGGGAGTTAAGGAGATGTGTGTCTAGTCTGCCATCTTGACTCCGCCCCCTCAGGCTGATTTTCTGAAGTGGATTTCCAGGCCCTTTTTTCTGGTCCATCTAAGTCTGGAGGCTCCCATGAAACCAGCTCAGTGCTGACAGTTGAGTAGGGGCTGCACATGAGGAGCTTTCACTGGGAATCAAACCTGTATCATTCCATGGAAGGTGAGAATTCTACCATTGAACAACTACTGTCTCAGTCTTCATTTACAAGAGTCAAAATTTATATTGATGAGTTGGTTTGTTGTCTTAAGTTTTCTTTCTTTTTTTTTTTTTTTTAGAAGATGTGTACTTAAACTTATGCTTTTTTTGTATGTTCTTGAACAGTCCTGCAAGCATCACACTAATAAAGCAAAACCAAACCCAGCACCATCAAGTTGATTCAGACTCATAGCAACTCTATGGGGCAGAGTAGAACTGCCACATAGAGTTTCCAAGGAGCTCCTGGTGAATTCAAACTGCTGACCTTTTGATTAGCAGCCACAGCACTTAACCACTATTCCCCAGCGTTTCCATCACATTGATGAGTGAAATTAATTGTCGCAAAGAGAGATTCAAACAGGAGGACTTCAGTCTCTATACACAATTTGATCATTTATACTCAAATGCAATAAAATGAGGAGAAATTCCTTGTCCTTTAATTTCCATTATTCCTGTCGTTTCTTTGAAAAGAGGCAAGATGACTTTCTTGGGGGTAGCTGGGTAGTTCTTGGAGTGTTGGGAGGTGTACCTGGAGGAAAGGAGCAGTGTAGACCTCTGGGGAGGGGACATCTTATCAGCAAGATGCCCCACTCTCAGGCTGCAGCTCCTCCTGGCCCTTCAGTCTGGGAGAAATGTGGACCTCAGCTTGGAATTTAACCTAGGCCTGGTTTATAGAAATTCTCCAAGTGGAATGATTAAAGCAAGTATTGCCCAATAATAACAGCGCATTGCCCAATTATAACAGCGCATTTCTTGCCCCCTTTTGCGTTTTAACTTGTGTTTATTTTTTCAGTTTATTATTTAGACAAGTTGGTTGGCTATTTTTATGTTCTTTGTGTGTGCACAGGATCCTGACTGAAGCTAAAAAGTATTTGCATATGCTTGCAGGCTGTGGGTGAAATAAAAGCCAGCGTAGATGCTTATCGATCAGTGCTTTTTTTCACCTGAGACAAGAAGGTTGAATCTGGGCCGGTGAGAATGTGGTGTTTATCTGAATGTTGTTATACCTTCTGAGGCCTGTTCTTGGACACCTAAAAACCCAGCCAAAGCAATGATTTTGCTTTGGCCCCTGCACTCTCGATTTATGCCGTACTACTATACCTAGTCTCAAAGGAGAAAAAAAAAAAAAGTCAGTGGGGTATAAACAGAGGCTCAGATTATACCCCAATATGGGGGAAACACAGTGGAAAATTATTTCCATACAGTCTCTATTATTTTTCAATCATGAAAATACTATTATTTTTCATTGAAGTCACTCACAACTTGCCATTTTCTGGAGGCTTTTTTGTTTTAGTATTGAGTCTTTGGAGGTTTTTTGAGCCACTGGAAAATCTTTCATGGTGGGTGGGTAGGTTCTTTTCTGTCTCATTGTTTTGTTTTATTTTTTTCTTCTCTCTTTTCTTGGCTTGCTTATAAGCCGAAAAACAACTGATGAGGAGGCAGTGCCAGCATCCCTGAACCAATTGCCATTGAGAACAAAAGTCCATTGGACTACCCTTAAGCTTTTTATATGCCATGGAGGCTATCAATTTTTCTCCTTTGTAAAATGTTTTGGTTTCCTTTGACTCCACTGGGCAGCTCTACTCTGTCCTATAAAGTCAATAGGAATAGGAATTGACTCCATGGCAATGGGTTTGGTTTATTATAATCATCAAGGGGGTCTGGTGGTGCAGTGGCACTCACTTGGCTGCTAACTGAAAAGTTGGAAGCCCTGTAGCAGTTCCACAGGAGAAAGACCTGGTGATCTTTTCCTGTGAAGATTACAGCCTGGAGAACCCTATAGGGCAGTCCTACACTATCACGTGGGGATGCTGTGAGTCAGAATCTATTCCACAGCTCTTAACAACAGCCACAAAATGAGTTTTCTTAGAAGAAAAGATTCAAGCTGAAAACCTCTTTTCTGTATTTATTAACGTAGTGTATGAACTGACTCAATGGCCACTAACGTCAACCCAAACAGCAAAATATGGAATATTATAGCTGAATATGTGCAGACATACATCGCTAAAAGTGTCATTACCTAAAATGGTTATTAGTGAGCAAAGCATCCAACATTTAGGTTAGTACTGAAGAAACCTGGACAATGCCTTACATAGAATCTGATCTGTCATTACCAATCTATTGTAGTCATTTTTTCTTTTTTTAGTTTTGAAAAGCCATAGTATTACAGAGATTTCCTCCTTGGATGTTATGTGAAACAATGAAATAACAGCCTCTAAGTAGCTGAGGATCACGAAGGGTTTAAGAGAGAGAAACTCAAGATGACATAGACAGGGAATTGACAAGTTGGGGTGCAAAAAAGTTCAGGCTATTATATACTGCTTCTGATTTGTTTTTCTAGTTTGATAATTGTAACAGCTGATGTTCTGTTTTGTGGTAAAATAGACAAAATAACATATACTCAGTCTTCTATTCCTAGACTGGAGGTGAGGGATGTGTATTTTTCTTCTTCTTTTTTAATCTCCAGAGATAGAGTACATGGTACCATCATTACCTGCATTTGTAGAGGCTTCCCTGTGCTCACTGGTGGCATAGTGGGTAACTGCTGTTGTGCTAACCAAAAGGTTGACAGTTCAAATCCACCAGGCACTCCTTGGAAACTCTATGGGACAGTTCTACTTTGACCTGTAGGGTCACTATGAGTCATAATCGACTTGATAGCTCTGGGTTTGGTTTGGTTTGGTTCCCTGTGTTCAAGATGCTTAACTAGGTTCTTGGCGAGCAGTAGCTAATTTAATTCCTATAACATCCTTGTATGAGAAGTAATATTTTTACCCTGGTTTTCCAAAATTAAGGAAAAAAAAATCAACATTCAATAAATAACTTTGAGTGCACAATCTTTCCAGTGGAAATAAACTGTATTAAACATTTTGCTGTACAGTAGTAGATCTGTGACATCTGGCAAGGAAATCTCACATAACATCCCAAATCTGCATATATACCTTATCGTAAAGTACAACACAATGATTTGCAGAAAACAGCAAAGTTCTCCTGAGAGGCACAGGCTGGGAAGGAGTTTGTGAGCCCCCTGCACACACAGACGCATAGCCACCATGATTTCTCCCTTAGCTTCATCAGGTGTGTTTGCCGTGTCACTGAAAGAGCTGTAATTCTCCTGTCACAAGGAGAAGAATGAAAAGTCTTCATAACTCGGATCTGACTCGACGGCACTTGGCAACACTGACTAAATATTCAATGACGTTAAAGAATTTTATTAACTTTTTAGGCATAATGATGTTATTTTGACAATGTTTTAAGAGCTGTCTTGGAAGCACAAATATTCAAGGATTTATGGATGAAATGATATACTAGTTTTGCTTCAAAGTATGTATTTGGCAGGAATGGAGTAAAAGGGAGTATAAATGAAGTAAGCTGAGTCATGTGTTGGTCCTTGTTGAAGCTGGCTGATGGGTGTTTGGAAATTTATTTTCCTATTCTCTGTACTTTGTATATATGTTAGGATTTTGATGATAAAAAGTAAAATTCTTAAACCCTGATGGCGCAGTGGTTAAGTGCTGTATCTCCTAACCAAAAGATCGGCGGTTCAAATCTGCCAGGTGCTCATTGGAACTCTGTGGTGCAGTTCTACTCTGTTTTATAGGGTCATTATGAATGGGAATGAACTCAAAGGCAGTGGGTTTTTTTTTTTTTTTTGGTTTATGAAGCATTACAAAATAGATTTTAATTTGGTCATTTACTGTTTGGCTCATTTTACAGTTTTCTCATTTTCAATAAGCATGTGTAATATAACAGTTGACATTGCTTTGTATGTGAGATTTTATCCATGTTTAACATTTTTTTCCCTTGTGAGAGACTTTGAAGTGAAATATTATACCAATAACTGGAATTATTTAAAATAGATCTCATAGTTGCTTCCCAAGTAGATTAGACATGTTTATCAATTTTCCTAGAGTGCCAGAATTACGCTATGTTATCAGCAATGTACATTACCACATAAAATACATCTTATATTTTAAGTGGTATATATCATTTTGTTGAAAATATGAAAAGAGTATATACTTCTTGAAATATAAAAGACTCATATAGAATTTGGAAAGTTCAGAAAAGTCTTAGCCATAGGAGAAAACCACTATTGAAATGCCAGTATCCCAAAACACCCTTTTTCCCCCCAATTTTTTGAGTCTCTGCTGTTCACTTATAATGATAGCTGGAGGCAGTATACAACTTTATGTTGTAACATTTTTATCAGTACAGATGTGAAAAGTTTCACATCTATTATTTAGTGCTGCAATGTCAAATAAAGTTAGTTAGAGAGAAGTTTCAGGGAGGAAAAAAATGAGCAGTTTGAAAGCAAACATGCAAAGTGACAACAGGAGACTCCCCTGTTGCAGGAGGTAGAAAGGAAGGTAGGACACCATAGCTTTCCAAGTGAGCTTGCTAGTGTGTTTCTTCACTGAATCTTCCTTACAATCCAGTGAAGAGGATCTCATTTGAGATGCACAGATGGGGAAGCAAAGGGGTCAGAGGTATGGGCTTCTTTGGAAAATGGCCTTGACTTTTTATCTTTGCTGTTGGATTGTGTTTGTCCCCTCTTGCCTTGGGGTCCATCTTCCTTGGCCTCTCCATGTCTTATACTTCCAAGGGATTCCTGTGGAACCTGGTCAGATTACCAAGGGAACCTGGTTGCTACAGTTTGGGGTTTGGAAAGGGTAATCATGGGTAGTATGACTCCTTCCCCACAATTGGTAATGACAAGGTTAGCTTGGAAAAGATTATCACAGATACTGAGTCCTTTCTGATAGCTGTGATAAGGATACAACAGTTCTCCTGACATTGTGACCACATGTACACGTGTACCAGAAACAATGTCACCACCTGCCTCCCATGCCAGTGTATAAAAGGTACTCCCAAAATATGTGCAGGGCCTTTTCTGCACTCTTAGAGACTGACTCATTCCCTCTTTGGAATGTACTTTTGCTTAATAAAACTCCTTCATATAAACCTTGCTGCCAAGAAGGTCTGCTTTGTGGGAGGAGGAGCCCAGTTCACCACCCATCAGGAGACCAGACTTTCTAACCCAATCTCTGGAACCCAACTAGCTCACCTGGGGTCCAATCTCAGGACCTCAAATGAAGACACTGAACTTTTCTTCCTGAGACACTATTTTCTTTCATTAATATATGTATGATAATATATGTAGTTGTTAGCTGTTTCATGTCTTCCTCCTATTCACGTCAATCATGCACAGTGAGATCAGAACTTTGTGATCTATAGGGCTTCATTTTTGGGAAGTAGATCTCCAGGCCTTTCTGCCCACACTGTCTTAATCTGGAAGCTCTGCTGAAGCTTGTTCAGGATCATAGCAACATGCAAGCCAACACTGACAGATGAGTGGTAGCTGCACATGAGGTACTTTGGTCAGGAATTGAACCTGGGTCTCCCACATGGAAGGCAAGGATCCTACCACTGAACCACCCCTGACCCCAAGTAATGTGTACTCTTGGAAACATATTCAAACAGAACCAAAGAGTTAATTGTATAGCTGGACCATAGTTTATACACAATTTTATATACTTCTTTAGTATTTCAGACAAATTTTGTGTCATTAAAATTGTTACAGAAGCAGTTTCAACATTGAGTCAGTGCTGATTCTTGGTGACCCATGTGTGTCAGAGTAGAAGTGTCCTCCACAGGGTTTTCAGTGGCAGATTTCTCAGAAGTGGATCACTAGGCCTTTCTTACAAGGTGTGTCTGGGTAGACTCGAACTTTCAGTCTTTTGATTAGGAGCCAAGTACTTTAACTATTTGCACCACCGAGAGTCTTCAGAATTGTTCTAAGTACCAATAAGAGGTACAGTCATATGCTAGGGATGTATACAATTTTATTTAATGCTTCCACTATTGTTGAGTAATTAAGTTGCAACGTTAGCTGACCTCCTTGGACTTGATGCTGAACAGCATCTACTAAAAGGGCTGGACTCTCCTTGATCAGTTCTGATAGCTAGTCCAGCCAACTGTGTCTGGAGTCTCTGTCTATTCCCAGGACTTTAAGACTTGTACAAAATGACACACAGTAGGTTGGGATCTGGCTTCCCAAATAATGAACCTGGAAGCCACACCCTATACTCATGAGGGAGCTAACTCCCTGTAGGAAAAAGTTAATGTGATGAGGAAGGTGACCTGGGAGAAAGCTAGGCAGCCCCATGTGTCTCCCCACTCTTTCTCACAGGCTATCTGGGGGCATGATGTCCTTTTCAGCCTGTTTGAGATGCCCCTCATAGCCAAGTGGACACCCACCAAAGGGCTTACTCATGAAACAGTGGCCAGGATGGTCCAACATCACTCGTGTTGTTCCTCGTCCTGCCCTGCTCCTCCTTTCCCCTCAGTGTCTGGCCACTGGGGTGCACTTTCAGAAACAGGGCGTCTGCAGGACCTCAGCCTAGCTTTCTCGGGAGTCAAGCTAAGGCAGAAGTTAGCTGGATGAAGAGAGATGATTCAGTGGTACAGGAAGGAGACACAGAGTGTGTGAAATCTTCCTGGAGAGGAAACATTATGGGTTAAACCTAAGTGGCAGATGTGGTGAAGGATGAAAGAGAAGAGATATACAGTGTAAGATAGCTGGGGACAAAACTATTGAACCTAGTGGCACCACATGGAACAGTCTTGTCTATATTGTGAGAATTGTAGCCATTCAGTGCAAGGAGTGGGGATGGTGAAATCAGATTTGAATTTCGAAGAGACCATACTGTCTGTACTGGGGAGACTAGATTGTATGTTGGGAGGAGGGTTGCATCATGGGTGCTAAGATATTACAGGGAAAGGATAACCTCATCTTGGGCTATTAGGGTAATAACTGAAATGGAGAAAAATGAACAGATTTTAGAGATACTTAGAAGGTGAAATGAGTAAGATTGACGTGGCTAGTATATGCAACCTGAGTTGGGGAGGAGTCATAGGTGGATTCCTAGTTTTCCATGGTGAACTGGCAGCATCTGTGGAAATAGGAAATGCTGGAAGAGGAAGAGGTTGGGGGAGGAGCAAAAGCTTCAGGAGCTGTCCCGTGAAGAGTTGCTACTCAATCCAGCCTCAGAGGGGAGTTCTTAGCTGGGGACTGGGGGCAGACATTCCTGACATACCTGGTCTGACTGCTCACACAGCGGGGGAGGGGAGTAGGGGCAACATGTGGTTTTGCCCTTCTGAGACTTCACATTTGCAAGTGACAGAGTATAAACTGTACTTAGCGTGCTGTTTAGTTCCTACACAACTTGTTGTTGTTGTTAAGTGCCATTGAGTCAGTTCTGACTCTTAACACCCCTGTCTACAAATGCTGTCTGGTCCTGTGCTGTGCCCACAATCCTTGGTGTGCTTAAGCCCATTCTTGCAGCCACTGTGTCAATCCATCTTGTTAAGGGTCTTCCTCTTTTTTGCTGACCCCGTAGTTTCCCAAGTGTCATGAATTGAATTTGTTCCACAAAAATGTGTGCCTGTTTGACTGGGCCATGATTCTGGTATTATGTGAAGTTCCTTCTTGTTGTAAGCCTCTCCACTACGACGTTAATGAGGGAGAAGGAGCTGCAGTTGTGTTGGTGGGGCAGGAATTAGTGTGTAAAATTGTACTGGAACTTGAGTCACAATACAGAGAGTTGGGAACCTCATACCATCAAGAAAGAAGGCAGTGCCAGGAGCTGAGCATGTCTTTTGGAAAGATCCCTGCTGATCAGAAGCTGCTAGTTCAGGGGAAGATTGACAACAAAAGACCTTCAGCCAGAGCCAACAAGGAAATCTTTCGCCTGGAGCTGACACCCTGAATTTGTATTTTTAGCCTACTGCACTGTGACCCAAACACTAAGAATGACGTCATTCTTGAGTGATTGATCACTCCTGACAACATGTCCAAAGTATGTAAGCTAGTGTCACCATTCTTGCTTCTAAGGTGCACTCTAGTTGTACTTCTTCGAAGACAAGTCTGTTCATTTTTTGGCAGTTCATAATATATTCATAGCATTTGAGGGTGAGGCATATGCTAACAAGCCCATGCCTGGTCCAAATTATGTCTAGAGTGCATTTGTCCAGTGTAGATTTTCTGGATTCTTCTCTGCCTATTAGTGGTATTATGTGGTTTCCAAATTCTCAGAGGCATTTCAGAGCTGTGTGTCTCTGATTTTGATCACAGTGGTTTAGGAAAGAGCTCAGAGTAGGGCAGTGGGGACCTTTTTCTATCTCGTATACTCTGCAGGAAACACTGTGATAAAGTGGCTAAGTGCTGTGGTTGCTAACCGAAAGGTCTGCAGTTCAGATCTGCCAGGTGCTCCTTGGGAACTCTGTGGAGCAGTTCTTTTCTGTTCCATAGAGTCACTATGAGTTGGAATCAACTCAACAGTGCTGGGTTTTATACTTTCTGCATCACTGACTTTTACAAGTTGTAGACCCAGAAAAGAGGAAAACAGGTGGGATGAAGATTTGAATGCCTCAGAAAAGAGTATTCTTGTTGTGGTTAAAGGACTGGAGTGGCAAAGAGGATGGGAGTAGCTGACCATTTTCCTGCAGATTAAAGGCTCCATAAGGAGCTCTGGTGGTACAGTGGATTAAGCACTCAGCTACTAGCAGAAAAGTCAGCAGTTTGAATCCACCAGCCACTTTGTGGAAGAAAAATATGGCACTTGGCTTCCATAAATATTATACCCTTGGAAACCCTAGAGAGGCAGTTCTACTGTATCCTGTCCCTGAATCAGAGCTGACTTCCTGGCAATGCTGTTTTTAAAAAGAAAAGTTAAAAAATAGACTGTATGTTTCTGAGTTAGGCTCGTTATACCAACTTTTGAAAACATGATATTTTGGAAAATAAATTGAGTGTGTAGGTCACTGATTATGTTCCTGTAGTTGGTAGAAATTCTCTCAAACTCTTGCAAAGTGTTTATCCTAATATTCTTGCTTTTTCCAAGCAGTTCAGCTTTTGTCTTGACAGATATGTTGGCTGGACAGTGGGAGGCACCATGTCACAACCAGCGTATCGTCATGAGGACAGCTTAAAATTTCATTCTTGAAAACATAACTCTGTTTTATGTGTTCTGCATATTGATATTGTTACCAGACAAACTTCAGGTTCTTGCCACCTGCCACGAAACCAGTCTCTAAGACAGGAGGTGAGGTATAGTAATCAAGGGTTTATTGCATATTGACACACAAGAGATGGGGGAAATGATCTTCCTCCAAAGCCTGTCTGTCTACAGTCTACAAGAAGGGGTTTTTAAAATGGTTCCTTGGGGCCGGGACAATACAATGTGGAATTTATGATGCTCTTCGAAAGTCTCCTTGATGTGGGGGCTGATGATAGTATCTCAGTCTTCATTTACCTGGGTCTGTATGCACTAGAGGGAGTCATCTTGTCTTGCAGGTAGGCTGTATGGCTGTGGCAATAGGGGAGACATTTATCATTCCTTAGGGCTCTGGTGGTTTATGACATGGGAAATGACCTTTTAGGGCACTCCTGAATGTAGAGGCTTTTCTTTAAGCCTACTTCCTGAAAAGGATACAGCCTCTTGTCAAGTTGGTTGTGCTTATGTCAAGATGTGCCTCGCAGGCCTCCAGTTTCAAAATCCTCAATAAAGTAAATTAGCTGAACTAGATGACCTGCAACTGTAAGCTTCTAGTGTATTCTTTAAGTATGTAGAATTTTAGAATCAGCAGAGTGTGGAGATTGTGACTAATTTGGCAAGTCTTCCTTAGTTTCCTTGCTGAGAGGCTTTTGACTGTTGATTTATATGATAAGGAATGAAGGCTCACGTGACCCATGACACTGATATATTTTTCTCACACATTTATTATAAATTCTGATTATCATTTATGCTTCAGTATGATTTATAGCTATTTTAATGAGCTTCCCATATCTAAAATATCCACAGCAGAAAGTTTAAATTTTTTGTAATGGCTTTTCTTTCTGTAGCCATAACTATTAACTTTAATTGCAACGATTTTGACTAAAGGAAAATGCAAATATTATCTAGAATTTTCTTTGAAGCCTCAACACTGTTTTCTGCTAGATTATAATGCTATGTTGCTGTTAGGTGCTATCAAATTGGTCCCAACTCATAGTGACTTTATTAAAGCAATCGACTTCTAATGAAAAGTAGGCAGTTTGAAACCACCAGTTGCTCTACAGGAAGAAGATATGGCAATCTGCTTCCCTAGAGGTTTACAGTCTTGGAAACCCTCTGGGGTTGCTGTGAGTCAGCAGTGGGTTCTCAGTGACCTTCTGTGTAACAGACAGAAACATGGCTTGGTTCTACACCCATCCTCAGAATGGCTGCAATTCCTGAGCCCATTGCTGAGGCCAGTGGGGCAACCCACCTCGCCAAAGGGTTTTCCTGTTTCTCTGTATAACGCTACTTGAAAATTTTGTGGTATAAAAGAACTCTCTTTCACCTACCAGTTTTTCTTGCTGTGTATACTCTAAAGGAGTGCAGTTATAGCAGGTCAGAATGCAATCTGGGAACAGTCAGAGTTATTATTTACCACTTTGCGTTACTGGTAAGAAATTTGAAAGATGCATTTTTTTCAATCACTGTTTTTCAGTAATTATGTTTGAATATTCTTATAATACTGAATCATATTACAATCATTGAAGAGCCCTGGTGGAACACTGCTTACAAGCCAGCTGCTAACCAGAAGTTGGCAATTTAAATCCACCAGCTGCTCCATGGAAACCCTGTGGGACAGTTCTACTCTGTTTTTACAGCATGTATTTCCTTAATCTTTGATAGCATGTAGGTATTTTTAAATATTACTCTACCTGTGAATTAAATTTTTCTGGGATGAGGTCTCCTGGAGTTTTCTCTAAAAGATGTCTGCTTCCTTCATTTGTGTGAGTGAGGCACTGGGTTAGGCACCCCATGAATAAGAATAGATGGCATCTGCCCATTGATTACCCAGCCAAACTAGGTGTTGTAGATTTCCTCTTGCCCATGATTGACAAACAGAGTTAACAGTCCCTTCTTAATATGCGCCCCCTTAGAGTATTGGTTGTTACTGTAAAATTGTTTAAAAACACACGAAAATGACAAAAATACATTTTTCTTGTAAAAGTTGAAGTGTTACAAACAAGAGTAAAGTCTCTCTGATCTTGCCCCTGATTCCTCCTTTCACGCTCCGTAGATGGAACTGCTCTTCTAACTATGGGAAACACCATATCAGGCCATTTCTACTTATATAGGCATATGTCTAAGTATATCTGTATATCATCTATCTATGTCCATAGCTATATGTATGTAAACCAGAATCAAACCCGTTGTGCTCCAGTTGATTCTGAACGATAGCAATGGTATAGATTTACCTACAGAAAACAAAGAATTCTCTTTTACATTTGTCATAAAAAGTGGCATAAGGGCCTGCGTTTTTCTTTGAGTTAATGATAATGATTTATTTACAGGCAGTCCTTGGATTATGAAGTTACAAACCAACCCTTATAAAGCCTCATGTTAAAAATTCAAGGTATATACAATGGTTTGTGACAACAAATGGACGTCACTTTATGATGCATATCAAAATATTGTTATTACATTAAAGGAGTTTCAGTGTACTGAAAGTGCTTCTTTCATGTTTTTTTATGTATAAAAGGTACATCATATATTCTACACTAAGAAAAACATTTGAGTAATTGGCTTAAGAACCATACCTAACTGTTACAACTTACAGGCAGATTTGACTTAAAGACAGACTTAAAAACGGAACTCATTTGGGACTGCCTATACCCCTGTGGGAGAGCTCTATTCATCCAGTCAGAATGTACAGTCCGTCAAGTACAAATATGATGTATGTGTGTATGGGTTCATATGTATGTATTTCATCATTTTATCTCTTGTACCTTCTCTCTCTTCTCTCCACTAATAGTGCCCGGGCAGTGCCTTGCACACAGTATCTTAAAATGGCCAGCAATATACATCCGTGTTGTTTCTTCATGACTTCAGGAGAACTTAATAAAATCAAGCCCAGACTTAATGCTGAGTAGTGACCAACACGGCATTTCACTTGTAGTTCCAGACAAATGGTGGATAGGTACTGGACCCTCTTCATAGGCTGCAATAGATGAAAGTTTCCACAGCTATATTGCCATCAAAATCACTACAAAATGCTAATTATATTCATCTTATTTTGAGAAAGGAAAGTCTGAAAAGCTATATCTGAAATACCAGAAGCTCTGTTAGGCTTCTGACAGACAACTCCCCCACAAACATTTCCTGTGATAAACTCAGCTCCTAGGAAAAGAGGAACCCCCTTTCCTACAGTGTGAAGCTAACACTTATCTTTACTTCTGTAATTTTGCAAATGCCAATAAGAGAACAGTATGGAAATCTGTAAACTTGCTAATGCCAATGAGGAAAGTGTATGGAAATTCTTTTGTCTGCTTCTGTGTAAAACTTAGAAAAGAAAAGGAACAAAGCACATCAGGGAGCTCGGCCATTTTGGGACACTGTCTGCCGTAGCTCTTGTGGCCGAAATAAATGCCCTTCCGCTAATAATCATTGGTGTGCAAGGGATTTCTGCTCTCTGGGCCTACTTGTCTTGTCTTGCAACGTTTCCAAAATAGTTTCCTAATTAAGATTATACAGAGGAATCACAAAGTGATAAACAAATGCAGTCAATGTGGGTGCTTTCAGGTAAGAGAAGTTGTCTTCTCAGTGATTTCTGGGCATTGGAGGGAGGTTAATGGAAGAGAAACTCATTAAGGCCAAATCAAAAGCAACTGGGTGACATGTATTATTTTTCCCTATATTTTTACAAAGCACACTGCTAAATCAAAGAAAAACCAAACCCAGTATTCTGACTTATAGAGATCGTATAGCGCAGAGTAGAACAGCCACATAGAGTTTTCAGGGAGTGCCTAGCATAGCTGAACTGTTGACCTTTCGATTAGCAGATGTAGCACTTAACCACTGCACTGCCAGGGTTTCCAGCATATTGCTAGTTTTATTCTAAAAATTAGTTCAAGTTGTCCTGGGGCAGATAGTTGCAGACAACAGGGCGTAAATATTAACCACTGCAGTATTATATAAATGACAGTCTTTTCTCTCAAGTGGTAGAAATGCCTTTGGCAATGAGAGAAAAGAAAAGCCTGGGTGGCAACTTTTCTTCCAGGATGTATCTTCTACAGATTAAAGGCAAAGGAAAAGTAAACTCTAAATGACTAATCTCATTCTCCGCATTGTTGAATGGATTTCTTGGGTACCCAAGTCTCAAAGACTGTCTGCTCTTTCTTAGCTAGATGCAAACAGAATTGATTAAAATCTGATTTCTCTTATTCAGGCTACCTCTCAGGCCAATGGTGAATCTTATGAACTTCTACATATCACAATGCACATGGATTCCTTCCTAGTAGAACATCAGATTTGAAATCAGAACACCTTCATTCAAGCTCCATTTCTTCCACTAACTTCTTGTATGAGTTTTGGTGATTTATTTACGTTTTCTATGGCTCAGTTTTCTCATCTGTAAAGTCAGGTTAATAATTCCTACTTGGACTATGAAATGTTATATGGATGTAGTTTGGTAAAGTATGTGGCGGTCTTGTCACCATGTGCATGTGGTGGTCATCATTGGCAGGCTTAGGTTCTTCCCTCACACCTTTCCTGGACTGGTGGTAGAAGAGTCCCTGGGTGTCATATGACCCTTGCTTGGTGTTGTCCCAGATACTCTGCAGTTGGCCCTCTAGATCCTCCTGCCCTTCATTCTTCTGCATCCTGTGTTGTCCCCTGGCATCTGACTTTGATGACTTTAATGACCTTACATTAAAGGGTTGTTGTCCTCTGCCTGCTGATAGAGCTTGATTAGTGGAAGCAGCAGGAACAAAGAGAAAGGTCACAGGTTTTCTTCTCTCTGCTTCCTTTGTGAATAGTGATTTAAATTCTTATCTTCCATGTATAGGAACCAAAAACCAAAGCCAACCCACTGCTGTTGAGTTGGGTCTGACTCATAGTGATCCTAGAAGTCAGAGTAGAATTGCCCCATAAGAGTTTCCAAGGAGTGCCTGATAGATTTGAACTGCCAACCTTTTGTTTAGCAGATGTAGCACTTATCCCACTATGTCACCAGGGTTTCCATTTATGGGAAACCTGGATTCAGTTCCAGCCACTGCAAAGCTTACGTGTTGCTGTGAGGCTGAAAAGGTTTCAGTGGAGCTCCCAGAGAAGCTGGGGTAGGTGGAAAGTCCTGGCGATCTCCTTCTGAAAGTAGCCAATGAAAACCTTATTCAGTACAGCATGATCTGTAACCAATCATGCCAGTGGTGTCGAACCCAGACAGTGTTCTGTTCTCTTGAACAGTAAGTTTGAGTTTTGATACCCAACTGAAAGGTAGCTAACAGCAACAGGAAATTTCCCTTATGTCCAGCAGCAGAAGGGTCCATTGGTTCATGGACACAGGGATTGCTCAGGAGTGATGCCACCTGCCCTACTCCCAGCAAGGGTAGTGGGCATAAAAGACCTTCTCTTGTTCTCTGTCACTTGTTTATTGCCTCACCTCTGTAAATACTCTGTGAAACTCCCCTTAGCCCCCCGTGTGAGTGAGCCATGTCCTTCCTAATCAACCCTGATGCATCTGAGATGAAGAGCTGGACGGTTGATACAATGACTCTGTATCTCTCTGGGTATCCACAGTGATCACAGTCACCAAACTTCTTTTTGGTAGCTTTTATCCTAGAAGGGTAGAAGAATCGTCTGTTTTCTGAGACCCCAGTGAAGTTGCATAGATGTGTTTACTTCTGAGAAGTCTGGAAATGTAGTAAGAACTCTTTTGTAGCATTTCATAAGCATGGGGTCAGCTATTAAAAACAACAACAAAAAAGAACATAATATCAGAGCTGCTGGAGAAAACTGACAGCTCTGATAGTGTTTGTGTGTGCCTGCCAAGATGGACAGTCATAGATCTGATCCAATCACATCAATTGTCTTCCTTGAAAATAGTAATTTTTATAGTCAAATAGATCAAGTAATAACCTATATTTATCATCAAATTTTCGTCAACATATTACATTTATTATTCTCTATTCTGGCACTTTCTAGTCATATGATTTGGATTCAGTATCAGAAGGAAAAATATACTCAAATTAATGCAGAAAAAGTATTCTAAGGAGGCCGTGGGTGACATAAACTTACATGCCCAATGGTTAGCTGAAATTTGGGTGATTAGAACCCATCCAGAGGAGACTCAGAAGAGAGGCTTGGAAATCTTCCTCTGAAAGTTCACAGTCTTGAAGACTCTGTGGGCGGGTCTTCTCTGCAGATGAGTTGGAATAGACTGGCCAGCAGCTAACAACAAGTATAGTGAAAAGATTGTGAGGTTTTAAGGGACAGAAGTTTGTATTTGAAGTTTCAAGCCTGCCTTTTTCCAGGTTTGTGTCTTTGGAAAAATTTGTGGTTCTTTAAAAGTTTTTGCCTTTTTCAAGATAGAAGTTGTAGTTAAGTACCCACAGGGGACTAGTTTTGGGAGCCCCTGGGATACCCAAAGCTGAGGATGCTCAAGTCCCTTATATAAAATGGTGTTGTATTTGTATAGGACCTACACACATCCTCTGATATACTTTAAACCATCTCTAAATTATAATGTCAAATACAACATAAATGCTATGTAAGTCGTGGTTATATAGGACTGTATTGTTCATCTGACTGAATGATACGAGTGAGATGAACAATGTCAAACAGTTACTGCTGGAAAGAGACTGAGGATCTGTAAGACGGCAGGAGACTGAGGCAGGGGATGCCTGCACGTTACTACATTCATGTGGATTCGGGGTGGTGCTCCAGATGTGGCAGATTCTAGTATTGCTTTATGAAATATTCTTCTTTTTTTAATATTTCTGGTATAAGATTAGTTGAATATGCAGATGTGGAAACTGAGATACAGAAGGTTGACTTATGTATTTTAAGAATGAAATAGATCCATGTCATTAGCAATGTTTGGTGTGGGGGTTAGAAGGTACTGTAGTAAGCATTCAGTTTGTAGTTATTGATATCTCTTGTTACCCATCTACTAGCTATCTGTCTCAGACAGCAGCTACATTCACTGACAGAACTTTGTGAAATAATTCAGTGTTTTTACCATTACATTGGAAGACATATATAAGTATCACTATGCCTTTAACTGCTTCCATAAAATGCCCAGAAATAGAGATTTCTTTGTTTGTCTCCATTGTTTTGTTATCTCTATTTCTCTGAAAAAGAAATAGGTTGAAAATGATGACCTTTATTGGAGCCGGAATGCAGGACAGAGTCTGTGTCTATATAATTTGAAGTGTAGACTTCAAGGTATTGTTTAACAGAGAAGAAGCCAGATGAAGGCTATGGCTACCGTTGCTTTTAGAGAGTCTTTTCCACCTGGGGAAATTGTGTGTCATGAAGAGCACCTTCAATCTGGCCACAGAATGTGATCTTGTCTCCTCTCGCCAGGCTAGTGCATTTCTCTGGACTGTTTTCTAGAAGGACAGGGCTTGAATTACGGCAGAATCAAGGGACACCATGAATCTAAACTTGGAAATGCTTTTATCACCATTCCCGAGAAACAATACTGTGCTCATTACCATGTGACCTAGTCACTGAGAAGTGTGTTTAATATACATCACAGAACTCAGCCCCATCTAGGTATGCACACGTGAGGGCCTGGCTCCAGCTGCACTTTTAAGCCCTTAGATACCAGTTCAGTTATCTGGTATCCTCTTTTTTTCCTAAAATGACCAGCATAGTTCATATAGTTAAATGGCCCACCTCTCTCATTTGACTGCTCTGAGGTTAGATTCAGGTAATGGGTTCTTGGCTTTCAACTGCTATTAGTTTTTAAAGTCAGAACTTGTATTAGGCTCATGGTTCTCCTGGGTAGTGTAAATGTTCAGGTACTCAACTGTTAGCCCAAAGGATCATAGTTCAAACTTCTCCAGGGATACCTTGAAAGAAAGCCTGAAGATGTGCTTCCAGAAGGCCACAGTAAACCCTGGTGGCGTAGTGGGTTAAGTGCTGTACACCTGCTAACCAAAAGGTCAACAGTTCAAATCTGCCAGGTGCTCCTTGGAAACTCTATGAGGCAGTTCTACCGTGACCTCTAGGATCGCTGTCATTTGGACCTGACTGGACGGCAGTAAGTTTGAGTTTTGATAAGTCTGTTCCCGTGGGGTCACCATGAGTCAGAATGAACTATGGCTAACTAATAACAACTAAGCTCACAGACTACTTCCTAGAGTATTTTATAATATTTCATCCAAAAGCCCCTGTTCTAGGTTGACGATTGACGTTAGTATTCATCGCTTAGCTCTAAATTTATGTGGAAACTAGAGATGGTAAAAAAAAATTCTTAATGTACAATAATGATCTGAAAGACTATGCTTTCATAATTTTTCTATGAACTCTGCTCTTGATGGTTCTTCCTTGCAGATAATGTAAAACAGAAAAAAATAAATTTCACATTTTGATATCCTCCCTAGTGATGCACCTTTAATTTAAAATGATGTATGAGAGAAGAGTTAACAGTCATGTTTTTACCTTTTCTCGGATGACACAGTAGGTACAGTGTGGACAACAGAATAAGAACGTCCATTAGAACAAAGCCAACCTGTTTTGTAGAAATCTTAGAGAAACTCTGTTCCATGGAAATGGAGAACACAAAGAAGTCAGTAGGGTTTTCAAAAATTAAAATTAATGAGCTGAATAAAGAAATAAACAAAAATGCTGAAATGGTAACTCAGATTCTTCACTATTAAATGGAGTGAGTATATTGCATCAGATTATTTCTCTGATGTTGCACAATTTTACATCTCTCAGTTCACTGGGGACAATATATGTTGTAAAAACACCTAGTCGAGAGATGTGCGAGAGAAGCACTAGAAACAGACCTAGAACTTGGGCTGTAACTACCACCGGTGCAATAAAATCACTGCCAAAAGCTTCATGCAGGTGATCTCTTTCTTAAAGGTAGAATTGGAGATTGCTTTTGAGGAATGTTCTTGAGGCATTCGGTGCCCCCAAATAGGCTAATTCCCGCTTTATATAATGTCAGAGTGGTACCTTCACAGGAGGGAGAATCCATCGAAAATAAACCCTCTGCAAATACCACAGCCTACATTTTCAAATTGGGTGCTGTTGCACAAGGTGGCTGGGGCTCCTATTAAGTGCTGCCAGCAAACGCAAAGCTCCTGGGATGTATGTATCTTTGCAGCTTGGAGCCTTAATGATACTTGAACCTACAACGAGAACAGGAGTCTTGTCCCATGTGTGATCCTGGTGGCTCCACCCACACACAACCCTCACCGCACACATGACCCAAACTTGGGCCGTTGATAACTGTATGCACCTCCACTTATGTCCAGCCCCCATCTGTGTGCAGTGCCTGGCCGTACCCATGTGTAATCCCCACCCATCCATGGGCTCCCATCCATGCAGTCCTGCAGCCTGCACATAGAACAATACCTATCCCTTCTGCTTACAGCACAATTTCTTAATCATTGCTGTGCAAGTATAATCATCTCTGCACTCACAGTTGGTCTGGCATAAAGGATTATTCTTGGGAAACATTTCTCCCCTTTTGAACTTAAAAATTGCAACTGCCATTGCTGTCTTGAATTTAATGGTATTTTCAGCCTATGCCGCTGGGTGCAGACATCAGTGCAGACACTTTCGGTAAGATTATACTGACTTCATAAGGGCCATTGCATAAAACCATTGCCATCCAGTCGATTTCAACTCACACTGATCCTATAGGACCCTACAGGATAGGTAGAACTTCCCCGAAGGGTTTCCAAGATTGTAATCTTTATGGAAGTAGACTGCTACGTCTTTCTCTGGAGGAGCAGCGGGTGGGTTCAAACAGTCGACCTACAAGTTAGCAGCCTAGTACTTAACCACGGTACAACCAGGGCTTCCTATTGTATAAGTGTATGCATTTATTATTCTTTTAAATTAAGGAACCCAAATTGAAATCGCAGTTGTTCAGAATAATCTCTGTCAAGGGCTGCATTTGTTGCAAGCTGCTGGTCACTGTCTTCCATAACAGTACTAGTCCCATCTGTGGAAGGCACATGTGCCCCTCAGATGCCAGACTAAATTAGGTGACCACGTGCAAGCACATGATTGGTGACTTCACTGGGGAAACATTGGAGGCTTTGCATAGGGAGACGTATCAAACCTAATCTTTACATTTTCCAAGAAAAGTTCTCCAAAACACCTCCACTGTTGAGCATGACTACAAATCATAATTTATAATGATGATAACTTCAGGGCTAGCTTCTATAAAATATATTTATTTATCAAGAGTTATTATGATTACAAAGGAAGATGTTAGGATGATAAGGTTGGAAAAACCAAAAAGTGAGGAAACTTGCTCTAAGGTTGCTTTTACTGAGTTTTTCAAAGACCCCTTGAAAGAAATAAGTTTGAGGGCCTTATGATTTGGAGATGTGTCCATGGAAAACTGCAGTTTTAAAGTTTCAGTGAGATATCTGGGCTCGTATACACAGGAGTTGTCAACTTTGGTAGAGCAACTAAAATAAAAACCTATTATTATGCTCCTAAATTCTCTTTGCTTTTATGCCATCTTTACTAGGTATGTTCTGGAGCTGGACTGGGTTTTTCTACTTCTATTATAAAAGCATTTTGTTCTGTATCATAGATGTTCAGTCTAATTTGTTTTTCATTGACTAGTCTTAAAATACAAATCATATTTTCATCAGAGGTCTTCTTTCCTGTTTGCATCTTCTTCCTCAGAGGTTTGTTTCACTGCTGTCATTGTAATCATCACAGCTGTATGTTGCTATGTCCATCGCTGCTCTTTTTCCAACCCCTCCAGGGTGATCTTCCATTAAAAACTCATCATGTGGAGGTGGGGCCAAGATGGCAGACTAGACACGTGTTGCCTCAATTCCCTCTGAGAACTAAGACCTGGAGTGTCAGCAGAGTGGACATCCAGGGAGCCCTAGGATCTGGCATAGGGTTGTCAGATTTTACTAGGCATCAGTAATGGAGTAAATTACCTCTCTCAAAGATGAGGCAGTAGCTGCTGAGCCCTTCTCCTGTTGACTCATTGTTTTGGAGGACTATAGGCACTGACACCTTCTTTGTTATCGAGGAGGTGGGGACTGGGCATGAGCCATGAAATATACTGAACTGCACTGCTTAAGTGAATAGCTGTAGCACAGCAGAGAGTCTGTGCATGGGATAGCCACGTATTGAGAGCCTGGCTTCTGACTGAGGGCACCACTACCCCTCCACCCTCTCTTTTCTGAGCTGTGCCATAGATTCTGCTGTTTCATGACAGGAAGGGCAGCTCAGTTGGGATGCCATCTTGGTTGGCTGGGAGGTGGAGTCATCCAGCTGGGAGACTTAGCTGTGGTTAATTCTCCAGTGGAACAGTAGACCCTATCTGGCAAGTGCTTCTCCAGCAGAAAAGCTGTGTTTAAGATTATTTGTGTCCAGATTTATAAGTGGGGCCTTGCAGAAGATGGCATGAAGGCCCGAGTCCCTCCCTACTTTGAACTATGTCATAGCATCTGGGTATGGCCTATGAGGTACTTTTGTTGTCAGCTGAAAGGCAGGGCCTGTCACACCTGAGGGTCTGACTGTTTTCAGTGGCTGTTTGACAGCTCCTCACTCAGCAGTAAAGTGCCTTTTTAAAATATGACCATATGGAGAACTAATTGTAGAGAGGCCCAGAACCATCTCCTCCACCCTTCACTGATCCACATCATAGGGTCAGTTGATGGTTGTCCAGTGACTCCTTAAGTAGGGTACTGTCTTTGTCAGCCAGGAGGCAAAGTCTGACACTCTAGATAGTCTACCTGGGGCCAATCACTAGAGCATACAGAGATGGCTGGTGACCAACTTCCCTCTTAGAACTACACCTCAGCTCCTGTTGAGGTAACACTAGAGAAACTGAACAGCATCTAGATGGCATTCAGACAATAGTCAGTTGCTACGCATTTAAAGAAGCAGTCCACCATGGCTCTGGAAAGCTCCCAAAATAAATAATCAAAAAACTTCCCACATGAAGAAGCCTTTCTGAAACTATTGGAGATAAAGTACAGAAAAATTACATATAGAGCTCTCCTAGAGATTAAACAAAATGCAGCAGGACAAAATGAAAAATTAAGTAAGCTATTTGAACTGATGGAACATCAATGATCTGAAATCTAGAAGATCAATGACAAAATCACAGACTTAGGCAATTCAATCCAAAGCCAAAAGAGCAGAATTGAGAAGATAGAATCAGATTTAGTGACCTTGAAGACACAGAAACTGACATCAGCATTTATGAACAGAAACCAAGAAAAGAAATAAGAAATATGAAGAAGCATTAAGAAACATATGGAACTCTATTAAGAGGAATAATCTATGAATAATTGGAGTTCCTGAACAGGGAGGGATAGATGAAAATACAGAGAACATTGTAGAGCTGACAACAGAAAACTTCTCTGATGTTATGAAAGAAGAGAACATAGATATCCAAGATGTGTATCAAATGCCACAAAAGCTAGACACCAAAAGAAAGACACTGAGACTTTTTACAATCAAGCTTAATAAAATGAAACATAAAAAGATGCCTTTAAAGGCAGTGAGGCTCAAAGCAAAGCTAACATTCAGAGGGAAGACCTGTAGGTTTTCATCTGACTTCTTGGCAGAAATTACATTGGCAAGAAAGCAGTGGGATGACACACTCAAAGCCCTGAAAGAGAAAACCTTCCAACCAAGAACGATATATCCTGCAAACTTGTCTCTCAAATATGATGATGAAATTAAGACATTCACAGATAAACAGAAATCTACAGAGTTTGTAAAAACCAAACCTATACTATAAGAAATACTGACAGAAGCTCTTTGCTTAGAAAAAACAAAACAAAACAAAACAAAACAAAACAGTAAATGTATACTTAAGGAGACAATGCAGGACACAGCATCCAGAATCCTACTCATTTAGGGAAGTCACAAAACTCAATCAAAACTACAATATTAAAAGAAGGGAACCAGTTATCATAACGTGAAAAGTAGGACACCATCACATTAAAAAGAGGGATGCATTACAGTAGTTATAACCTTTTCTAATTGAGTGGAAATTAAAAGGATATGCAAAAGTTAAAGTGTGGTTTAAACTTAGAACAGTAATAGGGGATAATAAGGGTAGCCACAAAGCAAACATATCAAACAAGAAGGATAATACAGGAGTCTCAACAAACATCTGTAATGAAGAAAGGACTCAAGCCAAAGAATTAACCCTACAGCTTGAACAACTAGAAAGAGAGCAACAGAGGAACCCCTCAGTCATCGGAAGAGAGCAGATAATAAAGATTAGAGCAATACTAAATGAATTAGAGAATAGAAGAACAATTGAAAAAATTGACACAACTAAAAGCTGGTTCTTTAAAAAGATCAACAAAATTGATAAAACATTGTCTAAACTTGCAAAACAAAAACAGGAGAGGAAATAAATAACCTGAATAAGAAATGAGATGGGAGATATGACACAGACCCAACTGGAATCAAAAGTATCATAACAGAATACTATGAAAGACTGTACTCTAACAGAACTGAAAACCTAGAGGAAACGGACAAATTTCTAGATTCATATCACATACCAAATCTATTACAAGGAGAAGTAGAATAACTTAATAAACCATCACAAAGGAAGAAATCAAAAAACTCATCAAAAAACTATGAACCAAAAAGAAGTCCTGGCCTAAATGGATTCACCAGAGAATTTGACCAAACTTTTAGAGAGATGTTACCTCCAGTACTACTGAGGCCATTTCACAGCATGGAAAAGGATGGAATACTGCCAAGTTCATGCTATGAGGCCAGCATAACCCTGATACCAAACCCAGGAAAAGATCCCACTAAAAAGAAAATTACAGACCAATATCACTCATGAACCTAGATGCAAAAATCTTCAACAAAATTCTAGCCAATAGAATTCAACAATGTATCAAAAAAAAAAAAAATTCATCATGACCAAGTTGGACTCTTAGCAGAGGTGCAAGGCTGGTTCAACATCAGGAAAACAATAATTCTGATCAACCACATAAATAGCACAAAGGAAAAGAATCACCTGATTTTGAAAACTGATGCAGAAAAGGCATTTGACAAAGTACAACACCCATTCATGCTAAAAGCTCTCAGCAAAATAGAAATAGAGAAGAAATTCCTCAACACAATAAGGGGCATCTACTGGCTTGGCTGACACAAAGCCAACTACCTACATCATCCTGATTGGAGAGAGACTGAAAGAATTCCCTCGAAAACAGGGACTAGACAAGGATACCCACTCTCACCACTTCTATTCAACATTGTATTAGAGTTTCTATTCAGAGCAATGAGACAAGACAAAGAAGTAAAGGGCATCCACATAGGCAAAGAAGACATAAAACTATCCCTATTTGCAGATGATGTGATTATATATACAGAGAATCTTAAAGAATCCACAAGTAAACTACCAGAACTAGCAAAGTATAAGGATAGGAGACATAAGTAAATCAGTAAATTCATTTATACCAACAAAGAGATCATCAAAGAAGAAATCACCAAATCAATACCATTTACTATAGCTGCCAAGAACATAAAATACCTCAGAATATATCTCACTAGAGAAATAAGAGACCTATACAGGGAGAATGACAAGACCTTACTGCAAGAAACCAAAAGATACTTACATAAATGGAGAGACCTACCCTGCTCATGGATAGGAAGACTCAACATTGTGAAAATGTCTATTCTACCCAAAGTGATCTGCATATACCATGCAATCCCAATAAAAGTTCCAGTATCATTTTTAAATGAGATGGAGAAATGAATCACCAACTGTTTTAGTCAGCTAGTGCTGCTCTAGCAAATATGTAAAATGTGGGAGCCATTTTGAAACTGTGAATAGATAGAAGATTCAGAAAGAACAAAGAAGGTACAGATGGCAAAAAACAACAGAAGATTGATGGCAGCAGCAGCAGCAGCAGCAACAGAACCAGAGGCAGCGCTGGAGCTGACCTATGGAGCAAGAGAGCTAAGTGCCTGTGCAGTTTCCTGGCAGAACAGCGTGCCTCCGGGCACTGAAGCTGGTGGAGCTAGCCTTGCTGACCAACAGAGCGAGAGAGCTGAGTGCCTTTGTGCAAGATGCTTCCCAGCAAGAGTGGGGTGCCTCCAGTGGAGGTACAGAGCTTTGGAACACTTGCCCCGGCAGGGCAGATGTAGCTATGAGTACCGGGTCATGCAGCCATAGGAAGCAAAGCTGAAGAGACCAACATCTTGAGAAGATGAGCTGCCTCATTCTCAAATGGTATGCCTATGACCTCAGGGGTTTGAAAGGGTTTCGCATCCTGTGTTTGTAAGGTGGAATTGCCACTCAGTTGGGCTTAGGGTGCACATAAAGCCGATGGGGCAAATTTTCTGTCCAGGCGGGACCTGAAAGAGTTGTAGTACAGGCCTGGGGGTCTCCATTCAGACTCCAGGGAGTGTGGCCAACACCTAGAGTCCAGAGGGCAAGGCCATTCTGTAGAATGTCTCAGAAAATGTAAGAATATTTTCAAAGCTTTGAAGGCTAATGTAGTGAGTTCTGCTGACTTGTGTACTTCCTGCTACCGTGCTCTTTCCCTACTATTTATCCCATTTACAGTGGAATGTCGTGTGCCTGTTCTGCCATTGTACCTTTAGAAGCAGATAGCTTACATTCCAGGTTTCACAGATGTAGAAGAGTTTTTGTATTTTGGACTTGGAACTGATTTAAGACTTCTATCATATGGGATGGACATGATTTTGTTACAATGAGATGAGTGTGTTACATGTTTCAGTGATGTGATTTTTGGGGTGCCAAATGGTGGAATGTCGTGGATTGAATTGTCCCCCCCCAAATATGTGTAGCTATATGACTGGGCCATGATTCCCAAAATTCTGAGATTGTCCCCCATTTTGTGATTTTCCTGTGCTGTATGTTAAAGGATTAGGGTGGGACTGTAAATCCATTCATAGATTACCTCCCTGCCCCACTGTAAAGGGAGTTTCCCTGGAGTGTGGCTTGCCCCACCCTTAATTGTTTCATCCTACAAGAGGTAGAAAGAAAGAGAAGAAAGCAGAGAATTGGGAACCTTACACCATCAAGAAAGCAGTGCAGGGAGAAGAGCGCATCCTTCAGACCTGAGGTTCCTGTGCCAAGATGCTCCCTGGACAAAGACTGATGCAATACCAGACTTTCTTCCAGATCTGACAATGGGGAAATCCTTCCCCTGCAGCAGACATCCTAAATTTAGACTGGTAACGTACTAGATTGTGTAAGAATAAACTTTCCTTTGTTAAAGTCATTCACTCTTTGGTACTTCTGATAGAGCAGCACTAGCTGAATAAAACACAAACTTTGTTTGGAAAGGAAAGAAACCTCGGATAAGTAAAGCACTACTGAAGAAGAGGAACTTAGAGGGAGGCCTCACGCTACCTGATCTTAGAACTTATCACACTGTTATAGTAGTCAAAATAGCCTGATACTGGTATGAAAAGAGACATATAGACCAATGGAACAGAGTTGAGACCCCAGAGATGCCACCATCTCTTATGAACACTGGATATATGACAAAGGCCATAAGATTGTAAACTGGGGTAAAAACAATCTCCTGAAGAGATGATGTTGTCAAAATTGGATATCCATATGCAAAAAACTGAAACAAGACCCATATTTCACACCCTATACAAAAACTAACTCAAAATGAATCAAAGACCTAAATATCAAATGTAGAACAATAAAGATCATACAAGAAATATTTGGCAACTACATGTCAGACTGATGTCTGGTCTCTGTAATCTACAAAGTACTGCAAATTATCAGTAGGAAAAAGGTGAATAACCCAATTAAGCAATGGGCAAAGGAGATGGACAAGCACTTCACCAAATAGGACATCCAGACAGCCAAAAAACACATGAGGAAATGCTCATGATCATTAGCTGTCAGAGAAATGCAAATCTAAACTACAGTGAGATACCATCTCACTCCAACAAGGTTGGCCATAATCCAAAAAACACAAAACAACAGATGCTGGAGAGGCTGTGGAGACGTCAGAACACTCTTGCACTGCTGGTGGGATTGCAAAATGGTGCAACCTCTTTGGAAAGCAATCTGGTGCTTCCTTAAAAAGCTGGAAATAGATATACCATTTGATCCAGTAGTCCCCCTGCGTGGAATTTATCCTACAGAAACAAAGGCTGTCACACGAACAGACACATGCCCATGAATGTTTATTGTAGCACAGTCTACAATCGCAAAAACATGGAATCAACCTCAATGCCCATCAACAGATGAATGGATAAACAAACTATATGCAATGATAAAAACACAAGGATAATTTTAGGAATCATAACATGGTTTCAGTTGGAAGACATTATGCTGAGTGAAATCAGTCAGAAGAAAAAGACTCTTTGATGGCTACAAGGGTAGGGAGGGAAGGTGAGGGTTGCTCATAGACTAGGTAGTTGATACAAATTTGGTTAGCTGAAAGCAGTGACAGCATGCAGTAGAAGGTAGATCAGCTTAACTAGACTTCACCATAAAGTGAAAGCTCTTCGAATCTCAATCCAGTATTGCAAGGATAAAATAGTGGGAACAGGGTCTGAGGACCATGCTCTCAGGGCACATCGAGGCCAGTTGGCATAATTAGCCTGTTGCTAAGAGAGTCTTCTGCACGCCATATTGGTGAGTGGTGTCTAGAGTCTTAACAGTTAGTAAGCTGCCATGTGAGGGACACCAAATAGTCTCAACTCTTCAGGAACAGATGATCACCGGGAACACCGAAGACATGAGGAAAGAAAGAGCCCAGAAGACAGAAGGACTCATATGGGAGACTGCATCAACATGTGACCAGAAGAACCAGATGGAGCCCAGCCACCATCAAAGATAGCCATGATGGGACACACAATGTTGAGTCCCTCTGGCAACATGGGAATAAGAGGGGTGCTCAAGAACTCTACTAAAAGACCACAGTTGATGTTCTGACATCCCAGGAGGTGGGAGCATCACCCCTAGATCTGCTGCTGCCACTCTCTAGAAAACTCTACGGCAGTCAATTCTTTGGACAAAAATTAGCTAGACTCAGAGACACAGTGTGACCATGTGATGTGTGTACTTTGTGGTTCTGTGCATTTATAGGATGCTGTCCTAATGGTTTCTTCCTTGATGTGAGAGAAGAGGGTGGAGAGGAAGGGCCAGGAGCTTGTTAAGATGATACAACATGCATGAAATGAAAAGGAGGAGTGTGCTGTCACAGGGCAAGGAGAGCAGAAGGAACTGCAGATAGGGGGGCGTGCAAAATTGTTTTTGACTATGCTTTCACTTAATCATAATCAAAACAAAACAAAAACAAAAAACCATCATGGACATTCACTCATTAGTTTTATCACCTGATGTTATTCCCATCATTTCATGTCTCTATGACATACTCATAATGTGCTCCTCAGCATTGTTTCCTGCCTCCTGCATCTTTAGAAATTCTGCTTAAGTATGGTAATGTGATAGAATCTGGTGATTTCAAAAATAGTGTCCATCATACAGGTAATAAGGGACTAGTCCCTGGAGAACGACATCATGCGTGGTAAGGTAGAGGGTTAGTGAAAAGGAAGAACACCTTCAGCTAGATGGGTTGACACATGGCTGCAACAATGGGCTTGAGCAGAATGATGGTTAGGCATGGCGCAGGACCAGACAATGTTTCTGTTGTACATGAAATTGATACGAGTTGGAAGCAACTCAAAGGCACCTAACAACAACAACAATGTATAGGGAATAGTTGCACATCATGATTAATGTAATCAATGTTACTGAATTATACATGAAAGAACTGTCGTATTGGTCAGCTGTCATATTAGCCAAAAAAAAAAAATCTGTTTAGGTGGCATTGGTATCTTTCTCTAATGAGAACTAACAGTAGCATTGTTGCTGCTGACCGTACGCTGGGTGTCAGCTGTGTGTCACACAGTCTCTGATATTATGAGGCTTTCTCCTCCACCATGCTTGTCTCACAGAAAATTCCCTGACACCTCATCCACATGTTAGAATCTAGCTGTGCCAACAGAATGTAAACATCTAAAGTACTTTTTGAATTCAAGAGAATCATTGCTTTTTCTTGACTTCAGCACTTTTTTTCTATTAATCTATCCTTATTTCACATTTACTGTTTAGGTATCACATGTCTCTGTTGCCTATAGTGGCCCTATTCTGTATATACTAATGCCAAATTTGTCTGTACCTCCATATCAATAGCTGAGTGTTACAATTTTGAAACAGCTGTTCCAGGTTAAAAAAAATGTTGAATGATAATTGTATCACCTGGTCAGTTAGCCTTTCCTTCCAAATCTATGTTACATTCAAAGTTTAGAGACTGATACCTCTTTTATATCTCTATGTCAAACAGAAAAAAGGTCAAGGGAATAACTCTGAAACCCTGTAGAAATATCATTTTGAGAAAATTCTAGAAATGTTCCTAACACCTTAAAAAAATTTCTTTATCAGTCCGTTGACTAAGACCTTTATGTTAGGCTACAAACCCAGCCACATACTTATGTAACTACATTGTTTTCTACTGTATATTTATCAATACATCCTAAAAGACACCTCAAAAGATTTTTTCTCCAAGTGTCCTATTGAAATCAAAACCTGGGTGTGTCTTAGTATTATAAGTTGAAATCTTGAGTCTGTAAATCTTGTCATCATAAGAAAAGTAAAGAGAGTAGTTTGAATAACTGGGCTTTGGTGGACACGTTTATCCTACTGGGGGCCCCAGAAACCATCTCTCCTTACTCAAATTGGGAGCATACCTTGCATCCTTTAAATAAAACCACTGGCTGCAGTTGTCACTGTGATATTTGGATGTATCAATTGCCCAAGCAGATAACGTGTATGAAGCTGAAGGATTAATAACTGAGAAGACAAGACACAAGGAGAAAGAGTTGAGCCAGGGTTGAGGAAAGACACCTGGTAAGCAGAAATACGATGCAGTGCACCTCTTTTTGAGACAGAAAGTTTCTTTACAACTGGATCATGTAGAAAGTAATCACTGTTTCTTCCTTAGTGTCCCCCTCCACCAAGATAAATGCCAGGCTTCTCCATAACTGGAAATGCTGGTAGCATAATGGTTAACTGCTACATCTGCTAACCAGAAGTTCAGCAGTTTGAATCCGTCAGGTGCTCCTTGGAGTCTCTAAGGAGCGGTTCTACTCTGTCATGCGTTCTACTCAGCACTGTGTTTCAGTTTTTGGGTCTCTGGTTTAACCTTTATTTGATTGACAATTTATAAATATTCATTTTCCATTCATGAAATTGAGCATTTATACATTTTTCTTTTTTAATATTTTGAAATGGCCTCCACATTAGAAGCATGAAGTGTTTTTACTTCTTTGATATCTCTGCACTCAGGCAGTGAGAGTTATGCCTGTAGATTACGTGCCTACCACCAGTGTGTCAATTTATTCTACTGTGGAGTCTTGTATATTACTGTGATGCTCGAAACTATGCCTCTAGTACTTCAAATACCAGCAAGGTCACCCAAGGTGGCCAGGTTTCTGTGGAGCTTCCAGACTAAAACAGGCTGGAAGAAAGTCTTTTGATCTGCACCTGAAAACTAGCCAATAAAAACTTTATGCATGACGGTGAAATGTTGTCTGACTTGCTTGCTTTGGACATGTTTTCAGAAGGGATGAATGTCTAGAGAAGGACACCATGATTAGTGAATTAGAGAGCCAGTGAGAGGGAAGGAGACCTTAGGTGAGGATTGATACAATAGCCACATGATGGTCTAGAATGTTTTGGAGATCATGACTAGGGAATGTTTTGTTCTGTCATGCTACAGGTCATCTGAAGGCAGAGTCAAATTGGCAGTGTGTATACCTACATGTATGTATGTATGTATGTATGTGTATCAATCTATCTACCTACCTGTCGTCTGCTGGAAATGCAACTGCCCTTTCCTAGAGTTCTTCTGTACTCACACATTCCAATCCACTCTTGGCCTTCCAGGCCTGGTGCCATGTTTCCACAGTTTTCACCAGAAAGATCCAAAGCAGAAGCTCCCCCCTTTCTGTAAGTTTTAATGCTTTCACAGAGTTTCCAGTTGCATTTTCTTTACTTGATTTTATTCATGATATTCAGATAGAACCTTAAAGCTGACCCTCAGAAAGATGCCCTAGGCTTTGGCAAAGTTGTCTGAAGGTAGGGGGAGCAAAGGCCTCCCCAAGACTCCGTTTTGCAGCCAAAGGCTCCACTGTGGAAACTGTTGGTGCCTCTGGGTTGCCATGGCGAGAGAATGGCTTTCTTGTCTACAGACTATTAGTGGGATACGTGTATTCCCCAAGGGACTAAACTCATTGTTTGGACAATGTTTCTTCCCTTGTACATAATGTGAGTACATTGAACTACCACATAAACCTCACGTCAGGACTGAGGGCTGGTATTTTCAGATGAACAAGGATTCCGCTCCACTTCTCAAAGTTCCAAGTACATACTAAGTGAGTTCTGTATCAGTATTCTATCTCTAGTATATGTATACAAGTACCTCCAACCACTTTCAATATTTTCTTGTAAAATAATACATATGCTGTGGCCTGACTTGCAAGACAAAGCCATAGAATTAATGCTGCTTGACTGTGGAAGCCTGGACGTGATGAATAGGGCACTTAGAGTCGATGTACCTTGTTCCCTCATCTCAAAGTGGTACTTTTCTGCCATAAAACACATTTACTATGCAAAACTAGTTTTTGCATCCTGACTCTTCATTGCTGTTTGTGATGGCCTAGGAACATTAAACAATTTCTTTCTTCTTTCTCAGCTGCAGATAATTATTTCACTTACCCCCGCAATGTCTACTTCAACATCTTTTGAGCAAGTGGTCCATCTATAATGTCGCCTTTGTATGAGTATGTGAGAGAATTCCAACCATATCCCATGCTAATTTCATTTCCTTTTTGTCTTATCATTTTTAAATGAAAAGTACTGAGAGAGCGTTGTATAATAAAGGTAGTACTGAAAGGATCTGAGCAAGCTGTGCTATGCTAGAAGTATACTGTTATCATATAGCTGGACTTCTTCTGTTTTCTCACTGAAGCATATACATCTCTGCAGAGGCAAAGAAGATAATGCTTACATGGAATTTACAGGTTATCTGTTAGAACCTCTGGACTGCAAAGAGTAGATGTACGCAGCATATGAAAATCTGCTCAGCCTATGAGGAAAAACAGACTTGAAATTTACACCTCATGAGAACTTGGGTACCTGGTTAGCCAACTACCTAGGGGACCATAGCTGAGAGCTCAGCTTTAAAAGAAACAGTTTGCTACTCACCAAAGGAAATTCAATGGCAAAACTTTTAAGTTTTTAACAACTAATACCCTAGTCTGTGACCAAAGAGAAACTCCTGTTATATGTGGAATACCTTCATAATTTCAAATAAGGCCTTTTCAACAACTGAGTATCCAATAAATTGTATGGGAAAGAAAACCCAAGAGAGAGTATCTCTATTGAGTTCTGAAACTGTTACTTCCAATATAATGTTCTTCATTTTTCCTACAATAATAGAATATCTGGCTATTAGCAGCCAAGAACAAGACAGTATTTTATAGTCTCTTGCACACGAGTATAGCCATATCCTGGCCACATGGGGTTTGAGTTAAAGCAATGGGGCCTGGCCTTCATACCCTTTTCTCTTCTTATTGGTAGGAGGCAGATGTGAGGGTGGGTCATCTTGGACCAAGAAACCACCCCCTATGGACGGCAGAACAACAAGGCTGAACAGTGTGCCTGTGCCTCAAACACTGGGGAGCCACCAGTCAGCCCTGGAGCAGTTTTCCTCAGACTACAAGGTGAGAGAAGAGTAGCTGTCTTGCTTGTGCTCCTGTTACTCACTCGTTCTCTATTGGTGCAGCCATGTCTATGTTTGAACCAACAGAGAAGGTTATAGAAATTCAAGCAAAAAAACACAGCAGAAAGATAAAAAAGAGAATCAGATAGAAGGGTTGATGTTAAGAAGCAATCTATTTGCTGAAAGCAAAACATAATTTTCAGTGATGTCTCATCACTGTCAAAGCCTGAAAACTGGTAGAAAGTAGGTGCTCAAGTCACGCTTGTTTAAACAGATGCTAACTGAAACTTGCGATGTGTTAAGGTCTTTATGTCCTTATAGAGAGGAATTGTATAAGGGTCAAGAGGCCATCTTGCTCCTTTGGTTTCTGTAAGAAGGACTGCCATAAATATTTTCAATATTCTATGGAGAACAACCACCACAACAAAATTTTGTAGGAAAGCACTCAATGTTACTCAGAAAGTTTCACTCCCAAGACTTAGTGTTACAGCAGCAACAATGGAAACAACAACAAATAACATGAGTTAACTGAACAAATCAGAGTGAAGCAAGAGTGTATTTGTTTCCCTAGAGAAACTAAGTAGAAAGCCTTGTTTGTGGGGTAGAAAGTGCGCAACGACTGTTAATCTTGATAATCTGCCCAAAGGAAAGCAGGCTTTAGAGACTGATATTTCAAATGAAGAGTAAGCAGGCTGCCAGAGGCAAGGGCTCAAGAAATGCCTCAATGTGTTATTCAATTTGGGGTACAAGTTATACAAAATATCTAAAATAGGTCTGTCATTTGAATTACACGGAATGACTTTTAATTGTGGATGAAGCAATTCATTATAGTCAATAACTCTACAATGGATTATCTACTAAGGTACCAGAGAAATAATTTGATGTAACTGATATTTATTGAACATTCTGCTAAGATTTATGGTAAAGGTGAATAGGGACCACACATCCTCTGGCTCTTAAGCTCCTCACTTGCTGAAGAAAGACCCTTGTACTTGTAAATGCAGTTCTGAAAGGACATAGAAATGGAACTAAACCCAGGGGAGCCAGTTACCATTTATTTCTGTGTGAATTCTCATGAAGACATGTTCAGTTGTATTGGATATGCTTTGACTGAGTATGAGCAACAGGAGTCAGTGACAGGTTGCTAATAACTAAAAATCATTTACTCGACTTTCCCTTTCACCTGAGATAGTAGGTTAGCTCTGACTTTCGTAAGCAAATCCAGTATGACCAGTGATGGTTGATGGTCATACCTTTTTTGTTTAGGAAGCTTTCAGTAGTATGACATTATTTTTATAGCTTACAGTCTTAGGCAAATCCAGAATTTTCTCTTTTCTTTTCTCCTTGCTTACTTTTCCCTCCCTTCCCTTCTACTTTTCTTTTTTGGTGTTGTTGTTAACTGCATTTGAGTTGGCCCAACTCATGATATTTTAATAAGCTAATGCTGCTCTAACAGAATTACCACAAATCGATGGCTTTAGCAAAGAAAATTTTATTCCTACACAGTCCAAAGTCTTTAGGCTACAAGTCTAAATTCAGGGTGTCCACTTCTACACTGCTGGCAGGAATACAAAATGGTACAAACACAGTGGAGAATGGTTTGAGATTTCTTAAAAAGCTAGAGAGAGAAATATCACATATCTACCAATCCCACTGCTTAGAATATGTTGTAGAGAAATAAGGGCTGTCAGAAAGAAGAGAGATGTGAACGTCAATGTTCATTGCAGTGTGGTCCACAATAGCAAAAAGATGGAACCATTCTAAATGCCCTTCAACAGAAGAATGGATAAGTATGGTACATTCACACAATGGAACATTATGCAGTGATGAGGAACAAGGATGATTTCTGGAGACACCTGATAATGTGGAGTCTTCTGGAAGACATTATATTGAGTGAAATCAGTCAGTCACAAAAGGACAAATACTCTATGTGACCATTATTATGAGGCCTCAGGAAGTGGACTAAGCATAGAAGAAAATGATCTTTATTGTTTACCAAGTAGGCAGGGGAGGGGGATGAATATTCAGAGATTAGATATTAGATAGGATCTGGGTTAAGTGAAGGAAGAGACAGCACACAACAGAAGGGAGATCAATACTGCTGGAATGTACCAAGTGCTGAAAGATTTCCTATATACAACCTAACACTTTTAAAGTCAGAGTAGCAGGGTCAGGGGTCTGGGGACATGTAGGTCAATTGCCACAACTAAGCTTTTTCTTCTTAAGCAAATGGTCTATATTCAACTGGGTGAATAGCATCTGGGGTCTTAAAAGCTAACAAGCTGTCATTTAAGGAGCATCCACTGATCTCAGTGCAACTGGAGCGAGAGAGTACAAAGGTAATCAAAGACAAGAAGACAATGTGAGCTCAGGAGACAGATGGGACCAAACGATTCAGAATCTACACCAGCACGAGACTAGAAGAACTAGATGGTTCCTGATCACCTCAAATGTCTGCCTTGAGAGGCAATAAAATGTCAGACTCCCTTACATAGCAGGAGAGAAACAGGGATGCAGATCTAGAATTCTATTAAAAGACCAGACTTAATGGTCTGACAACCTGGACGGTCCTCCAAGAGCGCAGCCCCTCATCCCGCTCCTACCCCAGAGCTGAAATGAGCACCTGAGACAACTCTTTATATAAACTTGGACTGGACTGTAAGCCGTGAGGCTGCTGAAACAGCTTCCCTATGATAATGAGATGAGGGTAGAGAGGAGGGGACAGGACTAGGTTGAATGAATATGGTAAGAACAGAGTGGAAAGGAGGAATGTGCTGTCACAGGCTGGGATACCAGATCGAATTGCATAGGTGTCTCTGTATGGGCTTGAATATGGTAAATTGACTTCGTTTATAAACTTACACTTAACCACAATAAAATATTTTTTAAAAAATAAAATTATGGTGTCCACTCCAGGGGAAGGCGTTCCGTCTTTGTCGACTCTGGAGGAAGGTCCTTATGTTGCATGAGTCTTCGCTCAGAGAGCATCTTGGCACCTAAACCTCAGGTTTGAGGGATGCACTCTGCTTCTGCTGCTGCTTTCTTGATGGTGTGAGGTTCCCAGCTCTCCCTCTGCCTCACTTTCCTTTTATCTCTTGGAGGATAAAAGGTGGTGCAAGCCACACTCCAGGGAGACTCATTTTACAATGGAGCAAGGAGGTGACCTTAGGAAGTGATTTACAGTCCCACCCTGATCCTCTTTAACATACAGCATAGGAAAAATCACTAAATGGAGGACAGTCATAAAATATTGGGAATAATGGCCCAGACAAGTGGCTGCACACATTTTTTTGGGAACACAGTTCAATCCACGACACATGGCAAACCCCACGTATAATGGAGCAGGCTACTACCTGTCTTGAGCCATCCCCATGATCTGTTGTGGATCATATCTCTGTGATACATAGGGTTTTTATTGGTTCATCTTCAGGAGTAGATTGTCAGGCCTTTCCTTCCTGTCTGTCTGAATCTGGAATTGCCACTGGGACCTACTCAGCATCATAGCAACATTCAGGCCTCCCTGACAGAGGGGTGGTAGCTGCTTATGAGATATATTGGCTGGCAATCAAACATAAGGAGTTACTGCAAAAGCTTCAGGAATAAATCTGACTAGCCTAGCCATCCAGCTAATGAGTGGCAGAACTGGGTTTGTTAAACTTAAGCCATCTAGTCCCAAAGTCTGTGTTCAGAGTTGCTACCTGGTTTGCTAGCTGATTGTGTTTATGTTGTACATGCCTTTTTATATATTTTATGCATATATTTTTGCAAGTTTAATACGTAAGAGTACACATAACAATATTTGTATTGCAAAGTCAACCATCAGTAAAAATGATAAACACTATTTCAAGACAATCACTGTTAATTCACAGTGATGTTATGCTCAAAATCTTAATTCTTTCGGCTTAAATACATTTAACTTGGGTGTCAATGGACAAATACAATTGTACATTTACTTGTCAAAAGTTCTCACATATTTTATTTTTAAACTTGGAAACCCTAGTGGCATAGTGGGTAAGTGCCACGGCTGCCAACCAAAAGGTTGCCAGTTCAAGTCTACCAGGTGCTCCTTGGAAACTCAGTGGCATAGTTCTACTCTATCCTATAGAGTTGTTTTGAGTAGGGATTGACTCGATGGCACTGAGTGTGGTTTTTTGGTTTTGTTTGTAAATTTTACCTTTGAATATGAAAAAAATAGCATGCAAAAAAAGGGATAAAAAGGAAGGAAAAGAAGAAGAAGAAAGTGACTTAAGTATTGTTACTACAGCATAACCTTAACTGGGTTTCAAACCTATGGCCTTTCTCTTTGTTTTGTGAACTGAAGACTTAGTAATTGAGGGAAATTTATTGTCATTGAGTTGAATCTGACTCAGAATGACTCTACAGGACAGAATAGACCTGACCTGTAGAGTTTCCAAGGCTGTGATCTTTACAGAAGCAGACTGCCACATTGTTCTTCTGCAGAACAGCTGTGGGTTTGAACCCTCAACGTTTAGGTTGGTTAGCAGCTAGTTACTTTAACCACTATGCCTCCAGGGCACTTCAACTATGAATAAAGTTACTTGAAGCATTTAAAAAATTTTGTTAAGACCATATCACCAAATAATTTTCCTTTGTTTCATGGCATATGTATTATTTGCTTTTGTCTGTTGAATTTGGGCTGCAAAAATGTGTCTGACACCAGTGGGTGTGGCATCCATCACTCCTTTTAAGCACCAGTATTAATGGTAGTTAAGTAGTGAAGCAATGCAATTTTTAGTTAAAAGCTCTTCTAAAATGTAACAACTATAATCAGAAGAATACCTTTGAATCGAGGTTAATATTTACATGATCAAAGAAAAATTCTTAGATTTTTCCTCTGTGGATCAGTAATAACACTGAGTAGTGGGCTTGTAACATTGTTTTCAGAAAGGTTGACTATGAAACAAATAAATAACCCAAATGACTTAAGGAAACTTGAGGAAATCACAGCCACCTTTAGTTGGGATAAAGATTCAGGAACTGCTAGAATGACATTTAACTGTTGCAGAACACCACAGAATCGAGAAAAAAACAAGGAAAGTTTCTGAAACTGAGGTGTATCTTGGATTAGTATTTGTCCTAGGTTGAATTGTGTCCCCCCAAAATGTGTGTAGCAATTTGTTTGGGCTGTGAATCCCAGTACTGTGTAATTGCCCTCTCTTTTGTGATTTTCCCTATACTGTATATCCTAGTAGACTGTATGATTGTCTGATTCAAAATGGACAATACCAGTCCATTTCAACTTCCTAATGTCTTGGATATTGAAGTTTATGTGTTCCATTTCATTTTTGATAATTTCCAGTTTTCCGGTTTGATAATTTCCAGATTCATACTTTGTAATTTTGTGTTCCACTTATTGGCACTTGGCTATCAGGGGATGTTTGCAGCTGTTTCTTCTCATTTTGAGTCTTACCACATCAGAAAATGAAGGTCCAGGAGGCTTTGCTCCACCCACATCCTTAAGGTCCACTCTGCTTTGAGGAGGCCACCCTTCCCCAGTCATCTTCTGAGTGCCTTCCACCTGGGGGACTGATTTTCTGGCACTGTAACTAACAATCTGGCACTATAACTAACAATGTTCCTCTGTAATTCATGGAGTTTTCACTGGCTAATTCTTTTCACAAGGAGACTGTGGGTCCTTCTTCCTATTAAATGACTCAGGAAACATTAAAAAAGGATGGAAAGAGTACACAGAATTTTTATACTGGAAAGAACTGGTCAATGGTCAGCCATTTGAAGAGGTAGCGTATGATCAGGAGCTGATGGCACTGAAGGAAGAAGTCAACGCTGCATTGAAGGCATTGGGGGGGGGAAGAAAGAAAAACAAAGCAAAAACAAGATATCTCCAGGAATTGATGGAATATCAATTGAGATATTTCAACAAGCATATGTAGTGCTGGAAGTGCTCACTTGTCTATGGAAGGAAATTTGGAGGACAGCTACCTGGCCGACTGACTGGAAGAGATCCATATTTATGTACCCAAGAAAGGTGATCCAACCAAATATAGAAATTAGCAAACAATGTCATTAATATCACATGCAAGTAAAATTTTGCTAAAGATCTTTCAAAAGTGACTACAACAGTAAATTGACAAGGAACTGCCCGAAATTCAAGCCAGATTCAGAAGAGGATATGGAACCAGGGATATCATTGCTGATTTCAGATGGATCTTGGCTGAAAACAGAAAATTAGCAGCAAGATGTTTACCTGTGTTGCAATTGACTATGCAAAGCCTTTTCACTGTGTGGATCGTAACAGATTTATGGCTAACATTGCAGAGAAGAATTCCAGAACACTTAGTTGTGCAGTCTTCAATTTTGATTGTACTTCAACATCAAGAAAACACAAATCCTCACAACTGAACCAGCAAGAAACATCATGATAAGCGGAGAAAGGACTGAGGTTGTCAAAGCTTTCATTTTACTTGCTTCCACAATCAACGCCCTGGAAGCAGCAGTCAAGAAATCAAAAGATGCATTGCTTTGGGAAAATCTACTGCAGAGGACCTCTTTAAAGTATTGAAGACTAAGTTGTGCCTGACCAAAGCCATGGTGTTTTCAATTGTATCATCTGCATATGAAGGCTGGACAATGAATAAGGAAGACAGAAGAATTGACACCCTTGAATTATGCTGTTGGAGAAGAATCTTGAATTGACCGCTAAAAGAATAAACAGATCTGTTCTGGAAGAAGTACTACCAGAGCGCTCCGTGGAAACAAAGATGGAGAGACTGTGTCTTACATACTTTGGGCACGTTGTCAGGAGGAATCAGTCCCTGGAGACGGACATCATGCTTGGTAGAGTGGAGGGTCAGTGAAAAAGAGGAAGACCCCAACATCATGGATTGACTCCGTGACTACAGTGATGGTCTTAAGCATACAAAGGATTGCAGACATGGCAGAAGACTGGGCGGTATTTCGTTTCATTGTGCATAGAGTTACTATGGGTCGGAATTCAATCAACAGCACCTAATAACAACATAAATCCTAATATCTGCTAGTGGTTAAGAGACTGGATTATGTTAAAGGGGTTTTGGGTGGGAGTGTAACACCCTTCCTAAGGTTTCTTCTCTTCCCCAATGTAAGTGGAGTTTCCCTGGAGTGTGGCTCACATCACCTTTTATGCTTCTATCCTAAAAGAGATAAAATGACAGGGAAGGAAGCAGAGTTGGGGCTCTCATACCATCCAGAAAGCAGAGCGTGCACTTTGGCCCTTAGGTTCCTGCACCCAGATGCTCTCAAACCAAAGAAAGGTTGATGTAACACAAGGACCTTCCTCCAGAGTCAACAGAGAAAGAGTATGTCCCCTGGACCCGGCACCCTGAATTTGGACTTTTAGGCTACTGTACTGTGTAAGAATCAGGTTTTCTTTGTTAAAAACATCCACCTACAGTATATCTGTTAGAGCAGTACCAGATGACTAAGACATGCTAGACTTGTGAATGTGGCCCATCAGCACCTTGGAATTGTAGTGTTTAAAAATATTATGCTAACTATGCCATCTAGGAGAATGGTACCAGCCACACAACCAGAAAGAACACACGGCATATTTGTATTCCACGTTATTCTCTGCATCAGAGCACCCCTATCATTTAAAGATTGCTTCCTATGATACTGAATTGTGTGGGACAAAGTATGTGGACCAGAATCAGTATTGCTTTCAGTGAGATTATCAAGTTATATTATTATTAGATTTGAACAATTCAGCCAGAATTCGTTGCCAAGTCATAAAATTGTATATGTGTGAGTGTGTGTCTATGTGTGCTTGTATGTTTGTGCAAGTATGTGTTCAAGAATGGAAAGTGTGAGAAGAGAAAATCATGATGTATAAAACAGTAGCTTCAAAAATCAAAACACAGCTGGGTCTTAGTTTGCTAATGCTGCTGTAACAAAAATACTACAGTTAGGTAGCTTTTAGGACAGACATTTACTGTTTCATAGCTCAGGAAGCTAGACTTCAGGGGACCTGCTTTAGGGGGAGTCTTTCTGGGGGACAGTGTGTGCCTTAGCTTCTGTAGTGTTCTTCTTTGTATTTCTTGGAGCCATCCACATGGCCTCTCTTTCTCCTGTTGATGCTTGTTTCTCGGTGCCTAATGTGCTCTTTAATATCTCAAAATTGATTGTCTTATATACTTTAGAAAACACTGGTGGTGCAGTACTGAAGACCTACAGCTGCTAACTAAAAAAGTCATCAGTTTGAATACACCAGGGGCTCCTTGGAAACCTTATGGGCAATTCTGCACTGTCCTGTAGAGCTGCTATGATTCAGCATTGACTAGACAGCAAGGGTGGGTTTTTTATTTTATTTTTTTGTTAAGACATCATATACTGGTATAGCCTTATTTATATGACGAAGAAAACTGTATTCTTAAATGAGATTACATTCACAAGTATGGGGGTTAGGATTTTCAACACGTGTTTTTTGCAGAGGGGCACAATTTGATTCATAACAATTTTTTAGCAGGCTATGGACCAACAATATAAGGATGTCCCTTCTAAGCTTCCAATTCATGCCAACAGTGACATATAAAAATGAATTAAGGAAACTTAAATTAATAAATATTTGCTTTTATCCATGGTAAATTCTAAGTGCCTTAAGAGCTGGTAACAGGAATGGCATTGGGTTATTACATAGCAGAAGGAATTGAAACAATTTTTCCCAACTAGACTTGAGGCCATTTATCTGGTGTCCTCTGTGTTTTCAGTGATTCTTCCTGAGGGTCATTGTCGCATATCACCCTTCACTCACAGAGGTGGTTTTGTTTATTTCACATTTTTTATCTTTTATATGCAGTTCCCCACATAATCATGAAAATCTGCCTATAAGCCTCAAAGCATTTAGGCATGCTTTGAATTAAGGTTTCAAAACATAGTCATAATCTGTCCTCAGAAGTTCTTAATACATTCTGCACCAGGAAGATCCCATCTGTTGTGGACAGCATGCTGATTTTGTTTTCCCAGTGTTTTGAACTCAGACAAAACCCCTCTTCTGCCCACCAGAAAACCCCCAAACATGTTAACTTTGAAAATAAAAATGGTCATCGACTGCTGTTCTCATTTGAACATAGTTTGTCTTGATTTAACAAGCTTTTGGTAGATGAGCTTAGAATGTTTCTTATTTAACAATTATTTTTAATGAAAAATATTCAGGACACAGATGCTGTATCTTTAGGGTAAGGCAGAATCGAGTATTATCCCCTGATCTCTTAGTAATGCACATTAATTTGATCAGTCTAGATAGGCACAGGAGGCCCTGGTAGCAAGGTGTTTAAGAGCTGTGGGTGCTAAACCAGAAGTTTACAGTTCAGATCTGTGATGTGCTCCTTGGACACTCTGTGGGGCCGTTTTTCTCTGCCCTGTAGAGTTACCATAAGTTGGAATTGACTAGATGTCAGTGGCTTTGTCTTGGCTTGGTTTAAGAGGGCAGAAAAATAATGTAGGATTTTGGGTCAAAATGTCAATCTCTCTTTCAAAAGCTGTGTTTGCTAATGCTGGTTACTGAGTGTGGATGTGAAACACGAATGGGAAAACAGCTCCTTTGGGGAAGTTCCATGTCACTCACTGATTTTAGTGGCTGCTGGTGATGTAGGAGATCTCTATGAAGAGATCATGGTAAAGTAACTTCTTCTCTTCATGCTTCTTTTTAAGCCTTTCTTTAAAAGAGTAAGTTTCTTTCTTAGATGTGAACCCTATGTCAGTGATAGTGCTTTCCTGTTTGTACAGTTTTAGGGTACTGTTTGAAGCTGTCTCTTATGACATCTTTCCAGAGCTCTCAGGTTCAGATGGTGTTATGTCAGCTGAAGCCTGGATGCTTGGTTGTCCTCAGCTCCTCGAATATGTGCAGTTTTCTAGAGCTGTGTTGTTACAGGTGTACTCCAAGAGGAGAAAGAGATGGCGTGTCTCCTGAGTTACTGGTTATCACCTCTTCCCACTTAGTTTTCAATGGGCTTGTCTCCTGGGGACCCCCATGCAGCCTCACAACCAGCTCTGTCATGATGACTTACCCATACTGCTTCTGTGTTCCAGACCGTTCTTCAAAAGGCATCACCACTAAGATAATCAGAGATGCTTTGTCCTCAAAATGTTCTAGACTGAAATCATCTGTACCATAACCTCTGCCAACCTACTGTTTCTTAGAAAATTTGTTCTACTTCTTCACTCAGTCTATAGACAGTAGACTGGAAGTCATTGTGGATTTTTTCTCTCCTGCTTTTCTTCGCTTCCTTTCTCCTATATCATTAGTATGGTCCTCAGTATTTTATCCATTCCCACTGACTTAACCCAGGATCTTATCAGTTGGTATTGAATTACTACAATAGCTTTGAGTTCGGTCTTCTTACCTTCAAGCTCAAATTCCTATAATCTGTCCCCTGTTCTTTTAATAATGATATATAATTTATACCCAGGTTAATCTTGCTAGAATTATTTTTGTAAGATGAAATCCAGAATATATGATTCTCCAGCTTGAATTAGTATCTGCTGCCCTTCTCAGTATTTTTTCCTCCTTTTTTCATGTGTTGAATTTCTACATATTACTCTAAGTGGAATCCAGATACCATTACTGAGGAGGTCTTAACAACTTACTGTGTATTGTCTCATTTCATCCTCATTACTTCTGGCTGAAATAAATATTGCTGTAATTCCTAGTATACAGTTGAGGAAACTGAAGCACAGAAGTTTCAAGTTGGTTAAGGTCATGTAACATTTTTCCTTCACCAAATTTGAAAATTTGAAGGCCAAGTTCATGTCCTACTAAAGTTTAATTGTTAAACTGTGTGTAGTTCAAATGTTTGCCAGAGGAGTGAAAAACTTGAGCCAGATTTGTTGTCAGACAACAGTTCCTGCCTCACAACCTTATAGAAAGTCAGCGAGCGTGGCTACTGTGTAAACTCTACACCTGATTTTGCCAGAAGGAATCTTGTTTCCAAAGAACAGACCTCTTTTCTTCACTCTGGTCACTGTGTTGCTGACATGGCTGAGCTACCAAAAGAATGTCTCATTTCAGCTCTACATTTCTGACTACATTGGCTGGTGTGAGGTCTCTGTCGGGTGGGCTGCCTCTAGTGGATAGTGCTTTAGGAATTTTCAAATGATGAATCTGCATGACATCAGTTGTAATATCAAAAAAGAAAGAAACAAACAAACAAAGCAGATGTCTGGCAGTTGAGCCTAAAAAGCATGCATGACAAAGATGTTTTTGGTGAAAAAGTAATCTCTGTTGAAATAAAAGGTCAAAATACACAGCCATATTTAATACTAAATTTCTGACTTTCATCTGATGTTTGGAACGGGGTATCATCATATACACATGCTGTCTAAGGCCCTTGCCTTGGTCATCTGATACTGTTCTGACAAACACCACAAGTGGATGGCTTTAACAAAGAAAAGTTTATTCTTATAGGCTAGAAGATCGAATTCAGGGTGCCAGCTCCAGGGAAACACACACTCTGTGTCTGCTCTGGAGGAAGGTCCTTGTGTTGCATCAGTCTTTCGTGGGTCTGAGAGCATCTCTGCACAGGAACCTCAAGTCCAAAGGATGCACTGTGCTCTTAGTGCTGCTTTCTTGATGGTGTAAGTTCCCTGACCCTCTACTTGCTTCCATTTCTTTTTCTCTCTTTTCAGGATCAAACGTGGTGCAAGCCACACTTCAGTGTGTTATAGTTCCACCCTAATCCTGTTTAATGTAATTCAGTTTTGCCCTGTTAACCACAGGCAGAGGTTAGGATTTACAGCATAAAACAAAAACCAAACCCACTAGTGTTGAGTTGATTTCCAACTCATAGCAACCCTATATATAGAGTAGAACTGCCTCGTAGAGTTTCCAAGGTATACCTGGCAGATTTCAACTGCTGACCTGTTTTGGTTAGCAGCCATAGCACTTAACCAACCACTCTGTCACTAGGGTCTCCGTAATGAGTAACGGATTTTTTTCAAATTGACCAAGTCACCAAATTTACAAAAACATACTGATGTAACTGTGGTGCTATTGATTATTTTGTGTGTAATCTTTCTAGCCATGGTCTTTTAACTTCCACTCAGGTGACTGGGTGGGATTGTGTAGAAGGGTAATTGTGGCTAACCAAGAGGATTGATCAGCTTTAAAGGAGAGCCAATTCCAGAGCAGGAGGGAGGATGCTGCCAGCACCAAGGAAGGACAGCCAGGAGAGGAGAACACGTCCTTTAGACCTGGGATCCTAAGAAGCTTGTAGAAGCAGGAGACAGAGAGAGAATGAGCAGTATCCTAGTAGATGGTGAAAAGTGGTAACAGGAGAGACCCAGCAGCAGAAACCTGGTAGCAGGAGATGGCTTGATGAGCTTCCTGGCCCAGGGAGAGAGAAATCTGAGTGCTTTGGGCAGAGTTCAGAGGCTGGGGAGAGGTGTGTCTGTAAGCACAGCTAGGAAGAGGCAGACCTGATAGAAGAACTGGATCCTGAGTGTTCCTAGCCTGAATTGTGATTGTCACTTCCCTAATAAAGGACATATGGTCTGTGAGCTCTGGGTGGCTATTGTGATGAATTATTGACCCCAGTAGAGAATGCTATGGGAGGGATGGTTTGGTGTCACAGTTAGTTAAGACGGTAGACAGAGGAGGCTCCTCTGGCCTCTGCCTCATGGGAGTCAGTTTTGTGCTGTTGATCTTGGTTTTTCATCCCTCTGTGGGGTTAAAGGAGGTCAGACACTGCCCCATTGCTGTGTTTATACAACAAAAGGTTATTTTTAGTAGTTTTAGCAGGATTGTTGCTAACTTAAAAGAATGTTTTAACAAGTTTAATAAGAATATTATATTTCTTTTCTAAATGTGGAATATACTTCTATATATTTTTGGCAAACCAGTAAATCAGTGAATTCAGCAAATTAGTCCTACTGCTGAGAAAACACTTCTGAGACCAGCAGGTTTGTGAATTTAAGCACCAGGAAGATATAGAACTTGTGTATCTTGTTTAATGTTGTTTTCTTAACACTCAGCAGTGTGCCTAAAACGTAATTAACTGAATAAATCTTTATTGAATAAATTAATAAATGTGTCTGTATATAAGACTGTGGATAAAAGATTTTGTGGTGTGTGTGCTGAAAGAAACTTTAAATCGACCGTTGATTATACCAATTTTCAGGCTTGGGGAAACTTTAGTAAACATTGTTGTATTCCTATGTTATTTATAAGATTGGATTACATGTAGTTGGCACCGGGCGGCAGAAGTCTCCTTAGAAGACTGTAAGAAAATATAAACATGCGTTTCTATGTTTAAGTCAATCTACAGATGACTAATAGATTATTTTAATGTTGTTATGTGTGGTTGAGTTGATTCCAACTCTTAGTGACCCTACAGAACAGAGTAGAAGTGTCCCATAGACTGTGATGTCCCTCAGAGCTGCTGGTAGGTTGTAACCCCCTGCCTTTTGTTACCAGATAAGTGCTTAAACATTGTGCCACTAGGGCGCTTGATTATCTTAGTAGATCTTTCAATTCAGTGGTAGTATTTACCCAGAAAACTGGCTGTACTATTCTGAAGTTAAAGAAAAGTCATAAACTTCCAAATATACATTTAATTTGTTTAAGCAGCTAGCATAATGTTTTAAACAGTAGGTGACTGGAAGTCACGAAGATAAAACTAATTTCATTAAAGTGTTACATAATTTGTCTCATTTTCATGTGAAGAACTGAATCGTTGCCCAGCTTTCTTAAAATCACCATTTTCAAACAAAGTGATTGTAATTGATGACACAATTAGCTTTGCTACCAAGACAAATTGTGAGCCTCTGATACAGTGCTTTATTTTGGATAATGGAGACTTATTTCAACCCAAAGAAAGTAGTTGAATTATGGAATGCCAAGTTGACTTGTTTTATGCAAGATCTAATTGAACTAGCCATAAAATATGAGAACACTATTTCCAGTTTTCACCCTCTAGTTGAAGTCAAGTACTTGGTATCAAACTGCCTTGTTTAGACAATGAGATATTTTATTACAAGTCAGTTGAGATGAATGACAATCTTATTGTTCTTAGATAGAGGCCTTAATGCTGCATCGAAACCGCATCTCCTGTAACTCAATGTGTATTTTCCCCGGATTTTGATGGGTCATTGTCTCAGTTTCTGAAGGCTAATGTAACAGAAATACCACATGCTATCGGTTTTAAAGAGCTAGGATTTCTTAGAGTTCTGAAAGCTACAAGTCCAAGTCAGTGTCTTGGCCATGTGATTGCTTCTTGTGTATAGCCCCAGGCATTTCTTGGGTCTTTGGCTTCTGGATGGTCCACAAATGGCATCTGTCTTCTGAGTATGTATCTCTGTATCTAGCCAAGTGCCGTCGAGTCGGATCCGACTCAGTATCTAGTCTACTTTTTATTAACTCTGAAAGGATTAAATTTAGAAGTTCTCCCCTAATTTGGGAAAGGCATAATTAACTAAGAAAACCCTAATTCCATACAGGATTATACCTAGAATTACAGGGGTTAGGATTTCAATATGTATTTTGGGAAGACACAGTTTTATCCATGACAGTCCTGAACAATTATGACTTTCTTTGGAGATAAAGTGGAGCCAAAGCCCATGAAGTAAAATATATTGGGAGTATGAGAAAAGATTATAATGACAAAAATCTGAGCCACAAGAATGTGACTCACCAGGCAAAGCACATATGTATTCATTACCATTTCTTATTCATAGTCATCTGTCCTGATTTTCCTGATCGGTTTGAAAATGTGAATCTAGTTTTTAAGTTTTCATTGAAAAAGTCTTGCTCTTGGATATAAATAACAGAAATCTACGGAGATTATGCCAACTATTTGAATTCAAGTATTTTATTTGTCTGCATCTTTACTACTATTCACTGAAAACGTGTGTGTGTAGCAATGTACCACATGTGTATTTTTCTGTTGTAGGATAACTAGGCTGCTTGTCCCCCACCATAAATGAAGTTCCACATTTACTAGTGATGTAAATTTCATACTCACAAAAATATCTCAAACCCAGAAAACTGTACTCACTGCCACTGAGTCAATTCTTACTCACAGTGACCATATAGGACAGAGTAGAACTACCACATAGTTTCCCAGGAGCACCTGGTGGATTTCAACGGCCAACTTTTTGGTTAGTAGCTATAGCTCTTAACCACTAGGCCACTAGGGTTTCTACAAAAATGTCTTAAGGTAGTGGAAGTGGTAATGGGAGGCAGGGATGCCAGGGTTTTTTTAGTTGCTTAAGATTTGTATAAAGAAAGCAGGATCCCAGCTGACATTCTCTGAGCTAACTTTATTCTGTCTCTTCCTGTATCTCACGAATGGAACTGAGAGTCATTTTTCTTGTGATACCAGTCAGCTTGTGTTGTGTTCTGAAAGCTGAAGGGCATATATGTAGCTAATAGTTTATAGCTCAGTCCTTAGATTTAGGATCTACGCAGATAGTACACTAGGATCCCATCTGGAGATCCTTAATTGTATCTGTAAAGATCTTTGTTCCAGGAAGGTCACATTGACAGGTTCCACATCTTTTGGTGGACATACCTTTTGGGGGGCCACCATTCAACCTGATGCCACCTCCTCTTCAAAGGTCTAGAACTAATTAGTGGCAGAGTTATAGCTGGGCCTCGTCTCTGGCCTGTGAGTTGGTCACTGCTGCTGACTGTCTAGTAAATGTCACAGTGGGGTGTGCACTGGCTGAGAAGAAAGTGTCATTGATCTCAAACATGGACAAGATCTCCACTGTGAGTAGGCTCTCTATTTGCTACCCACTGTGTGATGAAACACATAAAACTAGAAAAAGAGAAGCAAGTAATGAGAGTGGTAATGATGCAATCTCTAGTGAGGCCTGCAAATTCTTTCTACACTGTTTGGCCCTGTTATATTTCCAGAGCTATTTGGCCCCCAGAATGAATCAACGTATGTTCTGTCCTGTCTCCGTTTTCTCCCATATTGGTTATGTATTTATATTCTATGTAAAAAAATCAAGGTTGGGTTTTCTAAAATACGCTTTTTTTTCCCTTCCATGAGCATCAGTTTTAAATTTCAAAGACAGAAATCAGAAGGCATTCATAGACATTTTCAGCAGCTAAAGGGAAGTCCTATCTCCTGCATGAAGGCCTTGCAAGGATGCTGGTATAGTCGTGGAGTGGCTGTCCTGTGTTAGTCTGAGTGTTTCCCACGTTTTTCTCACAACCTCCTGGTACAGCCGGTGGCAGCTTGAAGTCTGAAACATGAACTGAGTGAATTAAGGTCTGCTCAAAGATTTGGATCTTGATCTGTGTATCATTAGAGCATTTTCTTTCCTACACCTTTGTTGGATATACTAACAAAGACAAGTAGAAACAACAGATAGATGCTTATGGTGGCAGCCGAACCCCATCAGAACTGGCCAGGGGCAGATTATCCAAGAAGCACGGTAAGCGTGGTGCTTACTTTGCTTACCAGATTATCTATAGTGCTCAAGCAGTGTGCCACCAGGGTTTCTTAAGCCCACTGCTGTGTAGTCAATTCCTGCTCATACTGACCCGTAACTACTGGGCAGAGTGGAACTGCCTCATGGAGTTTCCAAGGCTGTGATCTTTACAGGAGCAAACCGCCACATCTCACTCCTGTGGAGTGGCTGGTCAGTTCCAATTGTCCACCTTTTCATTAGCAGCTGAGTGCTTGACCACTAGACACCAGAGCTCCAAGTGAAAAATGACATTGTTGTAGACTATGGTTGTGGCAGTAGGGATGGGCGAATTCTAGAGTTTGAAGACATGGGACAAAATTGATTGGATGTCAGTGGGGGTTCGATTTGTTTTCCACTTGTAGTAGTCACTTCTTTTGCTACCTTGGAACTGGCAACCTGTCACCTCAGTGGCTCTTGTTATTGACTTTGTCAGTGCTTTGGCTGAAGGGCATCTTGCCAACCACATGACTGTGGGGGTGGGAAGTGGAGTTTGTTGTTTGCATCTAGATCCCTCTTAAAATCCATTACCATATATACTTGGACTTCCACCCATCATCAGCCATCCGATTTCAATTATGTCCACTTGCCTTTTCAGAATCTTCTGATTGCTTCCTGCTTTACCCAGCCTCACTTTTCTGCTTAGCTCTAATGGGTCTTCTTGCTTCTGAGACTGGTCTTAAGTGATTAGACAAACCCTGATAGGAATAAACCCTAACTCAGGATAAGAAACAGATTGCCGTCAATTACATTCCTACCAATCCAAACTAATTCCTCTATCAAGAGAGTCAACTATTCAGAGATGCCAATTTGTATGGGAATAATTTATGTATGCATCATTTTTCATAAATCTAGATGTTTCCTTGGGGACAACATTGATTCCCTATGGATGAGAGAGGTAGCTTGCGTGTTTCAAATGAACTACCATGGAGCTCTGCCTCCCTCGTCCCTTAAATACCAACTCTTTGCTTAGAAAGAATGAGCCTTCTGTTTGGCTGAGAGCTCTTTCACTTCAACTTTTCATCATGGCAACTCTGTGCCCTCACATCTGGTGCAAAAAACATACGATTTTCACTCTCCTGTGTCTCACAATATCTACATTTAGAAGCCCCTGTTAGTGCATTCAGTAAGGAGTTGACCACAAACTGGGATCTAGCGAAATCTTGCTTAAGAGTTCTGATATTTTCAGAGAATTGTGTAGTTAAGCAAATAAGAAACATACATGTAAAAAGTGACATAATAAAAATGATATAAATAGTAATAAAGGAAGAAATGTCACAAGTATGTAAGTACCACTGCATTATTTCTGTAGCAGAGACAACAGCGCTATTTAGAAAACTCCACTTTCTCTTTTGCTTTCTGGCCACATGGTAGACCACATCTTTTAGCCTTCCATGGAGTCAGAAATGGCAGGTAGTCGGTTCTAACCAATGGAATTGTGAGCAAATGGGATCTGTTCTACATCACAGCTTGCAATACCTCTCATTAGAGCTCCTCCACCGTATACTCCTCCTGGCTGTTCAAAAGGAGGCTGCCAGCAATGTAGCTTTGGAAGTCGCATGCTGAAGGAGAAAGACCTTCGTCTCTTAGCCCCTGAATGACTGTGCTGAGGAAACCTTCATCATTGACCTGTAAATCTGCTTGGTATTGTTCTGTCAGAAAGAAATAATGTTTTGTGCTTAAGCCATTATGAATTACTATAGTGGACAGCTTACCTTAACTCATGCAGCTCCAAGATTCCTTGAACCTAAAGGTAAGAGTTCATTTCAGGCTGCGTGTTCTAAGGCATGCATTTTGGAAGATGTAGATTTAGCCATGTCTGGAAGAATGAGGGTAGGATTTCACTAAATCAAATGGGAGGTGGATATTCCAAGTATAGGACAAGGTAAGTCAAACCAAAGAGAGAATAGTGTGCAAAATGTGTTAGGGGGAAGCAATGAGAAAATAAATTTCAGCAAAGTAGAAAGATTTTAAGGATGATTCAAGGTGCAGACAGATAATAAATAAGATTGAGCCAGGCTGTGAAAGACCTTTAATATCTGGATAGCTATTTAGATTTTATAATGTCAGCAATATGGATATTTGAATAAAAATAAACATTACATAGGCCTAATAAAGTGGTACTCTAGGAAGAGTAATTTGAAGACAGAAAAACAGTGAAATCTCTTCATATGAGCTCCTAAGACCCAGAATGTTAGGAAGATAGAAGGAATGGCTATCCTAGCCAACAGAAGAGAGTCTTGGCTTTCAGCTGGTCAAATCTATATCCTGAATAATTTCTTCTAGTTTTAAAATAAGCATTAAAAGGCAGAGACTATCATGTTGACTTACCTTTCTGCAGGACCAAGAATTTACTTAATTATTTTTATGAAATGATGGGCATCTATTCCTTAGGACTAAGGATTCCCTGTAGCTAGCTTTACACTGGTACTGTGATAGTCTGATGATAAGGAAAGGGATCACAGAAACACATAGTTACACTGGAGTATAAGTGCTTACAAGGAGGATTACAGGGAGGCATGGCAGTGCTTAGGAGCTCTGGTAGCATAATGGTTAAGTCAACCCACAGTGCCTTATGGGAGAAAAGATGTGACAATCTGCTCCAGTAAAGATTACAGCCTAGGAAAGGCTGTATGGAGCTATTCCAGTCTGTCACATGGGGTCCCTAAGAGTCACAAACAATGCTATAGCACACACAGCATCAAAAACATGGTAGTATATAGCACAGCGCCATAATGTTATGGGGGTGCAGGAGGGTATTCAGAGAACTGCAGGCAATAACTGGTCATTGATTCACCCTCATGCGTCATCAGTTATTTTATAAGATCTTGAGATCAAACAGGACTGGGGTGGGGAATACCAAACAGCTATCTATACAAAAGGAGAAGGTGTCATATTATGAAGGAAACACACCACCACGGATAAATCTGGAGGAAATGAACAATTTAATAGCCACTTGTCTCATTGAACTTTCTTGAGCATGGAGAAGGGGAGTAGTACAAAAGGGGATGGAAGTAAGGCCAGAAATCATAAAACAAAGTTGAGTTACACCTATTTAAATCCATTAGGGCTTCCTTATTTGGGAAACTGCTCAGACAGTGGTTAAAGAGATGGCATAAATAGTACCCATGTCTTCAATGATGTACTTAGAGCCATTTAAGAAGTTCATTACCAGGCTGCCATTACATTCAACAGGAAGAAAAAGAAAACTCTTGCTCCAGACTAATGCATCTTACCTTGATTTCCTTCTAAATTCCCTGCTCTCTGTTTAGTTTAAGATTCTGTTTTTCTCTTTTAATTCTTACATTATTCATAGTGATTCTCCTGTGGTCTTTAAAAAAAAAAAAAAAAAAAAAAAAGAATTGTTTTTAACATGACCATGTGGAAACAGTTTAAACCAAAAGTTGGGTACTTAGACCCAGCTCTCTGATTTTCATAGACTTACAAAATGATGATTGTTGGCCAGGTAAATGTTGAGCTGGTCAATAAAAGTAAAGACACAGAAAGAACAAAGAAACATTTAGTCTGAGGTCAAGGGTGAGGAAATCTGAATTCCAGCAGCCCCCAGCAAAGCAGTCTGGCATCTCAGGAATACGCCAATGATTGATGCTTATACACTCCTTTTAGTATAAATCATTGATTATGGGGGTAATCAATGCTTTATGCAATGGATAAAGAGCGAGAAAGTCGTCAGCTGTGTGATCTGCCATATTTGTTAATCTTCTCAGTAACAGTTTATTGAATGCCTATTTTGTGTCAGGATTACCTAGCACAAAACAGTGAACACACTCAGCTGCTAAGTGAAAACTTTGAAGTTCAAATCCACCCAGAGGCACCTTGGAAGGAAAATGAACAACATCTGAAAAGTCAGCTATTAAAAACCCTATGGAGCACAGTTCTAAGCTGACACACAAATGGGTCATCAGGAATCAGCATCACAACTGGTGGTGGTAAATTTTTTCAGGAAGGGGGATAGGCTTTGGGTAAACTTAAGTGAAAAGATAGCTATAATCCCTGTCCTCATGAAGGAAACAGAGGTAAAAAGTGATTAGAATTAACTAGAATATGTCTTACAATGGGGAAATACAGGGTGCTGTGCATGCATGGAGCCCTGGTGGTATAGTGGTTAAGCAGCTTGGCTACTAACCAAAAAGCTGGCAGTTTGAATCTACTAGGCACTGCTTGGAAGTCTTATGGGGCATTTCTACTGTGTCCTATAGCATCACTATGAGTCAGAATTGCTGGCAGTGGGTTTGGTTTATTTTGGTTTATGTAGACATACAAAGGAGTCCCGATGGAACAGTGGTTAAGCACTCAGCTGCTAACCAAATGGTTGGCAGTAGATTTGAACACACCAACCACTCCGAAGGAGTAAAACATGGCAGTTGGTTTCTATAAAGATTGTTATTGCCTAAGTTGATTCTCTCACGTAGTGGCTCCAAGCACAGTGGGAGGAAACATTGCTAGATCCTCATTTCTGGATCCCCTAACACTTAAAGAAAGTCAGTTTATCGGGAGAATTTAAGTATTAGGGGATCCAAAATTGAGTCTGGAGAATTAGGCATGAGCAGTATAGTGAATGCAGCACCTGCTATTTGGATTTTAGCCTAAAAACAATAAAAATCCACTGATGAGCTTGAAGCAGGGAGTGGCATGATGTTTGTGGGGAAGAGAGGGGACTAGAAGCAGATCAGATGGGAGTGAGGGAGGCCCATGGGTGGTGATGGCAGTGGTACGTGTCAGAAAAGGTGAGCATCTGCAGTAGGGTCATAATGCATGTCAATATCTGGACAATTCAAGTGCTATTGAACCTATCTAAGAAGGAGGAACAATGTATGACTTCCAAGTCTATGACTTGAAAAGTGAATGTGTAGGGTTTTATTTGCTGAAACTAAAGTACTCAAGGGAGTCACAAAAATTTTTTTTAATTATGATTGAATGAAAATACACATTCCCATATAAATTTGCATGCTGACCTACACACAGCTTCCACTGCTCTCCCTGCACAGTGACAGCACAGTCTTCGTCTCTTCGTCTCTGTTACATACATGTCTTATCTTCCCAACAGTCTCCTATCTTCTCCTCTCCACCCATTCCCCTTCCTCCAGTATGAGGTCAACAGGAATACCTCCTATAGATGCCTAGAACCATAAAGTGCCCATACAATATGATCACTCTGTGTCACCAAGTCCAGTCCATTGCTGTCTGAAAAGTTGACCTTCATTATGATTTATGGACAGGGGCCGCATCAGGGCCAGGGCCTCGCTCCCAGGAGCACCCCGAGGCCCCTGAACCATCAACTGTGGTCTTTTAGTGGAGATCTCAGGGTGCACTCCTATTCATACTTGTGTTGCCAGTGAGACTCAACTTTGTGAGCTCCGTTGTGGCTATCACTGGTGGTAGCCAGGCACCATCTGGTTCTTCCGGTCACAAGTCCATGTAGACATCCACTTATATGGGTCTCTCTGTCTTCTGGATTCTCTTTCCCCCATGTTGTGATGGACCTTGGTGGTCATCCATTCCTGCTAAGTTGGGACCATTTGCTGTACCCTCAGATGGCAGCTTGGCAGCTTTTAGACACCAGACGCTACTCACCAATGTGAGGTGTGGAAAGTCCTCATTAGCAAAATTCTAGTTGTGCCAATTGGCCTCGATTTCCCCTGAGAGCATGGTCCCCGTCACCCTGCCCCAGCTACTCTGTCCTTGCAATATTGGGTTAAGATGGGAGGAGTACACAAGTTTTGTGAAGTCCCGTTAATATTGATCTTCTTATGTGCTGTCACCAATTTCACCCAACCAAATTTCTAACAACTATCTAATCTAAACCCTCCCCCTCTTGCCCTCCCCCCCTCCCCACCCTTGCAGCAGTCAAAGAGTCTTTTCTGTTATGCATGAGTCTGCTTTTAAGTTCTTATCATAGGGATTTCATACAGTATTTGTCCTTCTGTTGCTGACTACTTTCACTCAACATAATGTCCTCCAGTTGAAACCGGAAGTGAAAAAATTTGAGAGTTGAAATGATTGGTTTTGTCTTGAACCTGTTTGACATCCAGGAGGTAGCTGAGTGTCCATGTCTGGAACTCAGGAGAGGCATCTGAGTGTGTGTGTATTGTGTGTAGTGAATTACACAGATTTTGGGAGATTGTCACATATAGATTATAAAGGCTTAATAAATGAGAACACTGAAATTGACCAGGCATTACCAACAGGCTTGGATATGTTAAAAACCTAAATGCTCACAGAGATACCAAAATCAGTGTAACAGATTATATTTATTGTGTGTATATGTAATATAAATTTGGCAGCATTAACCAGAAGGTACTGGGAAGGTGTGCCGAGAGGGGAAGAGTGAAAAGCAGGTTACCTAGGCAGAATGGTGCAGGGTAGTCTCCAGTGAATCATCTTTAAGTCGCTTCTATGTTAGTTTCTTGGAGCACGTATAGGGCTTCTAGATCAGTCAGTTGTAAAAACAGAGTCAGTAAAGATGTGCTGTATATCTTAAACCACAGTTTCCAGTCAGACCCTGGAGTTTGGGCTTCTGAAAACTGCAGCTAGATAATTCTCTAACAGTCCAAGGCCTAAGGCAGAACGGTCGGTCTCCAATTAGCTCTTACTAGGCCGCTTTGTTTGACCTCAAGGTGACTCCAGGAAGACCAGTTCCCTGAAGGCTCCAGGTTCAACAGGCTGCCTAAAGGCAAATGGCCTAGATGGTTCACCACTCCAGGGACCCAAGAATCTAGATTCTTGGAAAATTAAAACAGTTTCAGATGGAACCCTGAAGAACATCAATATTTAAATGCTGGATAGATGAAGAAAAATTGAATAGGAGGCTAAGGAGGTAGGAAAAAACTTGGAAAATTCTGTCATCAGAAGCAAAGATGTCAGAAGGACAGTACTTCATAAATGTTAGCAAAATTAGAGGCTTAAGAATGCCATTTGGATGTAACAATGTTGGCTGCCCCTGGTGATGTTAGGACGAGTAGCTTCAATGGAGGGTAGGAGTAGAAGTCAGAATGTTGCAGGAAAAACAGAAGTTTACAAATAACCATTAAACAAAACTCAGGGGAGCAAGGATCACTCTGAACACCGGTGATAGTTAGAGGAAGGGCCTTTAATTCCAGCAGACAGAACACAGTGGACTGAATCTGAGAACGGCGGCGTTCCCTGTCCCACTAAATTCCAGAGTTTATAAATGCTTTACAGAGAGTTCAAACAAAGAAATTTTCATACAGCATTCCTATTGGTATTAGTAATTTCACAAATTACCATTCTACCTTCTAACTGGTGTTAACATGGTTACAAAGATAAAGATACGTGAATCCTTAAGTTACAAGGAGGGGGCTTCCCTTTCTCTAGGAGTGAAACTGCTCACAGGCAACACTTGCGTGGGGATTTTCTTGTGCCAGGAATCTCCAGGCTGTCAGGCTCCTGGTGCTTTCAAAAGAAGCTATAACTCTTCAGGTTTGAAGCCCTCAGGCTTCTGATGTTTTAGGAAAGGCTATAATTCTTCAGGCTTTCCTCTCTCAAGAGAGTGGCAAGGAGTGAAAAACTGGTGTGTTTCAATGAGAATGTTGGCTGAGAAGAAGTAGAGAAATTGGTATGATATGAAAGTAGTTGGGATCCAAAAAAAGAAACAAAAAATCCTATTGCCACTGACTTGATTCCAATTCCTGGTGACCTTCTAGGACAGACTAGAACTGCCCCATTGGGTCTGCAGGGAACGCTTGTTGGATTTGAACTGCCAACTTTTTGGTTAGCAGCCATAGCTCTTAACTACTACACCACCAGGGCTCCAGCTGGGGTCCAGGAAAAGTTTTTCTTTTTTTAAATGAGAAGGACTTTAGCATATTTAAGTATCAAGGTGAAGCCAGTTTGAAGACATAGAAAGAGAGGACAGGTGAGAGACGGGAAGAACTTTGAGCTACACATACCAGGGTGAAAATAAAGGCCCTGGTATTAGAGCTGGGGCCTGCTGTGCCTGTGTTGGGGGCCCTTACATCTTGCTTCCTTTGATACAGAGGACTTAAAAGTTGCCAAGGAGATGCAGGACACACCGGTAAAGGGGGCCCGGAAATATTTTGAGAGAAAAGGCACAGAGATGGAGATATTTCCATTTAAAAGGTTCTCATGGCTGAGAACACTGAAACAAAATGAGAACAAGGAGCATCCCCAGGGGAAATTCACCACACTGGAGGTGGATAGGAGCCAATTCGAGCACTTCCATCATTGAGGGTAGGGCTTTTACCAAACACAATGCTTGACCAAGTGTGGAAACTTCTGACCCAGCTAGAAAATGGTCATTTTCAGGAACATTTTTGTTGGCTGCCTTGGCAAAGAATTAAGTAAGAGTGTGGAGATTATTATTATTGTTTGAAAAAAAATCTCCTCCTATCCCCATCTCCTTTTCTTAGCATTGATCCTGATTATATTTTGGTTTATTATGTTACTGTGGTAGAAAAACAAGCGGTATTAAGTGTATGCGCACACGTACACACATACAATTAGCTATGGGTTAAAAGAGTAAATACAGGACAATTTCTCTATGAAGCTGTTAAATAATTCCCAGTTTGATACATTAAAAGCTAACACTGAAGTTCATAACCATCAGTTAAATGATCCATTAGATTAGAATAAAACGAATAGGAAAAGATAATTTATTAATTTAGTGCTTTTCGGTGGTCATTAACTAAAGCTTACTACATGTTATAACCAATTTAGTTTTATGTATAATTTGTGTACATTGTTAATCATGATCAAAACTTCAGTCTCTGCAGTGTTTCAGCCTCTCCATATTTTTCCCACTTGAGGTAATAAATAAAATTGATGTCCTTCTCTAATTAGATTCTTTAGCTGTCATTTTAGCAGTGTTACCAATCTTTCATCCAACTTTCATCTGAGATGCATCTTGGGGAAATACCTTATCTGTTAGTGATACTATGTTTTGTACATTGAATTATGTATACCTATAAATAGGCCGTGAGTGAAATGTTATAAAGGTTACTGGTGGCAGGTTTAGAACTCTGTTCTGCTGATTCTGAATCTCCATTCCTGCTGTATTATCATTTATCCACTGACTTGCAAACATTTTAAGAAACTTTATGTAACTGTTACAGTGCCACTTTATTACAATACAAGGCTAGAGAATGAAGCCATTGGGAAGATTTTTGATGTTGCACGAATTACTAAGAGCACTCATTTATCTGGGCATTATTTCCAACACTCACACCCCTGCTTGAACAGCTTTTTTGTCTCCTAACGATGTCTGCATGTTTCTACAGGATTGGAAGTGAGTTAGCAGTTTAGAATGGCAATACTTCAAATTTCTACATAGCTGGGTACATTTCCCCCTGGGGCAGATTGCTCTGAAGGAGACTCTATAGAAGTAGAATAGAACATGATATTCTTCAGAGGTGAATATATTAGCAACTCTCTGGGGCGAAAGACACTTACAAAGCAGCCCTTTCTGTTGTGACCTAATTTTCTACTACATGTTTTGTGTCTTTCTAGAAGGAAGTTACCAGGTCATTGGCTAGAGTGTTCAGAAGAGCTGGTACTTGGTGAGTACCAAAAAAAAAAGAAAAAAAGTAAGAGGCAGAATTATCAATTTAACATCCCTTGCATGTTAATTTTTTCTGTAGTAAAAACATTACTAAGAAGCGTTTTGTTCCTTTTAATTATGTGTAGTTAGTATCATGTGAGTATTGTAATGACTTTGATGTATATGTTTTCGATCCTGATGTATAGTAACACTGTTAAATAGAAACCGATTCTGCTTCCTGCCCAACTGGTCCCAGGGGCCAGATTTGTATATGAGCCAAGTGTCTAGTTCTTAGGAAGTTCTTGTGAAGGAGATCAGGGTCCGTATCACATCAGTGATCCTCAGTTGGTTTTGATGAAGTAAAACTGTAGGTAAAAATGCTGTCTTAGAGCGAGGAGGTCCAGTGATGTATGTGAAATGCTAGAAGTGGCATAGTCAACACTTCCTGAGTGGGCAAGCCCAGGTTCAAATATTACTAGCTGTTTTTTTAACCCCATCATATATTACTGTGACATACTAAGCAATGAATAAATACATCCAAATGTGTGTATTCAAAGCTTGCTTCATTTTGCCTCAGTTTATTCCTTTGGCACTCTTGGAGAAATAGCTAGAAGGACTGATAGATAATTTTGGAAGCTAGATCCATTTTGGGCAGGGGCTTAATATGTGTTCATCTTTTAAAATATTTTACTATGTATTTTTAGTTACAGGTTAATCTTCCTAATATGCAAGATGAAATTTACTGGATGAAGCAGACTAAAAGAATAGAACTTTTAAACTGAAGGAGATCCAGTGTTGGGTGTGAAGTGAATTTAACATTATCCAGGGAATTCTACCATGGATCCAAAGCATTTTGCTTTGTAGTTAACTTGTTGGTCTATCCTAAGAAAGCAGGGTTCTGCGTTTTTAAAAGATTATTCCAGGGCTGTATTTTAAGTTTCTTGATTCTTACATGCATCTTCCACCTTATAATTGTTTATTGTTGACTTCTCTCATTCTGGAAAACTTTACCAGCAGATAGTGGTGGCTATATCTCACCCCATGTTCTGAATTCAACTACTGCCCCATCAATAGCTTGCACTCAATTAAACCACTACTCTCTGCTGAAACTATCTCCAAACTGGCTTTAAACAGCCCATTCTTGATACAATAACAAGATAGCCCATTTATGGGAAAATCATGCCTCATCTCTATGTAAATCTCTGCAAGAAATCTCATCCACATTCCTCATTGTCATGAATTGATTATGTCCATCTAAATTATGTGTCAACTTGGCTATATCATGGTTTCTGATATTGTGTGATTGTCATTTTGACATCTGATGTGATTTTCTTTTGTGTTATGGATTCTACCTTTACAATGCTAATAAAGCAGGATTAGAAGCAGTTACGTTAATGAGGTAGGACTCAATCAACAAGATCAGATTTTGTCTTAAGCCAATGTCTTTTGAGGTATAACAGAGAGAGTGTAGCAGAGAGACAGGGACCTCATAGCACCAAGAAATGAGATCCAAGAGTGGCCTGAGTCACTGAGTGGCCTGAGTTCCTGTACTGACTTCCTGTACTGAGAAGCTCCTCCAGTAGTAGAAGGTTGATAACCAGGATCTTTGCCCAGAGCCTGTAGAGAAAGAAACCCTTCCCCTGGGACTAGCACCCTGAATTTGGATTTGCAGCCTCCTAGACTGTGAAAGAATAAATTTATCTTTGTTAAAACTATCCACCTGTAGTATTTCTGTTGCAGCAGCACTAGATGACCAAGATATTTTTCCTAGACTCTAAGATACCTGCAGAAGCAGGACCAGAGGTGTGTGGCTGTTAGTCAGTTATCATTGCATTTCAGTGCCCAGCACAATGTCTAGCACGCAGTAGGATCTAAGTAAATTCTTGAGGGAATGAATATGGGAATGAATAAGTGCATGAACTGATCCCAATCTTTAAAATTTCTCTTAATAATTAAGGTGACTTCCCCAAATTCACTTGTTTTCCATTGCTTTGGTCTCAGTACTCTTTCTTCTCACCCTTGGGACTGACAGTTTTGTTTCCTTGTTTTAAAATGACAATAACAGCTACAAAAAAACAAGAACCCATTGCCATTGAGTCACTTCCAACTCATAGCAAACCTACAGGGCTGTAATTTTACAGAAGCAGACTGCCAAGTCTTTCTACTGCAGATTGGCTGGTGGCTTTGAACCACTAACCTTCGGTTAGCGGCTGAACACCTAGTGATTGTGCTACCAGAGATCTTCATTAAACAGTCATTCATGTAAAGTGCACACTGTCATCACTGGTTCTGAAAATCCTGGCAAAAGAGCCACAGTGATAGTTTAATGTCCACTTCCAGGCATGAGTAATGGGGAAAAGAAATTGAAGCTGCGATTTATGTTTGCTTGTATTCATAAGTACTAGCTCATAAGAGGCACATGCATCCTGATAGTCTTCTTGTCATGTGATCATTCCCACTGCCTGGATGTTACATCTCTTTCAGGGAGCACATAGAGCTTAAAGTAGGACTTGTTTTTCTCTCCCCCATCCTTTGTTATCATTCTCCACCACCCCTTCTTTTCTCACTTCATATGATTGGTTTCTGGACCATCTGGATGGTTGCTGTCCTCATTGGAAAGGTGCCTGGAAGGAGCAAGGCCAAGCCAAGGCTCGCGGGAGTGTGGCTGTTCAGTGAGCACGTGCCTTCCTGCTGAATCTCTACTCTTTGGGGAGTAGTAGCCTAGTGATCTTGGATGGCCCTAGACGAACCTAGTGAGACAGGCATACTGCTTTCTTTTGTCAGTGCCCAGCAAAGGAGAATGTCTTATTTGAATATTAAGATGCCAGAAGGTGATTTGACCCCAAAATCACAATTTTTTTTTTTATTCTGTAATTATACTCTGTTGAATTGCAAATTTGAAAGTCATCTGGCACTGTTACTGTTAGGAGGATGCTATTGCTCTGAAAGTACATAGCTTAGTGGAAAGGACATAGTTCTGTGTGCGAGAAGGCCTGTCCAGTTATCCCAGAGTGACCGAGGCCAACATGCTACACCCCCCAGTCTCAGTGTCCATGGTTGTCAGGAAGACTGAAGTTCGGCTTGAGCTCTGCCAGCTTCCTCAAGGCAGCCCTTTGCTACTGTCCGTCAGAAAATGAGCCTCTGACATATATATGGTAGACATATTTTACCGGACGTGAGAGCAGTGATATCAATTTTTCTGAACTGAGTTACTATCACTGAGAGGGCCAATCTTGTGTTATATGTTGTTGCTGTTAGGTGCCATCAAGTCAGTGCCACCTCCCAGCAACGCCACGTGCAGCAGAGCAAACACTGCCTAGTGAGTCGTCTTCACACTTGTTATGCGTGGACCCACTGTTGCAGCCACTAGGTCATCTTTTTGAGGGTCTTTGTCACTGACTGTCTACTTTACCAAGCTTGATGTCCTTCTCCAGAGCATTTTTTTTTTTGTAACTTCTGATTAAACACACATGCTTATCCTAGGTATCAAGTTAAATCTTGAGCAAAAGATAGAAATCATTGTTGTTCGTAGTTTATCACAATCCGTGATTGATTTTTGAGGGGAAGATAGGATATTTTTTGCTTCATTTGATGAGAGTTTTTGTGAGGGGCTCTCTAGGCTGGAAGTCAAAATCTCTCTCTTTTTTTCTATTTTCTAAAAAGAATTTTTGGTGTTCTGAAGACTATGATGAATGAAATTTTGTGCTCCTGAATTCATTTTTCAAGGGTCCTGTGGAATCTAGCTTTGGAACTATTCATGGCATTTTGATGTACATGGACATACGTGTTGACAGTTGATATAAAAGAAAGAACACACACAATTTATACATGCTGTGTTCATTAGGGAGTAGACCAAGCTCTAACATTTCACTTCTCTCTTTTTCTAGCATTGTGATTGGAGGCCAGAATTTATTCGAAATAAAAAGGACAATTTCAAAACAAAACAAATCTACCAGCCAAACAAAAAACAAAAACAAAAACCCCAGGATCCTGGAGGCTCCCCAGTTTTACTCTCTGTCATTCTCTGTAATAATTATATCACATCAAGAGCCATCCAAACACTGGTGAGAAGGCTATGGTTACCTGAAATGCTATGAGTAAAAAAAAAAAAAAGTTACCATTAAGTTGACCCTGACTCATGACCACCCCAGGGATGTCAGAGTAGAACTGTGCCCCATAGGGTTTTTAGTGACTGATCACCTGGCCTTTCTTCTGAGGCTCCCTTGGGTTGATGCAAACCACCAATGTCTCACTTAACAGCCAAATGCTTAACTGCTTGTACAACCCAGGAGTAGTTATGTATACGTGAAGAGGCCTAAACTGCTCCTGGTAAGAGAACTATGAAAACCCTGATGGCATAGTGGGTAAGTGCTATGGTTGCTAACCAACAGTTCAGCTGTTCAAGTCTACCCAGTGCTCCTTAGAAACCTTATGTCCTATAGGGCAGCTGTGGGCTGGAGTCAACTTGGTGGCAGTGAGTTTTAGTTAAGGGAACTGTAATCCTGAGTTCAAAATTTCACTTTTAATGTGGCTATAAAATGGGTTGGCATCTCTGCTTTGGGTAACAATATGCCACAGTTGGGGCCCCTGACATAATAAATTCATGTATCTACAGTTAAAAACATTGTGTCCTTAACCAGAGCTGGTGGGACTATTGAGAAACTCTGACCTTTCTAATTCTCCTTTAAAGATTTGGAATAGGAATATTTTATTAATTAACTATTAGTACTTAGGACAGAAGCCATTTGGAAGTTTGCTATTTCATCTATTATCTGCAACTGTTTTCTTCGTTAAGGTTGTTTCTTAAAGTTAAGCAGCTGTAATAAGTTTATGTTAGCAAATTTATTTCTGTGGTTAAAGCTTTTCAAAGAGATGGGGTAATTGAAAGCCTTTTTCAGAATTTTAATACACTTCTTATCAGAAAAGTTATGTTTATTTTCCTGGCAATGATATTTCATCATATCGTCTCTCTGCAGGTTTTCTAATTTTCTTTGCATCTCGTGGGAGCAGGTGGATGTTTTGTAATTGATTTACAATGGGGCAGTTTCCGTACGGAGGTTCCAAGACACCAGAGCAAGTAAAAGTATCCAAGAAGGATAATGATTGACAGAGGGGCCTCTGGGTCGTCTTGCTTATGTTTAATACTGGCTCTAGATCTACTCGCTGTGTGGCCTCAGGCAACTGTCTATGCTTCAGTCTGCTCAAAAGATGTTAAAAAATGTGGTATCTATTTGCGCTCTGTGTTGTTTTTCTAGAATGATGCCATTATTGTTGTTAGAGGCCATTGGGTCAGTTTTGACTTGTAGTGACTCTGTGTACAGCAGAGGGGACGCTGGCTGGTCCAGCAGCAGCCTCACCTCTGTTGTTAGGCGAGAGGTTGTTGTTGTAGCTGCTATGTCAGTCCGTCTAACTGAGGGATTTTCTCTTTTTGGCTGACCCTTTGTGTTACCAAGCATGATGTCCTTCTTCAGGGACTGATTTCTCCTGATAACCTGTCCAAAATAAATGAGATGAAGTTTCACTGTCCTTAATTCAAAGAGCATTCTATTTGTACTTCTTCCAAGACAGGATGTGCTCAGTAGTTGTCACCAACACTATAACTCAAAGACATCAATTTTTCTTTGGGTTTCTTTAGTCATTGTTCAGCTTTTGCATGCATATGGTATGACTGAAAATGCTGTGGCTTCCGTCAGGTGCACCATAGTCCTTAAAGTGACGTCTTTGCTTTCAAGCACCTTAAAGAAGTCTTTTGCAGCAGATTGCCTAATGCAATGTGTCCCTTGGTTTCTTGTCTGACGCTTCCATGGTGTTGATTGTGGCTGCAGTGTGATCTGTAGAATAATACAGTATCTTGCTGATAACTTGGCCAAGCCAAGTGCCGTCAAGTCGAATCTGACTCATGGCGACCCTAGATAACTTAGTATACCTTAATGGTGGAAAAATTACAATAATCTAGTAGAACTGCTTCAAATTCTATTAGCTATATAAATCTGAAGACTATTAAAATTTCTGTCACTTATTTTTTGTGATACTGCAGTATTTGTCTTTATTATAGACAGTAAAGCAGAGGGTTCTTATTTCAAAAGGAAAATATTACAAGAATACCTTACTCTAAATTTAAAATTGAAATCAGTATTTAATGTAAAAATAATAATTATGGGGACATTCATTGAGCAGTTTGGGTGAGGCATCACTTGAAACACAATTTACACAGGATCACCGCACCAGCTACAGGAAGCAAACATGGCTATTGTGCTCATTTACACACGTGGATTGTGACACTCAGAAAAGGTGGGTAGGTAGCCCAGTTCACACACTTCATGGTTGATGGAGGCAGATTTTAAACCCCGGCTGGCTAACTTTAGTTTTGATTCTCAGGAACTGAGCATCAGACATAAATCAATTCAACAAAAATTACCGATCCTGTATTTTTTTCAAGGTTCGTGAAATTTCCATTATGTCTTCAGATACAAGGGGAAAATAAAAATAAGTTAATATGTGCACTTACCCTTAAGGTTATTAAGGTCTTCAAAATCTGGCATATATTCTGTAATGTTTTTCACTTAATTAGTGAAATAATATATGCATTTCCTTTGTAAGATATATAACACACAGCCTCCCTAAGGAACTTACAGTCCAATGTGTAACAATATTACAATGTCTGATTATTGTAGAAAGTAATTATCTACTGATACCACTGTAAATTAACCAGTTTTTTACTTTGTACTTCCTCTGTGCACTCTTAGTTCGGGTATGGAGAGGAGAGACATCAAAAAGACATTTTGATGGCTATGGAAAAACAGAAGCGATCATATTTGATGTTGGTCAGGATTGGTGTGTTTATATACCGGGAATACTGGGCATCGGGGCCCCATGGTACTTTGGGACACTGAAACCTTGAGAGAATAGGAGATGAAAGACACCAAAATATTTACTAAAGGTAGTCCACCCACTGCCATTGTGTTGATTCTGACTCATGAGGACTCTATAGGACTGAGGAGAACTGCACCACAGAGTTTCTAAGGAGTGCCTGGTGGATTCAAACTTCCAACCTTTTGGTTAGCAGCTGTGAGAGTTAACCATTCCATCACCAGGGTTTGTACTAATGATAGTTGCTCAATAAAGAAAAACCAAATCCTACTTCTCTGACATTAAACTGTCAGGATCAATCACAATCTTAAATCGATTCATTTCTGTTTGCTTCTGTTCTGACACCACTTACACATGTGATATTTCTTCCTCTGGTAAAAACCACTTGGAATGAGGTCTGAACTCAACAAGTTACAAGACACGGTACCCCAGAGTGCTGAGTTGGCCCAAGACCTCAGACATCAGCTGTAAGTTTGGCATCCCCATGACCATCACTTGTGATCTGCTGATTAGAAATCTGGGGTTGTCCCACTATCCCTTTAGTATGTCAGCTGTAACATCAGGATCTCCAGCCTTCCATCACTTCTGACCTGCTGAATCTCCTAAAGACTTGCTAGAACAGAAGAAGCAGTAAACTTGTGATTACAGGTTTATTACAGCATAATGAATACAAATGAAAAGACAGGAAGTCTGGGAGGGTTCCCAGTGTGGAGCTTCCATGTCCCCAGAATGAATATCTTACCTTTCCTTGTGCATTAGTGTCTTTCACTGACCAGGCAGTCCAGGAATTTTCATGTCCAGAGCCTTTTTTTTTTTAAATTTTTATTTTTATTTAACATAACTGAATGAAAATGTACATTCACATATAAATTTACATGCCCACCTATGTGCAGCTTCCACTGCTCTCCCTGTCCGGTGACTGCACGCTATTCCTCTCTGCTCCATACATGTCTCATCCTCCCAACAGCCTCCTTTCCCCTCCTCTCTGTCCACTCCCCTTCCTCCAGCCAGAGATCAGCAAGATGATATCCTATAGATGTATAGAACCATAAAGTGCTTCCAATATATGGTCACTCTGCATTGCCAAGTCCAATCCATTCCTGTCCAAAGAGTGGAACTTTGTTATAATTTATGAGAAAGGGCAGCATCAGGGCAGGGGGCCATGCTCTCAGAGGAACCCCAAAACCGCTGGACCATCAATTGAGGTCTTTTAGTGGAGATCTCAGGATGCACCCCTTTTTATTCTTGTGTTGCCAGTAAGACTCCTCTCTGTGAGCTCCATCGTGGCTATCGCTGGTGGTGGCCGGGCACCATCCGGTTCTTCCTGTCCCGAGTCGATGTAGGCACCCACTTTTGTGGGTCTCTCTGTCTTCTCGGTTGTCTTTACCGCATGTCACTTTGGTCCTCGGTGAGCCAGAGCCTTTATTAGGACCTCATTACATCATCCTAGTTGTTTGGATCAGCTCCTCTTCCCTGTGGTCAGTTGGTAACATGAGGTGGTCTTTCTAACCTGACCAGTCTCCAACTGAGTAGCACTCCATGAGCATAAATTCCTAAGTGCGTTCTGTATGCCTTACCAAAAGCACTTCAATCACCAGGAAAATTCCAAGGCTTTAGAGGGTTATCTGTCAGCAAGCAGGGAAGAAGACCAAGGTTTTCAGTTACAGTTTACATTCCTTGCCCCAAAGGAAGCAAAAATTGTTTTCTTCTTTCAAACATTTTTCTAGGACAGTGTTTCTGACTTAGATATTACAGAGTGAGAGTAATGGATTGTTAAATGCAAAAACAATTTAAAATTCTCAATTGACTCGTCCTTAATTTTTGCTGTAATTTTCTCATTAAGGGGTTTTGTACCCTGGCTGACAAATGCTTGTTGAAATTAATAGTGAAGTTTTGCAGCCACCTAGCCCAGAAGCCCTAGGCACTTGTCTGTCAGTTTGTCATACTGTGGGGGCTTGGATGTTGTTGTGATATTGGAGGCTACACCACCAGTATTCAGATACCAGCAGGGTCACCCATGGTAGACAGGTATCAGCTGAGCTTATAAACTAAGACAAATTAGGTAGTCTACCTTTGAAAGGAATTAGCCAGTGAAAACCATATGAATAGCAGCAGAACGTAGTCTGATATGGTGCCAGAAGATGAACCCCTCAGGTTGGAAGGCCTCAAAAGATGACTGGGAAAGAACTGCCTTCTAAACATAGAGTCAGCTTTAACAACAGGAAAGGAGTCCAGCTTCCAGGACCTTCACTAACTGATGTGGCACAATTCAGAGTGAGAGCTGGCAAACATCCATTAATAATCAGAATGTGGAATGTATGAAGTATGAATCTAGGAAAATTAGAGTCCATCGAAAATGAGATATGATGAATAAACAGCAATACCCTAGGCATTAGTGGGCTGAATTGGGCTGGAATTGGCCATTTGGAGTGAGACAGTCTGGTGGTCTACTATGCCAGGAGTGACAATTTGAAAAAGAATGGTGTTGCATTTATTATCAGAAAGAACATTTCACAATCTATCCTGAAGCAAAATGCTGTCTGTGATAGGATAATATCCATGTGCTTACAAAGAAGACCAGGTAATATGGCTATTGTTTAAATTTACACACTAACCACTGAGGCCAAAGATAAAGAGATTGAAGATTTTTACCAGCTTCTGCAGTCTGAAACTGATCAAATATGCAATCACTAGGCACTGATAATCACTGGTGATTGGAATGTGAAAGTTGGAAACAAAGAAGGACCCATAGTTGGAAAATATGGCTTTGGTGATAGGAACAATGTTGAAAATTGCAGGATAGCATGTTTTGAGACCAGTGACTTCTTCATCGCAAGTACCGTTCTTTCACTGATATAAATGGTGGCTATACATATGGACCTCACCAGACAGAAGAAACTAGAATCAAATTGACTACTTGTGGAAAGAGATGATGGAAAAGCTCTATATCATCAGTCAAAACAAGACCAGGTGCTGGGTGGGAGACAGACCATCTATTGCTCATGCCAGTTCAAGGTGAGACTGAAGAAAATTAAAACAAGCCAATGAGAGTCAAATTATTGTCTTGAATATAACCCACCTGAATTTAGAGACCATCTCAAGAATAAATTTGATGCATTGTACCAATTGAAGCCTTAAGAAGATGTGGAATGACATCAATGAAGAAAGCAAGCAATCGTTTAAAAGATAGGAAAGAAAAAAAGGATGAAAATGGATGTCAGAAGCAGCTCAGAAACTTGCCCTTGAATGTCAAATAGGTAAAGGAAAAAGAAGAAATGAAGAAGTAAAAGAACTAAACAGAAGATTTCAAAGGACAACTTGAGAAGACAAAGTAAAATATTAGAATGAATGCAAAGACCTAGAGATACAAACCCCAAAAGGAAGAACATGTTCTGTATTTCTCAAGCTGAAAAAGCCAAAAGCCAAGTGCCGTCGAGTCGGATCCGATGAGAACTAAAGAAAAAATTCAAATCTGGAGTTGGAAGATTCTATGGAGAAAATATTAAATGACACAGGAAGCACACAAAGAAGATGGAAGGAATACACAGTCATATACCAAAAAGAATTGGTTGATGTTTAATCATTTGAAGAGGTACCATATAATGAGGAACTGAAGGAAAAAGTCAAAGCTTCATTAAAGGCATCAGCAAAAAACAAGTCTCCAGGAATTGACAGAATATCATTTGAGATATTTCATCAAACAGGTGCAGCTCTGGAAGTGCTCAGTCATCTATGCCAAGAAATTTTGAGGACAGCTTCCTAGCCAACTGACTGGAAAAGATCCTTATTTATGTCTATTTGCAAGGAAGGTGATCCATTAATAATATTGAACAATATTATTAGTATCACACACAAGTGAAATTTTACTGAAGATAATCCAAAAGTAGCGACATCAGTATATTGACAGGCAACTGTCAGAAAATCAGGCTGTATTCAGAAGAGGACATGGAACCAGGAACATCAGTGCTGATGTCCTATGGATCCTGGCTGAAAGCAGAAAGATGTTTACCTGTATTTTATTGACTATGTAAAGGCATTTGACTGGATAGATCATAACAAATTATGGATAACATTGTGAAGAATGAAAATTTCAGAATGTTTAACTGTGCTCATGAGGAACCTCACCATAGATCAAGAGGCAGTTGTTTGAGCAGAACAAGCGGATACTCTTAGTGCAAAGTCAGGAAAGGTATGCACCAGAGTTGTATCCTTTCACCACACCTCAATTTATATGGTGAGCAAATAATCCAAGATGCTAGACTGTATGAAGAAGAATGAGGCATCAGGATTGGAGGAAGACTCATTAACCTGCATTATGCAGGTGACACAACCTTCCGTACCAAACATAAAGAGGACTTGAAGCACTTACTAATGAAGATTAAAGACCGTAGCCTTCAGTATGGTTCTACTCTCAAAATAAAGAAGACAAAAAATCCTCACAACCAGACCAATAAGCAGCATCATGATAAATGGAGAAAGGATTGAAGCTGTCAAGGATTTCATTTTACTTGGATCCATGATCAACACCCATGGAAAGAGCAGTTGGGAAATCAAAAGACAAATTGCCTTGAGCACATCTGCTGTGACTGATTGTCATTGCTGTTGAGTTGATTCTGACTCATAGTGATCCTACAAGACAGAGTAGAATGGCCCCAAAGAGTTTCCAAGGAGCACCTCGTGGATTCAAATTGCTGATCTTTTAGAGTGACAACTGTAGCATTCAACCACTGTGTCACAATGGTCATCTGCTGCAAAAGACCTCTGTAAAATACTGAAAGGTAGAGATGCCACATTGAAGTCTAAGGTGCCCCTGACCTAAGCCATGGTGTTTTCAGTCACATCATAGGCAAACAGAAGCTGGACAATGAATACAGAAGACTAAAGAAGAACTTACACCTTTGAACTGTGATGTTGGTGAAGAGTATTGACATACCATAGAATGGCAAAAGAATGAGCAATCTATCTTGGAAGAAGTACAACCAGAATGCTCCTTAGAAGCAAGGGCAGTCAGACTATGTCTTACATACTTGGACATGTTATCAGGAGGGATGAGTCCCTGGAGAAGGACATCATGCATGGTAAAGTAGATGGTCAGCAAAATAGAGGAAGACCCTCCACAAGATAGACTGACACAGCGCCTGCGACAGTGGGCTGAAGATGGACTGACACAGTGCCTGCAACAATAGGCTGAAGCATAACAGTAAATATGAGCATCGTGCATTACTGGGCAGTGTTTTGTTCTATGGTACATAAAGTTGCTAGGAGTTGAAAGAGACTCAGTGTCACCAAGTGGCAGCAACAACAAACCAGAGGCTGTGATATTTTGTAAGCAAAGCAGGTATGGAACTATGACTGAAACACTAAGTTTGTCAAGTGGTAGCAGATTTTTATCGTTTTTTCTTCCCTAAATTCTGGTGAGGATTCGTATTGATACATATAATACTATTTAAGCTCACTCAGTAAAAACTGTGCTTGCCTTTAAATAATGCTAAAGTAAAAAAACAAAAACAAAAACTTTTTTTGGAAAATAAATCATCACTTTTGATTATACTCCAAATTTCCTGATGGGGATACAATTACTTGAAAATATTCAATATGTCAAGATGAATGGAACTTATTATTATGAGCATTTCATCAGACTCTCCGTTTCCTGATAGCATCCCTATTCTTAAGAGAGTACTGTGTGTGAGAAGAATGTGTTGTTTCAGAGATTTATCAAGACCTTTGTTCCTGAGATAGCCAAATAATTTTTTTGTTGAATACTTGATGGCATTGTTTGAAACAACTAGTGGAAAATACTGGCTAATACAAGGTTTGTGGAATGCAAATTGCACCTAGAACCATGGGGGATGGACTTGGCTTTAGTTATTTCAGAGGGCTTTTCACTTCCATCTATCAGATGCCATTCCTGATGTTGTTTCCATATTGAGGCCGTTTCTCTGCAGCTATGACAGAACACAATGTCAAACTCAACTGATAGCCTCCAAGTCCCCAGGGACTGCGCCGAAGCACAGGCAGGAAAGACATACATCTGTGTGTCAGGGGGTAAGGAGCATCTTTCTTTCCACCTGCAATTTTCCCTGCAGTTCTTTGTTTGCCTGTTGATCCCAAACAATTCTTTCCACCTGACATTTTCTCTCACTCCTGGGGCTCTTTATTCTCTCCCCACCTTGCAACTCAGGACGACTATGGAAATTTGAAGTGAACATGAAAATAGAATCCCGACTCGGTGACATAGAAAAATAATGATGAAGGTAAATGATGAGCCCCGTTTTGATGTATTATTTAGAAGCCTCGCATTGCTGCCACAAGGCTGTTCTCCTGAGGACCGGCAGGCATGACAGGAGGAGATGCTGTGATGGGCAGATGGAGGAGAATCATGTTAAAGCCGCTTTTTCCTCACATGCCTTTGTATACTTGCTCAGGGGTCAACAAAGGGAAAAAAGAAAACAAAAACCTTCTCGCTGGCATGACATATAATCATTACACTACTCCAGATAATTGTACCTTGTCATAGGTAGCCATTAATTATTCGTCTCTTTGTTAGGAATCATTCGCTTCATATAGTTGTTCCTCTGTCTCCTTTGTATGAATAGGTGTTGTATTTTATTTCATTAATAATGCTCTTCTGTACTATCTGGCAAGAGACATAGAAACAAGGATAGATGTTTATGCAGCCAGGGAGCTCAGGCTTTCACTGCTAGCTTAACAAACAATGGGAAGGGATATTTTAAAGCAAGAAGTCATTTTTTTTTCCCTGTACAGCATTCAAAAGATAACAGTCCATTCACTTTGCCTGTAGAAATCGCGTGTAATTGTGCAGTATAATTAGAATCTTTTCATGAAAGATCCTATTTTTCCTCTACAGCCATATCATTTCTATATAGCCTGTAAAAATCTATGTGTTTAATTAAACAATGGAAACAGGTTATCCCTAGGCGAAACTGCCTCCAATTTCATTATCTACAGCCCTCACTTCTCATTGCCCTCCTTCTCCTTCATGAAAGGAGAAGAATTTATGCTAAGAAATTGAGGACATCCTCCACTGCACTTTTAGCTGTAAGGGTTCAAGTGCCTCATTTCACTAATGCCCACACTCAAGATCTGAAGGACTGTGTAGTCTCTTCATGAATTTGCACATGGAACTTTCAGTCCTTCTGCAAGGAGGTGTGTTTGGCGAGGGGCTCTGTGCTGTGTATAGCAGGAACAGCTTTGCTCTGAGGGGAGGCAGGAGACACAGTCAGTAAAGTGACAACTTGCCAGGCTCTGGATGGTGGGTTTATGTTTAATACCAAATAATAAAGTTAGGTGATGAAAGTGGAGATATTAAAGAAGACAGCACTTGGGGAATGATGGAAGAGCAATCCAAATGAGTTAAGACTTGCAGTAAAGGTTAACTTGACCAACTGATGAAGAAAAATTAGGATGAGAATAACCACAAGGCAGGGCAAATAGATAGTTATGCTTCAAATGGATATTTAGGTGAAGACACAGAGGGGAAGAAAGTCCTTTCCAAGGCTGTGTTCTTTGGAGTATTTTGTTGATGTTACAGAAAGGTAACTGTCTTACAGTGCATCCAGCCAGAAACAAAGCAGTGGCTTATAATTGGTGTTACTAATTTTATTGACACAATGGTACTGAGATTTTGTGTCACAGTGAAGTGTAAAAAAAAGGGAAGAGTGTGTGGGCATGCTACACTTCCCATGGCGATAGTAAATGAAAGACAGTCAAGCCACTATCTGCATCTCACCTGTCCTGATTGTGTTACCACCCAAAGTGAAAACTGGAATTGCTCATACAAGAAGCCATGAAATTAATGATAAAACATAAATTAAGAAGATGCCAAGTTTAATTTCTAAAGCATCCTCATTTGTGTGCCCCCTCGAGCCCTTGTACTAATTGTAAATGGATGTTTACAGAGCTGGAATTGAGGGTTCAGTTACTCATTCACTCATTTAACATACATTCATTGAATTCCTAAGGAGCCTTGTTGGCTCAACAGCTAAGCGTTTAGCTGCTCACTGAAGGGCTGGTGGTTCAAGCTCATTCAACAGCTCTGCAGGAGAGAAGAGAGAAGACCTGACAATATGCCTTTGTAAAGATTACAGTGAAGAAAACCTTACGGGGGCTGTTCTGCTGCCTCACGTGAGGTGTCTGTGAGTCGGAACCTACTCCACAGCACACAGCAACAGTACTGAATTCCTACAAAGTGCCACTTCCAGGTACTGGGAAATAAAGACCAGTTAAATAGAACTGGCCCTCATGAAACTTATATCTTACTGGGAAGGATAAACAACCATGAAATAAGCAAATATATAGTATAAAGTGAGTGATGTGGTGGGGGAGATTTCTGTTTAATCCAGGACAAGTCTCTCTGATGACGTGACCTTTGCAGAAAACACTAGAGGAGGAAAGAAAGAAATCTTGCTAAATGCAGGGCCATGGGTTTTATCAGCATGAGTTACCCTTCATGAAGTTTATCCTGAAATACCACAGAGCCTTGGTGGTGCAGTGGGTAAGGGCTACAGCTGCCAACCAGCTACTCCTTTGAAACCCTGTGGGTCAGTCCTACTCTGTCCTATAGGGTAACTGTGAGTTGGAATCAACTTGATGGCAATGAGTTTGCTTATTTTGGTTTATATGTGCAATTAGGTCGCATTGATTACTTTTGTTGTACAGTCCTTCTCACTATTGTTTTCAAAATCATTTCACCACAGTTAACAAACTCGGTGTCCCCTAAGCAAAATCTCCTCTCCCCCAGTAGCCACCAATAATCTTTGGTTTCTGTATATTTTTTTTTATTTGATATAAGTGGAATCATATAGTATTTGTCTTTTTGCAACTGACTTATTTTACTTACCATGATGTTTTCAAGGTTCATCCATGTGGTAGCATGTACCAGGATTCATTTCTCTTTACGACTGGGTAATATTCCATTGTATGTGTCTACCACGTTTTGTCTATCCATTCATCTCTTGATGGACATTTTGTTTCCACCTTGTGACTCTTGTGAATGGTGCTGTCATGGACGTTGGGGCTACGGGTTTCTGTTTTTGTTCCTGCCTTTACTCCTTCTGTGGTGGGTCTGTATTTTGTTGCCATAGTAATCACTTTGGGGATCTATATTGTTAGCTTATATTCTGTCAGTAATAACTTCCTTGGATGCTTGCAGGTTGAAGATTTCTCTCTAGTTTTGACAATGAGATATATTTATTGGTCCTTGTTAGAATGTTTTCAGAAAAGAGGACTGTTTGAAAGAGGCCGGGGCACTGTGTTAACGCCTCTTTCACGCAGACAGATGATCATTTTTTGAGTCAAAAGCTTGGGGAAAATAGTCTGACTCTTATGTAGCTGGATGATCTGTCTAGAAAAGGAAATGTGCTATATGTTATGTATAATCCAGGTACACAAAATGACCAAAACATGAGAGACCCTATGATAAAGACCTGATGGTGTTAGCTGCCACTGAGTTGGTTTTGACTCATGGGAACCCCGTGTCTTACAAAATAAAATGTTGCCAGTCCTGTGCCATCTTCATAATCACTGGTCTGTCTGAGTCCAGTTGGACAACATTCTATTGTGAGGTATACAGTTTTCATTGGTTAATTTTCAGAATTAGATCATTAGGCCTTTTTTCCTAGTCTTAGTCTGGAAGCCCCACTGAAATTTGTCTATCATGGATGACTCTGCTGGTGTTTGAGACATCAGTGGCATAACTTCTAGTGTCATAACAACACTCAAACCATGCCCAGTGTGACAGATCACTAGGTAGACTGTGAGTATGACATGATGCAAGACCTTTTACTTATTATTTTTAAACAGCTGTTGCTTGGTTATTCTACACAATCAGTATACAAATTACCTCCACCCCCCCAAATATCCAAAACTTTCCATTGATATCAAAGTTGAGGTACTTTTCCTACTTTCAGTATTAGGAAATTAAAAATGTTCATCCATTGGCCCCTGTCATTCCGCCGCTTTTCATACAATCATTAAAATTAAAAACAAGTTTTTCTTGAAAACAGAGTCTGAGCACAGGAATTAAACTCAGCACCTTTGAAATTTAAGGCTGTTACTAAATCAGATTACTATCTGGTTATAGCTTGTGAGAATTGACAAGTGTTAAATGAGCTTTAGAAGTACTTCCCTATTGTTTCTTAATGGAAAACTAGAACATGTGGAGGCCCACACATTGAAAATACTTTGTCAGTCAAGCCTAAGAGATGCTGGATGTAGTCTAAGCACATATCTTTGGTTTTCTGGGTATGCACAATTTCAGGCCAGTTGACTGTCTGGTGTCCTTTGCTATTTCATTTCAAAATAATGATGCAATAGTTTCAACATTTTAGCTTTAACCTTCTCCATAACTACAGGAACTATTCAAATGCTTTTGATGTGATTGTCGAGTGATTCTGCTTTTTAAGAAGGACAATCAGTGCCTTTGTGACTTCACGGCAGAAATTATTTGAAAGATAGAAATGTGAAGGTGAGTAGCGTGTGATGATATTGAATTGCTAGGGCATGTTTCTGAACAGTTAGCAACAGAGAGGAAACTCAAAGCTGGACTAGAAAGAGTTCTTTTTGCCCCTGGGATTTCTTGCTGCATATGGATTTTAGAAAAAAAAATTATTTTGTGGATTTGATTTATTCTTCTGACCTTGACAATGTAAAATGAAGTGTATTTTTGCAGACTCCATAAAGCACATTTGAGGCATTAAGTGTTCGTGTTCTCATATTATTTAGGTACCAAAAGTTATGGGTTACTAGTAGACTACTAGCTCAGTACAATCTTGGTGAACATTTCAAATCTGTTGTTATTCTGTAAAGCCAAAATATCTGACCTGAAACCACTACATAGATTTATTTTGTCCAGAGTGCAGTAGGAAACAAAATAGGCTGGCTTCAGTTTCATTGTTTCAAAGACTTATTCTGACATCTGCCTGTATTCTTATATCCGAAGAAGATCAGTAAAACCCATCATCTTGTCTGCATTGTTGTTGAGTGGTGTCAAGGCGATTCCTATTCACAGAGCCACATAAAAAAACCCCACTGCCCTTGATTCGGTTCCAACTCATAATGATTCAATAGGACAGAATAGAACTGCTCCATAGAGTTTCCAGTCAGCACCTGGCAGATTTAGACTGCAGACAAAACCACTGTGACACCAGTGTTTTCATAGAGCCCTATGGCCCTGTAGGAGAGACTATAAGTGTCTTATGTGGTTTCCTCACTGTGGTCTTCATGGGAGCAGACTGCCAGATCTTCTCTCCTGTGGAGCTGCTGTTGGGTCTTCACTATCAACCTTTCAGTCAACAACTGAGCACTTAACCACTGTACCACCAGGACTCCTTTAGTCAGCATTAATAAGTGGCAATCATTCAGCAAGAAAAACATTCAGGAATTATGCATCTCAAAAACAAAGCAAAACAAGAATCTGTTGCTGTCACGTTGATTGCAACTGCTAGCAACCCTATAAGACAGAATAAAACTGCCACATAGACCTTCCAAGGAGGGCCTGGTGAATTCAAACTGCCGACTTTTGATTAGCAGCTGTAGCACTTAACTACCATACTGCATCTTAGGAATATTGCATATGAATAAATGAATGAAGGAGAGTGTGAAACAATGCATTTCTGTAAATAGAAGTTTGAGGGTTTATGAAATTGATGCTGATGAATTAGAAAAGACCCTTGTTTCATGGATTTGATAGTTGACCACATATTAAGACTTGACCCCTAAAACTCAGGGGTCAGTGAGTTAAACTAATGGTAGTGGAATAATTTTGAAGAGGATAGCAAGACTGGTAGCACAACTTGAAAAACGTAACTGATGTCACTCAACTATACATGTAGAGATTGAAATGATGTATCTATGGCTGTGTATACTTTCAGTAAAATAAAAAGATAAAAAAGAAATTCTCCCTCATGAAACTTTTAGGTACAAACTAAAAATGGTTGAAATCACTCATATTAATCAGTTTTCTCTGCTAATTGGTCTTCTGTCCTTTCTTGTCAATAGGGTTCTAATGTATCCCTAGTTTGTATCCAATTGCTGTTAGGAAGAGGCAGGACTTGTGGTTCACCTTAGGAGGAACAGATCAATCAATGGCAGCCCTCAGATGGATAGGAAACATTTGTGTGGGATGGGGTTCCTTCCCACCTTTGCTTCTCATTTGTAACAGCCTGAGGTTTCCCCAGGAACAAGTGTCTGTAGCTTGGGAGCCACAGGTAGAATTCAAATTTAAGACTTCTGTCTTTCTCCAGTCTTGTTCAGTTTATTAAGTGTCTTGCCTCCCGCTGTAAAAGATATAGATGAAGAGATCACAGTTTTCCTGGGGGTTTGAAACCCAGGTTAAACAGACATCAGAAGGGAATTTTCAAATGAATTTTCAGTAAGTGCCTACACAGGCTTGGCAACTTCCTGACTCCTGCAAACACGGTGTTCTTTTCAATTAATGTCAACATATCAGCTAGCTTGCAGGTCTGTCTGCTACCGTGGTATCTATATTCTGTCTTGTTCAGCTTGGCTGTGTTGGAAGTGAGGTTTAATTGCAGCCAGTTTCTTTGAATGCCCATTGCATAATTTCAGAATTATTATTTTTTACCTTTTTACTTACCCTGAGGTTATTCTGATATGAAACCTTCTCTTCTTGGATTTGCAATACACTGCAGCTACATCTAAGGCAGACTCAGTAAGTGGTTTAGAAAATCTTTCCTGAGGAAAATATTGAAGGTTTTCATTCACGTACTTGGAAGTTGAATGATACGTACACATGTTCTTTCTTGGGAAAATGGTCAGAAATCGCACCCTTCTGATTGTGTTTTATGTGTTTACCAGTGTAGGACTGATTACACATTTTGTAAAGGATATAATATCAGTAGTATGGGCAGAAGACTTGTCAGAAGTGGTGTCTTCTATTGCGGTGGTTTCTGTATTTTCAGTAATCACATGATCTCAGCTTGGTGGGTTGACAGAGTTTAATATTAGCTGGTACCTAGACAGTGACATTGAATAAATAAAAATGTGAAAGAATAAATGTAACTTCATAGTATTGCAGCTCACATGATTTGTAAAATGACCACTGTTTCTGAGTGTGGGCTTTGGAATGACTACTGAGATAGGAGCTTAACAAACAATACAACAAGCAAAGAAGACACAGAGAAAGTATGAGAAACCTTTGCGACTTGATCATCTATTCAGAAACACATGCAAACATGTTAATAATCCTAGAGGGTGATTTTTAAAGGAAAGGTGGTAAGTGTTATGAAACATAAATATATTGTCATATGACATATTCAGACATCACTTGACAGTCCTATTTTGTACAAGTGAATTTGAATTTGGATAAGTCAATTACAATTTTATGTTTCTGCATTTGTTAGAGTGTATCAGATGCCTGTTACAGCCACATGCCTAAAGGAAAGACTTAGTATTAGCTCTGGCCATCAGTCGGATCCAACTCGACGGCACTTGGCTGGCTGCCAATATCAAGGCACTGCCTCTCACAAGAACTAATTGGCACAGTTACTACTTTACCCAAGATTTAAGGTCCATTAATAAGACTGTACCTTCTTACAGTGATAACACTTGGCTCAGCATTCAGTTTTACATCCTTCCTCCCAGACTTACTGCATTTATTTGCTTTCACTTGAGGAAATCAACAATACACGTGACCAGTTATGCCCAAGGATTTTTCAGAATTATCCTTTCACTTCTTGCAAACACTCCACCAGAACTGACTCGCTGCATGCCACAAGAGACATCCAGTTTTCCCAAGACTCCACTCTTATGCACTATGAGTATGATCTTTTGTTTGTTATCCAGATCGAGAGTTTTGTAGAATTGATTTGTTGTTCTTGGTGACAGTGTTAGTGTATAAGGGCCAGAAAGTCTCCAAGGATAAACTCCAATTTTAGCACACCGAATGGCATTGTCTTGTCTATGACATCCAACAAAAATTGTATCTCTTACCCCTCAAAGATCGAAAGCTATTCATAACTTTCCTGGCCAATTATCAAAAGGCAACTTACAGGATTTTTTTGTTGTTGTTGTTCCTGTAGGATATTATACGCATTGGATTCCTGACTTTTCTGGACTGTCTGTCCCTCGCTGTAATCTAATGAAAGCTGAAAGTCCAGAGTCCTTGCATGATGCAGACTAATTGGAGAATGTCTTTTTCAACTTAAAAGGCTCTCCAGTTGTCGTAAATATTTCTATTTATAAATTGAGACAGGCTTTGGAGTTTTAATGGACATCAGAGACCCATTGCTTGTTATAACTTCACATTGATTTCATGACAAAAGCCTACTTTCCTTCTTGTACCAGTGGCAGTAACTCGAGGTCAATTGAGGTCCTTGCTTTCTTATTGTTGGAATCTCCACTTAACAGCTGCAGTCCTCAAGCCATTCAGAGCTTACTTTTGACTGACAACACCTGGCATTTTTCTGTTTCTAGACTGAATTCTTGAAATCCTTTACCTCTCAGTTACATGTATTTCTATTCATCGCTGCAACACCCTAAAACCTGCTACTCTTCTGTTTCAGAGAAGAGTAACTTATGGCTGTTGTGCACTTCTCTGGGACTTTTCCCGACTTTTGTCTGCAGTATTTGAAATCCCTTTAGAAAATCCAGATTGTAAATTATTTGTGGACAGTCCTGTTGGAGAACTGGGCAAAAATGCTAGCAAGATGAATGTGCAGTCACAACTGGCTAAGTCTTCTTCAAATCCAACCCTCTCCAAGACACCAAATCTGCACGAGTTGTCAAAATTGCAGCCCTAACTCAGGGCCTCCAGTTATCTAGAAATAAGACAGTAAGTATTTAAACAAAGGTTTTGGGGGCAGTTCGAGATTTTCATATATTTTAGAAGAACTAGTGCTTCTTCATTGCATCTGTTATACTCCATTTAAACAAGACAGCCACCTAAAAGCTGTTTCAAGAAGCAAAGGTTTGCTTTTTGGCAGATTAATTTGTATTAAACAAGTGAACACATTCAGGCTATTCAACAACTCCAAAATTCAAAGCCCAAACTAACTCCTGTTTACTGACTTCAGATCTTGAGGCACTTTCAGAACCAAGCACCTGGTTGTGAAATAACACATTGGAAAAGATCAGATTGTTTGCTTCACTCACATGGTACCTAGTGGTACCAGGATGGTTTTTGTATTTGCAGTAAGATGCTGAAATAGAGTCTCCAAATAAACAAAAAGAACCTGTAACTATCCATTAAAAGAAAAATAAACATGTAAATAATCAATGATAGGAAAACCAGTAGGCTTGCAGAGCATGTCTTTAGTGTTTGTTCTATTTGCCAAACTCCAGATCCTATGAAAACTGTAAAGGGGACAAGGGCAAGAACCACAACTTGTAGGCTATTTGGAACATCTATAAACGATGTCATTCCTTTCTCCCTTGGTGACTGTGAATACTTTCTTGGTATGGTCTGTTCCTGGTGGGCTAGAATCCTTTCCACAGATTAACTATTAAGACAATAGCAAGCAACTTTTAGACTCCGTTTTTCATTAGAGGAATACCCATCTATGTATTTTGCATCAGTGATACCTGCATCACTGGTCAATCATTGAGAAACTCTTAGGTTGTGCCAGTTATGTGGAAGTCTCCCTGCTTCTACCATGATCAATAGCTATGCACTCTTCTCTTTTACTGAACATGTAATAATTTGCACTTGTCTTTCATTGTGACTACAGGCAGACCTCAAGGTCATGGATGTCCAACTTATGGACAACTCATGCTTGCTCTTAATTGATATATAAATTTGCCCTAACTTTGGAATGATTGAAACATCCCCTACTTGCAAAATATTCTTCATCACAATCACTATTACATGCAGCACATGCAGCTTTGAAGTTGTTGAAAAGCCTTGGAAACTTTTCTTGCACTAACTCATTGCTGTTGGGTCAATTCTGCCTCATAGAGACCCTATAAGACACAGTAGAACTGCCTCATAGAGTTTCCAAGGAGCACCTGATGGATTCAAGCTGAGACCTTTCGGTTAGCAGGCATAGTATGTAAACACTAAGCCACCAGGTTGCTTCTTTCTGTAAAGCAAGGCCAAACAAGAATTGTATGCCCTTGTTCCAATTTGCCTTCAAATCCAAGTTAAAGACACAGGAAGGGGTCTTGTTTGTAACCCAAAAACTGCCTGTATTTGATTACTATCTTTCATTCCTAGTTGACTGTTAAGTTCCATGACGGAAAGCACTCGGTCTGACCTTCTCCTCTTTTATCCCCAGCCACTGGCCGTACTCTAGGACATGTGGTACTCCTTTAGTAAAGTATTTGTTGACAGTCTGAAAGACTGAAATGAACAAATGTATTGGAGAAGGAAGAGAAAGAAGAGGAGAAGAAGCAGTTTTCAAAGTGAGAAATATTTGTAGCAGAACAAATCATAAGTCCTTATTGTGTTATTTTTTGGGGACAGGGGTTGTAATATGATTTGTTTCCCTTATGCATCCTAGGATGAGCAGCAGCTACATTTTGGCTGAAAGAGATCTGCTTCCTATCTGATTAGGCACGTTCTCTGTGTGTGACGTGTTCTTCATTCCCTTTTAGAAGGAAAATTGTGAGAAGTCATAACATGGCTTAAATGGAAAGATAATGTCAAAACTTCTTTTTAAAACGCTGTAGGAAATTTACTTTCTCTTAGCAAGAAAGAGCACAGATTTAATTATGGACCAAAATGCCTTCCGTGTCAAGCTGAGAGAGGTGGATATTGGAAATCCCATGGTGCTCCTTATATTTCAATATGACAGGAAATTAGAAACCTAAATACCCAAGTGATTCAATTTATATTTGTTCCCATGGTTTCTAATATGTGGCAATACTTCACACAGTTCTATTTGAAAACAAAAAGGTTAATGGATTTCTTGACAATATGCAAATACATTTAAGCCTATTTATATGGTCTTAGGCAACACCCACAAACACACACATTAGTAACCCATGGAGAGCTGTTAGCTTACTGCTAATACCACACTTCCTAACAGTGTGGTGGCACATTGTCACGTATTACTGGATTATGTCATTCCTGGAGCATCAGAAATCTGATACAGAGACTTTCATAGAGGCATCACATGTGGAACCGGCAGGTGGGAAAACAAGAACTTGGGGACTGAGGATTTCTTATCAATCTTTTTTAATGAATCCCTGAAGGAACCGTGGTGACAGAATGGTTACCTGCTCAGCTACTAACCAAAAGGTTGGAGGTTTGAACCACCCAGCAGCTCCGTGGGATAAGGACCTGGTGATCTGTTCCCATAAAGATTATAGCTTGCAAAATTCTATGGTACAATTCCATACCGTGGTTCGGGGTTGCTATGAGCTGGAATTGACTCAGCTGTAGTCGAGTCTACTCTGACTCACAGCGACTACACGTTTGTCAGAATAGAACTGTGTTCCACAGTCCACAGTAGATCACTAAGTCTTTCTTTTGAGGCACCTCTGGGTAGATTTGAACCTCTAGCCTTTCTGTTTGCAGCCCAGCATGTTAACCATTTTTACTACCCAGGAAAACCCAATCACAGTTACACCGTTGTCATCAAGTCACTTCTGCCTCATAGTGACCTACAGGACAGAGTAGAACTGCCCTATAGGGTTTCCAAAGCCATAATCCTTATAGGAACACACTCCCACGTTGTTCTCCAGCAGAGTGACTAGTGGTTTCGAACCACTGATCTCTTGGTTAGCAGCTGAGCAATTCAGCCACTGCACTCCTAGTGCTCCTCCAATTAAGGTTCAGTTTTAAAATCGAGAGTTTATCCTGGACTATTCAGGTGGATCCAATTTAATTACACTGCGCACTGAAGAGCAGAGAACTTTTCTCTGGTTGGAGGCAAAAGACAGAGGTGGTGGGAAGGCATGGACAGAGATGCACAGAAGAGAGATGTGAAACTGTGAGAAGGACTTGACTCACCGTTGCTGGTTTGAAGATGGGGGGGTGGCGGCAACAGGACGAGGAATGAAGGAGAGCTCTTCAGGGTTTTGGAGGGGTTCCTGATAGACAGCCAGAAAGTAAATGAAGGACTCAACCATGCAGCCTCAAGGAATTGAAATCTGCCAACAAGCACAGTGAGCTTGGAGCGGGGGTCTCCCTCACTGTTATCCCAGCCTCTAAACATGAACACAGTGATTTCAGCCTTGGGAGACTCTAAGCAGAGGATGCAGCTAAGCCACTTAGCACCCCAACTTCTGACTGGCAGAAACTGTGATATGAAAATTAGTGTTGTTTTAAGCAAGGTACATTTGTGGTCATTTATTCTGGCAGCAGTGCAACACTACTATAATGTTCTTGCCATTTTAAGATGTAATAGGGATCCGATTAAATTTATGGATGTATAAAATACACATCTATTTTAATGCTGTGGGCTTTTTAAAATTGCGTTAGGTGAAAGTTTACAGCTCAAGTTAATTTTGCATATAAAAATTTATACATGTATTGTTTTGGGCTATTGTTTTGGGACATTAGTTGTAATCCCCAGAAAGTGACCATACACTCCCCCTTTCCACCCCTTGGGTTTCCTGTGTGCATTCAAGGAGTTCTTGTCCCTTTCTGCCTTTGCATCCTGCTTCTGGCCAGGAGCTACCCATTTTATCCGACTCGACGGCACTTGGCTTGGCTTGGCATAAAGTATTTACATAAAACCTCTGTACATTTATCTTTTGATTTTCTGGGATGTGTTTTCTACGAGATGTTACAATTTCTCAATGGGGCAAAAAAAAGTGAGAAATGGAAAGCTTTGTGCTCAGTTGAAAATCGTGAAGAAATAAATTCCGAAGCAGTTTAAAACTTGGCAGGACGTGTCCTTCCATCCTTTGCCTGTACTTTGTTGCCTAACCAGGCAGAAAAACCCTCCCTGGAAAATTGGAAACTGTGAGTGACGCTCCCGTGCTCGGCACAGCTCGCACCTGCGGCAGCCTGCTCGGTTCTTATTATCTCCGCCACAGATTTCGACCTTGAACATTCTGCTCAGTGGAAGTATAAAGGGAGGCTGACTGTAGACAAAAAGGATTATTGTTTTTTCCTGAATTGGCCCTTTTAATTTAAACTGGTGTTTCCACGAAGACTGAGAGTCCTTTGCCAGACTTCCTTTCAATCACTTGTGACAATCATCTGGCAGTTAAGATCAGGTGCACACAAGCAATTATTTCAGCTCCTCCTATTGGGGGAGGCTTGTGCTCCTTAGTTTCTAGAGGGAATGAATAGTGGAATGAGTCATCATTTACTAGAAGTTTTTTGTTTGGCAGGTACCTCACAGTGCTGACACTCAATTCTTTTGCATAATTTTTCCTTCGTGTGTGGTCATCTTGCCTTACGCTAGACTCAATGTGTGTAGTGTCCCACGTAACTTGTGTGGTATGTCAGTATCTCACAGAAAGGGGGGTTACCATGCTTCTTATTTACAGAAACCCAATTTTGCTCTTACTATATGAACAGTGCAAAGACCTCTAAAGTCTAGGATTTATCCTAAAGCCAGATAAGCACTGGCTATCTGAGAGGTCTTATGCTTCACAGATCGTGGAGTGATTGGTTGAGACCTGCCCTGGAATTGTGTTCCTAAGGTCGTAATCCATCAAGCACACCTCGAGACAATCAGAGAGATCTCCACGAAGAAGAGGGTGCCACTAGCTCCAATGCCAGTAGAGGACATGTGCAGCATTGCTTTTTTTTTTTTTGTACAGAAATACTTGAATTCTGGGACATATACATATTGTTGAAGCTTCCTGATATTAAGGAAATGAATATTTCTGTTGAAAAATTTGTGACTGGAGTTCTAATATTCTAGAAATCATCAGTTGTGAAATTTGGCTTCCCTTACCAGAGTAACCTTTCTCAGAGAGTAAAAGCGAGGCTCCCTTTGATGGTTATAGGAAAATAGTCAGGAATATGTATCTATCTAGAATGTTAATATAATTATATATGTCCATATACCACATTTTTATGCAAATAATCCACATCATCTGTGTTAATTTGCTAATTGCACCCTCCCTCCATAAAGCATTTTCATAGGTACTGCTATGACAATTTATTTTTACATGTTGCTCTAAAAAATTTAGCTTAGCATGTTTGACGGAGGGACAGTGTGGTTGACAAATAAAAGTATGTGTCATTTGTGTAAAAGTATAGTATATTCTGTATTCTCTGTATGATTAATTCTCATTACTCAGAATACTTGTTAATATGTGTCTGAAAATAATTACAAAAATTACATATTTTTCACATTCAAAATAATTTTTTATTAATTTGTCCCAATAGTTCTAGGCAGAATGCTCTCACATAGACATCCACATTCTAATCCACGGATCTTGTGATTGTATCCCATTAGATGGCAAAGGGAATTTTACAAAAGTAATTAAGTTTATGGATCTTAAAATGGGGAGATTGTCAAAGATTTTATGGTTACTATAGACTTTATTCAAAAAGAGTAAGGGGATACTGAGTGGTTCAGAATCACAAAAGGTGTATGTCAGGGTTATATCCTTTCACCATTTATTCAATCTGTATGCTAAGCAAATAATTGAGAAGCTGGACCATATGAAGAAGTCAACATTAGGATTGAAGAAGACTCATTAGCCATCTGTGTTATGCAGATGACACAACTTTGATTGCTGTAAGTGAAAAGGACTTGAAATAGTTACTGATGAAGGTCAAAGACTAAAGTCTTCATTATAGATTACACCTCAACACACAGAGAACAAAAAACTTCACAACTAGGCCAGTAAGCAGCATCATGATAAGTGGAGAAAATGTTGATGTGTCAAGAATTTGTTGTTACCTTCATGCACAATCTGTGTCCATGGAAGCAAAAACTGAAACCAAGCCCATGAAAACCACGTCAATTCTGACTAAAAGGATCCTGTGGGACAGAGTAAAACTGCCATATAGGGTTTCCATGGTTGTAAATCTTTGTGTAAGCAGGCTGCTATTTCTTTCTGCCACAAAGTAGCTGGTGGGTAGAAACCACTAACATTTTGGTTAGCAGAAAGTGCTTTCACCACTGGGCAACCAGGGCTCCTCCTGTGGAAATAGCAGTCAAGATATTAAAGGATTAAATATTAAATCTAATGTACAAATTCTTTAAAGAGTTAAAAAGCAGGGGGTGGAGTTAAGATGGCAGAATAGACACATGTCTTCTTAATTCTGTGTGAAAACTAAGACCTGGACTGATAATTGTATGGAGCTTTCTGGACACCCACTGAGCCCTAGGACACGGCATAGGGCTGTCAGTTTGGACTATGTGCCACTAAGAGAGAAACTTCCTCTCTGTTGTTGAATTCCGCTCTTGCTGAGAAGCTGGCTTGTGCAGACCAAAAGTATCTGTCATTTTTAACTTTTCATTGGCTGGTAGGTGGGAGTGAGCATGAGCCAGCAGCTATGCTGCACTGCAGTTCTGAAGTTATATCAGTGTGTGCTGCAGTGGAGAGACAGTGTATGGAATAACCACATTTTAGGAGCCTGACAGCAGACTGGGGGCACCACTGCCTCTTGAGCCTCCCTTTCTGGAGCTCTGCCATAGACTCAGCTCTGTCATGGTGTGAGGGGTAGCTTAACTGGGACACTATCTTGTTCAGCTAGGAGGTGGAGTTACCCTAGCAGAGGCCTCAGCAGTGACTAATTCCCATGCTGGAAGAAAGTGCCAGTTTGGGGAACACTTTTCCAACAGAAAGTTTGTCTTTAGCACAGTGTTGCCTCATGGTAGACCCTGGCAGGTGGCAATAACATTGCAGCAGCCTCTTCACATTACATCATAGCATCTGGGGATAGCTGAAGAGCTGCCTGTGATGTCAGCTGGAGGGAAGGGCCTGCCAAACCTGACAGACTGACTGATTCTAGGAATGGTTAGGTAGCTTTCAGCTTTTTAAAATAAGAATGCCTGGAGAAATAACTGCTGTGCAGGCCAACTGCATCTCCTCTAGCCTTTACTGACTACATAATAGGGTCAGTTGATGGCCCCCCAGTGACTCCATAAGTAGGGTGGTGTCTTTCCCAGCTAGGAGGTGGGACCTGTCACCCCAGAGAGTCCATTGGGGCCAGTCATTAGAGTACAGAGAGGTAGCAGGTGACCAACTACCTTCTCAGAACCATGCCTCAGCACCTGTTAAGCCAACACCAGTGAAACTAAACAGCCTCTGTATGTCCCATAAGCAACAGACCACTGTCAGGCATTTAAAGAAATTTCTGACTGTGGTTCCAGAAAACTCCAAAATAAAGAATCAAACTTTCCAGATGAAGAAGTCTTTCTGAAACTATTGGAGGGTAGGTACAAAAGAATTATGTATAGAACCCTCCTAGAGATTAAACAAAATGCAGCAGAACAAAATTAAGCAAGCTATTCGAACTGGTGCAACATCAACATTCTGAAACCTGACATATCAATAACAGAACTACAGAATTAGACAATTCCATTCAAAGCCAAAAGAGCAGAACTGACAAATTGGAAATTCGACTTTGTGACCTTGAAGATAGAACTACTGACACCAGCGTTTAGGAGGTGAAATCAGAGAAAAAAAAAAAGTGAAGAAGCATTAAGAAACATGTGGAACTCTATTAAAAGAAATAATCTACAATTCATTGAAGTTCCTGAACAAGGAGGTGTACCAGAAAACACAGAGAGTGTTGTTGTTGAGTTGCTGACAGAAAACTTCCCTGAAATTATGAAAGATGAGAACATCAATGTCCAAGATATGTATCGAACCCCACAGAAAATAGACCCCAAAAGAAAGACACCAAAACATATTATAATTAAGCTTAATAAAATGACACATAAGTAGAATCTCTTAAAGGCAGCGAGACTGAAAGCAAAGCTAACATTCAGAGGGAAGCCTTATAGGCTTTCAACTGACTTCTCGGCAGAAATGATATTGGGAAAAAAAGCAGTGGGATGATGCATTCAAAGCCTTGAAGGAGAAAAACTTTCAACCAAGAATTATATATCCTGCAAAACTGTTTTTCAAATATGAAGATGAAGTTAAGACATTTGCAAATAAACAGAAGCTTAGAGACTTTTAAAAAACCAAACCCAAATGACAAGAAACACTGAAAGAAGCTCTTTGCTTAGAAAAACAAAACCATTAAGTGTATATGTAAGGAGGCAATGCAAGACAGAACATACAGAAACCTACTCAGTTAGGGAAGGTTCAGAATTCAATCATAGTTACAACATTAAAAGAAGGAAACCAGTCATCATATCATGAAAACTAAAATACCATCACATTAAAAAGAGGGATATACTACAGTAGTTGGAGTCCTTTCAGATGGAGATGAAATTAATGAGATATGTAGTAGTTATACTTGGGATTAAACTCAGAATACTAAGGAGTGTCATAGGGGTTGCCACAAAGCACAATAACAATGCAACACATATAAATAAGAAATGTAATACAGGAGTTTAAAGAAACACAAAACCAACACTGAAAAAGATGAAAAGTCAGTACATAAAGAATGACCCACAACAGAATATAAGAACAACACAGAAAACACCAACACGAAAATAAATTCATCAAAATGACAGTGCAAAACACATACCTATCAATAGTTACACTGAATGTAAATGATTTGAATGCTGTAGTAAAGAGACAACGAGTGACATCTTAGATCAAAAGACATGACCTATCTATATGTTGCTTACAAGAAGGACACCTTAGACTTAAAAATATGAACAAACTAAAAATTAAAGGATGGAAGAATATATACCAAGCTAACAAGATACAAAGAAGAGCAGATGTGGCAATACTCATCTCAGATAAAATATATTTTAATGTAAAATCCACCATCATGGACAAGGATGGACACTATTTATTGCTAAAAGGTTCAATTCACAAGCAGGACTTAACAATGTTAAATATTTATGCACCAAATACCAGAGCATCTAAATACATCAAACAAACACTGACTACACTGAAAAATAAAATAGATCACTCCACAATAATAGTAGGATACTTGAATACTTTCAGTAATGGACAGATCTTCTAGAAAAAAGTTCAGTAAAGATACAGATCTTATTGTGAAAATTAACCAGTTAGACCTCATTGACATATATGGAACTTTTTATCCATCAACAGACAAGTACACCTTCTCCCATACACAGGAAACCTTTTCCAGAATAGACCATGTGTTAGGATATAAGGCAACTCTAAAAAAAAAAAAAAAAAAAAAATCCAAACCATTGAATTACTGCAAAGCAACTTCTCAGATCTTAAAGCGATAAAAGTCAAAACAGCAGAAAAAACATTGATAGAAATCAGATCTCATGAAAACTGACCAACACTTTCCTCAAAAATCCATGGGTTATAGAAAAAATAAAGGATGAAATAAAACAATTTATGGACTCAAATGAAATGAAAACACATCCTACCAGAACCTATGAGATACAGCCAAAGCAGTACTCAGAGGTCAATTTATCTTTATAAATAGACATATCTGGAAGGAAGAAAGATCCCAACCAACCAATTAACCCTACAGCTTGAACAAGTAGAAGGAGAAAAACAGAGGAATCCATCAGGCACCAGAAGAAAACAGATAATAAAGGTTAGAGCAGAACTAAATGAATTAGAGAAAAGAAAAACAATTGAAAAAATTGATAAAATCAAAATCTGATTTTTTGAAAAGACAACAAAATTAAAAAACCATTGCCTAAACTTGCTAAAGAAAAACAGGAGAGGAAACAAATAACCTGAATAAAAAATAAGATGGGAGATGTCACAACAGATACAATACTACAAAAGACTGTACTCTACCAGGTTTGAAAACCTAGAGGAAATGGACAAATTCCTAGATTCATATCACCTACTCAAATTATCACAAGGAGAAATAGAACAACTTAAAAAACCCGTCACAAAGGAAGAGACTGAAAAAGTCATCCAAAAATTACCAAACAAAAAAAAGCCTTGGCCCAGATGGCTTCTCTGCAGAATTCTACCATGCTTTTAGAGAAGTGGTAACTCCAATACTGCTGAGACTATTTTACAGTAGAGAAAGGGATGGAATACTCTGAAATTCATTCTATCAAGCCAGGATAATCCTGATACCAAAGTTAGGGAAATATCCCACAAAAAAGGAAAACTGTAGACCAATATCACTCTTGAATCTAGGTGCAAACATCTTCAACAAAATCCTTGCCAATAGAATTCAACAACATATCCAAAAAATAATTCATTATGACCAAGTTGTCTTCATACCAGGGAGGCAAGGCTGGTTCAACATCAGAAAAACAATTAATGTGATCAACTACGTAAATAACACAAAAGATAAGATTCACATTCAATTGATGCAGAAGAGACATTTGATAAACTCCAACACCCATTCATGCTAAAAATTCTCAGCAAAGTAGGAATAGATGGCAAATTCCACAAGGCAGTAGGGGGTATCTATGCAAAGCCAACTGTCGACATCATCCTGAATGGAGAGAGACTGAAAGGATTCCCCTGGAGAATGGGAACTAGACAAGGATGCCTACTCTCACCACTTCTATTCAACATTGTGCTAGAAGTTCTGGACAGAGCAGTCAGATAAGACAAAGAAATAAAAGGCATCTGCACTGGCAAAGAAGAAGTAAAAATCTCGCTATTTGAAGATGATGTGATTGTATACGCAGAGAATCCTCAAGAATCCATAAGTAAACTACTCAAACTAGTAGAAGAGTTCAGCAAAGTATCAGGATATAAAATGAGTAAATCAGTAAGATTCTTTTATACCAATAAAGAGAGCATTAAAGAAGAAATCACTGAATCAATTCCATTTATTATAGCCCCCAAGAAGATAAAATACTTAGGAATAAATCTAACTAGAGAAATAAGAGACCTCTGCAAAGTGAATTACAAGACCTTACTGTAAGAAACTAAGAGAGACATAAATGGAGAAACCTATCCTGCTCATGGATAGGAACACTTAACATTGTGAAAATGTTTATTCTACCCAAAGTGATCTACATATGCAGTGCAGTCAACAATACAAATTCAATGACATTTGTTGATCAGATGAAGATACATCACCAATTTTGTTTGGAAAGAGAAGAAACTCCAGATAAGCAAAGCACTACTGAAGAAGAAGAACACATTGGGAGTTCTCTCACTACCCCACTTGAGAACCTATTACACTGCCACAGTAGTCAAAACAGCCTGGTACTGGTACAAAAAGAGACATATAGACCACTGGAGTAGAGTTGAGACCCCAGAGATGCCACCATCCTCCTATGATCAGTTAGTATTTGACAAAGGCCCTAACATTCTAGACAGGGGTAAAAACAGTCTCTTTAACAAATAGTGTTCATAAAATTGGATATCCATTTGCAAAAAATTGAAACAAGACCCATATCTCACACCTTACACAAAAATCCATTCAATTTACATAAAAAGACCTAAATATCATACCTAAAACAATAAAGGTCATACAAGGAAAAATAGGATCAACCGTGGAAGTTTTAATACACAATGTAGACAGACTTCAAAATCTGACAAAGCTCAATCAACAGAAGAGAAAATAGATAAATGGAAACTACTAAGAATCAAACACTTTTGTTTATCCAAAGACTTTATCAAAAAAATTAAAAGGCTAACCACAGAATGGAAAAAAATATTCAGCAACTACATGTCAAACTGATGTCTGATCTCCATAATCTGCAAAGTACTGACAAATATGAACAGGAAAAGGCTAAATAACCCAGTTAAGTCCTGGGCAAAGGAGATGGCCAGACACTTCACTAAAAAGGACATCCAGGCAGGCAAAAGACACATGAGAAAATGCTCACAATCATTAGCTATTAAAGAAATCCAAACCAAAACTACAAGGAGATACCACCTCATCCAAAAAAGGTTGGCCATTACCCAAAAAACACAAAACAACAAGTGCTGGAGAGCCTGTGGAGATATTGGAACCTCCTACACTGCTGGTGGGATTGCAAAATGGTACAGCCTCTTTGGAAAGCAATCTGGAGCTTCATTAAAAAGCTGAAAATAGATATACTATTTAAGCCAGTAATACCACTGCTTGGAATATATCTTACAGAAGCAAGGGCAGTCACCCGAACAGAGACATGCACATGAATGTTTATTGTGGTACAGTCCACAACTTCAAAAAGTTGGAATCAACCCAGGTGCCCAACAACAGAAGGATAGACAAAGTATATGCTCAGTGGAGCACTATACAATGATAAAGAACAGTGATGATTTTAGGAAGCATCTCATAACCTGGTTTCAACTGGAAGACACTGTGTTGAGTGAAATGAGTTACTGGCACATGGACAAATACTGTATGAGACCACTAGTATAAGAACTTACAAACAGACTTATATACAGAAGAAAAGAATCTTTGATGGCTACAAAGGAGGGGAGGGAGGGAGGAAGAGGGTTGGTTATAGATTAGATAGTTGATAGAAATTTGGTTGGGTAAAAGCAGAGACAGCACACATTTTAGAAAGAAGATCAACTTAACTGGACTTCAACATAAACTGAAAAATCTTCTAATCTTAACCCAGTGTTGCAAAGATAGAGTAGCAAGGGAGGAGATCCAGGGACCGTGCTCTCAGAGGACATTGAGGTCAATTGGTATAACTAGCCTATTGCTATGAGAGTCATCTTCACTTCATATTGGTGAGTCTGGGGTCTTAAAAGCTAGCAAGCTGACATCTGAGGCACACCAGATGGTTCCAACTCAGCCAGAAGAGATGGTCACCAAGGACAACAAAGACATGGAGGAGAAAGAGTCCGGAAGACAGAAGGACCCATGTGCATGGATAATTATAACAACGTATCACCAGAAAAACCGGATGGTGCCAGGCCACCACCAATGACACCTGTGATGGAGAACACAGTGTCATGTCCCAGTGGAATCAGAGGAAAAAGCAGGGTTCGCCTCAAGAACTCCACTAAAAGGCAGCAATTGATAGTCCAAAGGCCTGGAAGTTCCTCTGGGAGCATAGCCCCTCAACCTGCTACTGTCCCTGATGATGAATCATTGCTGAGTTCAACTCTTCTGATAGGAATGCATTGGTCTCGGGGACACAAGGGGCCATATTGTGTTTCTACTTTATGATTCTACTCATTTACAGTATGCTTTCCTACTGGCCTCTTACTAGAAGGGAGAGGAAAGGGTGAAGAGGAGGGGACAGGAGATTGTTAAGTGGATATGACGTGCATAGAACGAAAGGAAGAGTGTGCTGTCACCTCAGCAGAGAAGGTGACCAGAAGGATCTGCAGATAGGTGGGCATGCAAATTTAATTTGGATTGTATACTTTCACTCAATCACAATTAAAAAAGTTAAAAAGCAAAGATGTCATTTTAAACACTAAGGTGTACCTGACCCAAGTCATAGTATTTTCACTTGCCTCAGATGCATGCAAAACTGGACAACAAATAAGGAGATTTGAAGAAGAATTGATGCCTCTGAATTATGGTGTTTCAAAGACTATTGAATATACCATGGTCATAGACTTGAATTGTGTCTCCCAAAAAATATACATCAATTTATCTAGGCCATGTTTTCCTGTTGTGAGTGGTTGCTCTTCATTTTGTGACCTGATGTGATTGGTGATCCTTTGTGTTGTAAATCCTAGCCTCTATGCTGCGGTTTGATCTTATATGGGATCCAGCTGTTACGTTAATGAGGCAGGACAGCAGGATGTAATCTACAGGATTAGGTTGTATGTTGTGTAAGTTCCTTTTGAGATACAAAGAGAGAAGCAAGCATAGAGGAGGAGGACTTCACTACCACCAAGAAAGAAAAACTGGGCTCAGAGCATGTCCTTTGGACACAGGGTGCTTGTGTTGGGAACATCTTAAACCAGGGGAAGAATGATGCCAAGACACATGGAAATCTCCAAGGCATGTCAACTCACAGATGTTGAAAGGATGTGAGGACCTTCCTCCAGAGCTGACAGAGAGAGACAGCACACTCCAAAAACTAACTCCCCGAATTTGGACTTCTAGCCTCTTAAACTGTGAGAGAATACTTTTCTGTTGTTTTAAAGCTATGCAATTGTGATATTGCTATTGTAGCAACACTAGGTAACTAAGACAACCATGGATTGCCAGAAGAATGAACAAATCTGTCTTGGAAGAAGTACAGCCAGAGTCCTCCTTGGAAAGGATGTTGAGACTAGGTCGCGTGTAGTTTTGGACATGTTATACGGAGAGAATGGTAAAGTAAAAGGTCGTGTTTGGTAAAGTAAACCACTGATGAAAAAGAGGAAGTCATTCAGTGACTAAAGGGACACAGTGGTCGTGACAGTGGGCTCAAATGCAGCTACAATTGTGAGGATGACACAGGACTAGGCAGTGCTTCATTCTGTTACGCGTAGGGTCACTGTGTGTTGGAATTGATAACACCTAGCAACAATAGTAACAACATATTTTGGAATGTGTGTGTGTGTAGGTAAAACAAAGCCACAGAATAAGATTTAATCAGGCAAGTGGGTGAACTGTTTCCACTTCACATAGGATCTTAGAGAATCCAGGAAGGCTCAGGGAACCTCTGGATCTCACATAACTTGAACTAAGGACTCAATACCTTTCAAGATCCAAAGTTTTATCTTGTAATTATCAATATTTAAATTGATTAAAAAACAGTGTTAATTTTATTTAAAATTTCAATTGAGGACAGTGCAAGATTTTACATTAATAAACATGGGTTAAAAGGACTTGATGTAGATAGTAGAGTCCTTCTGCTTTGTGTAGAATTTACTTCTCTGTAAGAAATCAAAGCATGATAGAGACTTGTATATTTTACAAAAAATGAATAGTATTTTTGCTTTTTTGTTTTGTTTTTATGTATTTCCTCAGAAGCTTTTCAGAGTGATTGTTTTTTGAAAAATCCCTGCCCCTTGTTTAATTTTTCCACATTGATTTTTAGATGTTTCTAACATTTTACATCTCTGTCTTGTATCTCCAGCCCAGTAATTGCCTGTTGTTTCTCTTCTCTGTATCAAATTGGCTGTTATTTTCAAGTCACTAACCCACACTCTTAAAGATGACCATTTTATGTTTCCTTAGTGCCTTAATGTATTTTCTTTCCACCATAAACCTGAGACACATCTTATAAAGCACAGAGTATCTTTCACATCAGCAAGTTGACTTAGCATCTGTATCTTTCATATCGAGAAATGTTAATAAAGCCCTGCCAATGTGTGTGTACATGTGTATGTGTGTAGATGTGAGGGTATGTATATGAGTCAACATTTGTGTGTGTGAGTGTAGTATGTATGTAAGAGTATGTATAATTATGTATATGTGTGTATGAGTATGTGAATGCATGTGTATATGGGTATGTGTGCGTGTGTGGATATATGGGTTTATATATGTGAGTGTGTATTATGATTATGTGTATATGTCAGAATGTATGTATATATATGAATGCTGTGTGTATGAGTGTGTGTATGTTGTATATGTGTATATACATATGTGTTTGAGTATTGAAAGTATGTGTGTGTGTGTGTGCGCACATTCATGAGAGAGAGAGAGAAAGAGAGAAAATGTGGCCCCGTACAGCAACTTAAGGGAGTATCCCTCTACTGACATCTAAGTGCTTTTCCTTTGTGAGAAATGATGTGAACACAAGTTTAAAAAAGTTTATAGACTAATCAATTTATAGAAGACTCATTAATTTCTCGTCCTGAGCTGTATCTAAATAATGACAGAGCAACTGTGTTATTTTTCTAAAAACAGTCCATCTCCCCATGATTATTTTAGCTAAATCAGCTGAAAGCACTCTTACTAGATGGTAGGCAAATACACCATTTTCTTAGTTTGCAAGTCATTAATTCATCTTTGTGTTGAGCTAAAGGCTGAGCTTTGAAAGCAGTGGTGGCTCAGGCTGCCAGCCTCTGGATGCTGAGGCCTCGCCAAATGAAGCCTGCCCCTGCCGAGCCGGCTCTTCGTTCTGGCTCCCTGCCAGGGTTGACAGAGGGACAGAGGGTCAGAAGGGGACTGTGCAGTAATGGTGACATGAGACACACTCTGCAGGCACAGGTGGGGGGAAATTAATATTTTTGGAGTTATCTAAAGGAGGTTTTGTTGCTACCCCACTGGTAAGAGAATTAATTCATTACTTGTGGATTATTAATGCATGCTCAGCAAATAGATTTTGAAGACTGTTAAGATGAGGAAAATATAGTGGCTAATTAAACTTCCCATTAACTTTTTCAAATTTTGGTTTAGTCACAAGCTTTTTTTTAAAATGAATATTTAAAGTGACAGTTTTGTATTACAAAATCCATGTTAAAAGCTTCATCATCTTAAGTTGAAGAAGAGACTGAAGAATAGATTTAAATTTTCATGTAGCTAAGCAAGCCTCTAGAGAATTGCTACAAATCTCAAGTTTTTCTTCTTTTTTACAAAAAAGTCTCACTTAAAATTTCAAGATCTCATTTTACACGAGAAAGAAAAACGTTACTCACTTGCAAACTAGAAAGAAGAAATATTTTATATAAACTTACTTAATCTGATTAGAAGCCCAGTTTATCTCTTAGGTACTTTTGGGATGTGAGGACTTCATCCACAGCTTTAACTATTCATTCCCCTAAAAGGCCAGCCAGCCTGCAGGTCCACAGCTAGTCTGTAAGACAACTTGAAATAAATCAGAAAACATCCACTGTCTCGGGGGACATGACCCTGTGGATGCATTGCTGGTGCCTTGGTAGGAGGAAGAGCACCCCCCTCCCAGAGGACCACCCCCAGTGTGAGGGGCTTTCCTGTCAGAGTGGCTGGATTGTAGCCCTGGTCACCTCTCATTGGATTCCTGTCCCCTTGTGCTTTGGTGCCTTTGGATCATGCTAGTCATTTCAGAGTTGGCATATTCACTGTGTCATTCGTGGAGGCCCTGGGTGACACAAATGCTAAATGTGCTTGATTGCTAACTGAAAGTTTGGAGGTTCAAGTCTTCCCAGGGGTGGGTGCCTTGGAAGAAAGGCCTGGCAGTCTACGTCTGAAAAATCAGCCATTGAAAACTTCCGGAAATCTACTCTGACACACATGAGGTTACCGTGAATTGCAGTCAGTGCCCCAGCAACTATAGGTCCTATCTTGCATACTGCTGCCAAGCTCCTCATTGCAGGCTAATCATTAGCACATATTCCTACACAGAGCTCCATCAGAATCCTCTCTTAGGAGAAAGAGCCTCACGTGAGAACAGACCTACCGGCAAGTCAGCTGAGGACATCTGCTCCAACTCTTAAGGATCACCACGTATGTAAAAGGAACCAGGAGGGTGAAAGAGAAAAACGAGGACAAAGCAGCAAAAATGCTGACCTGGAGATAACAGGGATAATTAAGAGAGTGAAAATAAACCAACTTTAAAAAATTCATTTCATTTAAATATCCAGAGGGATTTAAGAAGATATTCCAACCAATGTACAATGAACAGGATGGTATGAAAAGTGGATAATTCAAAAACATGAGTTAGCAGACATTAAAGAATAGATTTGAGAAAGTGTTTTCAGATGTAGAGAAACCAGGCAAAAAATGACAATAGGAAACGTCAATACCCAGAAGCATGACCAGCTCCATGCAGAGCAGATGGAGAATTGTATTTATTTGGGGGATAGGAGCTATAAGGTGTTTTAGTCATTTGGTACTGCATTAACAGAAATATCATGAGTGAATGGCTTACATAAAAGAAAGTTTATTCATACACAGTCCGGTAGGCTACAAGTCTGAATTCAGGATGTCCACTCCAGGGGAAGGCTTTCCCTCTTTGTGGGCTCTGGAGGATGGTCCTTGTGTTGCATTAGCCTTTAGTCTGGAAGCATCTTGGTGTGAGAACCTCAGATCTGAAGGATGTGCTTTGCTACCTTTCAAGAAGTACTCAGACTGTGCTTCTTCCAAGACATATTTACTCCTTCTTCTGGCAGTCCATTGTACAGTCAGTGTTCTTTGCCAACCCCATAATTCAAAGACATTGATTTGTCTTTAGTCTCCCTTATTCATTGTCCAGTATAAATGAGCAACATTCTTAATTTTTATAGTAAGATAATCCTATTATGATTAAACCATGAAGGCACAGCTAAATCCCTTTTTACTTTGAAGCTAAGAAGATTTAAAACAGTCAAAAGGGTTGGCCTTTGGTGAATGATGTTGAGATAGGGAAGGCTGGGGAAAAAGAGTGTTGTTTTTCATCATGAATCCTACTCTATGCATTTGATTTATTATTTTGATAGAATATGAAAAATTGTTTTAAAATACTTTGATTATGCTAATTCTATAAATATGAAAACAATTTTGTTCTTCTTTAGTACCTTATTGAGTGTATTATTTAGGCTACTGTTTAGCCAAAAAGACTAGACACATTGCTGTTGAGTCAGTTTGGACCCACAGTGACCTTAGGACAAAACAGAACTGGCCCATAGTGTTTCCGAGGAGCTGCTGGAGGATTTGAACTGCCAGTCTCTTGGTTAGCAGCAAAAGCTCTTAATTAATGTGCAACCAGGATATCATTAGACATATACAAAAGTTACTACATTCCCTGGGTTGCAGATAGAACAAGGTTAAGATTCTCTGGATACAATTTTGAGGGAAGCAGAAATACTGGTAAAGACACTATTTGACTCAGAAAAGGAAACTTTTAGGACTCCGGGCGGACTATGTATGAGCCTGGAGGCAGAGAACAGAGTCCAAGGTGAGGGCAGGACTTCCACCTTGAAAGACTGGTTAGATAGTGCACACAGGGGAAGAAACTGGCTGGGGGCTGCCGTGAGCTCTGATTTAACCATCTACAGCTCCAGGTGCCTGTGGGACCTGGAGGTCCCTGAGGACCCAGAGAAGCTCAGAGACTTGGTCTGGAGCCAAGGTACGGAAATGAACATCCTCTTCATCTACTTGCAGTTACAGCTATGAGAGGGGTGAGATGGCCCATGAAGAAGGGATGGGGTGAAAAGGTTTGCGCATGGGCAGGTTAGCGCATAATTCTCAAATGAGCGCTAATGTCTGTTTATCACTAGAGCCCTTAGGACTCAAGTTAAAGAAGATAATCTTATTATCAGTAGCTGTCTATTTTGAGACTATAGAAGCTTGATCCTCGTGGATTACTTAGAGAATTAACGTATTAAACAAATGTGATGATAAGTGGAAATTCATGTCATAACAAATGACAGAATAATTACATTTGTTCTTATTATTCAAATGAGTAGGAAATCTTGCTACTTCCAGTACAGGTGATTAGAAAGGTCTAATAATAGCTACCATTTTTTTGAGTGCTTTCTCTGTGCCAAAAGCGTCAGAACAGGGGCCAAATCATACTTACCTTTGTCTTTGTCTTCATGTACTCAGCAAGCACTCAGTAGTGAACAAATGAATGTAAGTGTATGCTCAGTCTTTGAGTTTTTTTAGAAGGAGGATTTATTTTAAACACAAGTCAAATACATTTACTTTTATTAATAATAATATTAAGGAACAATATGAAGGATGCCTTAGCTTCCTGGAAGTTTTTATTGCATATGATAAGTGGCTAAAAATGATTGTATATTGTCAATTCATCATTTCATGGGATTCCTTTATTGCTAAGTTGGAGCAATTGCTGGCTTTATTAAACTCAGTGCAATATTGGATTTTCATTAAAATTTTTCATTTTCACAGGGATAATGCTTTCCACAATGCAACACTGTTCATTTATTACTTCATTTCCATTTTTCTTTTTTTGAGCTTTTGTTTTCATGTATAATCTAAAGCGAATGAACTTAGGGAAAGCCTCTCATGATTAAAGTATTTATTATACTTCAACCTTCAGGAAATTTACATAAACAATACATGCCATCCCATTATGACATCATTACATGGAATTCCATCCACACTCCGGGAAATATTTTGTCACAACAAGAAAGGGCATTGCTCATTTCTGTTCCTTTCTCTTTGGTTTTCTGCTAGAGATGCTAACAATTTGACAAACGAACCAACATTTACAGGATGATGAGAAGTGAATACCCAAATTAACTGAACAAGCCCAGAATGCTGGAGTCAGATATCAAACATTCCAGAGCACTTTTGTTATATTGTATTTTAATAATAAATACTCTCACCTGAGAAAGTCCCTCCTTATTTTTTATTTCTGATAATCTTGGTATTTTCGTACAGGTGCTCATGTTTGTTGATGTGTCCTTGCTTAACTCGAAATATTTATGGTGTGGTCTCAACTGTTCTCCATTATCAGGATCCTTCTCATTGGGAATTAAATATATCTTCGTTTAAAAATCCAGTCATTTTATTGCAGTCTTATAATGACTCATCGCTCGACAACTGCATTTGGATAAAATGTTAATGGCACCATGAAACTTCAATTATCTTAATGATGGTAACATTTGAGTTTTCATGTTTTAATCCTTTCAGTAACTTAACTCTTTCTATTAAGACCATGTGATATAATGTGGTTGGCCTGGAAATCACAAAATAACCTTGGCTTTGACACAAATTAGTCCTGTTTCTTTGGGTCAGTCTCTGAGATTCACTGAACTTTTGTTTACTCAACTACGGGATGAGAGATTTTAACTTCCTTCCAGCTCTCAATTTCTGTTACTCGTTTCTGAGTCTGCTTTGTTTGTCTCTTTCATCTCCTCTGCCTCCCATTTCCCACTGCTTTTCTGAACCATTTTCCATGGTCAAGTCTAAGTACTCGCCCTGAAGCCAAACATGCTTTCTGCAGACATTAAGAATTAACGACTAACAGTGGTGCAGTTTGATATCACCATCTGAATTGTCCCTTTGGGGATTTACACAGAGTTTGTGTGTGTGTGTGTGTGTGTGTGTGTGTGTGTGTGTGTGTGTGTGTGTGTGTGTGTGCGCCTGTAAACTATAAAAAGAAATGCTAAGCTAGTAACCATAAAAACGCAAGCTTAAGGCCCAGAATGGAAATATTGTTTAGGATTTTAAATATTAACAGTCCTCAGTATTTATTGTGTCTTTGGGGCTGACTGAGTTTTGTGTGGCCGCATTTTATCTGTGATAATGCTATTTTTGTAGCTGGTAAAACATGATAATGTCTTTTGATGAAGGTCTGTGAAACTGTAGGTTGGAAGTCTTTGGAGGGGTTGCTAAAAGCATACAGTCCTTTAAATGTCAACAAAATGAAAGGACACTGTCATTTCCTGTTGGTATTTATATATCCACCTGCACCTCAGGGACATTTTCTTTCCTAAGCCCTTTGATGCTTCCTCAAGGTGTTTATAAAAATGAGCAAATGATCTTAGAGTATGAGGAACATGGTTGTGTTTCTATTTATATAATGTTGCTGCACATACCAGAAATAGAAACAAATACCAGATATGCAAAAGAATTTAAATAAAGGCATGGGAAAGCTAGTTGTTATTTGAAAGAAAGAAAGAAATGCAAAGGAGAAAATCTATACTAATAGGTCAGTGCTGGCAGGAGATAGCTGCCTGTTTATTGCTTTATATTGAAGAGGAAAAAAGTTGAAATATGAAGATATCTCTGAAAACTGCACTGAACAGTTTGAGAATAGAATTTCTAACCTCATTGGCTTATGACCAAAAGATACCCATGGCAGGAGGATGAGCTGGGTTTGAATGTCTTGGTTCAGTGAATGTTTCACCTACCACTGGCAGCACAGTGGTGGCAAGCTATGACAGGTCTGACAATTATGTCTGCCAACTTCATTGTTCTAAGTGCTACACACCTCATTGCAGAATATCACTATGGTCACCTCTGAAATACTCCCCTTGGGAAGCTATGCACTGATGCGCATGCCTAGTCCACCCTTCAAAGCAATTTTGGAACTCTTTCTGGAATGGCCATTGTGTACTGTGGCAATGTGGCAAATCAGTAAACTAAATTGTGTAGTTGTTTGTGAGGGAGTTTTTATCTTGGTTACAGTTATTGGAAGAAATAGCTGTATTGGAACACCCTACCTACTCATCTGGCCTCCGATGACTTTTTCCTTTACCCAAAGATAAAGGAAATATTGAAAAGAGAGCATTTTGATGATATTCAGGGCATCAAAGGGTAATAAGACAATGGCTCTGATGAAGGGTAATAAGACGAAAGCTCTAATTGCCATTCTAGGAACTGCTTTGAAGGGTGGACTAGGTGCTGGCATTGGTGCATAGCTTCCTAGGGGGAATACTTTGAAGGCGATTATGTGATATTCAACAATGAGGTATGTAGCACATTTTCTAGGATGAGTTCACGAATGTAATTGTCTGACCTCTTATTTGCACAAACGGGAACATTCATTCTTAAGCTGTGAAACTTTGGGTAACAAAAGGATTAAGGGTGGAAGTGGAAGGAGTTCTATATATAAAAGTATCATGAGTGATGGAAATATAATAATTTATCAATATTTTGTAGAAAGATCACATTTATAATTTATAATATGTGCTTTTATACCTGTTTAGCTTTATTTCTGCATCAATTAACGTCACAAATAAATTCATACTATTAAAAAAAAAGAAAACATTGTCGAGTCCATTCTGACTCATAGTGACCCTGTAGGACGGAATAGAATGTTCCATAGAGCTTCCAGTGAGTGCCTGGTAGATCATTCAGGTCTACGTTTGGTTGGACGCTGTAACACTTAACCACTAGCCACCAGGGTTTCTCGGTAGCTTAGAAGAAGTTGGAAGAAATGTAAATTTAAATACAATCAGGATGAGATTAGAAAGCATGCACACTGAAATAGGAAGTAGATACCAGGAGTCAATCAGATCTCCTTGAGTAAGCCACACATGGGGATACCAGTTAGAGCTGAGGCACAGATTTGGCTTTGAGTTTCATTGTCAGTGTGAAGAAAGGGGAAGTATTCAATTAAGTAGCTATTATTGCTTTTGAAGGTATACAGTATCTGTTTCATGGAATATGAATCACTTTTTCTGAGTGTTACCTCCAAAATAAAAATTTCATTTGGTACTTCACGGAGGAGGCACTAAGCAAGGTAGAGATAACAAATGCCCTCAAAGAAATAAACACCCAAAGCAAAACATCTCCAGTGCTGGGAGGGGGCAGATATAGGCTGCTTCTGTTATTGCGTATAAAAACCAAAACCTAAACCAAAAAACCAAGGACATTCTATGGACTCAGTTGCCATCCAGGAACAGCAAGGAAATGCAGTCTACATTGGCATCTTTAGTGATTTTTGTGCATAGAGAAATGGAACCTAGGTTGTCAATGGTTTTATTTCAGACAATACTTCATGAATAAATCAATTTATCTCTTAGTCTCATAAGTACTTATCAAGTATTTGGTATGTGCAGCGTGTTCTGGCTGTGGTAGTAGCGGAGGTACCTATCTCTAGTTACTTGCTGTTTCTCCAATGGCCTTTTTCACATTTGTCCTTTCTCCTCTCAAATCTCCATCGCTCCCATCTCATCCTCACGCTAAGCTGATGATCTTCTTTCTTTTTTGCCAGAGAAAACAGCCAGTTGAAGGTCCTTCCCATCTCTTCACCCTTGACCCATTTAGTGCCACTTCTGCCCTCCCACCCCGTGTGTGCAGACAGCTGTGGCACCACTGAGTCCATGCAGTCTCAGCCACTCCAAGTCATTATTCCAGTCGTTGTCCCTGCTACCTTCTGCATCATCACTTCACTTAGCTTCTGGATCATTCTCGTCAGCATGCAAACTTGTTATCATTTCACTGTAAAATAATTTTCCGTCAATACCACATCTCCCTTCAGTTTCCATCCACATTTCTTTCCTCTATTTACAACAAAAATCTTGAACGATCTTCTTATACCTATTTTCTCTCAGTCTTTTCCTTGAGCAAATTCTAAGTGAATCTTCCTCCCAACACCCGACCAAAACGTCTGTTGTCAAGGCTACCAGGGCCCTTGGTTTCGCTACATGTAATTGTAAATTTCCAATCTTTGTATTTTTTTGACCTGTCACTTGGAATGGATGACTGTTCCCTCCTCCATGAATTACATCTTCCACATGGCTAGGAGCCCTAATTTCCTCATTTTTCTCCCTTCTTCTTGACCTCACGTGAAGCTTGTCTCCTGTCTCTGACATCATCTAATCTAGAATACCCTAGGACTTCCTCTTTAGGCCTCTTCTCTTTTCTATCTACAATCAATTGCTTGGTTTTTCTCATTTCATGTCATCGTTTCAATATCATTTAGAGCCTTGGTTATCAGTCTATGTAAGTTATGTTTATGTTAATCCTTACTGCGTGTTAGCCCAGGGAGCTTTGGAGAAGACTGCCAGGGATGCTGAACATTCTGTTCCAGTTGGTTTAGATTCTAACATTCAGCCAGACTTACGAAGCACTCATGTTTGAGGTAGAGTAAAACACAGTTCAGTATAGAAACAAGAGACCTGTTCCTTAATGCCATACCCAGTCACCTGTCAGTCCTATCTGCCATTTAAATAAATTTCTATGCTCCCATTCATGCCATTTATGATTTACTTGGCTAAGTGAATGAGATTCATAAATGTAACTCCACTATTGAATGGAATGATAAATAAAGCAATCTTCATTTTCTAGTTTTATCATCTTCCTTTAAATTACTTGGACAGAGAATGATGCATTATGATTTTCTGATTGTTTTCCTAATTACTGCTTATATTTTAGGATAGTCACAAATTAAAAGATAGGGTATTAGAAGAACAAAATAGATTGTAGCAGAGTATATGTAATAACATTCAACACTGAGGGTGTGTGTGTGTGAAGTTATCTCCACATGGCAGGTGTACAGATTTTTTTTTCTATTTTTCTTTTTATTAAACTGTAATCATAAAAGATAACAAGTGACAATTTAGGTGTATGCTTATTTTAAAGTGAAACCCCAAACATTACTATTTCTCTGTTTACTTACTTGTGTAAACCATTTGCTCAGTGTTTGATGCTTGATGAAAAGTAGTATTTGCTTAAGTGCTCTGTGGGTTAGAAAATGACAGAAATAAAGGAATAGGGAAATTCCATGGATGAAGTCTCAGATAACACAAATGATACCAAGTTGTCAAAATGAGACTGCTTTTTCTGTAACTACCTTGCTGCGGTCACCCAATAACCTGTGTTAGTTTTCCTTAGCCACCATCATATTTATAATAAAAGCATCTTTTCTACATAGATTAAAATCAAATCACTTAAGTAATTACGCCTGAAAAATCCTAACTCTCAGAAATGCAGATGGGATGCACTTTTCAACAGTAATCTTGACCTTATGTTAGTAATCTATTTCTCTTGCTAGGCTAAACATCTTTTCAGCCTATCACGGGGAAATTTTGGGATTAATTGCTTCAGGAATGAAGATTAGGCAAGCTGTTTTATTGTAGTGAAGTCAAAGTGTGTCTCGTTAGTGGCTCTGTCAGTACTCTGGTCGCCATCTATTATAAAAATGCAGTTTGGTGGATTTGGTTTAAAAAAGAGAGAAAAAAGAATGTCCAAGTTTTGTCCTTTGTTTTTATTTTAAATCTCCTGTATGTCTCTGGAATGGTCTAGACACCAGGGTACTGCTGTGACACAGAGCTTGAGTTAACAGTGTTTTAGCTCTCTGCATTGCTAAGATACCATGGTGGCCTTATTTCCAAATTATGAAACAAGCATGAGCAGAGCTTGTCTCAGTACATTAGACAACTTCCAAATAGTACAAAATTGCCTCTGCTGGACAGCCAACATGCTAAAAAAGGAATACTGAATTAGTATTCATTTGTCTATAATCAATGTTATTGGTGTTAGCTGCCAAAGAATCCAGTTGATCAAAACGCTGCCTTGTGCCATCCTCATGATTGGTTGCAAAATTGTGCTAAAGTGATGCACAGAGTTTTCAAAGGTTGATTTTCGGGAAGTAGATCAGCAGGCTTTTCTTCCTAGTCCCTCTTAGCCTGGGAGCTCCGCTGAAACCTATTTAGCATCATAGCAAGCCAAGTGTCGGCTGCATATGGGATACGTTAGAGATCAAATGTGGGTCTCCTGGACGGAAGGTGAGAACCCTACCACTGCACCACTATTTCCCTCTATAGATCCATAATTATGGTTACTAACTATAGCATTATCCATTTGGTTACAACTTATCAAAATTTAACTCTGTGGTTTGTCTTCCTACAGGCAAATGAGATTGTGTTTGCTCTGAGTCTGAATGGCTCCACTGCAATGCATTTGGTTTCAGTGTTTCATTACAGGCAGTTTCTCCACCCCAGTGTGGCTTTGCTTGTTGCTCAGGATTTTTGACTCTAGGTGGCAGTGCAGGGTGCATAATCAAGAGCACAGTTCTGAAGTTTGAGCTGGGGATCTCAAGGTGTCTGATTTCACGAGTTCCCGTTCCCCATATCCTAAACTTCCTGGATATTTTTAACTTTGTGTGTTATATAAAACATTAAGTAATCATACTGCTCAATTTGTCTATTAATGGGACATCACATCTTGCATCATGCCATATAATGCTGCTGTTTGTCAGTGTTTGACAAATTAAGGAAATATTTGTGCCTGGCTGGCCGTGATGGACTTGGAAGTTGACCCCATGCAAGACTGTGTCTTTGTTTCCTTGGCAACAACTTAAAACTCTGGGGGCTTGATTTTCACTGATTTCTGCTTTCTGATGGACCACGAAGATAACGAAGATGTTACTCGTGAAAAAGGCTAGTGTCCAGTAATTTTGTTAATTATGTCATATGATACACCCACAGTATAAACAATCAAAACTCCTTTTTCTTAGGCAATCTCATTTGAAAGTAGAGGGATGAAAACTTAACCTAATTATCCCCCAAATCTCATATTTTATTATTCTGGACTGAATTGTGTCCCCCCAAACACATGTATGGTAAACCCTACCACCATGTCTGTCGTTATAATCCCAGTTGAGGATGAGACGACTTTGTGACGTTAATAAGAAAGGACTCTTTGGCTATTATATTGTATCTTGAGTCACTCTCTTCTGAGATGTAAAAGAAATTAAACAAGTGAAAGAAGTAGAGTTGGGATATTATAGATGCCAAACCACGTGGAAATCTCCAAAGAACCAGGAGAAGCTGAAAACACGTGAGTCTTCTACCAGAGCTGACAGAGAAAGCCCTCATCTATTGCCAGCACTTTGAATTCAGATGTTTAGCCTCCTAAACTGTGAGAAAATAAATTTCAGCTTGTTAAAGCAATCTAATTGCTGTATTTCTATTATAGAACAGCACCAGATAACTAAGACATTTATATACATTTTATCTTTCTCTAAGTTTCGGGAGATGAGCTTTTTTTCTTTTTCTTTTTTCCCCTCTGTTAAGAGTTACCTTCTGTGTCAGAAAACAATTATGGCCCCTCTGGAAGAGAAAATATTTCATGGCTGTCTTGCAGTATTCATTCTTCTGGCAACTTATAGCTGTTAATTTTAGACTTCCTCTTGACTGTGTCTCTTCTTTCCTTCCTTCTTCCCTCTCTCACTGCTTCCCTCGCCTTTTTCTCTCTTCCTTTCTTTTCTTACCTGTTTCTTTTCTGTTAGAATGTCTTGAAAAGAGTATAGGCTTGGGGGGAAATTCTTAATTTGAATTCCTGCTGGAATCTCATGCCTGTTATGTAATCTTGGAAAGCTGACATAATGTCTTTGAACATTATCTTCTTTATTGTGAAATAGCACCCATAAAACTTTTTTTACCTAGCTGATGGCAGACATAAATGGGTTAATATGGGCAAATCACTGGGCATGTAGTATCACTGGCACCCAAGTGAAGTCAATTTTGTCATTGTAGTAGGAGATTAATTGATGGGAGTTATTTAAAACAAGAGAAACAAAACAACAACAACAAAAAAGTCCGCAGCCATCGAGTTGCGTCTGACTCATAGTGACCTTATAGGACAGAATAGAAATGCTCTGTGGGATTCCCAGGGAGCACCTGGCAGATCTGAACTGCTGATCTTTTGGTTAGCAGATGTAGCACTTAAGCACTGTACCACCAGGGTTTCCTCGGATTTGGTTCGTTCAACAGCTCCATAACAACAGCAACAACAACTCGGGTAGTTGTGTTAGGGGAGTGATGTAGTTCTAGAAGTAGGAGATGTGACGTGTGAGTATGGTGTCAAGACTTCCCTGGGTCCTGATTTCAGTAAGCAAACTGTGAGAAGCATTTTTGAGACAAAAAGGAGCATTTGAATTTGGACTTGGTATTTATTAGTTGGGAGCACTGGTGGTGAAATGGTTAAAGCAGCTAGCTGCTAATCAAAAGGTTGATGCCAAGAAAGTATTGTTAATTATATTATATATGGTAATGGCCTTGTGATTATTTCTACTAAAGTAAAGCATTTTATAATGCATGATATTTAAAAAACTTGAGTAAAAATTTTTTTTAAAGTGGGTATATGGGTTTTGTTCTCTCTTTTTTTAAAACAAACGGTTGTCGTGTTTTTATGGTAAAAACTTTTAAACATAAATTGAAATGTATGAAAGAAGTCAACTAAAATGTTAGTATTTTCTACTGTCCTGTAGAATTTCCAAGGAGCACCTGGTGGACTTGACTGCCAACCTTCTGGTTGCCAATCATAGCTCTTAACGACTATGCCATCAGGGTTATTAATGTGTGAAAACTCTTTAGACATTTTAGTGTAACTGTCTTTGTTACAGAACAAATGTATGTTCCTTAAATGCAATTTTGTTTATGCTTACTCAGCAACTTAAGGACATCTAACTCTAGATCACAAGTCCACTCATTCCTTAGGAATACCACCTCGAGCCCAAATGCCTGTGTGACCCCCCCACAGTAACCGCAATCGTGGATCCCTGCCTCCTGTCCGCAAAGCCGGTGCTGAGACAGGAGGTGAGGTGATTAAATGAGGACATTTACTGAGTGCCAGCACACGAGAGGCAAGGGGGGATCAGTTCCTCCAAAGCTTGCTGGCATACCTAGGGCTAAGCCTGAGGGTTATACAGGTTGATTAGAAGGGGGGATACTGTGTAATATTTTTCCAGATCTATGCAAGTAATTCTTTTGATGTTTCAACCGTATTTTTTTGTGGGGGTCTGTGCGGCTCCAACAAACTGGGGCTTGATAATCACCCAGCTACCTGGTGATTCAGTTCTGTAGGCTTAGAGAATAGTTGAAAGGGTATAAACAGAACAATTAATCAGTTTGTCTAAGAGGAAAGAATAACTGTGTGACTTACAATGACCAGTACAGGGTAAATTCTAATGGATGGGGGATATCAAGCACTCAGGACTCAATATCTGTAACATGGTTGTCTTAACTACTGTGCTACTGTTTGTAGGAAGATGGAGAGAGGCTAAGAGCCCCCCTTTCAATACCTGGAGTCATGGACCTTGACTTATTGAAGGTCTCCTGGTGTGTTAGATGGGACAAACAGCACACTGGAAGCTATGTGGTCTTTCTCTAGGATCTAACTTCCTTTACAGGTTGGAGGAAGATTATTATGTAACTATTATAGAACTGATCTCTGTCCTGGTGGATGAAAAACTTGCTTCAAAGTCTAGCACCTCATTTTGAAAGATAAAAGTATTATCATTTGTTGCTTTGAGCTAAGCTTTTGGGTTCCAGGTGAAAATAAAGCTATACCACCCTGATTTATATTTTATTGCATCCAGGTTAGCTAAATAATAGAAGCTTTGCCACACATGTCATTTTTGGCACCATTTCATAACAATAAAAAATGTGTATATAAAAAGCCTAATAGATCCTTTTCAGTGCTTTTCTCACTCCAAGTATTAATTGGCACTATTTGTAATTCATTGTTTTTGTTTCTATTTTTAATGATAAGTAGTCACTGACTCTCTCCTGGATGTTTTATTCATCTTTACAACTGACAGATTTTTAAGAAAAGAACATGCATTTTTTCTTCTAAGAGGGACATTTGAAGAGTTGAGCATTCTCAGCTGACACACATCCCTGTCCCCCCTTTTCTGGGAAGTCAGTAATCTCTGCTGGGAGCATGCTTTCTGCTTTATTGCTTACTACATAAATCTTCAACAGAATTGAATTCTAGCATCTGCATTATAAGTGCATCAATGATGACTTGAATGCCTAAAACATGAGCTGATTGAGAAAGAAACACTATTGAGTGAAATGTTTATTCAATAGCTCAGAACCACAAATAGATGGGACATAATAAGAAAGACAGTGATATAACCTCTGAATCAGTAAAGTACTTTATAGGCAGCTTTCCTAAAGTATGTCTCTAATATATGATTTTGAATGTGAAACCCATTGCCTTTGAGTCAGTTATGACTCACAGTGACCCTATAGGATAGAGTGGAATGGCTCCACTGGGTTTCTGAGAAGAGGCAACTAGATTCCAATTTTTAACCTTTTGGTTAACACTCAAATACTTAACCCCAGGTTTCATTTTTAAATGTTATTAGGTACCATCGAGTCTGTTCCAACTCACATAGAAGATTTAACCAAGAAAGTTTTAAAAGGTAGTTCTCAAGAGTAGACAGTGACCTTAACATTGGACTGTACAAATAAATCACATTCCACTGGGAAAGAGTTACGCAAAATATGTTATTGACCTTTAAAAGACTGATAAATTATGTTGTACTTTATTGTGATGTCTTTTAATCAACAATGAAGTTGATGTATGACAGTTAAGTTTTCCAAACAGTTTAATAGAAGTGTTTTCAACTCATATACATATGCTGAATATACATCTAGACATGAAATTCACCCAGAGTAAGAAAAGACTGTCTTGGTGTGAGAAAAATTAAAACAACAAACAAGACAACAACAAAAAAAAACCAAACCCAAACCTGTTGCTACTTACCTATAATAAAACAGAATTGTTCCTTATTTTAAATTAATCCAGTTTAAAGCAATGAGCTAACTCATGGTGATCCCTGTAGGAGAGTAGAACTGCCCCACAGGGTTTCCAAGGGTGAAGTCTTTATGGAAGCAGACTGTCAGATTTGTATCCATGTAGTAGCTGGTGGTGTCAAACCTCGGACCGTTTGGTTAGCAGCTGACCACTTAACCACTGTGCTATCAGAATTCCTTCACTGGTGTGAAGAGACGTCTTGTAAATCCAGGGAGGCAGGAGGTGGGAGTAAGGGACAGCCACTGCTTGCTTAGCGTTGGCTGTTCTAAGCTGGGCATTTATTGAGGAGTATGCTGTTGTTGTTAGTTGCTGTCAAGTCAGCTGTGACTCATGGTGACCCCACGTAAAATAGAACACGATGTTGCTCAGTCCCATACCACCTTCATGATCATCGGTGTGTTTGAGTCCATTGTTTGTCTATTGTGTATTTTGAGTGCTTTCAAACCCAGGGAAACTTGGGTGTAGTGGTTAGAGCTTTGGCTGCTAACCAAAAAGTAAGCTATTCAAATCCACCAAATACTTCTGGGGAATTCTATGGGGTGGTTCTACTCGGTCCTACAGGGTCTCTATTAGTTGGAATCTACTTGATGGCAATGGGTTTGGTTTTTGGATTTCTGACTCAGGAAGCATGTCTTTCAGCACTGTATTGGACAATATTCTGTTGTGATCCATAGGATTTTCATTAGCTAATTTTTGGAAGAAGTAGACCACTAGGTCTTTGTGAGTCTGGAAAGTCTCCTGAAAACTGCTCACCATGGATGGCCTCATTGGTATTTCAAATACTGATGACGTAGTTTCCAACATCATAGCAACATGCAAACTACCTCAGTACTACAAATTGACAAATGGGTAATGGTTTGAAGCATCTATATGTTGACTTGAAGAGAAAATATTGCTTCTCATTCTGAAATCTTCGTTTGCTTAGCTCTCGAGTGCTAATGTATTCTGGAAGCTAGAATGACAATTGGTAGTACACCCTGAAAAGTAGGATGGGTTAATGAGTCCTTTGATTATATGATGATATTCTCCACTTTCCCATCTAATTTTCTGTAAAATAATTCAGGCTGTATTTTCCCATCTCTTAATGAGAATGAATAGCTGCATGGTCTGTTTAAGGGATTTGTTTTCTAGATAGTGTAGAACTTTTCAATGGTGCCTGTGACGTTTGAGAGAATGTTCACACTCTTGGGGAGTTGCTGCTGATTTGACTTTTTGAATAAACTGTAATAGCAGTATTGTTGAGGACACCATTATGCGGATGCCATCGAGGTCCTTGAATGTGAACTGTAGGCAACAGGAGAGCCCTAAGAGGAGGAGTGGCAATGACCACATCTTTCGTATTCTTAGCTATAATGAAACAGAGTTGTTTCTTATTTTAAGTTAGTCCAGTTTAAATCAATAAGGAAATCACTGAATGTTCATAGCATGACAATATTGTGATCTCTGTGTGGAATCTAACATTCGTTGCCTCTATCTAGTCTAACAATTTTTAGCTTATGTCCTCAGTGACGTGCCTATTCGTCTCTTCTTGTATCCTTCCCTTTGTGGCCTTCAGAAACCTTCCACTCCAGAGAGTGCATCTCAAAAGTCTGTCTGCCTATTTATCTACTTACCAGCCTCTCTCTCTGCCTGCCTATCCGTTTGACCTGCCTCCCGCCTCCCTCCCACTTCCTTCCTCCTGCCTTCCGCATTCCCCTTGTCCTCCCTCTCTCCTGACTTACCATTCCCCCCCTTCCTCTTTTCACCCTTCCCCCTTTAACCCTTTCCTTCCTTTCTTCCTCCCTCCCATCAGATATACTATTTTCAGGAAATACATTTTGAGGGTGGAAGGAAACCTATGTGTTTCTATTAGCAATCAGGAATATGCTTAATAATGAGGCATACAAGGTGATGAAGGGAACTGATTTAAGAGAAGAAAGAGGTTAATGCAAGGAATGTCCAGCCTAACACCAAAGGTCTAACTGCTGTACTTGACCCCTTCGATTTTGTATACCAAGACACCGGTTGCATCACACCTAGAGAGGGCTCTACCTCAGAAAAGCCGATGGTTTCCTTGACCAGCTTAGTTCAAAGTATTGGAGTAAAAATCCTTTTCAGTTCTTTTGTTTGTCATATCTCTGAGTCAAAGAGATTACATAATTTACCAAAATGCATAAACCCAAAGCCCACTGTCATCGAGTCAGCTCTGATGCATAGCAACCTTAGAGTTCAGAGTAGAAATGCCCCATACAGTTTCCAAGACACACCTGTGAATTTAAACTGCCAACATTTTTGTAAGCAGGCATAGCACTTAACCACAATGCCACCAGGGTTTCCCAAAATTGCATGCAGCTAATAAATCGTTAGGTTATGACTGGAACCCAGGTGGTTTCCAAGCCACTGGTTTGAAAATTTCACTTGTGTAGCATACATATTTTGGACAAGTGGTTAGTTTTCTCACTCATTAAAATACTGTTTTTACTTTGAAGAAAATGAGTATGTTTGTGTGTGCATGTTTAAGTTTTTACTTGTAGGAATATTCATATAGCCACTTGCCTTTGAAAGAACAAAAGAACGATTAGTAAATTTAGAGCCTTAAAATTTAAAAGGAAATTATGTAATATATCCCAAGATAATCAGAGAAACTCTAGTGGCACACAAGAATTTCGTGCTCATTTTCCATATGACTAGAAATGTCATCATGATTCCCATATACTTTAAGTGTGCCATTTTAATAAAACTAACCACACCCACGGCACTCTGTGACACATTGTGCATTTTGTTGCACTTACTTGTTCATGAATAATGCAGTGACGAAAATCCACTTGTGGTGCTATCTAATAAACTTGCTCTGAAATCCTCTATTCCAACCAGAGCAGCTGTTCTGTCAATGATTATGTTTACATCATTTCCATAAAACATTGATTTTTTAGCAACAAATAATTTAATATCAAAACTGTATATTCTGTAGCATGTGTTCTGTTGGCTCACAAAAGGTAGCTTTTCGGTGTGCTTTGTTACTGAAAGAGAATCTGTACTGTACCAAAAATACCACATACAATAGCAACATCTGTATTTTTGTTCAATAGTCTTCTCACATTGCTCATTTTTTCTAACTGTTTTTCAAAATTTAAGTAATATCTTCCACATTTTTTTAATATCCCTTTTTTACTATGATTGAGTGAAAATATACAATCCCATATAAATTTACATGCCTGCCAATGAGCAGCTCCCTCTGCTTTCCTTGCCTGGTAACAGTACAGTCCTCTTCTCCATTCTGTACATGTCATATCCTCCTAACAATTTCCTATGCCCTCCTCTCTACCCTCTCCCCCATGTCCAGTAAGAGGTCAGCTGTATGACATTCTATAGACACATAGAACCATAAAGTGCACATATGATATGGTTCCTCTGTGTCATCAAGACCAATCCATTTCTGCCCAAAAAGTTGACTTCCGTTATGATTTATGGACAGGGGCAGCATCAGAGCCAGGGGCACCTGGACCATCAATTGTGGTCTTTGAGTGAAGATCTCAGGGTGTACCCTTTTTTATTTCCATGTTGCCTGTGAGACAACTTTGTGAGCCCCATCACAGCTATCTCTGGTGGTGTCCGGGCACCATCTGTTTCTTCCAGTCACAAGTCAGTGTAGTCACTCGCTCATGTGGGTCTCTCTGTCTTCTAGGTTCTCTTCCCCCATGTTGTTTTGGTCCTTGGAGATTATCCATTCTTGCTGAGTTGCGACCATTTGGTGTACTTCAGATGGCAACTTAGCATCTTTTAAGACTGCAGATGCCACTCACCAATTTGGGCTGCAGAAGACTCTCTTAGCGAAATCCTAGTTGTGCCAATTGGCCTTGATTTCCCCTGAGAGAATGGTCCCCGGCTCCCCACTCCAGCGATTCTGTCCTTACAGTATTGGGTTAAGATGGAAAGAATAATCATGTTATGTTGAAGTCCAGTTAAAATTGATCTTCTTTCTAATGTGTGCCATAACTGATTTCACCCAACCAAATTTCTATCAACTATCTAATCTGTACCCCACTGTCTCCCTCCCTCCCTCTCCACCCTTATAGCCATCAAAGAGTCTTTTCTTCTATGCATGAGTCTGTTTTTAGGTTCTTATTGTAGAGGTCTTGTATGATATTTGTCCTTTTTACACTGACAACTTTCGCTCAATGTAATGTCCTCCGACTGAAACCAGATTATAAGATGTTTTCTGCAATCATCATTGTTCTTTATCATTGTATAGTGTTCCACTGAGTATAGTTTATATAGTTCCATTGAGTATAGAATAGTTTACCTATCCATTCCTCTGTTGTTGGTCATCTGTGTTGATTCCATCTTTTTGTCATTGTGGACTGTGCTGCAATAAACATTCGCATGCATGTATCAGTTGGTGTGAATGGCCTTGATTCTGAAGGATATGTTCCAAGCAATGGAATTACTGAGTCAAATGGTGTATCTATATCCTGCTTTTTAAGGAAGCACCAGATTGCCTTCCAAAGAGTTTGCACCATTTTGCAATCCCACTCCAATAGGAGAGTTCCAATTTCTCCACACACTCTCCATCATTTGTTGTTTTGTGTTTTTTGGATCATGGCCAACCTCGTTGGGGTGAGATAGTATCTCATTGTAGTTTTGATTTGAATTTCTTTAATAGCTAATGATTGTGAAGCATATCCGCATGTGTTTTTTGGCTGCCTGGATCTCCTCTTTAGGGAAGTGTCTGTCCATCTCCTTTGCCCATTGCTTAACTGGATGATTTATTTTTTCTTATTGATATTTCTTGGCTATTGATATTTTGTAGTATCTTATAGGTTATGGAGATTGTGTGTCAGTCTGACATATAGTTGCCAGTCTTCCACATTTTTTTTTAGCAGTATATGCTGACAAAGGAATGCATTTTGTTTTGTTATTATAGTGTCTTTTATATCTTATTACAGCTATTCTTACTCTAGTTGAAAGAACAAGTGTTCACGCAGCTTGTGGATTTTGTCTTTTATTTCTAAGTAAGAAACCTTAAAAGGGGCTTCCTAACATTTACCATTAAGTTCAGTGCAATTTTGTAAGGTGCTGTATTACCATATACAGAAAATGTGAGAAGAGTTGTACCAATGTTCTTGATAAGTGAAAACCAAACCCCTTGGCATCCAGTCAATTGCAACTGATAGTACCCCATAGTTTCCAAAGAGCAGCTGGTGGATTTGAACTGCCAGTATTTTGGTTAGTAGCTGAGCTCTTAAACACTGTGCCACTATGGATCCCATGTTCTTTATACTTAGTGTTAAAATGAATTACTAGTTCTTAGCTAAAATCTCAATTTGTAATATACATTTAGATAGAAGCATATCAGATCATACAGTTTTCTTGATGAGATTTTTTTGTCTGATTTTTAAAAGTCTAAATATTTAATTGTTGTCTTTGAAAACATAAAAAAAAAGAATTTGTATTAAACCAAACCACGCCCACTGCTGTCAAGTTGATTCAGACTCACAGTGACAGTATAGATAAGGGTAAAATTGCCCCATATAGTTTCCAGGAAGTTCCTGGTGGATTTGAACTGCTAAACTTTTGGTTAGTAGTTGTAGCACTTAACTACTATGACACCAGGGTTTCCAGATTTTGTATTAGGATGTGATATAATTACCGCTTCTAATATTTTTGGTCATTAAATTGTGCTTGCATTATTAATGTTTTTGATTAGTTTACAGATGTGCTTTGGAACCAACTGCCCATCAATTATAAGCCAGAAAATGTACTCCATAATTCCACACAATTGGGCCCATGGGAACTGTCAGATATTACAGTGTTCTCAAAGTGGATAGATAAGAAATGCTGCTACTTTTAAACTACTGTGTTAGAGTAAACATTCTTTTCTCATTATTCAGTAAGTTGTCTACATGACATAAAAACTGGAGATGGGGGAGAGGTCCATTTTTAATCCTTATAGTAAATGTTAGTAGAATGTATTCCTCCACCGCCATCCTTTTTAGATAAAAAACAACCATTGCCAGAAGTTCCAACAAGCCACGTAGGATAATATCTTCTAGACTTGAGGACTCATGAGAATCATGGTATAGACTCAGAAAGAAGAGTATAGACTTAGAAAGGACCAAGGAGGCTGTTGAGAAGCTCATTTGGTGATTTGAGGCATGAGTTTCATCATAAACATAACAACATTGTGGGTAGGATGTACTTCACCCAGTCTCCCCTGTGCATCTTTTTCTCTTTCAGTTCTCACAGAAGGGACTATAGCTTAGTCAGAACAAACTAGGATCCAGGAATTCAAACACTGGCATAGTTAAATTTGATTCTTGAATAGGGTGATAGTTAAAATAGAACATTTTCCTGGCAGTAAGGAAGGTTCAGTGCAACCAACTGTGTACAAATATATGGCTTCGGTATGTTTTCACTGGAATTTGTAACTCTTATTTGTCTGACTTTTTTCAGTAGCATTCCTTAATTTGTTCTATTTTTTCTGTAGAGAGGAGAATGTTATATCAATTTGAAACAATTTTAGACATAACTAGTAGCTATTATGGTCTGAGGAATTTCTCTCCTTTCATATACTGTGTGGTTATTGACACAAAAATGTGGTGATTTTCTAACATATCTGAAATAGGGTTCATGGAAGAAAAATTGTGAATTAGTAGCTGTTTGGGGATAGATTACTGTGAAAACAGTCACTCATAAGTGCTTCTGCTGGTTCTTGTTATAACTGTATTTCAGTGATATTTTGTATAATATATACTTTGTTATACAACATTTAGCTGCTATAGAGTCAACTCTGACTTATGGTGACCTTGTGTAGAAAAATGTTATGAAGTGGGCTTCATCCTCACAATCACCAGTGTGTATTGTCACTTGTTAGGCTACTATGACAAGTCATCTTGCTAAGAGTCTCTGACAATTGTGTTGGCTCTATACATCATCAAACATGGGATCCCCTTTTAGTGACTGACCCTTTCTGATGATGTGTCCAAAGCTAGTTGGACAATTTATGGCATGAAATGTGAATTGAAAAGCACCTTAAGTTTATGACCCAGGGTAGCAGCTGTGATCTTGCTGGTGTCACTGAAATTCTGTAGAAGGGAATTCAGGATTAAATACAGTGATTCAGTCATTCAATTTATTGCACTATAATGAGACAGTCTGTCCTAAGCCCTTGAGATTTAACCATAATGGAAGTATATACACTGTACAAAGAAGCATTGTTAAGAAGAAGGCAGAGAGATCGTGTGTGTTCTAAGTATCTACACTCCACAGAAAATTACACGTATCAGTGACCACTTCAGGAAGCTAAACAGAGACATAGAAATAAGTGTTTTTCATGGGGATTAATCTGAAGTGTGTAACCGGACACACAAACTAATAATACAAACGATAGAGGTGCTGATGCGGGGCATGATGGGCTCACTGAGTGTTTTCTCTCTAGGCGTATGTTGGGTCACTTCTTTCACTAAATAGAGAAAATCAGGAGAAATGTCACCAGACCTTGCTGTAAAACTTATTTCCTGCAAGGTAAAACAGTTTTTCTCAAAATATCAGTCAGTAATGCCTTCACCCAAATCCTATAGTATATCTTATAATTCCAATGCTTTGGCATTGATTGAGGAAATTCTGCATGTGGCACTGATGTTTCTGATTTTTTCAAACCGGGTACCTGAGGTGATACTGGGTGTTTTAGTCAGCTAGTGCTGCTCTAACAGAAATACCACAGAGTGGATGGCTTTAACAAAGGAAAGTTTATTTTTACATAGTCCAGTAGGCTGCAAGTCCATATTCAGGGTGTCCCCTCCAGGGGAAGGCTTTCCCCCTTGTCAGCTCTGGAGGAAAGTCCGGTATTGCATCAGTCTTTGTCCAGGGAGCGTCTTGGTGCAGGAACCTCAGGTCTGAAGGACGTGCTCTTCTCCTGGTGCAGATTTCTTGATGGTGCAAGGTTCCCAATTCTCTGCCTGCTTCCCTTTCCTTTTATCTTTTCTAGGACGAAAGGATTAACAGTTGGGCAAGCCAACTCCAGGGAAACTCCCTTTACAGTGGAACAGGGAGGTAATCCTACAAAGGGATCTATAGTCCCACCCTAATCCTTTAACACACAGCACAGCAAAATTACAAAATGGAGGACAATCGTAGACTACAGGGTATCATGGTCACATGGCTTCACCTATTTTGGGGGGAGACACAATTCAGTCCATGACATCCCACCTTTTGGCACCCCAAAAATCACGTCTTTGAAACCAGCCGAGTGCCGTCGAGTCGGAGCATGTGACACATTTATCTCATATGATAGAAGTCTTAAATTAGTTCTAAGTCCAAAATTTAAAAATTCTTCTACATCCATGAAACTTAGAACACAAGTTATCTGTTATCAAAGGCACAGTGGTAGAACAGGCACAAGTTAGACATTCCACTGCAAGTAGGAAAAATTGTAAGGAAAGAAGGCGCTAACAGGCAACAAGTGAGTCAGCAGAACACATTTTGTTGATCTTCAAAGCTTTGGAAATAATCTTCCACTTTCTGAGACATTCTACACAAGGACCCTGCCCTCCAGACTCTAGGTATTGGCCACACTCTCTCAGTTCTGAGTGGAAACCCCCAAACCTGTACTACAGCTCTGCCTTCAAAGCCCACTTGGGCAGAAACTCTGCCCCATCGGCTTTCAGTGCACCCTAAGCCCAACTGAGTGGCAATTCCACCCTTACAAACACAGAAAGCCCTGGCTCCACCCTTTCAAATCCCTGAGGTCATAGCTATACCTTGTGAGACTAAGGCAGATCAGCTTCTCATGCTTTTGTCTCTTCAGCTTCTCATGCTTTTGTCTCTTCAGCTTCTGTTTCCTCTGGCTGCATGGCCTGGGCCTCAGGCCTAAATCATCCCTGCTGGAGCAAGTGTTTCAAAGCTCTGTAGCTCCACTGATTCAAGTTCCCAGAGGCACCCAACTCTTGCTGGAAAGTGTCCGGAGCAAAGGCACTAAGCTCTCTCGCTCTGTGAGTCAGCAAGGATAGCTCTACCAACTCAAGTTCCTGGAGGCTCCCCTTTCTGCAAGGAAAACTCTGTGCACAGGCACGTAGTTCTTGTGGCTCCAGCACTGCCTCTGGTTCTGCTGTTGTTGCTATTGCTGCCACTAGTCCTCTGTTGTTTCTCACCATCTGCACCGTCTTCATTCCTTGTGAATCTTCTATCCATTCACAGTTTCAAAATTGGTCCCAAATTTTAGGTTATTTGCTAGAGCAGCACCCCACTCCTGGTACCAAATTCTGTTTGGTCAGCTAGTGCTGCTCTAACAGAAATACCACAGAGTGGATGGCTTTAACAAAGGAATGTCTATTTTTGTGTAGCCCGGTAGGCTGCAAGTCCATATTCAGGGTGTCTGTTCCAGGGGAAGACTTTTCCCCTTGTTGGATCTGGAGGAAAGTCTGATATTGCATCAGTCTTTGTCCAGGAGCATTTTGGCTCAGGAACCTCAGGTCTGAAGGACATGTTCTTCTCCTGGTGCTGCTTTCTTAAGAGTGGGAGGTTCCAGTTCTCTGCCTGCTTCCCTTTCCTTTTATCTCTTCTAAGATGGACACATTAAGGGTTGGGCAAGCCCTATGCCAGGGAAACTCCCTTTACAGTGGAACAGGGAGGTGATCTTATAAAGGGATTTACAGTCCCACCCTAATCCTTTAACACACAGCACAACAAAATCACAAGCTGGAGGACAATCGTAGAATACAGGGAATCATGGTCATGTGGCTACATCTGTTTTTGGGGGGGACACAATTCAATCCATGACACTGGGTGATACTTACATGCACTAATGTATTAGAACTGCTAGGACATAGAAAATAGCAAAGTATGACCATTTTTACCTAAGTGTGCGTTATAGTTAAGAAAGTAAGGGTTCAGTATAAGTAAACTCCTTTGCTCTACTTTAGGATAGCAGATTTCAAATAGTTTCGGCAAATTCCAGCTTTCTTTCAAAGCCCAAGATTTTTGAAAAGAAATGGAGCTGAGGGCTTGAGCTGCTCTTAAATACAATCGTATACAATCTTTATTTTCCCTGTTGACAGTGAGCGTGGTAGCTGAAGATGCTAGGGTGCTTGCTTGTGCACGGAACTCCCTCAGCTCGGATGCCTGAGAAGATGTGACTCTGAAGATGTTATGGGGTTCTCTATTCAGGGTGAGTAGAAGATACTGACTCAGAATTGTTAGGATATCAGGAAGATTGTGCCCTGAAATGAACTGAGGCTTGACAAAATACTGAGGACATTGTAGGTTTATCTATTTATCTTTTTATTTTCTTTATGTGATAAAGGTCAACCCTTTGCTATTAGGGTTAATGATACAATGATAACAATTTGCCAAGGCACTTGGCTTGGCAAATTGTTATCATTGTATCATTAACAATTTACTTCTCTGTTATTTTTAGATTCTGAATTATTTTTGCACACAAAAAGTGACACAGAAGTACTGGGGAAGGAGGACTCTTTATCCCCTAGAGTGGAAATGGGTTGGAACTTGGTATTTTCACACACTATTTCCGTGATTTTGGGAAATTCCTTACTTTTTGAGAATGATTATTCAGATCCACACACACAATATTTTTTCTTTTTGAGATCAAATGTCTGTCTCAGCCAAAGTCCTTCTTACTCTACCAAAATCCAATCCCATTGCCATTGCGTCAATTCTGACTTTTAGCAACCCTTTAGAACAGAGGAGAACTGCCCCATAGAGTTTCCAAGAAATGCGTGGTAGATTTGAACTGCCAAACTTCTGGTTAGCGGCCATAGCGCTAACCAGCCATAGCACTACATCACCAGGTTTTCTACCCTACCAACCAAACCCACTGCTGTTAAGTCAATGTTGACTCATAGTGACCGTATAGGACAGGGTAGAACTGCCCTACAGAGTTTCCAAGGACTATCTGATGGATTCCAACTGCCAACCTTTTGGTTAGCAGCCATAGCTTTGAACCTCTACACTATGAGGGTTTCCAAGTCTATCAAGAAGAAGAAAGAAGAGGAACCACTGCCTTTGAGTCAGGTGTGACTCATAGAGATCCTAGAGGTTAGAGTAGGACTGCCTCACAGAGTTTCCAAGGAGTACCTGGTGGATTTGAACAGCTGACCTTTTGGTTAGCATTCCTAGTACTTAACCACTATGCCAAACTCTTTCAAAGGCAGCTGCAAATGAAGTTGCTGAACCAGCAAGGAAATACCTGAAAACGTGGAGAATGAGAGCGGTGTCAGGACAATGCCTTTCTGATTTTTAAATTGTGAACCAAGACAGATTCAAAGAACTGCAGGTAATTTGCTTAATGCTGACATTTGACAAGATTTTCATGCATATCATTCAAAGAAAGGATGTTTGCATATATGCAAGGTTCAGAATGGAGCTCCCTTGGTCCAGACAGATGTTCTCTAGGAGCAAATCACATCAGGTTCTTTGGCTATCTTTTGTTGACAAGGTTACTAGATGTATAGACCAGGGAATCTTGTTGCAAAGAGGTATATGAAAGACTACAAGACACCTGATGAAACATGTATCCTGTTCCTTTGTGTTCAAAGTTAAAAGGCTGTAGCTGTGATTTTTGAATTAAGAACTGATTGAATGATGACCCCCTTTCACACTATTAATTTTCCTCAACAACCTGATAATCACCCCTTAACATTTATTAATATGTTTATGGTGATAGAAAATTTTCATTAATTAAGGTTAATCATTGCAGAGGCAAATAGTGTAATTGATGCCACCAAGTTGTATACCTGTAAAAAGTTGAATTGGCAAATGTTGTGTGACATATGTTTTTACAACAAGAAGAGGGACAGTAAGAAGTTGCTGAGGCTGCTTGTGTACCTTAAAAGGAATGGGCTGTTATAGAAGATTTAGCTGCAAAGACAAAAAACAGCCTAATTTTTCATACTGGTAATTTTATTTTTTCTGAAAACATATGCAGCAGAAGATATACCACTTTGACAATTTCTAGGCCTACAATTCAGTGACAAGGATTACATTCTTCAAGTTGTATAACCCTTCTCATCCTCTTTTTCCAAACTGTTCCTCCCCGCTGACATAAACTCACTGGTTTTGAAAGTGAGCGTGGGTCTGGGCTTGGTACTGAGAGTCCAGCTGTGGATTTCCACCACTGCCAAAATAGAGACAGTTCTAACCTGCAGAGAAAACAGTTGCTGGCATTTTACTCCATGTTAAAACTGCCTTCTAGAAACAAACCAGTAGCCACCTTAGTTGACTCGACTCCAACACCTGGCAACCCATGTATGTCAGAGTAAAACCGTGCCCACAGGATTTTTAATAACTGATTTTTCCAAAGTAGGTTACAAAGCCCTCTACATGGACTCAAACCTCCTTAGCAGGTGAGATCATCAATTAATGCTTTGGGCCATCCAGGGGTTCCACAGTTACCTTCTACATATTTGTTATATGTTTACTTTTCTCCCCCCCAATATCTGCTATAGTGTCTAGAGTTTCCTCAAGCTTCACTTAACAGTGCTACTCAGACAAAAGACTTTCTTTTGAGAATGGCCGTCAGGTTTTATTCAAGAAGTTAATGCTTCTGTCTGTTCTCCACATAAACTGGAAATGGGAGAGGCAGTATCTGCAAGGCCAGCTGCTCAGAATGCAGGTCTCCAGCGATTATCCAGTTGGTGGACCTGAGGTCCACATTGACTTTTTATTGATTGGTTGGTTTTATGCCTGAAATTTATCCAGGGCTTTTTCAGGAAAAGGGTTTGCTGTAAGGTTGAGGTTAGTTGGACAGCACATTTGAAAATCAAGCTGTCAATATGTAATAAACCCATTTCCATCAAGTTGATTCAGACTCATAGCAAACATAAAGGACAGAGTAGAACTGCCCCATAGGGTTTCCCAAGGAGCAACTGGTGGATTCGCTCTGCTGACATTTAGGTTAGTAGTCTGCTGTCTTGAGTGAGTGTCTTCCTGTTCTGTGTTTTTCCGTCAGTCTATCTTCTGTTGTTCTGGTGTGCTGTTTTTTTTCATTCATGTTTTTCAGTCTTGTTATAATTTTCTGCTTTCTTTATATTTCATCATTATTCTTTATTGGGAACTTGAGAGAGAGACGAAAGGTAAATAGGTATTCCAACCTTCTTCTTTTGATCACAGTATTTATATAGTAGCTTCTCTCGGGAAAGAAACAGAAAAAAAAAATAAGACAAAAATCTCATCAGTTACACTGATACACAGCTTTAATAAATACTGACACAGTATTTTATAGTTAGAGAAATGAAAAAAAAAAATTTAACTAGTGGAACATGGTCAAGTAGGTGCTATTAGCCAAGCCAGCCAAGTGCCATTGAGTCTCAACTTTGCAAAAGAAGAAGTTAAAGCTTAAAATAGTTACTAAGATGGTACCTAGCCACCACCAATGACTGCCATGACAGGGAATAAAACATAAAGTCCCTGATGCAGTGAGACAAAGAAGGTTGTGTAGAACTAGAACTCTATTAAAGGACCACATCTGAAGGTCTGTCAGACTGGAAGGTTCCCCAAAGACATGGCCCCCAGCCTCTCTGTCACCCCAGAGCTGAAACCAGTACTGAAGCCAAGTCTTCAGACAGAGATTGGACTGGTTGGAGTATAAGACACAGAGTAATGCTGGCAGAGAATACACTTAGCTTAGATATGTACATGAGACTGTCTGAGCAGCTGTTTCCCAGAGGCAAGATTGGAGTGTGGAGGAGAATGTATGGGTGGAAAGGAGGAGTGTGCTGTCATGGGGGGGGTTGGGGTGGAGAGCAGTTAGAATTGTGTAGGGATATGGCTGTCGGATACTATATAGTCAATTGATTTGGATTATAAACTTTCACTTAGGGCACAAAAATATTACAGTAATAATAATAATTTAATTACTTGGCCTCAATTAATGAATGGAAGTGGCAAGGTTTGACCCAAATTCATGATTCCAAATGCAATGATATGTGATAATAAATATAGCAAACACATTACAAAATGTTTCATGAATTAAAAGTACTGTACATTTTCACTCAATCATATCAAATACAAAAAAAATGCCCCCCTAAAAAGGTACTTTTTAAAAAATGTACTAAACGCTAATGTGACTAAAATGTGTATTTGTTGCCTTTGTTTTTCTTTTCTACCCATAATTTTGTTTACATCCATTTTCATAGTTGTGACTGTAGTGGAGAACTCATATTGTTTTTTGCTTGTTTGGGTTTTATCTTCACCACTACTATTGCAATCATTTTTAAGTATTTACTTTTGATATTTGGAGTATTTTCTCCAGACAGTTTCCCAAAGTGGGAATTTTAATTCATGAAGTACAAGTAGTCTTATGGTTCCCGTCACATATTGGGAGCTCTGGAGGCAGAGTGGTTAAAAGCTACAGTTATTAACCTAAAAATCAGCAGTTCAAATCTACCAGCTGCTCCTTGGGAAGCCCTATGGGACAGTATTCCCCTGTCCTCTAGGGTCACTATGAATCTGAATCAGCTTGATGGGAATGGATTTATTACATACTGACAACTTGATTTTTTAAATGTGTTGTCCAGCTAACCTCAACCTTGTAGCAAACCCTATCTCTTTACAGTCTTCCTATCATCATTTACCTTTAGAAAACATTTTAATTGAGCTTTTACTGCTATCATCAGTCTTCCTTAAAGTACAGAATGTGGGAGATGACCCTTAGCAACTATTAACATTGAGAAGGAAAAAAGTATTGTTGATTGTAAGCATAGTGTGAGGACGAGTGGCTACTAGAAAGATGATCTTAGTATTTTAATAAAAAACAATTTAGTTCTGATAATCTGATTCCTCAGTTTGCTAAATTATTCCCCAAACATCAAAATCAGTCCCTGATTTATTGTAAACCAAAACCAAACCTGTCACTTTGTCGAACTGATTTTATTCATAGCGACCCTACAGGGCAGAGTAGGACTGCCCCTACAGCGTTGCTGAGGGGAAGCTAGTGAACTTGGACTGCCAACCTTTTGGTTAACAGTCTGATCTCTGAACTACTGTGCCCAGGGCTGCTTGGCTGATGACTGAAAAAAACAATTGCTGGTAAGTTAATTCTGACTTGTAGTGACCCTATAGGCCAGAGTAGAACTGCTCCAAAGCGTTGCAAGGAACAGCTGGTGGCTTTGAACTGCTGACCTTTGAGTTAGCAGCTGAGCTCTTTCCCACCATCAGGACCCCTGATATAAAAATAAAAAACAAACAAAAGCCCAAACCTGTTACCATCGAGTTGATAGTGACTCACAGAGTAGAACTGCCCCATAGGATTTTCAAGGAGCACCTGGTGGATTTGAACTGCTGACCTTTTGATTAGCAGCCCAGGTCCTAACGACTATGCTACTAGGACCCCTGACTTATCGTAGGTACATACTTTTTAAAGAAAGAGGAAACTGATCATTGCTTTTAGTTCTCAATGGCACCATTTTAAAATGCATGATTCTTTTATGGGTGAGTATCATGGGCACTGGAAACCCTGGTGTCATAGTAGGTTAGATGCTGCATCTGCTAACCAAAAGGTCGGCAGTTCAAATCCTCCAGGTACTTCTTGGAAACTGAGGCAGTTCTGTTCTGTCCTCTAAGGTCGTAATGAGTTGGACCCAACTCGATGGCAGTGTTTATTTTATTGGTCCTGGATACAGAATGGCTTAAATGCCCTTTATATGGCAAAGTTTAAGCCTTTTTATGCCTGTAACAGAGTTGAAAGAGAAGAAAATGAGAGCATAACATACCTGAAACATAAAAGATATACCGTTTCAACAATGTTCTAGGTAAACTAGAAAGGACACAGGTTGAAATTTAAATAATTTAAAGTCAAAATAAGGAAGAACTTTCCAATAAGTCAGAGCAAATATAGATTGGTAAATGTTGGTAAACAATAATTTTTATAGCCAGCCTGTTTTCTTATAACTTTACAAAGAGTTTGTCCAGTATAGTTAGTCCTGGTCAGAATCTTATGTGTATAAGCAACACACATGAAAAGTAGTTAATAAATCATTTCAATAGTGTTATTAATCCATTGCATTTATATATTTGTCTCTAAATCTGTAAAAATGAAGGACTTGCAAACTTTTCTTTGTTGTTATTAAAAACAAACCATTCCAAACATTACTGTCTTTAGATATGGCTTTTCTAAAACTACCAAAAGAGAAAAAATGATATTGAAATTTATTTTATCCTTGAGTTGTTGATTTGCCCTAAAGATAGATATTTCCAGATAAATTTGTTAATTATCTCTCAATAACTATAATTCAGTTTAAAGTTGTTTCCACTCCTAGCTTTTTTTGAGACTTCCTAATGATGAACTTCTTATCCTATAAAATTTTAAGCAAGTGTTCTAAAGTCTATATTTTTTTTCCCAGAGAGAAGAATATATTTGCTTTGTTGTTATTTATCAAGTCTATTCTGTGGTTAATTAAAAAGTGATAGTTCCTCATATAGATCACTCACGTCATTTATTTTGATGTTAGACTATATCATTTGCTATTCATGTGGAGACTGAATTATTACAGTAGAAGACCAGTAGAGGGTGAAGGCAGTTTTTTAAAACCTTGGATAGGGAAGGAGATAGTGGGATTGATGTTTTTGTAGTAGGTAGGCCAGAGGCAATGGGACAAAATATTATTAATATGTGTTCTCAAATTTGTGGAGCTTAGGATAACTGCCTTTGAAAAATGACTCTTAGAGACTTGGAGTATGTTTTGTGCTAGACAGATGCTGCCATGTAGGCATAGGTGGAAGTTCTTGGTATTTATCCATAAGAAAGCAGCTTCAGTTCCAGTGGCCCTAGAAATCATATAAACAAACTGATGGATTTATTTTTATTGTGAGACAATTGATATTAAATAAATGCTTCAGTTTTGCTATAATCCTTTAGGCTTATAAATTGAAAAATCAGAATCATGGAAAAGATCAGATAAAAAAAAACAATTACACAGTCATCTTATACTCAGGTTTTCCAGTAGATTCTTAAGAAGTTGACTATATAAGAACAGAATAAGTGGGATCATATTTTAATGGTGATAATAATAGTTTCTTCATTACGTTGCTCACATGTAAATTTTTTTCCTAGTGGCAATGTCTAATTCTCCGCCATATGCCTTTGGGTAGTCAGCAATGAGGTGGTAATATTTTATGGTTGTCAACGTCATCTTCAGTATGATCATACTTTTAGTATTTCCATTTATCCATCTTATTCTTACATGAACCAATTAAAAACGATTTTATTCATGCTTTCTTTATTTTTAAACTTTTTGCAATTTAATTACTGGAACTCCTACTTTCTCAAATGCACAACTAGCTGGAGTCAAACAAGAGCCCTCCTTTCAAAGAGGTAGAGGAAACCTGGTGAATGACAGTAATTCTTCTGTAGTCCTCTCCCCCATTCTAAAGCTAACTTTGTGAGTGTTTAGGTGCTATAGAATTTTTTTTTCCCCCTTCTAGGGACTGAATTCACTCTAAAATAGATGTAGCCCTTAGTCAACCAGTTTTTAAATGGAGGTTTGAAAAAGACAAAGAAAATAAAATAAAATGAAATGAAAGGCAACAAAGGCAGTTGTTTCTTTTTTGACTCCCAAAGGCTTCTTTCCCAGTTTTGTAGCCCAAATCTGTTCTTTAGTTTTGTATTAGAGAATGTCTTGTAAAAGAAATCTCTCTCTCTCTCTCTCTTTCTCTCTCTCTCTCTGTGTGTGTGTGTGTGATGGAAACACTGTTAGATACTATCTTTGGGCATAAGTCTCCTCCTTTATTTTGGTGACTGATAGTACCAGAGTCAGCATGTGATCTGCAGATCCTACCATCTTTTACGTTTCCAGAGCATCTTAGAACAACTCACTACTCCATTTGACTACTTGAGTAAGGACTTTATTGCTGTATCTATTAGGTCTCGTGGTGGTATAGTGGTTAAGAGCTATGGATGCTAACAACAGTTCAAATCTACCAGGTGCTCCTTGGAGACCATATGGTGCAGTTGTACTCTGTTCTGTAGGGTGACTATGAGCTGGCATCCACTCAATGCAGTGGGTTTGGTTTTTAGTTATTGTTTTTTAGTTATTTAGTTTTTTAGTTATTATGTCTCTCAACTTCATAAAATGCCTCTTGGCACTTCCCATTCCTAACAAGTGATGTTCAAACACTTGGGAACAACTTAGACTAGTGGTTCTCAAAATTTAGCCTATGTCAGAACCATCTGGAGGGCTTTAAAGCATAGGCTTCTGGGCCCCACCCTCACAGTTTCTGACTCAGAAGTTTTTGCATGGTGTTTGTCATGGATTGAATTGTGTCCCCCCAAAAATATGTGTAGCCACATGGCTGGGATATGATTCCCAGTATCTTGTGACTGTCCTCCATTTTCCGGTTTTCCTATGCTGTATGTTAAAGGATTAGGGTGGGGCTGGAAATCCCTTCATAGGATCACCTCCCTGCTCCACTATAAAGGGAGTTTCCCTGGAGTATGGCTTGCCCCAAACTTAATCCTTTCATCCTAAAAGAGATAAAAGGACAGAGAAGCAGGCAGGGAATTGGGAACCTCTTACCATCAAAAAAGCAGCACTGGGAGAAGAGCGCATCCTTCAGACCTGAGGTTCCTGTGCCAAGACGCTCCCTGGACAAAGACTGATGCAATACTGGACTTTCCTCCAGAGGTGACAAGGGGGAAAGCCTTCCCCTGGAGTGGACACCTTGAATATAGACTTGTAGCCTACCGGACTATGTAAGAATAAACCTTCCTTTGTTAAAGCTATCCACTCTGTGGTATTTCTGTTAGGGCAGCCCTAGCTGACTAAAACAGTGTCTAAAAACTTGCGTATATAAAAATCACCCAGGTGTTGTTGATCCAGATAACATGCTAGAGAGAACCGTTGGCTTAGCAAGTTTTCACAATTTGGGCAAGCTTAGCCTAATCTTAGATTACCTACTCATACTCAAATGTGTTTATCAAATTATTTACTGTTTCTTGAATGTGAGTTGTCTTTCATGCCTCACTGCTTTATCTCTTTCTTGCCTTTAGGGGTCAATTTAGTTAAAGTGTTCTCGGCAAGTCTTCAGCAACCTCCCAAGATCTCCTTCCCAGCTCCCTATTGCCGTTCCCTAGCCATTTTAACCTAGGATTTATTGTTAGTTGATAGTGCCTTAGGGTCTTGCTTTTATTCATGAAGAACTACAACTGTTTTCAGATTCTTAAATTTTAGCTTAGTTTACACTCCTAAGAGGCATTATGACAAGTACCTTTGAAAGCAGATGGACTCAGCTTACACTCAGTTTTGAGTTTGCTGTGTAACTATGGGCAAATTACTTACTCTCTCTTGAGTCTCAGTTTCTACATATATATAAGGATGGTAGTAATAATGTGTTCTTTGCAGGTTTGTTGTGAAGGTTAAAAGAATTAACATACATAAAGAATTTAGAGCAGTATCAACAAAAAAGTCAGTGTCTAAGTCTGCTGGTGCTGCTGTAACAGAAGTACAAGTGAATGGCTTTAACAAAGAAATTTATTTTGTCACAGTCCAGTAGGCTCCAAGTCCAAATTCAGGGTATTTCTTTCAGTGAAAGTCTTTCTCTGTTGGCACTCAAGGAAGGTCGTTGTTGTTAATCTTGCCCTGGGACTGGGATTTTCTAAGGCGCAGAGACCCCAGTTCCAAAGGATGCACTGTGCTTCTGGCACTGTTTCTTTTCTAATGGTATGAAGTGCCAAATCTTTGCTTGCTTTCCTCTTCGTTATATCCCCCAAATTGCCACAAGGCACAGTACAATCATGTAGATTGACCCTGCGACACCAACACAACCTCCCCCATCCTTCCTCATTATCGTCATAGAAGCAGGATTTACAACATGTAGGAACATCATACAAGCCTGGAAAGCGTGATCTAGCCAAATTGCTACAACCATTTTGGGGGGGATACAACTCAATCCATGACAGCAATACATGACTGTGAGAATTATCATTAGTAAGTCATATCCATGAAGGCAGGGGTCAAACAGTATCTGTTGAATGAACGAATTGTCAGTGTTTGAGTAGATGTGGGAATGGCCTATAGCTTGGCTTGAATTATTCGAAAATCTTGCAGTTGAAAGATCATGTCAACAAGAGTGATATCACGTGGCAATGGTTTTTTTTCTTGTTAAATACATTTAAAAACTATTGTACTTATAAAATTTCTTCTTGATTCCACACTGGCTGTGTGCCTCTGAGGTAGTGAATTGATGTTCATACACTGGAATGTCCAGAGTGGAGACTTTCATAAGTTTCCAACTAGAAGCTAAATTCAAATGAAATCTGCTAGTCTCACTGCACAGAATGAGTTATGTAGCCTCGCTGACATAGAGCTACATGTAGAAGACTCTGGTTAATCCTAGGACTTGAGATAGACTGAAAATCTTCATCTTTGACCTCATGTCTTTTAGACTGTGTGGTATTTCATGTAACCAACCCTCATGGTACAACTGACAGGAAAAAGCATGGAAAGAAGCAAGAGCCTTGGATTCCTGCTTCTGATTTGCCACTGCTTAACCTGGCAACATCCTGCAAGCAACACGACCTCTAGAGTTCAGAGGGAGTGATACGACATGATTTATAATACCCCTTAAGCCTCCCCAAACTTAGGCTTCTGAAATTAATCTTGCTGCTACTCTAGCGTCACAGAGCAGCGAGGGAAAGAGAACCCAGCTAGCCAATATTTTGAGGCTGACATCATTTCATCTAACAGAAAATTCTCTTGAGCAAGTCGTCAATCTTTGATACCGTGGAGAATTCTGGCAGGGTGATGTAAGGTCCAGCTCATTGCTGGGCGCAGGGGGTTGGAGGGAATTTTCAAAATTTCTAAACGAAATCTTGCATTTTGACGATGTAGGCACAGGGACTGTGGAGAGAAGAACGTCTCTCTGCCTGAATTAGAGAATCTGTGATCAGCAGCATCTGTAGCAGCAGGGATTTGGGGAACCAACTGAGACACCTCTATTAAAGTGCTGGTGTTCAGTGATACTGTCGCATGGAGGGATTTTTTTTTTTTTTTTTTTCGTTTGTAGGCCAGGTTAGAGGGATGACAAGCAGATTAAAACCTGAACGGGGTGAAGAGCACAAGGAATCGCCATGGGAATGTCAGAGAAAAAGGCATTGTCAGATAGTAGAGTGATTATTCATCTCCACACTTGTGGCTAAAAGCATTTTTTGGAGGCCAATGAAATCACCCAGCTCCCTCTGAGACCAAACGGCTAGTGTGCTACTGCTGGGAACAAAAAGAGACATTTAACTTTAAGAAAATGAAAGGTATCTCTCAAAATTTTCTGTCTCCCTCCCATCTTTATCTCCAGCTACATTTCCCACAGAGCTAATTGCTCTTTCTTGAAAGTCACTGGGGAGCAGGAAGCCAAATAGACATAAGTGAAGCCCAATGATTTTTACCAACTCCCCGCGGTCATAGACTTGTCCTGGAGATAATCACAGGTTTTAATAACTGTCCTGTCTGGTAGTGGAGGAACAGAATACCTGCTCTTCTGTCAGGCCATTTTAATCTTCCTGAAATGACCCCCTGAGCCTCCTGCAATTTCTTCAATGCATTATCATCTCTAACGACCTGTGCTAGGGAGTGAGGGGATGGGGAGGCCTCGTCACAAAGGAAGCGAAGCCTTAGCAGGGTCAGCACTCTTCCAACTTCACGCTGAAAGCAGGGGGTGGTAGCAGGCACTAGAATGCTGGGCCATTCTAGATGCTTCTATCAAGTAGGGGCCTCAATTGAGTGTGAAAATCACCCCCTGAGTGAATAATGGCTCAAAAACCAAAAAAAAAAAAAAAGATTGTTGTTCATTGGGCTCTGACACATGGTGACCACATGTGTCACAGAGTAGAACTGCCCCATAGGAGTGTTTTTTTGGTCTGTAGTCTCTCCAGAAACAGATCACTGACCTTTCATCTCTGGTGCTGCTGCATAGCTTCAAATTGCCAATCTTCACATTAATAGTTGAGCACAAACCACTTGCACCACCTGGGATCTGGCACAAGCTCAATGGATTCATGTATTTCTTGTTCACGTAAAATACTGGGAGGGTTCGCTTGTTCAGTGGGGCAGCCCCTTCATACAGATATTCTAGAAGTGGTGATTGGGACTCTCCCGTCTTCAACCAGTAGATTCTGAGGTCACCTTTTGGGAAGGATGTCTGTTCTAACCAGAGAGTGAAAAAACTGCCGAGCAGTACTGTGCAGGGCATGTGTGGCAGTCAGAACAGCAAGTGGCTGTCTTCACTTCTGGTTACATTCCAATGGCTGGAAATCAGTGACCGTGGTCCTACCTAATGGCATAATGTAGTCTCTGCCAGCAAGCCAGCCAGCCAAGTGCCGTCCATTTCAAAGTGTCACTGCACTTTGAACACACACTTTTGGGGGGCAGCAGTGCTACATAGATCAAGGCAACTCATTACATAGTGTGTGCTGTGATGGGGCATCTCTAAGAACCTGTTGCAGAAAAAAAAAAAAGGTAAATGTGGAAAGATGTAACATGGCAGAGAAAACATTTTCCTTCTGTGCTACCATGGAGGGTGTTTGGGTGACACTGTGATGGTCACGTAAGCTGATAGGGTGAAAAGCAGTAATCCCAGTGCTAGTGAGCCCAGCTTCATACAGGTGACTGGCCTTTCACCCTTCTCTTTAAAGAGTCAGAAAACGCTGGTGGTTGGCAGTTGTTAAGTGCTACATCTATTAACCAGCAGGTCAGCAGTTCAAATCCACCAGGTGCTTCTTGAAAACTCTATGGGGCAGTTCTACTCTGTCTGTAGGGTCACTGTGGGTCAGAATTGACTTGACTGAAGTGGATTTGCTTTTGGGGTCCTGGAGAATGAAGGAGGCTGATGGATCGGTGCTCTTTCAACCATCCATATCTTGGGCATATAGTGGGTAGTGATTGTTTTCTGCTTCCACACTGGACAGGAGGGAATGGCCTATTGTGGCCAGACCTAGCTCATAGGTGTTTCCCATATTAGACATTTTTCTTTTTAGTCAAAGTTTAGTTTAGAAACTTGTACCAACTTTAATCCTTTTTGCATATAGCAATACATGTGACCCACACTTTTGTTTTCTCTAAGACTTGGATGGCTGTACTTGGCTGAGGGAAGTCTGGTATAACATTTCAGGTTTTGCCTCACCACAGATAACATTGCTAGTTCTCCAAAACAAAGTCTTCTTTATTTTTTCCTTAAGGAACTCTGACAGCCTCAGCCACGTGGATTGAAGTATTTTTACTAAAGCAGTAGCTAACAACAACGTATTAGGGACTAAGCTGTATTTTAATATGCCAGCCTGCCTACTTTATCAGTTGTCAGTACAGTGCTGTCAAAGCAATGTTAATCATGATAATAACACTGTGTATGTTGGGGTAAAACTAGGCTGCAGAGTGTTTCAGTGGCTGGAAATAAATCACCAGGCCTTTCTTCTGAGGCATCTCTGGGTGGACTATTCAGGATCTGCCATTGTCAGTAGAATAATTCCATGAATCACATCGCTAGCTAGTCAACCACAGAATTCTTTCTGGGACTCTATCTAGTTGTGACCTCTTCGGTGTGGCTAATTAATCATAGACACTTGCTTTTTTAAGTTTGTGCTGCAGTTCTCATAGCAGTCCTGGGTTGTAGATGGAGAGACGTGGCACTAAGGCCAGTCTCATGAAAGGGCACCTGTGTCATTGTGAGGAGGTCCATCAGTCCTTCCTGGGATGCTTAAATATATCTGTGGATAATGGTTCCAGCAGGTACATGTTTGTACTTCCTGCTAAATCTGGAACTAAAGACTGTACCTTTCTCTCCAGTTTCCTCAGGGGGATTCCTATGTCTTTTGCTTTCCCAAGAACTATTTTATTCTCCTTTGTTATTTTTCTCATCAGGTTTTCTTCCAGCAACAGATTTTTTTCTACCCTTGCAATAAGTACCTGCCTTTCTATCCCTGCCACACTCAAATGCAATTTGTGATGTGTGGTAAATTTTGACCTTACTAACACAAGTGTTTTCTTAGCCTGGGTATTTCAGAAAACTTGGTAGGAAATCAACAGACATATTATATAACAAGAGATAGTTTTTATTATTGTTGAGACATTTTAATGATAGTACCAAGGATTGTGATCAAATTTACTTCATCTCAAAATGTGAAATATGTTGTTTTGGGTTTTGGAAAAGCCAGCTGTTTTTCTAATGACAACAAAATTGCAGCTTTTTCAGCTGAATAGAAATTTCACTGGTGTCATACGAGTCATGCTTTTGCATGATATAATACTTGTATGACTCTTAAGATGATTAGCTTTTATTTGACATATGCATTATATGCATATCATCTATATTTTGGTTCTATAGTCAGAAAGATTTACTATATGATTTTTCTAACTGTTGATATTTGTGTGAATTTGGGAAAGTTTATTTAACCTGTCTGTGTTTTTGTTTGCTAGTCTATAATTTGGGGATGATAATATCTTCATAGAGTTATTATGAGTAGTAAAAAAGATCATACGTATAAAATAGTTACATCAGTTTCTGACACTTAGTAAGCATGCTAAAATATTAATTTAGCTCTTTTATTGTTAATATTATTACATATGTGCTCAGTTCCATAAGAAAAATTTATAGAAAATAAAATGTGTAGTTGGATTGTTATTGTACTTTGGGGCTACCCCTCTAATAATCTATGTTTAAACCCAATTATAACTACTACAAGTCTTACTAACGTCCTCTCCACCTGGAAGATATATAGCTACTGTAGTACATCCCTCTTTTTAATATGATGATATCATAGGTTTCATGATATGATCACTGGATCACTTCTTTTAGTATTGTAGCGTTGATTGAGTTTGGAGTCTTCCCTAACTGAGTAGGTTTCTGGATGATGTGTCCTGTATTTCCTCCTAAAATATGGAATTAATGGTTTTGTTCTACTAAGCCAAGAGCTTCCTTTAGTATTCCTTGTAATGTTGGTTTGGTTTTCACAAAGTCTCTGAGTTTCTGTTTATCTGTGAATGTCTTAATTCATTTTCATATTTGAAAGACAGTTTTGCAGGATATGTAATTCTTGTTTGGAAGTTTTTCTCCTTCAAGACTTTGAATGTATCATCCCATTGTCTCCATGCCATCATTGTTTCTACTGAGAAGTCAGATAAAAGCCTACAGAGCTTCCCTCTGAAAGTTAGCTTTGCTTTGAGTCTTGCTGCCTTTAGGAGTTGCTGCCTATGTTTCATTATGTTAAGCTTGGTTATAATATGTCTTGGAGTCTCTCTTTTGGGATCTACATTGAATGGCATTCAGTACACATATTGGATATCTATATTCTCTTCTTTCATAATTTCAGGAAAGTTTTCTGTCTGCAGTTCAGCCACAATACGGTCTGTGTTTTGTTCCTCTTAATAGAGTCCCACATGCTTCTTAATGCTCTTTTCTTGTTTTTTTTTTTTTCTTTTCAGAATTCTCCTCATAGATGCTGCAATCAGTAGCTCTGTCTTCGACGTCAGAAATTTTCCATTTGTTCAGTTCTGTTTTCTTGGCTTTGAATTGAATTTTTTTATGTCTTTGATTTTGTTATTGATCTGATGGATTTCAGATTACTGGTGTTCCACCAGATCAAACAGCTTGCTTAATTTTTCATTTTGCTCTGCTGCATTTTGTATAATGTCTAGGAGAACTCTGTATATAATCCTTTTGTACTTGCCCTTCGATAGTTTCAGAAAGGCTTCTTCATTTGGGAAGTTCTTTGGTTCTTTCTTTTGGGGGCCTTCTGGAGCCATAGGTGAATTTTTCTTTCCGTTTCTGTCCGAAGTTTGTTGCTTTTTGGGCATCTGGAAGTTATTTTGTTTCTCTGGTGTTACCTTGATGGGATCTAAAGCTGAGTCTGAAAAGGAAGGTGATCATCAGTCACCTGTATGTACTCCAGTGACTGGGTCCAGTGGATTCTCTGGGGTAGCAGGCTCCACATCCTGATTGGCAAAGACACTGCCCTACTTGTACAGTCACTGGGGGCCATCAGCTGACCCTGTGATGTGAGTCAGTAAAGGCTGGAAGAGATGCCATCAGGATACGCTGCAGTTATTTCTCTAGGCGGTCTGATATTGAAAGGTAAAAGGTATCTGACAGTTTCCAAGATCAGTCAGGCTTTCTGGTGTGTAGGTTCCTCTTCCCAGATGGCAAAGTAAGCACCTCATATTCAGATGCTGTAAACTAGTTCAAAATATGGAAAGGCTATTGCTCTGCTGTCATCTGCTGCCAGGCCTCACCTGTAAGGCCACACTGTGAGAAACACTGCTTTTCTGCTGTGAAAGCACTTCCTGGGCAGGCAGTGCCTCCCAGCCTGGAAATTAGGTCCTGCTGGGGCCTCCATTTGGGTAACTCTGCCTCCCAGTTGAACAAAACAGCATCCCACGTGAGCTCTCCTGTCCATTGTGGAATAGGTGATTCAGTGGTAGAGGTTTGGAAAGAGGGGGTCGAGGGGCCTATGTACTCAGAGTCCATAGTCAGTCTCTCATAATGTGGCCGTATCATCTGCTGATCTTGTCAGTAGTGCATCTGAGCTTTGCTGCCAGTTAAGCCCAAGCCCAGCTTACTAGCGTTTGGATAACTCTGCCTCCCGGTCAATCAAGATGATGCCCCGCAGTCTCTGCCACCTGCTTGGGAGTAGCCGATTCAATGGTGGAAGTTTGGAGAGAGAGGTCAGAGGTGCTGGGATGCACAGAGTCCAAAGCAGGGCTCTCAAAATATGGCCATTCTGTCTGTTGATTCCTTCAGCAGTGCTTCTGAGCTTTGTTGCCAGTTAAGTCCCAGCCCCGCCTGCTTGCTATGACAGAAAAAAAAAAGTGAAAATGGTGAGTTACCTTCAGACTATGAGAGATGGCAGTCAGCAAGGGTCGGGGTTGGCAAAAGAGAAGAAGTTTCCTGTTCAGTGATATGTAGTCTAAATGGACAGCCCTATGCTGTGTCCTAGGGCTCACTAGGTGTCCAGGGGGCTCTGTTTAGTTATCAATTCAGGCATTGGTTTCCAGAGGGAATTACAGAGACGTGTGTTTAGTCTGCTATCTTGACTCCCACTCTAAAATATATAGTTGGTATATGATTAAAACATTCCCTACAGTGTCTGATAACATTGTTGAAAGGGATATTTAAACTCTCAAGGGATCACAGAAATGTGTAATAGCTGACAAAAGGAAAAAAAATGCTGGTAGAAATAAAATTCTTGAAGTTACCATTAGATTTTGAAGAACTCTTAGCATTGGGAAAACTCTGATGGCATAGTGGTTAAATGCCAGTGCTGCTAACCAAAAGGTTGGTGGTTCAAAGCTACCAGGTACACCTTGAGGACTCTATGGGGCAGTTCTACTCTGTCCTATAGGGTCATTATGAGTCAGAATTGACTCTCTGGCACTGAGTTTGCTTAGTATTGGAATATCTACTGGTAAAATGCATCATTTAAAGCTGGAAGATAAGCCAGCAGTACCAAAAGACAAGGTCATAGTGTATGGTCAGAGTATAATAGGTGGAGTGAGACAAGCAGTGTGAGAATTAAAGCAATGAAGAGAAGCAGAAGAAAGGGCTAAGGGTTACAAAACTCTATCAAGTAGAAGATATTTACTGAGCACATAGTACGTGATCTGCACTACGATGATGCCCCAGGCAGTTTCATGGAGAAAAACATAAAACATGGTAAGGAAAATGGGAACTAGATGAGACAGTTTGGGTTGCCGTTTTATGTGAAGTAGTGATTGACTGGTGGCCTGCCGAAATTCTGACTGAGTGCTTAAGTGTTCTGTGGAGCATCTTCTCTTCATTGACTCTCTCGATTTTAATATCTTAAAATCTTTCATTATCACTTCATTTTAAGACATAATTACTGTTGGAAATTTTTACCTTTTACTATTCATTTGGTTATTCATGGAGAAAGAAGTGAATTTTTGTGACATTGAATATTCAGTTGGATATTTTCTAAATGATTGTTTTTATGTGATAACCCCCTGCTGCTGAGTCAATTCTGACTCATAACAACCGTATAGACAGAGTAGAACTGCTCCATAGAGTTTCCAAGGAGGCCCTGGCAGATTTGCACTGCTGACCTGTTAGTTAGCAGCTGTAGCACATAACGATTATGACACCAGGGTTTCCAGATGAATGAAAGGATATATTAAACAATGTATTGGTGTTACTATAAGTACTATAAGATATTGTAGACAAATATATGAGACAATAAGCAGAAGACAAAGCACTAAAAGATTTGAAAACAGGAATACTGAACATTTGAGCACCTTTAAACAAACCATTTAACAAATGATTTAACAAATGATTTAACAAATTATTTCTATCCTAACAAAGACAAAAATCATTCAGAAAACTGGGATAAATGCATTTGTGATTTATACTACTGCAAAGACAAAAAGTGGCCAGTCATTACAATGTGAAGATATACAACTGTGTTTGTAATCTGGCCATATCAATTCCATTAGTAATTTTCTAGTACCAATTAAAATGAGCTGCCTTGTTGCACCCATCTGCTTGGCCGCAGCTCAGTAAGATGATGAATGAATAAGGACATGTGGGCATTCTCCGACACTGGGGGTAGAAGTTGTAAATTGATTCACTTCAACAAGCACAATTTAGTAGTACCTGTCAAACTTATTAACACCCATACTTTTTGCTCAGACAAGTGACTGTTTGGAATCCATCTGCCAGCTGTACTCAAATGGGCACAGTGAAAAAGGTACGCAAAGATGTAGTAAACCTGGTTACTGCCCAGGTGCTCTTTTCTATTGGAGGTACTTATTCCTCCAAGCTGCAGGCAGTTTGGGTGGTTGAAGGTCCACAGCTGAGTCGCTTTCTGAGCGTTGTCCTTCTGTGCAAGGGGCTGCTCCACTTGTGATTGCATCCTGGAGTGGACCGCATGTTGTGACTGGTCTGTGCAGGATTACAAAGATTTGGGGATAACTTTAAAGAACTATTGGAATTCTAGAGCTTCTACTGAGGTCATCTGATTGCTCCGCTGTAATCACAGTTTCTGTCTCTCTCTGCCCAGCCCTACGACCCTAACTTCCTGACAAGTGTTGCTTCTGAGTATACTCCCCGATTAAACTTGTATACACAAATCCCACTCACAATTTGTTGCCTCCTATGTTTTACTGACTAGCTCATTCTTTCTTTCCTGATAATTACGTGTACATTCCTCAGAAGGAAAGTAATATTCAGAATAAAGTAGAAGTTTGAAAATGTCTACATTTATTCAGAATTAATTTAAAATCCTCTTCTCATTTAGGTAATGGAGACTGATTATTTGGAAAAAGACTGTGTTGATACACAGATGATATTAATGTCACTAACTCAAAATGTGTAATTAGAATTTTTTTTATTGTGTTTTAAGTGAAAGACTACAAGTTAATTTGTCACATAAAGACTTGCACATTGACATGTAGCTCTTGCTGCTCTCCCCACCCTGTGGCTGCACACTCCTCCTTTCTGTCCTGTATTTCCCATGTCCATTCAACCAGCTCCTGTCCCCGTCTGACCACTCGGCATGCCACTGAACAGGAGCTGCTCAGTTAGCCTCGTGTACATACTTAAGCCAAGAGGACCACTCGGTGCCAGTATCATTTTATGTCTTACAGTCCAGTGTAATCTTCGTCTGGAGAGTCAGCTTCAGGAACGGTTTTGGTGCAGGGCTAACAGAGTCCGGGGGCTGTGTCTCTGAGGAACTGCCTCTCCAGTCCCTCAGACCATCAAGTTTGGTCTTCAAAAGGCACAATTTGAAAAACATTCTTGCTCATTTGACTGGGTACTTCCAATCTTCCAAAATATTTAGGCAAGTAAGCTGCTAGTCTCCTTTTTTTTATTACTTCACTTCCGGTAGAGGCATGCTTTTCAAGAGTTACAGAAAAAGTAGACAAACGAGCTAAGATATCACTAGCAGCCAGCTGAGTAGCAGGATTTCAAGCCAGACTGAGTAACAGAAATGCATTGTTATCTTTTGTGATTTTCTTGCCAGATTGCTTAATGTCTGCCTAGATGCTCTCACAAAAAAATGGAATTACAGCATGACATGATGACTTATGATTGCTTTCCCGAGGTATCTGGACAGCCACGGTCGCCATGTAAACAGCATGATAACTTGACAGTTAAGATGAGCTGGTGAATCTCTGGATAGATGCCAGTTTTCTGTTTTTTTTCTAACATGAAAGTAAGGGATAGTAAAAGAAGAGTATTCTAAAAACAAAATGGATTGGGGAGGGAAGTCTACAAAATCAATTCCTAGAATAGTCACACCACTGTTTGACAATTAAAAAATAAACCTGAAGATTGTCTATGTTTAGCTGCCTTCCCCATCCCATAAATCCATGCCTTCTTTGAAAGGGGCCTAAGAATTGTTACTTCAAAAATGTAGATAATTGTTTTACAATGTCATTTACAAATCCTGCAAAGCCTGCACACACACAAAAAATGGCATCATGTCTAGAGAAAGGTGAGCATTTATCTTGTGAAATTATTAACACTTTTCTTTGCAAGAAGTTGGTTAAACTCGTTTTTTCTTTATTCCCCTCATCATGAAACAAAATTTTTGCTGAGGTTGTTAAAATGGTTTTCAGTAAATTGTACTTCCTCTGTGCTCAACACCTGATTTCGTATATTGCCCTACATGAGATGTCATCCCTCTGGGATGCCCAGTGAGAGCTGCTGGGCTCAGCAAAAATAAAACTCAGTTGCTTTGACACAAAACATCTGGTTGACTGTTTACTTGCCTTGTGGCTTCCTTAAAGGAATGGCAACCATTAGTGTTCTGGTAAAATTAGTTTCCTAACTTTCAATGCTCAGGATAATTTGATAACTAAGCCAGCATTTTTTTAAAATAAAAGGAAATATTTAGAAAATATTTTAAATAACACTATGTCATTGGTGAAGGCAATGTGACTGTAACATTAACCAGAGTGGTCTTTTGAATAAGTTGTTTATATACATCTTTTTTGGGAAATTATGCTCTTGAAGTAAAATCAGTGTTGGTACCCATTTCTTTTTAAAATACTATTTTTGGGAAAAAAAAGATTCATGGTATCTTCCTGTACATGCAACTTCACTAATAAGTTTATATTAAAGAACTTGGACTTTTATGTATGTAAATAGGTAATTTAATCATCTCTTTCCCTTATTTCAGGTTGACTTTGTTGTACTCATTTCTGCCATAAGTTAAGAGTCGGTGGAGTCTCCAAATATAGTCTCCAAACAGAGAAAATGCTTCTTTGCCTTCAACAGTTTACTCGGGTTTAACTTGAAATAAGTCTGGCCTTCTATATTAAATTTATACATCTACATACTCGACCAAGTAAACTATGCATAGATCAGGAGCGAATTCTGTCTTAGCTGTTAATCCTTTTCAGATCTGGTGCTCCCTTGACTTAGAAACTTGTTGGGTAGAGTTTTCAACTACCTTGGGCTCTTGTTCCAATATATTAACTCACAAAACTTTTATTCACCCCTCGTGTCAACTGCCAAACCCAGCAGATATCATTGTAAATTTGGGGTCTCCAAACTACCAACACCAAAAATCCCAAACCTGTTGCCATCAAAATGATTCCAACGTGTAGTGGATATATAGGATGTAGTGGTTAAAAGATATAGCTGCTAACCTAAAGGTTGGCAGTTCAAATCCACCAGGTGCTGCAACCTACAGTGGACTTTTAATATTGTCCCATAGTTCATCATTTGTCTCTGTCCAAATCTTTCTTTCTTCTCCACCAAAGACGTACTGCTGTCAACTCAATTCTGACTCACAGTGACATTATAGGACAGAATAGAGGTGCCTCTTAGATTTTCTAAGACTGTAAATCTTTATAGAAGCCGACTGTTACTTCTTTCTCCGGCAGAGTGGCTGGTGTGCTGCAACAGCTGACCTGGTTGGCAACTAAGCTTTTAATCCACTGTGGGCTTATATATGTATGCAAATTATCTAATCATTGTACTTTTTCCTTTGCAAGTCATTTTTATTTTCACATTGAGGTTATTGTATCCATTTCTGCCATGAATTAAGAATCAAAGATGCTCCAAATATAATCTGAAAACAGAGAAAGTACTTCCTTACTTACAACGATTTTCTGTACTCTAATTTGAAATAAGTTTGGAACTTATTTTAAGAGCTCTCTTTCATTTCCACAAGCTTCTTATATTTACAGAAAAAGCCCACGCTGTTCACAAACACCTGGCCCACCTAGGTGCTGCTGTCAGGGGGCTGATAGGCTGCTAGAGAGACAAGCATCCAACAAGGAGTGAGCAACAAATTGTTTAACTGCAGTTATTGTAAGTCCTGCAAGGTAAAAAAAAAAAAAGAGTTGGAAGTCTTTTGCTGCATGTGGCATTTTAGTAAACACGGAAATATGGGATAGAGTTCGACAATGCAGTGGGGATCAGTTTAGGAAGGAAAAAAAAAAGCACTTCATTGAAGGACTGGAGACAGAAATTTAAAGAAGATCATAAGCCTCAACTCTGGTGAAAGAAAACATTGTACATGAAGAGGCTAGTGAGGAAATCAGGGGCCAGGCCATAGAAGATATTATTTAGGACAAGCTAAGGATATTATGGAATCTGTGGCTGGTGCAAATGTTTAATGTACTCAGCTGCTAACTGAAACATTTGTGGTTCTAAACATTAGTCACTGTGAGGGAGAAAGATATAGCAGACTGTTTTTGTAAAGATTACAGTCGTGGAAACTCTATGGGGAGTTCTGTTTGTTCTGTAGGGTCACCATGAGTCAGAACTGACTTAAGAGTAATGGGTTTGGGTTTTTTTTTTGTTTGTTTGTTGTTTGTTTTAAGGATACAAGGACTGCCAACTCAGTTTGTGAACTCATTCTAGAGAAAGTACTACATGTTGCACTGCTGAATATACTATGGTCACTTTCAAAGTACCCTCTTGGGAAGCCATACACCAACACCAGTGCCTAGTCCACTCTTTGAAGCAATTTTGGAAGTCTTTTTCTGGAATAGCCATCAGAGCTGTCATTTTATTACTCTTGATGTCCTGAATGTCAGTCAAATATCTTCCTTTCAATATTTATCTTTCGGTAGAGAAAAAAGTCACTGGGGCCAGATCAGGTGAGTAGGGAGAGTGTTCCAATACTGTTATTTGTTTACTGGCTAAAAACTCCCTCACAGACAGCTATACAATTAAGTTTGCAAAATTGCCGCTGTGCCACCATACACAATGACCATTCCAGAAAGAGCTCCAGAATTGCTTTGAAGGATGGACTAGTCACTGGCATCGGTACATAGCTCCCCAAGGGGGAGTACTTCCAAGATGACTATACTCATATTCAGCAGTGAGGCGTGTAGCCTTTAGAACAGTTAAGTTTGTGAACTTAATTGTCCTACCTTGTATTATGGAGTCCCCAGGAGGTACAAACAGTTAATGTGCTTGACTGCTAACCAGAAGTTAGAGGTTTAAGTCTAGCTAGAGAGACAGACATTAGAAGAGAGGCTTAGTGACCTACTTCAGAAAACTCAGCCATTGAAGACTCTAGGGAGTGTAGTTCTACTCCCACATATGTGTGGTCACCAGGAGTCAGAATCAACTTGAGAGCAATTTTTTTTAAGGATATTAATGATACCACATGCTAATAGAAACAGAAAGCTCATAAAGATTTTAAGCAGAAAAAGAGCAAGCTTAGCTTTGCATTTTAAAATACCATTGTGACAGCTAGTGGAGGAAATTGGAATGAGGAGAGATGGGAATGTAGGAGTCCCAGATGTAGGTGTTTACAGGGTATTGATGAGAAGTGTTCTTGGGTCATGGTGGTGGCTTTGTCCATGCAAGAAGTGGAAAGATCAGAGATTGGAAAATGTCAGGTTGACAACGCCTGGACAAAGTACCTACTCTTTCGCTTTCCCCTCCCCATCAAGATAGTTCAAAAAAAATTGGTGATACCTGCTGATTATCATTTCTTCACATTCTTAAAGTAAGGGTTCCTTGAGTTTCAAGTACCGCCTCTCTTCTGGGTTTACTTCTGATCTTTGTTTGTGTTGTCACCCAGGAATTTACTGAGTCCCAGTTTCATGAAATGCTAAATAGAGATGGAATTGTCTAATGTGAGTAAAGTTTTTTTGTTCTGTAACCTATATGCTAAGAATAAAATTGTAACATGTAAAAATTTTGTTTTGGGAAATTTGCTTTGTCTTCTGAAAACTCAATAGTTCCATAGTGTCTGGTACTATTAGGTATTCAATAAATATGTCTTGAATGAATAGGACATAAAATAAGTTACATACTTGTCAAAGATCTTGTAGAGAGTGAGTGGGACTGCTGACCAGTTTTATGGTTCGCCTTTGCAAAGAGCCAATTGCAAAAGAATTGAAGCATGGCGATATCTTGTTAACAAAGTTGTAGTTTTGTTAAAAGAAAAAAAAGAAGAAGAAAAAGAAAGTTCTCCATGAACTCAATGGTTCCAGGTGACTTGAAATGCCTTTGCCATCACCTGGCTCTGTGTAGCTCACTCCTTCTTAGGTCTGGACATCAGTTTAGGTACATCAGTTCTTCCAGAAAGATTTCCAGGCGCCCTCAAAGTATCTATGAGCTGCCATAGTACCCCCTCTTGCAACATTTAATATTTATCACACTGTATTACTATTGTCTGTTTACTTATATTTTCTCCCCAAAACTCAGAACAGCTGTTGAGAACATTCACCAGGATCATGCCCTGCATAGCAGACAATGAGTATTTACAGAAATATTGAATTGCCTCAAAACTGAGTATAAGAAAGCAGAGCAAAGCTCTAGAGGTTCACAAACTCCCTGGGCAGCCCAGGTAGTTGGGAGTAGGGTCACGGAAAGCTTGGCTTTGTGAGCCTGTCATCAATGAGTTTGGCAAACCAAACATTTACATCTTTGGAAGTGAAGGCAGGTGGCTTTATAGGATTTGTGAAAAGTGGAAACAATTAGAACGCAGATGAATGATGTGTGCCCTGAGGCAATGGCGTTGAGGATCAAGGTGGTCTGTGAAGGCCATCCGCAATTGCATCCTGCCCTCTTCTTAGGCTTGTCCTCAGGTGACCTGCACACAGTCCTGCTGACACAAAAGGCCCATGTAAGTGCTCTGTTTCTATTTTATAGTTGTCTTAGTTACCTAGTGTTGCTATAACAGAAATCAGAAATGGGTGACTTCAGCAAACAGACCTTTATTTTCTCACAGTCTAGGAAACTGAAGTGTGAATTCAGGATGCTGACTCTATGGGAGGTTTCTCTCTCTCAGCTCTGCAGAAAAGTCTTTGTTTCTTCTGTGCTTTTGCTCCTCGGCAATCTTCTTATAGTTGGAGGTCTCTTTTCATCATCTTTCCTCTGCTGGCTTCTTTAGTCTCACGTCTCAAAATGAGATTGTAACCACTCGCTTAGAAGTTAGGATTTACAGCACGTGTTTTGGGGGAACACAATTCAATCCATAGCAGCAATATACGTTGATATTATTATAAAAAGCAAAGAAAATATATCTTCATGAAGGGTTAGCCTTGCTTGTTTTTATGGATTTAATTGTGTCCCACAAAATGTGTATAGGAATCCTAACCCTAATACATGTGATTTTGATCCTGTTTGGAACAAGCATTTTCTTTGTTTGATAGGTTATACTTTAATAGCTTGAGTTCTAAATCTAATCACTTCTGAGTTATAAAAGAGCAGAATGGGTACATCTCTCTCTCTCACACACGCACAGAAACACACACAAAGAAGAGGATTGAAGACAGGTCCACCTATACAGTCAGCAATGCCAAGGATTGCTGCAGCTGCTGCCACCTGCAAAAGCCAGGAAACAACCTACCTCTAGTACCACTCCCTGAATCTCCATTTCTAGTCTCCTGACTATGAGGAAATAAATTTTGGATTTTTAAAACCATCTGATTGTAGTATTTGTGTTGTGGTAGCGCTAGATAACTGAGGCACCTGTGTTTCATCTTAAAAATGACATTAGACATTGAAAAGTGTCTTATCTGAAGAACATTAAAAAAAATTGTCCTAGCTGAGAGAATTCCCTGTGATTTGATCTTTTCGGTGACCTTCTAGATAATTGAATTGTTTTCATCTTGTGGTATAAGCCATTCTTGTCAGAAATTATTCTTCAGTTTTGTTAATAGAATCAGCAAAAAATGAGCAATGCATATGACCAGAATAAACAGATCGCTTTTTATCCCCCAGGAACTTAATTTAACTAGGTGTTTACTCCTGTCAGAAGAAGGGAACTCAGATATAAATTTCCTTTTGAGGTGAGTTAATCTGAGCAGTCTGGTTGAGCCCACTGTTTTGTAACTAGCCATGTGAGGCAATGGGAAAGGAATTATAAATGTGATACTAACACAGAGGAGGGGAAGCTGGGAAATGCTCCAGTCCGTTTCTGTGCATCCTCAGCTGTGGTTGGCTGTGGACTTTCCTGCTTCCTCTTCATTTCCTAGGGGTGCCAGAACAAACTACAACAAACTGGGGAGCTTGTTAGGATGGAAGTTTGTTTTCTCACAGTTCTGAAGGCTAGCAGTCCAAATTCAGGATGCCAGCAGGGCCTAGTTCTCACGGCAGGCTCCGGGGAAAAATCTTCCTTGTTTCCCTCGGTGTTTGGTAGCCCCAGCTGTTCCTTGTATTGCAGCTACAGGAGAGCTCTATGGTCGTGTGACCATTTGTCCTCTGTGGCTCTTCAAGGGTCTCTTCTCTTAAAAGAACAGCACCCACCCTATTCCTTATGAGCTTTGTTAACCTAACTGGTGATATCTTCGAAGATTCCTGTTTCTCAACAGGGCGATGTCTGCAGGTACCAGTGGTTAGGACTTCAACATGTCTTTTGGGAAAGATCGTTCAATCTGTAACATCCTCTAAGATCCAACTGGTGAAGGATTCTCAGAGGGCACCAACCTGGGCAGGAAACCTGGGATAACTTTCTGTCTAGAACACCTATGGATTCCTCCATCAGTTCTCCCTCTTCCATCAGGCCCTGTGAACGTCCTGCTTCTTGTTTCCCAGTGTCTGAGTCTTTTCTATTTCTGATGTGTGACTGGTGAGGCATTACCTTGACTTCCTGGATCTGTGTGGTCTTTTTTTAGCTCAAGTGGTATGTGTGGATTGAGTCAGACTTTCATTTCAACTTGAATGCTGAGGGCTGACTGTTGTCTTGCTGAATTAGGGACTTGTTCTGAATCCAAAGGTATTGCTCACCTTCCTCCCAGTTGTTACCTCTCCACCACTTCTCACTGGGAAAGGGCTAGTGATTGTCAAACATTGATTAAATATCTTTGCCTGATTGTTCCGGCTGACTAGAAAAATTATAATGGCTAACCTGAAGACTGTGAGCTTTATCTCAGACCTTGCCCAAGGGCATGAGCCAGACAACATCACCCGCTTTGTGACTGCAGACCTTGCTAAGGGACCTGAGAAAGCTACAGACCACTGTCCAGATAACGTCACAGGTCCTTGAGCAAGCCCCTCCCCGCTGTGACTCTGACTTACCTTGTGACCCCCCGCAAACACTCCAGTTTAAGGTGAGATGATAAGATACTGCCCAGGTGACGTCACCCACCTTACTAACAACTCCCTACAAGTCTAGCTCATGCTGTGACCCACCCTTGTGACTAACACTTCTTCCTCCTACTTATAAAACCCTCTGGCTTGAGATGAGGTATTAAGATGGATTTTAGCATGCTAAACCACTGTCTTCTCAGATCACTGGCCATCTGAATAAAGTACAGTCTGTCGCTGTTTCTACATCTGGCTTTGTGGTGATGGGCAACAGAAAGCTGTGACAGGGTCTCCAGTCACAACTGGGGTGCTTCTGCTTCAGCATATCACCCCCCCCACCCCAATTTGCAGACATCTTGCCAGGACAGATTTCAGTGGAGACGTTTAAGAGCCTGGAATCAGTAATTGGTTAACAACACTTTGCTTGCATTAGTTCCAATTTTCAGCCCTTTTATCTCTTTTCTAATTTTTTTTCTTGTTGTTATTAGGTGTTTATGTGTTTTCTTGATAATATTTTTTTTGAATGTTGTTAGATATTTGTTTTTCAGAGGTGCCTTGAAGAGGTTTTGATGACTAAATTACTATAATTTATACACAAATTGGCTGCCTGTCAGAAAGTGAAAAAGAGAGGAGGTTATTTTGTAATAACATTCTTAAATTATCTGGTGTATTTAACAGATAGAAGCACGTTTATTTCTAAGACCTCTTGAAGTCCTTCTTCTCTCTTTAAATATGTTGTAAGACTGAACACAGGAAATGTTGAATTAAAAAATTATGCACAGACATGCCTTACCTATTTTCATTTTCTGTTTTATGTATTCTGGTTATTAGCTTGAGACAACTAGGACATAAAGTTAAATAGAATTAATTTAATGATATCAAGGAAGAAAATTGAAATTGCTGAATAAAAATTTCTAGTATATGAAGATATTTTTAAGTAAAGAAAAATAATAGAGAATATTTTGCACCTAAGCAATATAATTACATTTTTCCCTGAAAGGTAGATTGATGGCTTGACATTTTTTAATCAGCAGATGTTACCCTTTTCTATATTGAAGAATCTACACTTATGCATTTTAACACCACCATGGCTACTTAAATGAGAGAGCTAAAAAAGATCATTTCAAATGAGTAGAAAATTGAAATCATACTTAATAGTTCATGTGCAAAATCTAAAGGAAAACAACAACAAACAAACAAATGAAAGCAAGCCACTGCCATAGAGTCAGTTCCAACTCATAGTGACCCTGTAGAACACAGTAGAACTGCCCCATACAGTTTCCAAGGAATTCCTGGTGGATTTGAACTGCCAACTTTTTGGTTAGCAGCTGTAGCACCTAACCATTACACTACCAGAGGTATGTGTTAATTGTGAATGACAAACGTCTTTCAGTGATAATGAGGAAGAGTGAAGAATTTCCTTAGGAAAGCTGTTTCTATGAATATGTGGATGATAAAAGGTTTTGCACTAATATTTTCTCAAGTTAAAATGAATATGAACTGTGGATACTTATTTTCACAAATTTACAATTTTTATTTTAAAAAAAATTACAGCTTTCGATTGAGATAAAATGTTAGTTCTTCCTTAAAAGTTCTGATATGAAAATTTCTGCATTCCCACCTAGGAATGAATCATTTCTCACCCTAGCCACAAGCTAGAACTCCCGAGTAACACCTATTAATTAAATTCCCCAGCCAGCTGAGTCCATGGCCCAACGCCACTGGCAACCAGTATAGCACATACAGGGATCCTAAACAGTCCACTGTCAGTCTAACACACCCAGACACAAGAAAGACAGCGTAAAGGGGCAGAGCTCTACCCTTCATTTTTTAAAAGAAGTAAATTTGACCACTGTACTTACGTATTTTTCATAGACTTTATTTTTTAGAATAGTTTAAGATTTACAGGAAAATTGAGAAGATAGTATGGGGTGTAACCACACGCCTAGCCCTCAATTTCCCTATTTTGAACGTATTAGTAAGGTACATTTGTTACAATTAATGGGCTAATTTTGATGCATTATTACAACTAAAGCCTGGTTTTTTATTCAGATTTCCTTGGCTTTACCTGTTTTCCTGTTGCAGACTGCTTAGGTTCCTCTAGGCTGTGACAGTTTTACAGAATTTCCTTGTTTTGGAGGATCTTGGCAGTTCTGAGGAATACTAGTCAGATATTCTATAAGATTTTCTTTTACTGGGATTTGTCTGATGTGTTCCTCTTCATTAGACTGATATTACTCGGAAGAAAAACTTGGAGATCTATTCCTGGAAAATCAGCAACTGAAAACTCAGTGGAGCACAGTTCTACTCTGACACACACGGGGTTACCATGAACTGGGGGACAAGTAACAGCAACAGTAATCAGAGGCTGCGGTTATGGGTTTGGGGAGAAAGACCACATTTTATCACATCATGTCAAGTGTGCACACTATCAACATTGTTAATTACTGTTGATCTTCATCTTGACACCTGGTTGAGGTGGGGTTGTCAGGTTTTATCAGGTCGTTTCACCTCACTCTCCATACCGTGTGGCCCGTACTTAAGGAATGAAGAGTTATGTTCCCCCTCCTTCGGGGCGCAACCTAGATGTACATTGTAGGGAGGGATGGATGAGTCATTCAATAGGCCTGTCTTCCTGGAGGGCCACTCAAGGACAGACTTGGTTTCAGGAAGTGGAAAGAGGGTTTGGACAGTAAAAGAATGCTTCACTGTGAAGTAGCAAAAGTATATAAAAAAGAAAATTTTTTCCTAGCTTTTTGAGAGATACGTGCTTAAATAGGAAACCATGCTGGTGTAGTGGTTAAGTGCCATGACTGCTAACCAAAAGATCAGCTGTTCAAATCTGCCAGGCACTCCTTGGAAACTCCATAGGGCAGTTCTACCCTGACCTATAGGGTCACTATGAGTTAGCATTGACTCAGTGGCAGTGGGTTTGGTTTTGGTGCTTAAATAATTGTACTGTAAACCTACTACCATCAAACTAATTCTGACTCACTGCAGCCAGAGTAGAACTGCTCCATGGAGTTTCCAAGGAGTGCCTGATGGATTCAAACTGCTGACCTTTCTGTTAGCTGCTGTAGCTCCTGACTACTGTACCACCAGGGTTTTTGATGATACTGTAGCCAGGTACAAAGATCTTAACTATTTCTTTATGCTTGTAGCTTTGAATTTGATAATGTAGTTAATGAGGCTTAATTACTAAGATTTTGTGTGAAGTCGAAATTAGAGTTTTGTGATGATGATTGTGAATAATATATTACATTTAAAAGTGTGAAAATTGACAACCTCATAGGGCTATTGCTATTTTGTAGCTCTTGTATTATGCTATGTAATTTTATTGATAAGGTAATGACTCATAAGATAAACTTGCTCTCATAAAATGTTGAATAAAATGTTACTGTAAATCCACCTTCAACAACCTAAGGTGACTGAAGTCTTCCAGTATGTTTAAGTCCTTTTCTTCCTGTATATCTAAATGAACTGGTTACATCATCAGTCCTGGTTCGCTGTGTGGGTAGGGGTGCGCACTTTCTTGAGCATATGTGACATTGTAATTTCCTCCTGCACTGTTACATTGCCCCTGGGGCCTGCTGTCCTTTCTTCTTAGCTGCATTTTCTCTGAAAGAATAAAGATGAATATCTATGCAGTATAAAAAGAAGTGAAAAAAGAATTCAACATTTTATCAGTTTCTTTATTTAAAATTTTAAGTTTCAGTATAATACAAAAGACTAAAATTAACTATCACTTAAGAATCAAAACAAAGATGTTAGCAGTAAACATACATACTTGATTTTAAGCAGCTTTGAATACCATTTATCCTTAGGCAAGTCTGTGCAATTATACAGGTCAATAGAAGTGAGAAAAAAACTGTAGACACTTTAAGAAATGTTTCTGTCGTGTAAAATATGTTTAAAAATACAGTTCATTTGGGATAATGTGACTATTTATAAGGTGTGATAGAAGATATGGTAAACCATATTTGTACAATATTCATTTTGTACTGTTGCCACAAAAAGTTATTAAACCTTAGTGGCTTGGAACTACTCCTTAGTTATATCTTTATTTCTGAGGGTCAGAAGTCTATGTGGTTCAGTGATCTGGGGGGGTGGGGGGGTTGGAGATCTAGCTCAGTGGGCGTAACACAATTATAGAGAAATTGTTGTACCCGTGCTTCAATGAGTAGCATTTTGAGTCTTACAAGAAGATATTCCAATTGGTCTCAACTCTTCAGGAGCAAGGAAGAAGGAAGAAAACAAAATACACAAGGGAAAAAGTTGTCCAAAGGACTAATGGATCACGTCTACCACAGTCCCTGCCAACTGAGTCCAGTACAGCTAGATGTTTCTTGGCTACCACCACTGGCTGCACTGAGAGGGATCATAATAGAGGGTCCCAGACTAAGACGGAGAAAAATTTAAAGTACAATTCTGAGCCTTAAGAAAATACCAGACTTACTGGCCTAACAGAGACTGGAGAAACCCTGAGAGTATAGTATCCAGACACTGTTTTAGCTCAATAATGAAATTCCTTCTGAGGTTCACCCTCCAGCTAAAGAATAGACATGACTATAAAACAAAATGAGACGAATGAGGCCCACCAGCTCAGGGGCAAGGACTAGAAGGCAGGAAGGGACAGGAAAGCTGGTAATAGGGAACCCAGGTTGAGAAGAAAGAGTGTTGATCTGTTGTGGGGTTATTAACCAATGTCGTGAAACGATACATGTTCTGTTTAATGAGAAACTAGTTTGTTCCACAAACCTTCATCTAAAGCACAATAAAAGAATAAAAGCAGTCTGTATGGTTCAGCTGGTGCTCTCACAAGATTCAAAATCCCTATAGACAGAGTAGAACTGCCCTACAGAGTTTCCAAGGAGCACCTGGTAGATTTGAACTGCAGACCTCTGGTTAGCAGTTGTAGCATGTAACCACTATGCCACTAGGGTTTCCAAGCAAGGTTCTGGCCAGGTTAAATTCACTTTTGGAGGTTCTAGAGTAGAATCAGCTTGCATACTCATTCAGATTTTTGGTGAAATTTAATTCTTCCTGACTGTAGGACTAGGATTCCGGTTTCCTTGTTGGCTGCTGGCTCAGGGCTGATCTTTGCTCCTAGAGGCTACCAACATTCCTTGTCATGATTTCCAAGTGGCCCCTCCAGCCACGATGAGTCAGCTGCTCTCCAGCTTTGAATCTCTTCACTTCTCCCTTAGCCTCACACTTTTTACCTCTTCTGCCAGACAAAGTTTATTAGATTAGATCCACTAGGGTTATCCAGGATGATCCCCCTATATTAATGTCCATAACACTAATTACCTTTGCCAAGTTTCTCTTGTTCTGTGATGTAACCTATTCATGGTGCCTAGGATTAAGGTATGGGCATTTCTGGGGTGCTATTCTGCTTTGCCTTCAAGTCCATTTCGACTAATAGGGTTGTTATGAGTTGGAACTGACTGGATGGCAATGGGATTTAGGTTTACTCTGGGGAGGAGTAGTAGCAAAATGGTTAAGTGCCTGGCTATTAACCAAAAAGTTAGCAGTTCAAACCCAGAAGCTGTTTTGTGGAACCAAAGCATGGTGGTCTGCTTCTGTAAAGATTACAGCCATGGAAACCCCCTGAGGCAGTTCTACTCTGTCATGTAGGGTCACTATGAGTTGAAATCAACTCTATGGCAATGAGTTTGTTTTTTGGTTTGGCATTCTGCCTACAGTGCGCAACAAAAGGAGCTTTGGGAGGGCAATGTTTAAACACTTGGCTGATAACCAAAAAGTCTGTGGTTGGAGCCCACATCCAACCACAGATGTAGCAATCTGCCTCTATACAACTTAGGCCTTGAAAACCTTATGGAGTAGTTCTACTCTGGCTTATAGGGTCATTGTGAGTGGGACTCAACTCCACAGCATGTAGTAACAGCATACAAACCAAATTAGGATCGATTTTAGTTCCATATTTTTTTCCCCGTAACAACAACACAAGAACAAAAGAAAGGAAACATCAGTTTGCTGTCTTTCATCAATTTCTCTATTTCCTAAATTTGTAAAACAGAAAATATAATAAAAACCACATTAAATAAAAATGGAATAATGACAATAGAAAGTCTGGCAAGAAATTTTAAAACTTGAAAGTTCTTTTAGTTAAAGAAGTAATCGCCAGAAGATACAGCTAACCTTATCTCAGAAACAAAACAAAACAACCCACCCTCTAAACTATGCATTCTATTTTTTGGCTGGTAGAAGAAATCTCATACAAAAGTAATTTTTAAAAGCCAAAGTAAACCTACAAATTATTTTTGGTGACACAGACTATTCAAGTGAAATCACTGTTTAGAAACATCATTCCCATTGCAAACAGCATGTAGATAAACAGAAGCAAACAACAAAAGGAACCTGAAAACAGTGAGTTACTCAAATTTTAAACTGAAGTTTCTGTTTCACTGTAAAGGCAAATCCTTACCTCAAAAACAACAAACCCACTGCTGTTGAGTCTATTCAGACTCATAATGACCCAATAGCACAGAGTAGAACTGTCCTGTAGAGTTTCCAAGGAGCTCCTGGCAGATTTGAACTGCTGACCTTTTGATTAGCAGGTGTAGCACTTAAACCACTACACCACCAGGGTTTCCAATCCTTACCTAGGTTCCCCAAAAGGAAAGTAGTTATGATTCTCGCCCCCCCCACAATAAACCTTCTGATACAATTCATAATAGGGTGGTAGAGGAACAATAGCATATATCATGTTGTATAATATCTAATTTGATTATATGAATATTTTTAAGCCTACATTATTTGAATTTATTAACAAAGACTGAGATCTTTGGAGGCTTATTTTGTTTTCTCTCTATAACCCATCCAACTAATTGCCTTCAGGTCAACTCCAGTGCATGAGGACTCATCACTTGGTGAAGTTCTGGTACATATAAGTCAGTATATTGATCTGAAATATACATATATTTTTCTCTTATAGAGACAACAGTTAAAAAGAATGTTTAAATTCTATTCCACTGGGATGCCAATTATTGCACAGGGGAGCTGGTGAGAACAGCTCTCTCCAGTTTTGCAAGAAACAGAATAAAATGATCAAATATTTTGTGGTTAAAAATAATTAGTGCTTGAGCCTCTTAAAAAACAGAGATCCTTGTTAAACGGCTGTTTCTTAAGGTTCAAAAAGATGTAAACTATTTCTCTGGTTAATAGACTTTTTGCAATACCTCAGATAGCCTTGGGCCATCGGTGTTGCTAAGAAACAGTTAAAAGGGGTAGGGGAAGCTTGACTCTGGAGAAAGGTTAGCTCTGCACTTCAGAAAGTCTAATTCCTAGTTTCATTATAGAATTAAATTACACTGAAATTGTTAACTCTTGTTTTTTTCTGAACATAGGCAAAGAATGTTAGCCTCACCTAGAATTGCTGCTCATCTCAGTGTTTGAAACCTGGTATTCCCAGCAAGGGCAAAGGTGCAGGCCTTGATATTCTGATGGAAATCTGCATGACATTGTTAGGGATGGGCAAATGATCTGAAAGTCCCCACACAGCCAATACCACTCTGATTAAAGCTTGGCATTTGTTTTCTTGCTCTTTGGAGCAGACAGCATGCTGCCTGGAATTAGAAATATGAAAGGCAGAGGAACTTCCCACTGTGCAGAGAATGTTTCTTGTTCTCCTGTTTTCATAAGTCAGACAAGCCTCAAACTTTCTTTAAAAATAGCTTCGATGGCTCCAGTGTGAATCTAGACCTTCTCAGTGTAGTTTTCCCCCACAATTCTTCATCTCAGCTCTTGAAGTTCTTGTTTGGCTACTTGTTTTTAGCTACATTTAATACCAGAATGTTTCAATTGGCTACATTATTAATTAAAGGGTCTCATTTGTCTAAAGTGAAAGTATCCCTCTTCTTTCACTTTTATAGCTAGTCCTGACCTGCTTCTCTGTTCCTTTATTTATTTTTGTTGATACTATATATTTTCAGTAATGGAGGGTATACTAAATCACTGAGTATATCTGAATTTTTGATAGCTAATGTGGCACTTGGCTGGCAATGTGGTTTTTGTTTTATGCTTCATTCTACAGATTATATCTTCTGAGTTCAGAGGTATGTATGTGTACCAAATAAAAAAATTTCGGAAATCATGTTTGTCCTACCAAAATTCAAGGATTCAGCACTACCTCTTACAAAACTCTGTAAAACCCACAGAGTTTGCTGTAGTTTTACTACCTTCTGGGCACTCTGGGCACATTTGTGCCATCCATAGTCCTAAACTGAGCTCGGTTGCTCTCCTCGTCCCCTCTAGAGCTGCATTCTAGATTACCTGCAGATACATTTGGGCACCTGTAGGATTCAGTCCTCCCAGTAATCTGGGAGGAGGATTGTCTCCTTTTTCTCTCCTGATATGTCACTCATGTAGATGTGTCTGCAGAAATCCCTGCCATGCAGGCTGAATAGACCGCTAAAATTATTTGTAACTGTTGTTAAAACAAACATAACATATATATTCAAATAAATATACCATTTGACCCAGCAATTCCACTGCTTGGGATTTATCTTTTAGAAACAAAGGTGGTCACACGAGCAAACACAGGTACACAAATGTTTATTGAAGCACAGTCCGCAACAGCTAAAAGATGAAATCAACCCAGATGCCCAATAACAGATGAATGGATAAACTAACTGTGGTGCTTATACTCAACAGAACACTATGCTATAATAAAAAAAATGTAGATTTTAGAAAACATCTCATAACATGGTTTGAGTTGGAAGATATTATGCTGAGTGAAACCAGTCAGTATCAAAAGGACAAATATTGTATGAGACTCCTGTTACAAGGACTTAAACATAGAATTATCAACAGAAGAAAATAACTTTGTTGGCTACAAGGGCAGAGGGGTGAAGGTTTATCATAGATGAGATAATGGATAGATGTTAGAAATTTTATTCATTTACTGTAATAAATAAATAATAAAAAGATAAAAATGATGGACATTTATTTAATATGTGATTTGTAAGTCAGAGCATCATTTCTGACTAGAGAGTCAGAACTATTTCAAAGAAGAATGCTCTTTCACAGATTCTTATGTTCTGTATTTTTGTTACCGATTATACATTTTCATGGGAAAAAGAGCTGGAATAGAACTGATAAAACAATTTGTAGTCATGCAGGATTCCATATAGCATTGTCTTGAAGAACAATTAAAATAATTACTGATTTGCCATTAAACATAGCTCTAATCTGATCTTTGGAGTTCTTGTTGTTGAACCGCACATATATAATTTTTTGAAAAAGTATAACGTCCAGGGCAAAATGTTCTTTACTAATTAAGCTATGCTAACCTTTGACTTTCAGTAGAACAGTTTTCTCAAGGCTCAAGGTTCAAGGTCATCTCAGGGCAAAAACTTGGATGGGTTAATTCAGCTTACATGGGATACAGAAATCCAGATTCCAGAAGAATGAAAAAATTCTATCCCTCATTGTTATAAGCGTTTACAGTACATTTGGAAGAGTTACTCAACATGGCTGAGTAAAATCAATACTGGTTATGCTAATAATAATAATAGGATACATATATTGAATGCCTTCTATGAGCCAGATACTTCAAGTGCTTCACATGCTTATTATTCTTAATTTTCACAGAAACCTTTGGCTAGGTCCTAGCATTATCTCTGTTCTCCTGATGAGCAAACAGAAACACTGATAAGTTAATAATGATCTGTTAGAATTAAGTAGCTACTACATGGGAGATGGGTTTCAGGACAAACTAAAATTGGGAATAAGATGTTTTACCTCAGCCTGTTAAAAATGAGGGAAGAAGCTCCTCTCCTTTCCTTTAGATAACTTGTAACTGTAAATTCTAAGAAGCTCCTCTCCTTTCCTTTAGATAACTTGCAACTGTAAATTCTTTCTTTCTTTGAAAGGGATAGAAGTCTAAGAGGTTAACTCAAGGACCAAGTAGCCACCTCCTTTAACCCTGGTTAAGTGATACAGCTGGAAACACTGGTGGCATAGTGGGTTAAGTGTTGCCTCTGCTAACTAAAAGGTCAGCAGTTCAAATCCACCAGGTGCTCATTGGAAACTCCGTGGTGCAGTTCTACTCTGACTTCTAGGGTCGCTGTGAGTCAGGCCCGACCTGACAGCAGTGAGTTCTTTTTAAGAGCTATAGCTACTAACCCAAAGGTTGGGAGTTCGAGTTCCCCAGGTGCTCCTTGGAAACCCTATGAGGAGTTCTACTCTTTATAGGGTCACTGTAAGTCAGAATCAACTGAACAGTGATGGGTTTGGTTTTGGGTTTCAAGGAAACTAGTGTAATCTCAGATTGCCAGGAACCCAAACGGCAAATCTTCCTGTAGCCAGAAGGATACTAATAAATTAACAATTTTATCTCAAAAACATGAGGGTAGTACATTGTACCCATTCAGCTCCATGAAGGGTCAGGTCCCTTTGTGTCTTGTGATTCTTTTTAAGCAGATTATTTTTGATGAATCATCTTCTGGTTTGTCAAAAATAAAATTTCCACGAGATGTCATTTGTGTATGAACTCTTAAGCTTTGTTTGCAATTCATGACTTGGGGGAGGGAGCCCACCTGGTGTGGAGATGAGACTAGAGCTGGGAAGAGCAGTCCAAAGTGGAGGGCTTTATGGGCAGGGATCCACAGGAGCAGGGAAGCTATGCTGGGCAGATTTTGGATTGGCTAGAGCACCTTTTCTTTCCTATAGGGAACTAGGGAAAATTTTGAAGTAGCTTTAAGTGAGTAGGCAAGTCCTGATTGAGTCTCTTAGTTTTCCAGCAGCATCTCTTAACCACTGTGCTGGCAGAGCTCCCTAACCACAGGCATAGAGGTTAGGATTTATTGCACATATTCTAGGGGGACACAATTCAGTCTGTAACAAGCACTAATGCTCTTTTAGAGGCCATGTTGAATTTACTCTTGATTGTTTTATGAATAAGAAATCGCTGACAAGCGCTTTATTAGTAATTACAGATTCCTTCCAATAGTCCTCTGACTGCACGTGCAACTGATACTCCTTCGTGTCAGCAGATCCCTGTCTGTCCTGATGATGGCGCTCGTCTTCTGTGGGAGCCCTGTGGATGGTACCTGTCTCCTGGCATTCACCGCACCTTTTCTTTTCTCGTTTAGCTACTCCCATACCTGCGCCTCCTGGCCCGACCCACTGAGGTCTGCCTCAGCATTTCTGCTACCTACTCTGCCCTGGAATCCCAGGTGGCGTAGTGGGTTAAGTGCTATGTCTGCTAAACAAAAGGTGAGCAGTTCAAATCTGACAGATGTTCCATAGGAACTTTAGGGGCAGTTCTACTCTGATCTCTAGGGCTGCCACGAATCAGACTCGACTTGACTGGAAATGGATCCTTTTTTTATTCTGCCATACTTGGCTCGAAGGCACACAACAACAACAATTACAACAACAATTGTGTCCTACTTTGATCTCTTTCCTGCTGTCTCTGTTAGAGAACCCTTTGGAGAGTGTCTTAGTTATCCAGAAATCCCACAAGTGGATGAGTTCAACAAGCAGAAATTTACTCTCTTACAGTCTAGTCAGCTAAAAGTCCAAATTTAGGGTGTTATGTCCAGGGGAGGCTTCTCTCTCTGCTGGCTCTGGAGGAAGCTCCTTGTCATCAAATCTTCCATTGGTCTAGGAGCTTCTCAGGTGCAGGGACTCAGGGCTCAAAGGATGTGCATTCCTCCTGGAGCTGCTTTCTTGCAGGCTGAGGTCCCCCAGTCTCTTCTTACTTCTCTTTCCTTTTATCCCTTATAAGATAAAAGTGATAAAGGCGACACTCCAGGGAAAGTCCTTTTACATTGGATCAAGGATGTGACTTGATTAAGTGTGTACATCCCACCCTAGTCCTCTTTAACGTGATCTAATCTTGCCTCATTAACCACAGGGAGGGTTTAAGGTTTACAGCCAAACCAAAAAACCAAACACACACTACCTTTGAGTCGACTTCAATTCATAGCAACCCTATAGTCAGAGTAGAACCTCCCGTAGAGTGTCCAAGGAGCACCTGGTGGGTTTGAACTGTCGACCTTTTGGCTAGCAGCCATAGTGCTTAACCACTATGCCACCAGGGTTTCCAGATTTATAATATGAGGGAAAAACTGCCTCAATCACGAAATGGAAGGCAACCATACAACGCTGGGAATCATGACCTAACCAAGTTAATGTGTATTTGGGGAGGACACAATTCAATCTGTGACAGAGAGGAAATATTTACCAGCCTCCTGGTGGTAGCTCTGTGGTTTAGGCCAAATGGAAATCTATCCCATTAGGAAATCATGTAAAATATTGCATTTAGTTTTCTCTTGCTATGAGTCAGACCTGGCTTGATGACAGTGATTTTGTTTTTGTTTTTTTTCATTTACCCCTCAAACTGTCCTTTAAAGGCTTAAATTATAACTTTGAATTCCAGTATTAAAATGTGCCCTGACACACAAATAACTTTAACTCTTAGTTGTCTAACATGCAAGGGGTAAACTACTCTTTCTTCAATTCGTTATCACAAATAGAAACATCCAGTTTGCCCATGTGATTTCATATGTATAGAATCAAAACTGTTGCTGAACTCCCTTGGACCCTGAATTCTGAAGAGGAACTGAGGAAGCTGGACTTAACAGATTTATTATTTCTTCCTGCACACTGGCCTTACATTTTCTCATAAATTCATCATTTATGGTGATTCTATAAACTTTCTTAGTTGTTCCACCCAGTCTCTTAACCCAGGTTCATAAAGATTACCTGGGTGAGCTTCAGGTGGTCTGCAATCTCCGTGAAATTTTATGCAAAATATTGGTAATATGATGCACATGCACATTTTTCTGGGGATAAATCACTCACTTTTAGCATCACTTGGGTGATGCCTCTTGTGTGCCCACTAAAGCCCAGTGGCTGGGAAGCCAGAAGGCCTCATGAGAATGAGGGCTCTGCCTTCTCTGTTGGCCATTTGGCTGTGGGCACCAGGAGGCTATCATTGCTCCAGCCTTAAAGGGAATGTGGCTGCTGTCCAAAAGGACCAAAACTCCAACCAAACCTACTGTCACCCAGTGATTCCAACTCATAGCAACCCTGTAGGACAGAGTAGAACTGTCCCACAGAGTTTCTAAAATGGTCATCTTTATGGGAGCAGATTCCCACATGTGTCTTCCACTGAGCAGCTGGTAATGCCAGCCACTGACATTTTGGTTAGCAGTTAAGCATTTAAGCACTGTTCTATCAGGGCTCCTTGTCCAACAGGTGAGTTCACTTTAGCTGTGCCAGAGCCAGGCATAAAGCACATGAATAGATGTCTCTCGGCTTCCCTTTTTCAGCATAAATCAGTGCCTGTGGTGAGACCCAGTCAGATGCTATGGAGACATTCTTCTTCTCTCTACTAGGATGAAACCTCCAAGAGGAAAGGACATTGTCTCTTCTGTTCAATGCATTATTCCCAGGACTAGGAAGACTGTCTGGCATAAACTAATGTGGGTGAATACACTTTGAAGGCAATATTAAATAGCGAGCATGAGGTTTCAAAAGAGATTTCTCACTGCAACTTTCTAAACATTATATGCTTGTTTATTGCAGCAGTTTTTCTTTCAGAAAGGGCACGACAATCTTGTCTTCACATTTATAAGAAGAATAAGGTTGACGATTCCAAGTTGTGAACAGCATAAAAAATAAATAAATAGGATGATCATAGTTACTGATGAAAAGGGTACAATGAAAAATTAAACATGATGAATATAAAGCTGGTTTAAGCCTTTAAAGGAGGTTTTCCTAATGGCCTCCCAAAGTAGTGATCGTCTGACAGATACACAGCTGTACCTCTGTAGACTGGATTCTCAGCAGAGATGAATGGCTTTCTGAAGTATAAATTTAGGACTGCAAACTTGCAAACTTTTGTTTCTGTGAAAATGCTTATGATCTGGCTTAAAGATGACTGGCCAGTAGATAACATAGTATGTGTTACTCAGTTATTGTCAACTCCTCCCAGTACCAATCTCAGTATGAGTAGTTCCTGACTCACAGTTTTGTTCGGTTGCAGTGACTTCCTAGCAAGTCAATTCTGATGTAAGTCAAAACCTCTTTTTTCTTTTTTTAGGTTTTCATTAGCCAAGCCAAGTGCCATCGAGGTTTTCATTATCACTGCCTTTTACTATCAGCATTTTTAATAAATCTGATCTTTATCTTTGTGGGTTGGCATGAGAATGATAACATCAGCAAATTATGCACTGCCACATTTTATGTAGTGCATATTACTATAAGATGTACCCCTGCCCACCCCCCAAAAAACCAGAGGTCAGAGGTTGTAAGTGAGGTTTGTGGTAACTTAGATATGTTATAATTTAGGGTCTACCAGTAGAACGCACACTCTGTGAAATCAAAGGTCATGGAGCTGAAAGGTGTCTACGACATAGGAGAAGTGGAATAAATATATGTTGGATGAATGAGTGAATAAAAGAGTACATTAATCAATGTTATCTAGGGTGATAGCATTGGATACAACAGCCTGATGGTGAGAAATATATTCTGGAACTGAAAATAGAAGGTTATTAGTCTAAGTTGAAAAATAAGAAAACAATAAGAACAGAGTAATAAAAATGCCATGTCATATGTTAAGACTCTTAGGGATTCCAGAACCCACAGAGTCAGAAGAGCATTCCTAAAAGACACTTGAGATCTCACATGGAAAGTCTCATAAAAGAGTGAAATTTTGTCATGCACGTAAATAGAATCCCCTTTGTATACATGTAGGATGGTGAAGAGTGTGATCACTCATTGTTACTTTTTATATTTCTTGTATGAGCTTGAATGTTATATATACACCAAAATGTGTGTGTGTGTATATATTGAAGGCCAAAGTGTCAGTGCTAGTGGCATGTACATTAGGTGTTACATGTTATTCCAGGCTTGATATAAGGCATCACATATTGTACTAGAGGATAGAATTATAATTGTGGAATATTTAATTTTAATGTTTTTATTTTTAATTTTTTTCCATGACACTTGTAAGTTATTTTCAGAATAAGAAAAATACTTTGATTATGGTCATACTTTAAAATGCTTCAGCATTTACAGTGTGAAATTTTGTGTTGGCTACTTGGGTGCTACTCGGGGCTTAGGGGTGGTTTTAATCAGGAAGTGCACATTGCAGAGGTGGCCACTCTGAGCACTTCTCTGTGTATTTCCATCAGTAAGACCACATTGGCTATTAGCATATTGAATATCAGAGATGAGCTTCTATTGTTCTAAGTGATGACTTATTAATTAGTCCAGTGAATTTCAGAAGTAGGTTCTTATTGGTGACAATACAGAAATCCTAAATAGTTTGGCCAAAAATACTTCAGAGGCATTGCCACCTGTCATGGTAATAAGATGTGCTCCTTCATCCTGGAGGAAGGATGCTGGAGCTAAATTCCTGAATGGTCCAGTATCCACCAAGCAATCCAGGGAATTTCCATTGCCTGATCTCAACCCTTAGGATGAGAGAATCCTGTTTCTGGATTTTTCTGACAGCCTTCGATGAATAGTTATTGCAAGCTGTTGAACTAAGCAAGGAGTCCTGAATGTGCAATGTCTAAGGACTTGGCTGCTGATTGAAAGGTCAGTGGTTTGAAACCAACAGCTGCTCTGTGGGGCGAGATGTGGCAATCTACTTCTGTAAAAGTATTTTAGCCTTGGAAACCATATGGGCCAGTTCTACTCTCTCCTATAGGGTTGTTACCAGTCAGAACTGACCGGACAGCAATGAGTTGAAGAACAGAGCAATTAAAACCTGGAGCTTTATGCAGCTTACAGAACAGTCTGAGGAACACTGATGGGACAATAGTTAAGCATCAGGTTGCTAACTGAAAGGTCATCTATATGAACCCACTCATTGCTCTGTCAGAGAAAATACTCATGATTTGCTCATGTGCAGACTAAACTGAAACCCACTGCTATAGAGTAGATGCTGACTCGTGGTGATCCTATAGAACTGCTCAATAGCATTCCCGAGGAGCACCTGGCAGATGCAAACTGCCGACCTTTCGGTTAGCAGATGTAGTGCTTACCTGCTTCGCCACGAGTGCTTCCACATAAAGATTGTTGTTGTTGTTGTTAGATGCCGTCCAGTTGGTTCTGACTCATAGTGACCTTATGTACAACTGGATGAAACACTGCCTGGTCCCGCGCCATGCCCACAATCATTTTTATGCTCAAATCCATTGTTACAGCCACTGTGTTAATCCATCTCCTTGAGGGTTTTCCTGGTTTTAGCTGACTGTCTACTTTGCCAAGCTCGATGTCCTTCTCTGTTGGAAATCAGAAATGAAATGGAACACATATACTTCAATATCCTAGGTGTTCTAACCACAAACAAAACCCACTGCAGTTGAGTCAATTCGAACTGACAGCAACTCTATAGAGAGTAGAACTGCTCCATAGAATTTTGAAGAAGTGCCTTGCAGATTCCACTCGATGATCTTCTGGTTAGAAGACGTAGCACTTAACCAATAGCCACAGAGCTCAAATGGTATTGGCCATGTTGAATCAGACAACTGTATGGCCTTCTATGCTGGGAATGGCAACTTCAGGAGGAATGAAATGCTGTTGCATTCAACATCATAAAGAACATTTTAAGATCTGTCCTGAAGTACAGTGCTGTCAGTGCTAGGATAATATCCATACACCTACAAGGAAGGCCAGTTAATGTAAGTATTATTCAAGTTTAAGCACCAACCACTAAGGCCAAAGATGAAGAGATTGAAGTTACCAGCTTCTGAAGTCCTGAAATGATTGAACATGCATTGATAATTACTGGTGACTGGAATGCAAAAGTTGTCAACAAAAAAGAAGGATTGGTAGTTGCAAAATATGGCCTTGGTGATAAAAAGATCCTGGAGATGGAATGATAGAACTTTGCAAGATCAACGGCTTCTTCATTGCAAATATCTTTTTTTCACCAACATAAATGGCAACGACACACCTGAACCTTGCCAGACAGAATATACAGGAATCAAATCGACTACATTTGTGGAAAAACATGGTGGAAAAGCTGAATGGCAGCAGTTAGAACAGAACCAGGTGCTGGCTGTAGCACAGACTATAAATTGCACACATGCAAATTCAAACTAAAGCTCAAGAAAATTAGAACAAGTCCATCATGGCCAAAGTACAACCTTGAGTGTCTTCCACCTGAGTTTACAGGCCATCTCAAGAACAGATTTGATGAGTTGAGCACTAGTGACTGTAGACCAAATGAACTGTGGAAGGACATCAAAGACATCATGAAAAAATCAAGAGGTCATTAAAAAGATAGGACAGAAAGAAAAGATGAAGTTGAATGTCAGAAGATCCTCTGAAAGTTGCTCTTGAATGTCAAGTAACTAAAGCAAAAGGAAGAAATGATGAAAGAAGATTTCAAACAGTGGCTCAAGAAGACAAGCTAAAGTAGTTTAGTGATATGTGCAAAGAATTGGAAATAGAAAACTGAAAGAGAAGAAACTGCTCTGCATTTCTTAAAATGAAATAACTGAAAAAAAAAAATCAAGCCTTGAGTTGCAATAGTGAAGGATTCCATAGGGAAAATACTAAACGACTCAAGAAGCATCAAGAGAAGATGGAAGGCATACACAGAGTCATTATACCAGAAAGAACTGGTCTACATTCAACCATTTCAAGAGATGTCATATGATCAGGAACCAATAGTATTGAAGGAAGAAGTTAAAGCTGCATTGAAGGCACTGGTGAAAATCAAGGATCCAGGAATTGACAGAGTATCACTTGAGATGTTTCAGCGAATGGATGCAGCATAAGAAGTGCTTATGCATCTACGCTGTGAAATTTGGAGGACAGCTACCTAGCCAGCCAACTGGAAGAGATCTATACTTATGCCTTTTTCCAAGAAAGGTAGTCCTATCAAATGTGGAAATTATCAAACTATAGCATAGATATCACATGCAAGTAAAATTTTGCTAAAGATCATTCAAAAGCAACTGAAACAGGATATTGACAGGGAACTGCCAGAAATTCAAGCCAGATTCCAAAGAGGACCTGGATTGCTGCTGTCAGATGGATCTTGGCTGAAAGCACTGAATACCTGAAAGATGTTTGCCTGCGTTTCATTGACTGTGCAAATATTCTGCTGTGTGTATCATAACAGATGATGGATAACACTGTGAGGAATGGGAATCCAGAACATTGCTACCTGTGCTCGTGTGAAATCTGTATATGGATTAAGAGGCAGTCATGTGAATAGAACAAGGGGACACAGCATGGTTTAAAGTCAGGAAAGATGTGGCCCAGGGTTGTATCCATTCATTTTACTTTTTCAATCTGTATGCTGAGCAGATAATCTGAGAAGCTGACTTATATGAAGGAGAACAAGACATCAGGATTGGAGGAAGACTGATTAACCATCTGTGTTACACAGATGACACAACCTCACTTGCTCGGAATGTAAAGGATTTGAAACACTTACTGATGAAGATCAAAGACCACAGCCTTCGGTATGGATTGTACATCAACTTCAAGAAAACAAAAATCCTCACAACTGGATCAGTATGCAAGGTCCTGATAAATGGAGAAAGGATTGATGATGTCAAGGATTTTATGCTTCCACACTCAATGCCCGTAGAAACAGCAGTCAAGAAATCAAGACACATTGCCTTCAGAAAATCTGCTGCAGAAGACTTATTTAAAGCGCTGACAAGTAAAAATGTCACCTGACCCAAGCCATGTGAGGGTTATAGCCTAGGAAATCCCATCCAGTGGTTCTACTCTGTCTTATAAGTGTGATATGAGTTGGAGTCTATGGCAACCAATGACAGTAACAACAACAGGACAACGTGTATGGCTACTTTTTGTGCCTAACTGGAAATAAGTATTCATTTAGTAAACGTCTGTTTTTTTTTTTTTTTTTTAATTGTGGCAGAATTGTAGGAGCGCTCACATTCATGTATGTCAGGCTCCTTTGGGAGGAGCTAACAGGAAACATGATGAATTTCTAGCTTAAGTCAGATTGTAACAAACCGTTTAGAAGGGGAGTGATACTTCCAGTTCTCATGCTAGTCGTCACCTCTATAATTTCTAATAACAATTGGCCTTCTGCAAAGGCTCATTCAGGTGGCTTTTATTTAAATTTCTGTAGTTTAGATGAAAGAGGAAGCCTCTGAATTGTCATCTTTTTTTTTTTACCTCCACTGATTGTATTTTCATACATTGATTCTTCTGCACAACTTAGAGATCAAAGGACATGGAAAATGTAAAAAGAATGCCTTTGGTTAAAGATATTAAAAATCACATATCTCAGGCACAGTTTTCCATTTATCATTTTTCAGAGAGAATTACGATTTTTGCTCTTTTAAGTTCAACTGAAAATGTGATGCAAAATATAACTCAGGAATAGCATGTATCAATTTCTCCAAAGTCGGAATGGCAAGGGTTTCCACTCGAAGTTTCTCATTTCACTTTGATTTGTGTCTCTCTTTAACATGCCATGAAACCAGAAACACAAACGCTGTGAGCTGCCTTGTTTATAGGCAAGGTCAGTCGTTCAACAGAGGTCAAGTGGAAATTCACGTCCTTCCAGTGTGGGAATTGGATAGGAATGCTGCTGATTCCTTCTGCATTCAGCAAATATTGTACTTGTTCTCTTGCAACTTGATATACAAATTGTCAGTTTTTAAAGTAAATGAATGATTCTGTATCCTTTTTTTATTGCCTCTTTCTTGAGTAATTTAATGTGATAGGTATTTGATTAAAATCACGTTTCCACTGACATTTCTCATGTTTCATCATTCATTCATATAGTGTATGTGGTGGAAGAAACTTCCTTCCTTTGATAACAGTCATCTATAATATTAATACTATACTCTTTGAAGAATAGTACAGTGCATTATTTAAGAATTATTAAAACAGACAAAATAATTCTGATTTTATTTTTAAGTAAATTGGAGAAGTCTATATTTTTCAAATGTGAAACTTGGTCTCATTTTTGTAACATTCTTTAGATACAAAACATTTTAAAATAGGATGTGTGTTAGCCTTGATTACAGAAGAGATGACTGCAGTATATGTTGTACTTGTCTCTTCATTTCAGATATTGATGTGTAATGCTTTTCCGAAAGTTCAAGTTTCTCTGTCTTCTCTAACCTCAGGGTGGCAGGATTTGTAGTGAGGCCACATTAAGGGTAACCGAATGATCATTCTGTATCTTCCTAAGATCCCATCTAACTCTTCTGCTTTTATACAGTTTATGTGATTTAGCTTGGTTTTATACTCTTAAATCTATGAATCTTATAAATAAATCTAGGGCTTCAATTTCCTCATCTCTGTTATGTGAAGTATTTTCATTAGATGATATTTAAGTTTATCTCAAGTGCTAGCATCAGTTCATTCACTGGCTATCAAACATTCGTTGAACATAGATTGTGTATATGCCTGGCAGTGTGATAAAAGCTATGGATTTACAAAGATGACAAAGAACTTCTACAATTGTAGTAGGGTTCAGAACTAGTTGGGAAGATAAGACACATATGAAAGAATCAATATCAACACAGATTATCATATCTTTGAATTGAGTGGAACAACTTTTATCTGTTATACAACTCCATTTATCTTCAAACATTGGGACAACTAGAGACAATTTTAGAAAGACAGAGACTTTCATTTGGACTGTAAGGCAACTATAGATATTAGTCGGATGAAAAGGAGGATTAAGAACTTAGAATTTTCATGGTCATTTTGAAAAACACGTGATTACTAACTGTGCATATCCTGTGATACTTTTTAGTGGTTACTCTGAGTATTACAATACACATATGCGTATTTCAGTGTGTATGTAACTGGTGTCAACAGCAGGCAGGTGACCATCCCAACTCCCTTTAACATAATCTAGTCTATTACCCACAGGCAGAGATTAGGATTTACAGCATAGGAAAATCACAAAATATTGGAAATAATGGCCCAACCAAATTGCTTTGGGGGGGGGGGACACAGCTTAATCCATGACACTAGAGGACAACGTAGAACGGTGCCATAGGGTTTCCAAGACAGAAAGTAGACGATCACTTTTTTCTCCTGCAGGGCAACTGGTGGGTTTGAACTGTTGACCTTTCAGTTAACAACTAAGTGCTTAATTAACCACTGTGCTACCATGGCCATTGCTACTGAGTCTATTTCAACTCATAGCTACCTTGTAAGCCATAGTATAACTGCCCCATTGGGTTCCAAGGCTGTATTCTTTACTGAAGAAGCTTGTCACATCTTTCTCCTGTGAGCAGCTGGTAGATTTGAAGTGCCAACCTTTCAGTTAACAGCTGAGAACTTAACCACTGCACCTTCAGGGCTACTAGTTGTTGCCATTTGTTGTTCAGAAACTGCAACGTTGTAAATCTAAGTATTTTTCAGTGTATTTATAGGATTTCTCTTCAAATATACTAATTGTTATTATTTTAAAATAGCAAAAGAAAACATAGTAGTATGGGAAACAGTAACATGATGTCTGAAAACTTTATATTAAAAATTGTTTGTTTGCATTACTTATAAAGCAAATATAAACCCTTGTGGTATAGTGGTTGAGTACTATGTACACTAACCAAAAGGTTGGCAGTTCAAATCCATCCGGTGCTCCATGGAAACTCTATAGGGCAATTCTACTCTGTCCTATGGTGTCGCTATGAGTTGGAATCGACTCAACAGCAGTGGGTTTATATTGCAAATTGAAAAGTAAAATACTTGAATTTATTGTATCTTGATTCCTTACAATTTAGTTCTAAGGTAATTAGAAGTAAATGAAGTATTACAAATCATATGTTCTCAGCATTCATTTAACTTTTTAGACTTCTATTCCAGGGCTAAAGATTCCGCAGATAAGAATTCAGATATGTGTACTAAGTAGTGTGATTACTAGTAGAAACTGAAGAATTCAGGAATCAGAAGGCGTGTAAATGCAGTTAGAGACTGCTGTGGGTTGCTTTGTCTTGTGAGTAGCGTGGTTCAACATTTAGTTCCCGTCTATGATATTCTTTATTTAGAAGAAGTATGTAAAATGAATGAATATTTTGAATTGGATATAGTTAAAATGAACTTCTTTGGTTTCTATCAGGGATTCTCCAGTTGTATCTGTTCTGTATTTTAGGATATCTAAGTTTTTTTTGTTGTTGTTGTTTGTTTTTTTTAGTTTAGAAAACGCTACATAATGTTGGCATACTTAATTTAGATTGTTTTTGTCTTATGTAAAACCAAACCCGTTTCCATGGAGTCATTTCTGACCCATAGCAACCCTGTAGGTGCACCTGACCTAAGCCAAGGTCATATGCATGCAAAAGTTGGATAATGAATGAGGAAGACTGAAGATGAATTGACACCTTTGAATTACGGTATTGGTGAAGAATACTGAATAAACTATGGACTAACAAAAGAGTGAAAAAATCTTTCTTGAAAGAAGCAGACCCAGAATGCTCTTAGAAACAAGGATGGCACCCCTGAATCTCTTGTGCTTTGGGCCTGTTATCAGGAGGGATCAACCCTGGAGAACACTGAGCTGGGTGAAGCAGAGGGTCAGCAAAAGAGCAAGACCATCAAGGGGGTGGACCAACACAGCCCCTGCAACAAGGGCTCAAGCTAACAGTGATTCTGAGGATGGGGCGGGCTGGGCGGGGTTCTGTTGCTTTTCACACAAGATTACTATGAGTCAGAACAAACCTGACAGTCCCTAACAGAGTAACATCTTATTATATGGGTGATGTGGTATGCAATACATTACATTTTGAATTTTTATAATTGAGGGACATGGAAGGTAAATTGAAGTTTCCCTTAGACCAAATGAGACAGGATCCATCGTTCCACTGAACTTGACTATTTAAATGTGTACATTTTCGAACTAAATATTAATATCACACTTTGGAACATGTGCTCTTTTAGAAATTTAATGCAAGTGCCTTTCTATCCATCTAAGATGGTGTGACTTGTAATAAAATAGAAGTCTGCACTATAGGGTGGGCATTCTAATTCCTGGCCAACCATCAGGGGCACATTTGTTTTCCTGGAGAAAGGATGACAATCTCTTTAATGCTGTTGCTATATTTATGTGAGACTTTCTAATTAGTTAATACTTGTTCTAGAGCAAAGATTGCTCCTAGCTAATGTTCCCAGTAGGGAATCAAGAATATGTGCCCCAGCCCTCAGGCTAGCAGAAATGTGGAGAGGATTCTCTAACACTAGAAAGAATTACATTAAAACTTCAATTAATAATGGAAAATATAACCTGTTTTTAAAGACTTTTATGAAGAAAATATTTCACTGTGAAAACTCTCCTAGGGCTGAATTCTTCTTACCCGTTTGTGCTACATTCCCACTTACAATGACTATAACTCCTGTATTTCCTTCTTAACCAATGGGACCAGAATGTAAGTATTATCAGAGAAGTATTCTGTTTCTTTTTTCATCTTTCATCATTGACATCATTATCATCTCCATTTATTGATAAACTATTAAGTGTCAGGCACTGTGTTAGTCTTTTAAATGTCTCTTTGATATGTGAGAAAATATCATGCAGCACTGACATCTGTTACATAAGTTTCTCTGGAAATGGTTTTAGGAATATATTTAAAACATCAACTTTCTTGATTAATGATGAAGCAGAGTTACTTTATTATGCCTTTGCCAGTTGTATAATTCTCATTAATTGGCTCAATTTCATGATTTTGAGATTTGAAAGTATAAGTAACCAATTAAGAAACAAGAAACAGATTACATTTATTGTGTAGTTGCCAGGGTCAGACTCTTTGCTAAGTGGATTTTATGAATTGTCTCAAACTTGAATCTACAAAGTAGTACCATGGATTGAACTGTACCCCCCCAAAACGTGTGCGGTCCTTTGACTAGGTAGTGATTCTTCAGTCTTGTGTGATGTTCTGGTATGTTATAATTCCTGCCTCTATGATGTAAATGAAGGAAAATGGGCTGTAGTTGTGTTATTGAGGCAAGACTTGAGTTATGAGATTGTTTTGTGTCTTGAGATAATCTCTTGGGATATAAAGAGGGAAGGGAAGAAAGAAGAGAAATTGGGGCTTCGTACCATCATGAAAGAAACAGTACTGGGAGCACAGCACAGGCTTTGGACCCAGGGTCTCTGTGCCTCAGACGGAAAGACTGACGACAAGGACCTTCCTCCAGAACCAATGAACAAAGCACTCCTCCGGAGCTGATGCTCCAAATTTGGACTTCCAGCCTATCAGAATTTAGAAAATAAGCTTTGCTTTGTTAAAGCCATCTACTTGCTGATATTTCTGTTATAGCAGCAGTAGCACTAAGACAAGTAGCAACTGTTATTATCCCTATTAAGCAAAGGCAGAAATATGATGCTTCAAGAACTCAAAACACTCCTTGTGGTTACATAGCTAATATACAATGAACCTAGAATTAAAAGCTATGTCTGTTGAAGTCATTTTCAGTTCCTGTTCTGCTCATCCCTTTAGGTAAAGACAACTAAAGTTTTGCGTTTTGCTTGATTTTATTTTTCTTATACTTGATAGACAAGTTTTAGCTGGTTATTCAGTTTAACATTCCGATTTACAATATCATTTGCTTCATCTTCATATACTATTAGGTAAAAATTTTCTAATTATTGACCGGGTTCTCTGGATATCATGATAGATGAAGAGCATAACCAACCTTAAATCACGTGACAAGGTTAAGATAAAACCTCGTTATATCAACAGCATCAGTATTAGGTACTTCACCCCGGTTGTGTTGTCCTTTTGCTTACAGCAAGCGTCCTAACTTTGAAGAGTCCTCCTTTGTTGACATTTTTGAATATGCTCACCCAGAACTCCTTCTTCACATCACTTCAACAACTTATAGACTTAGAAGTATAGCGGGTAGTGCTTGGCATGTGTATTTATTAATCCAGTATGTACGTCTGTTGTCATCTTTTCTTCCAATAGAGTCCATCCAACCACTCACTTTATCTTCTACACCTTTACCATAATTGGAATTTTGTTCTTAAATTTTATGGGTCATCCCTCTTTCCCTTGTTCTTAGACAGCTAGTAGGAGTTAACTGAAAATTTGACATTATTTCAGTTACACAGAATTGCAGAGATATTGCAAAGAATTGCCACATAAATTTCACTGGGATAGATCAAACATATAAATGATCTATTTCTTATTATACTATATCCTACTCATTTTAATACCAAGTGATGGATGATTCTTATCTAGATCAGTTATTAGTTTGGAGGTTGCCAGATGTTGATTTTTCTACATCTTATTTCATATACATTTGTTAGCTGGAATTCTCCTGCAGGAAAGAGCTGTCTTTTCTCTCCCATTAATTTCTTTATTAAGTAATCGATTTGTATTAGTATGAGCTCATGGATTCTTATTGTGATCTACTGAATAGACTCCATTACTATTATCATTACGCAAATTGGCTTAGATTTGGCTGCAGGGCATCCTTTTAAGCAGTCTTTTTTGCTCTTTTGACTTGTCTTAATGTTGCTTTGTTTTAAAGCATGTCAACAATCAATTAGACCACGTATTCCAGTATAAAAGGAAATATAAATACAAAAATTATCCTTTCATACAATACAAAATTTATACGTATCTGATTTTCTGTGGGTGTGCGTGCACACATTTATTACTTTATTTAAAAAAGACTTGACACCGAGTAAGACTTTAAGATTTACTGAGTATTGACTTGTAAAAAAATTCTTTAATAACACAATTTCTCCAATGCAGTATCTTCTTTCAGCAATTAAAAAAAGAAAAAAGAAAAGCCACATTTTTCACCTATTACTTTTGCCTAAACAAAAGCTTGTAGGTAACTTGATTCATTCATTCGACTAACAGTGATGGAGAACACAGGGACTTTGCTGGCCTGGAAGGCGGTACTAGAACAGCTCACATAGTCCTCTGTGTTTCTCAGGTCTTTGGAGAGGCTCTGATGGAAAAGAGCTTACTGGCTACCTTGAAGCAATACACTGCAGGCGACAAAAGCACTTATCCAGGCGCCTTAGTTATCAGGAGGAATGTAGAAAACAAGCAGCACCAAAGGCATGTATATGAGGTCTGAGTGCTGGCATGTCACTGTTAGTGCTGTTTAGCATCTTGTGCCACACATGGAAGTCATAGCTGTCACCTATGCAGCCAAAATTGGACTGCATCGCTATGAGTTGACATTGACTTGATGGCAGTAGTAGGTTTATTTCAACTTTAGAATTTTCCATTTATGTATTTTACCCTGCTAAATGTTAGCTGGGGTTCTTTGGTGATACAAACAGTTATGCACTTAGATCTACTTCTGAGTGGTCACAGCTTTGAAAACGTTTCTGAATATAGCTCAGCTCTGACATACAGGTCAGTATGAGTCAGAGTTCACTAAACAGCAACTTTGTTGTTGTTGTTGTTGTTTGTTTTTCAGCCTTTAGTCAAACCCTTTAGAGGTTCATAAACATAACACAAATCAGTTATCTCTTCTGTTGTTAACTTCACAAATTACACCAAGCACATCACATCACATCACAACACAACACAACTGAAGTATCTCCCATACAAAAGGATTTCTTTTAGTTGGGTAAATTATGTTTGTATTTGCTGGGAAGCACAAGGCTTTTGTATCCAATTTATAAACAATATAGTGATTCAAGGTTTGAAAGAAAGATTTGAAAAAAACAGCTCAAAGATTCAAGATGAGAGGAAATAAAAAATAAGCACTACTTCTGAGATAGCAACCTCAGGAAGGAGTGAAGCCTAAGTTCCCACTCCTAAATAAAAATAGCCTAAATAAAAATAGTTAGTTGCAGGAACAAACACATTTTTTTTTGTATTCCGGCTTACATGTATCCCTATACCTACAAGGCAAAAACTCTATGTGAATTTACTTTTGGAATCTTCTAATGTGCCCTGTTCAGAGTGGCCATTATTATCCAATTATAGTGGTGCTTCAGAAAGTAAAATAAAATGAAAACTTAAAAAATAAAGATCAGTGAGAATAAAACTCCAGTTTCAAATGAGATTCAAGAGAGAAAAAAAATATCTTGATAAAATTGAGGCACATTTACGGTATAGTAACTTGACCACTGGAATGATGTTTGATTCTTTGCCTTTTTCAAATAGGCAGTTCAGGTAGGAGGTGAGCAGAGCTGAGACAAACCACAGCCCAGCAGGAGTCATCCTCATCAAACCTAGCCATTGCCTAGCAAGGCCGTAGAGGGAAACAGGTTTGGAACATGAGATGATCTGAAAGAGGGGCAAGTGAATGTTATGCTTCTTCATTTTATCTAATACACTGCATAGACCTAAAAAAGCCCCATAACCCTGCTGGAGTAGTGGTTCAGGGCTATGGCGGCAAACCAAAAGCCCCGCAGTTCAAATCCTCCAGGTGCTCCTTGGAAACTCTAGGGTCAGTTCTACTCTGTCCTATAGGGTAGCTATGAGTTAGAATCAAATCGATAGTAGGTTTGGATTTTTTTGTTGTTGTTGTTGTTGTTTGTTTGTTTTGTTTTTAATCAATATTTTCATTGTTTGCCTGGTTAGGGTGGTTAGTTCAGGTCTAAAATTGAGCTGAGAACCTACCAGTTTCAACCCAAATGAAGTAGAAACAAGCCAGTAACACTGAAACTCTGTGCTCTCTGAGCTGCTGTCAGGGTGAGTTCAGTGACCTGTAAGGGTCTAGCTCAATGGGATTGCCATGTTTGTCTGCTTCTGGAAAAATTTCTGCCTGTGACAGGGCTCAGTCTTACCATTTTTCTATTGCCTATTTTAAGGGAAAATATGTGACTTTCATTCCTTGCCAGGTTTCTGCCTTATACAGGTTCCTGCTCTTGCAGGTTTTACTGTACAGGAAACTCAGTGCTGAGAAAGGGAGTGCCCCAGAGCTGCTCATGAGCAAAATATTCTTAACTTCATTCATCTTGTTTGCAGCTTTCCTGTCTGTGATCTCAACTGATTGCGCTGATTTTAAATCACAGTTATTCCAGGCATGTTTTTTCTTTTAACCTTCTCTTAGAAACATTACAGATGCAGAGGCTTCGGACAACACAACAGTTTAGGCTCAGTGTGGTACATCTTGTATCCTCTTGTTCTGTACAACGTATTACCTGCCTCCCAGCAATGCTTATCTTTAACCTGTGACTTATTTTGTGCTTATCTCTATAGAATTTTCCAACAACCTTTAACAAGTATCACTACAAAGAAAGGTTTCTAATAACATTGCTATTTTTAAATATTAGCTTAGAATATGAATATTTTCTAATCTGCTGTAGTGATTCTGTATGGCATTTCATATTTCTTAAGAGTTTTTCACAGGCCATGTTTAGAATATACCACACTGAGCTCAGAAACTGTGATCGATGTTGCTCTGCACTGCTATGCACTTCTGATATATTATCTCATGTAATCCTCTGGAGGAATAATATTCCTTCAGCATATCTGTGACTTGGGTGCTAAGTGCAGGTAGAAAGAGAGATCAAAACAAACCTTCTGCTGCCCTCATGAGAAATAACATGTGGTAAGAGAAATGTTCTTTTATTTAATAGCAACCAAAATAAATAGACAATTAGAAATTGTTAAAAGTGTCATGAGAATTTAGGCAGTGAGACAAAGCCAACTTTTTAGACAAAGATTATACTGGACAGTAAGACATCTAATGATACTTGTGAAGTGTGCTTCTCAGCTCAAGTAGATAACATGGGGCTAAATGGGCAGTGCCTGTCTGGAGGAGAGATGAGAGGGCCGAAAATGCCAGTTGCTGATGGTCTTGGTGAATGGAGTTGGGAAATACAAGATGGAAAAGGGGAGTATGTTGTCAGATTACAGGGAGAATGACAAGGGTCACATAACAATGTGTGTATAAATTTTTGAATGAGACGCTAACTTGAACTGTAAACTTACACTTATATCACACATACACACGCACTCATGTGTGTGCACGTGATTATGGGGGGTGAGAGAAGACCTCCTTTAGGAAGGAACATGACTAAAGAACTGGAGAAAAGTCTGTACACAGCCAAAAGGGCTGTGACTGGGAAGATAGCATATTTGAAGGCCCCATGATAGGAGATGTTTAGCTCAATGAAGAGCCGGAAAGAAGGTTCGTGTGGCTGGACTACAGAGTCAGGAGGAAGGGTGAGATTAGACAGTGTTATAAAAAATGTTGGTCATTGTCCCAAGAGCAATACAGAGATATGGCAGAATTTGCAGTCAGAAGGATGTTGTCCTGTGTCAGGGACTATTAGCACCAACAAAAAACGAAAAAACCCAAACTCACTGTCATTGAGTTGATTCCGACTCAGTGACCCTATAGATGGATTAGAATTGCCCCATAGAGTTTCCAGGGAGTGCCTGGTAGATTTGAACCATCAGCCTTTATGGTTAGCTGCCTTAGCATGTAACCACTGTAGCAGCAGGGTTGCCAGCACTGACAATGGGTAATCATAATTTCTTTTAATCCCTTTGAAAACAACAACAAAAGTTAAAAGGTGAACATTCCATATTGTCTAGTTCTTCCTGCCTAGTGACTCTCCTCTACTCTGACTACGCACAGCAGATACCTGGAGAATTTCTCAATTACTGCATCCCTGACCCCACAGCGATGGAATTCCTGGTTTGTGGTACAACTCAGATGTTCTTATTTACAAAGCTCTCAGCAGATTCCATCATGCAATCACGTGGAGAATAGCTGTTTTAGGACCTCCTGAAAGAGCTTTCCTGAAAAGTGCTCAGCACATAGGTGGGCACTTAAGTTATATCTTAAGTTGCATGTGGAATGTACCTGAAGGTCAAACTTCTATGTTTAAAAAAAATGGTGTGATTCTAACTGCATAAATTTTGATATGAAAATACAATATAAATGTGATGAGATGTCCAAAGTCTAAATACGCCCTGGTTTGTTTGGTATCTTCTTTCGGTGGGCGTGAAAACAAGCTTTCAGAGCATCGGAAGATGCAATACAGAAATGAGGCATCTCTGCTTGACAGGAGAGTTGTACCGGTTATTTCTCTCTTCCTAGATCAGTTTCCTCAGGAGAATGCCTCTTGAAGCCAAATCAATACAAGTATTCACAGCCCGTCTCTTCCAGAGAAATAATTATGCATCACTGTAGGTTCCAAGGCCATCTTTTCTTCATTTTAGTGCTGTAAATTACTGGTTCAAAATGTCTCCTCCTCTGTGAGATGCAAAAGAACATGATACCCAGTCTCCTTTCTGCTGAGGAGCTAATAATGAGAAAATATTATGTCTGTCTTTGGCAAGTAAAGACCCAGGAGAAATCTAAAGAGTTGTTTTGACTAGCATCTCATTACGAGTGGAAACCTTCATCATTTTAACTTACCAAAAAGATTTTGTTTTCTTATTTTATGAAGTTTGCCTCTAGAAAGCTTGAAATTTTATTTTAATCTCTGGTTCCACATAGATATCAAGATTAATTATTGGAATTTAGCAGACACCAATGTCTTCTTTCACTAAGGTATATTTTACATGATTCTTTGCTGGTGAGAGATAGTTAATTTCATTGATTTATAAATAAGAAATTTATTTTTTAGGAGACCATAAATGTTTTCAGGGCCTACTGTCTTAAAAAAGTTTAGTTTACCAATGCTTGGCTACCAAAGATTATTACAGTTAATATAGAATACGGTGTCCCAAATAATTTTGTGATACCAAAATTATTGTTAAAATTGTTACATGCAATATTTGAGACCAATAGGGCCACATCTCACCCTCTGCAATATTATGAATTAGGAGTTTAACTAGTTTTCTAGGTTACATTTATTCTCTGGAGTGCCCTGTCTCTATTCTTTCACTTTAACCAGATCTTTCTTACTATTCTGTGTTGGCCAATTTGGGGTATCAACCTGGCCAGGCTATACCACCAACTACTGTCGATTCTGACTCATAGTGGCCCCATGTGTGCAGGAGGAAGTAGATTGTCAGGCTTTTCTTCCAAGGCACCTCTGGGTGGCCTTGAACCTCCAATCTTTTGGTTAGCAGCTGAGTACATTAACTGTACCACCCAGGGACCCTTGGCTAGGCTACACCAAACTAAAACTAAACTCACTGCTTTTGAGTTGATTGCAACTCATAGCGACCCTATAGGACAGAGTAAAACTGCCCTATGTGGGTCTCCAAGGCTAGAATCTTTACAGAAGCAGACAGCCACATCTCTCTCTTGTTGAGTTGCTGGGCTGGGGAGGGGGGATCCAACTTTTTAGTTAGAAGCTAATTGCTTAACCATTGCATCACCAGGGCTCCTTTCACTAGCCTATACCATAAAGCTCATTGCTGTTGATTCTGACTCACAGCGACATAGGACAGAATAGAACTGTCCCATAGTTGCCAAGGAGCATCTGGTGGATTTTGAACTGCTGACTTTTTGGTTAACAGCTGTAGCACTTGACCAGTCTACCATCAGAGTTTCTCCACTAGGCTATTAAACAAACAAACAAATGAACGAACAAACCCCACCATTGCTATGGAGTCAATTGTGACTCACAGTAACCCTATATAACAGTGTGAAACTGCCCTGTAGCATTCCCAAGGAGTGCCTGGTGGATCTGACCAGCGTTTAACCACTATGCAACCAAGGTTTCCCGCTGGTCTACAGTCCCCAGTTATTGAGTTAAACATTGCTAGGTGCTGCTCTGAGGGTATTTTGTAGATGGAATTAAAGTCCCTAACCAGTTGATTTTAAGGAAATTATCCTTAATAATGAATGGGCTTAATTCCATCAGGTGAAAGGTCTTAAGAGTTTTTCATCCCAACAAGTATAAAAGGTTTTGTTTTCTAATTTAATTTAATTATCTTTATAAAGAGACATTGCATATTACAAGTGAACATATTTAGCTTACATCACGTCACTCAATGCATGTATTGATTGAGATCTTTAGTGGTTTCCCTCTCCGTGCACCTGCTTGTGTACCAACGTTCCCATCTCATCTTTCTCAGACTTTTTTTCCCGCTTTCTGTTTGGAAATTATTCTTTTGGTTAGTTTGTTACTGCAAAGAACATTTGGCCTGTAGGTGAAATCCATAAAGTTGACCACAGAGGTCTTTTGCTGGCTACAGAGATTTTGTGCATTCATATTTTGGCATGTCTCTATTCCTAACTTAATTCTTGTTTTCTGTTTTGCTTAAGGGACTACAACAATGTTGTCTAGAAGATATTAGTGTCTAGCTGGACAAGCTTCTGTGTTCTTTTCTTTCATGCTGTCAGACACTGCAGGCAGGAGATGTTTAACAGTAATGGAAGTACCAGCTTCTGACAGTTCATCCCTCTTTGTACCTCTCCTTAGGACAGAACGGCTCCTGCCTCCAATGGCCCTAAGGCTGAAGTCTGTATTTCCTTAAGATACTTCAAAGATGATATTAGAACTGATTGCAGACAAGTCTGATTTTCAGGAATATAGTTTCATAGTAATTACTAAGAGGATTCGTGTGTTGGCCACTGAATTATAACTCTCACGCTCACTTCATCTTTATTTTAGCTTCAGTCAGAGGTGCCCAAAGCCAATTTACTCAACCAAAGATGCTGCAGAGGCTGAACATTCTCAGTGATGTCAAGTTATTTCTCTGACTGAGCCTGGACCCTGTAATGCAGATAATTTGAGTTACAGCCCTTTGAACACCAATTTCCAAATATAGATCTGTCCTGTCTGTGATTTTGGGATTACTTTTGTAAATTGCTCAGAGACCTAATAATTGAAATATTTCCCCAAACAACAACATATAACACTCATAATTTCAGGGTATAATATAGAAACAAACTCAGCGAAAACTGAAAAATATTCATACAGCTTCTATTTTGAGTTATTAAATTTCTTGAGATTTTTTTAAGTACTCGTGAAAGAAAAAGGAATAATATTTATCACAGAATTAGGAGGAAGACAATATATTTATCATATAACTCTTTAATTTTATTAATCATAATTAGAAATATTTTTAGAATGCAAAATTTTTTTAATACAAACAAAAAATTCAAAATCGTGTATCACTAACAAATTGCCAGTGCAAATTTTATCCCTTAGGAGAATCCTGTTCAAAATGATTTTTACTGTTAGTCCTTATTGTATATCTTGCACATAGAACATGTATTTTACACTGTATTTATTTATAAAAGGCTTTATATCAATTTATCATCATTTTATTTGTATCAGATGTACAACTAGGTGTTGCTAAGACTGATAAAATTTATTTTCTTTTAAGTGCCATTTTAGAGGAAAAAAGTGAAAATATTGATGCTGGGTGAATCAAAGTAAATTAATCTGATAACATAAATGAATTGAACAAGCTGTGCAGTATAAATATTTTAATCACTTCTTGATCCAGAAGTGCCACATCTACAAAACGAGCAATTATGATCTACCTCTTGGGAGCTAACTGTAATTACAAAGCAATATGACATAACTGAATGTTAATACATGTAAATATCATACACCAGGCCCTTAAATTTCACCTGTGGATGTTTAAAACATGCTTTATGTTTGCTTCTTATGAATACTTTTGGCCTAAAGTAGAGAGGATTGTGAGTTGAAGGGGAATTAGCTGTTATTAAAGAACACTATTTTAAAAAATATTATTCACTAATTCTAAGAAGAGATATTTATAACACTAGAACTGAAAACCAAGCACTTTGCCATCAAGTAAATTTTTACTCATAACAACCTTACAGGACAGGTAGAACTATCCCATAGAGTTTCCAAGGACTGCCTGGCAGATGTGAACTGCTGACCTTTCAGTTAGCAGACATAGCACTTAACCACTACAAGACCAGGGTTTCCTTCTACTGTTGGGATTATAGTGTATTTAAATCCTGTGGTATCTCAAGGAATCCTTTGTGAACAGGGTCATAGTTGGATGCAGTCTGCTGAGTATATGGAACACAACTTTAGATAGAGTTTGGAGGTATGTGGTAGACAGAACTTTAAAAGGGACTTCTGCCCTTGCCCATAAATCATGACAAAGGTCCACTCTTTGGACATGAATGGATTGGACTTGGTTATGCAGATTGATCATATATTGGATGCACTTTATGGTTCTATGCATCTATAGGATATCATCCTGCTGACCTCTGGCTGAAGGAAGGAGAGTGGGTGGAGAGGAGGGGAAAGGAGACTGTTGGGAGGATGAGACATGTATGGAGCAGATAGGAATAGTGTGCTCTCACCGGACAGGGAGAGCAGTGGAAGCTGCACATAGGTGGGCATGTAAATTTATACGGGAATGGACATTTTCACTCAGTCATAATGAAAAAAAAAAAAAAAAAGGACTTCAAGTTCCCTGCCACTGGTGTATACACACCTTCTTTTTTTTCCGTTAAACTAATCTAGGTATTTCTATGAAAAGATTTTGCAGATGTAATTTAAATATCAAATGAGTTGACCTTAAAAAGATTACCCAGTTTGGGCTGATATAATCACATGTGTCTCTTAAAAGCAGAGAATATTCTCTGGCTGGTCACAGAAGGGGAGTCAGAGATTTGAAGCCCATAAAAGAACCAATGCACGATTGCTGAAGATGGAGGGGGCCATGTGGCAGGATATGTGGGCAACCTCGAGGGGCTGAGAGCAGTCTCCACTGATGTCAGGCAGGGAAACAGGGACCTAAATCCTACAACCATAGGAACTGAATACTTGCCTATAACAAGAATAAACTTGGAGCAGATTTTTTTCCAAAGCCTCTAGATGAGAACTCAGCCCACTCGTCATTTTCATTATAACCTTGTGACATGCTGAGCAGGGAACATTACCAGAGTGTACTGCAATTCTGACCTACATAGCTGTGACTTATGTAGTGATTTGCTATGCAGTAATACAAAACATGTATAAGGGGTAAAAGCTCCACCAACGATTTGATCTAAAACAGATTATTATAGACATCTTTTACAAAATCAGGAAGAACCTCAACAGATAAGAAATGATACCATGAAACTTACAGTATGTCTTATACCAACAAATTTCAAAATAGATTTCCATGTAGAAAGTTAGTTATAGGCCCACTTGTCAGTCTTGGAATCCTACCTGTACTTACTTGTATCCTGGGCTTAGCAATCCTACAGGCCCTATATAGTGTTAGTTAATAAGAATGGACTCATGGGACACAAGAGTAAATGAATATGTAACTGAACAGATAGAAAAAATATTTATGTAAATGATGACGTGCATAAAAGATTTTGGTCACAATCTACCTACTAGAAAGATCATTTTCATAAAATTTAGTTTATTATTAAAAAAACTATACTTGATTCCTCACTAGTTTGAGACTCCATTTACATAAAACTTGTGACACATTCTCAGATCTTAAGCAAAAGTGAAGCAAAATGTGCTGTATAATATTTCTCATTCTTTATATATAAAATGCCAGTTTTGAGGAAATTACTGAGAAAATCACCAATGCCCATTTTTTTGGAATAAAGTTAAGAGAAAGATTTCCTGGCCTGCTTCTATGTCTTTCATCTGTCTTCAACTACTATGTCTTTTATCATTACGTCAAGAACTCTGTAAGCTGACCCAATCAGTAAACACAGTCAGAGTTAAAGCTAATTCCCTGTCTATGGTGGAAATTGCTAACAATTTCATTCCAGCTTTTCACAGTAGGAATAGACAAGGAAATGCGCATTCATGTTCTGTATACATTATACAGTCTTGCCTTTGCCCTTACTTCTTCATTTTTTGGAGGTTTTAGTTATTTTCTATGCTTTATATGACACAAGGTGCTTTCACGTCTGTTACAAACAGATGTAAGAGTCCACCAAATTTATTCTTCCCTTCTTAGAGGTGTACCTGTTGGTACAAAGACCTAGCCAAAATCATCAGGATGATGTCTGAGTCCAAATCCACATCCCTTCCTAGTGGAAAATGTTGATTTCATAGCATAATTAAGATACATTTTATGATACAGAAAAACTAATGTTTCATTTCTTTAAATAAAGTAATTTTGAAAGTAGTTTCAGCATATGACCTTTGTCAAAGAGTGTTGCTCTCGACAGGAAAAGGCCATAGACCAATCATCTATTAAGATTGGAATCTGTTGCTTGCATCTGTAGACATCTGATGTATTGTCCAATAACATTTCCTGAATGCATGATGCTTAGCTGCACCATGTATTATTTTCAAATGGGCCACCCGTGTAGGGCAGTCTTATAAAATAACAAATGGTTCCACCCCACTTTGCGTTGCTAAGTGCTTCATTTAGGTAGAAGAAAGCCACTAGCAATTCCAAAGCATCATATTGAAGGATGCTGTCTTCACCGGGAAGATTTACAAACTGGCCAAGCCAGCCTAATTTTGAAAACTATCTTTCATCTACTTAATTTCTCTTCTAAAATATAAAAGTGCACTGCAAATGAAAATGACATTCATGTGGTGCTTAAATCATTTGATTTCACTAAATCACACTATTAAAATTATCCTAGAATTCATGACTTCAATAAGAATTATTTGATTTTTGAAAGTATTTTTTCCTTGATATCAATTTCCTCTTCTCCTACTTGTTTTAAAAAAACCACTCTTAGTTTTGTGTGTATATGTTTGTGTGTATGTACTTGACAGTGTCTCGTAGCCATGATTTTAAAGCTTACTGAAACCTTTGTTGAACTTCTGGAAAAGAGGAGGAAGAATTTAGGATAAACAGAACTAAGTCTGCTATATGGTAGATTTATATAGTAAAATACTCAGCCTTATCCCTACATGGACTGTTATTCAACTCTTAAGAAAGAGTAAAGAAAAACAAAACTGATTAGAGAATAATGGGTGTAGAATACTCTAATTTCTGCTTTCTAAGTCATCTAGTGCTGCAACAACAGAATATCACAAGTGTGTGGCTTTAACGGAAAGAAGTTTATTCTCTCATAGCCGATCAGGCTACAAGTCCAAATTCAAGATGTTAGCTCCAGGGGAAGTCTTGCTCTGTCAGCTCTGGAGGAAGCTCCTTGTCATCAATTTTTCCTTGGTCTGGGAGCGTCTTTGGTGCAGGGACCTCAGCTCCGAAGGACATGATCTGCTCCTGGTGTTGCTCTCTTGGTAGTATGAAGCCTCTGTCTGCTTCCTTCCCTTCCCTTTTTATCTCTTGATGCAAGCCACATTCCAGGGAAATTTCCTTTACATTGCATCAGGGAAGTACTTTTAGAAAGGTTATTAAGGCCCCACCCTAATCTTCTTTGACATAATCCAATTTTGTCCTATTAACCACAGGCAGAGTTTAGGATTTACAACACAGGAAAGTCACAAAATGAAGGACATTCACACAGTAGCAGGAATCATGGCCTAGCCACATGCTATACGTGTGTTTGGGAGGGGTACACAATGCAATTCATGACATTAAGGTTATATGTTTAGTGTTCTTGTATTATGCGTATTAATGTATACATTTATACGTATAAATGTATTAACACTCATTTATATACATGGGAAATTTCTCGGAGTTAAAAAAGAATTATTATCTCTGGGAAGCTGACTTGACAATTAAGAGTAGAAGAAGAGTTTTCTGGAGCCCTGATGGCACAGTAATTAAGAGCTTGATGGCTAACCAAATGTTGGCAGTTTCAATCCAATGGCTGCTCCTTGGAAACCTCATGGGGCAGTTCTGCTTTGTCCTGTAGGGTTGCTATAAGTTGGAATCAACTTGAGGATAATGGCTGTTTGGTTTATACACGTTGAGCCCATTAAAATTTTTACCATCTGTACTTTTCATTCAATAAGATTACTTGAGGCCCAATTGGTTATAGTAAAAACAAAGTGAGCTGGAATCAAAATTTAAGAGAGGTATTATTCTGCTAAATTATAAGTTCTATGACCTCCAAAAGGCCCTGGTTGTCCACCGCTGTATTGTAATTGCCTAGTGAGGCATCTAGAATGTGTTGGATGCTCAATATGTAGTTTTGAATGAGTAGTTGTATACAGTAGGTTAAAAAGCAAAACAAAAAAACTAGAAACTCCCAGGAAATTTCTGTATATCAAGTCTGTATGGAGGCCATGCTCATCTAGAATATGTTTTCAGGCAATAACAAGATACAGGGTAACTGGTTTATGCCCCTAGCAATGGCTAAGTGTGTCATCAGTTCATGCAGGTTGGGGCAGTACAGGTAGTTAGAAAACCAAAGCCAAGGAGGACATCTAGGTCCAGTTCAAGGGATTGGCCAAAGAGAATTTGGGGGAAAACTGTAGTGACAAGCATTTGTGTGCCCAAGGCTGACCCTGAGACCACCAGAGATTCGCCTTTGATATGGACAACTTACAGCAGACTTCACTACTCAGCTGAGGTGCGTGTGCCCTGCCAAGAATTAATAAGAAACTGGCAGAGGTAGAAGATAGGAGTATTTCGGTCAATTTGGTGATGCTGGTACAGAAGAAGAGAAGCCCAGTGAGGCTCCAGTTGCTCGTATTTTTTAAGCAGAGGTCTCATTTTCAGAGGACACCACATAACGGACACTGCGTAGCTGGTAGTTGTTGATGATTGACCCGATGTCGGTGATGGAACTTCCTGAAGCACCTGCCTGATGTCTTATGTCCTATCAACCTTTAAATTAGTATGTACTATTTAACTACTTCAGAAAGTCATTAGGGACACTCTTCTTTTCACTTTTTTGCTCTTTTAAGGTCTGCAGATAATCTGGCTTATGAAAACAATAGGAGGCAAATGTATTTGATCAATACCCCATTAATGAAATTTGCAAGTATAAAGTACTCAGCTAGTAGCCCAAAAGTCAGCAGTTCAAAACCACCAGCCTCTGTTCAGGAGAAAGTGGCAGTCTGCTTCTGTCAAGATTTGCAGCCTGGGAAACTCCGTGGAGCAGTTCTGCTCTGCTCTAGAGAGCTGCTGTGAGTCAGTGTTGACTCAATGGCCGTGGGTTTATTTGATATGACCTCCATTTGTATGTGTTTATGTCTTCGTACAATATGAACCTAATCTACTGTATTAATATGTGAATTGTAGGAGCTATCAAAACTGGAACATTTTTAAGGAAGGGATTTTTAAGAAGTCATGATAGAAGTTCTAAGGTTGTTCTCTCACTCCAGACAATCTTGCCTAACCCTTTGAATGTCCATGAACCCTCTACCATCTAGCTGATTCCAACTCATAGTGACACTATGGGTCAGAGTAGGACTGCCTCATAGAGCTTCCAAGGAGCACCTGGAGGACTTGAACTGTCAACATTTTGGTTAGCAGATTAACCTTTTGTTTAGCGCTTAACTACTATGCCACCTGGGTTCGTAAATATCCTAAAGACGACCATATGCAGTGCCAGAGGAGGTGAAAACCAAAATACCAAATCCACTGCTATCAAATTGATTCCATCTCATAGAGGAGGTGAAGCCTGGAGCAACCAAGTAGCCTAGACCCATTGCCAAGGAGCTGATTCCTGCTATTATCAACCCTATAGGACAGGGCAGAATTACCATGTATGATTTCCCAGACTGTAATCTTGACCAAATGGTCCCAGTTCTACTCTGCCCTATAGGGTAACTATGAGTCAGAATTGCCTAGATGGCAACTCTTTTTTTTTTTTTTTTTTTTTAATATTTAGAGAAGCAGACAGCCACATCTTTTTCCCATGAAATAGCCAGTAGGTTTGAACTAATGACTGTTTAGTCAGAAGCCCAGTGCTTAACCACCACACCATCAAAGCTCCTTGAAGCTTGCAGTAAGAACACTAAAACTGACAAACTATCAACATAAGATGGAAAGACAAAGGAAAAGGAAAGACAAAGACAGAAAGTGAAATACACATCCTGCAGTAAAATGTGACTGCTGTTTCATAAAGGGAGAGAAGAAAGCATCCAATATTGAGATCCCTGATAATATTTTGTCCAGAGTAATATAGCCTGTATAGTAATCAGAATTTCCTTAACCACACTACCCTGTAGGGCATCCGGCCTGATTTTCAAAGTATCTGTTGTTACTTTTTATTTAAAAATGGCTCATCTCATAGTCCATTTCATCAATCACATGAGTTAGACTGATACTGGGATGTGATGTCCTAGCAGATTCCTAATGTTCTCACTGGACTTGCTCCCTTCATCATTCCTAGCCACCCCAGAGAAATATGCAAGGGAAAAGCAAAACAAAACTATTTTGTAAGATATATAAATATTTTCAGGAGAGATTCCAGCAGACTGCTTTATTCTTAGTGTAACCTACAGACAAACCCAATGAAGGCTCCCGTCCCCATTATGCCATGACTGTACTGATACAGACTGAAAATACTTTGGTTTATAAGATTGTATATGCTTAGAAACTAAGAAATTTTTTATAACTGACATTGTGTTTTTGGTGAAAGTTTACACAGTCATTTAGGTTCTCATTTAATAGTTTTCTCTGCAAACTGTGCAATGACATTGGTTACGGTCTTCACAGTGTGTCAACATTCTTGTTATTTCCGTTCTGGTTGTACTGTTTCCAGTAAATATAGTTGCCCTGACCCTTACCTTTTCATCTTTGCTTTAAAGTAACTGTTGGCCATTAGGTCGAATATAGATGATTTTTTGAAAGGGATGCAGTAGTTATGGGTGATGTTTTTATTTTATGAACCAGAGTATTAAATTAGCTAAAAGATTACATAAAGGAATAGTTTTGATTCAAGGTTTAAAGAGTATCTCAGTGCAGTTGTCTCTGGGAGTCCACTAATCTCAACTGATGTAGGAAGTCTGGGCCTTTTAAGAATTTGAGTTCTGTGCCCTGTGATTTTCTCATTCTGTCAGTATCCACCTATTGTGGTGGTTCTGATCCAAATGATCAATGGTGACACCAGAAGAACTGTTGGCCTCAGGATAGATAGGCTGGTGTTTGTGCAGGCATTTTGACATGTAGTCTAGTTTCTTCTCTGAGTCCTGGGTTTCCTTCTTTCTTTTTTGCTGCCAATGAGTAGAGACGAACAGCAGTTGCATTTTAGAAGGCTGCTCACAAGCTTTTAAGACCCCAGACACTACTCAGCAAACTGGGATATAGAATATATACTTTATATAAGCTATATCATGACAATTACCTGAGTTCTTCTATGAAACTATAGTGCTAAGCCTTTAAACCCAGAAAACCAATTCCATGAGGTGTTTGGTTGTATTTAAGAGGTCTCCTAAATGTGCCCTCTAGATGCTGTATTATATATATGAATATGTCTGCTTGCACACATACACAGGGTATTGTTAGATGCTAATGAATTGGTTCCAACTCATAGTGACCCTATACAACAGAATGCAATACTGCCCAGTCCTGCATCATGTCCACAATCATTTTTATGCTTAAGCCCATCATTGCAGCGACTTTGTCAAGCCATCTCACTGAGAGTCTTCATCTTTTCCACTGACCTTCCACTCTACCAAATATGACATCCTTCTGTAGAGACTAATCCCTCCTAACAATGTGTTCAAAGATAGTCTCACTGTCCTTGCTTCCAAGGAGCACTCTGGCTGTACTTCTTCCAGAACAGATCTGTTTGTTCTTTTGGCGGTCCACGGTACATTCACTATTATTCTCCATCTCCACAATTCCAAGGCATCACTTCTTCTGTCTTCCTTGTTCATTGTCTACCTTTGGCATGCATATGATGTGATTAAAAATACCCTGGCTTGCATCAGGCACACCTTAGTCTTCAAGGTGACTTCTTAACTTTTCAACCCTTAAGGTAGGTCCTTCCAGCAGATTTTCCCAGTGCAATGGGAGTTTTGATTTCTTGACTGCTGCTTCCATGGGCATTGATTATAGAACCACGTAAAATGAAATCCTTGGCAACCTCCATCCTTTCCTCATTTATCACGATTCTGCTTACTGGTCCAGTTGCAACGATTTTTGTTTTCTTGAGGTGCAATCCATACTGAAGGCTGTGGTCTTTAATCTTCATCCATACCTGTTTCATATCCTCTTCACTTCCAGCACTGTAATTTGAAGGCATAGATTCTTCTTCTGTCTTCCTTATTCATTGTCCAGTGTCACATGCATATGATGTGATTTATGTCACTAAGCTGTACACAAGAGAGAATGACATTTTGGTAAATTCTATGACACATATAATTTTAGAACAATAGCAATAACAGCCAAAAAAATACATCTTCGGTTATTAGCTATGTTTTCATGCAGATAAGGCACACATGTTAAGTTTGTCTGTCAACTGCTCCCTCCCACCACAAAGTATTCAGGCAAAAATATGGTATGTATGTACATACAAGCACATACATAAATTTACACACACACACACACACACACACACACACACACATACTTAGAAACCCTGGTGTTGTGATTAAGTGCTATGACTGCTAACTGAAAGGTCAGCAGTTCAGATCTTCCAGGTGCTTCTTGGAAACTCTATGGGGCACTTCCGCTCTGCCCTATAGGGTTGCTATGAGTCAGGATTAACTGGAAGTCAGTGAGTTTGGTTTTTTGATTTATATACCAACATACCATAATTTTTACCCAAATAATGCGTGACATCTATGTTTGTTTGCCAGCTGTTCCCTATCCCCACAAGGTATTTTCATAAGCATTTTATGCTAATTTTTAATGCATAGAAAGTACTGACATAGTGGCACTTACAGAAATGCCACATGGTGGTAGGGAGCAGTTAACAAACAAACTTAGAGGGTGTGCATTATTTGCAGGAAAGTACAGCCTATGACCACACACGTTTTTTTGGCTGTTGTTGCAATTATTCTAGAGTCACGTATGTTACAACGTTTAGCAAAATGTTTTTTTGTTTGTTTGTTTTATTTTCCTCGTATACAGCTTAGTGACCTCATTTTCATTGGTCAGGCTATGTTTACTTCAATCACGTTCAGTGTTACCATTCCCATCACCAAAAGTAATGTCTACTAGAGAGTCCTTCCCCCTCTAGCCTGATTCCCAACCCATCCTTGGTAACCACCAATGAGCACTGGTCCTTGTATATGTATCTATTCTTGCCTTTTTATAGAAATGGTATCATGCAGTACTTGTCCTTTTGTAATTGTCTTATATTACTCAGAATAATGTCATCCATATTCATCCACTTCTTGATGAGAAATTATTGAGGAAGACTTCTGCCAAAAAAGAAATTATTTTGGGGGTATCAATTAGAGCTTGTCTATAACAAGTGTATTTTTCAAAGGGATAAAATGCAATGTTATTGATTTCAACAAGCTTTTATTGATTGCTTACTAGGGATAAAACTTCTCTATAAATTGCCAAGATATGCCCAGGAACCTCTTATTTACCCAACACTTTACTGTCTAATAGGTGGAATAAGACAGGTACAAAGCAACATAGAAAGAGCTCTTTTATCTCTATCCTTCCTGCTCCATCCGGTAGCCAAGATCCTGGTCCAGACCTCATTCCAGATAGACTCAGTGGTCAGTTTGATGAGTATGCATTCTCAGAGGGGCTTTCTGAATATAGGGAAATTAGCACTCATTCTCTCTTCTTTCAGCATCCTGTTTTATCAGTTTACACCCTCCTCTTCATCCTTTGAATCATTAGTTAATTATATAAACACAGGGGTAGTTTGCAGCCTTGCTGTATCCACCATAAGGACCAGGGTCCAAACCCCATTTGCTACCTGCTATCTACAAACGTCCACTGTGACTCAGTCATAGTTGTGGAGAGATTAACATTAATCCACAATCAGTGTCTGGCAAGTTCTAAAGGGTAGTACAGCTTTTCTTTCCCCAGTCCACTGGTTGCCCTAAGCAGGTGATTACTAGTCTTGTTGGGGAGAGCTTGTGCAAAGATTTATGGTGTAGTGTAGCAGTATCGCAGTATCTGTCCACATAGATGGGGGCCTCCCCTTAAATTAAGGGGTTCCAGGTCTTTGAAGTCAAAGGGAGGCTATGATCATTCACTATGGTAAACTTACAGTATGTAGGTTAAACAACATTCTAGAAAGGTGGGGAGATTATCTATTACACTGTGAGTAATCACTGCCTAAGATTCATACTGTGATCTCTGTCCTCTTATTTTCTGTCAATTAACTGTTGCCATGTGGCCTTTGGAAGTCTACTGTCCTATCACCTGCCCTGAAACCAGAGATATACATTACCGCAGGATGAATTTAAAGCAAAAGGGTCATGGTTAAAGAATTGTGCAGCACCTAAGCTCAGACAGAAGCCCAGGGAATCGCTATTATGTTTCACAATTTAGATTTTAATGGCATTTATTTTTGTTTTAGCTGCTGTCAAGTTGGTTCCAACTCACAGGGACCTTACAGAACGAAACACTGCCACTCCTGTACCATCCTCGCGGTAGCTGCTGTGCTTGAACCCGTTGTTGTACCATTTCGTCAGTCCGTCTGTGTAGAGCCTTCTGTTTTGCTACCTTCTACTTTGACAAGCATGCTATTGTTCTCCAGGGGCTAATCCTCCCTGATAACATGTCCAAAGACTATGAGATGTAGTCTCACTGTCCTTCTAAGACAAATTCTGGTAGTACTCCTTCCAAGACAGATTAATTAGTTCTTTGGAAGCCCATGGTGTATACAGTATTCTTCACCAACCCCACAATTCAAAGGTGGCAACTCTTATTCAGTCTTCCTTATTCATTGTCCAGCTTTTGAATATACATGGTGATTGAAAATACCATGACTAGGGGCGTGTGCACCATAGTATACAAAGTGATGTCTTTGGTTTTTACCACTACAAAAGGTCTGCATTAGATTTGCCCAACTCAACATGTCATTTGATTTTTTGACTGCTTCTTCCATAGGAGTTGACTGTGGATCTAGGTAAAATGAAATCCCTGGTCATTTCAATCTTTTCTTCATTTATCATGATACAGATTTGTGGTCCCACTGTGAGGATATTTGTGTTCTTCATGTTGAGGTATAATTGTCTTCTTTTCTCATTTTCTTTCTTTGTCAAGCTTATATAGATTTGACTTCAGACCTTTTCTATCTCAAATGTGTTTTTCTCTTTAATCACTAGAATTGTACCTGGTATAATTCCAAAATTTAATAAATATTTGTTAAATAGGTAAAATAACTTATTTAATAAATTGTATATGAAATTTAAATGCATTTAAAGGAAATAAATGCTCATTGAGTTTCTACTTAACTCTTATAACCTGTACTCATTACTGTTGAGTCTGACTTACAGTAACCCTATAGGACAGAGTAGAACTGGCCCATAAAGTTTCCAAGGAGCACCTAACGGACCTGAACTGCCATCCCTTTGGTTAGCAGCTGTGCTTTTAACCCCTACATCTCCAGTGTTTCCACTTTACTATTAATGATCATTTATTATCCAAGACAGGATACCTCTAAGAATAAAAAAAGCCAAGTGCCGTCGAGTCAGATCCGACTCATGGCGACCCTAAGGAGAATGTTATTAATAATTGTAATGGTATAATTGTTAGCAAATGGAATGTGTGTAGATCAAAAATATGTACTCTACACTGCACCAGATATTCAAAAAACAAAAATGTAAAGCATTTACAGAAAATTCTTCTAGGAATACTTAATGAAATTTTGCTGTAGGTAGTTTATTTCTTCATGTAAGAGAATATACAAACACACACATATACCCACAAGCACACACATCTATGAATTTGTGAGTTTCATGGAGAACGAATGTAGATATCTATTAGTAGATAACAACTAACAGAAACATAGGACTTAATGTCTAACTTAGTAGTTATTTAAAGTAATCCCTCCAAGAACTGGAAAAAAAGTGTGGGGATGTTGAATTAGTAGATAGGTGTCTGGAACCACTGAGTGTTTTGTGGTTGACTCTAATTAAAACATTTTCTTATTAAATAATGTGATAAGAGTTTTCTTAAGATATCTTGAAAGTGTAACCTGTGTTAATTAGGTGTCAGAGACTCATTTGGCATTCATGTCTATTCAAACAGATAATCTGCTAATATTCTCGGGGACTTTTCATTGTCTTAATTATGCAAGCATGGCAATTATAAACAATAGAAAAACACGAAAGAGTCATGTTATTTTTTGCTGTTGAAAAAGCTTCATGTTTGAAGGCCTCATTCCAGGAACTCAAAGCATCAAGAAATGTGCCCGTATCTGACTCTTGCAGCTAGAGATACTATCTGTTATCCTTGTCAAGTTTGTAGAATTGGTTGACATTTACCATTTGTGCTTTTAAACTACCCACTCCTACACCTAGTGTCTAGACCAAAAAAAAAAAAAAAAAAAAAAAGGCTCAAGAAGGCCTCCTGCCAAATGCACACACTCTTTATGGCCAACTGTGTCTCATATCCCCTATCAGGATGACTTCCACTTGAACAATGTAGAAGCCAAAGGTCCAGACAGGAGCTAGCCATTGTATAAAGGTTACTTTCCCCTGACATGTCTTAGGAGAGGGAATCTGTAGGTCCAGAATGGAGGGAGAATTCTGGAAGATGTAAAGAAATGATAGGGAGACCTTTATGATATTTTGTCTCTTGTGAACAATAGTTTGACCTCTGTGAGAAGTGTGCAGCTCTATGTGTTGTGTTTGTGATGGCTGCCTGGGCTAGTCTAGTCAATGAAGCTGGAAGAAGGAGAAAAGAGAGGCAGCTGGCAACCCAACCCCCTTCCAAAGTGAGCACTGTAGCTGCTCAATTGCTGAATATTTTTAAATTGTGAGTAAGTGAAAGTATACAATCCAAATCAATTTTGCATGCCTGCTTATCTATAGCTCCTCTGCCCTCCTTGCCCCATGACAGCACACTCCTCCTTTCCATTTTATACTTGTTGTATCCTTTTAACAAGCTCCTGACCTCTCTTCTCTACCTCTTCTCTCCTATCTTGAAATACATCAGTAGGAAAGCCTCCAATAAGTACATAGAACCATAAAGTATTTTTAATCTCAAACGGGAAACAAGCCAAGCCAAGTGCCGTCGAGTCGGATCCGACTCATGGTGACCCTAGGGGCCAGGGTAGAACAAACACAACTCCATAATTTTGTAGTCCATAAAATTTATTAAGCATACATTATAAATTTGGAAACTGTAGTGTATGCAGTTGTTAAGAGCTGTGGCTGCTAACGAAAAGGTCAGCAGTTCAAATCTGCCAGGTGCTCCTTGGAAGCTGTGGGGCAGTTCTACTCTGTGCTATAAGACCACTAGGAGTTGTAATCAACAGCAATGGATTATTTTTTTTTTTTTGAGTTCGTGTATTCACCTCAAGGACCTTACATCCACTATAAAAGTGATCATGGAAAAAAGGAACAAGCCAATACTCCCCAAATTACACATTCTAGAAGTGGTACGAATGAAACAAACACAACATCCACCTATTGCGTGTTGTTTTTGTTAGATGCCATCAAGTCAGTTTGGACTCACAGCAACACTCTGAGCAACAGAAGGAAACACTGCCTGGGCCTGTGGCATGCCTACCATTGTTTTCATGCTTAAACCTACTGTTGCAGGTGCTGGGATAGTCCATCTCCTTGAGTTTATTCCTTTTTTTCACTGACCCAAGCATGATGTACTTCTCCAGGGCTTGATCCTTCCTGACAACTTGCCCCAAGTGTGTAAGATGCAGTCTAGCCATCTTTGCTTCCAGGGAGCACTTTGATTGTACTTCGTCCAGAACAGATTTGTTTGTTCTTTTTGTAGTCCACAGTATATTCAATGTTCTTCTCCAACACCACCATTCAAAGGCATCAGTTCTTCTTCTGTCTTCCTTACTCGCTGTCCAGCTGTCACCTGCAGCTGAGGCTATTGCATAGCCTCAACTAAATTTCCCTCAGTAACTTTAAGCTTTATATATGCAGTGTGTATTTGATTTTTAAAGCATTTCTCTTTCTGTTAAAGCTATTGCTATACAGTCATGATAAGTAGAAACCTTGAAAACAGTTATTCTTTCACCTTTCTAGCTCTCTGTATCAAATTAGGCATAAAGTCCTGTCAACTTGACTCCTTACGTGTCCCTCAACTTTGCTTCCTTTTTCACACTCCCACTTTTACTTCCATAGGTTACACTTTCATATTTCTGCTTTCATATTCTATTTTAACCACCTTCAAATTCATTTATTTATACTTCTTTGGTCAAAGTGGTCTTTCTGAAATACAAAATGATGAGGGTGGTTCCTGGCTTAAAATCCACCAGTACCTATTGTAGTGGTTCACAAAGTCTATCACATGGAAATGCTCATAGAGATTTTACACATGTGCACATGCACACAGACATGCTTTGTGATCAGATAAGCTTGTGAAATTTTGAGTTAAATTGATTGCAGGACCTCTCAGGATCTTTAAGGGGGTCATGTACAATGAGACTATTCAAGGAGACATACCCTATTACACTTCTCAAATTTGCTTCTTGAATCTCTAAATCTCTATTGGAACTAGGTTTCAAAGAACACATTTTAGAAAATTCTGGTCTATTGCACAGAGTTAAAACATTTTAGCATAGCTTATAAACACTCTGAGACTTATCTCTTCCATTTATCTTTAATCTTTTTTTCTATAACTTGCTTCTTCAGCAACCTATTTCAGCCATTTTAAACTATTCTTATCCAGATATATAGTGCTGTTCCATATCTTTACTCGTATTTTCAAGGCAATCCTTTCATTTGGATCTTTATATCTCCAGGGCCGTGTTTAAACATTTACTTTCCAATAATTCTCTGAATTGTCACTGCCTTCCTAGGTAAGTTTTATCAAAGCCTTTTTATGATGCCATTATTCTTACATTTTAAGTCACGATTATAGATTGTAAACTGCGTTTACATTTGTTTCCTCATCAAGATTCTTTTTTTAAAAAAAATTTTATCTGTTGTTGATACCATACACAACTCAGCATACACCAATTCAGCAGTTTCTATGTGTATAATTCAATGATACTGATTACACTCTTTGAATAGTGCAACCATTCTCACCCTTCTTTTCTAAGATGTTCCTCCTCAATTAACATAAACTCTTCACTCCCTAAGTTTTCTACTTAATATTTTGAGCTGCTGTTGCCAATTTGATCCTGTATAAGTGCCCAAACCACTGTTGTTAATTCAATTTTGACTAATAGCGACCCTATAGGACCAAGTAGAACTGTGCCATAGAGCTTCTGTGGAGCACCTAATGGATTCAAACTGCTGACCTCTTGGATAGCAGCTGTAATGCTTAACCACTGTGTCACCATGGTTTCTGTCACACAGTATTTTATTCAAAAACACTTTTCAAACTCAGTGTATGAATGTGTTATTCCTCTGCTTCAACAATGCATACAGCTTAGAGAAATTTGAGAAAAAATGAATACCCATCTAGCCAAATAGTTTATACATTCAGTCAACACATCATTGAGCATCTATTGTATTAGACATTCTTCTAAGCATCATGGGATACAGTGATAATTTAACAGTCATGATTGCTGCATTTGCAGAATTTAAATCTGGAGTAGGAGAAAGAGTAAAATGAGAGAAAAAATTTATTAATGATTACAACAAAAAGATATAAAATTTTGTGGAAATATATGACAAGCAGAACTTTGTGAAATCAAGAGACCCACATAAACAGAAATGCCAGAACTTTTCCATTAATACCACGATACCTTTACTATAATGGGACAGTGTACCAGCCAACAAATAGCAGCATTCTTCTTTAACAACTGTTGTGACAATGAGTGAAAGCAACTTGGGTGTACCTGACAACACACAGTAGGGGTTTGATACTGTGCATGTTAGAGACACCACAGGTTACATTGTCTTCAAAATGAAGAAGTCAGTTCTTCTGCCACAAAAATTATGTGCCTAATTCAAAGTGGCTTCTTGATTCACACAGTGTTCCACAGCCTCATCTGGCATCAACATCATAAAATGGACCATCATTGAACCAGAGGCAGCCAGAAAAATGAAGTTTTTCTAAGTCATTTACTCTTTTTTGTTTCTTTCTTTTTTTTATTATTATGACTGAGTGAAAGTGTCCATTCCAATATAAATTTACATGCCCACCTATATGCAGCTTCCACTGCTCTCCCTGCCCGGTGACAGCACACTATTCCTCTCTGCTCCACGCATGTCTCAACCTCCCAACAGTCTCTTTTCCCCTCCTCTCCACCCACTCTCCTTCCTCCAGCCAGAGGTAAGCAGGATGATATCCTACAGATGCATAGAACCATAAAGTGCATCCAATATATGGTCACTCTGCATCACCAAGTCTAATCCATTCGTGTCCGAAGAGTGGACCTTCGTTATGATTTATGGGCAAGGGCAGCATCAGGGCCAGGGGCCATGCTCCCAGGGGAACCCCAAAGGCGCTGGACCATCACTTTCAGTCTTTCAGTGGAGATCTCAGGGTGCATCCCTTTTTATTCTTGTGTTGCTAGTGAGACTCAACTTAGTGAGCTCCATTGCAGCTATCACTGGTGGTGGCTGTGCACCATCTGGTTATTCTGGTCCCAAGTCGATGTAGGCACTCACTCATGTGGGTCTCTGTATCTTCTGGGTTGTCTTTATCTCGTGTCATTTTGGTCCTCGGTGAGACTCTGTTCCTGCTGAGTTGGGACCATTTGCTGTGCCTTCGGATGGCAGCTTGGTAGCTTTTAAGACCCCAGACAGTACTCACCAATGTGGGGTGCAGAGAGTCCTCTTGGCAAAATGCTGGTTGTACCAATTGGCATCGATTTCACCTAAGAGCATGGTCCCCCGCCCCCTGCCCCAGCTACTCTATCGTTGCAGTATTGGGTTAAGACGGAAGGAGTGTTCAAGTTATGCTGAAGTCCACTTAATATTTTTCTTGTTTCTAATGTGTGCTGTCACCAATTCCACCCAACCAGTTTTCTAGCTACTATCTAATCTAAACCCTCCCCCTCCCTCTCCCTCCCTCCCCTCCCTTGCAGCTGTCAAAGAGTCTTTTCTTCTATACATAAGTCTGCTTTTGAGATCTTATCGTAGAGGTCTCATACAGTATTTGTCCTTTTGTCACTGACTACTTTCATTCAACATGATGTCTTCCATTTGAAACCAGGTCATGAGATGTTTCCTGGAATCATCGTTATTCTTTATCACTGCATAGTGCTCCATTGAGTATATGTACCATAGTTTACCTATCCATTCCTCTGTTGTTGGGCATTTGGGTTGATTCCATCTTTTTTCTATCATGGACTGTGCTGCGATAAACATTCTTGCACATGTGTCTGTTGGTGTGAAAGGCCTTGATTCTGTAGGATATATTCCAAGTAGTGGAATTACTGGGTCAAATGGTATATCTATATCCATTTTTTAAAGAAGTGCCAGGTTGCTTTCCAAAGAGGCTGGACCAATTTGCTCTTTATTCCATAATATCCCCCTAGAGGTAGATGCCCTGGTCATATACCTACTCTTGTTTCCAAGGCTGTGTCTTCCCTCAGACATAACATTGTAATTGACAAAGAGAACATGTAATCTTCCACTGACAATTCCCATGGCATGCATGTTTTAAGGATGACTCTAGTTTAATTGATGTTGTTAAAAGCAGAGTATAGTGGCCTTCTCATGGCTACAGTTTATAAGGCTCAGATCTCATTCTGTATTTTCCTATTATACTGGAATATTTTATGTAGAATTTCCTTAGAAATGACCCCTTGAATTTTCCCCCATAATAAATGCTGTAGGCAGCAAAACAGTTTTTACCTACATAAGTAATTCTTCTTTCCTATGAACTGTATATTAAATTTATGAATATCACCTCCCAGGCTCTCCACGTGGTTCCCACTAGATGCTGGGTGGGAAGAAGGAACAGGGGTATTAAGGAGAGAAGGAAGCACAGGTGAGAGGAGTAGGAGAATGAAGGAGAATGATAGGGGTGTCTCCTCAATTCTGCAAAAGCAGTTCTAGATGCTCTTTCTACTGCTGCACCTGGATAGGCAGGGTAGATTAACCAGTAAGCAAGGAACAGATGAGCTTACAGTAAGCAAGGTAAGTACAGGCTTAAAAGTGTTTATTTACTAACCTGTAGTGCACATTGTGGTGAAAAACAGGTGGGAAGTTGCATTGTAGATTAGTAAGTGGGCTCATGTGTGCCTTGCTTATTGGGTAATCCATTCTAAAGGGCTCTAGTACCAGACTGCCTGGTTTTGCATCATGATTCCACTACATGAAGTTCTCAACCTTGGAATGGAACTTAGCCACTCTGTTTACTGGTTAAAAAAAAAAAAAAGAAAAAACCCACTATGGTTGAGTCGATTCTGACTCATAGCAACCTGCTCTCAACATGGGCATGACAGTCGTGCCTCCCTCATGCTATAGCTTTAATAATTAAGTTTGCAAATACATATTTGGAAAAAAAGATGGTTCCTACAAGTGTTTCAGTAAGCATCAGCTGACATTAATGTTCTCTTCTCCTTTTAGTTGAGGTAATTGAAAAAAAAAATTGACTATCTTTTGCTTCCATTTAGGTAAAAGGAAAAATGAAATATGAAGAAGAAATTGTTTCTTTATCACCTTGATACATTTGCTCAGTTCTTCATCTGGTGACCGGTGACCTTTTTAGAGCTTGTTTCAGAAAAGAAAGAAAAAAATCACTTATGAAGCAATTTTATTCAAATGATCTAAGTCAGTAGGAGTGTAATTCCAAATTTGTCTGATTGCTTTACTTAGAAATAACGAAATCCATGGGAATAGTACCTGATGGGGGAACAAAAACAGAGTAAGAAATCCTCACTCACTTTTGTATTAGAGAAGCAAATTCTCACAAGACACTTGGAGGGAAAATAAAACTGTCAGTCATGTATTAGAAGAGGAATTGCTCTGTGCTCTCCATGGAATAGAGTCATGTTTAGATGCAGGCCACCTCTTGTGAATGTCCCAGATTCAGGTAACTTCCTCCTTTAGTACCTGAAATTTGATTTGTTTTACTCCAATTCCCCAAGTCACTGCTGGGCTCATGCATTCTAAGGTAGAATGACATGATGAAAGAGAGATGACTTATGTTCATCTCTTTCTCCAGCCACCTATAGGAATTTGGTAAATATAATAATAATTTTTGAGTTCTTATTGATACAGATATAAATCCAAAGTCTGGGTTAAATCTCCTTTATACAATGTGAAGCTTTATACAATTTGTATCTTAAATCTGTTTATATTCAACATCTTACCATTTATTTTATATGAGACCACCATCTAGAATTCTGCTGTCTCATACTGTAGCCTCATATCACATTTGGCTGTTTAATTTAAGCTTAAACCTATTATTTAGACTACTGCAGGGCAATTCAGAATTCAGTTTCTTAATCACAGTAGCCACATTTCAAATGCTCATGTAGCTACATGTGGCCACCATGTTGGATGTCATGGATTTTAAAATGTTTCTGTCGTCAAAGAATGTTCTCTTACCCAAGGATGAAATTTTGGAACATATGTTGTTATTATTTTTAGGTGATGTTGAGTCCATTCCAACTCATAGTGACCCCACTCACAACAGAACTAAACACTTCTGGGTCCTGTGCTGTCCTCACAATCCCTGCTATGCTTAAGCCCATTGTTGTGGCCGCTGTGCCAGTCCATCTCATTGAGGGTCTTCCTCTTTTCACTGGTCCTGTATTTTACCAAGCATGACATCCTTCTCCAAGGACTGGTCCCTCCTGACAACATGTCCAGAGTTTGTGAGATGTATCTTGCCATCCTTACTTCTAAAGAACATTCTGGTTGTACTTCCTTCAAGACATATTGGAGCCTACAGGCTGTGAGGAATCAGGAACCATACCTTATACTTCTCTTACATGTGCTGTAGTCCCTAACACAAGAGCAGTGGCATGATATGTGTCCAGATATTTATTGACTGAGTGATGGCTTGCAATTTTTTTTTTAAAAAAAAAATATTAACAATAATTAACAAGACCAGCTGTCATCAAGTTGACTCTGTCTCATGGTGACCCTGTGTGTGCCAGAGTAGAACTGTACTCCATAGGGCTTTCAGGGGCTGATTCTTCAGTAATAAATCACCAGAGCTTTCTTTCTAGGCACTTCTGGGTAGAGTTGTACTGCCAACCTTTCAGTTAGGTTGTTAACCATTTGTACTACCTAGAAACTCGCTACTTACTAAATGACACACAAAACAGTGAATGTTGTTATAGCTTCTGAAGTCATGGTGATAGTAGTATTTTGATGAAGGTTTTACTGTGTCCAGGAGACAATATTGTTAGGGAGACAAGTGCAGAGTCAATTTTATGAAAACAACAACAGCAACAAACAAAACAAGGAGACCTGTGCAGCCCATCCTCTGTACTCTCGGGCTTTACCAGTCTCCTCCCCTTCTTGTTTTTTGTTTGAGCCCTTGAAACCAGGCAGCACTGTTACAAAATTCTTCAGACTCATGAGGCAATAGATTTTCCAGCTCCTACCATTTTTTTTCATATTATTTAAAACCAAAATATCCTAAGTGATACATTTTCCCCGTTCACTGAAGATTTGGGGAGATTCACAATCTTTCCCTTTGCTCTAACTGTTGTCACAACTATAGAAGATTTGGGGCAATACAAGGTCTGACAATTAAGTCCGTGAACTTAATTTTCTAAGTGCTACATACCTCCTTGCTGAATATCACTATGGTCACCTTCAAAGTACCCCCCTTGGGAAGCCATGCACTGATGCCAGAGCCCAGTCCACCCTTGAAGGCATTTCTGGAACTCTTTCAGGAATGGCCATTGTGCACCATGGCAATGAGGCAAGTTCGCAAGCTTAATTGTGTAATTGTCTGTAAGAGAATTTTTAGCCAATCAACAAATAACTACATGAGCACCCTCCCTGCTCACCTAATTTGGTCCCCAGTGACTTTTTTCTTTACCCTAAGATAAAGGAAATATTGAAAGAAAGCCGTTTTGATGATGTTCAGGACTTTAAGAGTAATAGGAGGTCAGTTCCGATGGCCATTCCAGAAAAGAGTTCTGAAATTTCTTTGAAGGGTGGACTAGATGCTGGTGTCAGTGCAGAGCTTCCCAAGGGAAGTACTTCAAAAGTGACTGTAGTGATATTCAGCAATGAGGTATATAGCACTTTTTCTAGCATAAGTTCGTGAACTTAATTTGCAGTCCTCCCGCTATCCTGGTTCCTCAGTAATAAGAACTGCAGGAAAATCTGTGACAGCTGGAAGTTGATGTAACCACCTTGCTTTTCTCGGTCTTGCAAGCTTTTCGCCTTTGACAGGGTGCCATCTTACCACTTTTCCATCCTCTTTTTGGTGTAAAACACTTGAGTCTTCTTTCTCTGATGGGTATCTACCTTACACAAGATGCAGCTTTCATACGTTTTACAGTCTGTTTTCTTCAGTCCTCTTGGAAACTACTTTTTGCTGACTAGTCCACTAAAAGAACAGATCTGTTCTGGAAGAAGTACAACCAAAGTGCTCCTTGGAAGCAAAGATGGCATGATTACATTTTACATACTTTGGACGTGTTGTCAGGAAGGACATCATGCCTGGTAGAGTGGAGGGTCAGGGAAAAAGAAGAAGACCCTCAACAAGGTGGGTTGACACAGTGGCTGCAACAATGGGCTTAAGCATAAAGACGACTGTGGGCATAGCACAGGATTGGTGCTTTGTTCCATTGTTCATAGGGTCACTATGGGTTGGAACCAACTCGACAGCACCTAACAACAACAGTCTACTTAGACCGTAACTTTGAGCAGTGGAGTGGTTCAGCCTGTGGGTAGCTGAGCCCAGAAGATTTGCATCTTGCCTCCAGTGGGCCTTCAGTGGGGACTTGATTCTATTTGCCTGACAGCAATCTCAAATTCCTCCTCACTCCTTAAAACTCCAACTCAGTCCCTGCTCTCCTCAGCCTCAGCAGATGGTCTTCTTCCTACTGCTGTGAGGGAGTTCGGTCATGATCTTGGTTATTTTCCACCCCTTACAATTAATTTTATTTCTGTCAGCCCACCTCTTACCCATCTTATTCCAAGAGCAGAGTGTGAGCTATGTCTCTTCTTTTTTAAAATCTTCAGCCCACCTCTGACTTTATCCAGAAGGTTGCTCTGTTACTCATCTCTTCCCTTATCTATAATTAACCTCTCCCTCTGTCCTGCTCCTTCTTCTCATGCTGTCAGCTTGCTCAAGTCTATCTTTGCCTTCAAAGGAGAAGCCACAGGTCAGTAATGAGAGGTGAGACTGAAGAAAGCAGCTGGGGTCAGATCACTCAAGGCCTTATAGGTGGTATTTCAGGAGTTACACTTTCTCTTGTAGAGAACAGAAGCCACTGGAGGAATCCCAGCAGGACCTTGCTCTGGCCATACTAGTATTTTAGGCAAAAATTACTCTGGCTGCTTTGTAGAGGTATTAATCAAAGGCGAAGGTGAAAAATACCAACAGAATAGAACAGAACAGAACAAACCCATTGCCACTGAGTTGATTCACACTTATAACAACCATATAGGACAGAAGAGAACTGACCCCTGAGGATTTTCAAGGCTATCAGTCTTACTGAAGCAGACTGCCATTTCTTTCTCTCTTACAGTGGCTAGTAGATTTGAACCATTGACCTTTTTGGTTGGCAGCCAAGTGCTTAACCACTATGTCACCAGGGCTCCTTAGGTTGTAAAAGAGTGTTCCTAAAATACACTCTGTAAAAGTTAAGGTGCTTTTCAGTATTGCTAGGCTTTCCTCAGAATAAAATGGGTTGAAGAGCAAATAAATATGAGTACTTTAGCTTACCTAGGCAGATCTCTTTCAGGAATTCTGTAGTTTTAATCTGTATTTTAATCAACTCACTCTCTTTAACCAGACATTGTTTATTGTCAGACAGTTATAAACAGGTGGATTATTTAGCTTCTTTACCTTTTCTGTACTGGTTTGAAGATGATCCTTTACAGGCTAACTGCTTCTTGTTCTGGGCCCTAGGAACTCCCTTCCCTGCCTGCCTAGTCAGCACAGAAGACACACATGCCTGTATGTCACGGGCTGATTAGCCTGATTAACACATAAGGACTGTTTATACAACTTAAAGTAAGCAAGGTATGCATGGGCTTGATTGTGTTTACTGACTTACCTGTAGTGCAGACTTGGATTTCACCACGTCAAGGATCCTTAATGTGGCAAAACCCGGGTAAGACTGTGCACTCCAGGTGAGCAAGTAAACACAATTAGGCCATATGTAATTTGCTTATTGGGTGACCCCTGCTATATGTACATATGCCTATAAGTACATCTATCTTCACACATGTATGTCCCCCATATTCATATCTATACAAATACACACCCATATAAGTATTTGTATTGTTGGTGTTATGTACTTGCGAATTTTGTTTAATGAAGATTAATGAAGGCACCTCTGAGCACAAATCAGACATTCTATCCACTGCTCAAAACAAACAAATGAATTTGTTTAACAGGTATTAGTAAGTATTAGAATTAAGATTATTATAATGCTTCTTTGAAAGGATAAATAAAAATGTGTTTATGCAAATCAGAGTCTCCCTGGTGTACTCTTTCCCATAGCTGCATTACCTTATCAGGAGCTGGAAAATATTCTTTGCAATTATATCTTCTACAACTTTAAAGGATTTATAATGTTGTTAGAGAAAGTCAATTGTTTCTTCTGATATCTGTGAGTCAGATTTTGAATTTCCTGCAATAATATCTGATATGGGATCCTCTTTACTTTTATGTTTCAATTTCAGTATATATTTTTTTTGAAAGAAAAAGTCTTTCTGAAAGACATGTATTTCCTGATAAAGTGCAGAGGAATGACAGAAAAGGTCCTGAGAGATGCTCCTTGTGACTGATTTGTAAGTCCTAATTGTCTACACTTCAGTTTGTCAGATTATTAGACGGGTAAACTGTGGTATGTGCTGAGCATCTGCTTGAAAAGGTAGTGGGGGGACATGTGTGTCGTGAACTGTGCCCGTGAAACATGAAGGCACTGGGTCATCTCACATGTGCAAATGACCGTGTAGATATTTACAGAGTTTTAGAACTTAAGAAATCTTTGGAATGACCAAGTTGGCCACTTCACTTTCATGTTAAGAGATCCAGTGTTCTTTAAAAGCTTTCCACAAATATACAGCTATTTAGTGTCGTGGTCTTATCAAGGACTCTGGCTTCCTGATGGCCTTGATGTTCTTTTATCTCCCATTCACATTAAAGAGTGAATAAAATTACTGCCCCTCCAGCCCTATAATATCAGGGTATAGAACTTTAATAAAGATAGCAGCATAAGGAGCCCAGGATTTAGAAAAGTCCCCCAGGAAGTCTTGCCCTCTGGGGGATAAGGAGCTGCACAACTTTTCTTCACTATTCAATCAACCAGTCTTTTTCAAACTTAAGAGGCTCTTTTCCAGAAATAAGGAAGTCTGGTGGCATAGTGGTGAAAGCATGCAGTGGCTAACAAAAAAGTCAACAATTCAAACCCTGCAGCTGTTCTATGGGAGAAAGAGATGGCAGTCTGTTTCCATGAAGGTTGACAGCCTTGGAAACCCTACTATGTGGTTCTAGTCTGTACTACAGGGTCACTGTGAGTCAAAAGAATGTCACTAAGAGAATCAGCTCACCATCAAGGAGTTCTGAGTTTTCCAAAATGAAAGAAACAAAAACAGGAGGATTATGATTTAGTCCAAGACAACTTACTCAAATTGAATACTGTCTTTTAACAGGACAATCTGATCTCTGTATTTGCACATATAACTCGCCTGCCTAAAAACAAAACCCAAACCCAAACCTGTTGTCCTCTGTCACTTCCAAATCATAGGACAGAGTAAAACTCCCCCATGTGGTTTCTAAGGAGTGGCTGGTGGATTTGAACTACCAACTTTTTGCATGGCAACCCAGATCTTACCTCCTGTGCAGCCAGGAATCCATTTGTGCATACATTAAAAAATAACTAGCTATTTTAACACCTCATAAGAGTTTCAGTTGAATAGATGAAAAATATGATTTATTTTTACATGGAAAATAAAAAATCAAACCCACTGCTCCTGAGTTGACTCCTGCTCATGGGGCTCCCCTCGCTTCCTTGTGTGTCACAATAGAAGGGTGTTGTCTAGGGCTTCCAGTGGCTGCATTCTAAGAGGAGCAAAAACTGCATGTTTGCTGTGTGCCTGCAGTTGACACAGAAAACTTGGCCCCTAATATTCAGACAAAATACATTCTTTGACCTAAATGCAAGCACAGTATTTCACTGTTGATACTCTCTCTCTGTCTGCTTTATGCTGTTTGTCTTCTGTGATACGTTTCCAGCATGTCACACAAGGACAAAGACCGTGTAAACTCATTTTGCATAGTGCTTTGCATGGGGATGGTAGCTTATGAAGGTAGTTTAGGATGATGATAGTTGTATACCAGACTGAGCAAGAGAAAAACACATATCAAAGCTAATGGCATATTTGATTGAAAGTGTGCCCATGAAACAAGAAGCACATCATTTAGGAAAAAATATGTAATAAAATTGGAAAGTCCATACTAAGGTTAAGAATACTTGGTGTGTGCTAGCTAGTGTGTGTGTGTGTGTGTGCGCGCGCACGCGCACGCGCTCGTGTGTGCATGCATGCATGTGTGCTTATTTCTCAGAAGCACATTAACAGAGGTGCTGGAAAGTCATCTGGTTTCCTTAGGAAGGAAAACAGGCATGAATTTTAAACCCATGGTCCATGCTCCAGAAGGATTGAGTGTGGTTAGGAGATAGATTTAGGGTATCCTAGGTTATCCTGTGAAACCCTGGTACCCTAGTGGGTTAAGTGCTATCTCTGCCAACCAAATGGTCACCAGTTCAAATCCACCAGGTGCTCCTTGCAGACTCTGTGGGACAATTCAGCTCTGATCTCCAGGGTCACTGTGAGTTGGATCTGACACCACAGCAATGTTTTTTTTTTTTATTTTTAGAGTACCCTGGGGTCATTATGCAAACCCTAGTGTAGTGGTTGAGTGCCATAGCTGCTAACCAAAATATCAGCAATTTGAATCCCAGGCACTCTTTGAAAATTCTATGTGGCAGTTCTACTCTGTCCTACAAGGTCACCTTCAATCAGAACTGACTTGACAGCAAAAGGTTTGATTTGGTTGGTTTAGGGGCAATCAAGGTAGGTGTTGTTCTGACAGGTATTGGAAGTTTTGTTTTTCCTAAGAAAGAGCATAATCAGACCATTTGCCTTCTCATAACTTTCTTTGAAATTTATCCATTTAATACATACATAAATTTAAAATCAAGAGAACTTTGTCCCAGTTTAGTTGTTTATTTTAGCAATATTTCTAATGAATATGCTTGTGTTGCTATTTTGAATTAAGTTAATTGTTTTAAATGATTACATTCACGTGGCATGAAATCATAAAGGTGCAATGTAAAAGAAGATCTCTCTTCTTTAGTTATTCCCAAGCCACAGAGTTTGTCTATCTGAAAGTTTCCGCTGTTACAAGGTACCTGTGATTCCTTCTAGAAATAGCCCATGTGTGCTCTTATAAATGCAGAAATTATAGCGTTCTATGCCTATTGCTCTGCACAGCGTTTGTCATTTACTTATTTTTGTCTACTAGTCTACCCACAGCCCTGGTGGCACAGACATTAAGCACTCATCTGCTAATGGAAGAGTTAGTACTTAGAACCTCCCAGCTGCTCAACTGGAGAAAGACTTGGCAGTCTGTTTCTGTAAAGATTATAGCCTTGGAAACCCGGTGACAGCATCTCTACTCTGTCCCATCAGGTTGCTATGAGTTGGAATTGACTCGATGGCAATAGCTTTTTTGGTAGAAGAAAGGAAAAGCAGAGCACATTAGGGGATGGGAAGCATGTGGTACTGCTTGGAGTTGTACTAGTTTGAATATTGCCAGCATTCTCGAGGAGCAGGCATGTTAGCATATACCTGAATTAAATAGAGGTTGTAGCAAAAGGCAAATAGCAAGAAGTGTCCTGGCAGCGGGGCCCACAAGAAGAAAAACAGACAGCAGTTCTACATTCTGAGGACCAGATTCCAAAATCGGTTCTAACATTGCTCTTGTGAGTTCACAGGTAAGTGGAGGAAGTTTGTATATACGACTGTGGAAAAAGGTCACCCTGGACCTAGAAAGTAATGATCTCAGATGGCTGCACTTGGACTCCATGCCTTCTCTGTTTTCTATGAGTAATGGCTTCAAGCTGTGTCACAGCAAGAAACAGTGGTGGTGCTATGGATAAGAAGTCAGACTTCGTTTACTGTGGTTTGAAAAGAATGTCCCCTAATTTTTTCTAAACAAGATTTCATGCTGAAATTTAAGCTAATCATTCTTACCTCCAATTACAATTTTTTTCAAAAAAGAAAACTTCAATGTAATACCAAATAATTAATGTTGTATTGTTTGTGGTGTAAACCAAAGTTTTATGGTATGGGAGAATACTAGGTATTACATTTCTACTTTTCTGCCATCCTGTTCCATTGCTTGTCTGTCAGTTTGTTGTACTGTGATGGCTTGTGTGTTGCTGAAGCTATGGCGCTGGTATTTCAAATACCATCAGGGTCACCTATAACAGAAAGGTTTCAGTGGAGCTTCCAGATTCAAACGGACTGGGAAGAAGAACCTGGCTGTCCTACTTCTGAAAAAATCGACCAGTGTAAAACTTATGAATACCGTCAGAGCACTGTCTGACGTAGTGCCAGAAGATGAGCCCCTCAGGTTGAAAAGCACTCAGAATAAGACTGGAGAAGTACTTCCTTCTCAAAATAGAGTTGACCTTAGTGATGTAGATGGAGCCAAGCTTTCGGGACCTTCATTTGCTGATGTGGCATGGCTCAAAATGAAAAGAAACAGTTACAAACATCCATTAATAATAAAAATGTGGAATGCAGGAAGTATGAATCCAGGAAAATTGAAAGTTCTTAAAAATGGAATGAAATATATAACGATCAATATCTTAGGCGTTAGTGAGCTGAAATGGACTGGTATTGGCCGTTCTAAATTGTATAGTCATATGGCCTACTATGCAGGGAAAGACAAACTGAAGAGTAATGGCATCACATCTGTTGTGAAATGAACACTTTAAAATCTATTCTGAAGTACAGTGCTGTCAGTGAGAGGATAATACTTATATGCTGCCTTAGTTACCTGGTACTGCTCAAACAGAAATGCCACAGGTGGATGTCTTTAGCAAAGAGAAGTTTACTCTTACACAGTCCAGTAGACTACAAGTCCAAATTTCAAGGTGTCTGCTCCAAAGGAAGACTTTCTGTCTTTGTCAGCCATGGAGGAAGGTCCTTGCAGTGCATCAGTCTTTCTTGGGTCTGAGAGTGTCCTGGCTCAGGAACCTCAGGTCTAAAGGACATGCTCTACTCCAGTGCTGCTTTCTTGATGGCATGAAGTTCCCAACTTTCTGCTTGCTTCTCTTTCCTCTTATTTCTTGTAGGATAAAAGGATAAAGGGTGGTGCAAGCCACACTCCAGGGAAACTCCCTTTGTAAGGATGTTATAGTTGGACGCTAATCCTCTTTTAATATAATTTTACCTATTAACCAAAGGCAGAGATCTCGATTTACAGCATAGGAGATTTACAAAATGGAGGACAATCACACAATACTGAGAATCATGGCCCAGCCAAATTACTACACGTGTTTTTTAGGGGATACAATTTAATCTATGACACATGCCTGAAAGGAAGACAAGTTAATGCAATTATTATTCAAATTAATATACAAAACACCAATGCTAAAGATGAAGAAGGTGAAAATTTTTACCAACTTCAGCAGTCTGAAACTGACGAAGGGTGCAATCAAGATGAATTGGTAATTATTGGTAACCGGAATGCAAAAGTTGGAAACAAAAACTGATTATTGAGAAATACAGTCTTGGTAATAGAAACAATGCCAGAGATCACATGATAGAATTTTGCAAAACCAATGACTTATTCATCAGAAATACGTTTTTTCAACAACACAAATGGCCACCATGCATGTGAACCTTGCCAGATGGAATGTATAGTAATCTAGCTGACTGTATCTGTGGAAGGAGGCTGTGGAGAAGCTCGCTATCATCAGTCAGAACAAGGCCAGGGGTTGACTGCAGAACAAAACATCAATTGCTGATATGTGAGTTCAAATTGAAGTTGAGAAGACTTGAAACAAGTCCTTGAGAACCAAAATATGACCTTGAATATGTTCCGTCATAATTTAGAGACCATCTCAAAGCTAGATTAGACACATTAAACACTAACAACTGAACACCAGATGAGTTGTGGAATGACATCAAGGACACTGTATATGAAGAAAGGGAAAAATCATTAAAAAGACAAGAAAGAAAGAAAAAAACAAAACAGATGTCAGAAGAAACTCAGAAACTTGCTCTTACATGTAGAGCAGCTAAAGCAGGTAGAAGAAATAATGAAGTAAAAGGTCTGAACAGAATACTTCAAAGGGTATCTACAGAAGACAAAGTATTATAACGAAATGTGCAAAAATGTGGAGTTGGGGGAAGAATAAGAGAATAAGCTGATAGAATTTCAGAGGAAATTTAAGCCTTGTTTTGTGCTATTGAGAGGTTCTGTGGGAAAATTATTGAATGAGACAGAAAGTATCAAAAGGAGATGGAATGAACACAAAGTCATTGTAAAATAGAATTGGTCAATGATGAACCATTTCAGGTGGCAGAATATGATCAAGAACCAATGGTACTGAAGGAAGAAGTCAAAGATGCAGTTAAGGCAATGGTGAAAAACAAGACTCCAGGAATTGATGGAATATTTATTAAGATGTTTCAACAAAGGAATGCAGCAGTAGAAGAGCTGACTCTTCTATCCCAAGGAATTTAGAAGACAGTTACCTGGTCAAGCTACTAGAAAAGATTGACATCTGAGCCCCACTGCAAAGAAAGGTGATCCCACAAAATTAGGAAATTATCAAGCAATATTCTTAATATCAAAGTAAAATTTTGCTGAAGGTATCTCAAAAGCTATCACAGGAGTACATCAACAGGGAACAGCCAGGAAGTCAAGCTGGATTCAGAAAAGGATGTGGAGCAAGTGGCGTGATTGCTGGTATCAGATTTTAACTGAAAGCAGAGATTAACAGAAAGTTTTTACCTGTGTTTTATTGATTCCGCAAAGCCATTCAACTGTATGGATCAAAATAAATTATGGATAACATTGCAAAGAATGGAAATTCATGAATACTTAGTTGTGCTCCTGAAGAATCTGTGCATAGACCAGGAGTTGTTCAAACAAAACAAGGGGATACTGTGTCTTTCAGTCAGGAGAGATGGGCTGCAGGGTTGTACCCTTTCGTCATACTTACTCGGTTTGTATGCTAAGCAAATAATCAGAGAAGCTGGACTAGAGGAAGTTTCGTTAACAACCTGCCATATGCAGATGACACGTTCTTGCTTGCTGAAATGGAAGAAGACTGAAGCACTTACTGATGAAGATCAAAGACTACCGACTTCTTCAGATTGCTCTTTATGCTCAACATAAAGAAAACAATTTTTGTCACTCTACCAACAAGCAACATCATGATAAATGAAGAAACTATTGGAGTTGTCAAAGATTTCATTTAACTTGGCTCCACGGTCTATGTCCACAGAGACAGCAGTAGAAAAATCAAACGATTTTGCAGCCATCTGTTGCAGAGGTCATCTTTAAAGTGCTAACAAGCAAAGATGCCACTTTAAGGACTATGGTGGATGTGACCCGAGTCATAGTATTTTCAGTCACCGCACATGCATGTGGAATCTGAGCAGTGAGTAAGACAGAAGAAAAACTGATGCCTTTGAATTATGGTGTTGTTGAAGAATATTAAATATACCGTGGATACTGCCAGAATAATGAACAACTTGGCATGGAGGAAGTACAAGTATGGTGCTGATAGGGAAACACATCTCCTGTATTTTGGACATGTTATCAGGAGGAACTGGCCTCTGAGGAAGGATATCATTCTTGGTTAAGTAGAGACTGAGGAAAAGAGTGCAAGACCATCAGCGAGATGAATTAACGCAGTGGCTACAGAGATGGGCTGAAGCGTAGCCGTGGCTGTGAAGACAACACAGGACTGAGCAGTGCTTTTTTTCTCTATTTCTGCAGGCTCACTATGAATTGGACCTGTGCAGAGGGCACCAAACAACACCAGCCATCCTGCCAAGGAGCACTGGTGGTGCAGAGTTCAGGTGCTTGGCTGCTAAGGGGGAGGGTGGCAGTTTGAACTCACCAGTGGTTCTGTTGGAGAAAGATGGGCATTCAGGTTCCATAAAAATCTCAGCCTTGGAAATGCTATAGGGCACTTTTTGTCTGCCTGTGAGGTTGCTATGAATGTGAATCAACTCAGTAGCAATGGGTTTTGGTTATTTGATTTTGGATCATCTTGCTTTAAGGGAGGCTGGAGCGCTAATTTTCAATTACATTTGTGATTCTCTGCATTGAGTAGTACAGCTGGCTTTTCTTTACCCCTCAGTATGGTGAGGCTTTCACTTACATAAATATATGATTTGTTTGCAATCACAAACCTTCCCTATGGCTTTTCAAGGACAGGGTTATTTTAGCAAAAACATGGCATATGGTGCATAAATAGCATTCATATATAAACATAGCATGCACAAGAGATTAATACAATTTTCCTTTTTCAAGTGATTAATATTTACCCTGGCAGCTGTAGCATTTTAGTCTTCTATTAGCTGACAGATGTGAGTAAGTGTTGCATCTTGCCTCTACCGAGCTGCTATATCTTAATACGTGTTTATAGCTTAGGGACTATGAAGTATGTTCCAGGAATATTTAGAACTCTCGTAGGAATTCTTTGTGTCTTTCACCGATTTTTTTTTCCCCACAAATATATTAAATTGAAAATATTATTTCTTCAGGGCCAAAAGTTAACTGGCTGGAGATTCACAGGTATACAATATCCAAAACCCTAGCTTGAATGGGGGAGATTGAGTACCGAACCAGTCTTGCTAGACCAATCTCATAGTACACAGTATGAAGAGATGCTATAAAGGAAATTAAAATATAACTGTGAGCATAAGGTAAATGTGCAAAAGGAAACATTTATATTTGAAAGATAATTATACATGTATGTAATCTTAGGTGTTGTCTTGGGCAATCAGACAAGTAATAATGGCATTTGCACTATGGATGGTAATGGCACATACTCATGACTTTGTCATCTCCTCGTTTTAGGGAATTAGGAGTTTACTTTCATATTGTCTTGGTTTTAAAATGATGGCCTTGAGATTGTGAAGGGTTCTTGGAATTTTTATATGCCTTTTTGAGTGAAAAGCCTTTCTTATGGTAGATATACAGTGAGAATATAGAAAAGTAAAAATTGTAAAATATACACTTTTTCACAAATAATATATACATGGCATCAAGTTTATGCATTTGTGTATACAGATGTATGCATATATGTATACAAACTAAAGGTATATAAAACGTGTCTTAGTGTTATGGACTATTTTCTTAGTCACATAGTGCTGCTGCAACAGAGAACACCAGGAGCAGATAGCTTTAAAAAGACATTTTATTCTGTCCTAGTGCAGTTTGCTGAAGTCCAAATTCGGGACATCAGCTCCAGGGGAAGGCTTTCTCTGCTGGTACTGGAGGGAGATCCCTGTTGCCAGTCTTCCCCTGTACTGGGAACTTCTGAGGCACAGGGACTCTGGGTCTAAAGGACATGCTCTGCTCTTGGCACTGCTTCTTGTCTAATGGTATGAGGTCTCCAACTCTCTGCTTGCTTGCCTTTCTTTTATGTGCCAAGAAATTGCCTCAAGGCACAATACAATCTTTTTTTTTTTTTATTTTTATTTAACATAACTGAGTGAAAATGTACATTCACATGTAAATTTACATGCCCCCCTATATGCAGCTTCTGCTGCTCTCCCTGTCCGGTGACTTCATACTATTCCTCTCTGCTCCATACATGTCTCATCCTCCCAACAGTCTCCTTTCCCCTCCTCTCCGTCCACTCCCCTTCCTCCAGCCAGAGGTCAGCAAGATGATATCCTATAGATGTATAGAACCATAAAGTGCTTCCAACATATGGTTACTCTGCATTGCAAGTCCATTCCATTCCTGTCCAAAGAGTGGACCTTTGTTATAATTTATGGGAATGGGCAGCATCAGGGCCGGGGGCCATGCTCTCAGAGGAACCCCAAAACTGCTGGACCATCAATTGCAGTCTTTTAGTGGAGATCTCATGATGCACCTCTTTTTATTGTGTTGCCAGTGAGGCTCCTCTCTGTGAGCTCCGTCATGGCTATCACTGGTGGTGGCCGGGCACCATCCGGTTCTTCTGGTCCCAGGTCTATGTAGGCACCCACTCTTGTGGGTCTCTCTGTCTTCTCAGTTGTCTTTACCGCATGCCATTTTGGCCCTTGGTGAGCATCCGTTCCTGCTGAGTTGGGACCATTTGCTGAAGGCACAATACAATCTTATATGTTGAGTCCTACCCCACAAATTCAGCTATCACACGTCCTTCATCATTAATATCATAGAAGCAGGGCTGACAGCATATAGGAACATCACACAATACTGGGAGTCATGGCTTAGCCAAATTGCTACACACATTTTTGGGAGGGACAGTTCAATCCATGACAACCAGTCGCATATTTACTAATTAATATATACAGTGTATGTCTTTTCAAAACTGTGTGCATATGTGTATGCATATATATGCACATACATAATTATGTGAATGTATATACATTTATATACATAAATATATTAAACACAGTGGAAGCTTAATAAATATTTATGTATTATTTGTAAAAGGTTTAGTCATACTTAGCCAAGTGCCCTCGAGTCAGATCCAACTCATGGTGACCCTTATCTATGTATTTATTGAATAAATATTTGTTCAGAATATTAGGTGCCCATGATATAACATGGAAACACTGGTAGCTAAGTGGTTAAATTCTATACTATTTATCAAAAGATCAGCAGTTCAAATATGCCAGGAGTTCCTTGGAAACTCCATTGGGCAGTTCTACTCTGTCCTAGAGGGTTACTATGAGTTGGAATCGACTCAATGGCAGTATGTTTGTAATATAGCACCAGGTGTTTCATGGGATAAATAGCCAGTAAGATATAGTCCCTGTCCTTAAGTATTTATAATCTGGTTGAAAACAGCAAAGCATGTGAATAATTCAACAACAATATTAAAACATAAATCACACTTATGTATTGTTATTAGATACCATCAAGTCAGTTCTAACTCATAGCAATCCTATGTACAATAGAAGGAAACACTTCCCAGTCCTCACAATCATTGTTGTGCTTACAATAAGCCCATTGTTACAGCCACTGTGTTAATGTGTCTCATTGAGAGTCTCTCTCTTTTTCGCTGACCCTCTCTTTACTAAGCGGGATGTTCTCCAGGGACTGGTTATTTCTAACAAGCCGTCTAAAGTATGTGAGACATAGTCTCACCATCCTTGTTTCTAAGAAGTATTCTGGTTGTACTTTTTCCAAGACAGAGTTGTTTGTTCTATTGCCAGTCTGTGGGATATTTAATATCCTTCTTTAACAGCACAATCTAAGGGCACCAGTTCTTCAATCTGCTTTATTCGTTGTCTGGCTTTCACAAGCATTGGAGGCAATTGAAAACACCATAGCTTGAGTCAGGTATACCGGAGTCTTCAAGGAGAAATCTTTACTTTTCAACATTTGAAAGAGAGCTTTGGCAGCAAACTTACTCAGTGTGATGTGTCTCTTCATCTCTTGACTGTTGCTTCCATGGGCGTTAATTGTGGATCCAGGTAAAGTGAAATCCTTGACAGCTTCAGTCTTTTCCCCTTTATCATGATGTTGCTTATTGGTCCAGATGTGAGGACTTTTGTATTCTTTATGCTGAGGCTTATTCCATGTGGAAAGCTGTAGTCTTTTACCTTCATCAGAACATGCTTCAAATCCTCTTCACTTTCAGCAGTCAAGGTTGTATCATCTGTATAATGCAGATTGTTAATGACTCTGCCTTCATTTTTGATGTCCTGTTCATCATATAGTCCAGCTTCTCAGATTATTTACTCAACATACAGAATGAATGGGTATGGTGAAGGTTACAACCCTGAAACATGCCTTTCCTGACTTTAAACCACACAGTATCATGTTGCTCTGTTTGAATGATTGCCTCTTGGTCTATGTACAGGTTCCTCCTGAGGACAATGAAGTGTTCTGGAATTCCCATCCTCTGCAATGTTATCCGTAATTTGTTATGATCCACACAGTTGAATGCCTTTGTGTAGTCAATGGAACACAGGTAAACATCCTTCTGATATTCTCTGCTTTCATCCAAGCTTCACCTGACATCAGCAATGATATCTCTGCCTCCACATGCTCTTCTGAATTTGACTTGAATTTCTAGCAGTTCTCTGTTGATCTACTGCTGCAGATGCCATTAAATAATTGTTTTTTTCTTTGTGATGAAAGGCCACTTGTTTTTACACTTCTACAAAGGATATTGCCTAGTGTCAACTTTCAGTTTTCCCAAGATCATTAGAAAAAACTGGAGACCAAGCAAGTGTTTGTGTTTTGGAGTTAATGTATAATCTTAGTGAGTATTACTAGGACCAAGTGATGAGAAGAGTAAAAGAATTTTTAGACCCAAATGGGTGTAGTTTCAAGGCAAGTATTTCAAACCAAGGTAAGTTGAGATTAGCCAAGCAGAGTTTAACATGGAATAGTTTTAGATTGCTGTGCATATGGAGGCATCATTTTGAAGCAAAGATAGATGAACTAGTTAATGTTAAAATTTCATTTGGCTAATAATTTTATCTTCAAGGACCAATTATTTTCCAGAACAAACAGGAATATGCCTGTTCATTCTAAGTACTGTTTTATTTGAAGATGAAAAGTCCACATGCTTCTAGTATTATGTAACAAAGGCCCAGGAATGTTAATTGGTTTCAGATTTCAGTCCTCTGTTCTTACGTTCTTCAGCCCAATTGGATGATAGACTGTTATTGTATGGAGATGCTACCAATCCAGACCTGCATTACCATTCAGAGTGTCACAGTCATATACTGAGTTTTGGATGATAATTGTTTCAGTCTTTACAAATGTAAGATTTTTTTTTTGTTTTCTTTTAATTGGAATCTAATTTGTTGAATCACAGCAGTATTAAGACACCAGTGATCACACTTCTCAACACTGAAACATAAATATTAAGAGAAGGAATCGATCACAATTTTATATCTACTTGTAAGTCAGAAGCCAAGAGTAACCACATTAGGCCAAGGCAACAGAACTCATAACAAACCTCAGATCCCTCAAAACTGGATATGGAGTTACTAGCCAAAAGAACCTAATGCTATGATTGCTTGGCTTGTCTGTTTTCACAAGTTAAAAACAAAGAAACAAAAACAACCACTGCTGTTGAGTCGGTACTTATAGATCACTATAAATTTATATAGGGATAAAAAGACAATGGTCCTTTAAGAAAAGTTAATTTCAGCTGAAGAAGCCAGTAGTATATCCAAAAGTTACTCTATACTGAAACACCACTTGACCAATTCCAGTTACTTCTAGGACTGGAATTTCTATGGCCTTAAGGATATTGTGTGCCTTCCCTGTCAGTCTCTGAACTATGGAATACAACCCCAAGCCCACTGCTATCAATTCGGGTCCGATTCATAGTGACCCTAGAGCTCAACATAAAATTGCCCCGTAGAGTTTCCTAGGAGAGCCTGGCAGATTTGAACTGCCGACTTCTTGGTTAGTAGACATAGCGCTTAACCCACTGTGCCACCAGGGATAAGATACCACTTTTTTCAAGCCTCTTATAAAACATGAAATGAAGGAATATGGCCATCAGAAGAAAATTGTGAAAAATAACGTTGAAGTGCCTAAATTATACATCGTATTAAGTCAAGCCCCAGTATTCTCTTCTTAGATTAAGTTATCTAATGATAACTTTTTATGAGAGGTGAAATTGACAGGCCAAAATCGACCTGAGTAAATCAGGAATGTGCTTAAGTCATGTACTATTTGTTCAAGACTAAAATATTCTGTTTAGTTTGAAGATAGTAACCAAAAGGCTCTTGTACCACAAATCCATTATCGGCTTTCCACAGCTACCCAATGATTGATTTTTTGCACGTTCTTTTTTGAGTAGTTTGGTGATATTTTGGTACCACTCATCAAGAGTAAACCTGCATCAATAGATAAAATTTATAAGCCTTCATAGTGTTCCTTTAAAGTCTATGAAAAAAGAGACTGTGGTCCAAATACACAGTCACTTTTTTCCTCTGTCTTTTAAAGCTCTATTTCTTTGTGAGTTTTTGTATACACTCTAGTTCTTACAAAACGTTTCCAAGTATTATTTATGGGAAAACAGCAGCCTCTCTTTCCAGGAACAACATGACAGATTGTTTTAGCTTACTGGCTGGCCATTCCACTGTGTTGTTTGGCACATAGAAAAGCTGCTCAGGGGCTAAGTCCATCTACACAGGAAATCAACACTACAAGAAAGATCAAAGAAAGAAGAATGAACTCGAAGGAAAGTGATGCAAATCAAATAGCAGGTGTGATTTTATATTTTAGCTGCCTACTCACTAGCAAAAGAAGCAAAGAACATTACTATTTGATGGTAATTTTATAGTAATCATAGTTTTTTAAAAAATTGTAATTAAATGAAAGTATACAATCCAAATTAATTTTGCATGCCCATCTGTCTGCAGTTCTTTCTGCTGTCTTTGCGACAGCACACTCCTCCTTTTCAATCTATACTTGTCATATCTTAACAAGTTCCTGTCCCCTCCTCTCCACCCTCTTTTCCACCCTCTAGTAGGACAGCATCCTGTAGATGAATAGAGCCGTAAAGTACACACACCATACGGTCACATTTTGTTCCTGAGTCCAGTCCATTTTGTGTCCAAAGAGTTGACCTCAGTAGTGTTCTCTGGTCAGGGGCAGCACTAGACCTAGGGGCCAGGCTCCCAGGGGATCCTCCAGGACATTGGACCATCAATTGTGGTGTTTTAGAAGAGTTCTTGAGGTCAATCCCTCTTTTTCTCGTGTTGCCACAGGGACTGAACATTGTGTGCCCCATTACAGCTGTCTTTGGTGGTGGCCGAGCTACCTGGTTCTTCCGATCGCATGTTGATAATAGTCTTCCATTTGCATGGGTCCTTCTGTCTCCCAAGCCCTTCCCTCTTGTCTTTGTTAGAAACTGTTTTCTCCTCCAAAATTGTCTGTTTCCGGGAGATTACTAAAAGTTCTCATCTTTTGGTCTTCAATTTAGACAGCTTTCCAGTAATCCACAGATATCTTCTGTTTCTTTAGTTGGGTAATATGTATTTACAAATCTAACAAATTAATGTTATATGATGATTAGGTCTTTTTTCATCAAGACTCAAGTGTGAACAGTAAACCAAAGATTTTGATGCAAGTACTGCTGGACCAGTTTTTAATCTTGAAGTTGTTAATCTTGCTAAGTTTGCTATTTTAGTTGGCTCTCTCTCTTTATTTCTCTTTGCGGGAAGAAGTATTTCTTCAAACAAATCACTTAGTTATTTCTACTTGTTCTGTATTGTTTAATACAGATGCAGGAAAGAATCTCTGCTCTAAATTTTCTTCATTTTAATCCTGAGGAAGAAATGATTTATAAGAAAATACATTCTTTAGGAACTCAGAAGAAAGAAAATCTCAGAGTCTCAGTAGTTGTTTTAGTTGCAAAAATGATTGAAATTGGTACTGTGGTTTGCAAATCATTTGATTTTTTTGCATGAAAAATTTTAAATTTACTTCATACTATTAAGTCTATAATTTTTAAGTAGACCACATAGTCAATGATGTACTTGCATCCATCCTTCATACAGTTTCACATTGAATTAAAAAGCTGTTGTCATCCAGTTGATACCAACTAATGGTGACCCCAGAGTATCAGAAAAGAATTACGTTTCATAAGGTTTTTAGTGGCTGTAAACTTACAGAAGACAATTCCCAGGTCTTTCTTCGCTGACCCTGCAGAGTACATACAAACCATCAACTCTCTAGTTAGTAGCTGAATGGAAATCAGCTGTACCATCCAGGTTCCTTAGCTTCAGGTTAGAAATGTTTAATTGACTTAATGTGGGCTAGTTTTATAAAATCAGTGCTTGATCTAGATCAAATGTCTTCAGAAAGGGCTCCTATCAGCAAGAATATGTGAAGCAAAGTTACCCAGGTATTTATAGTCATAAGGGAAAATGTTCAAAAGCCTAAAATTTCATATGTATTCAATCTCTGATTTTTTCTTCCTGAAACTGAGGCCTCAGTCAAGGTCTCATGCTGGTTGTAATTTTCTACCTTACATTGCACGATTTCTCTTTTCCCAGTGTACAAAAGAAAGGTGTGCTTCTGGCATATCCTGACTCTCACTAGGGTACATCACCCTAACAGCAGCAAAAAGAGAACAATTGGAACTACTATTCATGATATGGAAGAGAATGAGTTTAATGACTGGCTCATAAATACTTTCACAGAGCAGTGCTAAGACACTTTTGCTTTTACCAAATTTTGCAAGCACTTAATAGAGCTGTCAGGGAATAGACGTTAATAATTTTTTTTTTAATAACAAGTCACAATGTGATTCTTGACATTTAACACAAAAGAAATGCAGAATTTTTTTTCATATCTGTAAATAAGACTTCTTAATGAGTAAATCTATAAACAAAAATTAGAGTAGAATGTTATTTAAATGTGTCTGATTTTAGCTATACATTATGTTCACTAGTGGAGTCCTTGATTGCAGGGTAAAAAAGAAAAAACTAGGCAAATTAAAAAATAGTTGGCCATTGATTAAGGGGTATCTTTTTAATAAAATTTAAAATTTTGTTTATAGTTATTTTAAATTCCATTTAACTTATTTTGGTAAATTATAATTATGATGCAATCAATAATAGTTTTATGTAAAATTTAAGTTTTTCCTATAATTTCTTTTACAGATTGATGTACAATATATGCATTAAATTAGGGTGAAATTCTCCAGAATTAATAGTAGGGAAGGGAAATATGAGTTCTAGGAGAAAAAGAGATGATGTAAAATTTCAAACCCTTAAAGAATAATTTGTTTATATCAGTATTTATATTTGTATGGGCAGTGGTATTTTGTTCCCCATTGAATACATGTCATAAAAAGATGTATTATTTTAATTTACAAAGTTTGATAATCAAAGTAGAATCAAAATTTTATTTATTTTGATTACTTAGAACAAAAGTTGGAAGTCACCCCCAAACTATGGCACCCTGGTGCTCTGTTAAGCGAGAACTGAGACCATTCGGGAAGTCCACTATTCAGACAACATTAGACAGGACTTCAAAACAAAAAATAATACAGGTGTGGAATGTGCTTCTTAGTTCAATCAGATGTATGAGACCAAATGGGCAGCTCCTGTCCAAATGAAGGGTGAGAAGGCAGGAAGGTACAGGATCTGGTTGAATGAACACAGGGTGCCCAAGTGGAAGTGGGGAAAGTACTGTCACATGGTGGGGATTGCAATGAATGGGACAAAACAATATATGTATAAATTTTGAATGAGAAATTAACTTGGGCTGTAAAATTTCACAGAAAGCACAGTAAAACAAGAAACAAGAATAAAAATTGTTTCAAAAACACTTCACTGCTGTTGAGTAAATTCTGACTCCCAGTGACCCTATAGGACAGAGGAGAACTGCCCCACGGGGTTTCAATGGAGTTCCTGATAGATCTGAACTGCTGACCCTCAGGTTAGCAGCTGTAACACTTAACTGCTACACCATTAGGGTTTCCATGAAAATCGTTGTAAGATGACAAAAATGTATAAAGGGAAAGTTTGCAGTGTGAAATGTATAAGCAAAAATGTTTATAAATAACTGGTACAGATAACTGAGCAAAACGTTAGGCTTTAGCCTTATGGATTCATGTTTATTAAACACAAGGGAATACTCAGTAGAAAGATACTATGTGAATAATCTTATATATAAATAAGCAACTGATGATGTTTTGCACTGCTATTAAATCAGCAGTTTCTTGTGCTTATGGTGTCTGTAAAGTGCTATTTTGACCAGGTAAATAGCTTGATAAATGATGAAAATTAAATGAAAACTTTTTGAGTTTCGGGTGTCTAAAATGAGGTTTCTTTCTTGATATATTTTGACTATTCACTAGCAAGAAAAATTAAATGAGAAAAATCAAGAGAAAAGAGCCAGGACTTCCAGTTGTAGTATCGTGAAGTCAGTTAATACCCACTGTCCCCAAACAAATGTTGAAGTGAAAAAAAAAAAAAAGACAAGAACAACCATGTCAGTGCTTTTAAAATCAACCAATGGTAAACAACAAGTTAAGAAGTGCCTGGTGGATTTGAACTGCTGACCTTTTGCTTACCAGATGTAGAACTTAACAATTTGGTGCAGGGACTGAAAACCCACAGTGGCATTGCCAGTAAAAGAATCAAAATCAGTATGGGATGGAGGGAAGGATGCTCACATTTCTGCTTGTATCAAGATGCAGTCTTGGTAGTGGCAACTGATGGACTACCCAGAAACCGAGCAGGAGATCCTGGGGCAGTGGAGCCTTAGAAGCGTAGACGTAAGTTCATCATGGACCACAGGTAACTTGGAAACTCTGTATGTGTGCGAGGGAGACCTGGGAGTGACCAGCCCTAAGTAGGAGCTAAGGCAATAAGAGTGCTCACTGAACTTTGAATGTGCTTTCCACTCACCCTCATATCCAGTGGTAAAGGACAGGTTTTTTGGGCTTGAGCTATTTAAACATGAATTCAGACCCTTCACAGTTTATGAATTATTATCTAATTTTGCTCCACACCATGTCAACTGAAGTAGTTTCAGTAGGACCATTTGGTTTCAGATGAAACCATTTCCAAGATGGCTCCCTAATAAGGCTGGCAAGTTTTAGTCGGATACTGAGTGGAAGTTTAGCTAAGAATGTCCAGCAGGGGCCTCGTCCCCTTTCCATATGTGGTTATGGATACTAGGAGCTTTTGTTGCAAGAGACTAGTGCTGAAAATCAGCAGAATTAGAAGGCATGCAGCCAGAAGCTGGTAAAACTTCATTTCTTCCAGAAGTTACTGGGAATAGCAGTCCCCTAATTATGCTCAGATTCAAGGAAGGGGCACCAAAGACTCCACTCCTCAATGGAAAGTAGGGTAAAGGAGTTTAATTCACTACAAATCACCCTCTGGTCACAAATAAAATGTATTTTTCCCCATATAAAGTACATTGACCCTGGCAATGATCTTCAAAGTCTCAGCCTGTTACCACCTGGGCAGAAAGTTCTGAATCTGGACATCTAAATCAAGACCAGGTACCAATGAGGCTTACTAAATGGTTATTTTGATCTCTGTTTCTCTACTCAGTTTCTCTTAACACCTGTAAACTAAAAAGATGAATTTTTCTACCCCACAGGCATTCAACATACAGTGGAGGGAAGTGCACAGATAACTGCAAGAGGCTCCTTGTTCAAAGAGGTTGAGTCAGCTCTACAGCAATGGGTTTAGTTCTGAGATGTAGATAAATCTGAGTATAAAACAAAACATTTACCATTTTGATACTTACGCATGTACAATTCAGTGATGTTAACTATGTTCATCATGTTGTATAAGTGTTATCACTATCCATTCCCAAATTTTTCCACCTCAATTTTTTTATTCTTTTACCAATATCTTTCAAAAAACAGAAATTTTTACTTTTTATGACATCTAATATATCATTTCTTTTCTAGTACTTTACTTTTGATGTCGTATCTAATCAATCCCTTCCTAAATAAAGGTTATGAAGATTTATCACCTATGCTTTTTTTTTTATTTGTGATGTATTTGGAATTACATTTACATATGATATGAGGTATGGTAGAAATTCTTATTTTTGTATATGGATATCTGGTTGTTCTAGCAGCATTTGTTGAAAAAACTATTCTTTCTCTTCTCAACTACATTTGCATGTTGATAAAAATCAGCGATCTATGTACTTTTACACTTTCTTTCTTTGGGGTCTTTATTGGGTTATATTGATCTGTTATCTTGTTATGCACATAACATTTTCTGCATGATTGTAGCTTTATAATAAGTCTTGAAATCAGACAGTGTTATTTTTCTGACTTTGTACTAACTTTTAAGCCTCATTTTGGCTATTATAGGCCTTTAGCATTTTCGTGTAAATTCTGTAATAAGCTAGTAAATTCTCCAAAAGAAAAGCCTGCTGAGATTTTGATTAGGATTGCACTGAATCTTTAGATCAGTTTGGGGAAGAAGTGATACCTTAGCAATGTTGAATCTTCTGGCTTATAAATAGATAAATCTCTCCATTTATTTAGCTTATTTAAAATTTTCTCTCAAATTTTCCTATTCTGTTTACTGTGTACAGATATTACATGTTCATTTTTTTCTGATTTATATCTAAATTATTTCACAATTTCAATGTAAACAGTACTACTTTCAATTGCCAATTATTCATAGACAATATCTAGAAACACAATTGATTTTTGAATATTGATCTTATATCCTACATTTTTACTAAACTCACTAATTCTGGTAGGAAATCTACCAGGTATGGTAGAACACTGTAAAAAGGTACAGACAGATAATATTTACTCATGTTGCTGTCAGCTGTTGTAACTCAGCCTCCTACTTAACAGTGATTCCATGCACAATGGAATAAAATGCTCTGCAACTCTACAGCAGCCCCATGATTGGTTCTAGATCACAAGACGTAATCTGGGTCTGTAAAGACAGTATAGAACAGAATAGAGCCACTCCATAGGGTTTCCAAGGAGCCACTGGTGGATGCAAACTGCCAACCTTTTGGTTAGCAGCTGAGCTCTTAACCACTGATTTGGTTAACAATAAATCCAGTGTCTGTGGGTCCAGCATTTCATGGAGATTTCCGTGTGCCTTGGTATCAGTCTGCCCCGGACCTAGGAGGTTCTTGGAGCAGGGACCTGAGGTGCAAAGAATGTGCTCTGTTCCTGGCACTTTGGTAGTAACTTATTAACAACCAGCAATAGGCAGATGTTACAACCTTGCTTGCTGAAAGAGGACAGGAAGCACTTACTGATGAAAATCAAAGATGACAATGTTCGTCATTAATTGCAGTTCATCGTAAAGGAAATAAAAATTCTCATGAATGGACCAATAAACAGCATCATGATAAATTTAGAAAAGACTGAAGTTGTCAATGGCTTCATGTTACTTGGATCCATGGTCAACAACCATGAAAGTAGCAGTCAGGAAATCAAGTGATGTATTACATTAGGCAAATCTGCTGTGAAAGACTTCTTTCAAGTATTGAAAAACAAAGATGTCACTTTGAGAATTAATGTATGACTGACCCAATCTATAATATTTTCCTCCCTTGCATGATGGACAACAAATAAGGAAGAATGAGAAAGAACTGATGCCTTGACATTATGGTACTGGTGAAGAACATTGAATATACATGGATTGCCAGAGGAACAAATAAGAACAAAAAAAGTATAACCAGAGGGCTCCTTGAAAGTGAAGATGCCAAGACTTCCTCTCACATGCTCTGGACATGTTAGCAAAACAGACCAGTCACTGGAGAAGGACATCAAGCTTAATAAAGTCAAGGGTCAACAAAGAAGACAAATATCCTTGTCAAGATGAATCTATACATTGGCTGCAACAAGGGGCTCAAATATAGCAATAGATGTGACTGTGACACCAGACCAGATGGTGTTTCTTTCTCCTGTAAATAGACTTGCTATGACTTGAAATAGACTAGAGGGCACCTAACAAGAACAACAACAAGGTTAAACTAGGTTTGTGTCTTACTCATGGTTGGCCACTTTATTTTTCTAATTCTAAGTGCTGGGGTTGGGCTCTTAGCTCTCAGTTGTACACAAGCCAGTCTTTTCTTATCTCGTGTAGTATTCTCTTCTTTGCCTAGGTCAATTTCTGTGCCTCAACTCTTTTTACAGCTTGGGCTATTAACCTTTTGTCAATCTACAATACTTTCTTTTTGATGTTATCTTCCTCCCTGCTTATTCCAGAATGTACCCTGCTGCATTAACCTGTTACCTTCAAGTCGGTTCCTGCACATAGTGACCTATAGGACAGAGGAAAACTGCCCCATAGAGTTTCCAAGGCAGTAATCTTTGTGGAAGCAGAATGCCAACTCTTTCTCTTACAGAGTGGCATGTGGCGTGGAGCCATTGACCTTATGTTAGTAGCTGAACACTCAACCACTCAGCTTAATCACCATCAGAGCCTACAAAACAGGAGACGGTTACTTAAGCATAAAGAGCAATGCTAAGGAAAGGAATAGAACAACCCATAAATTTTTCAAAGAGTTCTGAGAGTCCAGCTGAGAGATAAAGTTCTCTGACTGCACAAAGTCATAATAGGAACACAGCTAAAGTAGAAAGAATAAATGCAAAGGTGATTTTGTTACTTCAGTGTTACTACTTCAGAATATTTGAGATCCAAGTCTCAGAAGTCATAGATCACATATTTTAGCTTGGCTTCTATCCTAGAATTTTGCTCCTTAAACCTCTTCAGCAAAGAATAAGTTATAATTACAATAAGGAAGTACACAGCCAAGAGGCAAACTTGCATAGATAGTGTTATTTTAGTCTCGACAAAGGTGGCTCTTAGTATGTAATTGAAAATTATGTCCTATGATTTTAACAACCTCAATTTCTGGAAACCTTCTGCCCTTCTGAAGCAAGGTGAAAGTTTTTGATCAGATAATATTTTGTGTTTTAGAAATGTGAAACAACCAGTCATTACAGATGGTTGGAAAGAACAAAACAGAAAACTACTGTGTTCAGACTTCTTTCAGGCTTATGTAAGATGGTTTGAAAAGGCAAAATTGCCCCTGGCTTCTTTCCCTAGGAACAATGTAGTGTAGCTGAAAAGTACTTTATGCTCACAGGTTAATCAGCACTAATTTTTTGAAATATTTCTGTGTGATATTATTCTCCTTCTCTAGGTAAAAGTCCCAGAGAGAAGAAGAATTCTGTCAGCCAAAAATGGCTCAGTGGAGATCACAGCAGGATTCTTGGAGTGGTTTCACTTGGATAGAACCTTTCAAACTATCAGTCACTGCAAGGATACAGATACACTTAATACTTTATTGTATCAATGATATTAATTTACAATTGGAGTGGTTTTAAAAGTCACCCATGAAATATAAAGAAATGGCATCTTTATTTATCTGTTGGTTTTGGATAGAAAATCTCTCAGTGTTGTACTATATAGCTGTGTAAACATCCCTGGTAGCATAGTGGTAGAGAGCTCAGACAGGTAATCAAAATGTTACAGTTCAAATCCATCAGTTGCTCCTTGGAAGCTCTTTGAGGTAGTCCTACCCTGTTCAATAGGGTCACTATGAGTCAGAGTTGACTTGATGGCAATATTTTTTTTTTTTGGTTTGTGTGAACATCTTGTAATTTATTAGGCTTTTTTAAAGAAATAGATCTTTTACAAAATTTTAAAACTTTGGGTCAAAATAGTTGTTTTGGAGTCAGAAAATACCATTCTAAATAATTTATTTTTGTCCTATACTTTTTCTGTATTTTTGTTTTAATATTTTCCAATACAGAAAAAACTCAAATCCAAACCCACTGCTGTTGAGTCAATTCCAACTCATCACAACCCAATGGGACAAAATAGAACTGCTCCGTAGAATTTCCAAGGAGTGCCTGGTGGATTTGAACTACCTACCCTGCTTTGTGAATCTGTGTGTACTTTTTATTGCTTAGTTAATGAACTGGAATTATCAATGATGTTTTTTTAACATAAACTTTTTGATCTTGTAGACAAAGACTTTTCTGTGCATGCAGACGAGGAAGTTCATGTGGAATCTAAATGGATCATATGTTGTTGTTGTGAGGTACTATTTAATTAGTTCTGATTCATAGCCACCCTATGTACAACAGAATGAAGTACCACTTGGTCCTGCACCATCCTAACAATCGTTGGTGTTTTGAGCCCATTGTTGGAGATGGATTGTCAGTTCATCTCGTCTTTCATTGACCCTCCCCTTTACCGAGCGTGATGTACTACTCTAGGAACTGGTCCCTCCTGTTCACAAGTCAAAATTACGTGAAAGTCTCACCAGCCTCGCTTCTACGGGCCCTTCTGGTTGTATTTCTTCCAAGGCAAATCTGTTTGTTCTTCTGGAAGTTCATGGTATAGTCAGTATTCTTGTGATCACTACAATTTAAAGGCATTAGTTCTTCTTCAGTCTTCATTCATTGGCTGGTGTTGTCTTGTATATGAGGCGATTGAAAATACCATGGCTTGGGTCAGGTACACTTTGTTCCTCATTAGGATATCAGATAAATTGAATAAATGTTGCATTATTTCTTTTTAGGTAAACAAAACATAAGCAAGTGATTATTCTCAAAAAGAGCTATGTATTTTCTGATTAAAATACTGTAATGCTAGTTTATCTGTAAAATGGATACCTATTTCAAAGGAAAATTTTAGAAGTACACATAAAAAGTTAGAGAAAAGCAGTCCTGAATTGAATACTATGTAACACCAGTTATCATTTATTAACCTTAATTTAGGGTTAGTATGTTTGTCAGTAACTTTATTATAGATAATAAACTGATTCTCATTTTGACTTGTTAGAAAATATATTTTCATTTTGACATTTTAATGAAAGTATAATATACTCTAGCCTTTTTTTGTTTTATTTATATTATCATTAATAGTTCGATGAAATAGAGCCTTTTAGTAGCATTATTGAAATTTGTACATATTTGTATGTTTTATGATCATTCATTTAAGCAGATATTAATGTTTATTAAATTGAAGCTGAAGGATGCATTGTTTGAAATCCATGAATATGCATAGACTATACTGATTTATTCTTTGGAATATGATGTAATATTTGAGAAAACAATCAAATTTCATTCTTCTAATTATTTATATTTGAATTATAATGGAATATGGAAGGTCGCTTATATTGCTTTTATTGAAAGCATGTGAGCTTTTAAAAATAAAATGCACACTCTTGATCTAAGGGTTCCAAATTATGACTATGTATGCTGATATTCATAATTTCCTCAAGGTCTTTTTGCTTTAAAATGAGAGTGGCACGTATTTTGTTCCAGGTTCTGTGATATTGCTGTTGATTGAGAGCTGGAAGGAAATGAACTTGAGCAGGAACTTCTGCCTTCATTAGATGATTAGAGAATTGACTGCTCTTACTGAAGAATGTGTTTACTCTGATCCCTGCGGGACTGCTATTAGAAAGCAAAAATACCTTCTACTTGATTCTTTTCAATATCATCTTAATTAATAATAATGTAGAAATAAGAATTTAGGTTATGTTTAATATATATTATAATTCCCACCAGAAGCTAGAAACTTAATAGATATATTAAGGTATATTAATAGATATATTATTAGTCAGACTCTGTAATGCAATGCTATCCATAGCTCAGTACTAAATGAATTTAAATCTAGTGGAGGTTTATTTGTACCTCTCTTCTTCCATCTAAACATGACAATGTATCCAATAAAACTTCATGTTGCATAATTAACTGTAAGGCAATGTCATTCAAGGAAATAATTTAGAATTGGATGAAACCATTATTTTCTCATGGAGGGTCTTATGAATATCAGTCTCATTGCCTTAAATTTGTGTATTTAAGTTTAATGACTTTTTTTAGCACACACACCCAACCCCCAACCCCCAACCCCCAGAAATTCTAGCCGAGATTTTTATTCTGGATAAATTTATGTATTTGGAGGAGAAAAAGTGACCAACAACCACAATACCCTTATGAATTTAGAAGACAGTGGCTTTCTGAATCTTGATAGTTATGGAGCAAACCAGGTTAATAATCTTTCATTATTTCTAAATCTGATAGCTTTAAAAATGTTTCATCACATGTCATAATGTCTTTCGACATTTCACTTCTCTTTCTAGATGAATTATAATCCACTGTATGTGTGTGTCATATTAAAAAAATTCTTTTTATGTTTTGACAAAGTGAAAATGCCCAATCCAAATTAATTTTGCATGGCCACCTATCTGCAGCTTCTTCTGCAATCCTTGCCGGGTGACAGCACACTCCTCATTTTCATTCTATGCTTGTAGTATCCTCTTAATGATGGCCTGTCCCCTCCTCTCCACCTTCTTCTCTCCCATTTAGAAAGAGACCAGTAGGATAGCACCTTATAAATGCATAGAGACATAAAGTACACACAGCATGTGGTCACATTGTGTCCCCAAGTACAATCCTTTTTTGTCTGAAGAGTTGACCTCGGAGTTGTTTCCTGGATAGCAGCAGCAGCAGCAGGAATAGTGGCCATGTTCCCACAGGATCCCCCAGGCCATCAGACCATCAACTGTGGTTTTTTAGTAGAGTTTTTGAGCTGTACCCCTCTTTTTCTCATGTTGTCGGAGGGCTATGTATCATATTTTGGTTTATTGATTCATCTGTTGATGGCCACTTAGGTTGTTCCCACACTTGGGCCACTGTGAATAGTGCTGCAATGAACATTGGCACACAAGCATCTGTTTGCTGAGTGGAACAAGCCAGATACAGATCAAGGAATATTACATGATCTCCTTTACATGACATATCCAGAATAGACACGTACATAGTGACCAAAGTTAGTCTTACCAGGAATGGCTGGGAAGGGGAAAAGGATAATGATTAGTTAATGGGTTCTGAGTTTCTTTTAAGGGTGATACAAAGAATTGGAAATGGATGTTAGTGATTACTGTATATAACGTGGGAAACAGTGTCACAAAACTATAAATAGAATGGTTAAAGCAACAAATGTTTTGTTTTATAGATATAAAACCAAATCTATTGTCATCAAGTCAATTCTGACTCATAGTAACCCTACAGGACAGAGTAGAACTGCCCTATAGAGTTTCCAAGGAGCAACGGCTGGATTTGCACTGCCAACCTTTTGGTTAGTAGACAAAGCTCTTAATCACTAAGCCACCAGGGTTTCCATTATATATATATTTATACATACGCCGTTATTACTAAGCAGCCACAATAAAATTAAAAAAGAAAGTCTATCATCACAGCAGTGGGATAAACTGTAAATAATCTGCAAATACTCTGTAGTATCCCTGGTAGATTATCTGAACCTCAGGAAGGTCAGGTGGCTATTGTAGTTGACACACAGAAGCTAAACCCTGACACTCAGTTCTTCATTCTTCACTCCAGAATTAGCACACTTCTATTAGAAAGTTTTATTTCAAGTTAAAATAGTGTTTACTGTTTCCAATAAGAGAGCCAGAGGCCAGTCTACTTCACTTGATACAATGTGGTAAGATTCAGAAGCTCACACTAGATTTTACTTTCTCTTCTAGAGTACAATATACCATGAAGCAGACATTGCCTGTACCTTGAACTAATCTCCTTTCTGTCTAGAAGGCAGAATGAAATTTTGGGATCATCGTTTGTAGCTGTTATAATATATTTTGACATTTTAATATGGCAGGAAGGAATTAAACACAAAGTCCTTTTTATGATGGCACTCTGATAATTTCAATAACATATACCACCTAAATTATTACCCTGAAGACTTTGGCCTTTCAAATCCATTGTAATTTTAAATTCTCTAAAGACTTCAGAAATATGGGTATTTATTTGTAAGCATCACAAGAGGTTATACCACATTTCGTTTAGTTCCGTGCTTGCTATGAATTTAAAAGCATTCAGAAATGGGAAGAACTCCTTTGAAAACATTCTGGAATTAACCATCAACATCAAATGGCCTATTAAACAGTATTTCATCAATTAGTTCAAATTGCCAAAAGCCAAGTGCCGTCGAGTCGGATTCAAATTAGATGACTCTTTTTACAGAATGCCTCTTGTAGTTTTTTGTACCAAGAGTGCAAATGTATTCTGTCAGCACACAAAAGATTTGTAAGAAGATGGATCACTTTGAAATTAATTCTGCCTGTCCTTTGTGGAATGTAAAGTCCAATAGGTGAAGGCCAGACACACTTAGACAGCAGAGGGAGTGAGCTTCAATTTCTTCAGCTTGAAATCCTTCAGTTTTCTTGGTTCTTTTCTATGCACGTTCATTGAATCATGCATCTACTTGGGGCCACTAGGTGTCATTGTCTCTGCTTTGGATGTTTGCTGTGTATAATTTATTTCCGCATTTTGTAGTTCTGAAGGATCCACATCAGCAGTTCAGATGAGAAGACAACTTTGAGGGAGGCAGGAATGGTGATGTAACAAGAAAATAGGAATTAGATTCTGAAAAAAATAATATACTACTATTAGTGTAAAGAAGATAGCAGAGGTTTTGGCAGTTACATCTTTACTAAGATATTAATGCCTTATTCCATGCTGTAGAATCATATGGAAAAAATCACTATGTGGTTATATTGTTTTAAAATGCTTCCTTAAAATAAGGAAACCCAAGGGGCTTAGTGGTTAAGTGCTACCTGTGCTAACCAGAAGATTGGGAGTTTGAATCTGCTAGGCGCACCTTGAAAACTCAGTGGAGCAGTTCTACTCTGTCCCATGGAGTTGCTGTGAGTCAGAGTTGACTCTATGGCAGTTGTGTGGGCGGTAAAACAAAACAGAACAAAACAAAAACAACAACAAAAACTTCACCTTATGAATGTTGCTTGAAAAATTAAGATTTTTACAATGACATTGGTATCACTGCAATTTTACTATTTGGTCAATAGGTCTTATTAGAGCAGATGTGCAGTGGTTAACTCTTGTCTGCTAACCGAAGAGTTGTCCGTTTGAGCCACTCTATCCTCCTTCCTCCCCCCCCAACTTCTCTGGAGGAGAAAGACGTCACAGTCCGCTTCTGTAAAGATCACAGCCTGAGAAACTACGGGAAGCTCCACTCTGTCTTATGGGGCAGCTCTGTGTTGGAATCAACTCAGTGGCAACAGGCTAACACCAAGGGTTGTTGTTGCTGTTGGGTGTCATCCAGTCAGTTCTGACTCGTAGTGACCCTGAGTACAGAAGAACAAAATACTGCTGGGTCTTGTACCATCGTCACGGTCATTGCTAAGCTTCATACTGTTGGAACCACTGCATCAATTCATCTCCTTGAGTGACTCTTCGTCTTTCGCTGACCCTCTGCTTTATTAAGGGTGATCTTCTCCAGGGACCAGTGCCTCCTGGTAATGTGTCTGAAGTATGTAAGCTGAAGTCTCACCATCCTTGAAAAGGACTTTCACTGTCCCTGTGATCATTTGGACTCGTCATTGTAGCCTCTGGGCTAGGTGCTGGATACTAAATTGAAGTCACATAAAATCAAAGAAAAAAATTACACTTTCCCCTCAGCAAACTCTTTAACACCTTTCAGGGGAACAGCATTTAAAGGAGAAGTATTCACAGAATATGCCCAAATTGAATAATATATTTTAATATCATGTTGATCAGCTAAGAGAGTTAACCCGAAGGACTCCAGATTAAAACATATACTGACCTTTATTTCTTCCCCATTGGTGGAATCCCTAGACCCCCAGGGAGCTCTTTGATCCAGTCCATACAGATCATCCATCATGATACAGCTCAGGCTGGAGAAAGGGGCAGTGGATCCCACGGTACAAACAACACATCCTCCTCAGTGGTGCCAGGGCTACCCTCTAATGTATACACTGAATTATTTCAGCATCTGGTTCCAATTATCTAGTAGATCCCAGGATGAAGCTCATAATTGTTTGTTTGGAACAAGATTGTTTATTGTCTAGCCTCACTGAAGTTCCCTTGCCTGTGATGGGAAGCTGTGTGGAATCTTTGTTCTGGAATGTGCCATGTTATGTGTGCCACACTTTCTTGCTAGCAATGAGGTATCAATGTTGTTCTTTCTTCCAGGGTGCTTCTTTTCCTGTTCAGCTAACTCCTTTGTGTCTTTTAAAACTCAGTTCTCCCAGCAGAAACTTTCTTATTAAGAGTCTGATTTAACTGTATTTTTTTCCTGTGTGCCTGCAATAAGTCCTGTTCCAACGTTATCTCTATCACAATGTTGTTCATATTATAGTGGTCGTAGTCATTGGTCTTTCTGTCTCACTGTACCGGAAATCCGCCAAGGCAAGGCAGAGGGCTTTATTTTACTCTGTACACTTAGCAACTTGCGTGCAGTCTTTCACATAAGCAGTCAGTGAACACTTATTGAATCAGTAAATGAATGTGTAAGATGATGAGCTTGGTACCTCGCAAGAGCTGCTATGCTGTACATGTTGACTTATTCCTTTATCTGTTTTCCTTTCTGATTATGAAGATGCTGACATGCTGGCATGCAGTCTAGGGGATCAAAAGGAAGCCCTTCAAGGATCCTTCTTTCATACCGAGATGCCACTAAAGTGAGGCATCAGATTGGAATTTGCCTTCCTTCTCTCTTCCCAATCTCTTGTAAAATTGCAAAGCATTGATATGTAACTGAAAACTATTTTGGAACATCTGTGTCAAGATGGGAAGATGTCATGATGCTTCCAAGGTGTGTAAGCATCTGCAGACAAACAGCAATAAGGGTTTATGAAGAAATCTGAGGAAGCCACCAATCACAGCTCTACAGTATTTTATTAATTTACTCTATCATGAGAATTAAATTACTCAACCTCAATAATAAAGGAATTATAGAAATTGCAAGCAATAGTAAACTCATAACCCTGAATCTCATCAGTACAGTAATTATGAATCCCTGAAAACTACTTTAGCACTAAATATTTCAACCCAAGAGCTATTATATATATTATATTTACATATAAGTGTATATTTTTAATAAATTTATTATACTAAATGTCTGATGGAATACAAACAGTTCATGGAATACATATAACTTTTAAAATGGGCATTTGTAGTTCAAATAATCTAAAATTTCAGTTCAAAACCAAAATGAGTATAAAATCATGACACTCAGCTAAAATACTGGTACAATTTTAGGAGCTAGTATTTAAGACCAAAGTCTTTTATTCTTCTCAACTGCACAGTACATCTCTGTGTTATCCAGATAGTCTTTTTCTTTATTTTGTTTAAGATAAAATATTTTAAGATACTTTCTATTATATGGTAGCTCTGGTGGTATAGCAACTAAGTGCTACAGCTGCTCACCAAAGGATCGGGCGTTCAAATCTGGAAAGTGCTCCTTGGAAACTCTATGGGGCAGTTCTACTCTGTTCTATATGGTGGCTGTGAGTCAGCATGGACTTGATGATAGTGGGTTTGGATTTTTTCTATTATATATCTTATTTTTAGTTCCATCTTGCAGAAATGTTGCACCTGTATTGAATTAGGATAATTCACTAGATCACATAAAATGCACAGACTAGCATATAAGAAGGATGAATTGGTAAGATTCCAAAAGGTTATTGAAATATGCAGTGATTTGTTATATTATTTGTGGCAGATTAAATAATCACTCCCCCAAAGATGTCCTCTCCTTAATCCCTGGGAGTCGATTATGTTACTTTACAAGGTAAAACAGACACTCCAAATATGATTGGATTAAAGATCACCAGATAGGAACATGATTCTGGATTATCTTGGTGGCCCCACTAAAATCACAAGAATCTGTATGAGATGAACGCAGAAGAACCAGAGTTGGAGTGAAAAGGTGTAAGGATAGAAGGAGACCAGAGAAGAAGGAAGATGGTACTCAGTTGGTTGTGAAGATAGCCGATGTGGTCGTGAGCCAAGTCATATCAGTGGTCTCTAGAAACTGGAACAGGCAAAGCAGTCAGTTCTCTCCTAGAGTCTTCCAAAGGAACCAGCGCAACCAACACTGTGATGGTGAGCCCCATGAAACTGATTTTGGACTTCTGACTTCCATGTTGCTTTACGGTCCTATATTTGTAATAATTTCTTATAGCACCACTAGTAGACTATTTTATTGTAGTCTCTTTTCATGTCTCTCTCTTCTATGAGATCATAATAATCTGGAGGCCAGTGACTCTGTCTTATTCATCTTGGCATCCAATGTGACTGTCATCCTGTAGGACTCAAGGTGTATTTGTGGAACTGATGGCTGAGTTACTGGAAGAGTTGGTAAGTGGGTTGCTTCTCCTTGTGTTGAATTTCCTGGAGGCACGCAGGCAACATGTATGTGATAGGTCTTCTAATTAGCTGCTTCACATCTTAGTATTTTCCAAGGACCTAAGAGAAAACACATTCACTAAATGTAAAGAAATATTCAGTAGAAACACAAGCAGATTTATAGGTTTGCTCTCCTGTGCTTTATGCCTTTTTCTTCTTTTTTTAAAAATCAAGATTTGGAATTCAGTAGAATTACTGAAAATATTTTGAAAGTGCAGATTTTCATTGGAGACCTAAATTTGATTATTGTGTACACTTTTTGCCATCTTGGAATTCTGTGTTTAGAAGTGATATTGGAAAAGTAGTATTAGAAGCTTAGCTCCCCAATATATGTAATAATCTCTTTAATATCAACTCTGGCAGGTAATGTGATTCAGTCACCAAAATGGTTGAAGATTCAGATATTGTGGCTTTGCTAGGGTTGTCTCAGAGTAATTTATCACCTAATTCACTTCTACAGCATTATGGCTAATGATCTGATCCATAGTATCTTTCCTATTTCTGAAATCCCAGATTTTGCATTAACAACAATGAAATGATTCATAAAGAGAGAAAGTTTAAAATATAATATGGCATTACCCTTATTCAAATACCACAATACAACTATTTCAGTAACATTTTTGTAATGAGGGATAGCTGAGGTCAAATTTGTAATAATAATATGAATACTAATAGTGATTCTGTTAGCATGTAAGATTTTCAACACAGTGTTATCATGAGCAGTTGTTTTTATTGTTGTTGCCGTTTTGAAAGTAAAACCTTTCCTCACTCAAGGTGTGAAAAACTCACAAGGTGACATTTCACTAATGACTCCTTTATGAAACTGACAGAGATTGATGCAGTGCCTTTATTGATGGCCCTCGAGAAATTTGCCACTTAAAAAATAACGTTATAGCTGTAGGGAAAAAAAAAAAGAAGTTGTGTCTGTTTTGTTTACAGAAAAGAATGCTACATACCCTTAATTGCATAAAAGCATGTTTTATCTTAGTTTATAAATTCTCATTTGTCTCCTATTTAAACATAGATGGTTAATTATGCTATTTGCTAAGATCTAATAACTCCAACATTATGAGTTAATATTATGCAACACCTTCCCTGAGAGAGCCTTAATAAAACTTACACATCTTTTACTAATGAAATCTTGCCACTCCCTGTGGATGGAGTTCTTATGCAGAAAAGACTTGAATACAATCTGGATTCCACTAATGATCCTAAGAGTCAAGCTAAGAAATCTTAACATTTCAAATAATACTAAATAACTATTGCTCATATAGTGACATTTCTTAATGTGAAGTATTTTTTTTCTATCAGAAACAGTTTTACTCTCAGGGCTGTTCTATTCCCATACAGAGGATGGCTCATTAAAGGACTGGAGCTCACTGTCCCTTGTCTGTGGAGAAGATTCAGTTCTTTCACTTCAAATTTGCCACCACTCTGTATCTTTCCCATTGTTCAGTCTGAAAACCATGGTGGCTTCAGTGCTCTCAAGTCTTCTCAGAGCTTCATTCTTGGCAAGTTCTCTGGGAAAGAGGAAAAATAAATTCCCTTCTGCTTAGCCTCCTGCCACACAGTGGATACAAGACATCGGGGATTGAAAGTAGAAGTCCATTTCAGCCATGAGTTCCCATAAGGTGTTGAGGCTTCTAACCTAGATAAAGAACTTAATCACATAAATATATCCCCTAGTAAATGGCATAGTGGTTAAGTGCTGTGTTTGCTAACCGAAGTGCTGGCAGTTCAAATCCACCAGGCACTCCTTGGAAACTCTACTGGGCAGTTCTGCTCTGTCCTATAGGGTTGCTATAAATCAGAATAGACTTGATGGCAGTGGGTTTGCTTCTTTAGGAGGGGTTAAGGCATGGGTGGAGTCCTAAACAGTACAAAGATTAGCATGCTAACATAAAGATTAGAAGATTGAGTCCTCAGATTAGAAGAAGAGGGCCTCAGAAGAAAGGTCTGGTGATCTATTTCTGAAAAAATAGCCATTGAAAACTCTGTGGAACTCACTTCTACTCTGACACACAATTGGGTCCCATGAATTGGAATTGACTAGAAGACAGTAGAAGTGGGGGTAATAGTTGATACAAAGAGTCGCCATTGAGTAGAGTCAGCTTCATGGCTACTCTGTGTGTGTCAGAGTAGAACTGTGATCTCCTGCTTTTCAGTGGCTACTTTTTTGAAAGTGGATCACCAGGCCTTTCTTTTAAGCATCCTCTTGGGGGACTGAAAGCTGTAAGCCAAGTTTGTTAACTCTACCATCCAGGGATTTAAATGTCCCATCAAGGATTGTGTTAATCCTCCTAAAAAAACCCAAATCAATCCTGTTGCCACTGAGTCGATTTCAACTCATAGTCACCCTAGAGGAGAGGGTAAAACTGCCCCATAGAGTTTTCAAGGAGCACTTGGTAGATTTGAACTGCTGTCCTTTCGGTTAGTAGATGTTGCACTTAACCACTATACCACCGGGGTATCCTAGCAGCTTGTGAAATGCTGAAAAAATTTAATCAAAAGAAGATGTAGTCATTTTAAGAAAGAATGTGCTGTGATCCATGTATTTCCCAAATCACAATTATTATAGCTTTCATACTGTAAAATGCAAGTGCCTTTCAATTTTTTTCCAAGCTAAGGGATTACACAGGACCATGCCTCTGTTTTTTAATATTGTTAATAGAAAACTACTTGTTTAACCTGTAGTTTTGACTTAAAGTCTATTTACTAGGATATTAAAATATATTTTAAATAAACAATAACGGAAAAACCACATATAGGTAAAATCTTCAGTCGGTTTCTATGACAAGTAAAAGGATACAAAGTTATATGTAAGAAATAATTGGTTAAAAATAGCATCTGAAATATAGCTGTTCATCAGGATGAACAGCTAAATTCATATTAGGTTTCTATGCACAGCCGGTTAGAATCAAATATCTCCTCTGTTGTATTGGTATCACCTTTTGGTGAATAGAAATCAATTCTCATATGGTTGCTACTTGACTTTCATTCTAGAAAGTGGTTTCTTACATTAGATTTTGATACCATTTGACTAGGAAACCTGTGAACCTCTAGACTTCACAATACAAGCTGTATTAAATAGGATATAAGTCCTGATGGCTGGGAGATGGGAGATTTGGTATTCAGTAGCACGCAAGAATTAACTCTAATGATTCCATCACTACTTCAGAAGAAATTCGATTCAAGTCAAGTAGTGACAAAGGAGGCTTTTTGTTCTTACAGGACTTAGAAACGCCCTTTAAGACTGTTCATCCTGTGTCTGTCTTGCTTCTAATTTTGCTGACGAAATGGAAGCAGTTTACTGAAACAGACAGACACCTGTTGATAAATTCCTGTGTTCATAACCTTGATCCTGAAGAAATTAAACCTCAGCACAGTGGTACAACAAAGGGAGAGTTCGGCTTCTCATGTGTGTGGTGTGAGATTAATTGTACAGGTTTTACTGTTCAAAACTCATTTCTTTATTTTAAGCTTGAGTTGGTGAAAGAGACAAGGCTAAAACAGAGGGCAGGCAGTTAATCACTACTGCCCACCACTTTCACATTCTGGTCGTATCAAAGGTGATGGGGATGATGAAAAACAACAAAACAGAACACAGCTGTCTCCTCTCTGTGGAGCAGCAATGCATTAATCTCATCTGTATGAGAAACATGGGTTGGATCAATAAGCATTTTCCTGCTGCCCACAAAATCTCCCATTGCCACTTCAGCTATTAATTGATTCAAATTATATGTGATTGCACTGTATTACAAGGAATCCACCCACTACTGTCATTCCTTTCTAACTCTTGTCGGTTCTTAGTAGTTTCTAGTCTCTAGGACAAGTCTAGGGTTATGCTCAAGTTTTTTTTCTCTTTTGTTTCATCACTGTATTGACACCTGTGACCTCCATGACTGCTCAGATAGTGGCATTGAGTCTTTAGTATACCAGAAAGGTTTTTATTATTATTATTGTTTTGTTTTTACTTTTTAGTATAACTTACATAAAAAATATTACATATCTTTTTAGGTAACTGAATATGTGCTATCTATCCTGCTGTCCTGCCCACTGTTTCTGTCACGTATACGTCTATAGCCAAGCGTATTGTTAAATATTTTTCTTAGCCTGCAATCTTGGGCTTCTTTTTTGATCACTACCTGGAAGGCTTCTTAACAGACCTGAGGTTTGGGATGGACTTTTAAATTAGGCGATAAGGAATGCCAGGGCTTAGTTTTGGAAATAAGAGCTTTCGTATTTAAGCAATGCCCAGGCAATCTGTTCTCATTCTCTTGGGTTGTTGGTAGACATTTCCACTTGTCTGCAAGAAACCCTTGTGGCTTAAAGGTTTTGTGCTATGGCTGCTAAGCAAAAGGTTGGCAGTTTGAAACCAGAAGGCACTCCTTGGACACTCTATGAAGCGTTTCTAGTCTGTTGTATAAGGGTTGCTATGAGTCAGAATTGATTCACTGGTAATACTTTGGGTTTCCTTTGGATAGTATGAAACTCTGAGCACTTTGCTCATTTTTGCGTTCTGTCAGCACGTGGCTTCTTTGGTAGTAAACAGATGCCTCATTAATATGTTAAGTAAATTGAAATGGCTGTGTGTGTATGTGTGTTTGCTCTATTTTTTCATACCTTACTCATTATTTTGAGGCATGTATTTTTTTAAATGTGGGCTGGAAAATTGTATCTTTGATCCTTCATTTTATACTCTTAAATCACACAGGGAATTAGAATAAAATGGATCCCCTTCAGACCTAGAATAGTATTTGTAGGGATGTGAAGTACTAAAACTGAACTCTAGATCAAAGAAGAAGGAGTGATGAAGATGTCGTTTCCTTTTGGATGTGGTATACATGACTGTGGGCTGGTTGCATCCCACACTTTGCTTTACTTGCCTAAATCTGAACTTCTGTGAGTGTTCTTGGACCAAGGGTCACAGACTGTACTGACAAGTTGACGAAGGTGAATGACTTCTCAGCATTCACCTTAGTCCTGTCAGTATGTGATGCTCAGATGGCTCTGTGACAGTATGGCTGTCTATATTTATTGTTCATATCCCCTTGTCATTTAGACTTTATGATGACATATGCATAAGTGATGGTTGCCATGCCTCATTAATTTGGGGGCCTTCTGGCTTTTCTCCTTGAGCCTACTGTCAGCATCCTCATCCTCAAGATCGTCTCTGATCCCAGAACAAACCACTCACATTGTCAATATGTTCTTGGCAGGGGCAAAAATTACCTAAAGCAAAGGCTTTTTTCTCGTTACTACAAATCTTGGTATATGTTTTTGGTAAGTGCATTTAAAAAAGTTTTTAGAATGCAACTTTCAGGAGGTCACTTGTAATTTTAACTACTGGATCTTCAGTTTCTTTTCAACTATTAAAATACTGGTTGAAAAACCGAGACAAAGATCTCCACTTTAAGTTGAAATCAATAGAGTGATATTAAAAAATGCCTGCTTTCCAATTCCACTAAATAAATATTGCATTTGTATGTTATGCTTTTTTTTTCTTTAGTTCTTGGAAGTTTTGTTCATTAGCCCAAAAGCCTGGCATGATTCATGGTATTTATGTGAATGCATGGACTATTTTCTTTATATCTACATCTATTCTTTCAGTTAGGTGATTTCTTTTGATTATTAAAAAAATTGCTTATGGGACAATGAACTTCTGCTAAAGATGGTGAAATAATTTGGAAACAGAAGGTGATGATGGTCGAACAACAGACTTAGTTTCACGATTTTTGCTTCAATAGCCAGCTGTGCCTGATGTTTTCCACACAGATATCTGAGTCATGTTATATTTGACGGGTTGAAAATGGAATTCATTTTCTCTCAGAAACCTGCCTCATAGCTGTATTTTCTCTCAGTTGCACCTGTGGCTGTCTACTTCGATTCCTAAGTCAGAAGCTAAGAGACACCCTTGGTTTTTATTTTTTTTGTCTTTGTCTTCCTTTTGTCTCGATAACATCCTTTCATTTTTACTGCCTGTGTTTCTTTACCCTACAATTTTCTACTCTACATAGTTAATGCACTTGCTTATACCATTATCTCTTAGCCTCGAGAGTGTCCCTGCGTAACTCATCCTTCACATCGTTTTCATGTCATTCAGCTATACTCCAATGGTGGTTCACAATGAACCCCCAAAGTGGTCTAGTCCTCTCATTGCATTGATTACAGTTAAGGTGTGTCTAACCATAATCTGATAGTATGTAATAGTTAGGACACACCACAACTCACAAAACTATGTAGTAAGAATTCTTAAACTTGTCAAGTTGACTTCTTGGAATCTGGTTCTGGGAAGAAACAGCGAAGGAACCCTGCAGACATGATTAGACACTCAGCTGCTAACCTAAATGTTGACAATTTGAGCCCAGTAGCTCTATGGGAGAAAGACATGGCAATCAGTTTCAGTAAACACTACAGATAAGAAAAACCCTGTGCAACAGTTCTACTTTCTCACATGAGGTCACTATAAGTCAAAAACTACTGAAAGGCACCCAGAAACGGATGATCACCAAGGACAAGAACAACAGAGGGAAAAGAGAACCAAGAAGACAGAGAGACTCACATGAGCCGATTCAACCTACTGAGCTGTAAGCAACTAAGGTTTGGCCAGGGGCTGTGCTCCCAGGGGAACCCCGAAGTGCCCGGACAATCAATTGTGGTCTTTTATTGGAGATCTCAGGGTGCACCCCTATTTATTCTCTTGTTGCCAGTGAGACTCAACATTGTGAGCGCCACTGTGGCTGTCCATTAACTTGTTGTTTATTTGGTATAAAATGTTTTCTTACATATATGCTTACCACAATTAATAAACAAATAAGACTTTCTAGAAACATTTCAGTAATTTCAATTCTTCTGACTCCTTATTGAGAAACCTATTCTCGTGAGAATAGAATAGGTTAATATGATTATTATTTTATTCAATAAAGAAGAACATTATTTTTCTCCATTTCTGCTCATTCTTTATATTCCTTAAAAATATAAAGTGATTATCTGATAATATTATTTAGATATTCTCATTGGATAAACTAGGAATAACTTTGAGATATGTTGTGTCAGGGTTTTTGACAGTAGGAAATTGTCTATAAATGCAATTTCGAGGGAACCCCAAATTCTTACTATTTTAATGAAAATTTCTCTTTCAATGCACCAGTTTCAGGATCGTTAAATCCTATATTGCAAATACAGGCATTACCTTCATCATTCTCTAACATCTGCAGGTATCAGACACCACCTACACATGCGATATTTCTTCCTTTGGTAAAAACCACCGGAGTGAGGTCTGAACTCACAAGTAACAAGACATGGTCCTCCAGAGTGCTGAGTTGGCCGAAGACCTCAGACATCAGCTATAAGTGTGGCATCCCCATGACCATCACTTCTGATCTACTGATTATAAATCTGGGGTTGTCCCACTATCTCTTTTGTATTTCAGTTATAAGATCAGTGTCTCCAGCCTTCTGTCACTTCTGACCTGCTGAATCTGTTAAAAATTTGCTACAACAAAAGAAGCAGTAAACTTGTGGTTATAGTTTTATTACAGCATAATGAATACAAATGAAAAGACAGGAAGTCTGGGAGGGTTCCCAGTGTGGAGCTTCCATGTCCCCAAAGTGGATATCTTACCTTTCCTTGTGTATTGATGTCTTTCACTGACTGGTAAGTCCAGGAATTTTCATGTCCAGAGCCTTTATTAGGAACTCATTACATCATCATAATTGTTTGGATCAGCTCCTCTTCCCTGCGGTCAGTTGGTAACATGAGGTGGTCTTTCTAACCTGACCAGTCTCCAACTGAGTAGCACTCTATGAGCATAAATTCTTAAGTGCATTCTGTACGCCTTATCAAAAGCACTTCAATCACCAGGAAAATTCCAAAGCTTTAGAGGGTTATCTGTCAGCCAGCTCTCACTCTGAATTGTGCCACATCAGTTAGTGAAGGTCCTGGAAGCTTGACTCCTTTCCTGTTGTTAAAGTTGACTCTACTTTTAGAAGGCAGTTCTTTCCCCGTCATCTTTTGAGACCTTTCAACCTGAGGGGTTCATCTTCTGGCACCATATCAGACTACATTCTGCTGCTATTCGTATGGTTTTCACTGGCTAATTCCTTTCAAAAGTAGACTACTTGTCTACTGTGGGTGACCCTGCTGGTATCTGAATACTGGTGGCATAGCCTCCAATATCATAGCAACATACAAGCCCCCACAGTATGATAAACTGACAGACAAGTGCCTAGGGCTTCTGGGTTAGGTGGCTGCAAAACTTCACTACTAATTTCAGCAAGCACTTGTCAACCAGGGTACAAATCCCTTCATGAGAAAATTATAGCAAGAATCAAGGAGTACTCAAATTGTGTTGAAGCTCATTTATTATTGATCTTCTTTCTAATGTGTGCTGTCACCGATTTCACTCAACCAAGTTTCTATTAACTATCTAATCTAAACCCTCCCCCCTACTTTCCCTCCCTCCTCACCCTTGCAGCTGTCAAAGAGTCTTTTCTCCTATGCATGAGTCTGTTTCTAAGCTCTTATAGTAGGGGTCTCATATTTGCACTTTTGTCACTGACTACTTTCACTTGGCATAATGTCCTCCAGTTGAAACCGGGTTAAGAGATGTTTCCTGCTGTCATCGTTGTTCTTTACCATTGCATAATGTTCCATTGAGTATATATAGTTTACCTATCCACTCCTCTGTTGTTGGACATCTGGGTTGATTCCATCTTTTTGCTATTGTGGACTGCACTGTGGTGAACATTTGTGTGCGTGTATCAGTGGTGTGAATGGCTTTGATTCTGTAGGATATGCTCCAAGCAGTGGAATTACTGAGTCAAATGGTATATCTGTATCCATTTATTTAAGGGAGTGCTAGATTGCTTTCCAAAGAGGTTGCACCATTTTGCAATCCCACCAACAGTGTAGAAGAATTCCAATCTACTCACAGCCTCTCCAGCATTTGTTGTTTTGCATTTTTTGGATCATGGCCAACCTTGCTGGGGTAAGATGGTATCTCATTGTCGTTTTGATTTGAATTTCTTATAATAGCTAATGATTGTGAGCATGTCCGCATGTGTTTTTTGGCTGCCTGGATCTCCTCTTTAGAGAAGTGACTGTCTATCTCCTTTGCCCGTTGCTTAACTGGGTGATTTATCTTTTTCTGATTGATGTTTTGTAGTACCTTATGGATTACTGAGACCAGGTGTCTCAGTAATATTTTTTTTTCCATTCTGTAGGTGGCCTTTTAATTCTATTAATAAAGTCTTTGGATGAGCAAAAGTGACTAATTCTTAGTAGTTACCATTTATCTATTTTCTCTGTTGATGATTGTGGTTTGTTTGACAGATTTTGAAGTCTTTCTACATTGTTTATTAAACCTCCCATTGTTCCTACTTTTTCTTGGATGAGCCTTATCATCTTAGATTTGATATTTAGGTCTTTTATCCAGTTTGAGGTGGTTTTTTGTAGAAGGTGTAAGATATAGATCTTGTTTTAATTTAGTGCAGATGTATATATAATTTTGCCAGCACCATTTGTTGAAGAGATTGTTCTTACCCCAGTTTAATGTCTTAGGGCCTTTGTTGAATATCAACTGTTCATAGGCAGATGATGTCATCTCTGGGGTCTTGATTCTTTTCCAGTGATCTATCTATCTGTTTTTGTACCAGTTACCAGCCTGTTTTGACTACTGCGGCAGTGTAATAAGTTCTAAGCTCGGGTAATGACAGGCCTCCCAGTGTGTTCTTCTCCTTTAGTAGTGCTTTACTTATCCGGGGCTTCTTCCTTTCCAGACAAAGTTGGTAATTTGTTCCTCTATCTCATTAAAAAATGTCACTGGAACTTGTATTGGGATTGCATTACATAAGTAGATTGCTTTGAGTAAAACAGGCATTTTCACAATGTTAAGTCTTCCTATGCATGAGCAGGGTAGGTTTCTCCATTTATGTAAGTTTCTTAGTTTCTTGTAGTAAGGGTTTGTAGTTCTCTTTGTAGAGATCTGTTATTTCTCTGGTTAAATTTATTCCTAGGTAATTTATCTTGTTAGGTGCTGTAGTAAATGATACTGACTTGGTGATTTCTTCCTTAATGAATCTCATTGTTGGTATAAAGGAATCCTACTGATTTACACATATTTACCTTGTATCCTGAGATTTTCCCAAACTCTTCTATTAGTTTGTACAGTTTCCTCATGGATTCTTTGGGATTCTCTGCATATACAATCATGTCATCTGCAAATACAGAGATTTTTAGTTCTTCTTTGCTCTTCCTTGGTCTAGTCTAATTGCTTTGGCTAGAACTTCTAATATGATGTCGAATAGGAGAGGTGAGAGTGGATGACATAGGCAGTTGGCTTTGTGTAAACGGCCCTTATTGCATTGAGGAACTGGCCATCTATTCCTATTTTGCTGAGAGTTTTTAGCATGAATGGGTGTTGAACTATATCAAATGCCTTTTCTGCATCAATAGACAAGATCAGGCGATTCTTGTCTTTTGTGATATTTATGTGGTTAATCACATTAATTGTTTTTCTGATGTTGAACCAGCCTTACATCCCTGGTATGGATCCAACTTGGTCATGATGGATTATTTTTTTGATATGTTGTTGTATTCTATTGGCAAGAATTTTGTGGAAGATTTTTGCATCTAGATTCACGAGTGATATTAGTCTATGGTTCTCCTTTTTTGTTGGGTCTTTCCCTGGCTTTGGTATCAGGGTTATGCTGGCGTCATAGAATGAATTTGGCAGTATTCCATCCGTTTCTATACTGTTAAATAGTCTTAGTAGTATTGGAGATAACTCTTCTCTAAAAGCTTGGTAGAATTCTGTGGTGAAGCCATCTGGGTCCGGGGTTTTTTTTTGTTGGCAGTTTTTGGGTGACTTTTTCAATTTTATCCTTTGTGATGGGTTTATTAAGTTGTTCTGCTTCACCTTGTGATAATTTGGGTAGGTGATATGAATCAAGGAATTTGTCCATTTCCTCTAGGTCTTCAAATTTGTTAGAATACAGTCTTTCATAGTATTCAGCTATGATATTTTTGATTTCTGTTGGATCTGTTGTGACAACTCCCCTCTCACTTCTTATTTGGGTTATTTGTTTCCTTTCCTGTTTTTCTTTAGTAAGTCTAGCCAATGGTTTGTCAATTCTGTTGATCTTTTGAAAAACCAGCTTTTGGTCTTTTCAATTTTTTCACTTGTTCTTCTATTCACTAATTCATTTATTTCTGCTCTAATCTTTGTGATCTGTTTTCCTCTGGTGCCTGAGGGGTTGCTCTGTTGCTCTCTCTACTTGTTCAAGCTGTAGGGTCAGTTCTTTGATTTGGTTTCTTCAGTTCTACCCTGGCCCCTAGGGTCACCATGAGTCAGATCCAACTTAACAGCACATGGCTTGACTTCCTTCCAGATGTGTGCATTTACTGAAATAAACTGACCTGTGAGCCCTGCTTGGCTGTATCCCATAGGTTCTGGTAGGGAGTATTTCGTTCTGATTGGAATCCATACATTTCTTTGTTTCATCCTTGATTTCTTCTAGAACCCATGGTTTTTTGAGCAAGATGTTGTTCAGTTTCCATGAGTTCCATTTTCTATTTATGTTTTTTCTGCTGACGATTTCCACTTACAGCTTTATGATCTGAGAAGATGCTTTGCATTAATTCACTGGTGTAGATTTTGTTGAGAATTGCTTTATGCCCTAACACATGATCTATTTTGGAGAATGTTCCATGTGTACTGGAGAGGAAGATTTAGTTGTCCATTGATGGAGAGAAAGTTCTGTGTATGTTGATGAAGTCTAGTTGGTTAACTGTGGCAACAACATCTGTGTCTTTATTCAACTTTTTTCTAGATGATCTCTCCAATATTGAGAGTGGAGTGTTGAAGTCTCCTACTATTGTTGTGGAGTGATCTATCTCTGTTTTGAGTGTAGTCAGTGTTTCTTTGACATATTTAGGTGCTCTAATATTAGGTGCATAAATACTTAATATTGTTGAGTCCTGCTTGTGTATTGAACCTTTCAGCAACAAATAGTTCCCATTCTTGTCCATGATGGTCGATTTTACATTAAAATTGATTTTACCTGAGATTAGAATTGCCACACCTGCTCTTCTTTGTTCATTGTTAGGTTGATATATATTTTTCCATCCTTTAATTTTCAGTTTGTTCGTATCTTTAAGTCTCAGGTGAGTTTCTTGTAGGCAACATATGCATGAGTCATGTCTTTTGATCCAAGATTGCACTCGCTGTCTCTTTACTGCAGCATTCAGTCCATTCACATTCAATGTAATTATTTTTTATTTTTGTTTTACTTTATTATGACTGAATTAAAATGTACAATCCCATATAAATTTGCATGCTCATCTGTATGCAGATCCCACTGCTCTTCCTGCACTGTGACATCACACTCTTCTTCTCTGCTCCATACATGTCCTATCCTCCCAACAGTCTCCTATCTTGTCCTCTCCACCCACTCCCCTTCCTCTAGTATTAGGTCAGCAGGACAACTTCCTATAGATGTCTAGAACCATAAAGTGCCCACAAAATTTGGTCAGTCTGCATCACCAAGTCCAATCCATTGCTGTCTGAAAGGTTGACCTTCATAATGATTTATGGATGGTGCAGCATCAGGGCCAGGGGCCATGCTCACAGGGGAAACGCAAAGCCCCTGGACTATAAATTGCAGTCTTTTAGTGGAGTTCTCAGGTTGTACCCCTATTTATTCTTGTGTTGCCAGTGAGACTCAACTTTATGAGCTCCACTGTGGCTCCCACTGGTGGTGGCTGGGCACCATCTGGTTCTTCCAGTCACAAGTCAATGTAGACACCCACTCACGTGGGTCTCTCTTCTCGGTTCTCTTTCCCCCATGTCATTATGGACCTTGGTGATCATCAGTTCCTGTTCAGTTAGGACCATTTACTGTACTCTCAGATGGCAGCTTGGCAGCTTTTAAGACTCCAGATGCCACTCACCAATGTGGTGTGCAGAGAGTCCTCATTAACAAAATGCTAGTTGTGCCAGTTGGCCTTGATTTCCCCTGAGAGCACAGTCCCCGGCCCCCCACTCCAGCTTCTGTGTCCTTGCAATATTGGGTTAAGATGGGAGGAGTACACAAGTTGTGTTGAAGTCCCATTAATATTGATCTTCTTACTAATGTGTGCTGTCACAGATTTCAGCCAACCAAATTTCTAACAACTATCTCATCTATACCCTCCCTGCCTTGCCCTCCTGCCCTCCCCACCCTTGGAGCCATCAAAGAGTCTTTTCTGTTATGCATGAGTCTGTTTTAAGTTCTTATCATAGGGGTCTCATACAATATGTGTCCTTCTGTCGATGACTACTTTCACTCAACATAATGTCCTCCAGTTGAAACCAGGTTAAGAGATGTTTCCTGCTATCATCATTGTTCTTTATCATTGCATAGTGTTCCATCAAGTATATATACCATAGTTTACCTGTCCATTCCTCTGTTGTTGGGCATTCAGTGTAATTATTGATAGGTATGTATTCAGTGCTGCCATTTTGATGTATTTATTTTTGTGTTGATGTTTTCTCTGTTCTTATTAATCTGATCTGTGACCCTTTTTGTGAGTTGATTTTTCACCTTTTTCAGTGTTGGTTTTGTGGTTGTTGAGTCTTCTGTATTACATTTCTTAATATGGTATGTTGCTTCTTTATTGTGCTACATGGCTGTCCTATGATCCCGCTTACTAAACTATATATAAACCCAATTTTGATTGCTACCGGTCTTGTCAACTTCCTCTCTATCTCGAAGGACTATAATGACTGTAGTATATTCCTCTTTTTAGTATGGTGATATCATAGTTTACATGATATAGTCACTAGATCGTTTCTTTCACTATTATAGCTTTGATTGTGTTTGGAGCATTTCCTAACTGAGTAGGATTCTGGATATTGTGTCCTCTAGAATTCAAAGTTAGTGGTTTTTGGTCTTCCAAGCCAAGAGATTCTTTCAGTATTTCTTGTAGCGTTGGTTTGGTTTTTACAAAGTCTCTGAGTTTCTGTTTATCTGTGAATATCTTATTTTCATGTTTGAAAGACAGTTTTGCAGGATATATAATTCTTGGTTGGAAGTTCTTCCCCTTCAAGGCTTTGAATGTGTCATGCCACTGTCTCCGTGCCAGCATCATTTCCACTGAGAAATGCGACAAAAGCCTATAGGGTTTCCCTCTGAATGTTAGCTGTGCTTTGAGTCTTGCTGCTTTTAAGAGTTTCTGCTTGTGTTTTATTTTGTTGAGCTTGATTATAATACTTCTTGGAGTCTTTCTTTTGAGTTCTATATTGAATAGTGTTTGATACGTATCTTGGATATGTATATTCTCTTCTTATAATTTCTGTGAAGTTTTCTGTCAGCAACGCAGCAACAATACTTTCTGTGTTCTCAGGTGTCTCGCCCTGTTCAGGAACTCCAATTAATCGCAGACTGTTCTTCTTAATAGAGTCCCACATGCTTCTTAATGCTTCTTCATTTTTCTTCTTTCTTTTTTTCTGATTTCTCCTCACAGATGCTGGAGTCAGTAACTGTCTTCCAAATCAGAAATTCTCTTTTCCATTTGTTGTATTCTGTTTTCTTGGCTTTGAATTGAAGTTTCTGTGTCTTTGATTTTGTTCTTGATCTGTTGGATTTGTGAGTACTGAAGTTCCATGAGATTGAACAGCTTGCCTAATTTTTTGTTTTGCTCTGCTGCATTTTGTATAAGGCCTAGGAGGGCTCTCTATATAATCCTTTTGTGTTCACCTTTTGATAGTTTCAGAAAAACTTCTTTGTCTGGGAAGTTCTAAGGTGTTTCTTTGGGGGGGCCTTCTTATGCCATGGGTGATTGCCGAGTTACCGTCTCCTCTAAAGCTTGTTGCTTTTTGGTCTTCATGTGGGTCAATAGAGATGCTGTGAAGATGGACCATGGTTGTTTCTCTAGGCTGTCTTAAAATGAGAAGTATGAATTTATGCTTGTGTTTGGAGCATTCCCTAACTGAGTAAGATTCTGGATATTGTGTCCTTCTAGAATACAAATTTAGCAGTTTGTACATTCAATTGATTATACAATTTATACTTCCAAAGTCAGTAAGGTTTTCAGTTGTATATGTCCCTCTTCACAGCTGGCAAAGCACCTCTATATTGAAGCCCAGATGTTATAAACTAGCTCAAAATTCAGAAAGGCTACTGGCCTGCTGGCCTCTGCTGTCGGGCCCCAGCTGTAGGTGATACTGTGTAGAATTCTGCTTTTCTGTTGAAAAAGCAGTCTCTTCGGAGTAGGCACTGACTCCCAGCCCAGGAATTAGGTCCAGCTGAGGCTTCTTTATGAAAGACTCCACCTCCCAGATAAACAAGATGGCATCCCACACAAGCTCACCAGCTGGCTGGGACCAGGCTTCTGGCAGAAAGAGAGGCTGAGAGTGCCGAAATGCCCAGAGTCCACAGCCTTCGCCGCTGGACCCCAGCCCCAGGAGACACTGCAAAACACTGCTTGTCTGCTGGAAAAGCACTCTCTTCCTGGCAGGCACCACCTCCCAGCCTAGCAACCAATTCCGGCCTGGGCCTCTGCCTGGGCTTCTCCATTTCCCAGTGGATCAAGATGGTGTCCTGCACAAGTGCATCATTATGGCTACCACATAACAGAGGCAGAAGGAGAGGCCAGAGGAGCCGAGGGGTACAGAGTCCAAAGCCAGGCTCTCAGAACCTAGCAATTATGCTTGCTGGTTCCTCCATTAGTGCGTCCAAGACCAGCACCTAGTCAAGTCCCAGCTCTGCCTGCTGGCCAAGACAGAGGAAAAAAAAATCAAAGTGGTGTGTTACTTTTGGTCTGTGCAAGCCTGTGCTCACTGAGAGTGGGGTCAATGAAAGAGAGGAGGTTTTGCTTTCAGTGGTATGAAGTCCAAATTAACAGTCCTATGCCATATCTTAGGGCTCACTAGGTGTCCAGAAGGCTCCATTTAATTATTTCAGGTCTTAGTTTCCAGAGGGATTTAGGGAGACATGCATTTAGTCTGCCATCTTGACTCTGGGCTTGAGATGTTATAGCCTCTACTAGCATATGAACAATTTACTTGCTATCTCTCTCTCTCTAATCTTATACACCTTGCTGGTTTTGCTTCTCTAGACATCCTAGCCTAAGACAGATGCCTTAACTTTAACTAGTTTGTCAAGTACTAGTAAACCCATTGGAAGAGCCGTGTGGAACAACCATAATTATAGCGATGCTGGGAAAGTGGAGAAAATGTGACCCAAGAGAAAGAAGAGGAAGTTGATGATAAATTGAAGTTTTAGGAAAGACTATTCAAAAGCAAGCCCACTGCCGTCAAGGTGATTCGAACTATAAGCACCCTATCGGGCAGAGTAGGATTGCCCCCATAAAGTTTTCAAGGAGTACCTGGTAGATTTGAATTGCTGATCTTTTGGTTAGTCTCCATAGCATTTAGTGCCTGTGTCATGAGGGTTTCTGAGAAATAAATTTGAGAGCCAAGGATGATTATGTTGAAGTTGATCAAAGTGACATGATCTGCTCATCTGGTGATATAATTATGTCAACATTATATAGCATATTCCTTTAGATCTACTTGTATGTTTTAAATGAGGAGGTAAACTATGAGAAGAGATTATTGTTAGTGCTACAAAATTAATTATGGTTTCACTGACAGACAATTTTTTTATAATACTGGGGAATTTTACAGTATTTTGCTTATTACAGGCTTTTTGCTAGGTAGCTCTCTTTGGCATATTTAAATTATTGCATTTCTTGATTATACAGTTAACTGCACTTTTTCGTCTTGTTCTGGCTCTATTCCTTAGGAAATTTCATTTATTATTATGGTTTATGTGTATGCAGCTAAAATTACTATCTCAGTTTTAGTTTTATTTTTCAGGTCTGGATTCATATGTTAAAATGTTTTATGCATATGTTTACCTGCTTGTCCAACAGAAATCTCTATTCAAGATACTCAAGCACAATATTTTAAAAAAACAAATGCTGTTGAGTTGATTGCTACTCATAGCAACCTCAGGGCACAGAGTAGAACTGCCCCATAGGGTTTTCAGGTACTACTGATTGCTAGTCCCCAGTTCTTCCACCTTTCTTGTTCCCAAAGTTATTGTTTGCTGTATTATTTCTGTCTAGAACACACTAAAATTAGGAAACATAGAGGTATCTTGGATTTTCTTTCTTTCTTTTTTTTCTTTTACTCAGTACACCAACTAAGTACCACATGCTGTAAAATTTACTCTATCATAAATATTGCTGTAAATTTTCCCCTGGCCTACATGTCTCTCTGTTTTAATTGAGTATTTCAACATCTATAACCTGGAATGTGTCAAAAGTTTTATAACTGATGTTCTTTCCTTCCATGGTCTTACCTTCTCAAAATTGTAATTGACACTGTTGCTAGTGTGGATTTTCTAAAGTAAAAATTGAATTTTATAGTCGCTATACAATACGGAGGTTATAGCTCTTTATCCCCCTGAAAACTCAGAAGAGATTCTTGTTCCTAATAAGATAAAGTTCAAGCTTCTTAGTACGAGTTACAAGCCCCCTCCCCATCCCATTACCTAGTCCCAGCCTTTTGCTGCAGATTTAACTCCCTTTCTTTTTTCTCTCTTTCTCCCACTTGCATAGTAAGGTCCAGCAGTACCAAAAAACTTGCAGTTCCTTGAACACTGTATGTTTTATTCATCTACTGATGCTGTTCTCCCTGCTAGCATCCTTTTATTCCTCCTCCTTCTTCCCCATCTGCCTAGTAAACTATATTGGCCTCAAGTCTTCTCTGAAGCTGCCTTTGTGTGCTCTGACAGTTAATCACCTCCTATCCACGCTGCCTGTGTACTCGTATCATTGAACTTTTCACCTTACATTGTTTTAAATTGTTTTGCATTTACGGTATTATAATTATCTGCTCACTTTCCCAAACTCATGAGGCCCTGAAAGTGAGCACTGTATTATCTTTATCTTAATTCACCAAGCATAATGCAGCACTTCAGCTAATGTGTGAAGCATTAGAACTGATGATGGTCTCTGGTGCTTTTGTGTGAGACATAAAATGCAAAGTAGTATTGTTCTGGTAATTTTAGAGTTTAAGTGAATTTGGCTGATGTTTTACAAATATACTAGACTAGGGCTTAACACACAAAGGGCAAAAACAACAAATGAGGAGTACCATGGAAGCTGTCTGCACCCCATGTGTATTCTTGGACAGTTGGTATACAGTGTATATAAAAGACATCACAACAAGGATGCTTCACAACTGGAAGAGTCACTGGCAAATGTGGCTGACTTGAGAGCCACATGGTACCTGATCTAATGAGGGACTTAACAGGGCTTCCACAAAGGGAGGAAGAACCAGGAGAGCAAAGGTTCAGGAAATTCCCACTGAAGTTCAGGAAAAGTGTCAGAGATCGCAGCCAGAGCCTCTGAAGCACGGAGTTCTCAATGCTTTGCTGAGGACTGGGACAATTCTAAAGATGCTCTGAGATGAGCCACCGACTCCTGCGGTCTGCAACAGCAGGGTGTGCACTTATCAAAAGCTCTCTAGAAACACACTGGCCAACACGTCTGCCCACACTTCTTGCTGGAGCCATGCGAGACAACGACTCCTTCTGTTCTTCATTCCAAATTTCATGCAAGGGCTTCTCATGGCAAGTTCCACTCAAGGTTCACATAAGTGTATGACTCCCAAAAAAATGTTTTTGCGAGTCTGTATGAGGAGAAAAGATCTGAGAGTCTAGGAGTGATGCTGATCTGTCAACAGACCAGCCAGCCCTACTTCACCTTCCCTCTCTCACATACTCTTCCATTCCAGAGGACCTTTTCCTGGCGCCATGCTAGCACACATAAATTTGTCTAGGTCACAGTTTTATTTGCATTAAAATCTATATGGGTCCCCCCCCCAAAAAAAAATTTTTGTGAAAGACAAGATGTAAAATCCAAAGCAAAAGGCTTAACTGTTTTTGACTATTCTCTAAGCAGCTCAAAACCTGGGGGCCAGAATAACTGAGGGTGCGTTTAAGGAAGCAGGCATCTGGAACAGGGCCACAAACAAATTGAAGAGGGGGGTGCTGAAGGGTGTTTGAAGAGGCTCGAATATGTATGTAGGCAACTTTAAACTGTCACATCAATTTCATCTTAAAATATCCCATCCAGCGGTTCATCTATACTTAGTCTCTTTTACTGTATACTTCCTAGTGCTATTGGTTCATTGTGTGTGTGTGTTTATGTGTGTTCTGGCTCTGTAAAAAGATCATAAGCTCCTTAGCATCTGGGACCATGTTTCATCCCTCCTGTGTCATTCTCACCTAGTACAGTAGCTTACCCCTAGTAGGCACTCGGTAAGGATTTGCTGCTTGATTGATAACTCTGTATTTCTTTCCTGTTTTGGCTTCCTCGTTGAATGTGTGTGTAGTAGGACCCACTGAGGTGTCAGCCTGAGAAAAATGGACATCATAAAACAGTCCAAAATAACCATGTAGCTGAATTGACAGTGAATGCCTTGAAAAATGTGCCATAAATTTATACTCCAAGAGCATACATCATCGGGTGTAGTGTGCACTTTTGTGAAATGTAAAAAGAAAGAATCTGTCTTTGTAAAATGTTCTTGCATTCCTGAATGTCCAAGAATATACAGACATCAAAACAAAACAAAACTAAGCAAAGCAAAACAACAACAACAAAAAAGCCCAAACCCAGTGCCGAGCCTAGGAAATATGTTGGACCAAAGGTAACAAAACTGAATGTCAAAACTATTCCCCTCTAACAACGACAGCACCAACAGAAGACTGAATAACAGCAGACACCATAGCAAAGACCAGTGATGAGACTTCAGGGCTCTGGGTACTTGGTGAAGGAGAGTGGGGAGGTCTATTACGTGCGGAAGCGTACCGGGGCTTACTTGAGCTAACACCTGAGGATCAGTGACTGTGGCAGTCACGTGTTCAGGCCTCCTGCAGTCATCCAGTGAACCAGAGGCAGAGCATCTGGCTGTTTGGCCGTCCCTTGGGTGCATAGGTGAAACTGTGTTGCCACCACGTGTGAATTCTGCCCAAAGGGACTGGAGGGCAAGATGAACAAGTTAAATGAATGATGTAGAAGCTGCAGCCCTCATGTCCAACCACATTCTGTTGGCGGAAACTTAGGTTTTTTTAATTGACACAACAATTAACATATATATGTGTATATGTGTGTATGTATATATACGAGGTGTGACAGTATTAAGACTGCAAGCTTAATTGTTTTAAGTGCTACATACCTCGTTGCTGAATACCTACTACAGTCGCCTTCCAAGTACCCCCGTTGGGAAGCTGTGCCCCGACGCCGGCATCTAGTCCACCTTTCAAAGCAATTTTGGAACTCATTTTCTGAAACTCACATCAGAGCTGTGGTACTATTACACTTGATGTCCTGAATGTCATCGAAATGTCGTCCTTTCACTATTTCCTTTATCTTAGGATAAAGAAAAAAGTCATTGGGGGTCAGATGAGGTGAGTAAGCTGGGTATTCCAATGCAGTTATTTGCTTACTGGCTAAAAACTCCCTCACAGACAACTATACGATTAAGTTCACGAACTTGTCACCTTGCCACTGTGCGCAACGGCGGTTCCAGAGCAAGTTACAAAATTGCTTTGAAGGGTGGACTAGGCACTGGCATCAGTGTATAGCTTTGCAATGGAAGTAATTCAAAGGTGACCATAGTGATAATCAGCAATGAGGTATGTAGCACTTAGAACAATTAAGTTCGTGGACTTAATTGTCAGACCTCAGGTATACATGCTGATACATATACATAAGTACACATATACCTATAGATATATAGATAGATAGATATGTAACAAGGAGCGCTGGTTAATGAATCTTTAAGAGCTTGACTGCTAACCAGAAAGGCAGCAGTTCTAATTCACCGGTCACTCATTGGAAACCCTATGGGGCAATTCTATTTTGTTTTATAGGTTTGCTACGTGTCAAAATTAACTTGCCGGCACCAAGCTTTTTTCATTTTTTCAAATATGCAAACAGATATGCAGATAATGTGGGGTTCTAGAAAACGCTACCTTTTTTCTCTTGTCTCTTAAGTTTTTGACTACATTAAGCATTACTTTTTAATCTAGTATCTGATATATTCATTTTCTGAACTTGGTTGTTGTTCAGTGCTGCCGAGTTTATTTGACCCACAACCCATGGATCCACTACTGTCAAATTGATTTAAACTCACAGCAACCTTATAGGACAGAGTAGGACTGCCCCATAGAGTTTCCAGGTAGCACCTGCTGAATTCCAGCAGCTGACCTTCTGATTAGCAGCAGTAGCTCTTGACCACGATGACCCCAAGGTTTCCAACTTGATTCACAGCAACACTATATAGAAGAACAGAAATTCCTCATGGGGTTTCCTGAGCTGTAATCTTTACAGAAGCAAGCCATAGGGCCTTTTCTCCTGTGAAACAGGAGGTGCATTCCAACTGCAGGTCTTTCAGTTAGCAGCCAAGTGCTTAACCACTGGGCTACCAGGATTCCTTATGTGGATTCTGTCGATAGGACATATTGTTTTCTGAATTTCTCAGATTTCTTAAACCTGCAGAAGGAAGCTCCCAGAAATATTTTTCAGCACATGCTGCTTTTTATTTATCCTTCTCTGAAGCCAGCCAAGTGCCGTTGAGTCGAAGAAGACAAATCTATTAAAATTTTCTTGTGAAAAAATTATTTTAGAGATATAAGGCATTAAAATGATTAAAACTATTTAAAATGAAAAATGTTATTTTGTTTCAGAGGATTAAAAAAGGTACTAGATTTAATATTATGAATTGTCTAAACAATCTAGTGCTGTTACGACAGAAATACTACAAGTGGATGGCTTTAACAAACAAATTTATTTCTTTATAATCAAATAGGTTAAAAGTCCAAGTTTAGGGCATTTGCTTCAGGGGAAGGCTTTCTCAGTCAGCCTTCTTTCCTCTGACTGGGAGCTTCTCAGGTACAGGGATCCCGGGTCCGAAGGATGTCTTCTGCTGCCAGCACTGCTTTCTTGGGGGTATGAGGTTTCCAACTCTGTCTGTGAACTTCTTTCTTTTGTATTCCAAGAGATGGCCTCAACACAATCCATACTTGTAGATTGAGTCTTGTCTCACTAACACAGCTGGTGTTCATTGTCCCTCATTAACATCCTAGAAGCAGGATTTTTAATACTGGAAATCATGGCCCAGACAAATTGATACACATTTTTTTCACTGACAAAATTCAATCTATAACGTGAATGCTTAACACTTATTGAGAAATTCTGACTAATTCTATAGTTTATTGATAGTTAATTGGATTGTTTATGTGAAAAGAGACTAGTGATATTTAATAGTTTACTTGACATATGTATAAGAGAAATTCTGACTACTTCTATAGTTTATTGATAGTTAATTCGATTGTTTATGTGAAAAGAGAGTAGTGATATTTAATAGTTTAGTTGACATATGTATAAACATGCCTTAAATCTGCTATCTGGAATAAAGCAATTAAATATGAACTTTTCCCACTAATTAAATCTCACCTTGTAACTAGTAATGGATCATACATATAAAGTATGTAAGTTGAATTTGTTTTGTATCTTCAGTGTATTTGGTGAAGCAAATCATAACATTACATCTTGAATGCCAAGTGCCAAGTGCCGTCAAGCATCTTGAATAGCAAACAAAAAAATCTGAGTGCTTGTTTTATCACAGGCATTTGAACATGTAGAGCATTTTCAGCAGAGATAAAGAGATTGATGATGAATTTGGAAGATATTTTCTGTATGACAGGTGATTTAAGGACCTGAAGAAGGGAAAAAGAGAGAAATGTAAACCTCATAAATGTTTTACTGCTATTCTTTGCTGATTCAGGTTAAGCCAGATGACTAATTGTGGAGAAAGTTAAAGAAATGAACTTTGGTGCACAGTAAGAAATTCCTTCTAGGACTCAAAGACTGCCATATGAAAGAATTAAGTATTAGAATAGAATATAAAAGACATTTGACTAAGAATGTTGTAGAGAAAATAGTTGCTTGGGAAATAATATTAGATGACCTCTGGTATCCCATCTGAGCATTAGATTCTAGCTTAATTACACTCATTCTTCACTCACTGACATGTTCAAGTTCCAAAGATCCGGTTGCTATATGAAAATTGGTGTTATGCAAAAGTGGAAGATGATCACATAAGATCACAACATGGAGGATGAATACATCATTATATAGCTGCCAAATCACTGAGTGTCATGGCCCAGCTGAGCTGACACATAATCTTACCCATCACATCCTGTGTTACTCTTGCCTCACACCTCAGCATTCACTATTTCTGGACAACATTAACATGTAACATAGAATAATTTTTTTTAGCTATTTAAATAAATTTTATTTATTTAGGCTTTTAATTATCCCCTTCAAATACTCTTAAGAAGTGTTTCTCAAAAACTTCCCACTCACTGAGAAAAACCCTACTGCCTTTGAGTCTATTCCAGCTCAGAGCAATCCTAAACACAGACTAGAACCGCTCCACAGAGCCCGCCTTCCACTGCTTCCACAAGGGGTTCTAGATAAGCTCTGCCTATGATATTGTCTTTAAGTTTTTCTACTTTGTTCTTTTAAGTTCTTTTTTTATATATAATACTTTTTGTTCTGCTTTAGATAAAGGTTTACAAAGCAAACATGTTTCTCCTTAAACAACTAACATGCCTATTATTTTGTGACTTGGCTTGTCAACCACAATATGTCCACACTCTCCCTTCTGGACCTTGGGTTCCCTATTAGCAGCTTTCCTGCCCCTGCTGTCTCTTTTAGTCCTTGTCACTAGGCTGATGGGCCCAGTTAGCTTCTTTGTTTTCTGATCCTGCCTTAATCTTTGGTTGAAGGGTAAACTTACAGACTGAGCTACAAAGGTGTCCGGGGGCCATCCAGTCTCTGTCAGATCAGTAAGTCTGATCTTTTTTGGGAGGGTTGAAGAGAGAGTTACAATTTTTTACTGTTGTCATAAATACAAAATATTGGCTGAAAAGATGGTTGATAAATGAAGAGTAGGTATAATCATAATCAGACCTCTTTAGAGCATTTCTCTGTCAGGTGACGCAAGACCAAGGAGCAAAATCAAGAATTCACTAGTGGTAATGATAACTAAAAAAAATAAAATTGGGTTAGGATGTGTCATATCAACTGTAGGTCACTCTCATCCTACTGTTCTTTTGACAAGGCAAGTTGATGTATGGGTAATGGGCATGAGTCAGGATTTGAGAAAAGTTCTTCTGTAGCATCTAAAGAAACAATCAAAGACAGAGATTGTGGTGTAGACCAAATTTGACCATTTTCTTAACTGTACAGACTCTAATACATGAAACTCAAAGCCTATTGCACAATTTCACAAAATCTGTCCCGTAACAGATTCTCATATGCCAGGAAGAATAGGGCATCTTTAGTCAAGCTTGTATCTTCATGACTACAGATTGTTCCAATCTCTGATCTTTCTCTGTTGAAACGGAAGTTCTGCCATGAGCTTTTGAGCAGAAGTTACTACAGACTGAACCATAAACTAGCAAGAACTATGGGTTTTATCCATAGTTCTTACAGCCCAGTAGATAGAAAGGCACATATTTAGAATACATTTATTTTATTCAGATTGTGTAATTTTATTTAAAATTTTTTTCTTCAATAAAATTTTAATTCAGATTCTATGAGTTACAAAGTCTTGATAGTGGGAGGCAAAAAGCTTTTGTATTAAATACTGCTGTTTGCAGATGAAATATGTACATCCTCAGCATTTTCTTTTCTTCTTCTACATCTCATTGAATGTATGTCTTCGTGTATATAATAAAATCAAATTCACGTTAACGGAAGATTCAGTTTTCATTAGTGTTTACCAAAATGAACTTAATGACTCCATGAATAGTGAGGATACTTTTTTCTGTGGTCTAGAAATAAATTAGTTGAATTAAATTATTTCAGTTGTGTCTAATTCCACAGGCTGTTAGAGATGCCGTGGAAACATTGGTGGTGTAGTGGTTAAGTGCTGTAGCTGTTAAACAAAAGATTGGCAGTTTGAATCTACTAGATGCTCCTTGGAAATTCTATGGGGCAGTTCTACTCTGCCTTATAGGGTCCTGATGGAAGTCAGAATCAACTTGAAGACAACAGGTTTGGTTTCTTTGAAGTTACACACAGTAGTATCTGTGACCACGTAATTAAGTGATATTATCCACCCGATATGAACTGTAAAAGACAAACAACAACCAAGCAAACAAAAACACTTAGGCTCAAAGAATAAAGATAACTAAATAATAACTTTATTTAAAAATATTTTACATTCAATACTGAGCCAAATTTCTTTATTTGTAACTCAACATCAGTATTGAATATTTTATCTTTAAATCTAGAGGAATTTCCTTTCAGGAATCTTATATTCTAAAAATCTCCCTCTCCTGTACTGCATGCTCATCTAATTTTCTGTGAAAAACAGCCCAGCAAAATGTTTAAATAAGGATTAATTTCTAAGAGTCTAGTGGTATAGATGATCTCGGAGGTGAAATTTTATACTGTTCTATATGCTCTCCTACTTAAGAATACATAATAATTTTTAAAGGGTTATGTCAGGAGAAACTTTTTTTTTTTTAATTATGATTGAGTGAAAATGTACATTCCCATATAAATTTGCATGTCTAGCTATATGCAGCTCCCACAGCTCTCCCTGCCTGGTGACAGCACTCTCTTCCTTCCATTCTATACATGTAATATCCTCTTAACAACCTCCTATCCCCTTATCTTCACCCTCTTCCACTCCTCCAATAAGAGGTCAGCAGGACAACATCCTGTAGTTGCGTAGAACCATAAAGGGCACACACGATATTGTCACTCTGTGTTGCCAAGTCCAATCCATTTGTATTCAAAAGTTGACTTTCATTATGATTTATGGTCAAGGGCAGCATCAGGGTCAGGGGTCATGCTCCCAGGGGAACTCTGAGGCCCCTGGACCATCAACTGAATTCTTCTAGAGGAGATCTCAGGGAGCACCCATTTTTATTCTTATGTTGCCAGTGAAACTCAACTTCGTGAGCCCCATCACGGCTATTGCTGGTGGTGGCTGGGCACCATCTGGTTCTTCCAGTCACATGTTCATGTAGTCACCCACTCATATGGTCTCTCTGTGTTCTGGGTTCTCTTTCCCTCATGTCGTTTTGGTCCTTGATGATCATCCATTACTACTGACTTTGGACAATTTGGTGTACCTCAGATGGCAACTTGGCAGCTTTTAAGACCCCAAACGTCACTCACCAATGTGGGGTGCATAAGGCTCTCTTAGCAAAACACTAGTTGTGCCAGTTGGCTTCGATTTCCCCTGAAAGCGTGATCCCCGGCCCCCGGCCCCAGATACTCTATCCTTGCAATATTGGATTAAATGGGAGGAATAATCATGTTATGTTGATGTCCAGATAATATTGATCTTCTTTCTAATGTGTGCTGTCAAAGATTTCACCCAACCAAATTTCTATCCACTATCTAATCTAGACCCCACTCTCCACCTCCCTCCATGCCCACACCCTTACAGCCATCAAAGAGTCTTTTCTTATATGCTTGAGTCCGTTTTTAAGGTCTTATTGTAGGGGTCTCGTATGATATTTGTCCTTTTGTCGCTGATTACTTTCACTCAACATAATGTCTTGCAATTGAAACCAGGTTATGAGATGTTTCCTAAAATCATCATTGTTCTTTATCATTACACAGTGTTCCATTGAGTATATATACCGTAGTTTGTTTATCCATTCATCTGTTGTTGGGTATTTGGGTTGATTACATCTTTTAGCTATTGTGGACTGTGCTATAATAAACAATCATGTGCATGTATCAGTTGGTGTGAATGGCCTTGATTCTGCAGGATATTTTCCAAGCAGTGGAATTACTGGGTCAAATGGTATATCTATTTCCAGCCTTTTAAGTAAGTGCCAGATTGCTTTCCAAATAGGTTGCACCATTTTGCAATCCCACCAATAGTATAGGAGAGTTTCAGTTTCTCCACAGCCTGTCCAACATTTGTTGTTTTGCAGTTTTTTGGATCATGGCCAACGTTGTTAGGGTGAGATGGTATCTCACTGTAGTTTTGATTTGAATTTCTTTAATAGCTAATGATCATGAGCATGTCCGCGTGTGTTTTTGGCTGCCTGGATCTCCTTTTTAGAGAAGTGTCTGTCCATCTCCTTTGCCCATCACTTAATTGGATGATATATCTTTTTCTGATTGATATTTTGTAGTACCTTATAGATTATGGAAATCAGACACCCATCTGACATGCAGTTGCCAAATATTTTTTCCCATTCTGTAGGTAGTCTTTTAACTCTTTTGATAAAGTCTTTGGATGGGCAAAGTGTTTGATTCTTAGTAGTTTCTGTTTATCTATTTTCTCCTCTATTGATCGTAGTTTGTCAGATTTTGAAGTCTGTCTGTGTTGTGTATTAAAACTTCCATTGTTAATCCTATTTTTTCTTGGATGAGCTTTATCATTTCAGATTTGATATTTAGGTCTTTTCTCCAAGTTGAGTTGGTTTTTGTACAAGGTATGAGATATGGGCCTTATTTCAATTTATTGCAGATGGATATCCAATTTTGCCATCACTATTTGTTGAAGAGATAGTTTTTACCCCAGTTTAATGTCTTAGGGCCTTTGTGGGATATCAACTGTTCATAGGAGGATAACATCATCATTGGGATCTCAACTATGTTGCGTTGATCTGTTTGTTTTTGTGCCAGTACCAGGCTGTTTTGACAATTGTGGCAGTGTCATTGGTTCTAAAGTCAGGTAGTCAGAGGCCTTTTAGTGTGTTCTTCAGTAGTGCTTTACTTATGTGGGGCTTCTTCCCTTTCCTAACCAAGTTGATGATTTGTTTCTCCATCTCCTTAAAAAATGTCCCAGGAATTTGTATTGTGATTACATTATATAAATAGATTGCTTTGGGTAAAATGGACATTTTCACAATGTTAAGTCTTCCTACCCATGAGCAGGGTAGGTTTCTCCATTTATGTAAGTCTCTCTTAGTTTCTTGTAATAAGATTTTGTAGTTCTCTTTGTAAATATTTGTTACTTCTCTGGTTAGATTTATTTCTAGGTATTTTATCATCTTGGGGGCTATAGAAAATGGTATTTGGTGATTTCTTCCTTAATAATCTCGTTGTTGGTATAAAGAAATCCTACTGACTTATGTTTACCTTGTATCCTGAGACTTTGCCAAACTCTTCTATCAGTTTGAGTAGTTTCCTAATGGATGCTTTAGGATTCTCTGCGTATACAACCGTGTCTGTAAATAGGGAGAGTTCTTATTTCCTCTTTGTCGATGCAGATACCCTTTATTCCTTGGTCTTGTCTAATTGCTCCGGCTAGAACTTCTAGTACAATGTTGAATAGGAGAGGTGAGAGTGGGTATCCTTGTCTAGATCCCATCCTCAAGGGGAACTGTTTCAGTTTTTCGCCATTCAGGGTGATGTAGACAATTGGCTTTGTATAAATGGCCCTTATTGCACTGAGGAATTTGCCATCTATTCCTATTTTGCTGAGAGTTTTTAGCGTGAATGGTGTTGGACTTTATCAAATGCCTTTTCTGCATCAGTAGACAAAATCAGGTGATTCTTGTCTTTTGTATTATTTATGTGGTTGCTCACATTAATTGTTTTTCTGATGTTGAACTAGTCTTGCATACCTGGTATGAATCCAACTTGGTCATGGTGGATTATTTTTTTGATATGTTGTTGTAGTCTACTAGCAAGTATTTTGTTGAAGATTTTTGAGTCTAGATTCATGAGTGACATTGGTCTGCAGTTCTCCTTTTTTGTTGGGTCTTTGCCTGGCTTTGGTATTAGAATTATGCTGGCTTCATAGGATGAATCTGGGAGTGTTCCATCCCATTGTATGCTGTGGGATAGTCTCAGTAGTATTGGAGACAACTCTTCTCTAAAAGCTTGGTAGAATTCTGTGGTGAAGCCATCTGATCCAGGGCGTTTTTCAGTTGGTAGTTTTTTTTTTTTTTTCCCCTGACTTTTTCAATTTTGTCCTTTGTGATGGTTTATTAAATTGTTCTGCTTCACCTTGTGATAATTTGGGTAGGTGATATGAATCAAGGAATTTGTCCATTTCCTTTAGGTTTTCAAATTTGTTAGAGTACAGTCTTTTGTAGTATTCTGCTATAGTATGTTTGATTTCTGTTGAATCTGTTGTGACAATTCCCCTCTCATTTCTTATTTGGGTTATGTGTTTCCTTTCCTGTTTTCCTTTAGTAAATTTAGCCAATGGTTTCTCAGTTTTGTTGATCTTTTTCCAAAACCAGCTTTTGGTCTTTTCAATTTTTCAGTTGTTCTCCTATTCTCCAATTCATTTAGTTCTGCTCTAATATTTACAATCTGTTTTCTTCTGGTTCATGTGGGGGTACTCTGTTTGTTGTTATCTCTCTACTTGTTCAAGCTATAAGGTTAGTTTTTTGGTTTTGGTTCTTTCTTCCTTCTGGATGTGTACATTTATAGAGATAAACTGACCCCTGAGAACTGCTTTGGCTGTATCACATAGATTCTAGTAGGAAGTGTTTTCATTCTCATTGGAATCCATAAATTTCTTTATTTCATCCTTGATTTCTTCTAGAACCCATGGCTTTTTGAGCAAGTTGTTGTTCAGTTTCCATGAGTTCTATCTATGTTTTTTCTGCTATTGATTTCTACTTTTATAGCTTTATGGTCTGAGAAGATGCTTTGCAATAATTCAGTGGTATGTATTTCATTGAGATTTGTTTTAAGTCTCAACACATGGTCTATTCTGGAAAATGTTCCATGTGCACTGGAGAAGGAGGTCTAGTTGTCTGCTAATGGATAGAAAGTTCTGTATATGTTGATAAAGTCTAGTTGGTTAATTATGGCAATAAGATCTTTTGTGTCTTTATTAAGCTTTTTTTCTAGACGATCTATCCAATATTGAGAGGGGAGAGTTGAAGTCTCCCATTGTTATTGTGGAGTGATCTATCTCATTTTTAAATGTAGTCAGTGTTTCTTTGACGTATTTAGATGCTGTAGTATTGGGTGCATAAATATTTAACATTGTTAAGTCCTGCTTGTGTATTGAATCTTTCAGTGGTAAATAGTATCACTCTTTGTCCATGATGATGGATTTTACATTAAAGGCTATTTTATCTGAGATTAGTATTGCCACACCTACTCTTCTTTATGTATTGTTAGCTTGATGTATAGTCTTCTTTAATTTTCAGTTTGTTCATATCTTTAAGTCAAAGGTGAATTTCTTGTAAGAAACATATAGGTGGGTCATGTGTTTTGGTCCGAGATGTCACTCATTTCCTCTTTATAGGAGTGTTCAGTCCATTCACATTCAATGTAGTTATCGATAGGTATGTGTTTACTGCTGTCATTGTGATGTGTTTATTTTTGTGTTGATGTTTTCTCTGTTCTTATTATTTTGTTCCGGGACATTCTTCTTTATGAGTTGATTCTTCATTTTTCTTCCAGTGTTTGTTTAGTGGTTGTTGAGACTCCTGTACTATGTTTCTTGATTTGATATGTTGTATCGTTATTGTACTTTGTGGCTACCTTGGTGATCCCCTTTAATAGTCTATATTTAAACCCAATTTTAGCTACTTCAAGTGTTATTAACTTCCTATCCATCTGGAAGGACTGTAATGACTGTAGTACATCCCTCTTTTTAATACAGTGACATCATAGTTTTCATGATATGACCACTGGGTCACTTTTTTTAATATCATAGTTTCAGTTGAATTTGGAGCCTCCCCTAGCTGAATAGGTTTCTGCATGATTTGTCCGGTATTTCTTCCTAAAATATGGAGTTAATGGTTTTGTTCTTCTAAGCCAAGAGCTTCTTTCAGTATTTCTTGTAGCGTTGGTTTGAATTTTACAAAGTCCTTGAGTTTCTGTTTTCTGCAAATGCCTTGATTTCATTTTCATATTTGAAAGATAGTTTTGCAGGATATATAATTCTTGATTCTAAGTTTTTCTCCTTCAAGACTTTGAATGTGTCACCCCATTGTCTCCATGACAGGATCGTTTCTGCTGAGAAGTCAGATGAAAGCCTAGAGGGTTTCCCTCTAAATGCTAGCTTTGCTTTGAGTCTTGCTCCTTTTAAGAATTTCACTTATGTTTCATTTTGTTAAACTTTAGTATGTCTTGGAGTCTTTCTTTTGAGATGTATATTGAGTAGCATTTGATATGCATCTTTGACATCTATATTCTCTTCTTTCATAATTTCTAGGTATTTTTCTGTCAGCAGCTCAGCAATAAAACCCTCTGTGTTTTCAGGAGACCCACCCTGTTCAGGAACTCCAATGAATTGTACAGTGAATAGAGTCCCACATGCTTCTTAATGCTTCTTCATTCTTCTTGTTTCTTTTTTCTGATTTCTCCTCATAGATGCTGGAGTCAGTAGCTCTATCTTCCAAGTCTATTTTCCATTTCTTCCGTTCTATTTTCTTGGCTTTGACTGGAAATTTCTGTCTCTTTCATTTTGTTATTCATCTGTTGGATTTCAGAGTACTGTTGTTCCATCAGACTGAACAGCCTGCTTAATTTTTCATTTTGCTCTGCTGAATTTTGTGTAAGGTCTAGGAAGGGTCTATATATATTCCTTTTGTACTCACCCTCCGATAGTTTCAGAAAAGCTTCTTTGTCTTAAGTTCTTTGGTTCTTTCTTTTGCAGGCCTTCTGAAGCTATAGGTGAGTTCTTCTTTACATTTTTATCCAAAGTTTGTTGTTTTGGGGGCGTCTGGAGGTTGTTTTGTTTCTCTAGTGTTACCATCATGGGATCTAAAAGCTCAGTCTGAAAAGGAGGTGATCACCAGACACCTCTATGTACTTCAGTCACTGAGCTCAGTATAATTTCTGGGGTAGCTGGCTGTACTTCCTGATTGGCAAAGACACGGCTCTACCTATAGAGTCACTACAGAGCCATTGGCTGACCCTATAATGTGAGTGAATGAAGGCTGGAAGAGGTGCCATCATAATTCACCACCATTATTTCTCTAGGCAGTCTTATACTAAAAGGTAAAAGATATCTGACAGCTTCCAAGATCATTCAGGCTTTCAGGTGCACAAGTCCTTATTCCCAGGTGGCAAAGTAAGCACCTCTATATCCAACCCCAGATGCTGTAAACTAGTTTAAAATGTGGGAAGGCCACTGCCTGCTATCATCTGCTTCCAGGTTCCAGCTGTAGGCCACACTGCACAAAATACTGCTTTTTGGCTGGAAAATCAGTCTCCTCCTGGCAGACACTGCCTCTCAGCCTGTGAACTAGGTCCAATGAGGCCTCTGTATGGGTAGCTCCACCTTCCAAGCCAAACAAGGTGATATCCCACACAAGCTCCCCACCATGCCTCCTAACAGGCTACTCAGTGGTGGAGGCTTGGAGAGAGACACCACATGTCCTAAAGGACACAGAGTCCAAAGCTGGACTCTCAAAATGTGGGGATTCTGCCTGCCGAACCCACCAGCTATGCATCTGAGCTTAGGTGCCAATCAAGCTGTAGGCTTGACCGCTGGCTAAGACGGAGGAAAAAAAGTTAAAATGGCAAGTTACCTTTGGTTCATGAGAGTCAGCACTCAATAAGGATGGGGGTTGGAGAAAGAGAAGTTTCCCATTCACTGGTATGTATTCCAAATTGATGGCCCTGTGCTGTGTCCTAGGGATTACTAGGTGTGCACAAAATCCCATTTCATTATCAATTCAGGTCTTGGTTTCCACAGGGATTTAGGGAGATGTGTGTTTAGTATACCATCTTGACTCTGCCCTGGATCAGGAAAAACATTTTGATATTTGCTTATTTTACAATGGAAAAGAAGTAGTTATGAAACTATTTATTTTCCAGTAAGAATTTGCTAAAATTGTATTAACAGTTATCATCAATTAAAAAAATTATTTAAAAAATTATTAGCTCATTCAATCTGCAATAAATACGGAATACTGCTTGCAAGTAGAGTAACACAGCACACATGATGGAGAAACACACATACAAACACTTGGTAGTGATGGGTTCTGAAAACATTGGTTCACTGGCCAGATCCAGCCTGCTACCTGGTTTTATAAATAACATTTTGGGGAACCTAAGTGCTCTCATTCCTGTATTTTTCATCTGTGGCTGCTTTAGTGTTACAATGATGAGCTGTGACCTCCAAGACCTAAAATACATACCATTCGACTCTTTACAGATCCAGTATATTATTTCAGTGTAGCAAAACTGTAAGTGACTAATAGAGATCTCCTTCACAGGTATTTAACAAGATTACCAGACCAGGGAAAAGTGCATTATTTTTACCTGGTAGACATACAAAGGGAAAGGGAGGGAGCAGGTCAAGGAAAACCCAACTTTGTCTTTCCTGACACACGTCCAAGTCATTTCTTATTAATCCATCTACTTACTCTCCACATCCTATTAATTCAGTGGCAACAGTCCAAGCCAGCGCTACTCTGTTGCATTGTCCCTAACATCTGGTGCATTCCCAGGAGGCTGATAATGAAGTAATCAGCTATGCTTGGTCCACCATCCGGGAGCAGCAGGTAACAGAAAACTTCTGCTTTGGCTTGAAAATTCGTATTTGTGCATGGCATTGTTATACAATTAAAAATAAACCCTTCCTGTATATTATCATTTTCGCTCACAACTTTGCATTTGACTCATCTGCCCTGGGCATTTTACCAGCAGGAGAAAGCCTATTATCCTTGGGAGGTTGCCACCGAGGCATTAAAAACCCATGGGCTTATGTATCATACTTGGCTGAATTTCAAGTTCAAGTCAGAGGCCAAGCCATCAAGTGCTGGCAGTTTGAGGATCCCATCTCACTGAGCAAGACATGACTGACCAGCCAAAGCCAGCCAAGTGGCATCGAGTTGGATCTGACTCATGACTGACCAGGGGTCTTCATAAACCTAACCAAAGCAGTCAGCCGTAATTCAGACAGAGTTCAGCAGAAACAAGAGTCCCACACGCTCTTTCTGTCTCCCCCATGGTTCCCCTGCCACAGTCTGTAAGTCTCATACCACTTGGCCAATAAATCCCCAGTGAACAGAAACATAGTAACTGACAGTGGTAACAAATTAAGCCCAAATAAACCAGGAGTGCGTTGGCAAAATCAATTAATGTGATGAACCAGCAGTGTCCAGAGGTGAAGGATAAATTTTAATAATGGAAGAGATGGTCAAATATATAGATTATGGTAAAGTGGGAAGATTGAGCCCATGGGAGCTGTCACCTTGAGTTGCCTTGGGAAGCGGAATGCCTCTGAGGATATTTGAGGCGTGGACTGGCAGAAAGGGGTGTCGGCAACGAGAAGGATGCAAGTGGGTGGAAAATGAACCCTGCTGCCTCACTACTTTGTGCAGATTTATTCATAACTAACACTGAAGAGTGGACGTAGCAGTGGCCCTGATGTTTGGGGTATTGGACAGGCAATAAGATGCATCAGCAGTCATTCAGAATGGCCATGTGACCTCATGCTTCTCCGATGTTTTAAACATCTGCAACTTTGCATCTGTGTGTTTGGGTTGCTTTTGTGTCTATTTCCCCTGCTGGCAGAGTCCCTGGGCATGCAAACAGTGAATGCTCTCAGCTACTGACAGGAAGACTGGATGTTGGAGTGCATACAGAAGTGCCTCAGAAGAAAGGCTTGGTGACCCACAGAGGACAAATCACCCACTGAAAGCCCTACAGAGTACAGTTCTACTTACATACCTGAGGTCCCCATGAATGAGTCACCTCCACAATAACTCATTATTCCTGCACTACATATAATTTTAGTTAAAGGATAGCCTAATCTTTTGAAGGGGTGCTGGTGGTGTGGTGATTAAAGTGATCAACTGCTGATCTAAAGGTCAGTGGTTCAAAACCACCAGCAGCTAGCTCCTTGGGAGAAAAATGTATCAGTCTGCCGTTGGAGAGATTTACCACTTCGAAAACCTTATTAGGTCTTTATGAGTCAGAATCAACTGAGGGCAGTGGGAGAGTAGGAATCTTTTATATTCGATTTATGTAAGAACTATTTGCTGTGAGGTAGTGACTCTCAAAGACTTATGAAGCCTGCTCTCTACCGTGAAAGACTTGACTGATTTACTGTCAGATGCTGGAGCTGGTATCTCTGCCTTACTGTAAGTATAGGCTTGAAGAGTAGTAGCCCACCTAACTGTATTATTAGAGAAAGTGACAGTGCTATCTATGGGAAACCACATTATTGTTCTTATGGCTTGAGTTGTCTCTACCCAAAAATATGTGTTGTAAATTCTAGCCCCCATACCTGTGGTTGGAGCCCCAGTGGCATAGTGCTTAGGAACTTGGAGGCTAACCCAAAGGTCAGTGGTTCAAATCCACCAGTTGCTCATTGGGAACTCTGTGGGGCAGTTCTACTCTGTCCCTTTGGGTCACTATGAATTGGAATTGACTCAGCGGCAAAGGTTTTTTGTTTTCTTTTTAAATTTAGGAATGGGTTTTCTTTATGTTAATCAGTCAGTATTCATGCAGGGTATGTTTTAAGTCAATCTCTTTTGAGACATTAAACCAGCCAAAGCCAAGCGCCATTGAGTTGGATCCGACTCATGGCGGAGCTGGTTAAAACAGCCAGCGAGCAAACACAGACGTGGGAAGACAGATGCCATGCCACATGAAGACTGACAAGGAACCTTGGATCAGAAGCTGAAAAAAGGCAAGGACCTACCCCTAGAACCAACACAGAGAGCCTTCCCCAAGACTTAGTCCCCAGAATTTGAACTTATGGCCTCCTAAACTGTGAGAAAATAAATTTCTGCTCATTAAAGCCACTCGGGTGTTTCTGTTATAGCGGCACCACGAAGCTGAGACAACTGTTTTCATGATCAACTTGCAAGTCCTAAGGTTGGTTGATATAATTGTTCAACCTGCAAAATTTGAAAATTCTGTTGAAACATTAGCTCAGTTTATTTTTTTAAATAAAATATCAACCCTTTAAATTCTCTAAGTAAATATTACCACCATTACCACAACTATATTGGTTTCTGTATGCAATTTTTCATTTACTTCCATTTCAAATATCAAAGTAAATTTCTAATATTTCCTTGTTATTTGCTCATTTAAAATTATTTCAAACAAAACTATTACTATTTCTTTGAGAGTTTTCTGGTTAAAATATAGAATTCCATTACTTTAAGTTGACTATTCATTTTTTGAAGGGTCTTTGATTCTCCTACATCCCTGTAACTTGGGCTTCAGTGTGGCATTGTTGGAGATAAATGGAAAATCTCTTTTATCTATGTCTTGTGTGCATCATTTTCTTTTAAAATATGTATGCAACTTCTCCTGAGCTTCGAGAAGGCAATAAAAATTTTATAGCAGCAAACAAACGTGACTCTATGCTTAGGATTGACAATTTAAGAAGCAAAAAAAAAAAATTGGGATACATTTTAGAAGTGTTTACTCTATGGTATATCCAGGTTTACCAAGAATATCTATTCCCTGCTCATTAAATGACTACAGATATTTTGAGGCTAAGTGATCATTTGTCTGATACTTTGAATCTTTCCTCATATTTATTCAATGAAGTAGGAGTAATATCAGTGCTATGAAAAAGGGAAGTCACTGCAAAATGAAATAATATTATTTGGCTTCCGGAAATTTTGCTACTGATAGATATCTAGCACCAACTAGCTTCACTGAACATTTTTAAAATGACTTGAAGAACAATGCTATTACATTTTTATAGATTTTACACTAGACTGGACATTTCTTTCTACTTATTTTCCTTTTCTGTCTTTGATACATCAGGACTATTTACATGACTGAAAGAAAAGCGTAGCATACTTCTGATTTTTACATTCTTTATTTTCATGCATCTTGTTATAAAGCACCTTCGCTTTCACTAATGTAACCCCAATGTTACTTCTACAGACTATGCAATTATAGTTCCAGCAATGGCTACAGGCTAAGGCCACACCTCTGTGAGTCTGGAATGAAGTCTCCGTGGTGATTAATTGTGGGGTTAGTATTTAAAAAAGAGCTCCCTCTTCTGAAGGGGTGTTAGATGCTGTTGGGCTGGCCTCTGACTCATGGAGATCCCATGCTCAGTGAAACAAAACGCTGAGGTGTCTGTCGGACCATTAATTTGATCTTCTTTCTTGAATTTGAGTTCTGCTGCCTGCTTTCCTTCTGCTCCCTCTGGGACTGTCTGATGCTTTCCCTGTTAAGTGGTCACTGGTGGTAGCCAGGCAACCTCTAGTTCTTCTAGTTTCAGGCTGGTGGAGTCTGATTCCTGTGGTCATTTAGTCTGTTAGGCTAAAATTTTCCTTGTGTCTTTGCTGTTCTTCATTCCCCTTTGCTCTAACTGGGATGGGACAAATGGACACATTTTGGACGGCCCCTAGCAATCTTTTAAGACCCCAGGCATCACTTGTCAAAATGAGATGAAGAATACTTTCATAATAAACTTTGTTATGCCAGTTGAGCTAGCTGTCCTCCAAGACTGTGGTCCTGAGGCCCCATCCACAGCTACTGTCTCCCTGCAAGTGTTTGGATCTGTACAGGATATTCACAATGTGTCAGCGGTCTCAATCCTTCTATCCTGGTTGCACCATTTCCATCAATCTGATTTTCCTGTTCCCTTAGTTCTCATCTTTGTTTTAAAGTAATTGTTGAGTATTTGGTCTCATAAGTAAATTTTTTAAGCAGTTCAGTTTTCATTGGTGATATTCTTGCTTTTGTGTGTTGGCAGAATATTTATGGGAGCAGATCAAGAAATCTTTCTCCCATGGAGCTGCTGGGTGAGTTAGAACTGCCAACTTTCGGGTTAGCAGTCAAGCACTTAATCATTGTGCTACCAGGGCTCCTTTTAGCCTTCCTATTACCAGCAAAATAATTTTTACTAACATACATCAAGTCATGTATGTTTCCCATGGGTTTCCATCAGCTATAGGATGCAATTTGAATTTTCTTTTTTGGCATTTGCACCAAGGATTTTGAAAGTTCATCAGTGCTCTGAATACAAAAATCTACTGCTATCAAGTTGATTCTGACTCATAGTGACACTATACGACAGAGTAGAACTGCCCCATACAGTTTTCACAGATCCCGTGGCAGATTTGAACTGCCAGACTTTTGTTTAGCAGATATAGCACTCAACCACTATGCCTCCACATTTTCCACTCTGAGTAAGAAGCCATATATTTTGGATGTAATAATTACTGAGGTGCTCAGGCCCTTCTCTTGCTGCTCTTCTCTGTCGTAAGTCTGATGACACAGAACTGAGTGTGGCACTGAACACACTCCTGTCTCTGCGTTTGCACATAAAATCCCCTTTCTGCTACCACCATCACTGTATGACACAGACATTGAGTCCTACACACTTGTCTCTCCAGGAATTATCTACTTACCCTTCACATCTCAAGACAGATGCTTCCTGCTCTCTGCATTCTTCCCCGGCTCCGTAAGCACATACCAGTTCTCCTTCGGCCTGTTGCCGGTAAGTGTTTATGTGCTACCACTGTGTGTATGATATTCGTCTGTTCTCTGTCTTTCTCAAAGGTAGGAACAACTCAAATCACCATGCCCATCAGAAGAGTAGCTGGTAGTCGAATGTATTCTTTTCAGTTGACTCTGGCTTATGGTGACCCCGTGTATAACAGAGACATCTTCATGATCATCATTATGCCAGGTTTATTGTTGTGGCCACTGTGTATTTTGAGGGCCTTACAAACTCAGGGCTTCATAGTTTAGCACCATATCAAATGATAATCTGTCCTGAATTATGGGGTTTTTGTTGACTACCTTTTTAGAAGTCAATCACCAGGCCTTTCCTTTTAGTCTCTCTCAGTCTGGAAGCTTGTCTGAAACCCAGCCTCCACAGGGGACCCTACAGGTATTTAAAATAAAGCCAAGTGCCCTTGAGTCGGATCTGACTCACGGTGACCCTACGGGTCAGGGTAGAACTGACCCCCACAGTCTTCAAGGAGTGCCTGGTGGCTGGCAGCACAACTTCCGGCATCACAGCAATATGCAAGCCAACACAGTACGACGAATCTACAGATGAGTAATGGACTTGTTAAATAGAAACAGAATACTTACATGGAGAAGGATGGAAAAGAACGTGCTACAACTTTGTGACAGTGGACTGTTCTTAGTGTCAGGCAGGGCCAGGCTGTACCTGGATATTGCAACCAGGATGCAGGAGCCTCGGTTCCTGGAAATCGTCGGAGCAGGGCAAGCTCCTCCCTTCCCAGAAAGTCCAAAGTCCCCAGTTGTTTTTCTCATATGCTAATCAAGTGACTTACCTTGCCCAAATCCTATTGGCTCCCAACTGTTTCCCCATGGCCCCACTCAGGTCTGTACTAGGCACCGTCTGCCTCTATATAAACCCCCTTCCCCAGCTTGAAAGAGCGACTTCTCCAACTCCTAGCTTGGAGCTCACAGAGTTAGCCCAGGAGCGCACCAATAGATCCTGTTCTACTGCCGACTCTCACTCGCTTTCTCTCTAACCACTGCTGATACATTTAGCCTACCTCGCCCTACACTTAGATCCTTTTCTGCCTACTCAGATCTTAGTTTTCATTCCAACAATTTACATGACCCCTGTAGGAAGTGTGGAAACCCTGGTGGTCTAGTGGTTAAGAGCTACAGCTGCTAAGCAACAGGTTTACAGTTTGAATCCATCAGGCACTCCTTGGAAACTCTGTGAGGCAGTTCTACTCTGTCCTATAAGGTTGATATGGCTGAGATTGACTTGATGGCAGTGAGTTTGGTTTGCGTAGGAAACACTGTGTGTGTGTGTGTGTGTGTGTGTCTATGCCTGCATACCTGCAGCTAAGTACTGTATTTCACTGAGGAAATAACTGTAACATGATAATGAAACAAAAGTGTAGCAGTTTTATGCAGGGCCAAAAAGGCATTTTGAAGCTTTCAATGGTACATTTCTAATAAAAGTCACTGTGATCATTTCTACGAGATGATGAGTCTTTCTTTCTAGGCCTTTTTTCTTTGACCTGAGGGTATGCCACAACTGATAAAAGGCAATAAAAGGGCAAACTTTGAAATAATTCCAACAAAATGGTGTTAGGAGATGAATAGTGGGCCATGTCCCTAAGAGGAGGTTAATTGCCGGAAGGCAACATTTCCTTCGAGAAAATGTGGCCTGAGGTGTGACCTCTCAATCCGGGTGTGTTCGAATCCACTTCTTGTCATCAGAGAGTCTAATTACATGCTCTGAAAAAGAACTTTTTTTATTGTGAAGAATATGAAGTCTTCTAATTAGCTAGGATTTAAAAAGCAAACAGAAAATTGAGACGTCAAAGGTCAGTATAAATAAAAGCAAGACCACACTGTGCCTGGGGTAAAGAAAGAGTGGAAGAAGAGAGCCTCATCGTATTCAGAAAGGGCTAATTAGCAAGGTCCAGTCTTAAAAATATCCAAGGCAGCAATTATACTAATATAATGAATAGAGCTTCATGATTATGATGAGTTAAGAAAGCATGACTGTAATAACAAGTAATTTTACACACTTGAAATTCTTCTATTATACAGGAATTATAAATCTGAATTATTGAAATTTTTAAATCCGTGAAATTTTTGTTTTCATAAAAAATACACACCCACTGCCGTCGAGTTGGGTCCGACTCATGGCGACCCTGTAGGTCAGAGTAGAGCTTCTCCCATAGAGTTTCCAAGGAGCACCTGGTAGATTTGAACTGCTGATCTTTTGTTAACAGGTGTAGCACTTAACCCATTATGCCACCAGGGTTTCCCTGTTTTAATAAATTTGACCTAAAAATATGTTATTTATTGCTGGTTTTTATATGAATTTTGATATGGGATCATAGAACATTTTTATGGTCTGAAATCCCACTGCTTTAAATATTGACTCTTTTTATCAGTTCTTCAAAGTGTCTGGCAGGACTCGTGTTCAAACTTGGCCCATTTCAGATCCTGTCTTCCTTTCTAAACATATTCGTCTGCTTAGTCTCTGTCAGGAATATGCACAGTCATCATACTTTGCTGTTGTGTGCTGAGCTGATTCCAGCTCATAATGACTCCATGGGATAGAGCAGAACTGCCTCATAGGGTATCCAAGCCTGCAACATCTAAGGGAACAAATTCTCAGTTCCTTTCTCCTGAATTGTTGCTAGACGGGTTCTAACACCAGTCTTTCAGTTAGCAAGCAAACACTTAACCGTTGTGCCACTGCGATTCCTTAAGGCAAATGTATAGTATGTCCCTATTTATGTAATTACTTCTTAATGAGACTCCTTATATTCCCTTTTGCTCCTGATCTACCACAGCTTTTATGAAAGCCTTATCAGGCCACTACTTCACACAAATAAATGCCTTTAGAAATTTAGCAACTGTCTTGAGCATAACTACCAAGTGTCTTCACCTGCCACTATCAATTACAGCACTGGTCCAGCCACCATCGTCCATGGTATGTACTATTTAACTAGGCTCCTAGCTGTTCTTCTGGATTCCGTGCTTGCCCTACAACCTTGAAGCTTCTGAGTAGCTCTTTGCTCCAAACTATCCGATATGGACCTGCAGCCCGTCTCATCGCGACCCAGTCTGCTGCTGTTCCAACGGCAAGGCCTCCTTCCTTCTCTACCACACCCAGTGCCTGGGGCCTCACTATTTTTCTGCCTCTTTCATCTTGCTTTTTTTATTACTTGTTCCTTTGCTTTCTTCATTTCACTGCTTAAATACTACCCCTTTCCCCACAATGTGGCTTTCTGTCACCATCATCTACATCATGGATGGAACTGTGTCCCCCTAAAAAATGTGTTTAGCCATCTGGCTTGGCCATGATTCCTGATATTGTGTGATGTTCCAGTGTGCTGTAAACTCTTCTTCGATGATGTTAATGGGGGAGGATGGGAGCAGTTGTGTTGGTGGGGCAGGACTCCAGGTGGAAGATTATATTATGGCTTGAGGCAATCTCTTGAGGTATTAGAGATAGAAGCTAGCAGAGAGCCATTTGAGAAGCTCAGTGCCCTCAGCAAAGAAGCATTATTGACTGGTGCAGAGTGGGTCCTTTGGAAAGGACCTGGGGTCCCTGTGCCTCAGAAGCTCTCAGTCCAGGGTAATTTTGACTAACAAAGGCCTTCCTCTAGAGCCAACAGAGAAATTAATCTTTCCCTGGAGATGGTGCTCTGAATTTAGACTTTTAACCTACTTTCCCATGAGAAAATAAATTTCTCTTTGTTAAAGCCATCCATTTGTATTTCTGTTATCGTAACTGCAATTGGATCCATGCTGCCTGTCTGCAAAGCCAACACTGAGACAGATGGCGAGGTGATTAAACGAAGATATTTATTGAGTGCCGACACACAAGAGGCAAGGGGGAATCCGTTCCTCCAAAGCTTGTCTGTATACATAGGCTAAGCCTGGAGGTTATATCGGTTGATTAAGGAGTGGGACACTGGTTAATACTTTTCCCAGGTCCATGCAAGGAGTTCCTTTGTTGCTTCAACAATATTCTTCGTGATGGTCTGCATGGCTCCAAAAAGTCGGGAAGCTTGATAATCATTAAAGTCCAGACCAGATGGTGTTTCTGTCCTGTAGTCTTAGAGAATAGCTGAAAGGGGATAAACAGAACAAAGAAGGAACACTCCTAGGAGGAAAGACTTATAACTAGTCTTTTAACTAGTGTGACTTATAACTAGTACAAGGTGAATTCTTACAGATGTGGCAAAAACAAGTTCTCAGGACTTTTAATGCAGCTGTTTTAACCACTGTAGCAAGGTCACTGTAGTTGGGTCACCGAAGTCCTCCCTTTCAGTATGGCAGCACTAGCTGACTCAGACAAGCTACGAAACAGCGCTGCTTCCTCATCTCTAACCTGGCACTTCCTGCTGCCTTGCCTGCTCTATTTTCTCTAGTGCATTCATTATTACCTAATATGACATTTAGTTTACTCAGATCCTTCATTAAGAGCGGGAAGTGTTTTATTCTTTGTGAATAGTAAAACCAAACCAGTTGCTGTCAAGTCAGTTCTGACTTCTGGTGACCTTGTGTGTGTGTGTGTGTCACTGTAGAACAGTGCTTCATAGTGTCACAATGCTGACGTTTTGGAAATAGTTCACCTTTCTTCCAAAGTGCTTCTGTGTGGACTTGAACTGCCAAACTTTTGGTTAGCAGCTGAGTGTGTTTATAGTTTGTATCACCCGGAGAATCTGTATAAATTGTAGGTTTTGTTACAGTCTGAGTGAATAAAGACACTGGGAAATTTGGAAACTTGGAAGTTTATTGTTTATCTCTGGATTTAAAAACTCTTTGTAGAAACAAATGAGATAAAAATAAATATGCATCTACGTTCTTTTTTTTTTTTTTGCTTTTGTAGCTAGAACCATGATTTATTTCCCACAAGAGTCATATAAGTCAGTGAAGGCATATTTATGGGTTAAGATAAATCCAATATAATTACCCTTATATTTCTCACTTCACAACACCATTCTTATTTTAAACAAACAATCTATGTTAATGTCAGACTATTGGTGATTTCATCAGAGGAAATAAAATCAAAAGCTAGCAGTCAGGTGGATCCGAAGGCAAGGGGTAAACTCACCTGCCAATATTTAAGTATAAATTGCGTTTATTGAATTCTGGCTCTACTCACAATTTCAGTGGTTCTTACATTACACGGGCTGGTACAGCACAAATGATTTAGTCCTTTTTATCAAGCAGTAGATTGCAAGAGTTAGAAATTTGTACATAATCGAAGTAGACTAAAATGACTTTTCATTTTCTCCAACTTCTCTTTTGAGCCCTCATTTTCTTCTTTGTTAGATACATGGTAAACTTTTGTTTCCTAGTGCTTACATTTCTTTTGTTAATTTTATTTATTTTTTTATTGAAGGTTTACAGAACAAACCAGTTTCTCATTAAACATTTAGTAAACGTAGTGTTTTATGATACTGCGTAGCAACCACACAGCGGGTCAGCAGCTTTCCTGTCCCCTCCTTCCTACTAGTTCTTGCCCTTGGGCTGACATTATCTTTAAGTCACAATTTGTTTTGTGGGCTTGTCTAATCTTTAGCTGAAGGGTGGTCTCAGGAGTGACTTCATTACAGAGGTGAGTGTCCAGGGCCATACTCTCAGGGATCCTTTAGTCTCTATCAGGCCAGCAATTCTGGTTTTTCCTTTTTGAGTTGAAGTTTTGTTCGACGTTTTGCTCCATCTCTGTCTGGGATCTTCTGATTCCCATCAGAGCAGTCAGCAGTGGTAGCTGAGTACCCTCTAGTTGTACTGAACTGAGTCACTGCAGGCCATTATCTCTAGGTGTGGTCTATTAGGCCTTTGAACCAGTCTTTCCCTGTTTCTTTAGTTTTCTTCATTCTTCCTCACTCCTGAAGGAGTAAGATTAGGGAAGTATCCTAAATTTAGGTGGAAGCTCACAGGCTTTTAAGACCCCAGACACTACTCACCACAGTACAATGTAGAACATTTTCTCTATAAACCATGTGATGCCAGTTGAGCTGGATGTTCTCCGAGACCACGGTCCCCACAGCGCTCAGCCCAATAAGTCAGTCCCTCGGGGAGTTTGCAGGTTTCTCTGCAGCTTCCAGGACCTTGCCTCAGACAAGCTATGCTGGCTTCCCCAGAAGCAAGTACTGTCTTAACCGACACCAAAGTTACACTATTTATTATTGTCTGTTTCATATTTTTCCTTCTCTACCCCTCCTCTCCCTGGTAACCATAAGAAATTGTTTCTATTTATGTGTAAACCTTTTCCTGAAGTTTTAGGGTAGTAAGTCTCATATGATATTTTCCTTTTGCAGTTGACTTATTTCACTCAGCATAATGCCCTCCAGTTTCCTCCACGTCATGAGATGCTTCAAAGTCATCATTTTTCTTCGTTGTTATGTAATATGTAACAGTCCACAGTATGCAAGTACCACAGTTTGTTTATCCATTCATCTGCTGGTGGGCGTCTAGGTTGTTTCTATCTTTTTGCATTTGCAAACAATGCTGCAGGGAACATGAGTGTGCATATGTCTGTGTGATGACTCTTATTTCTCTAGGATATATTCCTAGGAGTGGGATTGCTGGATCATATGGCATTTCTATTTCTAGCTTTCTGAGGAAGCATCACATTGTTTTCCAAAATGGTTGCACCATTTTGCATTCTTACGAGCAGTGCATGGAAGTTCTAGTCCTGCCCACAACCTCTCCAATGTTTGTTAATTCCTATTTTGGCGATTTTTGCCAGTAAGACCTGGGTGAAATGGCTTCTTGTTTGAATTTCAACTGGCATTTCTCTAATGCCTAGTAATCTTGAGCATTTCCTCATGTGTCTGTTGGCTGTGAAATATCTTCTTTGGTGAGGTGTTTGTTCATTTCCTTTGTGCATTTTTTCAATTGGATTGTCTGTCTTCTTGTTGTAGAGGTATGGATTTTCTTGTAGAATTGAGAGATTAGGCCTCTGTCTGATTTATAATAGCCAAGTAATTTTTCCTAGTCTGTAGCTTCTCTTTTTAAGCTTTTAAGGAAGTCTTTTGATGAGCGTTTTAGTCAGCTAGTGCTGCTCTAACAGAAATACCACAGAGTGCATAGCTTTAACAAGGGGAAGTTTATTCTTCAGTCCAGTAGGCTAAAAGTCCATATTCAGGGTGTCCACTTCAGGGGAAAGCTTTCCCCCTTGTTGGCTCTGGAGGAAAGTCCAGTATTGCATCCGTCTTTGGCCAGGGAGCATCTTGGTACAGGAAGCTCAGGTCTCAAGGACACCCTTTTCTCCCTGTGCTGCTTGCTTGGTGATGTGAGGTTTCCAGTTCTCTGCTTCTTTCGCTTTCCTTTTGTGTTATTTCTGTTAGAGCAGCACTGGATGACTAAGACCCGTAGCTGTATAGTAGGTTCTGTGGTCAGGTAGCGTAAGTTCTCTTACCTTCTTCTTCTTCTTCAGTAGTGCTTTGCTTATCTGGGGCTTCCTTTCTTTCCATATAGAGTTGACAATAAGGTTTTCTACTCCTTTAAGGAATGCTGTTGGTGTTAGGATCAGGATTGCATTGTATTTGTAAATTGCTTTGTGTAGAATTGTCATTTTCAGAATGTTGAGTCTACCGATCCATGAGCATGGTGTGTTTTTCTGTTATGTAGATCTCTAGTGGTTTCTTGCAGTAGCGTTTTATAGTTCCCTTTGTGTAAATCTTTTACATCCTCTGTTAGATTTATTCCAAAGTATTTTATTTTTTTAGGTGCTATTATAGCATTATGTTATTTCAAGAACTGTTTTTATTAGTGCTTGAAAGTGTTTTTTTTTCAGCCATTAAATTTCAGAAGTAATATTTTCTTGTTACAATAATTCAAAAGTTCAGAAGAGTCTAAAGTATAACCACACTGTCTTTCACACTCACTTTCTGGCATTAACCATGGATAACCATCTTATCATAACCTATCCTTTCCTGTTGCTTTACCTTCCCTAATTGGTAAGCAAATATGAACACATACAGGATGCTTTCTGATTTTTAATCTTTTTCTACATGCTTTATTATTTCATTCATATTCTTCTGTACCTAATTTATTTACACAACAATGTATTATGATTTATTTTACAAATTTCAGCACTGGAATGAACAGCTAAAGCCCCTGCTCAAGTGGTGTGGACAATCTGCAGGAATCTTAAAGTGGGAAAATAAATGTTTGTTCTTTTGTATTCCCATTTAATCTCCTATATAACACCACTATATGTTATATTTCTTATTCCAATGATATAATTGTACTGTACTGTAATTTCATCCATGCCTATTTCTAATAGACTTTAAGCTTCTTAAGGTCAACGGTATTGTCATTCTGTTTCTGTACTTCCTAACCTAATTCGGTGCTGAAAGCAGTCAGTGTTTAGTGCCTGCTAAATGGTTATATGCCTCATGTAGCCTGTGTTCCTCTCAAGATGAGTCTCTGAATGACAGTGAACACGCTTTGTTTGTATTGAAATTATTAGACAAAACTTAAAACCCACATATTTTAATGGCAGCTGAAGACAGGGGCTAAGAGAAAATTTAGAGGTTAAAATTCTGTGTTGTGCCTCAGGCCAGTTCTTCTTGTGTTCACGCTAGTAGCTGGTTCTGTATCCTCATCTCTGGGACTATGACTTCCACTTTCCATGTTCACCCCACTCCAGCAAATTCAGTGGAAAAATTTGCATTTAAAAAGGCATGAAAATCAACAGTGGGGGATCTGATGATGTGCTATCTAATCCATGTGAATTGTCTCTATGTATATTCTCACATAATATAAGAAGATTTCCTTCTCTATTTAAGAAGTTTCAAGCTTATACAGGAACATGATACTCTGGGCATTTGGGCAGCTTCTATATTCTTCCTAGTCCTCGCTACAGATTTCCTAGTTGTCCAAAACTCATTCTAGTCTTTTATACTCCCTGTAGGTTTCTGGGAAACACTGGAGGCGTAGTTGTGAATTGCTATGTCTAGTAACTATGAGGTTGGAAGTTCACATCTGCTGGGTGCTTCTTGGAAATTCTCTGGAGTAGTTCTGTCCTACAGGGTTGCTATGAGTCAGAATGAACTTGACGGTTTGGTTTCTTCATACAGGTTCCTGGATGGAGCAGAGTTTGTACATGGCTAATAACCTGAAGTTTGGTGCCTCAAAGCCATCCAGCAGTGCTGCAGAAGAAAGTCCTGGTGATCTGCTTCTGTAAGGTATGTAGCCATGAAAACCCATGAAGTACACAGCCATGAAAACTCATAAACTGTGAGCCATAAAAAACATATGGGGCAGTTCTATTCTGTAACACATAGGGTTGCCATGGGTCAAACTGACTTAACAGCAAAGGGTTTTTGTTTTTGTTTCTGTAGTATAAAAGAATTGAAGGTAACAAGGTCTCTTTGAGTTCATTTGACATAAAAAGGAAAACGTTATTACATAAAAGTATCTCTAAACAGGGTAGAGAATTCATCATTGATTCATATATTCATTCAATAAAATTTTGAGGGCTTATTATATTCCAGACAGTTTTTAGCCTCAAGAAATAAAGCAGATAAAGTCCATGTTCTCATGGAGGTTAAATTGCAGAGGAAGGACATAAAAATAAATAAATGGCTAGAGTTTAAAAGGTGGGCATAAGTCTACAAAGGAGCATAAAACAAGTTGAGGTGATAGAGAGTCTACTGTCATTGTTAGGTGCCATCAAGTCCATTCTAATTCATAGCGACAGTATAGACAACAAATGAACCACTGCCCAGTCCTGAGCCATCTTCAGCAATTGTTGTTATGTTTGAGTCCATCGTTGCAGCCGCTGTGTCAGTCCGTCTCACTGAAAGCCTTCCTCTTACTTTGCTAACTCTAGCAAGCAGGATGTTGCTTTCTAAGGACTGATCCCTCCTGACAACATGTCCAAAGTATGTTAGACATTGTCTTGCTGTTCTGGCTTCTAAGGGGCATTCTGGCTCTATAAAGAAGAACATGAGATAGAGGGAACAGACTGTGTTTGGATTTGGAGGTATTGTGTTGGCGGGGATGGAGTTAATTAGCAAAGCTGGTAGAGTGTGGTCCTTTGATTAGAACTTCCAGAGAGTTAATGGATACCAAAATGATTTCTAGTACTGGCATAAGAAATTTGGTTACTTTTAGATGTCAGTGTGTTGTGCCAACATTCTCCAGTACAAGAGCCCAGTGTTATGATTTTGGTTATTAGGGAAACCAGAAAGTCTTTACTCTGGCTCATGAAGAGTCAAACCTATCCGTTCAGATATTCCCCCCACCCCCATAAGTCTCAGTGCTCTGGTCTTAGGGATACGCATGTGTAGGATTGCTGTTTTCTTGTGGGAACTGGTCCCTTTATCACTGTGAAATGTTCTCTTTATCCTGATCATCTTTCCTGGCTTTTAAGTCTGTTTTCTATAAAATTTATGTAGATAGCATAGCTTTCCTTTGATTAGTGTTAACATAGTATATCTTTCTGCATTCTTTTACTTTTATCTTGAGTTTTTATACTTAAAGTGTGTTTTTTTTTTGTGGACCCCAGGAAGTGGAGTCTTATTATTTTAAAGTGCTTTGACAATCTCTGGAACCCTAGTGGCTCAGTTGTTAAGAGCTAAGGCTGCTAATCAAAAGGTTGGCAGTTTAAATCCACCAGCTGCTTCTTGGAAATCCTATGGGGCCGTTCTACTCTGCCCTATAGGATTGCTGTAAAAACAGCGTGGGGCTAGTGTCTGATCTCTTCTAACTTCATAAGGGAAAAGGAGAGCTAAGATCAATAGTCCAAGATTGATTCCCATGAGGCCAGAGGCTGGACAAGCCTCTTCTCTTCGCCATCTTTACTAATTCTGACACCAACTGTCCCTCATACAGGACTCTCAACTTTTCTACTGGGTTCAATAATTCACTGCAATAGCTACACAGACCTCAAAGGCCATACTCACAATTACGGGGTTTATTGTAAGAGAAGTAACAGTTACAAATGAGGCTCAGGAATACTTAGGATACAGTTCTTCCCATCAGGACAGCCTCTTCCCAGCTGAGCTCACAGACACATCCTTCTGGCCCTAGGCTTCTCCCCAAAGGCGCTTTGCTTTCTAATCTCTGCAGGCTGAGAAGCCTGTCATGCCATCTCCTGCTGCCAGGTTTTTCCTGCAACTGCTTCTCATCCTGTTCAAGGTTACAGCTTGCTCTCTCTTTCTCTCAGTCTCTGGCTTCTGGAAGCTTCTCTCAGTGCGAGGATCCTATGTCATGCTTTCTGCTTCTGGCTGTTTTTTTTCTTGGTGGTGAGGAGGATATTTCTCTCTGCTCTGGAATTGGCTTTCTTTCAATGCAAAACCAACCAATGCCCTTTGCGGGCTGTAATTACCTTATTCATACAGCACTGCCCAGTCACCTAGGTGGGAGTTACAAGACCATGGCTAGAAAGGCCACACACAGAAGTCATTAATCCACCGCAGTTGCTATGAGTTGGAATCAAATTGAGGGCAAAGGGTTTCTGACAATCTTTGTCTTTTAAATGATGTATTTGGATAATTCATATTGAAAATGATTATAGATTATAGTTGGGTTAATAGTTATAATCCAAGGGCCTGACTATAAGGAAAAGTGGCAGAGCTGTGGTGTCAATTGACTGGTCAAGCCCCACTGTTGCAGGGAGAATGGACTGTTCATATTCCAAGAACACAGGCAGCTGGAGGTCAAGGCCTCTCTGGAACCCCAAGCCCTCTGAATCTGCCTTGATGGCAGAGACAGAGGCTCTCTACCCTGTCTGTAGGAAGCAGCTTTCCCTACATAAAGTCCTGTACTTGGAGCAGATTCCTCATTAGGAAGTATCACTTATCTTTACCACTCCACTACCTTTTAGAGTCTTGAGTCCATTACTAGAATTACGTCCTAATGAATGCATCAAGGACAGGTTAGTGTCAGAAGAGACCACTTGTACAAGAAAGGGTGTTACCTACCTGTATGGCCTCTATGCAGTCCTTGCGGCACAGTGCTTAAGAGCTCGCTGCTCATCAAAAGGTCACTGGTTTGAATCCACCAGCTGCTCCCAGGAAGCCCAGTGGGACAAGCTCTATCCTGTCCTATAGGCTTGCAATGAGTTAGAAGCAATTTGACAGCAAAGTTTGTTTTGTTTTGTTTTTTTTTTTTAATGGCTCCTATGGCTTTGCAGCATCCAGACTACAGATACGTAGTGGTGAACAGAATCCCCACGTTACTTCTCTGGCCTCTGGATTGTTGTTGTTGTTAGGTGCCACTGAGTCAACTCCAGCTCTTAGTGACCCTATGTGCAACAGGGTGAAACATTTCCCAGTCCTGCAGCATCCTCATAACCACTGTTATGTTGGGGCCCACTGTTGCCACATCTGTGTTAATCTACCTTGCCATTATCGTTATTTTTACTGTGTTTTAAGTGGAAGTTTAAAATTTGAGTCAGTTTTTCATACAAAACTTACACACATTTTGTTCTGTGACCCTGGCTTCTCTCCTGACATGGTTATGGCCCATCCTCCCCTCCACCTTGAATTTCCCATGTCCGATCAACCATCTCCTGTCCCCTTCTTTCTTCTCACGTTGTTTCCAGGCAGGATCTATCCATTTAGTTTCCTAAGAAGCCAGGAAGCCCCCTCTTCACCAGCATCACTTTATATCTTACAAACCAGTTCAGTCTTTGTCTGAGAAGATGACTTCTGGAGTGGTTTCAGTTCTAGGCTAGCAGAGAGTCCTGAGGTCACGCTTTGTGTTAAGCCATCTTATTGGGGGGGTTCCCTTTTTTTTTTTTTTTTTTTGCTGATGCTCTATCAATTATGATGTCCTTCTCCAGGATCTGGCCCCTCCTGACACCATGTCCAAAGTATCTAAGATATAGTCTCACCACCCTTGTTTCTAAGGAACATTCTGGTTTTACCTCTTTCAAGACAGATTTGTTCCTTTTGGTAGTCTGGGATATACTCATTGTTCTTAACCAAACTCACAATTCAGAGGCATCAGTTCTTCAATCTTTCTTATTCATTGTCCAGCTTTCACATGCATATAAGATGATTGAAAACACCATGGCTTGGGTCAGCTGCACCTAGTGTCAAGGTGACATCTTTGCTTTTCTATACTTTAAAGAGTTTTTTTTTTTTTTTACAGCAGATTTCCCCAGTACATTACATCGTTTGATTTCTTGACTGTTGCTTTCATGAGTGTTGATTGTGGATCCTAGTAAAATAAAATCCTTGGCAACTTTGATGTTCTCCTCATTTATCAGGATGTTGTTTACTGGTCCAGTTTTGAAGATTTTTGTTTTCTTTATGTTGAGGTGTAATCCACACTAAAGGCTGTGGTCTTTGACGTTCAGTGGTAAATGCTTAAAGTCCTCTTCACTTTCAGCAAGCAAGTTTGTGGCATCTGCACAATGCAGGTTGTTATGAGCTTTTTCCAGTCCTGATGTCCTTTCAAATTGAAAGCAATACAGTGTCCCCAGGGGAAAGGAAGAGACTAAAGCAAATTTCCAAAGATGTCAAAGATTCAAGAAGTTGTACCTCCTACCACATCCCAATTTTAAAGTGCTTTTTTGGTTAAGGCAAAAGCCAGATGGATCAAACAGAATGACCAGAAATTATTACAGACTTCATCAGATTGTGCTAACAGTTGTTTCTGGGATTCTGGATGTGCTTTCTTTGTTCTAGCCAAGCAGCGTAGCATCTGGCATCTTGAAAGCAGCTCTTGATTTAGAAAAAACCTTTTCCTCCATTGTTTTCTGTAAAGACAGCAGAAGCAGTTTGCTTCTGAAAGAGAGGAGTCTATATTAGCTCGAAAGCCTCAAAGCCTCAAAGTTGTGTCAGACCCCTGCTCTCAGTCATAGTATCGTTAAGTCCAAAGATACTTTGGTTATTTAAGATACCACTGAAAATTACATTTGTCTTTAATACGATAGTGCTGAGCTGATTAGCCCCACTAAGCAAGCAGTAGCCAGTGCTGTGTTGTCTTAGAAAGACACACGCATGCCAGAATGTGGAAGATTAATCTCAGAGGTTTCAGGGACTTGTTACAGTGTAAAGTTTCTAGGAGTCCACTAGTTTTGGACGCAGTGTATCCTTCTGGGGCAAGAGACAAATTGCTGGATGTATACCCGGAGCATCACCCGCTACCGGCAGTTTGGGCACAAAAGCCCTCCTCAGCCTGAAGACTCAGCTGTGCTGATACATGTGTGACATATCCTATAATATTGGAAGTGACAATGACAGAGATGCAATATGAACTATCTGATAACTCCCAGTTCTCCCACTTAGAAGGCCACAAGTACAGAGCAGTTGTCACCACCAGTTGCTGCTGACTCAGCTCCAGCTCACAGCTCCAGCAACCCCATGTGTGTTAGCGCAAAACTGACCTCTAGGGGTTTCCAGTGGCTGATTTTTTAGAAGTTAATCACCAGGCCATTCCGAGTGGACTTGAACCTCCAACTTTTCAGTTAGCGGCTGAGTGAGTTAACTGTGTGTACTACCCAGGGATTCTGTATAGACTGCTCAAGTATTTAGGTACTTTAGGGGTCTGTATAGACCTCTCCATCTGAGAACTATCTCTTGGCTTGCAAGTGAGCAGAAGTAGAGCTTGAACAGCTGACCAAAACTCAGTCCAAATGTACTGTTGTTGGGTTGATTCTGACTCATTCTGACCCTATAGGACAGAGTAGAACTGTTTCATAGAGTTTCCAAGGAACACTTGGAGGATTTAAACTGCCAACTTTTTGGTTAGCAGGTGAGCACTTAACCACTACACCACCAGGACAACAGGGTACCAAATAATGATGTCCCTTATGTCAGTTCAGGTACTTTGAGAAGCAGTTGCTAAGACAAGATCAGAAATGCAGAGGATTTATTGAGGGAAAACACTTATAAAGGATAGAACAGAGGACGCAGGAGGAACCAGGTAGAGCTTACAGACCACATTAAAGACGTGATGAGTCTGGAAGGAGTAAAGGAAGGCAGCAGGATGGGGCAGAGGAGCCCCGGCTGGCAGTGCGGCTCTGAGACAGTTTTCTCCAGGCTGACGGGGTAGTCCAGGGAAAAGCTTGAACACTAGAGGACCCCAGAAATGTTTGACTCTGGGATCCCTGCCGTGCTCAGTCACGGCCTTGGTATGGCTGCTGCAGCAGATGACAAAGGTGGAGCAGCAGAACCTCATCAGCACATTGTACTTTTTGTAGAAGGGAGATCAGACGGTGACACCTCAATGGCTGCCATGGCACCCAGACTCTCACTCATGAACTGAAGCTATCTGTTCTTTCAAACAGGTGCATTCCTACGCTGGAAATCACGTCTGTGAGATTGGCCTCTAGGAGTCTGGAAGCACATCTGAAATTCAAGAGGAGATTGCTCAGGTGATCTTGGAACGTGCTCATCCTGTTTCTCTACATGAGTCTCTCTCTCTGCTCAGATGTATCCTTGAGAAGGTTCTTCTAACCCGATAATGGCCAATGAAGGGATTTGCAAGCACACTGGTACCAGTTAGAGCTGGATGGATATAGAATTACAGCCTCACTCAGACCGGCCTTGTAAGACATAGGTGAAGGAATCTTTGGATAGAATATTAGATTGTCTACATCGAGATGGAGAGATAAATGGCCTGAGGGATATATACATATACATACATATATATATACATATATGTGTATATGTGTATATATATGTATACATATATGTATATATGTATACATATGTGTGTATATGTGTATATATATGTATATATATATGTATGTATATATACACCCCTTCATGAGCAATGGCTAATTGGCTGGCTGGTTGAATAAGGACTTGGGAAAAATAAGACTGGAAAATTAATGACAAAGGAGGTTGAAGAGAAGGCTATGTATCTTGAAATGGGAAAAGGGTATAAAAATATTTATATCTTGCTAAATATCCGCTAGAGGGTATTGACAGTGAAAAACACTCTCAAGTTTTTGGGTGGAGAAGATATCAGTGCATGCCAGTCGACTCTTCCAGAGTCAACTGCTCCATAGTGCCTCTCAGTGGGCCCCTGTAGAAAGTGGTCATGTTGTCATGGATGATGTTTTGTATAGTCTCAACAATATCAATTTTTCCTTTGCCAAAGGAAAATAGATATAGCAACCGTGGCAGCTGAGCTCAATACCTGTCAAGGACCGAGCTGACAGTGAGTCTGTGTGTGAGGGCACCAGATGAGGAGTCATATAGGAGGCAGATTTATTACTTAGATTCCACCTGTGGTAGGGAGCCACTAAAGTTGTTTCTGGTGATCCTCGCTTCTTGGGCCTTGTGTAATCCCCTCTTGAATTTCTTCTAACTAATGAATTTTCACTATAAATGTACATGGCAAAAGGGATAGGATTAGCCCAACCTAGTGCTATTGAGTCAAATCTGACTCATAATAACCCTATAGGACAGAGTAGAACTGCTCCATAGAGTTCTCAAGGAGCACCTGGTGGACTTGAACTGCTGACCTTTTGGTTAGCAGATGTAGCACTTAACCACTACACAACCAAGGTTATGCAAAACTATCCTAGCTTCTGCCTTGATCATTCTCCCCACCCTCTAAAACCTTCCTTCTAGGGTAGGGAATCTGAGATGTTGTCAGTAGCCAAATGCAGAGCTCATGTGACAGGGAAATGGCATCTTTGACCAATGACCAGTGAGATCCTGTCTACTGGCAACAACCAACATGCATGAATTTGGAAATGGGTCCACCGGTTGAGTCTGGAGATGACTGTGAGTCTAACTAGACTTTCGATTGCAGCTTGTGAAAGACTTGCATCAGAGGCACCCAGCTAACCACTCCTGGCCTATAGCTGCTAAAATAACAAATATGTAGAATTCAGGTTGCTAAATATTGGTATAATTTGGTAGCAGAAATAGACTGCAACCATAACAAATACTTCAGTTTATGGAGTGGCTTTGTAACTGTACCATGGGTAGAAGCTGGGAGGATTTCAAGAAGTGTGACAGACAAAGTCTTCATTGTTCTGAGCTAGCTAGTGGATCTTTTCCTGTCCACTGCTGTGCTGGGGTCTTGGAAAGGAATGCTTCCCTAGGTGAGTCCTAACCACTGCTGTGGCTGATATCTTGACTGCAGTCTGTGAGACACCCTGAGTCAGAGGCACCCAGCCATACATAGATGTCTGACTTTCATCAACTATGAGACAATGACTGTTTGTTGTGTAAGATGTGAAATGTTGGGCTAATATATTATGTAGGAATAAATAAGTAATACCTCTTCTCTAGGGAGGGGGATGTCCTTTGTCATCCTAGGACAAACACTTAATATGGATGAAGATTTGCCTTTTTTTTTGTCTTTGCATGTCTGTTACATTGGCATATGTGGACCCTTTGCCATATCTAGCCTCCTGCTTGGCATCTTATCCATTAATCACTAACCTGGCTTCCCACAGAGGTTATGCTTTATCATAATGAGCTTATATCCAGTGAATTCATTGGCCTCCCTGCATTCCCATTTACCCAGAAGCAGCTGGCTTGAGAGAATGCTGGCTCAGTTCTAGTTCTGGCCTGAAGACAAAACTGTGTGATGAGGGGATAGTGGCTCCACTGAGCACCTTACGTATGTGAAAGTCACCGTGGACATTTGGTACTTTCTTCTCCAGGGTTAACGTGGACAGATCCGGTGGAAAATTGTAGAAGTAGACCCTCTCACTATTAACTCAGCAAGAAATTTTATTCCTTCTCCTAGCAGTTCTGGTCTCACAAGTTTGGAGGTCTTGTTGCTGAAAGAATAGTTTTATTTCATTTATACTTATATGTATTTTTTTAACCTGAGAACATCATCATGGTTCAGCTGAATTAAAAGTTGAAATTGTTCTACAGTTGTTTGAGTTGCCTCATGTGGCTGACCAACTAGGAGAGAAAGAGGTCACTCTACTGCCTGGAATGATTGTGACTAACTACCAGGAGAGATTGGGGTGCTAGTATACAGTAGGGAGAAGAGGACTACGTGTTGATCCCAGAAGGGATTTACTACGGAACTTCTTAATACTCCCTTGGCCAAGGGTCAGGTCAGGCAACAGATTTGTACACTTAACTGGAGCATATTGCTTTATAATTTAAATTTGAAACAAAGATCAGTTTCAAAGAATAAAGGTCAGTACTCAAAGAATAAATTCAGACATTCTCTATTTCCACTAGTAATGGACTGCTGTTCTTCATCTTCTTTAAGGACAATCTGGTGTGCTTCCTTAAAACCAATGAAGTCAGAGCTTTGATAAATCCTCTTGATGTTGAAAAATCTGTCAGAGACCAGCATGTCTTGCTTCAGAATTAGCTGCTACTTTCTTGAGGTTTCTCTGGAGCTCAGAAATTCTGAAAAGATTGCTTTCTTGTAATATCTTCTAGTAAAGTGTTGTTGTCAGCTGCTGTTAAGTTAATTCCAACTCATCGGAGCCTTATGTAGAATAGAACAAAACATTTCCTGGTCCTGAACCATCCTTAAGGTCACTGGTGCATTTTCGTTCGTTGTTTTGGCCATTTTGTGTGTCTAACACATCGGAGGTTTTGCTTGTTCTTGCTGACCCTCTACTTTACCAAACAGAATCTCCTTTTCCAGTGATCAGTCTTTCCTGATGATAGATCCCAATTAAGTGAGCCAAAGTTTTGCCATCCTTGTTTCTAAGGAGCATTCTGGCTGCATTTCCTCTAAAGCTGATTCATTTATTCTTCTGGCGGTCCATGATATAGTTCATATTCCTTGCCAATACCTCAGCTTGAAAGCATCAATTCTTCTAAGTTTTCCTTGACTAATTTTCAGAAGTCAATCACTAGGCCTTTCCTTTGAGTCTTTCTTTGTCTGGAAGCTCTGCTGAAGCCTGTCTACCCTGGGTGCCCCTCTTGGTGTTTGAAATATTGGTTGCATTGTTTTCAGCAGCATAGCAACAGACCAGTCATCACCCTGTGAAAAAATGACAGCCAGGTGGTGGTCATCTCCCATTAACACGGGCCTTCCCAAAGCTGTGTTGGTTTTCAAAGGCAAGGGTATATGATCATCCCACATATCCTCCTGATAGCCCAGGCTCTGGTGTTACATTCAGCAAAGGCGGGGTGGATGCTGTTGACCATCATGTTGATGAAATCAAACTGGTTTCTGTGTTTCTGCTTCAGCAATCGCCACGACTGTTCTTTATCCACTCTGACTCCTTGCATAGTGCGCAGGCTCTGTCTTAGTTATCTCATGTTGCTGTAACAGAAATACCACAAGTGGCTTTAACAAAAACAAATTTACTTTCTTACCGTCCAATAGGCTAAAAGTCCACACTCAGAGCCTCAGTTTCAGAGGAAATCTCTCTCTTGCTGTTGGCTCTGAAGGAAAGTCCTTGTCATCAACCTTCCTCTGGACTAGAAGCCTCTCTGCACAGGAAATCCTGGTCCGAAGGATGCCCTCTGCTCGTGGCACTGCTTTCTTGGTGGTACGAAATCTCCATTCTCTGCTTACTTCCCTTTCCCTTTATCTCATGTAAGATAAAAAGTGGCACAAGCCATAATCCAGGGAAACTCCCTTGACACTGGATCAGGGATGAGACCTCAGTAAGGATGTTAACAATCCTATTCTCATCCTCTTTAACATAACATTACAAGCACATGAAGTTGGACAACCGCTCAGTACTGGGGATCATGGCCTAACCAACTTGATGCACATATAGGGGGGTTGGGGGGTGGATGGACAGATTCAATCCATGACAGACTCTTTGGACCCATCCCTGCTCTTCTGGGGGTAATGGTACCACAAAGATTCACTTCTTCACAACATTTGGTCCTTAATTAGTGCTAGCGGGTCCACCTTGAAAGATTTCATGGACTTTATATTCCAGGAATAAGAATTAGTGTTCCTTCTCAGAAGTTCTGGGGTTCTTTATTCAAAAGTGCCAGTCCATACACTTCAGTGATCTTCTCCCATAAAAAAAAAAAACACAAAGTATTCTTAAGTCATGGGTCACATCTCCCCAGATACTCTGTTTTATCTCTCTTCCTAGTATTGATTTTTAAGGGCTAAATTACTGACATTTTTAAACTACATTTTTAAAAAAAATTATTATACAATGCAATTTTATTTTCCATTAAGTAAAAGAGACTTTGATACAGTTTTAGTGGAGTTTAGCAAATTACACATTTCAAACTACAAAGCAGTAGATAAAGAGCAGTTAAGACTTTAAACGAATATCCATTACTATTAGCAAAAATGGATTATACTTCCAATATTTTAATACTGATCAAATATATTTAACACAGTACTAGCATTTATAGAATGCTGCATCGATGAATTTAAATGCTGTTGATAAAGGGCATTAATTAGATATGGAAAAATTTAAGTAGATTGTTTTGTCAAAACCAAACAGTGATTTCACTGACGATATGGACTTCTAATTGTGTGTTTTCTTTATGGATTCCTTATTAGAAAGACAACTTGCTGATAAAGTGGATTCCTACATATATCAGTCCAGCATACTATTCTTCCATGTGGATGGGCCTTTACAAAGATCAATGAACAAATCTATGTGAAGTCCAAACATATTTTTGGCATCAAATTTTAGAGCTGCGTGTAAGTTCATGGGGTGAGAGAATAATACACAACCACAACAGATTTTTAATATTTGACTTCCTACTTTGAGAAGTTGAATGTGAAAGCACAGAGAATAGAGAGCTAGAGATTGTTTCTGGATCTTTCTGTGAAATAGCTTTCAGCTTGGGTGTTAGCTAATGGCAAGCCAATTAGTAATAAATGAAAGAGTGTTTTGGTTGAGAATCTGTTTAGTTGCTGTTACATAAAGTTGATTTTCTACATTTTTCCTGGCCTTGGAAAACAGCTGGGGGAAAAAATGCAAACATGCCTGAGTCAGAAGAGCAGACTAAATCTAGGTGATATGTCAGAGCAGACATTTATCTTCAGTGTGGGCGCAGGGAAAGACATGACAGGATGCCTTCACAAAAGTAAGTCAGTTGCTAATTAAATTACTAACAAATTGAATGTCTAAAGGTAGTTAACTGGTTTGAGTGGGATTGCAGGGTAGCTTGCTTCCATTGCCGTTAGCAACTGTCTTCTGATTGCTCTTTCCATGTTGATAATGCCACCCTTGGCTTGTATTCTATTTTAGTTTGGCTGTTCAGCCACTACAACCACTATCAATTAAAGACTTATGTCTTTATGAATATTTTGCAGTTTGATCTTAGTGAGAGATTATAACTCTAGTTGTATGGATTGCTAATTTGACATATTGTTAAATATTCATGTATATTTAAAAGGCTTTTATTTTTGTGTTTTAAAAGTCTGGGTTTTATTATTTTAAAAAACTTTCTAAAAAATGTTATTTCGTAAAAGATTTCCCATGTGATACTTTTGACAAGGTTTATAAAATGTATTTTCAAAGCGTATGTATTATTGTTAGTGGTGGTCAATTTCAACTCATAGCTATCCCATGTGATAGAATGGAAACTCCCTGAGGTTTTCTTTTTGTTATTGTTGCTGTTGCTGTTGAGAACATACACAACAAAATATACACCGACTCAACCATTTCTATACACACAATTCAGTGGTATTGATTACATTCCTTGAGTTGTGCAACCATTCTGAACCTCCTTGTCTAACTGATTCCTTCCCAATTAACGTAAAGTTACTGCCAACTAGGGCTCCTGTTTAATCTTTCAGGTTGCTGTTGTCTCTTTTGTCCTATATAGATACTTCTTTAAAGAGCATAATCCTCGAGAAAGACATTGTCTATAGTTTAGGTAAACTATTGTTTGGTTTCTAAGAAGCCTGCAGGAGCTACTTTTGGTTTAAATTTTAAAGATCATCTCAGAGCAACAGTTTCAGAGGTTCATTGAAACCCAAATCAAACTCATGGTCACTGAGTTGTTTATGACTCATAGCAACCTGGTAGAATGGCTCCATAGGGTTTCCAGAGAATCTGGAGTTCTTAATAATTTTAAATTCTGTACTGTTTCCCCACTTTTGATCAGTACCATTCTACAGAGTCTTTGATCAAAATGTTCAGTACTAATAGCTGGGTACCATATAACTTGGGTTTTATAGGCTGTCATCTTTATGGAAGCAGATCACCAGGTCTTTCTTGCATGGCACAGTTGGGTGGGTTCTAATTACCACTGCTTTGGTTAGCAACTGCCACTTAACTGTTGCACCACCAGAGCTGTTTTTATATGCATGTATACATATGTATGTTTCAAGTCTTATATCTATGTTTTAAAAATGAATACAAATATAGGTATGTGCCAAGCCAAAAGCCAAGTGCCATCTGTTATTATTCTTAGCTGCTGTCAATCAGCTCCATGTGCGTACAATAACCCTATGCACAATGAAATGAAATACTACCTGGTACTCTGGCATGTCCTTTACCAATTTTAAGTCTGACCTTTGTGATTCATTGGGTTTTCATTGATTGATTTTTAGAAATTGATCCCAAGGACTTTCTTCCTAGTTCGTGTAAACAAATAAATAGAAATAGAAATGGAATAGGTAAGGTCAGACATTATTTTCATTATCCTTAGAGGAGAAAAACACGGATTCAGGTAGAAAGATTTATCCAAGTGCAGTGATACAGGACTAGATGACATGACTTTGTATTCAGTGAAGATACTCAGAAAAACAGTTCATTTGTTGTTATAAAATATGTTGTCTTTGTCCTTTTCAACAAAGAACTGTGAAAAATTTTATTTGCATTATCACTATAATTAAATGAAAAAAAGTTTGATGGGAGATACTATTACTTTTCCAACTATGGTGATCAGTGGGGTACGTGGTATTATAATCACTTTTTAAGCCTTTGAAATTCCTTGGGAAGGATGTAGCCCAGTTTTGACATATACCACCTCAAGCGAGAAGCCTTTTGAAATGCCTAGAACTCAAGAAGCCTGAGTTGGAACCTCATTTTTGCGTAGATTGAGAATTCTCCATTGACACTTCCCATAGTGTGAATTTTCTGAACTTCTGACAGGTTTTCCTTTATTTCTGTGAGAAAAGCTTCCTCACTGTATTTTTCATTGACTTTGTTCCAGTGAGACTGTACTTACGCCGTGAATAAGCTATTCCCAGTCTTCATTCAGTCACAGTGGCCATGTTCTCCGTGATGCCGTTCGTCGTTTCCAGGTCTTTCTGGTTTTCCACTTTCCCCGACTGAGCAGCAAATAATGCCTTTGCAACAAAGAATAGTACACTGCAGTGGTGCTTTTCAAGACATGTGAACTTCTATAAGTTAGTTTGCATCAGTCTTTAGACCCAGTCATTTCTTCCATGAGTACAAGACGGAATGCACTGCTGAGAGCAGTAATGCAGTATTCCAGGGCAGCTGTTTCTGCATCCTTGGCATTAATACTGATTTTGTTGTAATAAAGAACACATACTAGCGGCAACTTCATGAGATTCACATTCTTTTATTTATTTAGCCTGTCAATACTGCTTTTGCAATAATGAAGAAAGCATTGTAGTAGGAATTTTCCTGAGGTGAAAAAATCCTTTGACTTTTTTATCTGTCTGTGAGTACTGTTTTTTGCATTTAGAAAAGATGCCGTGATTTGAAATGTTTCATGGAAAACTACAAAAGAAAAAGGCTGAGGAAGAGACTAGAATAAAATGTGTGTGCAGTCATTGTCAAGCACTTTAATGTTTTTTACTGCATGTTTTGCAAACTGTCAGGAAAAAGGTTATCATTGATTCATATCAGTAAGATTTGCTATGTCCAGTGTCCACTGGGACATACGGAATCCAAGATAATGGGTATCAAAGTCTGTAACTCTTAAGAAAATTTCTGAATTGTCTTTAATTAGAATGCCTTCTATTAGTGAAAACATATGATATAAACCAAAAATTTAAAGCCAGCCAAGTGCTGTCGAGTCGGATCCAAGGAGAAAATAATTAAATCACCAAAGAGATAGGGAATGGTTTATCCTAAGGGAAAAGTTGAGTAACTTTTTAATGTAGGTGGAGCAGTTAATTTTCTTTCACTCTTCAATTGTCATCTGTGTGGCCATCATAAACCAGATAACATAGATGACTCAGAAACTTTTCTCCCCAGGTTATATAATTTCCTGACTGTCGTCATCATATATTCAGTTTCTACGAATTGATATTGACAGAACTGGATTTGTTTGTTTGTAAAAATAACCAGTGATCCAATCAGCTATAGATTGAATCTGTTGCTACTTAGGTGGTCAATTGCTACTTTGGCTGCATTTAGAAATGATCAAAAGCATAGATGGTGAATATTGAGTATGGAAAAGAATTCATGACTCCCCTCTATTTGGAATGAATACATACAAAGAAGAATTTGTAGGCTTTTAATTTATATTATTATTTTCCTAGTAACTCATGTATAAAGTCATAGTGTTTAAGGGAAAAATCCATTTTATGTTACAACATATACAAGGTGTGATGATTAAATTCATGAACGCATCCTAGAAAAAGTACTGCGTACCTCCTTGCTGAGTATCACTATTGTCACCTTTGAATTACACTCCTTGGGAAGCTATGCACCGATGCCAGTGCCTAACCCACTCTTCAAGGCAATTTCGGAACTCTTTTTTGGGAATGCCTGTTAGAGAAGTCATCATATTACCCTTGATGCCCTGCATGCCATCCAGTATTTCCTTTATCTTTGGGTAAAGAAAATGTTATCGGGGGTCAGATCAGGTGAGTGGAGAGGATGTTGCAATACAGTTATTCGTTTACTGGCTAAAAATTCCCTCATAGACAACTAGGCAATTAAGTTTGTGAACTTGCTACCGTGCCACTGGGAGCAATGGCCATTCCAGAAAGAGTTCCAAAATTGCTCTGAAGAGTGGATTAGGTGCTGGCATTGGTTCATAGCTTCCCAAGGGGAGTACTTCGAAGGTGTCCAAAGTGACAGTCAACAATGAGCTATGTAGCACTTAGAACAATTAGGTTTACAGACTTAATTGTCAGATCTTGTATTAAATTCCTTTACTGTTCACATGATGCCAGGATACCTAAACAAAACTTTAACATTTAAGAACATTTTCCAAATTTTAGTGTATTTACAAATATCCACAGTCTTAACTGTAACATGTAACATGTAAATGCTATTTAAAAGGCTTGCTGATTGTTTGGCTATCTGGAAACATTGGTATTATACAGCACTACTTATATACACTAGAGAGTTTAAAGAAATAATAGCTTGGAATTTAGTTTTTAGGTATTTTACATTAACTTCTCAAAAATAAAAGTATAGAAATATATAAAATTAAAAAAACACTGATATAGGCATATATTAATGAAATATTTTATGATTTATCATATCTCCTTTGAAGTTGAAGTTGTTAAAATTATTCACTTTTCCCTCTATATTTGTTTGAATATCAGAATCCTTAAGTCTGCTGGTGCTCCATAAATGAACATAAAAATTATTAAGTTATTTTACTTAAAGGAAAAATGAGTTATTTGGGAAAATAAAGAACTTTAGTTTAAATATGAATAATCAGATCAGAATTAAAACTTCCTGACATTCAAGATATTAGATTGCTTAGTAAAGTGGTCTTTGTATTTTATTTAGTGATTGTTAACCTCAAATGAAGTGTTAGGTGGCATAATCCTCAGGAATTAGAGATGTTATTAAATGGAAGATGGGTTTTGATAGTATGTAACATGGCTGTAGGGTAACACAGTAAGTATATAAATCTTAGAAAACCTCACGCTACTGGTGATAATGATTTGACATGGCTTAGCATCTTTCCAATGAGATATGTTCAGCCAGACTTATTGATGTATTTTCAAAGTGTTCACATACAGTCAACAAGGTCAGAAGCCATGCCTGCAGCACTGATAGAATAAAAATACACAATAAAATATATTTTCATATTATGTGCTCTAAGATAGTTATAGTGAAATGCGAATATTATAAAATGCACTTCTAAGGTATGTGAAGCTGTCTTTTTTTTTTTTTTTTTGCTCTAGGCATAGCCTTCAATATTATGTAGTTGTACCTAAAGTGTAAAGGTTATGCTTATTCCAGGGTTCTCAGATTCAGAAAACTCATAAAGTTTTAAGAGCACTAGATATTGGTAGGATCATGTTGCCATAGCAACCTATATCCATGGCCACCCTCTCTGAATATTTAACTTAAAAGACTTAACAATTAGACCAGTGCAATGAGATGTAAAAAATAAAGCCAAATACATTTATACAGAATCTCAAAAGTTAGAAAGAGGTTGCAAAGACATTTATGGTCCTTCTTATTTAGAACTCAAATTGCCTGATATTTAATTAAATGTAACTCATTTTAATGAATGTTTCATGAGCCATCTAACTTGCATGAAGTTATGCAACATGGACTGGGGGACTAAGTTGGATAATGTTCTTAAGGATCTCCCAATCTAGTTAGAGAACCAGCTACGCATACCTGGTTCTGTATCTATTCTAACCCATCTAATCTAATCTAATCCAGCTCTATTTAGTTTCTGCTGATATGAGATGTAGACTAGAGAAAAGGTTCTGCAGAGAAGGTGACAGGCAATCCTAAGAGAAGGAACAAGGTGAGAACAAGTACACATTTGGAGTGAACACGTGCCTGATTTAATGGAATGAGGAGAAGGGAAGGGATAAGGAGTGGGATTTGAGATTAAAACTGTTGAATAATGCTTCATGTAGAGTTTGTGAAATGCCTTGTTTAAAAAAAATAAGTAATACAAGCTTTTGGCACTGAGCATTTCATAGTGCAAATGGAGCCAGGTGCAAGAATCAGAGCATGTAAAGTCCTATTCAATGTGACGGAAAGTTTACCATGTTGGATGCCAGCTATACCCCCCAAGGAAAGGCCTTTTTCAACTGATTGGCTCACACAGATCCTGTCATGAAAGTGATCACGTTTTATCAAATGTCATCACAGAGGTGATCACATCACTGTAAGATTGTCAGACTACATCATAACTGCCAAATCACTGAGAGTCATGGCCCAGCCCAGTTGGCACACAAATGTTACAATCATATTATTCAACAAAAAGCAATTGGTTATAAGTAGGAAAAGTTGCTGATGAGAAAATAGAAGTTTAAAATTGGTCACTTGTCCTTGAAGATAGAAAAAAGGAATTGAAATAGTTCAGAGAACTTCAAAGTGGATGAATAAAGAGTAGAGAAATCTAGATAATGGTAACAAGTTTATCTATTTAGTTTCATCTTTGAGTCTTTTATATCAGAACCAACAGATTATTACTTTGAGCACTTAAAGAGTTAATGAATTTGATGTGGGATAGTTTTAAATTGACTTTTCTGTATCATGCTGCCTTTTTTTGTAGTCGTAAGAACCTGGCTAAGAATATCCAGGCAGCCCATTGATGGTACAGTGGCTATGTGCTTGGCTGTTAACCAAAAGGCCAGCTGTTGGAACCTGCCAGCCATTCCATGGAAGAAAGTTGTAGTAGTCTTCTGTAAGGACCTGGAACTCCTATGGGGCAGTTCTAATCTGTCCTATAGAATCACTATGAATGGAAATCAACTCATTGGCAATGGACTTTATTTGGTTTTGGTAAGAACTATCTATCTGGGTTCCGAGAGATAAAGGAGACTTGGCAAGGCTAATATGGGGGTCTGTGTGTCATGGTGAAGGTTAGAGATGGGAGTGATGCCAAGTCCAATCCATTTCTGTCCAGATAGTTGACCTCCATTATGATTTACGGACAGGGGCAGCATCAGGGCCAGAGGCCATGCTCCCAGGGGAACTCTGAGGCCCCTGGCCCATCAATTGCAGTCTTTTAGTGGAGATCTCTGGTGCACCCCGTTCTATTCTTGTGTTGCCAGTGAGACTCAACCTTGTGAGCTCCATCATGGCTATCACTGGTGGTGGCTGGGCACCACCTGGTTCTTCCTGTTGCATGTTGATGTGGCCACCCACTCACATGGGTCTCTCTGTCTTCTGGGTTCTCTTTCCTCCATGTTATTTTGGTCCTTGGTGATCATCTGTTCCTGCTGAGTTGGGACCATTTAGTGTACCCTCAGATAACAACTTAGCAGCTTTTAAGACCCCCGACACCACTCACCAATGTCAGGTACAGAAGGCTCTCTTCGCAAAATGCTAGTTGTGCCATTGGCCTCGATTTCCCCTGAGAGCATGGTCTCTGGCCTCCCGCCCCAGCTACTCTGTCCTTGCAATATTGGGTTAAGATGGGAAGAATAATCACATTATGTTGAAGTCCAGTTAATACTTACCTTCTTTCTAATGTGTGCTGTTACAGATTTTTCACCCAAAGAAATTTCAATCAACTACCTAATCTAAACCCTACCCCTCTCACCCTCCCTCCTTCCCCACCCTTGTAGCCTTGGTGACACAGAATGACCGTATCATGTGTACACTTTATGGTTCTATCCATCTGTAGGGAATCATCCTGCTGACCTCTTACTGGAGGTAGGGCTGTGGGTGGAGCAGACGGAATAGGAGATTATTGGGAGCATAAGGCGTATATGGAGTGGAGAGGAAGAGTGTGCTGTATTCAGGCAGGGAGAGCAGTGGGAGCTGCATATAGCTGGGCATGCAAATTTGTATGGGAATGTACATTTTATTCAATCATTAAAAAAAGAAAAAAGAGAGATGGGAGTGACAAGAGACAAGGGAAGACTGGAACCACTACATGAGCAGCCCCCTACTGGGACACACAGAGTATTCACTATGCTTCTATAATGATCTCAAATCCCATTAGGTGTAAGACCCTATTAAGCTTCAAAATAAATATGGTAAAGTACTCATAAGATTAACTTAAAAATAGAAATGTCTACTTTTGTAATGTCATATTAACTGTAATTCATTAGAAACCTGGGAGTCAACTAGAGTTATTTAGAAAATTTTGGAACTTAGACATAGAAACATGTGAAGTATGTAAAGAAAGTAAGCAACCTTTAAATTGTCTTTGACTTGACACGTTATATTAAAGAAGACATAACATAGTCTTTGTAAACTATCATTGAGACATCAGTCTAAACGATTCCTCAATCTCTAACATTGGAGAGAAGGTGCATCATTTGGCTACTCTCTAACCCTGGAGAAAAGACACAGTACACTTGTCTTTGACATCACATTGGCCTGTGTCATGTGGAATCAAGGTGACAAATTCATATATAAGCCCTCAAGTTCTGCTCACTCACCAAGAGAAGGCAGAGATGAATCTGAGCCTGTCTACTGCTGCTGCCCTCGGACCCTAGCTTCAAAGCACCTCCTCCAAGTTCAAGCCTTCGTTAAGTCCTCCGCCTGAGACCTCTTTTAAATGCAGAAAGCCTGGCGTCTGAAGAAGATTCAGACTCTAACCACCGAACAACATTGTAATTTTAATAGTTAACTCTGATTCTCTGGTTCTAATTGAGTGTTGTGAGAGTTTACTTGTGAGCTTTAGCATAACTACGTTTCAGTAGGGTAAATGAGTTGATACACAACAAATCAGTATCTATTAATTTTTCTAAGATACAATCCTACATAACAGTGAGGAAGAGGAGACTCCTGTTGAACTGCTTGTTAGGATGGCTCTAAATCAAACACATGAGCTCCTTGGCCACCAAACAGATTGTTTCTATGCTTTTAATTGTGCTGCCTGTTTGGCACAGGGGATGGACAATAAGATTTGTAATACTAACTATACTAACAAATAATGCTATGTAGATGCGAGGGAAGGGATTCTCTTTAATTTAAAAGCAAATTGATTAAGATTCACTGCACAGGATTTTGTAAGTGCTTGTTTATATTTATCTTCCCAGTAAGTGATACCAAAAAAAAAAAAAAATTGTAATCTAACAGATTCCAACTCACAGCAACCATATAGAACAGAGTAGAAGTGCCCCGTGGGGCTTCCTAAGAGTAGCTGGTGAGCAGACTGTTGGGATAGCAGCCTTAGCTCTTGATCCCTGTGCCACCAGGGCTCCAGTAACTGATAGTACTTTTGTAATTTTTAAGTAAAATGCTGTAAAATAAAACATTTAGGTTCTGTTCTTTCAGACTGACGTCTTGAGTTTCCTGTTGTTGCTGCTAGTTGTCTTTGAGTTGACTCCAACTCCTGGTGATCCCACATCTAACAGAGTGAAACGAAAGATCGTCTGATCCGGCACCGTCTTCACAGTCATTTTGCTTATGTTCAGTATTGCAGCCACTTGTATTCTGAGTGCCTTCTAACCTGGGGGGCTCATCCTCCAGCGCTGTATCAAACCATATTGTCTTGTGATTCATAGGGTTTTCATTGGCTAATTTTTTTTTCTTTCTTTTTTTTATTTATTGTGATTGAGTGAAAATGTACAATCCAGTTTAAATTTGCATACCCGCTTATGTGCAGCTCCTACTCCTCTTCTTGCCTGGTGACAATATACTTCTTCCATCTGTTCTATAAATGTCATATCCTCTTAACAGTCTCCTGTCCCCTTTTCTCCACCCTATCCCTTCCCTTTAGTAAGAGGCCAGTAGGACAACATCCTATAGATACATGGAACCATAAAGTGCACCCATGATATGGCCACTCTGTGTTAATAATTGGCTAATTTTTAAAACCAGGATTGCCAGGCCTTTCTTCCTCAGTCTTCTGTCTCAGTCTAGAAGCTCCTCTGAAACTCGTCCATCATGGCTGACCCTGCTGGTATCTGAAATACCAGTGACATAGCTTTCAGCATTATAGGGACACACACACCACCCCAGTACAACAAACTGACAGATGGGTGGTGGTTGAGTTTTTCTAGATGTCTAGATGCACAAACATTATAGATAGATATACAATCTCTGTCTTCACATATAATAACAGTATGGTGCATCTGAGTTTTACTTACTGAGTGACTGTTATACTCTTTTATGGATTACTGTTACATACAACTAATTGTCATTGTCCACATTAATTTTTTAAAACATAATTTCTCTTACAAGTCACACTGCTGTGATGAGTTAAGACAGTAACTCATTTAGCTCAGGGCTCACCATGTTTGAGGTGCTCTAAGACCCTGCAGAGTGACAAACTACTGTCAACCACCTCTGTGGGGAGAAGACTCATTTCATGTCTGGATCCCACTGATGCAAAAGTGATCAGAGTGTCAGCAAACTTAAATGAACAAATGACATTGAAAAGGTGGTATATTGTTCCCTAGTATCAGGCAGCCTTGATCCAAACTTACGCTTTCAGGCTTCTGACACTGCATTGTTAGCCATACAGCTTTAAGAGGAGATAGAAGGTATCTCTGGGATAGCTTGGAAGATCACCACCAGGGACTTAGAGTTCCACACTGGTGTTGCTGCCATTTTCTTATGGGATGGAGTAGGAAACTGTTCCTTCCCCTGGTGAGAGGAACCAAGCTTTCATGTGTTTGCGTGTCCAGCAGAACGGGGCTGTGCGAGGAAGCTAGTGGTGTGGGTTGTGATGGCAATGAGAGTGGTCTCGGTGTTGGTCATAGTGGTAATGGTGATGGTGGTGGTGGTTGTATTGGTGATGGTGGTGGTGACGGTGGTGGTGGCCATGGTGGTGATGGTGACAGTGGTGATATTGGTAATGGCGATGGTGATCATGGCAGTCACATGGAGTGGGTAGTTATGATCATAAAATGAATCGCCTAACTAGCAAAGGTCAATCTAAAATAACAGCTTTTGTCAAACAGAGATTGGTTTTGTGATCATGGGAATAGTATTAAGATCAGATGTTTGTTGCTTGTTTAAGTGAGTGGGTCTAACACAGATTCAGAAAGAACAAGTAATACAACAACAAGCTCGCTGCAGCTGTCTGTCTCTTTTAGCTCCAATGGGGAAGGAAGGCGACAATAACTTTCCAACAAAGGCAGTTGAAAGTTACTGTTTCTTCTTACTTTGGTTGTTTAAAAGATGACTGTGCACAGGAGAGGTGAGCAGAGCCACTGGTCATGTCATAGCAGATGGAGGGGGGACCCCTCTAGCCCATTTAGTCTCAGCAGGCTGTTCAACAACAGCAGATCCTGGAGTCTACCTGCTTTCCTCAGGCTCCCAAGGAAAGACAGTGAACAGGCCCTCTCTTTAGGACCAAGGAAACATTGTCCTGATGCAGCAAGAACAACCAGGCTTTCAGAGGCTGGACTTCCTGGAAGTGGTAGCATCCTTGTTTGTTAAACATATGTTGCTAGGAGCTCACTTTATATTTTAAATGGAGAGTCGACACGCAGTATCTAATTGCTGTTCTATAATCAAGTTATGAAGGAGCTCTGGTGGTACAGTGGTTAAAGTCATCAGCTGCTAGCCTAGAAGCCAGTGGTGTGAAACCATCAGCCGCTCTGAGAGAAAAAAATGTGGCAGTCTCCTTCCTTAGAGATTTACAGCCTGGGAAGCCCTATGGGGCCCCTGTGAGTTGAAATCAACCTAATAGCAGGCAATTTGGATTTGTTTATTAATTTTTTAATCAAGTTGTATGCCAGCAAAGCCAAGTGCTGTCGAGTCGGATCTGACTCATGGCCACCCCTAAGGGCCAGGGTAGAATTGAGCCCCAGAGTATTCAAGGAACGCCTGGTGGATTTGAACTGCCACCCTTGTGGTTAGCAGTGGTAGCACTTAAACCACTACACCACCAGGGGTTCCCTTCAAGTTGTCTAGCTAGCTTTATGTTTAAAGCCTATAAGCATCGACTCACTGAAGCATCTGTCTTGAGATCAAAGAAAATATCTCACTACAAAGTAGTATTTGACAAGGCAGACCAGGTCTCAATAGAGGATGCTAGAAACCCTCTCTGAAACTTATCATTGGTGGTTTTATTGCTACGTATGAGAGGATGGGGGTGTTATTTGCAAATGTTATGTCCTTCAGTCTTAGGGTTCAGAGGAAGGTGAGGATGCTTATTAAAGCACTACTTGTCATAGTCTTAAATTGCCACTGAATGAAAGCTTGACTGCTAACCAGTAGGTTGACAGTTCAAATCTATCAGCTGATCCTTGGAAAACCTATGGAACCGTTCTGTTCAATCTTAGAGGGAGTCTATGAGTTTGAATCTACTTAGAAGTGAGTGGATCTCATCCTCACAAAGAACAAGTAGAAGCAAGCTTGCTACAGCTTTCTGGTTCTCTTAGCTCCATTGGGGAAGAAAGACGACAACGACTTGTCAACAAAGGCAGTAAAAAATCCATTTTATTGACGATCAATATCATTTCTAAATATGCATATATCGAAAGGAATCCCATAGATGTGTTGTTGTTGTTAGGTGCTGTTCGGCTGGTTCCTACTCACAGTGACCCTATGAGCAACAGAATGAAAACTGCCTCGTCTTGCACCTTGTCCACAATCGTTTTCATGCTTAAGCCCATTGTTGCGGCCACTGTGTCAATCCATCTCGTCGAGAGTCTTCCTCTTTTTCACTGACCCTCCACTCTACCAAGCACGATGTCCTTCTCCGGGGACTGATCCTTCCTGACAACAAGTCCAAGGTATGTAAGATACAGTCTCCTCGACTTTGCTTCCAAGAAGCGCCCCGACTGCACTTCTTCCAGAACAGATCTGTTTGTTCTTTTGGCAGTCCATGGTACATTCAGCATTCTTCTCCAACAGCACAATTCAAAGACATCAATTCTCCTCCTGTCTTCTTTGCTCATTGTCCAGCTTTCGCGTGCATATGATGCCATAGCTGTGCAAGTGGTTAATGCACTTAACTGCTACCTGAAAAATAGGAGATTTCAGTTCTCCCTGAGATGCTTCAGAGGAAGGACTTAGTGATCCAAACTCAGCTGTTGCAATTCCTAGGGAGCGCAGTTCTGCTCAGATTCTACTTTACCACAGCTGGTTGTTGTTGTTTTTCAGTTTGCAATTAGGTGTTTCTAGCTCATAGCTATTGTATGTACAACATAGCAAAACACTGCAACTGGGACGTATTGAAAAATAAGAGCTGTTACAAAATTTACTCCTATTTTGCATCAGCAGAAAAAATAAGTATGCTTTTCCGTTAAAACTACATAGTTTTTCTTAAAGGAGCATAAGATGCAGGGCTGGGTGTCACTAAATAGGGTGAAGGGGATACATAAAGATTGATTTTATGGGTAATTACACTTCAACATCGTCCTTCCTCTTTTCATAAAGTTTTCACAATGTTACTACTTACCAGTACAAATAGGCGAGTGGTAAAACGCAAGTAAACATGGTTTATCCTGGATTTTTGACCCAAAGACATTTTACTACAAACCCAGAGAGAAAAAGCTCTTCAACATCTTCTTTGCAGGAGTGCCAGTAAACCCTGCGAACTCTTAGGTGACACATGTGAGATCACTGTGTCCCCACTGAGTGACTTAGGATGAAGCCTGGATGAGGCATAGCTGTATGTTTTGAAGTTGGCCTTACTGTCTGATGGCTTGGGAACCCTGGTGGTGTAACATGCTAAGTGTTATGTCTGCTAACCAAAAGGTCGGCAGTTCAAATCTGCCAGGCGCTTCTTGGAAACTCTATGGGGTGGTTCTGCTTTGACTTCATGGGGTCGCGATAAGTTGGACCTGCCTTGACGGCCACTGGTTTGGTTTTTGGTTTTACTCTCTCAAGATCTGTCCTCCATCAACTAAGTTTTAACAAATCCTTGCCACGCATGGCAGATTTTTACCTGTGTCTACCAACAGGAGGCCGGGAAAAGGGGTAATCAAAGTATGACTAAGACAGGAAACTACCTTAATACTACTTCATTTTTATCCAGATAGAAAATGGCAAGTTATTGCTAGTATCTTAAGTGTTTCTTTTCTTTTTTCCACGTTGACTCAGAAGAAGGAAATGTATGGTAAATCAGGAGACTGGTGTGAACAGTTCCTCTGTCCTCTGACTCACATCCTGTCAGCCACCATTTATATCCATCCAAAGAGGCCCTGAAAGCTAAAAACCAAGATTTTCACATCTGGAATTCTGCAGAGAGCAATGTACACATAAATTCAAAATGTAGAGTCATAATTTTTAAATGGTCAACATCAGCTCTCACGGAGAAGAAACTTGCTTATTGAAATGGCAGAATCTAGGTGTTATTCATATACCTGTCTCCATCAGCATATATTTGGAGAACAAAAGAACAATTGAAATAGTTACAGCTGAGAAGTTGTCTGAAATAACACTAAAGGGTAGGGAAAGAACAATATAGAAAACTTTTGTTTATCCAGTTCTCCATCCTTTTCTGTATATAATAAAAATATTTCCTTCACTGGGTGTTTGATAAGTTGCTTCAAAATGCCTAAGTTAATCTTTCTTAATTGGCAGATCTGTTCTCTTCTGGTACACATGGGGTGGTCACAAGTTGACTTGATGGCAACCAACTTGAACAGCGAACATGGCAACTTAGCCAATTTACTACTGTTTAGAGGCAATAAGTATTCCATGTATAAATTACCATTATTTCCACTTTTTGTTTGCTCTTCTTTTTACTGCATTTTGGTTGATTCTTTTTTCCTCTCCACCAGTTTCTCTATGAGAAAGGAGAGACATAAAGACAGCAAATTCCACTATCTAGCAGAGTAGCTTTGGTATAACAGCACTTTAAATTTTCTGTAACTGTAAGAGAACTGTCCACTAGTAGACTGGTGACATGGATTTATGGAAAATTACAGGGAGGATGTTTTAAGCTACTTGGAAAATTGAGATCTTATGTATTTTAAAAATCATTGTTTTTCTTATTATCTTATGGACCTATGCTAGTTATACAGTAGACAATAGCCATACATGGCTGTTTAAATTGATGCTAAATAAAATAAAATTTTAGCTTCCTTGTAACCACAGTATCTTGCCCCCAAACAGACTGGATCTCCATTTTTGTGTCAGACTCACCTTGAATTCTCTTTCAGGGTTCCTCAGAATCACCCTGAATTCTGAATTGTTTACCCTTTCACAAATGAATTCATCTTCCAGGGCTGCTTTAACAAAATACCACAAGCTGGGTGGCTTGAAACAAAACACATTCATTTTAAGGTGGCAGAAGGGCCACACTTGTTCTGAAGGCTCAAAGGGAGATGCGTTCTTGCCCCTTCCGCGGCTGGGGGTTTTAGCAGTTCTCAGTTTGTGGCAGCACAGTTCTAATTTCTGCTTCCATCTTCCTTCCCCCTTGTGTGTGTTTTCACATGGGCTTCTGCTCGTGTTCTCTTTGTGTCTCCCTCTAGCTTCCCTTATAAACACTGGCAGTTGAGTTAAGGAGCCCTGGTTGCTCAGTGTAAACCCTGGTGGCATAGTGGTTAAGTGCTACATGTGCTAATCAAAAGGTTGGCTGTTCAAATCAGCCGGGCTCTCCTTGGGAACTCCATGGAGCTGTTCTACTGTGTGCTATAAGGTCACTATGAGTTGGAATCTACTCAGCAGAACACTGGGCTTGGTTTGGATGGTAGCGCAGTGGTTAAGAGTTATGGCTGTTAATCAAAAGGTCAACGGTTCAAAACCACTGTTTACTCCTTGGAAACCCTATGAGGCAATTCTGCTTGGTTCTGTAGGGGCACTATGAGTTGGGGTAGACTTGACAGCAATGCATTTGCTTTGGTTTAGTCTGTTTGGTATGATCTCACCCTCGTTTGATTACATCTGCAAGGACCCTATTTCCAAAAAAGGTCACATTCACAGGTTAAAGGGTTGAAGGAATTAGAGAGCTAATGGGTTAAATCTCAGACATACATTTTTGAGGAACCCAATTCAACCCAGTACACTATAAATAAGGATGTTGATAGTTGACTTTCATTTATAAACAGAGCTCAAGTCTCTACCTCCCGCTGTCAAATATGGGAGAGTCCTCAGCTCTGAATGAATTGACAAAGTTCTCCTAAAATTCACTTGCAACCTGTATGATATTAGTATCCAATGTATTCTAATTCTAATTTAAGTATTCTAATTAGTATCCTAATTTTTATAATTTCTCTATATTTATTCTTCTGAGAGATTAAGGACACAAAAAAATTAAGAGCATTCTGCCAAGTTTCCATTAATTCTAGGGAAATTTGATCACTTAAATGAAACTCATCTGTTTCTAATGATCTGAAAAATGTGCCCCTAAGGGTAGGGGCACATGTAAGAATAGAAAGAGACTTTTTGTTTTGAGTCATAATATATAACTTCTCCATGAAGAGGGCAAGATTTTATGCAGTGCCTCCTCAACTTTGGTCATGTGATTTTTCCTTGATTTCTAGTTTTAGAAATGCTATTCATGTGTAACTAGCACACTTTCTATCTCAATCTTCTCTGATTAGCCATCGTTTGTTAGATGTTCCAATAGGCTACTAATCAATCTCAAAATACATGATTGAATTTCGTTTTGAGTTCCAGCTTTGAAAAAAGTGTTGCAAATACTTTTAGATTGGAAAATTTCCTTTTACTTTTGGAGCTACATGTATTTGAACTATGGATCAGACTTAAATTTTCAGGAAATGCGGTAAACAAAAAGTTAAAGAATGGAATATGTAAACTTGAAAACTTTTAAATACTTGTTATTAGTAGAATATCAGAATACTATTGAAATATTCTGAACAATTCTAAATATTTTGTATGGCACTTAGAAATATATGTCAGTGTAAGTCAGGGAGCAGATAAGTTTCTTCTTTCATCTTCCTGTATTTAAATGTGAAACTGATGCTGAAAATTTGATGTTGTATTTTTCATCTCATATACTTTAAATTAATTGCATGTATATGACAAGACAAAATACATTTTGATATCATTGGGTTACCCAAGCTACCTTAATTATGTGCTTGTCATTGGAAGACTGTTATTCCTACCCTTAGGGGCACATTTTTCAGATCATTAGAAACAGATGAGTTTCACTTAAGTGATCAAATTTCCCTAGAATTAATGGAAACTTGGCAGAATGCTCTTAATTTTTTTGTGTCCTTAATCTCTCAGAAGAATAAATATAGAGAAATTATAAAAATTAGAATCAAGAAACTATGACAAAGACAAAAAAAAAAAAAATGTCTGTACAGGTCAGCTCCCCTTAGCATTAAGGTGTTTCTTTCGGAGTTGTTTTCTTCCATTTTGTTTATATTCTATAATGTCACAATGACAGTGTATCTCTCTTTTTTTTTTTTTGCTATATACGTATTTCATTTTTATTCATTTGCTTGTATTTGTAATAGGCTTTATATTCTAGATTTTACCAAAAAATTGAGAAGATAGTACAAAGAATTCCAAATTATCCCATACCAAGTTTCCTCTATTATTGACATCTTACATTAGTATTAATGAATTAATACATTAATATTAACTGAACTTCAGTCAATTTGGATTTCCTTAGCTTTTACCTAATGCCCTTTTTCTGTTCCAGTGTCCTGTCCAGGATTACCATATTTTGTTATGTCTTCTTTGACTTCCCTTGACTGTGACAATTTCTCTGACTTTTCCTTGTTTTTGATGACCTTGAAAGTTTTGAGTACTGTCCAACTATTTTTTTGAGATAACCACTCTACTGAATTTGTCTGATGTTTTTGTCGTGATAAGATTGGATTATGGGTCAGTGGAAGGAAGACCACAGATAAAGTGCCAACAATTTTCATCAAAGCATATCTAAGGGATGGGGTGTCAGCATGGTTTTTGACTTGATATTGACCTTGCTTACCTTCCTGAAGTAGTGTTTGTCAGATTTCATTGCTGTAGAATTACCATCCACTCCTTCACTTCCATAGTGTGCTCTTGGTGAATGTGTGCAGCCTGCATCCAAGGAATGGGAGCTATGCTTCTCCCCTTGAGGGTGTAAACCCTGATGGCATAGTGGTTAGGAGCTGTCTACCAGGTGCTGCTTAGAAACCCTGTGGGGCAGGTCTGCTGTGTCCTCTAGGGTTACTATGAGGCAGAAACAACTCAATGGCTTTGGAATTTTTTTTCCCTTGAGGATGGAGTTCATACATAAGTAATGTGGAATTCTTCTGTGTGAAAAATTTGTCTTTTTACCTCATTTATTCAAGCATTTATTTATGTAAGTGAGGACTTTGGATTATTATATATTTGAGATTGTAATCCAGTACTACTGTAGACTGTTTTTCAAATTGTTCTAGCTTTGCCCACTGGAGGCTGTTTTTAGTTGGCTCTTGTAGCCTTTTGATATATCCTCTTCAAGGTTTGATTTATTTATTTATTCTTATGAGCATGTCCTTACTTTGTGTCACTGCAAGGTATCCCAGGTGCATCTTCTATAATTCCTACACCTGCATCATACCTACCATTTCTTCACGTATCTCTGGTTTCTTTTATTGGAGGATGATATTAGAAACCAAGATTTATCTACTAGGTGTGCTTATTGCTAATGGGTTGTCATTGCTTCTAGACTTTCTCAGCTGATGCCAGTTGTATACTAGCTCATGTGTGTATACATGTCTGTAAATAGTTCTACGTGGAGCTATCTATCTGTTTTAAGCTAAATATAAGTTCATACTAATGCTTCCAACTCTGTTACCATATGAGGCATTCTATCCCTTGTTTATCTGTAGCCTCCCACTCTAGCAGTGCCAAACCTGGCTCCTACTGTCCACCGTTCATTTGCTTAATTATTCAACTCCAGGATATACATAGAGCTTTATTATAATTGTTGACCTATATACTTGTTACCTTTATATTTTTACAACCAAAGGTCAGTTTTGCATCTGACCTTTTAAGTGAAAGGTTGGCCCTAATATGGAGCTATTGATTAAATGAATCTTATTCTGCAGTTCTGTGCTTAGGAATATGTTTGGACAAAGCTGTATCAGCTTGGAGGGACAGGAGTGTCAGGTGAGAGGTTTACAGCATCATCCAAAAATTACTCTGTGTATTGTAACTCTGAAGTATTCACAGCTTATCTAGCGCAGTAAAAGAGTCATCGTAAATCTAGGTTTGAATTTGTGTTGAAGTGCTCTGTTCTTGTGAATATAAGGCCTGGAGGTGGGAGGCAAGGCTTCCAGAAGTTTTGCTGTGGCATTCTCAGTCTAGATACAATTATCCATACCTGTGAGCCTACTGGTGAGATTGGGGCCCAGGAATTTGAAGCTCCCTAAAGGAATATCACTGATCTCCCTTCTAGGTATTTTGACAGGGGCAGCCTTTTTCTGTATCATTTAGACAGTGAACTTTGTTTAGCTGAAACAAGTATTGTTTGTGCATAGCTTTTCTGTCCTTATTGGCAGGGGTTGTATTAGGACCACAAAAATGGAAGACTTAAAACAACAGAAATGTATTCTTTCACATTTTTAGAGGCTAGAAATACAAATTCAGGGTGTCAGGAGAGCCATGCTCTTTGAAAACTCTAGAAGATCTTTCCTTGTCTTTCAGCTTCTGGTGGCCCCAGGCATTTTTTGACTGATTGTGGCAACATCACTCTGGTTTCTGACTTTGTGTTCCCATGGTTGCCTTCTATCTGTGTCTCTGGCTCTTATTTTCTTATAAAAATACCAGTCGTATTGGAGTATGACCAATTCTATTCCAGTATGACCTCATGATAACTAATTACTTTGGCAAAAACTCTATTTCCAATAATATCACATCTGCAGGTACCAAGAATGAGGACTTAAGCATTTCTGTTGTCATTGTTAGTGCCACTGAATCAGCTGTGACTCCTAACAACCCCGTGTACAACAGAACTAGACACTGGCTAGTTCTGTACCATCTTCTCAATCTTTGTTATGCCTGAGCCCATGTAGCAGCCACTGTGTCAACCTGTCTGTTGAGGTTACACTTATCAATTCATAATAAATGTCGATACTGATGCCTGTTTATATGTATTTTTTATGTCAGTATATGGTGGTTATAGTACAATAATAAATGAAAGCACAATATTTCTTTCCATGGACGCTTCAAAATTTAATAGTTTCTCTATTTTTGGCCACTTAAATATTTTTCAATTTAGAAGAAAGTTAGGCTTAGAAACTAGTGCTTCAGCCAGGCCTTCTTATAAAATTCCATGTGATTCTATCAACAGCATCACTGAGTGAAACTTTAGAAGGAAGAATATAATAACAAAGTGTTAACTAGGAAACTTGAGACTAATAAGCTTATTAAGCACCATGGGCTTCTTTATCCTTCATTAATCTGTTCCTATTATTTGTATACACAGTGGTCCCTATTGCCAGAAATTTTTATAACCCCTTGAGATAAGAAAAACATATCTTACTCACATTTATGAAACTTGTTATCTCCTGTGACTTTGTAAAATGCTTTCTACATGACAGGTAACAAATACTTGCGAAATGGACCATTAAAGGTTATCAGACTGATGACATAGATTGAGTCTTTACATAGACCTAGATCATCCACTTTGTCCTCTGAAAAGCTTCACGTGAATTGTTTAGTCCAAGTGGATCTCTTCCTTTTCTGCACTCCGATTGTTTGTCAGTACTACACAATTCCGTTCTCGATGTTTTCTACCGGTTGTGTAAGTATTAAGTTTGAAGCTTATCTAGGTCTCTTTCTCTGTCATACCGTTCTTCATTTTTTTCTCCTGTTTAGAGTTTTAGTGACAATGAAGCACATTGCTCTACTTAAAGTTGTGATTCAGTATACTTCACAGATGGATTTTTAACCCGGAATTCAGCAGATTTTTACTGAGTCAAGATACCAGTCAAAATTTTCATGTTGAATAAAAGAAACAAGTGTCTAATAGGTGAGAAAAACTCCAAGAGACTACAGCCGTGTTGGTTTATTACTTGGCTCATTGCCCTGGCCAGAGAGTTCTGGGGCCAGGCAACTGGCTAATGCCCTCCGTTCTAACTAAAAAGTTGGAGGGTCTAATTCACCCAAAGGCTCCTTGGAAGAAAGCCTTCACAGTCTACTTCTGAAAAGTCAGCTATTATAAACCCTGTGGAGCTCTATTCTACTATAGTGGTGGCTGTGGGTTGGGGGCTTATTCAACTATAGTTAACGTCAACATCTTGATCCTCTGTTTTTAAGCTGTTGAGCGAAAGAATCATTAGCAAATTGAGTTAAGTTTGGCCTAGTATTTTGTTGCCGGTTTTTCAAATAATAAGCCAAGCAGTCCTTTTTTTCTTAGTAAAGGACAAAAGCATGTGGGCAGACATAGAAAGTTCTCTGATTCTACAAAGTACTAGACGAATATGAGGAATTTTCAGTTACAGCAAGCAACAATTTCTAAGTACTATTTCTTTCATCTATTTGATAGGATGTCTCAAAAGACATCGATCATCAGTCAGCCAATACAGAAATTTTTAAAAAATGCTACAGCCATCCTTCTTGCTTTATATTTAATTTTATATAAACTGAAAGCAGACTTCATTATGTATTTCACCACTTAAGGAAATAATTTACTTATAGTGAGTGATTTATTGTCATCACTGCCTTAATCATTTTTAAAGAAGATTAAAACTAAATTATTCCAAATCTCTGGTTTTAGGGACCTAGCCAATTGGCAACATTTGCTCTCCAGTTGTGCCTGAGAGATGCAAAGAGTTTTTGAGGGGACCAAAAGAAGACAGTATTGTATTTGTCGCCAAGTTTGTTATTAAGGTTCTTTCATCAACACTGTTTAGTTTAAAAAAGCTCATTAAAGTAACTCAAAGAATGGAGAGTTACTGCGAGGGGAGGGGAACAACGTAACTGGCTGTTTAGGATCCAGAACTGCGAATGCAGAAGGCATCAGAGACTTCCCACTGGCTTTAGTAACAATTTCTCTTTTAGTTCAAACTTGGTTAGTTGCAAGGAACAGAAATCTTTTGAAATTAGTGAAAAAGTAGAACTATTTTTCTTCTTAGTGTATATACACTTTCTAGGTTGTCTCACTTAGTCTCATGAATTTTGATACCTCTACTGGATGATTTCTTACTTTACGCCTGATTTGAGATCTCTTTCCCTGAAATCCAAATTCCTCCTTTCACTGCTCCTGCTACTTCTTCCTGTGGTGTCTGCCAGCCATCTTGCACCTGTCACATCCCAAATAGAGCCTTTGATTTCCCCAACAAATGTGTTCCTCCTGCAGCCTTTCTTAGCTCAGTTTCTCAGGTTACTCTTGCTAGATGTACAAGAGGAAAAATCCTCCAATGGTTTCCTGTCTCAGAGTAAAAGTCAATAATTGGCAATGGTCTGTATCACATTTATTTTTTAACTTACTGTTCTTCCTCTGATCACTCTTTATAAAATTATAATCCAATCCAATCCGATCCAATACTGTTCTCCCTTCTCTGTTTTCCCCACTTTACACATTGTCAATTAGTGCATATTCATACACACGCACACACACACACACACACACACACATACACATACACACACACACACACACACACACACACACACACACACACACCCACACCCACGGTCCGACTATTAAGTCTGCAAACTTAATTGTTCTAAGTGCTACATACTTCATTGCTGAATACCACTGCAGTTACCTTCAAAGCACTCCTCTTGGAAGCTATGCTCTGACACCAGTGCCTAGTTCACCCTTCAGAGTAGTTTTGGAATGTTTTCTGGAGTGGCCATTGCACACAGTGGCAAGCTGGCAAGTTCACAAATGTAATTGTACACTTGTCTGTGAGGGAGATTTTAGACAGTAAACAAATAACTGTATAGGAGCACCCTCCCGACTCACCTGATCTGGCCTCCAATGACTTTTTTCTTTACCCAGAGATAAAGGAAATATTGAAAGGAGGACATCTGGATGACATTCAGGACGTGAAGGGTAATACAATGACAGCTCTGATGTGCTTTCCAGAAAAAGAGTTCCAAAATTGCTTTGAAGGGTAGACTAGGCGCTGGCATGAGTGCCTAGCTTCCTAAGGTGTGTACTTTGAAGGTGACCGTAGTGCTAGTCAGCAGTGAGATATGTAGCACTTTTTCTAGTATGAGTTTGCAAACTTAATTTTTCATTTCTTGTATATTTATTTGTTCATTTGTTTGCTGTCTGCCTTCCTTGTCTCCCCATTAGAACAGAAGCTCTGAGAATACAGACTTTATTTTATCCATTGCTTTATTGCCAGTATGGCAAAAATTAAACTCAGTATTTATTTGTACAATGAACAAATGAATTGAAAATATAGAAAGTAGCGTCATAATAGCAAAGAACAGGAAGTTGTGCTGGGTTGCATTGGAACTGGAAAGTTAAGAGAAAATTAGGTTTGCTATCACTTTCTTTCCAAGGTCACTTGGCATCTCAGTCCTGTTCTGCTGTAGACCATTGTCTGCTTCTGTTTATGTCTGCACACTCACTGTCTTTGCTGAACCCCTGGGTGCTCACAGAAGCCCCAGCCTTGAGTTTAAACAACCCGTTAGATGGAGAGCCATCCCCATCATCTTACTGTAAGACTCCTGGGTTCTTTAGTCAAGTATGTCTTAAAACACAGTCTGGTAAACCACTGCTAGAGAATGTATTGGCTTCTTTCTCTTCAGGAATTCGGACCTTAGCTAGCTGATTTCATCCATTAACCCATGATTCGCATTTGATGGCACAAGTACGTCCTTTCAGCAGGTGGAACTGATGGGGCAGTGACCAGTGAGGCGAGCTCGGGCTGAGCCACTCTGCTCAAAGTTTCAACACCGTTCCAAAAGTTTTGGTGGTATCTGCCTTTCTTTCATTCATTCACTGAATGCATGCTGTTTAAAGGTGTGCTGTGTCTAGCTACAAGGAGCCCTGGTGGCCCAATGGTGAAGCCCTCAGCTGCTAACCAAAACATGGGATGTTAGAAGTCACCAGCTGCTCCACGGAAGAAAAGACCCTGCGATCTGTTCTGTTCAAGATTACAGCCTAAGAAAACCTACGGGCTATTATACGCTGTCACATAGTACTGCTGTGAGTCAGAGTTTCAGCTGTGTGCAACAACAGTGTCTAGGCACTGCTACAGAGACTAGTGGTCCAGCAAAAAGCAATATTGGCCAAGTTTTTGCTTCCAAGGCTCCTTACAAAGCACCTTCCTTAGCACCCTCCTCTCTTGTCTTTTTAATGGCCATTTATTTTGATCATTTTGCACATCACCTCCTTGTGTTAAGTTATCTTGTGCTTTCTCATCGAATGGGATAAAGTGGCAGTCACCTGTCCAATTTTCTTGTGTGATACTAATCTTCCTGATTTGCTTAGCATGTGGAGATTAAATTTTGGCCAGGTAAATTTTTTTTTCCAGTCATCTAGAGATAAAATACCAACCATCTGATGCCTGACTCCTTGCTGTCTAATCAAAGCTTTGTCCACATGTGCAAATCTGGCATAACAACAGTATTAAGCCCTGAGATTTGAATAACCTGCTCCGTGGTTTCACGAAGCACACCTGGTGTTAGTTATTCTAATTCAAATCACTGTCTGAATCTCCTGTAGACATTCTTTGTTTACTAGTTCTATTTCTGTGCTTCTTAAGGCCCTAGGTACCTGATGATCACTCATAATTGTGAGACCACTTTTATATTACTTTTTAAAATTCCACATTCATCCCTTGCTGCTATTAATTAACTCCAGGAGACTGGTGATTGAAGTTGCTGAAGGAAGTTTCCTCATTATTACCACTCTTCATTTGTAGTTTTCTAAATAAAAATTTGGTCATTGCAAATACTGATTTAAGGTACTTGGTGCATCCGTTTGAGTGTATGTGCAGAATGTGCACAGGTAGAAAAGGCCATATGCAAGTGAAACTGTATTAGCCTGCAGTGCACAGAAAAATACAAGAATAAACTGGAGAATGTCTCTGAGTTAAAAATATCTAGAACCTTTTTATAGTGTGCATTTATTTTCTTTTCACGTTTATTTTTAAAATTTAAAATAATTGAAATGTATAGAAAATTACTGACCATGTACCAAGATAATCAGATGAAGCAACTGTAAACATCTTATCATATTTTCATCAGACTTATATTTTAGATATGTTCAAATCCCCCCTCAAGGTAAATGATGCATGTTATATTTTGTTTCCAATATTTGCATTAAATATTTATTTACCTTGACATTAATAATAAAACCAGTTATCTCTTGGTTCACTCTGAGTCAGAATTGGATGGCAATGGGTTTGTTATCACTTGATTAGAGTATATAATGTGTTATTTCCTTTCTTATCTCACCGTTTTTCAGTATCATTATCTTTTAGATACATCTCTGGTTCAGAATACATAGCTGAATTTGTAATTTGATCTTTTCTGAGTTTCTTTGTCTTTTAGAAAGTGAGGTTCAATATACATTTATTGGGATAAGCGTTATGTTTGAGCTTATATTGTGTTTGCCTATTAGCCATTCTACTTAACACTGGCCCTATGTAACACTGAGATTTAATTAACACAAAGTAAAATTCACTCTTTTTGATGTAGTGTTCTATGAGTTTTGACAAATCCATCAAGGCCTGTAAACACCACCACAATAAAAATGGAGAGCAGATCCATCACACTACAAAATTCCCTTGTTTCTTTTTAGTTATTACTCCCGGTACCCCTTTCCCCAACATCCTGGTAACAACAGTTCTCTTTCCTGTTCTTATAGTTTTATCTTTCCCCAAGTGTCTTATGATAGAATCATGTAGCAAATAGTTACATGAGTCTAATTTATTTTGATTAGCATATCACAGTTGAGATTTATTCACATTATGTAAATTGCTAGATTATTCCTTTCTGTTATTACATTGTAATTATGCCTCATAGTATGTTTATCCATTCACTAGTTAATGGACATTTGGGTTGTTTCTGGACTTCCAGGATTATAACTACAGATATTATACAGGTCTTTATATGAATATAAGTTTTCAATTGATTTAAGTAAATAGCTGAAGGTGAAGTTGCTGGGTCTCATGGAAAGTAGAATATGAACTTGATGAAAAACTGCCGAATTGTTTTCCAAAGTGGCTGTACCATTTTGGATTCATAACATCAAGGTACGAGTATTCCGGTTGTTCAGCATCCTGGCCAGAACCTGTTATTACTTATTATTGTTGAGGAGAAATATAAGATCAATAGTTCTAAATATTGTTGAGTAAAAATGTGATGAAATATAAAAAGACTCCTAGTTTATATGAAACAGATGTCATAATTACTCCCTGACACCTAGCATTTCTTAATCGGTAGGTAACAGCCTTTGGGGTTAGGATATATTATTGCCTCCTGTCACTGTAAGTTAGAATTGACACAATGACGATGAGTTTGGCATTATGTTAGGTAGTCCTGTATACTATCTGTAATTGCTATGTTGGATTTATTCAGCTTTGGTGTTTTTATATGATAAGTAGACATTGAAGGCTGAAAATCTGTATGGTTACCTAGAAATATGAAAGGGATTTTTCAGTTAATTGAGGAGATGTTTTTAATAATTACTTCCAGGTGAAGCATAAGATGCCAGAAGTCCACTAGAAGAAGATAAAAGAAGTTTGAAATTGTTTCTCTGGGAAAGAAAAGAGATCGACATTTAAATCATTAAGATAGATATTGGAGCAATGAAAAATAAGTATTTTTTCTTTCAGTACTGAGAAATAAGATCAGTTTGGATTAAAACACTGTAAAAATTGTGTGGAGGCAGAGTCTGACCTCCTCTAACATCATAAGCGGAAGGAGAATCAAGACAAACAGCCCAACGTGGATTCCCAGGGGGCAGAAGTCAGACACACCCTCTCTCTCCACCATCTTTACCAATTCTGACACCAAATGTCCCACCTGCAGCACTTGTACTTCTATGCTGGGCAAAATAATTCACTGCGATGGCCACACAGAAGTCACACACCGTATTCACAGTTATGGGGTTTATTAAAGAATAAACAGTTTACAGTTTAGAAACACTCAGGACATAGTTCTTCCTCAGGAGGTCCTCTTTCTAGAGACATGCTTGCAGGCATGCCTCTCCCTGGCCCTCTGTCTCTGCTCTAAGTTGCTTGGCTTTTTCCAGAAGCCAGGAAACCCACTGCACAGTTTCTCCTGCTACTGCTTCTTATTTTCCTCAGGGTTACAGCTCACCCTTTGCTCATGGGTCCAACAGCTCCTCAGCATGGAATCCTTTGTCCAGAGGATATGTTCTCTCCTCCTGGCTCTTCTTCGGTGGTGGTGGGATCCTCTCCATCCTGTCTCTAGGGTGGCTTACCTCGAACCCAGTTGGTAGGCAAAAAACAACCAACCTCCTTTGTGGGCCACAATCACCGTATCTGCATAGTTCAGTTCTATCCATGTACTTGAGTGAGAGTTAGAAGACCACAGCAAGAAAGCCCAAAGGAAAGCTATCTATCACCCACAGATACTAACATGGATTTACGTGAAATCCTGGTACACCTCCCTTCAAGTGAAAGTTTGTAAGCTTGTGATCCTGGAGGAAACCCTGGTGGTACTGTGGTTAAGTGTTACAGCTGCTAACCTAAACCTTGACAGTTCAAATCCATCAGGCACTCCTTGGAAACTCTATAGGGCAGTTCTACTGTGACCTGTAGGTTCACTATGAGGCAGAATCTACTCAACGACAGTGGTGGGGTGGTCTTGGACACTTGAACCTACTTTGACAACTCTTACTCCAGGCTAATCCCTTGAATTTTTGCATGCTTAGAAATGGAGTATGTGAGTCGCTCTGAGGAGTTCTTTAGTAAGGTTATCGTTGATCAAGTTCTTTTCTACTGTGGGTATGCCAGAAGGTGACTTTATATGAAAAAGTGGCATTTTAGTGGTACTTGGATTTTTCTGTAACATTTCAAAAGCTGGAAACTATGGGTACATCCAGACTAACTTTTACCATTAATCAACTTGGCCATGTCATTGAAGACGTTGCCACTACGGCCACTATAGGTCCAGGCTTTTACAGGGGACCACATGCAGTAGAGAATTACTTACTCCTTAGGAAATGAAATCCAGGACATTCACACAGATCTTGTAGTTGTGTGCAGTACAAGTCAACACCTTTAAGTGTGAATCATTCACTCTGTCCGTCATTGATGTGCATATACATTATGGCAGTTTTTTCTGGTTAATGGCTATAAAGTGTTTTTTTTAACAAAACCAATGCATTGTGAGCATTTTCCTACAGATGGAAGTAAAGTACCTTGAGGTAGGGATGATTTTAGTAATTTTCACAAATGTGCCATATGAACAACCAGCAATTCTGATAACTTCCAGATGACTCAGTGACCCGTGATGCGGAGACAGTCTCCTCTCTGCCCAGACATCAAATTTCCTTTCCCAAGAAAGCACTCTGACTTCATGGCCTAGCTAGAAATCGAATTCCTATCCAAGAGCCATGGTTCCTGTGGTGATCCTTTAAAGTACCATCTATCACTCAGTAGACTGATGACAAAAAAAGATCCTAGAAAAAATATCTACATCATCAAGACTCAAAGCTTACTCTTTTATACCCTTCTTACTTGCTAATCAACTAGCAGAAAAATTACAGCTTGACTTGGCATGCAAAATTAGCAGCTCATGACTATTTGAATGACAGGCTTCCATTTCTGCAAAAGCTATAAAATTGACTGAGCTAAACCAAGTGATTCAGTGCAGTGCTTAGGAAAGGAGCAAGAGAGAAACAGTTCCCTTACCAGCCTCTGAGTTTTCTCCCCTGGCTGCACTCCAGCAGTCAGATATGAGATAGGTAGTAGCCACTCAGCAGCAGGACGGGAGACATGGGTGGGATGACCGATGGTGTGTGAAATCCTCAGCTTATATCTTACCTTCACTTGCAGTATTTTATCATTTCACTTGACAGCATCGTAACTTGTTTAATCAGAGGTGGTAGGAATTATCACACACAGACAAGGCACTGGAATAAAATTTATAAAATGAAAATATCTCCTATACATAGGATCAGAGCAGGCAACTGTAACGTAAGGTACATTTCAAAGCCAGAGACCCTACAGGGTGCCTTTAACAGGGACCTCTATCTCCTGCTGTTGCAGAGAGGACTGTGCTAAAAAATCAGCCAAGAATTGTATTACAGTAATGGTCCAGCTACAAGAGAGGCTCCATTTGAAGCTTTATGTGCTTTCTCTGTCAAACTCAGGGCTGCCATAGGGAAATGGGACTCTGAGACTTCCTTTGAGGCCTCTTGAATGGCAGAGTAGCCCCTAACCCTTGACTGGAGACTGTATAACTACCTCATATGAAGCTGTGTCTAGCAAGACAATACATGTGTTCCTTGAGAACCATTCTCACCACCTCTCATTCCTACCAGGTCTCAGAAAACCCCAAGCAGAGATGTTAAAGCCCTATGTGGCATGAGGATTTCAGACCTGGCTAATGTCTGCTGGCAGAAATTAGGAACTACATAGAGGAAAGAATCTTGAAGAGTTAGCCCGAGGGGTCAGGAAGGGGCAAAATAAGACTAAATAGGTATGTCAGTTACATCTTGCTGCTGTAACAAATGACCACCAATGTACTGGTATAAAATAACAAATTTATCTTACAGTTCTCTAGGTTAGAAGTCTAAAGCAGGTTGGCAGGGCTGTGTTTCTTTCAGAAGCTCCAGGAAAGTATCTGCTTCTTGGCCTTTTTCAGCTTCTAGAGGTCCCCGGTGTTTCTTGGCTTGGGATCCCTTGGGATCCTTGCATTACTCCAACCTCCATTTCCTTTGTCACGTCTCTTCCTCTTCCTCTGATTGTCCCGCCTCTGGGTGGAGTACTCCACTGGTAACCTCATGTTGGCAATCTGAACCCATTCAGCAGCACTGCAGAAGAATGGCCTGGTAATCTGCTTCTATAATGATTATTGACAAATAAAAAAAAAAAATATATATATATATATATGATTTTCTGTTCTACTCTGCAATACATGAGATTGTTGTGGAGAGGCATTGACTTCATAGCAATGAATTTGGATTTGCTTTTTTTGGTGATTATGTGGGGCCTACTCTGATGACCCAAGATAATCTCCCCATTTCAAGCCGCTTAATCGTATCTACAAAGTCTGTTTGCCAAGGAAGGTAACGTATCACATGTTTCAAAGGTTAGGAAATGGGTATCTTTGGGAGACTTTATTCTGTCTACCATGGTGAAAGAGAACTGTCAACATGGGGGTGTTCATCCATGCCTTCAGGTTCAATGCTTTTGTCAGGACGTTTGGAATGCATCCTAGTAGAGTTCTGGGATAGCACTGGGAATCTAGATGTGACCATGCCTATACTAAACAATACAGAACTGCCCAGACTTCTTTCTCAGTATTAAAGTTGGTGTCTATAGTATGATAAATATACTCATAGCAGCCAAGGAGATCAGCACTGGGCTATGTTCTACAGAGGGACAGGAGAACACTGTCCTCACCAGTATGGAAAGAAAGTTGCTTCTGATGTAGTCATCTGCATTTTTGAGAATCTCGGTAGTGGTATCCTTTGTGCTGTCATAGTAAGATACTGCTGTGCAGTGGATTTTTGAATATGTTGGAGATAATTAGATCTGAAAATAGCAGAGGGCAAGTAACAGCATTTAAACATCAGGGGCAAATGGTTATTATAACCACAATAGGAATGCAGAATGGAGTAACAATAATATACTTCGACCTTTAGGGTACCTAATATATCCCAGTGTTCCTAGGAGTGAGATATACCTACACAACTGGTTAGGGTATTGCTGAATTTATGTAATTTGGTAAAGATTAAGAGCTGAGCAGGAGAAAATTGACATCTGATTCCAGAATGGAAAATCAAGATCCTCAACCAAAGTCCTGGATCCGTGCTGATTCTCAGATCGAGAGGTTACCGATTGAAGAAGAATCTGGGTCTCCTTGGGGAAAGTAGTTACAAACTCTCCACAAGGACCTGCACTAAGCATTGATCTACTAATTCTCCAACAAGGAACTCTGGTAATGCAAATTGGTTAGCACTTGGCTGCAAGTCAGTAGGTTGGATGTCCAAGCTTCCCAGGCAGCTCTGTTGGGAGGAGGACCTGGCAGTTTACTTCCGTAAAGATTACAGCCCCCAAACCTTATGGGGTAGTTCTACTGTGTCTCATGGGGTCACTGTGAGTTGAAATCTATTTGACAGCACCTAACAGCAACAACATCAACCTTTCTCCAGTGAGTTCACAGGTAACCTCAGGTTAAAAATGCAATGGAGAAAGGAGATTATCCAGAATTTTTAAGGACTCTTAGATGCAAGAGTGGCTATGATACTGATAAACCTAAAACAACCAAATTTGTTGCAATAAATTAAATTCCAGCTTACAGTGACCCTATAGGACAGAGCAGAACTGCTCCACAGGGTTTGCGAAGAGTGGCTGGTAGATTCAAACTGCTTACCTTTTGGTTAGCAGCTGAGCTCTTAACCCATTGATAGTAAATGACAAAAAATGACGTTGTGGTTTACATTTGGAGTGTTTTTGTTGTAGTTGTTATTTGCTCCCCCAATCATAATAAAAAGAAAGATCCAAATCAGTTTTGCATGCCTACCTATCTGCAAGTCCATCTGCTCTTCTCACCTTGTGACAGTACACGCTTCCTTTTCACTCTTTACCTCTACTGTCCTCTAAATGAACACCTGCCCTCTTCGCTCTACTCTCTCCTCTCCTGTCCAGAAAGAAACCAGTAAGACAGCTTCCTATAAACTTATCAAATCCTAGAGTATATACACCACATGCTCACACTGTGTCTCCAAGTCCAGTCCACTCTTGTCTGAAGAGTTGACCTTAGTACTGGTTTCAGTTCAGGGCCAGCAGCAGGTCTAGAGCCATGTTCGCAGGAGACCCTCCAGGCTGTCAGACCATCAATTCTGGTCTTTTAGTAGAGTTATTAAACTGCACACCTTTTCTTGTGTCCTGCATTATGGCTGCCTTTGTTGGTGGCTGGACCCATCTGGTTCTTGTTTCATGCTGAAGCAGTCTCCCATTCACATAGATCCTTGTGCCTCCTGGGTTCATTTTTCCTCATGTCATTGATGTTCTCGGTCATCATCTGTTAAAGATAGATTGGGACCATCTGGTGTTCCTCAGATGGCAGTTTGCTAGCTTCTAAGACCCCAGACACCACTCACCAATATGGGGTTCAGAAGATTCTTTTAGCAAAAGGCCAGTTATGGCCATTGACCTCGATGTCCTCTGAAAACATGGTCCCCAGACTACTGTCCCTGCTTCTCTATCCTTTGAAATATTTGATTGAGTTTGGAAAACCTTTCAGTTTGTCTTAGTCACCTGGTACTGCTCTAACAGGAAATGCCGTGAGTGGAAGGCTTTATGAAGATGCATTTTATTGTCACAGCCCAGTAAGCCACAAATCCATTTATGAGTTGTAAATCTATTCAATAAGAGAAATTATCACAGCTCAGTAGTTACAAGTCCATTCAACAAGAAAAGTTATCACAGTGTGATGGGCTGAGTCAAAATTCAAGAAGAGCATCTCAGCACAGAAACCTCAGATCCAAAGGACATGCTCTGCTATCAGTCATGCTTTCTCGGTGGTGTGAGGTTCCCAACTTCCTCTGCTCACTTCTGTCCCTTATATTCCACAAGCTTGTAGCTTGAGTCCTACCTCACTAATGCAACTGCAGCCCATTCTCCATCATCAGTATCCTAGAGTAGGATTCACAACATATGGGAGGAATGACACCATACTGGGACTCCTACCCAAGTCAAATCAACACGTATATTTTGGGGGGGGGGGAACACAATTCAACCCATGACAAATTTATGGTGTAGTCCAGTTATACTGATTTGCCCTGTATTGCGTGCTGTCACTCTCTTCACCTAACCAAATTTCTATCTATTATCTAAGCCATAAACATCCCTCTCCCTCACTCCCCACACTTGTAGCCATCAAAGAATCTTTTCTTCTGTACGTAGTCCATTTTTAAGTCTTTATAGCAGAGGTCTTATACAATACTTGTCCTTTCACAAGTGGCTGATTTCACTCAGCATGATGTCTTCAATTTGAAACCAGGTTAGGAGATGCTTCCTAAAATCATCGTTGTTCTTTATCACTGCAAAATATTCTACTGTGTATATGTACTATAGTTTGTTTATCCATTCATCTGTTGATGGGCATCGGTTGATTCTATCTTTTTGCTACTGTGGACAGTGCTGCAGTAAACATTTGTGTGCATGTATCTGTTCATGTGACCACCCTTATTTCTGTAGGATGTATTCCAAGCAGGGGGATTGCTGGATCATATGTTATTCTACGTCTAGCTTTTAAAGAAAGTGCCAAGTCACTTTCTAAATAGGTTGTACCATTTAGCTTTCCCACCAGCAATGTAGGAGAGTTCTAACCTCTCTACAGCCTCTCCAGCATCTGTTGTTTTGTGGTTTTTAGATTATTACCAGCCTCTTTGGGATGAGATGGTATCTTGTTGTAGTTTTGATTTGGATTTCTCTAACAACTAATGATCATGAGCATTTCCTCCTGTCTTTTGTCTGTCTGTCTTCTGTGGTGAAGTGTCTGTCCATCTCTTTTGCCCCCTATTTAATTGGATTATTCACCTTTTACTGGTTGATATTTTGCAGTACCTTGTAGATTATGGAAATCAGACACTAATCCAACACATAATTGCCTTTTTTTTTTTTTTTTTTTCACATTCTCTAGGTAGGCTTTTAACTCTCTTGATAAAATCTTTGGATGAGCAAAAGAGTGTGACTTTTAGTAGTTCCCATTTATCTATTTTCTGTTGTTTGTGCTTTGTTTGTCAGATTTTGAAGTCTGTCTAAGCTGTGTGTTAGAATTTCCATTGCTGACCCTGTTTTTTCTTGCATGATCTTAAAACATTTTAAGTTTGATATTTAGGTATTTGATACATTTTGATTTAGTTTCTGTGTAAGATGTGAGATATAGGTTTTGTTTAAGTTTTCTTTTTTTTTTTTTTTTTTTTGCAGATGAATATGCCCAATTTTGCCAACACCATTTGTTAACGAGGCTATTTTTACCCCAGGTTACAATCTTAGGGCCTCTGTTGAATGACAACTGTTCATGAGAAGAAGGTGATATTTCTGTAGCCTCTATGCTGTTCCATTGATCTATATGTTTGTTTTTGTATCAGTACCCGGCTATTTTGACTACTATGGCAGTGTAGTATTCCTTTCCTTCAGTAGTACTTTATGTATCTGGGTTTCTTCCCTTTCCAAAGGTGTTGATTTGTTTCTCCATCTCATTAAAAAATGACACTGGAATTTGTATTGGGATTGCTTTACATACATAGATCGCTTTGGGTAAAATAGATGCTTTCACAATATGAAGTCTTCCTATCCATGAGCAAGGTAGATTTCCCCACTAATGAAAGTCTCTTTTGGTTTGTTACAGTAGGGTCTTGTAATTTTCTCTGTATAGGTCTCTTACTTCTCTGGTTAGACTTATTTTTAGGTATTTTATCTTCCTGGAGGCTATAGTAAATGGTATTGATTTGATGATTTCTTCTTTAATGATCTCTTTGTTGGTGTAAAGGAATCCTGCTGATTTATTTATGTTTATCTTATATCCTGGTATTTTGCTGAACTCTTCCATTAGTTCCAGTAGTTTATTTATGGATTCTATAGGGTTCTCTGTGTATACATATGATCATATCATCTACAAATAGGGATATTTTTACTTCTTCTTTACTGACATGAATACCCTTTATTTCTTTGTCTTGTCCGATTGCTCTGGCCAGAACCTCTACCACAATGTTGAATAGAAGTGGTGAGAGTGGGCGTACTTGTCTAGTTCCTGTTTTCAGGGGAAATTCTTTCAGTCTCTCTCCATTTAGGATAATGTGGGTAGTTGGCTTTGTGTAGATGCCCCTGTATTGCATTCAGGAATTTCCTTTCTATTCCTGTTTTGATACAAGTTTAACATGAATGGGTGTTGGACTTTGTCAAATAATTTTTCTGAATCAATTGACAAAATCAGGTGATTCTTATAGTTTGTGTTATTCATGTGGTTGATCAGATTAAATGTTTTTCTGATGTTAAACCAGCCTTGCATCCCTGGTATGAATCCAACTTGGTCATGATCAATTATTTTTTTTGATATGTTGTTGAATCCTATTGGGTAGGATCTTGTTGAAGATTTTTACATCTAGGTTCATGAGTGATATTGGTCTGTTATTTTCTTTTTTTGTGGAATCTTTCCTTGACTTTAGTATTGGGGTTATGCTTGCTTCACAGCATGAATTTGGGAATAACCCTTCCTTTTCTGTGTTGTAAAGTAGCTTCAGTAGTATTGGAATTAACACCTTTCTAACAGTTTGCTAGAATTTTCCAGTGAAGCTGTCTGGGCCAGGACTTTTTTGGTTGGCAGTTTTTTGATTACTTTTTCAATCTCTTCATTTGTGATGGATTTATTAGGTTGTTTTACTTTTCCTTGTAGAAATTTTGTAGGTGAGGTGAATCTAGAAATTTTTCCATTTCTTCTAGGTTTTCAAATCTGTTAGAGTACATTTTTTTCGTAGTATTCTTTTATGATACTTCTAATTTCAGTTGGGTCTGCTGTGACATTTCTTGTCTCATTTCTTATTTGGGTTACTTGTTTCCTCTCCTGTTTTTCTTTTGTAAGTTTAGCCAGTGGTTTATCACTTTGGTTGATCTTTTCAAAAAACCAGCTTTTGGTTGTATTAATTTTTTCAATTGTGTTTCTATTCTCTAACTCATTCAGTTCTACTCTAATTTTTATTATCTCTTTTCTTTTAGTGCCCTAGAGTTTTTTTTTGTTGTTGTTCTCTTTCTGCTTGTTCAGGTTGCAGGGTTAATTCTTTGGTTTGGGCCCTTTGTTCATTCTGGATGTGTGCATTTACAGAGACAAATTGACCTCTGAGCACTGCTTCTGTTGTATCCTACAAGTTCTGGTAGGACATCTTTGATTTCTTCTATAACCTATGTATTTTTTTGAGCAAGGTGTTGTTTAGTTTCCATGAGTTCAAATTTCTACCTATGTTTTTTCTGCTATTGATTTCAACTTTTATGGTTTTATGGTCTGAGAAGATGCTTTGCAGTAATTCAGTGGTTTGGTTTCTGTTGACACTTGCTTCATGGCCTAATACATGGTCTATTCTGGAGAATGTTCCATGTGCATCAGAAAAGAAGATGTACTTATCTATTATTGGGTAAAAGGTTCTGTATATGTCAGTGAGGTCTAGTTGGTTGATTGTGACAATAGGGTCTTCAGTATTTTTATTGAGCTTTTTTTTCTAGATGATCTGTCCATTATTGAAAGTGGAGTGTTGAAGTCTCCAGCTGTTACAGTGGAGTGATGTTGTCAGCATTTGTTTAATGTATTTAGATGCTCTGGTGTTGGGTGCCTAGATATTTAACACTGTTATATTCTGCTTATGTCTTGAACCTCTGAGCAAAGTATAGTGACCATCCTTGTCCAGTATGGTGGATTTTACTTTAAATTCTATTTTATCTAAGGTTAGTACTGCCACTCCTGCTATTCTTTGCATGTTGTTAGCATGGCATATATTTATCCATCCTTTGATTTTCAGTTTGTTCATATCTTTGAGTTTAAGATGTGTTTCTTGTAAGCAGCATATAGACACACTGTGTCTCGATACAAGCTGTTAGTCTGTTTCCTTACTGGAACATTCAGTCCATTTACAGCCAAGCCAAGTGCCATCAAGTTGGACCATGAATCCCTTTACATTCACTGTAATTATTGATAGATATGTATTTAGTACTGTCATTTGGTGCCTTTATTTTTGTATTGTTGATGTTTTCTTTGTTCTACTTAATATACTGTTCTGGGTCGTTTTTATTTATGGGGTTACTTTTTGTCTTTTCCACTGTTGGTTTTGTGTCTGTTGAGAGCCCTGTATTGTGTTTCTTGTTTTGATATGTAATATTGTTAATTTGCTTTGTGGCTATCCCTTTACTTCCCCTTAATGTTCTAAGTTTAAATCATTTTTTAACTTCTGTATATCTTTTTAACTCCTCTCTGTACTAATAATGGCTATAAATATTGCAGTTTATCCCTCTTTATAGTGCAATGATATAACTGTTTAGATGTTAAGATCTCTGTTTCCTACTTTTAATATTTTAGCTTTGAATGAGCTTTGTGACTTCCCTAACTGACAAGTATTCTGAATGCTGTGTCCTGCATTGCATCCTTGTATATACATCTGATGTTACCAGTATTCTACATGAAAAGCTTCTTTCAGTAGTTCTTGTAATTTTGGTTTAGTTTTTGCAAAGTCTCTATGCTTCTTTTTATCTGAGAATGTCTTAATTTCACTGTCATATTTGAGAGGCAATTTTGGAGAATATATAATTCTTGGTTGGCAAGTTTTCTCTTTCAAGAGTTTGTATGTGTCATCCCCCTGCCTTCTTGCCAATGTGATTTCTGCTGAGAAGTCAGGTGAAAGCATACAAGGCTTCCCTTTGTACATTAGTTTTGATTTAAGCCTAGCTGCTTTAACAGCATCTCGTTATATTTAGTTTTACTAAAGCTTGATTGTAATATGTCCTGGTGTCTTTCATTTGGGGTCTACCTTTTGTGGAGTTCAATAAGCATCTTGAATACCTATGTTCTCTTCATTAATTATGTCAGGGAATTTTTCTGTCAGCAACCCTTCAGCAGTTCTCTCTGTATTTTCTGCTATCTTTCCTGTTAATGAACTCCAATTATTCATAGATTATTCTTCTTGATAATGTCCCACATGCTTCTTAATGCTTCTTAATTCTTTTATCTGATTTCTTCTCCTCATAAATGCTGGTGTTAGTTGCTTTATCTTCAGTCTCACTAATTCTGCATTCCATTTCCTCAATTCTGCTCTTTTGGCTTTGCATTGAATTGTGTAACTCTGTAATGTTATTGTTGATCCGCTGAATTTCAGAGCATTGCTGTTCTAGAGCTTGCTTAACTTTTCATTTGGTTCCTGTTGCACTTTGTTTAATCTCTAGAAGATCTTTATAGTTGTTTGCTTTCTTATGTTATAGTGAGCATCATTGTTGTAGCTGTTATTTGTTGTCAAGTTGGCTCCAACTCATGCTGGCTCCATGTTCAATATAATGAAATATTGCCTGGTCCTGTGTCATTTTCATGATAATTGGTTTGTTTGAGCCCATTATGGCAGTTGCTGTGTCAGTCCATCTCACTTAGGGCTTCTCTCATTTTCACTGATTTGCTACATTACCGAAGATTATCCATTGCCACTGAATCAATTCCAACTCGTAGTACTGCTGTAGGATAGAATTGAACTGTCCTACGGAGTTTCCAGGGAGTAGCTGGTGTATTATGACTGCCGACTTTTTAATTAGCAGCTGATCTCTTCAACAGTGTACCACCAAGTCAAGTAATAGCTATAGTTACTGCCTGAGTCATTGCTATAGCCAGTCAAGTGACTCATGGATTCACTCTGAGGTTACATCAGTGATTCCTGGGTATATTATACAGCTGGAAAATTCAAGCAGTTTATAGAACACTCATATTGCTTCTTTGACCTGTGTGATAAAGATCATTATTATAGGAAAAGTAAGTGGAAGCTTTAACTATCTCCCTAATATCCAGCATCAGGACTGGACTAAGACTCATTAACAACCTGCATTGTGCAGATAACAAAACCTGCCTTGCTGAAAATGAAGAGGACTTGAATTTCTTACTAATTCAGTATGGATTACACTTCAACATAAAGAAAGCAAAAGTTCTTGTAACTGGGCCAATAAGCAACATCATGGTAAATGGAGAAAAGTTTGAAGCTGTCAACAATTTCATTTTACTTGGCTCCACAATCAGTACCCATGGAAGCAGCAGTAAACAAATCAATGGACATATTGCACTTGTAAAGGCTTCAGCAGAAGTCCTATTTAAAGTGTTATAAAGCAAATATGCCACTTTTGAGTTTAAGCTAGGCCTGAGTATGGTCATGAAAAAGTTAGACAATAAATTAGGAAGACTGAAGGACAGTTTGTGCCTTTGAATTATGGTGTTTGTGAAGAATATTGAATGTACCACAGCCTGCTAGAAGAACAAATATGTCTTTGAGGGAGTATAGTCAAAATGATCATTAGAAGCATATATGATGAGACTTTATCTCATATACCTTAGACATGTTATCAGGAGGAACCAGTACCTAGAGAAGGACATCATCCTTGGTAAGGTTGAGGGTTAATTAAAAAGAGGAAATCCTTTAACAAGACAGATTGACACAGTGGCTGCAATGATGACTCAAGCATTGCAACGATTGTGAGGCTGGTGCAGGACCAGGCAGTGTTTCATTCTATTATAAACAGGATTTCTAGGAGTTGGAACTGACTCAGTATCCCCTAACAACAACATAATAGCCATAGATTTAAACAGTGTCTTAGGGTCTGGGATTTTATCCTGCTCACAAGACAGTGAAGTAGCTGTCAATATTTAATGAGTGACAGCAGAAAGCCCGAGACTCAGGGGCCTGAGACAAGGTATGTTTGTATTAAGAACACAGAAAGCAGCATGGAAATCATGTTGTACCAGTCCCCCTTGCCTACAGGTCCCACAGGAGCAAGGCAGAGTGACCCAAGCTAATGCTATACATGCAGTGAGCTTAGTCAAGCTGAAAAACACGGAGCTTGGAGAATATAGTGTTCAGAGGAAATGTTTCCTGAATGCTCTAGGTTGCTCACTATAAATGTAACCTGAGAAATGGCCCAGGTAAGAACAATCAAGGCTGTGGATTCTTGGCATACACAGAATAAAACATACAGGCAGACTCAGGTTCAATGACAGACTGCCTCTTAATATCTTAATATAATGACAGCCCAAATCACAGATAACATGTGAGATTTAATTTTTTTAACAGAACAAGTTGAAGCTTAGGCTTCCAAATACATTCAGAATAAACTTGATGGCAATGTTTCTTGTTTGTTTGTTTTCTTATGTATTGTTTACAGGACATGTTAAGCGAGAGTCAAGAACCACACCTTTTAACCTCTGGAGTCTGCTGCTTCAAAGTCAGCTCTGTTCATAATTTCTCATTTCTTTACCATTAGTAGTAAGTTTCTCATCCTTGTTTTGAAATAGTTATTGACTTTCCAGAGGTGACTAAGTCTTTAAGCAGTCGTATCTTGTGGTTGTTAGGTGCCATCACATTGGTGCTGACCCATAGCAACCATATGTACAACAGAATGAAACATGTTGCTGTGTCATCCTCACAATTGCCATTATGCTTGAGTTCATGAGCAATAGCCTACCGTGCTTAAAGTCAACAGAATATCTGGCACTTGGTATGTGGCCTTTTGTCTGTCAACTTCTGTCTCCGTAATATTCATCACCAGGCACAAAAGAAATTTGCTGTTAAAAGACATGAAGAGTGGTACATATTCACTGCCACAAACTAGGGCTATTACTTATCCTATATTCTTTCATAATGTAGCACATATGGACAGCTGTCATGTTGACATTCCCAAGAACATCTTGATGATACCCTGATAATTAAACCCAATAAACAGAAAATAATGAGTATCTTAAATGTGGCATCAAGACACAAGTATACCGGGAAAATGGAAGATAAACTCCATGGGCATTCATGGGAATGGCATAATGAAATATTTAGGGATCTAGTGGTCAAGATCACATGGGAACATCCTCTGAAAGATAAAGGGAAAATTGCTACGCATTATAACTCTTGCCATCCAGACAGAGGTAAGTACTTCAATGACTTCTTTTGACCTTGGAAACAACATGTACCATACTTAAGAGTTCCGCTATGCCACTTTAATAACAAATGATCTGAAGTGTTATAATCAACCTAGAGCAAGAGAGAAAGTTAAGAAGATACTGGGAACAGTGTCAAAAGGCCTGCTTTACTCAGTGTCCAAAATTAGTTGCCAAGTTTATAAGTATGAATAGGATAATGTTCCAGACTCTTAAAAAAAAATCTCATAGCCTAGTAAGGGCAATGAATAAACAAAAAAAATATTCCAATACAATGAGATACAAACAATGTTTAAAATAAATACATTTTAATGTAGACATGGTATTGAGAAAGGAAATAATAACACTCTGAACTAGTCCTTCTCCTCAGAAACCTGAATTGGGTTTGAATGACGAAACATAAGAATAAACCTCATTGAGTGGAAATGTATATTCTTCTGAAGATGAAATAAGTACAGTTCACATATTGAGGAAGTCTTTTGGGAATCTTCTTTTTTTGTACTTTTCCATCTTTTTAAAATTTTCACTCGGTTAGCCAAGTCCTTTTGATCAAGAACAGCATGATTTAAATTTGTCAACCCATAATTCACATTTCCAAAAGTTTTTCCCAGTCATCTCACATCTAGTATTAGGTGCTTTCCTAAGAGATAATATTTACATCAAATAGTACATCAAAACAACATAGAGGGCTCACATATTTCTGACAGAAGAATAAAAGTGGACTCTGAATGTAATAAAGATTTTCAGCATATTACCAAAAAATTTATATTTTTAGGCTGTCTGTCAAGTCAATGAAATGAGAACAAAACACAGCAAAATACTCATTGTCCTTGGTGCTCAGTCTTTGTTTATAGCTTTCCTCCTGACTGTCAAAACACAGCAAAGAACTGAGTGAATCTGCTTCAGTTCTTTCTCACTGTGTTATGCAACTTGAGACAGACTCTGGAGCTGGAAAACCTGGATCCTGTAGCTTGGATAAACCAACCAAACTTTCCTTAGTATCTTTTTCCTCACTTGTCATATAGTACCTATCTCACAGACTCTTGGTGTTTTTAATTTTTGTAAATTTATTTATTTATGTTGTTGAGACTATACACAAGAAAACATACACCAACTAAACAGTTTCTGCTTGTACTATTGAGGGACACTGATTACATTCTTTGCATGGTGTAACCATTATCACCCTTTTTAATGAGTTGTTCCTTCCTAATAAACATAAAATCATTGCCCCCTCAGTTTTCTACCTACCCTTTTGAGATGCTTTTGTCAGTTTTGACCCCATATGATAAATCTTGAAAGAGCACTGTACTCATGAAAGACATTCTTGACTAGCTAAGCTAAACTATTGTTTAGTTCTCAGAAAACTTCAGTGATCATCTTTGATTTAAGGTTTAAATATGATCTCACCGACTTTTAGTGAAGACTGAGCTAGTTAATAGATAAATCACTTGCAGCAGTGCCTAGCACATAGTAAAATCTCCTAAAGATGTAATCTAATGTTCTGGAAATTCTTCTTAACTAACCTTTTCATCATCTACTATTTGTCCATGCCCTACAACCAAAGATCATTTAGAACACATTGGTAATTGAACGCACTGGGATTATAATTTACTTTGGATTATGGTATTGGCAAAGAAAACGGAATAGACCATGGACTGCCACAAGAAGGAAAAAAAAGGCTGTGCTGGAAGAAATCAGCTATAACGATCCTTAGAAGCTAGTGTGGCTATCCTATGTCTCAAGAAATTTCATCATGTTATCAGCAAGGACCAGTCTGTGCCTAAGTACATGATGTTCAGCAAAGAAGAGGTCAGTGAAAAGGAGGAGCGCCCTCGGTAAGACAGGCTGACCCAGTGGCTGCAGCAGTGGGCTCAGGCGTAGCAACAATCACGAGGATGGTGCAGGGCTGGACAGTGCTTTGTTCCATTATACACAGTGTTGCTCTGAGCTGGAGCCAGTTCTAAGGTACGTAATGACAACAGCACAGAGAAGGAGAATGCACACAGGAAAACCATGGGGCAATGGTTTTCGATTCCAATACTGTCGTCAAAACTTTGTGCTGGTGACACCATGCTTGGAAGCACAAACTTCAGATGCACTGTGGTTCTTTGAAGAACTCATCAAATTTCAGCCTGAAATCTGTCCTTGGCATATGTCCTTGGAATCAGGTGTAGAGTTGAGGCTAAGCTGTGGACCTGAAGTGGAACGGGTGTAGTAAAATGTTGGCTGTAGAACAGATGTGACTCTGGTCATCTGGCATACGAGACATTTTTCTCTTTACGGAGTTTCCGCATCAGAACTTTTGTAGAAATAAGCCATGCGTATTTTGGGAAACTCTGGTGGCATAGTGGTGAAGCGTTACAGCTGCTAACCAGAAGGTCAGCAGTCCACATTTGCTAGGAGCTCCCTGGAGATACTATGGGGCAGTTCTACTCTGGCCTGTAGGGTGTCTATGAGCTGGAATCAACTTGATGACCCTAAGTTTGGGTTTTTGGGTTCACAAGGACTGTCAATTAAGTTCACAAATTCATCCTAGAAAAAGTGCTACATACTTCATTGCTGAATATCACTACAGTCGTCTTTGAAGTACTCTGCTTAAGAAACTATGCACTGACTGCACTGACACCACAACTTAGTACATCCGTCAAAGCAATTTTGGAACTCTTTCTCTGGAATGACCATTAAAGCTGTCCATGTATTACACTTGATGTCCTGAATGTTTTCAAAATGTCTTGCTTCCAATATTTCTTTTGTCTCTGGGTAAAGAAAAAAGTAACTGGGGGCCAGATCAGGTGAGTAGGGAGGGTGTCCCAATACAGCTATTTGTTTACTGGCTAAAAACTCCCTCATAGATAACTATACAGTTAAGTTGATGAACTTGCCACTGTGCCATCATGTGCAATGGCCATTCCAGAAAGAGTTCCAAAATTGCTTTGAAGGGTGGACTGGGCACTGGCATGGGTGCATAGCTTCTCAAAGGGAGTACCTTGAAGGTGACTGTTGTGATATTCAGCAAACAGAAGTCCTGGGAGATTTGACAGAAGCAGGTTTTTTGTTTTTTTTCCTATAGCCATGCTTCTTAGAACAAAAACACAGTAATCTACATAGTGTTGCTTTTTTCATGTTCTTGTGTCGTAATGGAAGGCAGAAGTTAGTAAATAAATAAATTCCAAACCCAAAGCTCACTGCCATGAAGGGGATTTAGACTCAGAGCAAACGTATAGACAGAGTAGAACTGTCTCATGGAGTTTCCAAGGAGCACCTGGTAGATTTGAACTGCTGACCTTTTGGTTAACAGCCATAGCACTCAGCTACTATGCAACCAAGGTTTCCAGGCAGAAGTTAGTATATGAATATGATAATTAACATCAATTTCTGAATGGAGATACTGTAATTGATTAATAAATAATTACCATAAAATCAATACCTTTAAGTTACCTACTGTTGACTTTGCCTTTTGTTAAATGAAATTAGAAATGCTCAGGTTTTATAGCAATAGTTCTGGGCTTAAACTGCTTACTAACTACACATTCTAGACAAGTCAAAACTTATAAATGTAGTGTTTTTGGTATGTGCACATTGTGTAAAATAATACCTAGAAAGTGTGTTTCTTCTTATGATGGCATGACCACTCAAAAGGGACAATCCAGATTTGCTTTATTTGAGATATAATTTATATTGTACTAAATACAAACAAGAGTGAAATTCTGAGTCCAGGAAACACTTAGAATAATACAAGGTTCTCCAGAAGGGGAGTAATGTGGAACATAATTTCACATTTTCGTGGTATTCAGACTTTCCCAGAGGCGTGGAAACCAGATGAACCTTTGAGACTACTGCCCTGAGATAATCTGTAAACCTTAAAACAAAAGTATCCCTTGAAGTCGTCTTTAAACCAAATATTTCTTTAGTATAACTAGTAAAGAATGTCTGCTTTCTGCTCTGTTTGATAGCTATATGGAATCAAATCAAGAACAGCGGCTAGAAAGATAGGACAGGAAACTTAGGGGGAAGTGAGTTTATGTTAACGGAGGAGGAAAAATTTGGACAATGAAGTCGAAAATGTTTGCACACCTTGGAGGTTGTAATCAATGCACTAAATTCTATCTGTAGTAATTTATGTTCTGCTATGCATATTTTCAACAACAACAATAAAAATACACTATTATAAAAATAATATAGGAAATCCTTGTGGAGATTAAAGGCTGTCTTGAATGAGCATAAGAAAGAGACAGAGTAGTGAGAAGTTGCAGCTGGGCAGAGAAGGGTATGTAAAGGTTATAATAATAGGATTGCTTAGATTACATTTTTTTATAAAATAGACCTGAGGTATAGTTTACACTTGGACTGCCAGTTAAGTTTGCGAACTCACCTTAGAAGAAGTACTATGTACTTCATTGCTAAATATTACTGTGTTCACATTTGAACTACTCTGTTTGAGAAGCTACGCACTGGTGGTAGTGCTCAGTCCACCCTTCAAAGCAAATTTGGAATTTTTCTGGAATGGCCACCAGAGCTGTTGTCATATTACCCTTGATGTCCTGAATGTCATCCAAATGTCTTCCTTCTAACCTTCCCTTTACCTTTGGGTAAAGAAGGAAGTCACTAGGGGCCTGATTAGGTGAGTAGGTAGGTTGTTCCAATATAGTTATTTGTTTACTGGCTAACAACTCCCTCACAGACAACTATACAATTAAGTTTACAAACTTGTCACTGCATGCAAGGGCCAGTCCAGAAAGAGTTCCAAAATTGCTTTGAAGGGTGAACTAGGTTCTGGGGTTGGTGCATAGCTTCCCAAGGGGAGTACTTTGAAGGTTACCACAGTGATATTCAGCAATGAGGTATATAGCACTTTTTATAGGATGAGCTTGCAAACTTAATTGTCACCCCTCATATGATATTTTCATCACCTAAGAAATTTTTCTTATGCCTCATTCTAATCAATCTTCCCTCCTACTGAGGGAACCAGTGATCTGATGACTGTGGCCTATTCCTGAACTTAATATACATAGAATGATAAAGTACATGCTCTTCTGTGTCTAATTTTTGTCACTCAGTACAGTGTCTGTAAGATTCATCCATCTTTTGGTCCCATACATTGGAGTATATTCGTTTTTATTGCTGAATAGTATCCCTGAAATGAAAACAAACAAACAAAAAAACAGCTGCAAACGTCCAATAATAATTAGTAGGTGGAATGTCTGCAGTGTGAATCAAGAAAACCTGGAAGTTTTCAAAAATGAAATGGAATAATTGAAAATAAGTATCTTATACATTACTGAGCTAAAAGAGACTGATGTTGGCCATTTTGAATTAGACAATCTTGTGATCTACCATGCAAGAAATGATAAATTGAAGAGAAACGGAGTCACAAAGAATAGCTCATGATCTATCCTGAAGTAAAATGCTGTCAGTCACAGGATCACATCCATAGACTTACAAGACCAGTTACAATGACTATTATTCAAATCTACACACAAACCACCAGTCACCATGAGTTGGATCTGACTCGATGGCACTTGGCTTGGCTTGGCCAAAGATGAGGACATTGAAGAATTTTAGTAATGTCTTCAGTTTGAAATTGATCAAATAAGCAATCAGGACACATTGACAGTTACTGGTGATTGGAATGTACAAGTTGGAAACGAAGAAGTGCTAGTAGCTGGAAAGTGTAGGTTTGGTGACAGAACTGATGGACAGATCGCAAGACAGAATTTTGTAAGACCATTTAAAAAACTTTTTTCTCCCCAACAACATACACAGCTACTATATATGTGGACCTCACCAAACCAAATGCACAGGAATCAGATTGACTGTATCTGTGGAAGGAGATGATAGAAAAGCTCAATACTATCAGTCAAAACAAGGCCAGGCCCAACTGTGAAACAGAATATCAATTGCCCATAGTAAGTTCAAGAAAATTAAAAACAAGTCCACGAGAACCCAAATACAACCTTGAGTGTATCCCACCTCTAGAATAGATTTGATGTATTGAACTAGAAAGGTTATGGGATGGCATCAGGAAAATGAGAGGCAATTAAAACTTGGGGGAAAAAAAGAATAGAATACATGCCAGAGAAGACTCTGAAACTTGTTGTTATATGTAGAACAGATAAAGTGAAAGGTAGAAATGATAGCATAAAAGAGCTGAACATACAATTTCAAAGGGCAGCTTGAGAAGACAGAGTAAAATCCTATAATGAAATATGCAAAGATCTGGATTTAGAAAATCAAAAGAGAAGAACACGTGCAGCATTTCTCAAGCTGAAAGAACTGATGAAAATCTTAAAACCTTGAATTACAATGATGAAGGCTTCTATGGGCAAAAAATTAAATGATTGTAGGCACATCAAAAGAAGATAGAAAGAATACACAGAGTCACTGCACCAGAAATAACTGGTGGATGTTCAGCCACTTCAGGCAGTAGCATATGATCAGGAACCAATGATACTGAAATAAGAAATCCAAGCTAAACTGAAGGAAATGATAAAAAGCAGGACACCGGGAGTTGACAGACTATCAACTGAGATGTTCCACAAATAGATGCAGTGCTGGAAGCGCTCACAATTATGTCAAGAAACTTGACCAACTGACAGGAAGAGATCCATATTTGTGCCCATTCCTGTGAAATGTGATCCAGTGGAATGCATAGATTATAGACAAAATCATTAATGATATATGCATGTAAAAATAGTGGTAAAGATCATTAAAAATAGTTTATCAGTATAGAAACAAGGAACATCCAGCAATTCAAGTTGGATTCAGAAATGGTCATGGAACAAGGGACATCACTGCTGGTGTCAAATGGATCCTGGCTGAATGCAGAGAATACCAGTGTTTTGATTATGCAACTGGATTTGCCTGCACAGTGCATAGCAAATCATGCATAACATTGTGAAGCATGGGAACTCCAGAACATTTAGTTGTACTCAAAAGGAACCAGTCCTTAGACCAAGAGACAGTCATTCAAACGGGACAAGGGGATAATGTGTCACTTAAAATCCAGAAAAGTTTACATGACAGTTGTATCCTTTCACTGTAATTATTCAAACTATTTGCTGAGTTTAATAATCTGAGAAGCCTGACTACATGAAGGTGAAGAATAAGGCATCAGGACAGGAGTAGAACTCGCTAACGATCTGCAATATGCAGATGACACAACTTTGCTTACTGAAAGTGAGGAGAACTTGAAGCACTTACTGAGGAAGATTAAAGGCTATAGCTTTCAGTATGGACGATACCTCAACCTAAAGAAAACAAAAATCCGCACAACTAGACCAAAAGGCAGTATCATGATAAATGGGGAAAATACTGAAGTTGTCAAGGATTACATTTTTCTTGGATCCACAAACAATGCTCATGGAAGCACCAAAAAAAAAAAAAAAAAAATCAAACGACTTACTGCATTGGGCAAATCTGCTCCAAAAAACCACTGTAAAGTGTTAAAAAGCAAAGATTTGACTTTAAGGATTGCGATATATCCAATCCAAGCCATAATATTTTCAGTTGCCTTATGTGCGTGAGAAAGCTGGACGGTGAATAAAGATGATGAAATAATCGATACTTCTCATTATTGTGTTGGCGAAGAATAATGAATATTTCATGGACTGCTAGAAGAATGAATAATAGGTACTTCTGAAAGAAGTATGTTAAATTTCATAAGCAACATGCAAAGTGCTTTTCAGAGTAGTTGTATGTTTGTAATCTTCCACTAGCAATGTATGAGAGTTTCATTGTTCCACATTCTTTCTAAATTTAGGTATTTAAAATCTTTTTTTTATTCAGTCTTTAGACTGGGAGTGCTGGGATATCTTACGAGTTTTAGTTTTTATTTCCTTGGTGCCTAAATATTCTGAGTCCTGTTTAATGTGCTTATTGGTAATTAGCATAACTTCTTTTGAAATGATTGTTAACATCTTTTGACCACTTAAAAATATTTTGCTATTTGTCTTTTATTTTAGGTTTGAAGAAAGTTTGGGACAAAAGTTTTTGTCAGATATACATAATGCAAGTCTGAAGACTTGCCTTTTTATTTTATCAACAGAGGTTTTAGAGGAGTAGAAAATTTTAATTTTGGTAAAGTTCAGCTTATCCATGTTTTCTTTAATGCTAAGTGCTGTTTGGAGTGTAAAAGAGGGCTAATTTTTATTTTTTCAAGTATAAATGTCTAGTTGTTTCTGCACCATTTTTCAAAACTTTCACTTTTTCCAGTGTAATTAAATTACATTGTTGAGTATTTAAAAAATCAATGAACTGTATATGTGTTGATATGTTTCTGAAATTAGTTTTATTGATTTGTCAGTCCACACTGTGGTATTACACAGTCTTAGGTACTTTAACCTAAGCCTTAAAATCGGGTGATGCAAATTCCCCAGCTTTCTTCATTTTCGAGGCTGTTTTTATCTTTATGGCTCTTTTGCATTTTGAGATAAATTTTAGAAACAAGCTTTTTAATTTCAAAAAACAAAAAAGAGAAGAGATTGAATTGGAATAACATTTAGCCTACAGAACAATTTCAGTAGGGTTAACAATGCTTCTTAGTATCAGAGTATCCTAATTCACAGTATAAAAACAACCCAGTGTCGTGGAGTCGATGCCAGTTGATAGCGATCCTATATTTGTATTTATTTCTTTTAGTTGATGTAATTTCTCTCAGCAGTTCTCTAGTTTGCATTAAAGAAGTCATGAATAAACCATAAAACCAAACCCAGTGCCGTGAGGTCAATTCGGACCCCTAACAATGCTATACACCAGAGTAGACCTGCCCCATGGAGTTTCCAAGGAGCGGCTGGCGGATTTGAACTGCCGACTATTTTGGTTAGAAGCTGTAGCACTTAAACAGTACACCACTAGGGTTTCCAACATAAAATATAGGATTGTTAAATCAATTTCACATGAAACAATTCAAACTTCACTAATAATTTCAAGGCTACTGGCGATCAATAGGAACAGATAAGAGGAGATCTCTCTGAAACAACTCCTGTAACTCCCTGGGTTCTTCATTTCCATATGAGACAGGCTCTGGTTCAGAATTATAGATGAATGATTCAAGTGGGGTTTCACGGGCTATTACTTTGCACAGCAGGCAGTATTTATTTCTGTTTTACACTCCAGAAACTTGTATTGCTTATATGACATTTTCCAGGGAGCCATGCTTCAAAAAATCCATAGATTCTGGCTTTGTTTACTGTAAGTAATCTTTAGCTAGGAATATCCTACTAAGAAGAGTCAAAAGATAAATTATCTTTCTTTGCAGAAATATCACCAATTTCCCCAGATGTCCACTTAGAAGGAGACTGGATGGGACCTCTTGCTTTCTTCGCTTTCTTCCTGGTTGCTTCTCCCTGTAAAAGAAGGTGACTGGAACACAGTGCAGTTGTTTTAAATACTTCTCTAAATCTTTCCTTAAGGATTTAGAGAGACATTAAATAAAACTTCAAAACCATAAATCTTAAGTCAGAAGATGAAAAAAATATTGTATTAATAATTAGGAGTTCTGTTCAATAAAGAACACGTGGATTAAGCTAATAGATCGCAGAACTTGTTTACAATGTCTCAACTGACAAATAATGTGAAGAATATACCAGAAGTCACTAGAAACAAGTTAGAAAAAGTGAACAATCCTATTAGGAGAATGAACAAATGAAATTGGTTCAGCCAGGATAATCCACACTGTGAAACAGTAAACAGTCACTTTTACGAGGAAATTGGTTACAGCATTATTTTTGGTGGTGGAACAGGTAGGCTAACGTTGTCTCCTATTGAAGAAGTGGATGAGTGAAATGTGTGAACCACCCTACTGGCTATGTAGCCCATGATCAGAAATTGTATGTGGATCTTAGAAACCATTGCTTATTGAAAAAGAGGCACAAATACACAACACAATATAACCGTCTTAGCCGTCTAGTGCTGCTGTAACAAAAGTACCACAACTGGGTGGCTTTAACAGAGAGAAATTTATTTCCTCACAGTAAAGTGAGCTAGAAGTCCAAATTTGTAGCATCAGCTAGAGGGGAAGGTTTCCTCTGCTGGCTCTGGAGAAAGGTCCTTGTTGTCATGAATCTCGTCCCACACTGGGAGCTTCTGAGACAGAGGGACCCTGTGTCCGAAGGATGCGCTGTGCTCCTAGTGTTGTTTCCTTGGTGGTGTGGAGTCCCCAACTCTCTGTTTGCTTCTTTTTCCTTTTATCTGTTGTAGGATGAAAGGATAAAAAGTGGTGCAAGCATGCCCTGGGGAACCTCTCTTTACATTTGGATCAGGAAGTGACTTTAGTAAGTGCATTACAGTCCTACTTTAATCCTTTTTTAACATATTCCAATGTGACCTTATTAACTACAGGCGGGGATTAGGATTTACAACATAGAAAAGATGACAAAATGGATGACAATCACACAGTCATTGGAATCACGGTCCAGTCAAATTGCTGCACACATTTTGAGTTGGGGAGGTGGAATTCAATCCATGACAATGACTCTTCTGAATTTTTAATTTTCTCATTATTGTACAGATTAAATCTTTTCTATTGATCTTTTAGTTCAGTCTTTCCTGTTTCCTTCATCATCTCCAATCTACTATGAACCTGTCCAGTGAAGTATCAGTTTTGGTTAGTGTATTTCCCCTTTGACTTTTTTTCTTTTATTTTCTATTTCTTTGCTGAGGCTTTCTACATTTTATTTGTTTTAAGAGTGTTCATAGTTGCATATTGGTGCACTGTTATGACTGCTTCTTGTAAACCCTTGTCAGACAATCCCACTACCTGAACCATTTTTACATTGGATCTGTCCATTGCTTCCCTGCTTGGTTTGTGATTGTTCTGACTTGTGTATGAGGGATGATTTTCTTATTGCATCCTGAATATTTTGGAAATGGGAGTGCTGACCTAGACTACCCTGCTACAGAGCTTACAGTGGGTAGGATGTAAGCTCAGGTCTCCTCTGCATCCTTTTTTTTTTGTTGTTGTTATTATGATTGAATGGAAATGTACATTCCCATATAAATTTGTGTGCTCACCTATATGCAGATGCCACTGCTCTCCTGCCTGGTGACAGCACACTCTTCTTCTTTGCTCCATGCATGTTCTATTCTCCCAACAATCTCCTATCCCCTCCTCTCCATCTGCTCCTCTTCCTCCAGTAAGAAGTCAGCAGGATGATATCCTATAGATACATAGAACCATAAACTGTCCAGAAATATGGTCTCTTTCTGTGTCACCACATCTAATCCATTGCTGTCTGGAGAGTTGAACTTCATTATGATTTATGGGACAGGGACAGCATCAGGGCCAGGGGCTATGCTCCCAGGGGAACCCCGAAGCCCTGGACCATCAATTGTGGTCTTTTAGTGGAGATCTCAGTGTGCATCAGTGTGCATTACTATTTAATCTTGTGTTGTCAGTGAGACTCAACATTGTGAGCTCTCTCATGGCTATCACTGGTGGTGGCTGGGCACCATCCAGTTCTTCCAGTCATGAGTCGATGTAGACACCCACTCACATGGGTCTCTCTGTCTTCTGGGTTCTTTTTTCCCCATGTTGTTATGGAACTCGGTGATCATCCGTTCCTGCTGAGTTGGGACCATTTGCTGTACTCTCAGATGGCAGCTTTTAAGACCCCAGACACCACTCACCAATGTGGGGTCCTCTGCATCCTTTTGACATGAGGTAGAGGTGAAGTAGCTGATGACTGACTCACACCACCTTGCACCACTTATTTTAAGTAGGGATATATGGCCGACTAAAAAGAAAATCCAAAGAATTTGCCATGGTGTCACTGATGTTCCAGAGTCCTTAGATAGTCTACCTTATTTTCATCTTTCAGAGTCTTCCTATGACCGTTGGCTGTACTATGTCCAACAGCTTTTAGTTATGAGAAGATCCTAGGAAGAATAGGACTATTCCATTTTGGCTGGAACAAAAGTTTAGTTAAGTTTTTCTTTCCTCAAAATTTTATCAATTTTTTTTTTTTTGTGAACACTGTCTCGCTGTTCTTTATTTTACCTGCCATTATTTCACTTTCTTTTCTTTTCAGTATTATCCAGAGTGACATACATTCAATTGTTAGCACAATTATACCATAATTGTTATCACAAGTACTGTCATAACTTGGAAACCCTGGTGGCAGAGTTGTTAAGCACTGTGACTGCTAATCCAAAGGCTGGCAGTTCAGATCTGCCAGGCACTTCTTGGGAACCCTATGGGGCAGTTCGACTTTGTCCTATAGAGTCACTGTCAGTTTGAATTGACTTGCTGGCAGTGGATTTGGTTTGGTTATAACTTTGTGTTATATGTCTAGTCTTATGTAGATGCAGAGGAATTAAAATTTGGGGTCCTGAGGAAGAAGAAGTCATATTCTTTAAGGGAGAGAACCAGAAAACCAAACCCATGGCTGCTGAGTCAATTCTGACTCATAGCAGCCCTAGAGGACAGAGTAGAACTCTTCCATAGAATTTCCAGGGAAAGCCTGGTATATTTCAACTGCCGACCTTTTGGTTAGCATAGCGCTTAACCACTATGCAACCAGGGTTTCCTTTAGGGGGAGAGAATACAGTAAAGGAATTTAGAATGACTATGTGTAAGAGATAGTGTTAAAGATAGCATCTATTCTATGTAGGCATTCTCAATGTAAAAGAGATGATACTAAAGATCAAAGGAGCCCTGGTGGTGCAGAGGTTAAGCACTCAGCTGCTAGCTGAAAGGTTGGCAGTCTGAACGTACCCAGAAACTCTGCGGGAAAAAGACCTGGAGGTCTGCTTCTGTAATTATTACAACATAGGAAACCCTATGGGGAAAGTTCTACAGTGTCACATGGTATCACCATGAGTCAAAAATGACTCAAGGGCCTCTAACAACAACAACAATTAAAGATAACCTATGTGGTGAGAGTTTTAAAAAGGCATGTTCCAGGTGAAGAGATCAGAATGTATAGAAAACGTGAGGATTGCTTTGACAGTAGCAAGAAATCCAGTAGCTTCAGGTCTCTCACTGAGATGGTTTTCATTAAATTCTACATAAATTTTAGGAAAAATTAACATCACTATTAAAAACTTGTTTCAGTGTAAGAAAGAGGCTCTTTCCGAGAATTGAATTATTCCATTATTATCTCTCCCAGCTGGGAAAGACACTTTATTTAATAAAATATATCAAACCAAACCCACTGATATCAAATTGACTGTGACTCAGCAATCAGATAGGTCAGGGTAGAACCGGCCTATAGAATTTCCAAGGAGTGCTGGTGGATCTGAACTGCTGACCTTTTTGGTTAGCAGATGTAGGACTTTACCACTATGCCACCAGGGTTTCCAATAAAATAGAGAGCACTTTAAAGTTAAAGAGTGTATAATTTAGAAAACAGAAATGGCACTTAATCCACAAAATACCTCTTGTCAGAACACATTATCAGAGGATCAAAATTCCAGCTGACCGTCCGTCCTGTCCTTCGTTTCAGTCTTTGTTATCTTGCTAAACTGGGTAGTCTTTTATCATTGCCACTAGTTCTGTTTCTAGGCAGACACTCAGGCCATTTGCACAGTAGACTAAACCCCCAATGCACATTTTCCTTTTCTTAATGATTGATTTCTAACTGTTAACAAAGAAAAACACAAAGTGAGAGTTGAGCCATCTCTTTATTATAACTCTGGATAGTTTTAGGAAACCCTGGTGTCCTAGTGAGTAAGGGCTACTTCTGCTAACCAAAAGGTCGGCAGTTCAAATCCACCAGGCGCTCCTTGGAAACTATGGGGGCAGTTCTACTCTGACCTCTAGGGTCACACGAGTTGGACCTGACTTGACAGTAGTGGATTTGGATTTTTCAGGGTTTGGACAGTTTTAAACTCTATTTTAACCAGTACATGTAGCATAGAGATCATCACTAACTTGAGATTCCTTCTAGCCCGAGCAAATCACAGATAACCCAGATAATGGATATATGTTTCTTCTTTATAATGTATGGAATTTGAAATTCATATGAAAATAATCATTTGTGTCAGTTTCTGTTACTGGTGAAATCTAAACTGGCATCCCCTAGACAGTGGAGTCTTCAGAAAAATGTAAACTCCAGTCTTTCCACTTTTGTCATGTGTGGAACCAGTACAGAAAAGAAATGCTGAGCACAAACAGGCACTCTCTAGAAGAGGAAAAGAATTAAGATGGCAGAAATTTCAGTTTCAAAGGAATTCTTTTTCTCATTAGAAAGATCGCAGTTTTCTAAAGAACAAAAATTATTATGTTTATGTTTTATGAATTTAATGTCTAAAAATTAAAAAGGCATAAGATTTCACAAAAAGGGTGTTTTATGCTTCTAGCTTGTATGGTAGAGTATTATCTTTGAAGACAGAAAATTGCTGTAATCCTAGTCCTGTCAAGTCCAAGCTATGTTATCAGCATCAATATTCTAATACAAAAGGCATTTGATAAGAATAACATGTAATAAGTATATGGTAGTAATTGCTTGCCAAATATTAAATTTTTCCTATTCCTAATTTTTTTCCTGCGATGAATTTTGATCCAGAAGATCAAAAGAGACTGACTTATACCTTAAATATTTCAAAAACCTAAGGAGAAACTTGGATGAAGAACTAAGGATTTTTAACCAAATAAACTACAAAATTTCAAACATCTTAAAGATTTTCTTTAAGGTAGTAAAGAAATCAGAAAACCAAACTTTATTGTCATCAAGTCAATGTTTATTTAAATAATGATTGAGTAACTGTTTGTTTTCTTGGTCAATATACTGGCGTACCTGTGTGTTTGAATTTCTATTAAATTTACTCTAAAACTGTGTATCTTTCCCATATATGTTCTACCACATTTATTATAGGCTTTAGTTAAATCATTCCTATTGAGTTAAGAAACAATGTATTTTACAGAAAATACCTGTCTATTCTCCTCATGGAAGTGGCTTAAACTGTAAGGTGAAACCTCTGCCTGCGTAACCCCTCCATCAGCTTCAGACCTCTCTTCAAGCAAAAGTCAGAGTCCTGAAAATGACTTACACCTAAGGAAGTCATCCAAACCAGCTTACCTAGAACACTTGCAGTTAACACCTGCTCCCCCAGCCTATTTGTTAATAGTACCCCTCGTGTCCTCTATCACCCTATATTTATGAAGCACTCCATAACGTAGCTCCTGCAGTGTTTCAGATTTTAGCTCCCACTACTTCACCTTTGCTTTTTCTTCTCCAGAAACACAGGCTTTCCTGTCATTCCTCATGTATACCAGGAGCTGGCCAACCTCAGGGCCTTTGCATTTGTGGCTTACTCTGCCCAGAAAGATTACCTCTCTATCTGCATGGATTATTCCCTCCTTTCTGTTACGTCTTTGTTGTCCATTGTATCAGGTTCTATTCAGGAGAGAAATGCTAGGTTTAAAAGAGAGCATTTAAAAATAATTAACAAAAAATGTTAACTAAGTATAAAGATTTGTTAAATAGGTTACTGAAAAAGGTACACAGAGAATACTAACTTATGACAGAGGTGGCTATTGAAAGAAACAGTTATTATTTTGGGGCCACAGAGCAAAGAGAGAGACTGGACTGCTAAAATTTAGAAACTCAGTGGATTAGCTTTGCAAAGCTTGATCCCAGACCCTGTGGGAAGGGGCTGCTTAGCTGGTGTCAGTGTCTCAGAGCTTGGAGGGCAGGACCATGGAGTGGGTTCTGACTAAGGGTAACCCCAGGCATGCAGAGTAGAACTGCTCCATAGGATTCTCAAGGTTGTCACCTTTCAGAAGCAGATTGCCAGACCTTTCTCCTGAGGCAGCTCCAGGTGAGTTCAAATAGCTCACCCTTTAGTAACTGTCAAAGCCAAACCCACTGCCTTCAAGTCGATTCCGACTCACAGTGACCCTACAGAACAGGCTACAACTCCCCGAGTTTTGAAGGCGTGCCTGGTGGATTCCAGCTGCCAACCCTTTGGTTCACAGCTGCAGCACTTAACTGCTATGCCACCGGGGTTTCGGTAGTCAAACATTTAACAGCATTACCCAGCTGCCTTGGTATCACCAAGTGTGATACAGAGGATGAGTCTGAAACAGAGAGACAGCTATAGAATAGTTGACATAGGTATATCCTCTAAAATGTTAATACATTTAGTACTTTCTATCCTAATTTATTTTTCTCCTTAGCGCTTCTAATTTAAGTAATATATATTTTCCTTATTTGTTGTCCATTTGCTCAGTGAGAATATAAACCCCACGATGACAAGAATTTGTGTATATTTTGCTGAATGCTTCATGCAATCTAGAAAAGTTCCTAGCACTCTTAGTAGAATAATTTATGAATATTAATACAGGTAATAGTAAACAACATTTATTATAGTTACTACATATAAGAGTCTATTCTATGTACTTAATATGTATTTTTAAAGCCTGAAATAGAATTGTGTAACTGTCATGGATTGAATTGTGTCTCCTAAAAAAGAACATTCTTAGCAATTTGGGTAGGTCATGATTTTCGGTACTGTGTGATGCTCCTGTTTGTTATAAATCCTGCCTCTATGATATCAGTGAGGAGGATGGGCAGTGCTTGTGTTAGTGAGGCAGGATTCAATCTATTAGACTGTATTATGCCCTAAGGCAGTCTCTTGGGATATAAAGAAAAGGGAAGCAAGTACAGAGTTGAGGATCTTGTACCATCAGGAAAGAAGCAGTACCAGGAGCCCAGTACATCCTTTGAACCCTGGATCCGCGAGCCTCAGTGGCTGCTAGTCCAGAGGAGGATTGAGGACAAGGACCTTCCTCCACAGCCAACAGTAAAAGCCTTCCACTGGAGCTGATTTCTGGAATTTGGAATCTGAGCATACTTGACTGTGAAGAAATAAATTTCTCTTTGTTAAAGCCATCCACTGATGGTATTTCTGCTATAGCAGCACTAGATGACTGACACAAAATCAATTGATAATGTTATATCATAGATAAGCAAGCAAATACTTACAAATAGATGTTAAGTAGCTCATCCTATGTCATGTGGTAAATAAGCTGGAGGACAGGATTTGACTTAAAGCTGCTGATTGTAGAGCCTGCACTCTTATCCACTACGCTAAATTGAAAATACAAATGAATACACCAAATGTACTCTTTCGGTTTTCTACACTTTGTGAAGCATAACTATTGTATTCAAAACCATTATGTTATGTCAATTATCTGAGGCAGGTTAATGATTAAGAAGAAATATCATTGAACTTCTCTTTAAAAGTTTAGCCTTAGAACGAAGGCAAAATATAATTGGCAGTAGTGTGTCCTCTGGAACATGTTATTAACTTTAATGGAAGCAGATTTCTCCAGGCTTATGTAGGCTTTTCAGAGTCAAAATTTCTTTGGTACTAGCCCTCGCTTAGTTGAGTAAAACAAGAATTTCACTAAACAGCAATAGTCGCCTTCATTAACGTGGTGTCAAATTGGGTGCCTTATCAGCTCAGACTGCTCAGTATGGTGCATCAGAAAGAAAAAAAATCTTCTTCTGACCCAAACCTCTATTTTTCTTGTGATTAATATTTTATTAAGCATCAATAAATACAAAAAAAAAAGAGTGCCTAAAAGGGATACAATAACATTCATCTCCACAGTCACAGAGGGAGACAATCTTTCTTGATACACAGCATATATGCACTACTGTAATGTTTATCTTGGAGATTTTTTCCCCCCTTCAGATTTTAAAACTGTCTTAGAACAAAGGATTTATTTAAAGAGACAGTACATTTTATTTAAAGAGACAGTACATTTTATTAACCGAATAGAGAAAATGAGTGTCAAAGGAGGTGAAGCTGAGTCGATATTTGTGGAGTAAACCAGGTGACACCAAACTTGTCAGGATGCAGATGGGATGAAAGGTGACAGAGGGGTCTCTACTGTGGCTCTGTGCTGCCTTTGTACGCGTCACTGATGCATGCTTTCAACATCTTCATTTATATCTGCGGGATTTCTCCAGGCCACGGAAATTTTTATAATTGATTTTGCATTTAGAAATTAGAGAATCACAGGTGGTTGCAACCATCTTAGTAGTAATTGTTGTTGATAATTGTTGAGTTATTAGGTCAGCCGCATCTCATGGTGACTTTACGGGTAACAGAGGAAAATGTTGCCTAGGCTTGTTCCACCTTCCTGGTCCATGGTATGTTCAAATCCGTTCTTCTGTCCATCCCTCTCATTGAGGGTTTCCTTGTCTTCACTGGCCCGCCGCTTCCTTACGGACCATAATATCCTTCTCCTTCAATGGGCCCCTTCTGATGATATAACTGAAGCAAGAAAGTCCAAGTCTCAGACAATGTTCTGTGATCTATAGGGTTTTCATTGGCTAGTTCTCCAAAGCATTGCTATCTTATCCGGCCGTCCTTCCTTCCTAGTCTGTCTGACCTTGGGAGCTCTGCTGAAACCTGCTCATCATGAGTCACCCAGCTGGTATTTGAAATACCAGTGGCATAGCTTCCAGCATCACGGCAACAAACAAGTCATCACAGTACAGCAAACCGACAGAGCGGTGGTTGTTAGTAATTGTAGCACCTCTTCATTGAGAAGGAAACCTTGGTGGCATAGTGGTTAGGTGATACTGCTGCTAACCAAAAGGTAGAGAGTACGAATATACTATGCACACCTTGGAAACTTTATGGGGCAGTTCCACTCTGACCTATAGGGGTGCCATGGGTTGGAATCTGCTGGCTGGCAGTGGGTTTGGTTTGGGTTTACTGTTCGTTTAGTATGCGAGCATTATGTGTAAACTTCACAAAGCATGTAAACTGCATATTCTTACCTTTGCTGGAGAAAACAAGGTACAGGTTCAGGAAGATTAAGTAAAAGACCAAGATCATAAAGGTAATTGATAGTAGAGGATGGGAAGCAGGTGTGGATGACTTCATGGCTTACTTGTAACCTCTGTATCTAAGTCACAAACCCTAGGTCTTATAGCTAGAGAGTAAGAGAGAGAACAAAGACAGAGATTTCTCATAATTCTCTTATTTAGTAATGCCTTATTGTTTTTCTACTAAAATATTCAATATTACTTATATTAAAACTTTTCCTTGTAAATAGGGATTATTCTGTGTTGCAAATCAAGCATAAAGAAGCTTGATGACAGAGGAGCTGCGAGGAATCCTATTTGTGGCCACTCTGTGTTTGTTGTGAGGGTTAGCCAACACAGCTCAGCCTGGATGCTTTCTCCTACATCCCCTGTCAGCAATCCAGAAATGGGGGTATGTCTTATCAAAAGTAGTGAACCTCAAAAATAGTGAGCCGTATGAATCTGCACAGTTTGGTTTTAATAAGACTCCTAAAGACTAAGCAGTAGTCTTTAGGATGGTACACTTGGCTGCTACCTGAAAGGTTGGTGGTTCAAGTCCACCCAGAGGCAGCTAGGAAGAAAGGCCTGATGATCTACTTCCAAAAGAATCAGCCATTGAAAACCCCATGGAGCGCAGTTCCATTCTGACACAGATGGGGTTGCCTGGGTCAGAGTCAACTCAACAGCAACTGTTTTATTATTCTTTTCCCCAATTGTCTGTCATGGTTTCTGGCCTTGATGTTTGGTTGTTTTGTAAGTTGCCTACCACTGTTGTCTTAATTTTAAAAATAAATCAAGCGACTAGAGTATGGTGACTCTTGTAACTTTCTTGAGATTGGGAGAGTTTAACATTCCCGTAATATACTGAACTTATTTTTATCATGAGAATATAGTTTAACATAGTTTAAGTAATGAGACTGCAAAACCCTCTAAGAAATATAGGTGCCTAACTGTTTACGGAAAGCAGATTCTTGACTCTTGAGGTGGATCATCTCCTGAAAGCATGTTTACAAGCTTGATAAACATTGTCTGATGGCAGTATCATGAACGTTTAAGACAGAATGCTATGGAGCATGAATTTCGGATAATGTTCATTATAATTTCTAATGAAGTATTTCAAATGCAATCTGTTACAAGAAACAAACTTGGCAATCTATATGATATCTAGTGTCCTCTCACAGCAGGATGCACTTATAGGCCTTTTGCATTCATTAAGTACAGACTTTAGTCCCATGTGGAGAAAAAATGTGATGCTGAATTATCTATTCATCTATGCCACTGTCCCCTACAACCCAGAATTTTGTTAATGTTTTTGAAATTCGATGAGCTTAAACCTTCAAATCAATATTTGAGTGAGTTTCACTGCTATTCTTTTAAATTGCATTTTGGACATTTCACATTCCTTTGGCCAACACCATATCTCTACCGTGTGCAAGACAGGAAATACTGAAAACTTGTGAAACCACCACTATTAGAATTACATTGAAGCTATTTCCTCATGAATGTGGCATCTTGTTTGGTAGATACAATGTCACAATTTCAAACAGCACTGTTTAAGTTATGATTCATTTTTTACAATAATTAGGATGATTTCTATATGTGTATTTGGACAATTCATCAGAACAAAAAAGTAAATAAAAAGATGTCTCTCAAAAATGTTAATATTTTGTAACCGTGCAGACAGTTCAGTCAGTGCTTCAGCTCTCTGGGGGATAATGGTGCCATTGTAAGTTTATGAACAAGGGTACCAATACATATTCTTCAATAAATTGTTGGCTATTTCATGTTGCCATGGCTGATTCTCTACCTTCTGCCTGATGCTGTTTGGATAGATAGTTTCTTCAATGGACCAGAAAGCATAAATTCGAAATATATTGGGCAAATTGTTCAAGGTGTCTTGTTTCCAAGAAAGAATAATTCCTCTGTTAATATTTTATAGCTTTATGCTAATGAGGAGAGTCTTCAGTTACCATCTTCAGCTAGCAAGAGAGCAGTTTGGGCCATAAAGTAGAAGTAACTTTGTAACTGGGAGAAGTAAAGACTGAAATCTTCTTGGCTGGGATGTTGTGAGCTTTTCAATGTTTTCAGACTCTGCTAATAAGGCATTTCACTTGGTTATCAATCTACTTGGCCTCAGTAGCTGAAGGCTTGATTCTTAAAACCTAAAAATCTTCCTTAGTTAAAGGGAGAGACGGGATGAGGCCAGGGAACATTAAAGGAAGCAGTACAAATGAGCTCTGTTAGCAATGATCAAAAGCAAAATGGGAAGAAATGCTAGCAGGAAGAGAAGGGTTATCTTTTTCTAACTCAGGCTAATGATTTTTGCTTCCTTAGATTCAGCTAAGGACCTCACCTCAAAGTCCCTGAGGGATGTTTTTTCTTTCCGTTTGAGGTTATGGATTGAATTGTGTCCCCGTAAAATATGTGTTGTAAATTTAAACTTTTATACTTATGGTTATAATCCCATTTGGAAATAGGTTGTCTTTGTTACGTTAATGAGGCAGAGTTAGTGTAGGGTATATCTTGAGTCAATCTTCTTCGAGATATAAAAGAGATTAAACAAGCTGGCATAGCCGAGATAGGGGAAGATTGATGCCATACCACATGGAGATCTCCAAGGAAGCAGGGATCAGAAACTGAAGAGAAAAGGACCTTCCTCCAGAGCCAATAGAGAGAGAAAACCCTTCCAGCTGAATTGAGACTTCTAGTCTCCTAAACTATGAGAGAATAAATATTTGTTAAAGCCAGTGGCACTAAAATTAACCAGCACAAGCCTTTTCATCTATAGGAGGAAACGCTATGGAGCAGTTCTCTGTCCTACAGGGTGGCTATAAGTTAGAATTAACTTGCTAACAATGAGTTTGGTTTGGGGGGCATGACAGGAGGAAGGAGGCCTGGTATCATAATGGTTAAGGGTTTGTCTACTAACTGAAAAACTGGTGGTTAGAACTCACTTGGTAGCTTCATGGAGGAAAGACCTGGTGATCTTCTCCTGTAAAAGGTGTTGTTGAGTTCATTCTAACTGACTGCAACCCCGCGTTCAGCAGAATAAAATGCTGTTCTACCCTGTACCGTCCTCACAATCATCACTGTGTTTAAGCTCATTATTCCAGCCACTGTGTCAGTCTATCTCTCTGAGGGTCTTTCTCCTCTTCACTTACACTTTAATTTACCAAGCATGCTATCTTCTTTGGGACCTGGTCCTTCCTGATAATGTGTCTGAAGTAAGTGAGACAAAGTCTCACAATCTTTTTTGCTATGGCTTTGCTTCTTCTAAGACAGATTGGTCCATTCTTCTGTCAGTTCGTGGTCTTTTCAACATTCTTTGCTAACCGAATAGTTCAAATATAGGCTGCAACTGAGAAAACTCAATGGGACAGTTTTTCTTGGTTGCATGAGGCCCCTATGAGTCGGAATTGACTCAACAGCACCTACCAGTGATGACATGGAAGCAGGAGGTTAGAGCTGCTCCATTTCCTTGACCTCTAACGTGATTTCATAGTTCCTTGGAATCATAATACCCTATGAATGGTATTATGGCACTTGAGTGGTTTACTTATTTATATCTTAAGTAGTTTATGTGGCTTAAGTTTGCTAGCTCTGCAGCATGAAGTGATAGTGTACATTCCATTTAAGCAAAGACTTCCATGCTTGTCAAAATGGTAGTAACTCTATAGCAATCTTTGTCAATCTTGTGAACCATGTAACTGATACACCTGTCACTGGTCACAGTCACATGAAATGTGAATGTTGCTCTTTTCTCATTGACTTACATGTTCCAATCACGACCTTCAGGAGAACTAATGTGATGTCATTTTCACATGTTAGGCTTTTGCCTTGAAAGTACACTCAGGCAAAGAATTGGTGTTGCATTTTTAAAAACTAATACTTGCATATTTTCTTCCAAATCATCTTGGGAGATGTTAGTAATTACATTGCGTGATATAAACATAATTGTACTTGGGGTAAAAGATGCTGATATTAACAACATATTGAATGTAAAGCTATAGAAACTGCTATGACAATGATTTATACAAAGTAGAATAATGATCATATGGGAATTCGTTAAACTGAATTTGTTTATGTTTGGAAATTCTTTGTTTATTTGATTTTGTTTAAGTTCTGTAACAGTGGGTTTTTAAATTGAGGCAAATGGATCTGTGAAGGTAGGCTGGGACTTTCCAAATGGCACACGAACAAGGGAAGTTTGAAGGAAACACATTTATACCAAATTGATATTATATGGTGAACATATGCATATACATCTGTACAGTTTCATGTAAATAATATGTCTTTTAGAAGTCTCCTTGATGCATTTAAGCACTGGGATAGTAACTCCAAGACTAGTGGTTTGAACGCCCCCTAGAGGCACCTGAGAAGAATAGCCTGCTGATCTACTGAAAAGTCAGTCGTGACTATGTTACGGAGTACAGTTGTACTCTGGCATATGTGGGCTTCCCATGAGTTAGAATAGACCCATGAGCCAGTGCTTACTGTTAGTCCATTATTTTATCTTTACACAGATACAAGAACAGGTGATAATTACACCTGTTTTATTCTTTTATTGTTCTCTAGGATTGAAGTAGCAGGCAAGGATCTAAGACAGACAGTGAACATGTTAATTTCTTATTGAACATACTTACCTCAGACGTAGAAAAGCATTTTTATAAAGCATTAAGCCTTTTTTTTTTGAGATTGAGGTCATTTTAATGGCAATATATGACATTAGGTAAGGAAAGTCTTCTTCAAGAAATTTGCCCAGGTTGTGGTGTGAGTAGGAGGAAGTTTGGCCAAGTTATTGCAGCAGTTATTTTCACAGCTTTCATGTCCCTCTGTGGATGTCATGCTGACTAAAAGACATACACCAGGCAGAACGAGAGTTATCACCTTGTTTGCTGTTGCAGCACAGAAACGCCTTTAAAACGATCACTGTCCAGTCGTTTTCTTGGTGAGGAGGTCTACAATCTATGTCCCATGGGTTACGGTAAGTAACAAGGTGATTTGACTGCATTGGGATATGGACCCAGAGGTGGGTATTAAGTGGGTTCCAAAGAGGAGCCCAAAGTCAGGGAGAGGAGAGTGTGGGTGCCTGATGATAACAGCAAGGTACGTGCTTTGGAGGGAATTGGGTGCTGAAACTTATAGTACTGAGGTCTACAAGGTGTCCACAAGCACAAGGAAAAGCCATTGACAGCAGAAGTCATTAGCAACAGGAGATGGGAACAGCAGGACCTTGAGATGTAGTTTGCAGTGGACAAGAGGAGGGCATTCTGAGCAAACATCTCATACCTTACCTGCCCACAGCCTGGCGATCACCAGGTCTGGTGACCCGTGTAATCAGTAAGCTCCATCCGTTTAAAAGCCTTGGGTGGAGACAGCTGTCGTCAGGAAGTTTTCTTCCAAATACTTAACTAAGAGTCCGAGAGTTGTTTGGTTGTTTCTTTACATTTATACAGTTGACGTTGTTAGCTGTTGTCAGTTCGTTTTTCAGCTCATAGTAATCACATGTGACGGAGCAGAACTGCCTTGCAGTGTCCCCTAGGCAGTACGCTTCATGGGAGCAGATTACCAGGTCTTCCTCCTGCGGGGCCACTGGCTGAGTTTAAACAACCAATCTTTTAGTTAGCAGTGAGCATTTAAACACTGCACCACCAGGGATCCTTATTTATATATCAATGACTTTTTGATTAAGCATGATGTGCCTCAAGAACTTTGGGGTCGTTGGGACTCAGTTATAGAAAGTTGAAATGATTTAGAATTTCCGGTAGTTAAAGTCTCTGGGAAATTCTGGTGTGAAAATTCAATGTTTTTGTTTCTCGTGTAGAGCAATGTTGATCACAGAGATAGAAGGTGGGAGAAACACAATGACCCTCCGTGGAAACAAACTGTGCTTTGTTTATTTCTACGTGAAAGATCACAATTTTATGTCTTCAGATCAAAAGTCCTCCACAAAATCAGATTCACATATCAAACTACTCAACATCTTCATGTGTATATTTTTTGTGAGTTGATTTGAGACCCTCAAAAGATATATCCAAGTCCCAACCCCTAATATATGTGAATATGATTCTATTTAAAAGTAGGATCTTTGCAGATGTCATTAGTTTACATGAAGTCCCAATGAGGAAGAGCAGGCTGTAACCAATATTATTAAAATAAGAAGAATTCCAGACACAAATTCAGAAAGAAAACAGCCATGCAAAGACAGACTCTAGAATGTGGGAGCCATGAACTGAGGAATATTAAGAATGGCCAGACTCCACAGAAGCTAGGAAGAGGCAAGGAGAAACTTTATCAAGAATCTTACAGCAAGCACAGCCCTACTGACACCTTGATCTCGAACTTCTGGTCTAGAGAAATACATTATACTTTGACTTCTCGAGCTGCCCTTTGAAATCTTCTGTTCAGCTCTTCATCCTTTTGTCCATTTGTTTTGGCTACTCTCCATTCAAGAGCAAGTTTCAGAGCTTTGTGTTACACAGACTTTAGTCTTTCTTTTTTCATTTTTTAAATGACTTTTTGCTTTCTTCATGTATAATGTCTTTGATGTCACCCCACAACTTGTCTGGTCTTTGGGGTCCTTATGGTTCGATGAATCAAATCTATTCTTGAGCCAGCCAAGTGCCATCGAGTCTCTAAATATAGGTTGGATATACTTGGCTTGGCTATACTTGGTGTACTTGGGCTCTCATGACCTTGTTTTGATTTTCCTCTGCTCACCCTGAACTTGCCTATGAATAATTGATAGTCTGTTTGGCAGTCAGTCCTTGACTTTGTTCTGACTGATGATATTGAGCTGCTTCATCATCTTTCCACAGATGTAGTTGACTTAATTTCTGTGAATTCCATCTAATGAAGTCGATATGTAAAGTCAACGTTTATGTTGATGAAAAAGGTATTTCCAGTGAATAATTCATTGATCTTTCAAAATTCTACCTTGTTATCTCCGTCATTGTCTTCATCACCAAGCCTGTGGTTTCCAACTACTAAACCTTTTTCTTTGTTTCTAGCTTTTGCATTCCAAACTTTAATAGTTATGAATGCATCTTGATTGCATGTTTGATCAGTTTCAGACTGTTGGTAACAATCTTTAATTTCTTCATCTTTAGCATTAGTGGTTGGTGCGCGAATTTGAGTAATAGTTGCAGTAACTGGTCTTTTTTGTAGTATATGGATATTATCCCACCACTGACAGCATACTTCAGGATAGATCCTGAAATGTTGTTTTTAATAACGAATGTGACACCATTCCTCTTCAATTTGTCATTCCCAGCATAGTAGACATATATGATTGTCTGATTCAAAGTTACAAGTACCAGTCCATTTCAGCTCACTAATGCTTAGAATATCAATCTTCCAGTGTTTCCTTTCAGTTTTGACAACGTCCCATTTTCCTTGATTCATGCTTCATGACTTCCACATTCCAGTTACTAATGGATATTTGCAATTGTTTCTTCTCATTCTGAGTCGTGCTGTGTCAGCAAGTGGAGATCTTTAAGACTCACTCAGTCTACATCATTAACATCAACTTTAAGCAGGAAACTGTTTCCCAGTCACATTTTGAGCACCTTCAAACTAGTGTCCCCATGGGTTCGATCAACTCAGTTGATCCTCAGTTCCAACTTGAGGAACTCATCTTCTAGCACTATATCAGACAATGTTTCACTGCTGTTTTAAAGGTTTTCCACTAGAGAATTCCTTCAGAAGTAGATCACCAGGTCCTTCTTCCTAGTATCTCTAAAATGTTAAAAGTAAATGTGCAAAGACCTGGAGTTAGAAAAATGAAAGGAAAGAATCCACTTGGCATCTCTCAAGCTGAAAGAACAGAAGAAAAAATTCAAGCTAAATTGTGAAGGAATTCTGTAGGCAAAATATTGAACAACACAGAATGTAACAAAATAAGATGGAAAGAATGCAGAGTCATGGTATGAGAAAGAGTTGATTGACGTTTAAATCTTTCAGAAGGTAGCATATGATCAGAAACCTGTACTGAAAGAGCCACATATACTACAGACTACATCATCATAAGGCTAGGAGAATCAGATGGTGCCCAGCAACTACCAAAGTAGGGTGCAGAACTTGAACTTTAGTAAAAAGATCAGGCTTCATGGTCTGCCTGACCAGAGGCTTCCCAGAGGACATGGCCCTCCGACTCTGTGTTAGCCCAGAACTGAAACCATTCTAGAAGCCATCTCCTTATACAAAGACTGGACTGGTATATAAGATATAAAGTGATGCTAGTGAAGAGGATGCTTCTTTGCTTGGGGAGATACATCAGACTAACTGGGCAGACTTTATCTGGAGGTGAGATGAGAAGACAGGGGGACAGGAAGTAGTTAAATGGACATGGGTAGTATTGGATGGAGGGGAGAAGAGTGCTGTCACTGTGTGTGAGACAGCAGCTAGTGTCTGCCGCTAGCAAAGCATTTGTAGGTTCTTGTATGAGAAACTGACTGTAATTTAAACTGTAACTTACAATGCAGGGGAAATAACAAAACTAGGGTATCAAAGGAGAAGTCCAAGCTGCACTGAAGGCATTGGTGAAAAACAAGGCTCCAGAACTTGATGGCATATCAACTGACATGTTTCAAAACATGTTTCAAAAACAGGCTCACTTGTCTGTGCCAGGAAATTTGGTAGACAGCTGCTAGACCAACCAACTGAATAGATCCATTTTTATGCCCATTCTAAATAAAGATGATCCAAAAGAATGCAGAAATTATCAAACAGTATCATTAAACAGCAACATTAAAAAAGTGGTTGCATCTCTACCTTGACAGGGAAGTGCCAGAAATTCAAGCCAGATTCAGAAGAGGATGTAGAACAAGGGATGTCATTATTGATGTCAGGTGGATCCTGGTTGAAAGCGGAAAATACCAGGAAGATGCTTACCTGTGTTTTATTGATTATGCATAGGTCGATTCGACTGTGTGGATCATAAAAATTTATGGAGATCATTGGTAAAAGTGAGAATGCCAGAACACTAAATTGTGCTCATGCAAAATATAGATCAAGATGCAGTCACTCATATAGAACCAGGGGATACTGTGTGGTTTAAAATCAGGAAAGGTTTTTATCAGGCTTGTATTCTTTCACTGTAATTATACAATCTGTGTGCTGAGCAAATAAACTTAAAAGCTGGACAATATAAAGAATGTGGCATCAGGATCAGAAGAAGACTATTAACCTGAAATATGCAGGTGACACAACCTTGTTTGCTGAAAGTGAAGAGGATTTGAAGCACTTACTGAGGAAAATCGAAGACTACAGTCTTCAGGATTAAGGAAAATAAAAATCCTCACAACTGGACCAATAAGAAATACTATGAAAGATGGAAAAAAAATTGATGTTGTCAAGGATTCTTTACTTGAATCCATAATCAATGCTCATGGAAATAGCATTAAAAAAATCAAATGATGTATTACATTGGGTGAATCAGTTGCAAAAGACTGTTTTAAAGCATTCAAAAGGAAAGATGTTAGTTTGAGGATCGAGGTTTGTCTCACCCAAGCCATGGTATTTTTCAGTTGCTTCATATGCACAGGAGAGCTGAAAAATTAATAAGGGAGACCAAAGAAAAATTGATGCCTTTGAAATAGAATTATGATGTTGGAAAACTATGCTGAATATGCCATGGACTGCCAGAAGAACAAACATATCTGTCTTGAAGTACAGCTAGAATACTCCTTAGAAGTGAAGATGATGAGATTTTTGTCTCGCTTACTTAGGACATACTATCAGGAAGGACTAACCCTTGGAAAATGACAGCATGCTTGATAAAGTGGATGATCATCAGCAAAGGGAAGACTCTCTATGAGAAGGACTGACATAGCGGCTCAGAGTATGGACTCAAAAAGAAATGCTTGTGAGGATGGTACAGGACGGGGCAGTGTTCTGTTCTGTTGTACATTGGATTGCTATGAATCAGAAGGGACTTGATGACATCTAACAAAAACAACAAGCCTCCAGAACTGGAAAAGAATAAATTTATATCATTTTTAGCTCCTCAGCTTCTGGTACTTTGCTATGACAGCCCTAGAAATCCAACATACATACCTGAAAGTTGCCTCAAGTTTAACAAAGCCAGCACTGACCTCAGCTACTTTTTGATTTCCCCCACATTCCTTCTGTTGCCCATTTTCCCCTCCAGGCTGGAATACATACTTGATGTCAGCCTCAATTCATCTGTAAAAAATCAAATGGCAGTGTGCTAATCTGAAATTGGTAAAATTTCAGTACACAGACTGTGTATTCAGAGTCATACAATGAATAATAGAGACAAAGCTGCATGTTTTCTTTTTTCAGTGAACAAAACAAAACATAGTTGAATGCTGCATATAAGCGACGCTAACGTGTAGCACGTATGGGTCAAATAACGTACAGCTACAACGAGATCAGAAGGAAGTTAGTGCTTTCTCTTAGGAATAAACCAAAAGGATATGGGGTGAAGCTGCACGAGTATCTGTATTTGTTTCTTTTTATTAAGTGATAGAGCACGAAAGCAAAAACTGCTGAAAGTTAATACATTCTCTGTTTAATAAGTTGGCATATTTTAGCTAAAATACTTTTCTATATGTTTAACATTTTTCAGAATGTGAAAATAAGCACAAGTGCACAAGGCACACTTAAACCAGTACCACTTATTTACACAATTTTTTCGAGGTTTATCCTTTGTGACACATTTCTTTTTGTGCCAAGAACTGCACAAAACACTTTATGTAAGTTATCTCTTTTTATGACCACAACATTCCTATGAAGTATGTCCAATTATGATCTCATTTTAAGGTTCAGAAATTTCAAATAATTTGGGGAAAGTCGAATGGCTTTTAAGTTTCTGAATTAAGATTGAAACTCAAGTCTGTTTAGCTCTTAACCCTGGGCTGTTAACCTCCATGCTAGGCTGGCTCAGTGTCACTACAATTTATGTGCAATAACAGTCAACAAAGTGGTCTTCAGAGTGGCAAACGCTAAGAGGGCAGTGATAGTGACAGGCATAGATTCTTCTTGATGAAACCATCTAATACATCACTGGAAGGGTGTCATAAATCACAAGTAAATTGTGTTTTCAATGAAACAGAATAGTGTGGTGAATAATAAAGAGAAAATAAGAAACTGAATTTTCTCTATGGTCATACGTTGTTTGCTTATATGCAAACAATTATTAAGACATGAATGGCCATGTATACTGCCTACACAAATCTTCAGGGGCAGATTTTTATGTTACTAGTGGGCATATCAAGGCCAGTAGAGTACATATGTTCTCTATATAATTACAGCTTATTGTATTTTTAAATGTTTTAAAATGATTAATAATTAGTTTTATAAAGTAAAAAAAAAAGGAATATAATTTCCATTGATATTTCTGTTAATAAGTTATTTTATTTCTCTCTCAGGATGGAATTTTTTAAATAGTTTTGACATTCTTTTCATTCTTTAAAAAATGTGTTTTGCATCTATTCCCTTCTTTCCATATCAATTCAGTTCCTACTTAATTTTAATTATGTAACAATACACACTCATTTGTCAGTCTGCATCTCATCTCTCTCCAGTCCAAACACTATAAAGCATGTCTTCCACATCTTTGCTGAGTAGTATTCCCTTGAATGAATATGCCATAATTCGTTTATTCATTCACATGTTGATAGACACTTTTTTCTTCTTCAGTTTTTGACTAGATTATGAACATGTGTACATAAGTCCTCGGATTGGTGTGCACTTTCTTTTCTCATGGTCTGGTATCTAGTAAGGAAGGAGCTAGATCATATAGTAGCTGATGCTTCATCTTTCAAAAAAGTGGACCACCTTGTTTCTAGAACTCCTTGGATCATTTTACCTTCTCATCACTAAGAGTGCTGATTCTATGATCAGTCTTTTAATTTCTTGCCTTTTTAGGGATGTATATCTCACTGTGGAAACCCTGGTGGCATAATGGGTAAATCCTATAACTACTTAACAGAAAAAGCCAGCAATTTTAAATCTGCCAGGTGCTCCTTGGAAAGTCGATGGTACTGTCCTACTGTGTCCTATAAGGTCGCTATGTGTCAGAATTGACTCAGTGGCAGTGGGTTTATATCTCATTGTGGTCTGAATTTTCCATCTTGCAGACAGAAAATATTGTTCATTTTTTCATATTCTTAAGTAACATTCATATATCCTCTTTAGTGAAGTGTCTGTTCAAATCTTTCGCTCACTTTTTTTGTTGGGCTGTTTGTTTTCTTATTATCATGTTTTGATAAAGAAAAATTCAAGATCATGAAGATATTCTCCTACATATTTGTGTTTACTTTGAAAACTTTAGAGTTTAAAGTTAGGTTTATGTCTATTTTGAGGAACTGTGTGTGTTTCTAGGTATGAATTATAATTCTTTGGCATGTTGTTATGGAATTGTTCTGGCAACATACATCAGAAAGACTATACTTTCTCCTCTCAACTGTTTTTTTATTTTAAACAATATTTTGTCCACACGTGTGGGTTTGTTTTGAATTCTATTCTTTATCTATAAATATGTTTATGTTATTTTCAGTAACACATTGTCTTGATAACCGTAGCTTTAAAATAAATCTTGAAATCAGGTAGTGTTGGCCTTCCGACTTGATTCTTTTTGCTGAAAGTTGTTTCCATTCTAATTCCTTTGTAAATACATGTGAATTTTATAATCATGTTATCAATTTCTAATAAAGAAAAACAGTTCTGGGATTTTGATTGAGATTACATTAAATCTATAGATCACTTTGTGGAGAATTGGCATCTTAACAACAATGGTTCTTCCGCCCCTGAAATGAAAATGTTACATGATGAATCACTTTTGTGTGGCCTTTCTTGATGTGGTCTTGTAATTCTTACTCAAATGATTGGTCATGACTGTGCATGCAGGGTAATTGTGGCCCACTAAGGGAACCGGCCAGTTTTGCCATGCCACTGGGCTTGAGGTGAACCATCCCACAAGTGGGAAAGAAAAGATAATACCATCACCAAAGAAGGAGAGCCAAGAGTGGATTATCTCCTTTGGACCCAGAATTCCTACCCTAAGAAGCTTCTGAAACTAGAAGACTGAGTGACAGAGAGTGTTATAACACACAATGGTAAGAATCATTGGCAGAAAAATTGCAGGAGGCAAGAATGGCAGGAAAGACAGAACAGTAGGTTCCCAGCCCACTGAGTAGGATACAGGAATGCCTGGGGTCTGAGGCTTACTGGCAGAGCTTAAAGAGTTTCATAACATTTGCTTGACCAGGGCAGCTGCCAAAGGCTAGGAGAGACTTGCCTTCAATCATGGCTAGGAAGACACTGTCCTAATGGAAGAACTGCATCCTGTGTGTTCCTGAACTTGAAATGTAATCTGTAAGTTCCCTTACAGGCCCTGTAATTCTGAATATTGTCTGTGAGTTCTACATAGCCCTTGCAGAGCATTACTGAATCAGGCAGAGAAGAAGAGGGTGCAGTGGGAGGAAGAGTTGGTGCTAGAATTGGTAGAGATAGTGGAGAGAGAAGGCTTTCCTGACTTCTGCCTCATAGCAATCAGCCTTCTTTCCTTTTGTGAACTTAGAAGAGGTCAGATACCACCCCAGCACCATTTTTATTAAAGATAGATAGATAGACAGATAGATAGATAGAATTTGGTAAATATGCAATATTTTATAGTTTTTGACTTACATGTATTTCACATATTTTCACAGATTCATCTTTTGGTATTTTTTGATGTTACTATAAACAAGATTTTTATCTTTTAATTTCCAGTTTCTTGATGCTTGTATATAAATATGCAATTGAATTTTATCTATATATCTCTCTACATATCTTGTATCCTGAAACCTTGATAAACTATTTCATTTACTGGTTTTGCTGGACTATCTACACAGGCAATTATTCCATCTGCAAATAAAGACTGTTTCAATAGTTTCTCTAATCTGGATAATATTTTCTTTTTGTTTTATTGCACTGGCTGAACTTCCTGTACAATGAATACTTTTGACAGTGTAAGTTTAGAGAGAAAATCCTTGTCTTGTTTTTCATCTTAGAATTCAGTTTTTCATCATTAAGTATAGGTTTAACTGCAGTTTTTGCACAAAATCCTCATCAGGTTAGGAGTAATCCTAGTTTGCTAAGAGTCTTTTTATTTTCTACCTTTTAAATTGGGAGTAGCCTGTGGTTTGTTTTTTTTGTTTTTTTTGACAAACATTTTTATGAATCTATTGAGATGACAAAGTCATTTATTTTTTTATTTTAAAAGGGTGTTTTGGGTTTATCTTTTTCCCTGACAATGACCTGTTTAAGTCCTACCTGCTGTAGCTTTGAATGTGGCTTAAATTTGAGACAGTGTCTTTGAGGATGTAATTTGTTAAGCTCACCTAAGGTGTTGCTGGAGTAGGTTGAGTCCTAATGCAGGCTCACTGGTGTCCTCAGAAAAAGAGAGGAGACACAGCAAGACAGACATATCCAGGAGAACACCAGGTGAAGATGGAGAGAGGTCAAAGTGATGCCACTACAAGCCAAGTAACGCCTAGGATTGCTGGAGGTCACCAGGACCTAAGAGGGAGGCATGGGACAGATTCCTACTCAAAGTCCCCAGAATGAATCATTCTTGCTGAGACTCTGATTTCAAACTCCTTGCCTTCGGATCTGTGAGAGGATAAATGTGCATTATTTTAAGTGAGTTTGTGGTATTTGTCACTCTAGCCTCAGGACACTAGCATAGATGGTGAATTACACTGGTTTATTTTTGCATGTTAAAATAACCTTGTATTTATTGGATAAGCCCTGTCTGGTAATGACTTATTATCCTTTAAATACACTGCCTGATTATATTTGCTACAATTTTATTTAGGTATTTTTCCATGTATTTCTCTGAAAAATATTATTCTGTAGTTCTTTGTTCTTTTAATGTCTTTGTTTGGTCTTAGTAATGCTGGCCTCCTCTTTGTTTTTCTAAAAGACTTTTATAAAGTTCAATGCTATTGAAAATGCCATTGAATTTTGGTAGATGTTCAGTAGTTGTTTGACAGTGTATAATACTGAAGCAATCTGGGCCTTGAATTTTTTTTGTATGTGTGGCTGGCTTTTAAGTATAACATTTAAAAAATAAATGACTTTATCATCTCAATAGATTGATAAAAATGTTTGTCAAAAAAAACAAAAAACAAACTACAGACTACTCCCAATTTAAAAGGTAGAAAATAAAAAGACTCTTAGCAAACTAGGATTACTCCTAACCTGATGAGGATTTTGTGCAAAAACTGCAGTTAAACCTATACTTAATGATGAAAAACTGAATTCTAAGATGAAGAACAAGACAAGGATTTTCTCTCTAAACTTATAGTGTCAAAAGTATTCATCGTACAGAAAGTTCAGCCAGCGCAATAAAACAAAAAGAAAATATTATCCAGATTAGAGAAACTATTGAAACAGTCTTTATTTGCAGATGGAATAATTGCCTGTGTAGATAATCCAGCAAAACTAGTAAACGAAATAGTTTATCAAGATTTCATGATACAAGATATGTAGAGAGATATATAGATAAAATTCAATTGCATATTTATATACAAGCATCAAGAAACTGGAAATTAAAAGATAAAAATCTTGTTTATAGCAACATCAGAAAATACCAAAAGATGAATCTGTGAAAATATGTGAAATACATGTAAGTCAAAAACTATAAAATATTGCATATTTACCAAATTCTATCTATCTATCTGTCTATCTATCTATCTTTAATAAAAATGGTGCTGGGGTGGTATCTGACCTCTTCTAAGTTCACAAAAGGAAAGAAGGCTGATTGCTATGAGGCAGAAGTCAGGAAAGCCTTCTCTCTCCACTATCTCTACCAATTCTAGCACCAACTCTTCCTCCCACTGCACCCTCTTCTTCTCTGCCTGATTCAGTAATTCTCTGCAAGGGCTATGTAGAACTCACAGACAATATTCAGAATTACAGGGCCTGTAAGGGAACTTACAGATTACATTTCAAGTTCAGGAACACACAGGATGCAGTTCTTCCATTAGGACAGTGTCTTCCTAGCCATGATTGAAGGCAAGTCTCTCCTAGCCTTTGGCAGCTGCCCTGGTCAAGCAAATGTTATGAAACTCTTTAAGCTCTGCCAGTAAGCCTCAGACCCCAGGCATTCCTGTATCCTACTCAGTGGGCTGGGAACCTACTGTTCTGTCTTTCCTGCCATTCTTGCCTCCTGCAATTTTTCTGCCAATGATTCTTACCATCGTGTGTTATAACACTCTCTGTCACTCAGTCTTCTAGTTTCAGAAGCTTCTTAGGGTAGGAATTCTGGGTCCAAAGGAGATGATCCACTCTTGGCTCTCCTTCTTTGGTGATGGTATTATCTTTTCTTTCCCACTTGTGGGATGGTTCACCTCAAGCCCAGTGGCATGGCAAAACTGGCCGGTTCCCTTAGTGGGCCACAATTACCCTGCATGCACAGTCATAACATTTATTTATTTAATAAATAATAGGACAATTCAGAACCTGTTTCTTCTCTAGTAAGCTTTGGTTGTTTGGGTTTTCTAACAAAATTGTGCAGTCATCTAATTATCAAATGTATTGGCATAACATTCTCTTTTAATCTTTTTAATGTCTCTAGAATCTGTAATGATGTCAGCTCTCCTATACTAGATATTGTTAATTTGTGTTTTCTCCATTTTTTTCTCCCTGATCAGCATATCAGGAAATGTTTATTAATCTCAATCATTTCATATAATCAGCTTTTCTCTATCTTGTTCTAGTTAATTATTTTTAGTTTCCTCTACTAATTTTTCACTTAACTTCCATGTTCATGTATTTCCAATTTGATTTACATTTATTTTCTTTCTTCTGCTCATACAATTTTGTTTTCTGTTGTCTTTTTTTTTTTCTTTTTTTTAAATGTAGAAGCTGACATTGTTTATTGGGTGCTGGACATTTTTATATTTCTACAATATCCTAGATATTTATTGTGGGACACTGGTAATTACTCAGAAGCTTTTGACCTTTTGGGTTAGGGTATTCTAGATGTGTTGGGTGGCAGTCATGTTTAGTCTAGGACTTATTCTCCACTCTTGAGCAAGACGTCTGTGAACACTCCTCCAATGCCCTGGAAGTTGTCAGGTCCTACAACCCAGTTGGTGGACACAGGCACTATTCTTGCAACTGGGAGAGCACTGAGGACTACACTCTTTAAACATCTCAGACGCTGCTTTCTCTGGTCCCAGCTTATTTTCTTTCTGTGCATGTGATGATCAGTTTGATCCTTTGAGTGCTCAATCTACACATCTCTCCTCTGTCCAAGTAGTTTGTTCTTGGTCTTCCTGGACTCCTAGTTCTGTCTCCTCAACTCAGAGACTTTGCTGGTCTCCACCTGAATTCCCTGATTCTGTTGCCCTTGTTCCTCCCCCAACACACACTCTACTGCCTGGAAATTTTCTTAGAGTGGTGTGTTGGGACAATTGTGAAGTTCACCAATTTATTTCCTATTTTAGTGGTGACTGTCCTTCTTTTTCTGGTGCCCAAGGTTTTGAAAACTTTTGTTTCATATACTTGCACTGGGGTTTTCCCATGTGGGAGGGTAAATCTTGGTTAATGTCAGACCCGCAACAAATCTGTGTACAATTTTTTTTGGAGATGTCATCCGTGTTGACAGATTTAGTTCTGAGCACTAGTTTTAACTGTGATGCTTTATCCTAGTGTGTGAATTAAACCATAGTTTACTAACATCAGAGAGTTCCCGTGCTCTGTAGCACACTTTGCATGTCTTCTTTGGTGCATGTGAAACTTTGACTACTTTACTTAATACTTTGAATAATCTTCCAAAGTGCCATGGAAATATATACATATATATAATGAAGGGCGGTATGTAAGGGGAATGATTTGTGTTTCTTTAATGTCTTCAAAAATGCATTATGGTAAATTGAGAAATGTAGACACTATTGGAAGTCATAAAATCACAGATCTTTAGATCTGGGTACTGTTAAATACATGCGTCAGCCGGCATTACATTGTCCAGCCTTTTTTTAACTCAGGCAAGTTAGGAGGAAAATTATCATTTTAGGAGTCTGCCTCTTTAATGAAGAAACCATAGTGTTTAAAAGACATATGAGAAGAAAAAGACCACTCTTGCCAATGAAAAAACCAATTCAGAAGTATGATTAGGCAAATACATTAAATTTATAGTATCTTTAGAAATTTGAAGTTATTTCTTATCCTTCTTTGCTACAAATTTGCACCACTCATTTTACAACTAGTTACAATTCAGTTACAACTAAATAAACAAAAAACAAACCCAGTGCCTTCAATTCCAGCTCATAGGAACCCTGCAGGACAGAGTAGAACCAACCCAAAGAGTTTCCAAGGAGCTCCTGGCAGATTTGAATTGCCAGCCTTTTGGTTAGCAGCTGAAGCACTTAGCCATTATGTCACCAGGGTTTGCCAGTTACAGCTAGTAATTATTAATCCCCATCAAATATTGACAATAGGTTGCTGTTATTTTCTTGGGCTATGGGAACAATCTGTATTTTATGAAAGTATAAAAATTGTAAAGAGTTTGCTAAAAATTATATTGGAAAATGTATTGAGGAAAGTCTTGGGGATACAAGTGTCATTTTATGGAGTAATTTGGAAGTGATGGCAGAACACGTGCCCTCGCCCAGTTTTGCAGGGCTAGCACCTGTCAGTCTTTGTGTGAGGTTTTCTGTTGCCACTAGAACCAACCCATTCACTGGGTCAGAATGCCAGGAATTACCATTCCATCGGGAGCAGCCTTCAGTTGTTGGCTGAAAGAAGTTTGTGGATAAATAAATACTGCTGGTGTCCCGGTAACCCAAAACAAAACCTGTTGTAATTGAGTTGATTCCTATTAGCAACCCTATAGCATAGAATAAAACAGCCCCATCAGACTTTCTAAACTGTAATGATAACAGGAGCAGATCACCAAGTCTTTTCTCCTGTGGAGTTGCTGGATAGGTTTAAACTGTTGATTATACCCCCAAAGCTCCTAACTGAAAATGATATAAAGTATTGGGATTTGAGATAAAATGTTAGGCATAACTACTATGAAAAAAAATGAAAATATAACCTATATAGCTTATAAATCTATTGACTTTTCTTTAAAATTCAATGATGCTACATTAACATTTATAAATTATTGCAGGATCAAAACAAAACAAAATCAAAGCTATTGCTGTGGAATTGATTCTGACTCATAGAGATCCCATAGGAAAGAGTAGAACTGCCCTATAGGGTTTCGAAGGAGCAACTGGCAGAATTGAGCTACCAACAGTTTGGTTAGCAGCCACAGGACTTAACCACTATGTCCCCAGGGTTTCCATTACAGGCTCAGGAGTTGTTAATTAGTTAAATGAAAATGTTGTTTGTGTAGTAGTAGAATCCGATGCTTCCACTACTTGTCTGTCATTCTGTCATGCTGTGGTGGCTTCTGGCTTGTGATGGTGCTGGAAGGTGTGCCACAGACACTTCTAATGCCATTCACGACGGACAGGCTTCAGTGGAGCCTCCAGAATAAGACGGGCTGAAAATCAGTCACTGAAAAGTTTATGGGTCACAACAGAATGTTTTCCAGTTGTTGGTTTTGCACATGTCATCAGGAGGGATCAGTAGAGGAGAACAGAATATGAGGGGGGGACATAGAGGGCCAGCAAGAATTAGGTAGACCCTTCATGAGGTGGTATGGTGCAGTAGCCTCAGTGAGGATTTGCAGGTGCAGGTCTTGCAGGTCTTTCTTGAGAAAGACACAGAACCAGACACCGTTTCCTACTTTTATCCATAAGGTCACCCTGAATTGAAAATGACGGAGTACAGTTATCTATCTATGTAAAAATGGTATGGTAGTGGTGTCTGACCTTCTCCAACCTAGGAAGGGGGAAGAATCACTATCAGTGCAAACAGCCCAAGGGTGAATTCCTTTGAAGTGAGACATGCCTGCACCCGATAACCGTTTTTACCAATTCTGACATCATCTGGCCCCCCCAACTACTCTCTTCTCTGCTGGGTTCAATAATTTGTTGCAGTGGCCACACGTGATTCACAGACTGTGCTTAGAAACATGGGGTTTATCAGACAAGTAACAGGTTACAGTTCAGCCTTGGGAAGTGTTCACGATACAGTTCTTCAGCCAAGACAGTGTCAGTCATGCTCACAGGCAAGTCTCCATCTGGCCTTTGGTCCCTTGTACCCCACTTTTGCTTAATGGGCCAGGAAATCACTGTACTGTCGCTTGCTGGTCTCCTGGTTCCACTGTCTCTGCTACCCCTGCTTCTTGCTCTTGCGACTGCAGTACCAGCGTCTCTCACTGTCTTCCTCTCTGTGGTTCTCTCCCTCCGTGTTTCCTTTTTAGTTTAGCAGGATGGCAAAACTGACTGTTCCTCTTATTAGTGTTTCAAATACCTTATTTGCATGGTCCCACAACCCACAAGGGTACCATGCATCTTACTTACGTTGTTACCAAGCTCTTCATCCCTTGATGGGTCACAGGCATCTTATCTACGTAGTTCCACCCCGTAAGATTATGGTGAGAAAGGCACCACAATCTACCTGTCTATCTGTCCAATTTGATATTTACATTGAGTGATAATCTTTTTAACCATACTGAAATTGTTGCTGTTTATCTCATTATTAAGTCTCTTTTACGACTTTTCCTCTTTTTCCACCACAGGAAAATAATTTACCATATTGCCCTTAGACTTATGATAGGGTTATGGAGCTATGGCAGTCAAGGAATTTGATAATCAAAAAGAGCTACTTGCTGCGGTTTTAGTTGCTATGTGCCATCAAGTTGATTTCAGCTCGTAGTGACACCAAAGGACAAAATAGAGTTGCTCTATTGGATTTTCTAGGCTTTAATGTTTATGGGAACAGATTACCCAGTCTTTTCACCCTAGGATCTGCTGGTGGATTTGAACAGCTCACCTTTAAGTAAGTAGCTGAGCTGCTTAATCATTGGGCTACCAGAGCTCCTTAAGGTTTTGTTAGTGATGGGTAATAAATTCACTATAATAAAAGTTTTCTTTTCATTATTGTTATTTTTAAATATTTTGCCCATTATACTTTCCCACTCTTCAGCATTCTATATTTGTTTCTATTTTATTTTGTCACTTTGAAAATAGCTACATTTTGAAGCAGTGCATTTGTTAAGCAATATTCTTCGCTTCTAGTAATGATTTGTTTTTCACATAATCTTCAGGAAATTTTTCTTTTGAAAAGTTTTCTTATTTGCATAGATAGAATTGCATTACTTTACTCCCACATCCACATTAAATCATGATTCTTTTTTTTTCATGTATTTCTTTAATTGCCAGTAATGTCGGTAATATTTTGCAAACATTTTCAGTATCTATAATAGATATAATTCCTTTTTCAAAGGCTGCTAGGTTGTGATTCAAAACTGAGATGGTTTGAAAAGGCTAGTACATTCTATGCATTTTAAAAACTTTAAAATATAAAATTAGTGCGTGGCGCTACAAAAATAACCGAATAAAGTTTTAATGAATATTTCTTCTTATACTTCTATATTCGATTGCATTCTATTATTAAAAAAAAAAAAACCCATTGCTGTTGAATCAATTCTGATTCATAGTGTTGCTATAGAACAGAGTAGAACTGCCCCATAGAGTTTCTAAGGGGCACCTGGTGGATTTGAACTGCTGACCTTTGGGTCAGCCAACTGTGTCACCAGGGTTTCTATTCCCTTATAGAAACATCTAGTAATGCTGTCATGGAAAAACTCACTTTTTATGATGTATAAAATGACAGATATTATACAATAAACATTCCTTTAAAGACTCATCTAAACTACTAGGAAAGTAAAGGGAATCCCTCAGAGCGATAGATGAAAATGATGTGAAAAGTCAGATTGGTGAGTGACCTCCATGGTTTCAACAACCGTGCAGCAGGGCTGGTGTCAGTATCAAATGGGCTTTCTTCCAGTGTCAGATGGGAGGACAGGAAACAACACCTGGAACTTGTGGGAAGCTGGAAAGCTGAAATTCTGTCAAGTAGCTTCTCTTTTTAAGGACCAAGCAGCCTTGATGGAGCCATCAATGGTTCAGCACTCAGCTGCTAAGCCTAAGTTTGGCTGTACAAATCCACGAGTTGATTCACACGAGAAAAGATCTGGCCATTTGCTCCCAGAAAGATGACAGCCTAGGAAACCCTGTGGTGCAGTCCCACCCTGTCACACGAGGTCCCTACGAGTCAGAATCAACTTGGCAGTGCATAACAATTTAAGGGCTACACTTTTAGAGAACAAAAAAAAAAAAAAAAGAAATTATTTAAAAAAAATAACTGGTCACTGTCCAAGGCAGACAACATAAACACTTGTCTGTCCCATCTGGTCTCCAAATGGGATAAAAATCACGCCTAAGAACTTGTAACAAAAGGGACACTTTCAATTAAATGTTCGAATGTATGTTATCTGTGCGTCACAAGATACTTTAAGATAAAGAATGGATATGAGTGGCCCTGGTTTAAAATAACCCTAGGAAACCTGGTAAAACAAAAACAAAATTATGTAGAGATGCACCTTAAGATGTCTTTATAATCTAATTCATATCACACAAGCAAAAAAGTTACCAGTAGCCAAAGACTGACAAAAACAGACAGCAAAAATAGCTCTTGAGTTTTCAGGAATTAAATTAACACCTATAGACATATGGTTAAATTATTAAAGAGATAAAAAAAATGGAGCTGAATAGGTGAAGGATGTACTAGATCCCAAAGAAAAGGTATATTTAAAAGTAAAACAAAAGGAAATAAAATATACATTGGAAAGACAAAAACAAAACTATAATGTATAAATGGCTGAGTTAAATAGCAAATTAGACAGTACATGTAGCCTAGAAAAGAATTGGTAAACAGAACAGACAAAGGCAATAAAAAGGAAAGAGAAGTTAAAAGATGAGGATGAAGGTAAGCATTCATCCAAAAGAGCTGCAGAATGGAAAGTGTGATTCAAACACATAATGGATGAAAATACTCTAGAATTGATGAAAGACATGAATGTTCAATATCTAAACAACTCATATGGAGAAATGCTCACATAGGTACACAAAAATTGTGTCAAAGTTGACAAGTTGCTGATGACTATCTTTACATGAACACAACTGTATATGTACTTAATGCACTTCAAAGGAGAACAATAAATTACATGTCTTATATTCATGAAGTAAATATAATTCAGAGAAAATGGTTTTATACTGGATTCAAGAAGTTCATGACTACAGCTATCAACACAGATAAATTGCAGAAGATAATACTGAAACAAAAAAGCAAATTGCAGAATGATCCATTCAGTAAGATATTATTATTATTTAAAGATCCCAAAATATGATATTGTCTATGCACGTTTTGTAATCATACATGTGGGATAGAAATATAATAGGATAATAGTAAACATAAAATTTAGCACAGTTTTAAATTTTGAGATGACTTTGAATTACAGTGTTGACTAAGAATATCGAATATACCATCGACTGCCTCAAGAACGAAGAAATCTGTCTTGCAAGAAGTATAACCAGAGTGCTCCTTAGAAGCCAGGATGGCAAGACTACCTCTCACATACCTTGGACAGGTTACCAGGAAAGATTATTCCCTGGAGAAGGACATCATGCTTGGTAGAGGGTCAAAGAAAAAGAGTAAGACTTGATGACATGGGTTGACACAGTGGCTGCAACAATGGACGCAAACATAGCAACAATTGTGAGGATGGTGGAGGGCTGGGCAGTGTGTTGTTCTGTTGTGTATAGGGCTTCTATGGTCAGAAGCAACTCAATAGCACCCTACAGCAACAACAACAACATATTCTGAAGGAAATGGCCAACTTCACATTTGACTTCTTCAGTATGTGGAAGAGCGTGTGTCCAGATAGCATGAAGGTGTGTTTGCTATTCTGTTATGGAGGTAGTACGGATGCTTCTTCCTTCTGTTCCAATTTCCATCCTAAGCTACTTGTCCAAGACAGAGGTGGCAGTCTCCTTTCCTGTCATAGTTTTGTCTCAATTTTCACTTAAAAGAATTAATTTTCTTTTTGTACAGACTTGGACAGTCAGTATAAATGTCTTTTATTATTCTAAGCGATAGGCCTATCAGCCACTGTAGGTGGAGTTGTAGGTATAAAACTAGGCTAACCTAACAGAGGTCTACAACAATTCAATGCTTTAAAGAAGATAAACATTTATTTCTCTGCCACATAATACTTCCAGTTGGTTCTTCTTTACAAGCTCATTCAGGTGTAGGGTCTTTCTACCATGCTTTCTTGCTACTCACTGATGCTTCTGAAAAGCTCTCAGTTTCAGGCACCGTTGTGTTCCAGGGAAAGAGACGCAAAGAGCAAGCACAGCTGAGTCAAGCCTGAGGCCAGAATCTGCTCACAAGAGGCGCACTCAAGGAACTCAGTCACCTGACATGCAGAGGGACAAAGAGGGGGCTGAGCTGACAAAGGTCGTCTCGTGAGATCTGGGAGCAGGGAAGGAGGAAACCGGCATACAACTTTTACAAAGTCAATTCTATTATTTTCATAGATTTTGAATCTCGAGTAGAACAACACAGGGACAAAATCAGCTTAGGAGTTGTTCCATGAACAAACTGAGCTTAGTTTCCACCACAAAGATTGTTGCAGTACTGTAGTTCCAGTCCTTTCTGATAAATGAGGTTCTTCAGCTTTTCCCTAAATTAACTTTTCCACATAAATGAACACCTTTGTGCTGTGGAAGTTAGCCAGATTTGGTGTGTGTGGCTTCCACACGAAGAGTCCTAATGATTATAAAATTTAATATTAAAGAAGAAAAAGAAAAGAAAAAGAAAATTGCTGCCCCTAATGTGTAATCTATTTGGGCACCCATATGTTACCTGTAGGCAAAGTATTTATATTTGTATACTCACAGGTCTTCCAATTTCCAGAAAGATCTATTTAAACAAAGATGGAATTCTTTTTTTTGGAAGTAACACTGTTTTTCAACCAAAATTAGTAAGTCTTAACAAGTTTTATGTTTTTTCTTACTTATTTGTAACTGAATTTAACCTTCTGCTCTAACTTAAATGTGTAGTGTCTACATGACTTACACGTGTATGTATGTGTGTACTTATTTGTAGAATGTACCTTTTTTCTTCAATTCTGGATAGATTAAACATTAGTGAATTCTACTTGTCTATATATCAGGTTGATTGGGAGAGAATCTTTTCAGAAAAACTCATTTATGTATTTTTAGGAGTGGACATCTAAATTCCTTGCTGTAATGAGACTGATGTCTATGCAATATCAAAAAGCATAATTAATTCTCTATGGCTCTAAAGTGTAGGTCCCTTGGAATTTTTACATTATATATTAAAAATACATATATGTATGTGTGTAAACATAGAATATTAAAATTATGCTTGCCAGCCAAGCCTTCTCTAAAAATAGGTCTCTGGGAGCCATTAGGAGGTTATGTACTTTGATTAATGTACAGTTTCACTTTAATTATCAGATGTCGAGAGATGCTGCTTCACTTGATCTAAACCAATACAGATTTAAATGTAATTAAGTGATCTTTTAACAATTTGGAAGTAATTTGTACTACAAATAATTGTGATGGGAATTTACCAAGTCCTGTAATTTGTGATTGGCAGGTTATACTAGCCAGGGATAGGCTTTGGTACTGATGAAACAAGCTCCAAATATTAGATAAATACTACAAAAAATAACAATTTAGGTACCTATCAAGTCAGGACCAAACTTTTCTTTTTCTAAAAGAGTTGACTTATTTTCAACTGCAGAAGGTATGCCTTATTAGGAAAAAACAAAATGGGTGAAGTTTATTTCTCTGTCTAATTCTATACTACCCTAGAAAAAATAATTTCTGAATTCTGAGACAAAAGGGTTATAAATAAAGACACCAATGGAAATAGCTTTAAAATTAATTAGTAATCATTTTTCCCCTCTCTCAAACTGCCATCATGAACTAAATTATGAAGCTATCATAGATCTCTACAAAGGAAAGTTTCTAATTAAAACCTAAAAGTCATTTCAAGCAATCACACACTAAAGATTACAAGTATAAATTCTTTTGTTATTTTCAACATAAATTGTTTCCATTTGATTGGATAGCTTTGTAGTTTTAGTACATGAAACCACTTTAAATGCAAATTCAAATAATGGCTATATGTGATTATTTGTATGTATTCATTGCTATTCAGTTCATAAATATGTGGAAACTTCAAAATAAATATTAAGAAGTCCTACTTCATTTAATACTTTTTCACTTTCTGATATTCAGAAAATTTCAACTCAGTAATTTAACTGTTTTACGACCTATAGTATGAAAAAAATCAAAAGTGAAAAAGATGACTATATTGACCTTTTTTGAGTTTGAAACTGCATTTAGGTACAAATCAAATCTAATATTAATGTGAACATACTCTGAGTAGAACTGATAATTATGCAGAGGCCATTTGGCTCAGCAAAATTGACAAAGCAATGAATGTGGAGGTGTACCACCAGTAATGACTTTGACATTCACTTGAATAGATTGCCCTCCGAGGAGTATCTGAGAAAAGTAAAAATGTTTTCTGGATGGATAGGCTCATTGATACATTTTATTTTATTTTGCTTCATAATATCTCAGGTGGTGAAACGTATGCAAACTTAAGGAACCTCTATATTTTATCAGATTTTCACTTGCATTTAATGTGAATCTCAAGCACTCGTAGTTTCTGATTCTTAACAACAAATCATGTAATGTACATATTTAATATAAATATATATATTTTTACCAAAGTTATTAACTTCATTAACACTACATTTTTATATGCCTCTCTTTCTTCTTCTGGGATATATACATGAAAGAATCTCAAGAATCTGATACATTTGTAAAAGTTCAATGATGTTTTAAACTCACTGTACCAAAACTTATCATTGATAGAGAACAATGTATGGCTGCAGTTAGTATCGGGAAGATAGTGTCAAATTTAGCTTATAAGAATAGTCAAGCTGTGTCCTTGTTGGACAAAATGCATTTAGCAGAGTGTGATTTGTATGCCTAGTGTTTATAAAATACTTTTATGAGCACACTGGACAGCATGATAAAGGATACCAGTTTTTGTTTATTTTTCAATACTTCTCTGTTACTGTTCTGAGACATTACAGAAACAACCGGTGTCAATTCTCACTAGAAACTTCTCAAGGGAATTAAAACCAAGTTTCCAAATAAAAAAATACTAAAGAAATTCAGAAAGAGTACCTACCCAGTGGCTTTGTAGAGAAAGACCTGGCTATCTGCACCCATAAAAATTACAGTCTAGGAAACCCAGTGAGGCAGTTCTGCTCTGTAACGCATGGCATTATTGTAAATCAGAATGAATAAACTCTATGGCACCTTACTACAGCAATAATTTGGTCACTGTGTTAAAGGAAATTCTAGTATTATCTCCAGGAATGTAAGACATACGGTGGTTTTTTATAACTCCTCACTGAAAGCTACAAAGATTGTCAGGTAAGTTCGTGAACTCATCCTAGAAAACGTGCTACATACTTCACCGCTGAATATCACTAGAGTAACCTTCAAAGTGCTCCCTTGGGAAGCTATGCACTGGCTCCAGTGCCTAGTCCATGCTTCAAAGCAATTTTGGAACTCTTTCTGGAATGGCCATCAGAGCTGTCCTCGTATTGTCAATGTCCTGAGTGTCATCAGAATGTCATCCTTTCAATATTTCCTTTATCTTGGGGTAAAGAAAAAAGTGTGGCACAGATCAAGTGAGTAGGTAGAGTGTTCTAATAAATTTATTCACTGATGCCTAAAAACTCCCTCACAGACAGCTATATCATTAAGTTTGAGAACTTGCCACTGTGCCACCATGTGCAATAGCCATTCCAGCAAAAGTTCCAAAATTGCTTTGAAGGGTGGACTAGGCACTGGTGTCGGAGCACAGCTTCCCAAGGAGAGCACTTTGAAGGTGACCATAGTGATATTCAGCAGTGAAGTACATAGCTCTTAGAACATTTATGCTCGAGGGCGAAACTGTTGGACCTTGGATACAGTCACAACTTCACTCACCCGTGTTTACTTTGTATAAAGGACTACCCTACTGACAAATGGTAACCCTAGTAGCACAGCGGTTAAGGGCCATGACTGCAAGCCAATAGGTAGGCAGTTTGAATCCACTAGGAGCTCCTTGGAAACTCTACAGAACAATTCTACTCTGTCCAATAAGGTCACAATGAGTCGGAATCAACGTGACCACAGTGGGCTTGCATTTTGTTTGTATGCTTTACTGACCAATATTCTGTGTATTCAAAACATGCTTCTTCTATATGACCCTGTAGAATGTTTCTGCCTATAATCTTGAAGATTACCAACTGTACCCCTCTTCTTTGAATTTTTTTCTTAACAATAATTGTATACTGAAAGAGGTGGGCTGTGATGCAGTAGAATACACTGAAACACAATTGCTTGTGCTTTTGAAGTTCGGCATAAAATTAGAAGGCCTTTTCTTACCACCTAGGGTCGCCATGAGTGGGCTCCGACTCGATGGCACTTGGCTTTTTCTTACCACCATTTAGAAGAAGGTTAAAGATTTGGAAAATGAAATAACTTAAGAAAGGAAATAAAAAAGTGGTTTGCCAACAGTGTAAGTAACAGAATTTGGTTTCCTGCAATAAGTTGGTTTTATTTTGTATAGCACTGAATTTTCTACAGTACAGTTGCTGAGGCCTGAACAGAAGAGCTCATTAGACTAGCAGTTATCAGAAGACCATAATGGGCGAGACAGCAAGCACACAATGTGCTGAGATACATACAAACTGATATCCCTGGAATGGGTAAAAGTGACCTGACAATTTTATCAAGGAAAAATCCATTGCTGTCGAGTTGATTTTACTCATAATGACCCTATAGGAGAGAGTAGAACTCACCACAGAGTTTCCAAGGAGTGCCTGGTAGGTTCAAACTGCTAATCTTTTGGTTAACAAACATAGAACTTAACCACTATACCACTGGAGTTTCCTTTGTCAAGAATGGACACATAAAACTTAAGTAACTCTACAGATATCTCCTAAAGTCTCCTTAAAAACCAAACAGTAGTTTAGCTTAACTAATAAAGAAGTGTCGGTCTTGAGCACTGTGCTCTTTTAAGACTTATTTAGGTGAGGTCAAATTGACAACAGCAACAACGGGAAAGATTAGACAGGAAGCTTAGAGGGCCATGAGCTTTATGATACAGGGGGAGGAGCAGTTCAGAAAAGGAGAGTGAGAATGGTTGCACAACTTGAAGAATGTAACCGATGTCACTGAATTGTCCATATAGACATTGTTGAATGGGTATTTCTGTGTGTATATTCTCAACAACAATAAAAAAGAAAAGAAGAGACGCATAAACATTACTAGTCTTAGGATAAGTGAAGGTTAAAACTTATGGGAAAGAAGAGATATAAAAGTTATTTAGCAAAAATCTACCAATGCCTATTCGTGTCTTTAACTGAACACACGTACAAACATCCTGCCGAAGTTCACTTAATAGAGTGTCTTAGGCGTCTGGTACTGCTCTAACAGAAGTACCACAAGTGTGTGGCTTTAACAAAGAGAAATTTTATTCTGTTACAGTCCAGTAGACTACAAGCCCCAGTTCAGACCATCAGCTCCGGGGGAAGGCTTTCTTCATTGGCTCTGGAGGAAGGCCCTTGTATAGCAATCTTCCACTGCACTGGGAGCTTCTGGGGTGCAGACACCTAAGGTTCTTTCCAAAGGACACACTCTGCTCCAGGCGCTGCTGTCTTAGTGGTGTGAGGTCTCCAACTGTCTGCTTGCTTCCCTTTCCTTTATATCCCAAGAGATTGCCTTGAGGCACTATACAATCTTACACATAGAATCCTACCCCAGCAACATAATTGCAACCTATTCTCCTTCAACATCATAGAGGCAGAATTTATACCATATAGGAACATCGCGCAATACCAGGAATCATGGCCTCGCCAAATGGTTATACACAATTTTGGGGTCGGGGGATAAGGGAAGTGCACAATTCAACCCATAACACAGAGGTAAACCTGCTATTTGTGAGCAAGATGGCTCAGTGCTAAAAATTAAAGGGTAGTCCTTCATAGACTTCTAATAACTGCAGTTCAATAGAGTTTTATTACTTTGGAAGCACCCAAATGTAAATTGTAAGCACTTATAGAAGCAAGTAATCAGAGTTTGGGAGTGATTTAGAAATGGAGATAGATTTTGGGAATACGGGTGAACTGGTTGTGGCTGGAATAAAGAAAGAAAACACAGATGAAGAGAATAGTTCTGATTAAACACAGGAGACGAGGGCATGCAGAAAGGTGAATGCCCAAACAGTGCAAGGGAAACCTGGGAGAAGTGTTGCCATAGGAGGCAGAGGTGGTCTTCAAAAAGTTCACAGAGGTCACAGGTCTGAAGATCCAAGTGCTTAAGAGAAACATTGTCAAAAATGATGGAACATGGAGATGAAAGTAACCCTGTCATATGCTAAAATAGGAGTATGGGTACAGAACACAATGGAGCCACATGAGAAATTCTCTGAGCAGCTTCTGTTTTTAAACACATGTGAAAATAGAAAGGAAATATAAGAATGCATTTTAAAAAAAAAACCTAAATATGTAATCAGAAAGTCTATAAAGTCCTCAATTTTTTTAAATTAAAACCTAAAAGTACGTTATAATTTTATTCAGCACACACAGAAACATTGTATAAGAGGCATCAGGCCAATGTTTGTTTACATATATGTATACACACTGCAGTGTTGATAATATCACAGAGATAGAGCAGAATTCTTATAATTCTACCTTATTCTTATTCTTTAAATGCCTATTTCCGTTAATTTAGGAAGCTATTACTAAGTCTCCATTATTATCAGTGGAGTTTCCAAACTGAGACTAGGAAGAAAGACCTGATGATCTACTTCTGAAAATTTTTGTCATTGTTGTTAAGTGCTATTGAGTTGATTCCAAGTCATAGAGACCCAGTGTGGCAGAACAGAACTTTACCATAGGGTTTTCTAGCCTGTAGTCTTTGTGGGAACCAATCACCTGATTTCTCCTGCAGAGCAGCTGGGTGAGTTCAAACCACCAACTAACAGGTTGAAATCATTAGTTTAACCGTCACACCACCAGGGTTCCTTCTTCTGAAAATCGGCCAATGAAATTCTTGTGGATCACAATAAAATATTGTACTTTTACTGGAAGAGGAGCTCCTGAGTTGGAAACCACTGAGAATACAGAGTGGCTGCAGTAATGGACTTGAGAATTTTGGCCGTTGTGAAAATGGCACAAGACTTGGTAATGTCTTACTATGTTGCAGACAGAGTCTCCGTAAGTTGGAGCTGCCTCGATGCCACCTAACAACAGTAAGAATTACCATTGTTGTTATTATTATTATTATGTCAGTTGATTTTGTTGCATACTAAGTGTATAATATAAAGGCCATGTACCTGCCATGAGTGAATTTATGGCCTAGGGGACTAAATCAAAAGAAAAATGCTCTCAACTCACCTGTAACAGGCTCACTGTCCTGTAACTAGAGAGTCAATGTCTGGCTTCTGTCCATTATATTGTTGTATCTGATTGTTCAAAGACGCTATGGGTTGAATATTGTAACTTAAGCACATGAAAACTGAGGAAGAATTGTGCAAACAGCAAATGGTCTCAATTTATAGAAAGGCAATGTTTAGCAACTTCCTGGAATAATTACTATTCGTTTGTTAGTAAATGCTTTGAAATTGAATTATGAGTTAGCAGGTTTCCACAAGGAACAATAATTGACCAGTGAACATCATAAATGGATGAGGACACTCATTTAACTCTTGTAAATCCTGAGTTTTAACCAGCAGTTCAATAAAAACAGCACAGTGCTTAGTCCAATGGAGAAATTCAGTGAGCATAGAGTTGAATATATTCTCACAAGAATGAAAGACCTTACCCCAAGACAATAGACAATGTATTTCTCCATTGGTGTTGAATGGGTTCCAACTCATATTTACCATATATGACAGATTATAAACTGCCCATAGGGTTTCCAAGCAGCAGCTGGTAGATTTGAACTACTAACCTTTGTGTTTAGCTGCTATGGCTCTTAACCACTGTGCCACCAGCACAGTGATTTATGTACAGAGTGGAATCCTACAAAATCCCTTCCGTGCCCTTCCTCCCTCTGTATAAACATGAATTTTACTGGACACTAAGAATCTACACATTATTAAATTTAATCTTCTCACTTTACAGATAGATATTTGTTTTTCCTATTTTTAGGTGGGACAATGCATACTCAGATTCTTTACAATTTTAAGCCAGATGGTATAGTAGACAGAATAAGTCTCTTGTATATCTCGTATCCTAATCCCTTGGACCCTGTGAATATGTTAGGTTGAATGGCAAAGATGAGTTACTCATCCTCTGATGGTGAGATGGGGCATTATCCAGATGTGCCATAAAAACCATAAGTGGAAGAGGGAGGCAGAAGAGAGAAAACCAGAGAGACAGGAGTATGAGAAGGACTCAGCGATTTTCAGGTCTTGGAAAATGGAAGAGGTCGGTGGGGGGTGGGGGGTGGGGGGTAGGGGGTGGGAAACTTTTCTAGAAGCTGTGAAAGGCAAGGGCAGGAATTCTCCCTTAGAGCCTCCAGAAGAACCATTATTTGGTCAACACCATGATCTTCACTTCATGAGAACCGTTTCAAACTCCGATCACGAGAACAGTAGCTAATCAACAGGTTTTTTCTTTAAGCCTCTAACTTTGTGATAATAGAAAAGTAATACAGATAACTTTTATGATAAACTCTTTTTAATGTCAACTCTCTAGATTTGGAGGCCATTGTCTTTCTGCTACTTAGAATACTCCTTCTCTTTAGCTATTTAGTACAGACGTGCACCAAGATTGCATACAGCATAATGCAGTTGAAGAGAAGGTAATAAATTGGAGCACACGATTAAATTTTATATGTGACCATACTGAAATATGGAAAAACAAAATAATATCAAGTACACCTATTTAGTTTAAAAAATTCAATGATATCATATTAAGGAAACATCTTGTATTTGATTTTGCTTCTGCTAAATCAAACATTTTTGTGTGTGTGTGGTTTTTATTTGTATAATCTATAGAAAGACGAGATTCTGAGAAATGTTGCAGTCAGATATTTAACAGAAACCCTCATGTGTCTTTGCTTTTGGTTTTTATTGCCCTAGTGGACGTTTTAAGCATACTAAAACAAGAAAATGCCATTATTTACAACAAATATATTTTATAATTTTATGAGCAATATAATATTTTTTTGAGTTCTTTAAGTAAGGGCTATATATTAGAAACTTCATATTTCACATTCAGTGAATATAAGATAGAAACTATATGGAATAGTTCATTAAGAGTCTGAGGAAATCTTACAAAATATCTTCCTTCTTGAGAAAGATGACATAGTAACAACGGATCTCCCCATGTGAATCAAAATTCTGATAGATTAAAATCTCCTACCTGTATTACCTCATTGATTCTTGTGTGTCTGAAGTCATCAGAATGTAAGATGTCCAGGTACTCTCTTTTGTCTCATTGATGAGGAAATGATTTCTTTAAATTTTATACTATAGCACTGATTGCTCATAAGACTTATACCGTATGTTTTCTTAGCCTTAACTAATGCCCAAACTATCTAAATTTATATTCCCACTGGCCCACTGGTTGTGTATTCTGTGTGTTTTAATTAGCCACTTGTTACTTAGGCGATATTAATGCAGCTGTAATGAGATGAAAATTCTCAAAAAAAAAAAAAAAAACCTTCAGTTCTACCTGTCTTTGACTCATAAAAATGAAAACGAGACTCCTCTGATGTCACCATTAGGATGCTGGAAAAACCGGGAGAATCTAGTGATTCAAACAGTTTATGTTGAGGTAAAGTTAATTTGAGATCACCCTTATCATTTTGACACCAATACCAAACTTGGTGCCATTGATTGGATTCTGACTCCTAGGAGCCCTATTGGACAGAATAGATTCCAAGGAGCTCCTAAACAAGGTTCTGTGAATGAGAATAGCCTTCAGCCCTTTCTCTGTGTCAGCAGAATATTCTGGAAAGGCTGTGAGGTTGTAAAATGCTCTTCATTAGGCAGAAACACTCAGAGTTATATGTTGTGCCTGTTTTAAATATTTTGAAAAACACTCCACAGTCTTTTTTCAAGTATTTGAGTAAACTGTGATTATTCTCAGCCCTTGTTTTGTGGACATCACCTCGGGTGAAGTGGAGAGAACTTTAAATATGCAGTAGGCTTGTGGTTTAATCTCTCTGTATTACTAGAGTGTTATTATAAATTGGTCAGCTGACTTTTCTGAGACTAATCGCTTAGCCTGTAAAGAAACTGTGCCTATTTTACACACAATATGTCAACATGGAACTGAGTGTCTGCCATATGGTAGGTTGTACAATTCAAGACAATCGTCTCTGAATCTGTCCACTAGAAATAGTGTTTTCATGTTTAGGGACAAAAATTGTTTGCTCAACTGGAACCCCTTGTGTAGACTTCTCTGCATGAGTCGTTTTCAGTCTGGGGCTGTTGCACTCTAGATTCTCAACTTGCATTTTCCTTCTTTCTTAAAACATCTTTCTAGGTACACATGCCTGAGGTCAACTTCATTCTGGATTCCCATTCTTCTTTCCCACCTTTCCTTTCCCACTGTTGTTCTGTAGTACAGCAAAAGAAAGATCACACAGCACCCTGACTTTTACTCTAGAACAGTCTCTAAGATCTCAAAGATGCCAGGCATAGACACTCATCAAAGTGTAGCATGTTCAGAAAGTGCAGGGCTTTTGTGACCTAATAACCAAACCGTTCACAAGGGGTCATTTTCAATTTGTTATTAAGAAAATTGAAGGACTAACCAAACTTTTAGATAAGTATGATGACAAATCAGTATGCAATTATGAACATAAACTAGGATTATATTTCAGAGAATTTGAGCATCACAGAAGCAACACAACTCTTATTTCCTTCCCTCTCAACTTTCTCAGGTACAGAACTTTCTCAGCTTTTATTTACATGAAAACAAACATACAAGAAAATAGGAATGGAACTGATTCTGAGCCCATCAAAGTCTAACAATAGTAATATTAATCTATGAATAATCAGAAAAATAGCTCTATGTATGTTATTATCAGATTCATTTTTAATAAAACTGTACTAAGTATGTATAATAATTATGTACCAAAGAACAAAATGTATTTGTTACCTTGGATTTTTTTTTTAAATAAAGTTACAATGGTAAATCATTCAAAGCAAACCAATCATTTTTATTTCCAGCTGCTCTGCCTAATGGTCCAAATACATTTAACTATTATATGTATTTTTCTTCAAGATCTAGACTGTGTCTCGGTTATCTAGTGCTGCTATAATAGAAATACCACAAATGGATGGCTTTAACAGATAGGAGTTTATTCTCTTACAGTTTAGGAGGCTGGAATTCTGAATTCAGGGTACCAGTTCCAGAAGAAGACGTTATTTCCCTCGTGGCTCAAGGGGAAGGTGACTGTGATCAATTTTTCTGTGTCTAGGAGTTTCTCAGTGCAGGTACCCTGTGTCCAAAGGATGTACTGGGCTCCCAGCACTTCTTTCTAGCAGGCACGTGGTCCCTCTCCTTTCTGCTCACTTCCTTCTTTCATATCTCAAAAGAGATTGACTCAAAATACAACTCAATCCTGTAGATTGTATTCTTCCTCTGTAATATAACTTTCTCTTATTCTGCCTTATCAACATCATAGAGGTTAGAATTTATAGCACGTAGGATAACCATATGAGATCACAAAATGGTAGAAAACTGCACAATACTGGGATTATGACCTAGCCAAGTTGGGACACAGTTTTTAGGAGACAATTCAGTCTATAACAGAGTGGTACCAGCTGCAGTGTAGGCAGACTGTAAGAGCTAGAAGGGCTCAAGTTTCAATTCCCTGGAGGTGCTCAGAGGCTTGATTCCCCCTGCTTACTTCCATTGTGATGTCATGCCACTCTCCTGTAACTCTCTTCTGTCTTCCTTGGGTCTCTCCACCTCCTGGGAGCAGCAGACTCACAGACTTGGTCTATGAGATGAAGAGGCTGAGTATGAAAGTTTAACAATGCTGAGAACACTTAAAGATTATGATTAAGTGTCAAACTGGTTTAGTAATTCCCAAACTTTAAAGAATTGTTCATATTACTATTTTATCTCAGAGCAATGACTTTACATATTTCTAGTTGTTGTTCCAGCAGTAATTGTTCTTGAAAGAGGAAGAGAAAAGAATAAAAATAATAACTTTTTTAAAACATCCAGGACCCTGACTCTTCCCACAGTGCTGGCAAATATCAAGATGTGGTCCTAATTCCCTTCCAGTTACTCCTCTGCTGATACAATAACCAGACCATGTCAAACCACTTATTTTTTTTATTAGTATTGAGAAAATGGAAGGAAATAAAATTTTTGCTTTTGAATGTTTGCTAAATAGTATGTGAAGCACAGTGTTCTTAATTAAAAAGTTATGAAGGAAATCAAATTCATTGCTGTCATTACAATCTATGCCTCGTATTAGTAGTTGCAGAAATTTTGTGTTACTGTGGGAGCCCTGGTGGCACAGTGGCTAGGAATTAAGGTGACCTATGGCTGCTAAGTACAAGGTCAACAGTTGGAATCCATTAGCAACTCCTTGAAAACTGAGTGGAGCATTTCACTATGTCTTATAGGGTCACAGGAAGCCAGAATTGATTTGTTGGAAATTAAAATATATATGTATGTATGTGTGTGTGTGTGTGTGTGTGTGTGTGCGCGTGCGCGTGCTTATATTTATCATCTATCTTTCCACTTATCTGACTCAACGGCGCTTGGCTTGGCTTGGCTTCCACTTATCCAGATTTGTCATCTGTCTTAGAAGAAGTAGAAATGCTGGTGGTATACAGGAGAAGGCTATGGATTCTAACTGAAAGTTAGCCAGTTCAAATCCACCAGGTGCTCCTTAAAACCCTATGGAGCAGTTCTGCTCTTTCCTATGGGTTAACATGAGTCAGAATCGACTCAACAGCAGGGAGTTTGGTTATTTGGTTCTTGGTTTTGGAAGAAGCAGGTAGCTGGAGTGTTTCTTAGAAGCAAGAATGGTGAGACTTTGTCTCATACACTTTGGATGTGTTATCAGGAGGGATCAGTCGCTGAAGAAAGACATCATGCTTTGTAAAGTAGGGAGTCAGTGAAAACAAAGAAGATCTACAACTAAATGGATTGACACAGTGGCTGTGAACATGAGCTCAAATATAGCCATGATTGTGAGGATGGTGCAGGAGTGGTTAATGTTTTGTTCTGTTATATAGGCAGTCCCTGAGATCAGTTCCCATGTCTCTCTTTAAGCCAAATTTGTAAATAAGTCAGAATAGGTACATATGGTTCTTATTTAGCTAGTTGGCCGAATGTATATATTTTACCTTTGTATCTACCAGGCACTCTTTGGAAACTCTACAGGGAAATTGTACTCTGTCCTGTAGGGTCACTATGAGTTGCCATTGACTTGATGACACTGGGTTTGGTTTGGGTTTTTTATGTGTTTTAAACACTCAACAAGTAACTCTAACCTCACATTATTTTCATGAGCGTGACAAAGTAGCATGTGCCTTTCTTATTATGAACAGTTGCATTTAACTCAAAGATTTAAAATAACAGGTTTGGTGGCAGTTCATTCTTAAGTGTGAGTTGTCACTAAGTTTGACATTCATAATCTGGGGACTGCATGTAATAAGGTTACTGTGAGTCAAAATTAACTCCGTGGCACTTAACAATAGTGACAACAACACATATTTAACTGTGTTTGGAAAATATTTGGGTTTGACATGTAGACTATAAGATACTGTATTTTAAATTCATTTGAGAATAAAAGTGCAATATATGCAGCAGCACCATTTTAAGACATTTTACCTTTTTCCTTCCAGCTATGCCTTTATGCACTCTCCTCTGCTAATAAGTTTTCCTACTGTAAAAATTACAGATATTTAGAGAACATTTATGATGACATATTTTGCCCAATTATTTCTGGTGTTTTCAGATGGCAACTTCAAGCTAACTACACACACACGCACAATACCTTTTTCTTTGGACTAACTCTTCTATGAGCTTCTCTCTTCTGTCATGAGCAACTAAGCATTGCTTCTGTACAGATTGATTCTCCGAAGCTAATAAAAATGATCTTATAGCCTTATGCATATAATTCCTCACATAAATTTGAATAATTAAATCTTAAAATTAGTATCTTCATTCTGTCTTTAAAAGTCTACAGGATTTTATATTTCTGTATTTATAGCTTTAGGGATGTCAAGAGTAAGCAGGCTGGAACCACCTCGGGAGGGACCAGAGGATAATTGGGCAGCTGAGCAGCTGACAACTAAAGCACAGACTTATATAAAGCCACAGCCACAACACAGTAAAAGAACATCTCCATAGAAACCAGTTTAAAAACCTCGATATTATTTCTAATAGAGAAGTATTTCAGTGTATCCTACTTAACACAGTTTTGTTGACCAGTTCCTGCTTCTTTCTTATTTAAAGATACATCTTCCCTGGTAAGCAATACCCTGTATCAATTGTGTTGAACACATTACAGATTACTGCCCCCCCCCATGATTCTCAACCCCTAGTGTTCCTGCCCTCTGCAGTCATCTTTGCTCTAGTGTTGGTGGGTCATATGACTTGCTTTAGCCAACTGAAGAGAGCAAAAGTGATGGGCTGTGGCTTCCGTGAAAAAGGTGAGAAGATTCTACAGACGTAAGGGGACTGCATGTCAGGTGATACTGAGTTAGTCGTCATGAAATCATCTTGTGTGGGTCTTCTTTCATCAGGTGAGATCTTGAAGTGAAGGAATAGGTCTTCCCTGAATTGAGAGATTCCAAGCAGCAGAGGTTTTCTTGGTTTAAGAAATAAGGGCCCAGGTATCAAAGACTGTGATTGGCCTCTGGGAACTCCAGGGGGTCTTTAGTCGCTGAGAGAAGCCTGCAGTTGATGATCAGCAAGAACCCACAGCTCTTAGTCATGCCTGAGTGAAAACAGAAGCAGATTCATCCCCATTTGAGCCTCCAGATGAGAACACAGTCCAGCAAACACTTTACGGTAGCTTTGTTAGACCATGAGCAGAGGTACCAACAATATTTTGCCTGTTCTCCTTACCAACACTAACTTTGAGGCGTAAGTGAATGTTGCTTTAAACTGCTGAGATTGTGCTGCTTAGATAAGCAGCATGAGAAAACCATTAACAACTACCTTTCTGAAAAGAGAAAGATTCACTTGAAGGATGTTACTCAGAGGGCATGCTAGTCACTGTTGGAGTGGTTGATGTTTGACTCATTGTTTCTTGACTTTGCTTCTCCTTTTAGTTAACCTAGTTTGTGTCATCTCTTCAGAAATTACTTTTAATCTATAAAATCAGTTTTAAATATGCTTTTTGCTTTATGTTTATTGAAAGTCAATGTACTTGTGTGCTTGCTGTTGAAAAGTTGGTGTTACTTTTTGATGCACTAGTTGTGTAAGAAATGGCTTAGCAGTTGGTTAAGTTGTACCATGATTTTACTTCCAGACCAGGCTGTGCCAGTCTTTGTCAATATTTAAGTCTATCTAAATACACCATTTGTCTGTTTCGGGTCTTGAAGAGATACTTGATATTACAGAAGAGTGCTAGAGAAGGACATTTAAATTCTAGTTAGTGATTATAGACACTGTATTGCTTTACATGTCATTTAACACAGTGAAATTCAATTTTCATGCCTTGCTCAGTTTCCTCTTTTCACTCAGAGCATTGTCATCAGTAGTAATTGTGGAAATACTCATAGTAGCACCAAATTCTAAATAAGCATAAAGGATTTCAAACACACAACATTATCTAATAGTGTATCCGCTAGTGTGAAGCAAATAGATGCTATCAGTCTGGGGCCAGTGTGGCATCGCCGCTACTCCTGTGAGAACTGGAAAGAACATAATTTAAAGTCTTAGATCAGTGCATCAAAATCCATCTGCTGCCACCTCTTCTTGTCAGATGCAACTTGTTTTGCACTCTGTCAATGACACATGGTTTTGCACATTTATGTCTAGTACCATCTGGATCATCTTGTTTATCTCATATTGTTACATGTTTTAGTTTGATGTCACAATGCCTAGGTGCCCCACTGCTCACTGGGTGGTCCCTGCTTCCCTGGTACAGTTTTTTGGGGGTAAGACTATCAGGGAAACCTTATGCTTGGCATAGGACACCTTCAGTCTACTACACTAACCACATGCAGCCACTGTTTGATCAACAACCCCAGTCAGCATCTCTGGCAATCATAGTGTGACTTCCCCAAAGCAGTCATGATTTGCTCTTTTTGAATAAATATTTGTGCTCTACATATTAGCTATTGCTTAGTTAGAAAAATAATTTAAAAAAAGGTCAGAGCCTTCAGCTCTTAATAAAATTATTTAGATATTCGTTGATTCACTCATTTATTAACTTTAAAAATTGTATGTATCAAGAGCAGGCAGTCAACCAGGTGCTGTCCTTAGTCCTGAAGATGTAAAAAGAAAAGTGTCTGCCCCAGCCCTATAGGATTTAGTAACCCTGGTGGCACAGAGATTAAGCATTTCACTCCTAACCAAAAGGCTGGCAGTCCTAATCTACCAACAGAGGTGATAGGGGATTTTACAAAATACTAGGGGAAAAGGGGAAACCCTAGTTAAGTGCCATGGCTGTTAACCGTAGCTGGCATTGTGGTTAAGTACTATGGCTGCTGACCGAAAAGCTGTCAGTTCAAATCCACTTGATGGTCCTTGAAACCCTGTAGGACTGTTCTTCTCTGTCTGTAGGGTCACTGTGAGTTGGAATTGACTTGATGGTAGCAAGTTTGGTTTTGGTTGATTTTAGTGACAAGGGTAGAGCTGTCATATAACTAAGTAAACAATTTTGTGCAGAACAAATTTAATCTAACATAGAAGTGATATGAACGAGACACGCACATGGCTCGAAGAGACTCCAGAAGAAGATATCCGCCTCAGACTGAGAGATTTTCAAGAGAATCCTCCTGAGTGTCTTTTGTACTAACTTTTGTAGCAGTGTGTCCAGGACAGAGTTAGAAAGATGAAGCTTGCCCAGGAGGGAAATCTTTCACTATAAAATTACAGTAAAAAGGACAAATGAAGTCATTACTTTAAAAACAACTGTAGAAAAGAAGTCCTGGATTTAGTTCAACCACTGGTCAGACAGATCTCCTGTCAGACTATGTTCATTGTCTGTCTCTGTTGTTGGTAGCCTTTTCACACACCTTGGATTCTGCCATGGATTACATTCTGTCTCCCCAAAAATGTGCGCATCAGTTTGGCTTGGCCACAATTCCCAGTGTTGGGTGAATGCCCTCCATTTTCTGATTTTCTTATGTTGTAAATCTTAATCTATGCCTGTGGGTAATAGGCTGGATCATGTTACAGAGGATTAGGATAGGACTGTAATACCCTTCCTAAGGTGACCTCCCTGGTTCATCATAAAGAGAGTTTCCCTGAAATGTGGCTGGTACTACTTTTTATCTTACAAGAGATGAAAGGAAAGGGGAACAAACAGAGAGTTTGGGACCTCCTACCATCTAGAAAGCAGCATTAGGGGTAGAGGTCATCCTTCAGAGCTGAGGTTCCTGTGCCAAGATGCTGTCAGATGAAAGACTGATGCAACACAAAGACTTTCCTCCAGAGCTGACAAAGAGGGAAAGACAAAGGTGTCCCTGGAGTGGACACCCTGAATTCGAACTTATAGCCTACTAGACTGTGTTACAATAGATTTTTCTTTGTTAAAGTCATCCACTTGTGATATTTCTGCTAGAGCAGTTACAGATGGCTAACACAGCTTCTCATCACATAATCTAGTACCGATTTTGACCCCATACCATCTGAAGCTAAGTTCTTTGCCATCTGCCCATTCCTGTATTATCAGGTGACTAACAATCTGCCCTTCTACTCCCCATACTATGGCTGTGAAATACTAAATATTTCAGTGATCATGATATCTTCTTCCTCTTGCTACTGGGTTAGTTTGTTTCTCAAAAATATTTAACTTAATACAAAGACCAGGTAAGACTTTACTGAGTGTTTCAAAGAGGAGAAGGCCCAGAGTAAGTGGAGGAAGAGGGAAGCACAACAAATAAATTAGAAGTCCAATTTTTGTCCTCTCCCAAATTTCTCTTTCAGATACGTCATTGCTGAAATCCTCTACCTCTAGCTCTTTTCCTTTAAAAAGTTCAAAAATGCCTCTTGTTTCCTTGAGCATCTTCCTCTGGAAAGGTAAAGGATTCCTCATAAGTATTTGCAGAACACTGTCTTCTGAAGCCTGTGAACTAGCTTGAAACCTAGGATTTCAAGAAAGTACTTTCACTGCCTGCTCGTTTTAAGACTTGATCTTAAAGATAATGAATTCCCTGAAATGAATTCTGGTGAAGAAAAGCAAAATTCAAAGACATCTTTTATCTTTAAATATTTAATTGAAGTCAGTTTATCTCAAAGGGTGACGCGTGAGCTTGGTCATCTTTAAGAAGTAATGAGATGTACTTTGTTGAACAAATATGACATATCTTCTCATTTATATAGGAAGATGATGCTACTTTCTCAACATTTGTGAAACATAGGTTTGGGACTATTTTTGTAGTGGCTGAAATATGTTCTGAAGGAGAAACAGCAAGTATTAAAAAGGTTAGAATTTGTGTTATTTGGTAGTATATTCATTTAGATAATATTGGTATGGAAGCACAATTTTAAGGATCGAGTAATTTAACATGGCTAATCTGCTTTGGAAGCCCTTCTGGCAGAGCAGTTAAGTGCTATGACTGTTAGTCAAAAGGTCAGCATTTCTAATCTACCAGCTGCTGCTTGGAAACTCTATGGAGCAGTTCTTTTCTGTCTTAACAGGGTTGTTATGAGTCAGAATTGACTTGACAGCAACAAGCTTGATTTTTCATTTTATTGCCCTTATACCAATTAATATATAATATAACCATTATATAATATATAATATAGCCATTAATATAAACCCAAACCTACCCAGTACCACTGAGTTGATTCAGACTCACAGCAACCATATAGGGAAGAGCAGAACTACTCCATAGAGTTTCCAGGGAGCATCTGGTAGATTTCATCTGCCAAACTTTGTTAGCAGATGCAGCAGTTAACCGCTATGCCACCAGGGTTTCCATTAATATATATCATGTATTTAAAATATTATTATCACATATAACCATTAATAATCACATGTGTTGTAAGGAAATTGTCTTAAAATTGTATATACGCTCTGCAATAAGCACATTTGGGCTCAGATTCTGGGTCTGGAATTGACTAGCTATGTGCCTTTAGCAGAGGCACATCCTCTCTGGTCCTCAGAAAGTGTAAATTCGCTGACTTATTCACAGGACATCCTCTATAGATTTTAAACCCAATGTATCTCAAAATCTTCAGTCAAGAAGAAAATAGCATCAAATCCTCTGGTTTATCAATTGGATTGAATAAAATAGCTCTTGTATAGTGTTCCCTTAAGTGTTTAGAAGGTGGCAGATGCTTTAAAACATTTATAAACCCATCTCTCCCCTCTTGAACTTCATTTCTTCTCTCTCTTCTGCTCTTGGACTACTTAGTAAAAGCACCTCACTTATGATGAGAAATAGATGTGTTATGTTTTGAACTGGCTTATCAGGTAGCATATAAATATTTCAAATGTAATTGCCATTGCTTTGTAACAGACTTACTGAGTGACTTCCATTGCAGAATTACTTATTGGCTTCATTAAATGATATATTTTTTGTCTTTTTTTTGTCCTCATCTTTAATAAATCATATCAAGATGCACAGGAAAGTTTCCTTGGGCTTCCATGTCAATCCTGGCAGTGTCATAAGATTAAATATAAAATGAAATTGCTGCTTTTCCCTTTTCACACAAGAGCCATCCAAGCAGTGGAGAGAGAGGCAGCTCCCTCTCCCAGAGGCCCTTGGCGTGCAGCGAAATATTGGTATTCGAATTAGAGTCTAATCAGAAGAAGCAGACAAAGTGACGTGTTCCAGCCTTGTCTTTTTTGTAGCCAATACCCCAGACTCCTAGCGTTTATGTCTTCCATGTACTTTCTTTAATTAGCACTGTAATAGCTTGGCTTCAGAGAGCTGGTTCAGGAGAGAACTTTCCCAAAGCTGCCAAATGGTCGCATGCAGGAGGTGATTGAATTTAGTCTCCAGTGCTAGGCATCTGCATGCATTATTTGTATTATGGTGTGCTTTTCAAGATGTGTCCCAATGACACTTGTCCAGAGGGATGTGACACTGCCCCCAAATGCATCTGAGAGTACAGCTGAGCATCATTAGCCGCTGTCTACGTACTATTGATTTAGATCAATTTTTATAGCCAGGTTCTCAGCTCTCCATTAAGCACTGGTTTGTGCTGGACAGGGATTTACAAAAAAAAAAGTATTTGTGGCCTGATTATTGTTTTATTAGACTTGAATCAGAAAAACAATACACTGTGCTTCAACTTTTTATTAGCCCTTCATCTATTAATTATGGATGAAGCTTATTGGAATATTCTATGCTTAGAGGTTTAACTCTTTTCATTATGAACGTTGATTCAATTTTATGTAAATTATGTTGGTAGTCAATAATTAAAACAAGAAGAAAACTCCGCTTTAATGGTTCTCGTAGGATTGGATGCAGTTACTTCTATAATACAATTTAAAAAAAAAATACAACCCCTATGGAAACACAGTGATTCATCTATTTTTTTTGCATATTTTAACATGTCTGAAAATATTAGCATGCATATTGCAATAGATGTGATAAGAAATCATTTTGATTTTTTTTTGGAGGATATAACATAATGGTATACCTTACCACCACTAGCATTTTAGATAAAGTGTAGCATATGCTTTTCTGATTAGTTAGTAATTATCTATCATAAAGCACAATTTGCACTAAAAACTGCATTACTTTTTTGCTTTAACTCTTATTATACTTGTTACAGACAAAATTGTTTCCCATCTAGTATCTACAAACATAGAATTAATCTTTATTTATTAACATGCTAAAAATCCTCCCATGATTGACTGTAGATTTAAGAAAATTAATTCTAAATTCAGTTCCCACATGAAGAAAATTGATTTCTTGGCCAGAATGAGAGATGCCTGAACACCAGACGGCTCAAGGATTCTCTCCCTCCTATCCCCTCCCTCCTACTTCCCTGGCAATGGGAAGCATGGGCACTCTTAGTCCTCTAGATAGTAAGCTAAAGGGGAAGAGTTTAAATTTTGAGGATAAAATTTTAAAAATGAAAAATGACATTCTTCTTTGACTGAATTGTGACATTACAACATACTCACTCAAAAGCAAAAAAGGGCTTATCTGAAGAAAAAACGAATATTATGCATTAATATTTGAATTATTACCTAGGAGATAAGTTCAATGGATATGTATTAGGAAATACATAATACAATAAACATGTTTACATTATATAAATTATATAACATATATATTTTACTTATATCCACAGTCAACACCCATAGAAGTAGCAGTCAGGAAATCCAAAGACAAGTTACATTGGTAAAATCTGTTGCAAAAGACCTCTTTAAAGTATTGGAAAGCAAAGATGTGACCTTGAGGACTAAGGAGCTCTTGACACAAAGCATGGTGTTTCCAGTTGCCTCCTATGCATAGGGAAGCTGAACAGTGAATAAAGAAGGCTGAAGAAGAACTGATATTTTTGATCTGTGGTGTTGATGGAGAACATTGAATATAACATGGACTACCAAAAGAACCAATAGATCTGTTTTGGAGAAAGTACAATTAGAATGCTCCTTAGAAGCAAGGAAGGCAGGACTGTGTCTCATACACTTTGGACATGTTGTTATAAGGAGGAATAAGTCCCTGGAGAAGGATATTATGCTTGGTAAGGTAGAGGGTCAGCAAAAAAAAGAAGACCGTCAAAGGAATGGATTGACACAGTGGTTGGAACAATGGCTCAAACATAGCATCGATTGTTAGGGTGGCACACGACCGGGTAGCGTTTTGTTCTGTTGTGCATAAGGTCACTGGGAGTCGGGACAAGCTCCACAGCACCTAACATCAATATTTTACAAACTATATTTATATATACATATGTATACATATGTATATATATAGTTACTTCTGTATATACAACTATATATAGTATGATCCTATCTCTGCACAGATACATATACAGCACAGATAAGATCAAACAATAATACTATTAGAATTCTGCTTTTTCAGTTAACAGTGTTGTTGTTAGCTGCCTTCAGGTTGACTTTTTATGCATACAGACCCCATGTAACAGAGCAGAACTGCTCCAGGGTGTTTTCTAGTCTGTAATCTTTATGGGAGCAAATGGGTTTAAGCCACTGACCTGGTGGTTTAACAGCTGAGCACTTAACTGTTAATGTAGATAGTATGCAGGTAGGTGGCATGAAATATAACATTTGTAGAACATTCCCTTTTATGGATATAAATACATCAATGGCTATAGTCTATTTTGTACCTAATAAGTGACTTGCACTGTACTGAAAACTTTAGTCTTTTTAACAAACCTATGAAGTACATACCCTCTGTTTCTTTCTTGTTTTTTTTTTTTTACTTTCTCATTCATCCTGTGATATGAAACTGAGGCTTGAGGACTCAGTGAATGTTACCTGCTATACACAGCATTCATCATCAAAAAAGAACATTTCAAGATCTGCCTGAAGTACAGTACTGTCAGTGATAGGATAATATACATATGCCTACAAAGAAGACATATGCTACTCAAATGTACACACCCATCACTGAAACCCAAGATGAAGAAATCATAGATTTCTACCAGCTCCTGTAGTCCAAAATTTTGAAGTTGAAGGCACTGGCAAAAAACAAGGCTCCAGGTATTGATGGAATATCAACTAAGACACTTTAATGATTGGATGCAGCACTGGAAGTGCTCACTCAACTATGCCAAAAAATTTGGAAGACAGCTATGTGACCAAATGACTGAAAGAGATCCATATTTCTGCCTATTCTCACGAAAAGTGACCCACCAAATGTGGAAATCACTGAATAATATCACTAATATCACAGGCAAGCAAACAAAATTGTGATGAATGTCATTCAAAAGTGTCTGCAGCAGTACGTTGACAGGGAACTACTGGAAATTCAGGCCAGATTCAAATGAAAGAGGATGTGTTACTTGGGGAATCATTGCTGATGTCAGACTAATCTTTGCTGAAAGCAGAGAATACCAGAAACAGGTTTGCGTATGTTTTATTGACTATTCAAAGGTATTTGTCTGTGTGCGTCATGACAAATGATGGCTAACATTGTGGAGAATGGGGTGTTCAGAACACTTCATTGTGCTTCTGAGGAATCTATACATGGATCAAGAGGCAGTTGTGTGAATAGAACAAAGAGACACAGCAGGGTTCAGAGTCAGGAAAGGTAAGCATCAGGGCTGTCTCGTTTCACCATACCTTTTCAATCTATATGCCAAGCAAATAATTGGATAAACTGGACTACATGAAGAAGCATGAGGCATCAGGATTGGAGGAAGACTCATTAACAACCTGTGTTATGCAGATAACACAACCTTGTTGCCCGGAAGTGAAAGAGGATTTGAAACACTTACCAATGAAAATTAAAGACCATAGCCTTCAAGTATGGATTGCACCTCAAAATTAAGAAAACAAAAATCCTCACAACTGGATTGATAAGCAACTTCATGATAACTAAAGAAAGGATTGAGGTTGTCAGTGAATTCATTTTACTTGGTTCCACAATAAACACCCAAAGAAACAGTAGTCAAGAAATCAAAAAATGCATTACATTGGGAAAATTTGCTGCAAAAGACCTCTTTAAACCATTTAAAAGTAAAGATATTACCTTGAAGACTAAGGTGTGACTGACCCAAGCCATGGTATTTTCAATTGCTCATTATGCTTGCAAAAGCTGGACAATGAATAAGAAAGACATAAGAAGGATTGATGCCTTTGAATTGTGATGTTGTAGAAAAATATTGATTGTATTATCGACTGCCAAAAAACAAACAAGTCTATTCTGGAAGAAACAACCAGAGTGCTTCTTGGTGACAAGGATGGAAAGAGTGCATCTTATATGTTTTGAAAAGTTTGTCAAGTGGGATCAATCCCTGGAGAAGGACATCATGCTTGTTAAGTTAGAGTGTCAGTGAAAAAGAGGAAGACATTCAAGGAGATGGATTGACACAGTGGCTGCAGCAATAGACTTAAGCATAAGATCAATTGCAAGCATGGCACAGGGATGGGCAGTGTTTTGTTCTGTTGTGAATAAGGTCACCTACCAACAACACCTAACAACAACAACAGCACACAACTAGAAAGTGGAAAAGCCAAGATTTGAATTTAGGCTATCCGACTTCAGTACACAGACTCTTAACTTTATGTGACACAGCCCACTATAGTATTATGCTAGCCTAATCTTAGACCAATCCTACCATGAAGGACAATTAAGTCACTCTCATTTATTTTACTGTAAAAGTAGTTTACAGTGTTTACTATCTATTTATACACTTTTGTTCTGTTAAGAAATTGTTCTCGTAGGAGAAATGCCTCAAGTTTGGCATACATTGTTATATTTCCCTTCAGACAGGTTCTACTAATTTATACATTCATTAGCATATTAGGCTGTGCCTCTTTTTCCACATTTTTACATCTGCTGCAGGTTGACATGCAGGATTTCAAAGCAGAATTTGGTGGTTTTAGGAAGTAACCCAGCCAGCAGGATCAAAGAAGAATTGAATTTTGTCCTGCAAATCACCAATGCTTCGCTAGGATAGTCTTCACAGCATGCATATGTGATCTCTTTTTTTAGTTAAGTTTTTATTATTATTATTATTGAGATAAAAATGTATACAAAAAACATTTGCCTATTCAACAATTTTTACATGTACAATTCAGTAGCATTGATTACGTTCATCATGTAGTACAAACATTGCCTCTATCCTTTTCCAAATTATTCCATTCTGTTTGACAGAAACTCAGGGTCTCTTAAACAGTGACTCCCCCTCTTCCCCTCTCTCTCCCACCCAGGTTAACCACTAGTAAGCTTTTGTCTCTGTATACCTGACTCTTTTGCATGAGTGGAATCATACAGTGTTTGCTCTCTTGTGATTGACTTACTTCAAGTAATAGTGCCACCCTTGATGTTTTTGTCTGCTTGCAATCATTGATTCTCACATTAGCCAATGAGTTATATTCCTTTACCATCGCCTTTATTAATGCTCCAGTTGTCTCAGCAGCTTGTGGTAAGCTTTTCACTGTGTCCTTTTGACGTGTCTTTGTTATTTTTTTAGGAGTTCTTTGCTGTTTGGCACAACATGCCCTGGAATCATGTTATATTTTCTCACCTCTCGCTTGAAATCAACAATTTCTGCAAAGCTTCTTTAGCAGAGAATAGAGTTTAGAAACTAAAATGGGGGCTCTAGGGCAGATTATGTCTAATGGGGCACAATTCTTGGCAGAAGTAACATGTAGACATAGGTCTATCAATACACAGAAACATACATTTATTTATGATACATACATATGAATATATGTATGCACTCACAATACCTAAATATACATATACATATATATACACTAAATGCATAGGTATTGAAAACTGTGGTTCATGCTGACATCTATAATTTCAGTTCAGCAGAATGCATTTTATTCTAGAATTTCTCATTTCTGTATTTGCAGCTCCCTTTTCTGATACTGAGAAACTTCATTGTCAATACTCACAATAAACCAGGATGCACAGGCAAGTAGTTACAGAATCACTAACTCTGGCCTCTGCAAAAAAAAAAAACACTGTGAAAAAAATCATCCTTTCAAATACCAATAACATCACTATGCCTTGGAGCATAAAATGTGAAATGTAAAAGAAAATATTAAGCTCCTTTAGGGAAGAAATAATTCCTTATATAATTTTCTATCCTCCACTCTAGAATGAGAATGCTGTGTAATCAATAGAATTTGTGGAATAAAAAAAAGTGTTATTTTTCTAAAACACATTGGAATTTTGTATGAGACGGTCCCTCTATACCTTAAACATGAAGGATATAGAGAACCAGATTTGAGAGTTGCAGATGGTTAATACCAAGAGCAAATCTTTGGGGAGGGACTTTGCGCAGCTCATTTTCGAGTTGCCTCATATAGATAACAACACGTTGGATACTGTTTTGTTGATTCTTACACAGTCTAGTGTGTTACAAGTCTGAATTCAATGTGTCTGCTCCTGGGGAAGGCTTTCTCTCTTTGTTGGCTCTGGAGGAAGGTCCTTGTGTTGCATCAGTCTCTGGTCAGGGATCATCCTGATGTAGGAACCTCAGGTCTGAAGGACGTGCTCTACTCCCCGTGCTGGGTTCTCACCCGTGTGAGGTTCCCAACTTTCTGCTTGCTTCCCTTTCCTTCTGTCTCTTGTAGGAAAAAGGATAAAAGATCATAGACAACACACCCCATGGAAGCTCACTTTACATTAGAGATAGGAGGTGGCATTAGGACGGGTGTTATATACCCACCCTAATCCTCTCTAACATAATCTGTTCCATTAACTGCAGGCAGAGATTAGAATTTACAGCATCAGAAAATCAAAAAATAACATAATACGGGCAATCACATCCCAGTCAAATTGCTATACACATGTTTTGGAGACACAATTCTAGTTACTGTCTAGTTTAGTTTGGGTTGTCAATCTGGTATGAGAAACTTTTAGCACTATAGGACCAATTAACTGCATTTTTACACCCAGGATTCAGAAAATATTATAATAACTTTAAGTTTTTGTTTCTGCACATCACCCTCACAGAAGTACCAAAATATATTCACACAGCCATTTGTGTGTTGTGCATACAGACCAAAAAGGTCAAGACATATTTATTTTTCATCCTACATATTTAAAAACAATCTTTATTTTTGGCTTCTGCTTTACTACGCATCCCATTCATAGATGTTTCCAGACTGGCTTCTTCACTGAAAGGCAAGGTGTAGTCTACCGTATGTCTAGGTTAGTGAATTTTATTTATTTCAACAACACTCCCAAAGCACAAATATCAGTATGTTTCTTGTGATTTCATCTGTGATGGTCTTTATCTGGCGAAATGTTCAATTCCTGCACTGTTAAGAACGCATGCACGAGGCATGCTGAAAGGTCAGAGGAGAAATTTTAGGAGTCTAACATAATCATTCACCCTTTTAGATTGCTTATGTGCAGGTATGAGTACCCCAGCCCACATAATGTTGTTTCTATAAACTCTTTAGCTCAGTGCTTTGCTAGAAATGCTGCTCAATTATCTATATAATTTTGTAACATTTAGGTCTTTCTCGAAAATCTATTCTTTTAGCTTCCAAAATCCATAACCAGTTAACATGGTTTGTAATAGGTGAGTAACTGATTGCTTTTCATATGTGCAAATGTGTTGACATGCAGACTAAACTGAAAACAATGCTCTGCAAAGTACTGGCCAACAATATATTAAAAGTGGTTGATCAATAGTCATTATGTAGGTTTAATAAGATTTGTCATTTTAAAAATCAAGTATCAAAGTCAATATTTTCATGGCTTATTCAAAAGTGTCTTTATTGTTATGAATAATCTTGTTATGAATAGCTTGTTTTCAATTATCAAGATCAAATTATGTATTAATCAAGTAAAACTTGTCTTGAATTCTTAATTGAGAAGATAGTTATAAATCAGGTGATCAGAATGGTGCCTAAGAAACTACAGAAAACTACATGATGTTTTAAAAGATAGTTTGGGTGAGGAAGACAGTTACGAGTTAATGAGATGGTACTGACTCTTTAATGGAAAAGTACTGGAGAATTAGAAACTGTTAACCCTAAACTTCAGCCTGGTGTGAAATTCTTTTCTGGGATAGAGATAATAGGTCAGAGGCATAAGTACTATTGATGGCATGAGAGCTTGCTATACTGGCTAAATTGTTAAGTGATGCTGTTTTGTTACTTTCATTGTACCCTTAGGTATTTCAGCAACTTGTACCTACACTTAAAATGTTGTTGTTGTGTGCTGTTGACTCTATTCTTGACCCCATGTTTTAGAGCAGAAGTGCCCTGTAGGGTTCTCTTGGTTGTAATCTTTACAGAAACATCCCTAGATCTTTCAGAGAGCCACAGGGTAGTTTTGAACTACCAACTTTTTGGTTACAACCCAAGTGCTTAAACGTTGCACCACCAGGGCTCCCACATTTAAGCACAGATGTATGTGATTCATCAGTTTCACTTGAACTTTATTTAACTGTGTAACAGGACAAGTGCACAAAGATATATTACACAGGTGCTCATGAAGTGTGGTATATCATAGTAAAATACTACAAGGAAGCCCAGCAAATCAAGGCTGATTTCAAAGGGCACCTTGAGAAGACAAAGTATTGTAATGACATGTGCAAAGTGCTGGAAATAGAAAACCAAAAGGAAAGAACATGCTCTGCATTTCTCAAGCTGAAAGGACAGACAAAAATATTTCAAGCCTCACATTGCAATAGCAAATTCTACAGGAAAGATTAAATGATGCAGGAGACATCAAAAGAAGATGGAAGGAATACACAGTCAACCAAAAAGACATGATTGATGTTCCACTATTTCAAGAGATAGCGTATGATCAAGAGCTGATGGTACTGAAGGAAGTAGTCTCAGCTGCCCTGAAGGTATTGGCAGCAAACAAGACTCCAAGAACCGATGGAATGTCACTTGAGATGTTTCAACAAATGGATGCAGCACTGAAGGCTTGCTCATCTATGCCAAGATATTTGGAAGACAGCTAGCTAACCAACTGACTGAAAGATCCGTATTTTTATCGATTCCCTAGAAAAGTGGTCAACTGAATGTGGACATTATTGAACAATATCATTAATATTACATGCAAGCAAAATTTTGCAGAATATCGTTCAAAAGCAGCTGCAGTAGTATGTTGACAAGGAGCTATCAGAAATTCAGTTTGGATTCTGAAGAAAGAGGATATGTCACTAGGAATATCATTGCTGATGTCAGTTGGATCTTGGGTGAAAGCAGAGAAGACCAGAAAGATGTTTACCTGTGTTTTGTTAGCTAGGCCAAGGCATTTGGCCATGTTGACCATAACAAATTATGGATAATATTGTGAAGAATGGGAATTCCATAACACTTAATTGTGCTCTGTACATGGATCTGTACATGGATCAAGAGGCAGTCATGTGAACAGAACAAGGGGGCACTGCCTGGTACGGAGTCACAAAAGGTATATATATCAGGGTTGTATCCTTTCACCATACCTTTTCAATCTGTATGCCAAGCAATAATTCAACAAACTGGACTATGTGAAGAAGAATAAAGCATCGGGATAGGAGGAAGACCCACTAACAACACATGTTATGCAGATGGCACACCCTTGCTTGCTAAAATGAAGGGAACTTGAAACATTTATAAAACTATCAGACCACAGCTTTCAGCATGGATTACACCTTAGCATAGGGAAAATAAATATTCTCACAAGTGGACCAATAAGTAACATCATGATAAATGGAGAAAAGACTGAGATTGTCAAGGATTTCATTTTACTTGGTTCTATAATCAATGCCCATGGAAGATCCAGTCAAGCAATCAAAAGACGTGTTGCAATCGGAAGATCTGCTGCAAATGACTTGTTTAAAGTGTTGAAAAGCAAAGATGTCATTTTGAAGATGAAGGTGTACCAGAACCAAGCCATGGTATTTTCGATCACATCGTTTGTAAGTAAAAGCCTAGACGATGAATAGGGAAGGCAGAAGAATTGATGCCTTAGCATTGTGGTGTTGGACAAATATACTGAATATACCAGGGAATGCCAAAAAAAAAAAAAAAGTACAAATCTGTTTTGAAAGAAGTACAGCTACAGTATTCCTTGAAAGATCATTAGACTATGTCTTATATAACTTGTACATGTTATCAGGAGGGATCAGCCCCTGGAGAAAGACATCATGCTTGGTAAAGTAGAGGGTGAGAAAAAAAGAGGAAAAGCTTCAGCGAGCTTTGCTGACACAGTGGCTACAGTGACGGGCTCAAGCACAGCAACGATTGTGGGCATGGCACAGAACCGGGCAGTGTTTCATTCACTTGTATATGGCATTGCGATGAGTAAGAGCCAGCTCGACAGCACTGAACAACAACAGTATTTTCTCCTAAGTCACAACAGACAAACATGCTGTAATTTCTTCCAACATAAAGATAAACAAGTATTCTTGTGTCATACATCTTCCACTGATTATCCCTCCTTTCTCTTTTTCTTTTTCCTTTGGTTTACAGCAAATTACCTTTAAATGCTGTGTCTCCAGTTTCTGTCCTCTCTCTCCCTTGAATTCTTTTCAAACAGGCCTTTTGCTTTCTCAGTACACTACCAAAATTCTTCTTGTTCAAGACCTCATTGATAAATTAATTATTTAATTCTGAGTGCTCTTCTTACTTGAGCAGAGTATGGCACGGTTTCTAAATCCCTCCTCCTCTGGAATGTTTTCTGTGTCTGGTCTTGATTAAACAAAGCTTTCTGATTTCCTAAACACCTTTTGCTGCTTTCTCCTGTTTTCCTTGATTGTCTACATTCACTGCCTTAGAAATCTCATTTAGCTTCCTGCCTTTGAAGACTATATTTGATTTCCAAATGGACACCTCCAAAGAAGCCCAGGTTGTTCAAATGATTGAGCTTTCAACTAGTAGTAACCAAAAATTGGTGGACACATAGGGATCCTCAGGAGATAGAACTGGTGATCTGCTTCCCAAAACAGCGAGTGATAATTCTATGATGCACATTTCTATTCTGACATGCATAGGATCAAACAAGTCGAACTTCACTTGTTTTTTCCTATTTTTATTATTGATGACTTAAGTTTCTATGCCAGGAAACTATTAGAATGTCAGAATTAGATGTATGTTTTCGATAGAAATATTTTTGAAACAAAATCAGGAATTGCATTCGCAGGCTAATCCTCGAAAAGTGCTACATATCTCGTTACTTAACATCACTACCTTCACCTTTGAAGTCCTGCCCTCGGGAAGCTATGTACCAATGCCAGTGCCTAGTCCACCCTTCAAAGCAATTTTGGAACTCTTTTGGAATGGTCATCAGGGCTGTCATCATATTAACCTTGATGTCTTGAATGTCATCCAGATATCTTCCTTTCAATATTTGCTTTATCTTTGGATGAAGAAAAAAGTCACTGGGGACAGATCAAATGAGTAGGGACAGTGTTCCAATACAGTTATTTGTTTCCTGGCTAAAAACTACCTCACAGACTGTGTCGTGTGAGCTGGTACATTGTTGTGATGCAAGAGCAATGGGTTGTTGGCAAAAAAATCAGGTCATTTTTGTCTAACTTTTTCATGCAGCACTTCCAAATAATAAACTTGGTTAACTCTCTGTCCAGTTGGTATGAATTTTTGCAATGTTTTTGTCATTTCTGCTTATCACTGGCTGCCGTGACATCTCTTCATCAGTAATACTTTCTCTCCCTTCAAAAAAATACTTAATCTGTTTGTACGCTACTGTTTTCCCCTTGGTGTTATCCCCATAAACTTGAACTAACATGTCCCTGATTTCAGCTCCATTCTTGTCAAACTTAACAAGAAATTTTATGTCTGTTCATTGCCCTAATTCAAGCTCCAACATTCTCGTGACAGCAACAAAAATACACAACAATAATGAACACCATTCAGAAACACACCATCACACATTGACATGCACACAGCAGTGAGACATTGATGTACTAAGATTATGAAACTTTACTGAGTTGTTTGTACAGTGCTGCCAGCAAGGGGGCAAATCCATGAACTTAATGGTCAGACTTCCTATCTTACTGTGGAAGAATCTTTCCTAAGAATTAGGTGGTGATGCAAAAGCAGACCCTTGACTATGACTATCAGCTTTTGTTACATAACATCTGGGATCAACTCATGTCAGACAGTTCAACACCTGGAGAAATCCACTTCAGGTAAGGGGCTGTGATAACTATGTCCTTTGCTCACTATCCCCCAAGGGTCTTAAGGCACCTGGGCAGCAACTTACTCAAAGCTGGTGTTCACCTTCCCTGTTGTCACTGCTTCTCTAAATTACCACAGCTGGATTCTTTATCCACTTTATGCCCCCTTTAGCTACACAGCTGCCACTGCTAACCACAAGGTCGGCAGTTCAAATCCACCAGGAGCTCCTTGAATACTCCGGGGATGAGTTCTGCTCTGGCCCCTAGGGTCGCCGTGAGTCGGATCCCACTCAACGGCACTTGGCTTGGCCTGTCTCCACAGCTGGATTCTTTATCCTACGTATCTACGATTCTACTCTTAGAAGGAAGAGGGGTTAGTATCCATCAGTGCAGACATGGTAATTGTAATCTTCTAGCCGTTCAGCCCTCTTACTTAGTTATTCCCACTACTTATCTTTATTCAGAATTGTTTTGAGTTGCACAATCCCTTTTGTTTTGCTTTAACAGTTTCCTCTTAGCTTTGCTGCCTTCCATAATCAGTGATTTTATCATTCTTATTGGCCCTATTACCTTTTCTCTCACCTGCATGGCTAAATTCCACTAGAAAAATGTCTACAAGAATCTATTAAAGAAACTCAAAATCTGTGGATATGAGTTGCTGTAAGTGAATGGTACCTAAACCTAACTTAGCTTTTATTAACTCCATGTTATTGATTTTTGTTAAACCATTCTATGTTCTTAGTTTTGACTATAAACCAAAAAAGAAAGAAAGAGAACTGTTGCTGTCAAGTTGATTCTGACTCATAGTAACAGTGAAGTATACAGTAGAACTATCTTACAGAGTTTCCAAAGAGCTCCTGGAGGATTTGAACTGCTGACCTTTTGGCTGGCAACCAGACTCTTCACCACTGAGTCACCAGAGCTTCAGTTTTGCCTATAGCATCTATAAAATAGCTGAGAAAAGACTGAAGTGTTGGGTACAACTGTTATTTCAACACTTTTGCTTTTCTTAACCTGAAAACCATTGCTGTCAAGTCTATTCTGACCCAAAGTGATCCTATAGGACACAGTAGAACTGCTGTGTAGGATTTCCAAGGAACACCTGGTGGATTCGAACTGCTTACCCTTCGGTTAGCGGAAGTAGCTAACCACTACACCACTAAGGTTTCCTTGCATTTCTTACAACATGCAAAATATGTGACACATATTTTTTTATTGTGTTATCTAGATTTATCAGCACAAAATAATTTTGCTCAAAGTGTGTCTTAAAATTTCTTTTTTCTTTTGAATATTATTGTGCTTTAGGTGAAAGTTTCCAGTGTAAATTAGCTCTTTATTCAAAAATATATACATAAATTGTTTTGTTACATTTTGTTACAATCTCTGCAATATGCCAGCACTAGCCCCCTTTCTACCTTGGGTTCCCACTGTCCATTTGTCCAGTCTTTTTGTCCCTTCCTGAGTCTCACATTTGCTTTTGAGCTGCTATTGCCCATTTGGTCTTGTATACTTGATTAAACTAAGAAACATGTCCCTCAAGTGTGTTAGTCTAATTTTTGACTGAAAGTTGGACTTTGGGTGTCGCTTTAGTTCTGAGTTAGCGTGATGTCTGAGGGCCACAGTCTTGAGGGCTCCTCCTGTTTCTGTCAGACCAATAAGTCTGGTAGTAGTCTTTTGTGAATTGGAATTTTGTATTATATATATGGGTATATATACCTATACACACACATACATGTATATGTATATATACGTATATCTGTATGTCTCTCTCTGTATTCCATTTTGTTCAGGATTCTTTATCGTGATCCTTGTCATAGTGGTTGCTGGTGGTAGCTGGGCACCACCAAGTTCTACTGGCTTCAGAATGGTGGAAGTTGTGGTTCATATGGTCCATTAGTCCTTTGGACTAATATTTTCTTTGTGTCTTTGGATTTCCTCATTCTCCTTTGCTCCAGATGGAACAGGGCCAGTAGATGTATTTTAGATGGCTGCTGAAAAGCTTTTAAGATCCCGTACACTACTCATCAAACTAAGAAGGAGAACATTTTCCTTACGAACTGTTATGCCAGCTTACCTAGATGTCTCCCAAGACTATATGCCCCAGCCCTATGCCCCAGTAACTTAGTGGCTCAAGGTGTTTGGATTGCTTACGAAGTTTGCCTTGGTCAAGGTGTGGCGACTCTGCCTATGTTGTGTATTGTCTTTTTCTTCATCAAAGTTAGTATTTGTCTGCTATCGAGTTAGTGATTCCCCCAACCCATTCTTAGCCTCCCTAGTAATCATCAAAGACTTTTTTTTGTTTGTGTAAACCTTTTCTTCAGTTTTTATAATAGTGGCCTCATACAGTATTTATCCTTTTGTGATTGGCTTATTTCATGCAGCATAATGCCCTCCAGATTCATCCATGTTGTATGATATTTTGTGGATTCATCATAGTTTTTTATTGTGGAGTAGTATTTCATTGTGTGTATGTACTGTAATTTGTTTATCCAATCATCTACTGATGGGCACTTAGGTAGTTTCTGCATTTTTGCTATTGTGAATAAGGCTGCAAGGCCCATGGGTGTGCATTTGTCTGTGTGACAGCACTTATTTTTCTAGGATGTATTTCTAAGAATGGGATGGCTAGATCACTACCATAGTAGTTGTATCATCTTGTTCTCATCAGAAATGTGTAAGAGTTCCAGTCTTTCTGAAAACTCCCCAACATTTGTTATTTGCTATTTTTTTAAAAATTATTCTTGGAGTAAGACGGTATCTCATTGTAGTTTTGATTTACATTCCTCTAATGGCTAATGACCTTGAGCATGTCCTCACGTATCTGTTAGCCACCTGAATGTCTTTTTTGGTGAAGTGTCTGTTTGTATCCTTGGTCTATTTTTAAATTGGATTGTCTATTTTGTTGGAAACCCTGGTGGCAGAGTGGTTAAGAGTGACTAACCAAATGATTGGCAGTTTGAATCCACCAGGTATTCCTTGGAAACTCTATGGGGGCAGTTCTACTTTGCTCTGTGGGGTTGCTCTGAGTCAGAATTGACTCTATTGGCAATGGGTTTTTGTTGTTGAGATGTTGAAGTACTTTATAGATTTTAGAGATTAGACTCCTGTTGGATATATTGTAACCAGACATTTTTTTCCTCTCTGTAGGTTCCCTTTTCACTCTTTAGTGAAGTCTTTTGATGAGGATAGGTGTTTAACTTTTAGGAGAAAATGCTTTATATTGTCATTATGAGATATAAGATAAAGGACAGTAGGAAATGTATTCACAAGACATAGTTAAAAAATAGAAAAACAATGTTTTTCTCTTCAGAAAGTACTATCCCAGAACATTCAACATTTTATTTGCAAATAAACATAGAGGTATGTGGCCTACCAAGAAGTAAGCTTCTACTTCTGCCATTACAATCTTGGTAGTAAATTAACCAACTGAAGATACAGTACCACTTCAGAAGCAGTGACCTTGTTAGGGTTGAAAGTCACATTCCTGGTGATAAAGTCAGAAACAATCCAATAGGAGAGGACTAATCTTGGTTAAAGACATGGTCTTGTGCTGTGCAGAGCTTACTTGTCTGAAAGTATTTGAAACCTAATTTAGTTCTTCTGTTCCTCACCAAATCAGCAACTAAAGTTAGGGTTGTTGTTGTTAAGTTGACATCTACTTAGCTCTGACTCATGATGAGATTATGTACAAATAACAGAAAGAAACATTGTCTAGACCTGCGTCATCTGCATGATCATGCATATATTTGTGTATGTTGTTGCAGCCCTTGTGTCAATCTGTCTCACTGAAGATTTCCGCCTTTTCACAAGCCCATTGTTTTTCTAAACATAACACACATTTCTACCAACTGGTCTTCCCCAATAATGTGTCCAAAGTAAGTGAGCTGATCTTTAGCCATCCTCACTTCTGAGAATTCTTGAAAGCTAGGGTTAACTGTCTAAAGGCAATGGGTGACTGGTAACTGTGCCCAGCCAGGTAGGGATGCTAAGAGGAAGAACGAGTCCTCTGTGGTAATCAAAGTTTGGATTTGGGATGCAGTATCATCAATGAGACCATTTTTTGTTTGTTTTTTAATAATAGACTGAGCTCGGTGCAAGAATCTGGTTGTTGAGATTGTAATTTAGTCAGCTGTAGTCAGTCCCCATTCTACCTCTGTTTATGGGTCTTGAAAATACATTTAGCATAGATATCTTCTAACCAATCTATCAATTTCATTTTGCCATGCAATTATTCTTTTATTAAGATGAAAATTGCTAAAACGGTTTCTGACATTTACTGGATATGTATTTGTCCATCTGCATATTTTCAACCTCCCTGTTCCATTTTAATCTGTGCTTGAAAGTTTTAAATTTTCTAATTTAAAAAAAATTCAATCTAAGGTTATTTGCTACTTAATCTATTCATTTATTTTTAGCTAAAACATGTGTAAACTGATTATTTTTAAATGTAAAGAATGTAACACTTTGTAGTGCTGCAGTTGAGCTAATAGCCTTTATTAGCACCTTTAACTCTCACAGAATCCTATATACAGCAAAACCTGTGACAGCTGGAACTTGAAGAGACCTCTGGGACTCGCAAGTTTCTCACTTGTGACAGGGTACAGCCTTACCTCTATTCTATTGCTCCTTTTAATGGAAAATATTTTGCTTTTCCTTCTCTGAAAGATTTTTATGTTACACAGGTTCTACGTTTCTCAGGTTCTGTTGTAGCAAGTTGTCTTAGTCATCCAGTGCTGCCATAACAGAAATACCACAAAGAGAGAAATTTTGTTTTGTCGCAGTTCAATAGGCTTCAAAATACAAATTCAGAGTGTCGGCTCCGGGGGAAGGCTTTCTCTCTTGGCTCTGGAGGAAGGTCCTTGTTATTTATTTTCCTCTGGATTGGGAAATTCTGAGACACAGAGTCCCCAAGTCTAAAGGATGCACTCTTCTCCTGGCATTGCTTCTTTTCTTAGGATAAGAGGCGCCCAGCTCTCTACTTGCTTCCCTTTCTTTTATATCCCAAGAGACTGCCTCAAGGCACTGTACAATGTTATCAATTCAGTCCTGCCTCGCTAACCTAAATACCACCCCTCATCCCTCCTTAACACCGCGGAGGCAGGATTTACAACATATAGTTACACCACGCAATACCTGGAATCACGGTTTTGCCAAGAAATGTGCTACACACATTTTGTGGGGGACGCAATTCAATCTATGACATAGGTGCTCTTCTCGTCCTCAAGTGAGAAAGAGTAACGTGAAGAAGAGAGAAGGCAAACGTAGAGCTTACCTTCAGCCCAAAGGCTTTGAGCAGACGTACTTCTGCTCAAACAGTGACACAGAATGAATACAGTTCTACTCAGAATTCAAATGCACCTCAGTATTAGTATCTTGAAACTAATTTCTAGCTGCTTGATTTAATGTTTGCCTATTTTGCACCTACTTGTGTTATCTTAGTTTTGACCTTATTTTATCTGAACATTTTGTATCCATTTATCTTTTGCAGCCATTCCGTGATTTCTTTCACTTTCTAACTGTATTCTTTGACCGATAGGAAGCTATGAAAAGCAGTACAAAATGGTACTAAAATTCCAATAGTTTATTTTTGTTTTAGTTTTTTTGCATAAATTTATTTTTCATACTATTATAAGAACTTTTGGTTAAGAATACCTATTTTTCACTTAAGAATAAGAAAGTTGATTTATTTTTCTTTAAGACAATGTGGCAACTCAACAAGCTGAAAGGAAAGTTTAATAAAATTGAATTTGAATGCTAATTGTGATTGTAAAACTCAGGGCAATTAATTTTGGAGGCCTTCAAAAAATAAAATTAATGAGTTAAATACATACTATGTAAAATGTATATGATTAGTGGGTTTTTGACATAGAATATGGTATCTATATTCTTTCTAGTTATTGATTACTTGAATATATAAATCTGAGATTTGAATTAAAGTTAAACTGATTTCCCCAATTAATAAAATAAAATACATTATTTCAGTGACTTACAACTCCCCCCCCCCCACCAAAGATCCACTCCCACTGATTTGATTTGGACTTATGGTGACCCTGTAGAACAGAGCAGAGCTTGCTTATAGATTTTCCAAGGAACACATTATGCATTGGAATAACCAACCTTTTGGTCAGTAGCGATAGCTCTTAACCGTTATGCCACCAGTTGGTTATATGTTACCTATAATTTAAATGATTTGTACTAAATAAATTGTTCTAGTGTAACTATTTAGAAGCATACAAACTTTTCATGTTCTGAAATGATATAAAGAATATTGAAATCTTTGTGACATATTCATTCAAGGTACAATATTTTCATTCACTATACTTTAAAATCCACATGCTTCAGAATCACAAATGTCAGCATGCTCGTGTTAATTACTATGATTAACATATTCATAAATTAAATAAAGGAATATTTTATTAAAAGAATAGATAAATAACATCTTAATGGGATTAGACTATTTTACAGAAGACTTGAAAGTGCATATAAAGCAAAGTCCTGAAAGTTAATTTCTATATTTTCATTAGGCTTCCCTCTCCTAGGTGAATAGACTGATTAACATTTTATTATAACCCCACATTGATTTGAGCAATTAATTATTTGGTTATAGTTTGTCAGTGAGCCAGAGTTGACAGTATACAACAAGAAGAATAGTTTGTGGTTATTACTGCTGGATCTGTTTCATAGTAATTATTTTTCATAAGTCTAAAGTAAGCATTACTTTGGAGGGCATAGCTCACAAGATATTACAGATTTAAATTATGTCCAGGAGGGATTAAGGAAAAGGGTAATATGGCAGAAGGTTTAGTTAGAGAGCTAAGAGAATACCACAGAGCTGCAACAATGGGTTATTTCAAAATAGTATGCAGTGGTAGGAACATTTGCTTATAAGAGGTTCCTATGTAGAACATCCAAATTATAAACTTCCTGTATTTTCTATTTCTCTGTGTTCTAGAATCAGGGAAACACAAAGTTTGAAACCATTCTATTGATTAGAACTATAAATAAGAAAAAGACAGTTGTCTATGAAAATAAAAAGTGTTCAAAATCATTGAAATGGCTTAAATATGCCAATTAGACTACTCATAGTGACAATTATAGAATGCAGAAAAAGAACAGATTAAACGATGAAACTAACAGGCACATTTGGCTCAAACGTCTATAGGAATTATGAAATACTAATATGCAGATTTAAAACTGGAAAAAAGAAATAATTAAAAAAGACAGTAGGAAAAAAGAAATAATTAAAAAAGACAGTAGAATGCTGTTTTCAAAGACCAGTAAAATAATATTGAGAAAAAATATAAATAAAACAAGAAAATCATTAAACTTTAGTAATTAAAAATGGGCAAAATGTAAATGCAGAGACAAAAAGAAACTAGAACATACCATGGGTTAAAGGTAACGTTTTAAATTACTCATAAAACAACTATTTAAGGAGCAACTAAAATGTGCCAATGATTTATAAAGTTATTTTTAATGGGCACCACATACAAATTGTACAAACTTCAGAAAGTGAAAAGAGTAACCAGTGAAAAGTAAGCTTTTCTCATGCCATATCCTAAAGAATCAACATCCATGGGAACAGTAGTCAGGAAACCAAAAAATGTACTGCATTTGGCAAATGTGCTCAAAGGGACATCTTTAAAGTGTTAGAAGCAAGAACATCACTTAGAGAACTAAGATGCACCTAACCCAAGCCATGGTATTTACAATAGCCTCATACATATGGGTGCAACAGCTGGAAAATGAATAAGGAAGACCAAAGAAGAATTGACATCTCTGAATTAGAGTGTTGGTGAAGAATCCTGAACACACCCTGGACTGCCAAGAGAACAAACAAATCTGTCTCAGTAGTAGTACAGCCAGAATGATTCTTGGAAGTCAGGATGACGAGACTTTTGTCTCACATGCTGTAGATATGTTACCAGACCCTGGAGAAGGGAAGTCATGCTTGGCAGAGGGCCACTGTTACAGAGGAAGATGCTCATTGAGATAGACTGACACAGTGGCTATGACAACAGCTTCAGACACAGCAACAATTGTGAGGATGGAGCAGGACCTGGTGACTGAGAATCAGAATCTACTTGACAGCACCTAATAACATCCCACACTCACAAGGGATTGTCAGGGGTTGAAATCAAACCACCAACAACTAACACCTACAAACAGACTGCCGAAAGGACCCTTGTTTACACTGTGAAATTCTACAACATGCTTTTTATGATTTTGATTAGCATTTCACTAATACATTTGTGAATCATGTGAGAGTCCATGTCTATACCTTCCAGAATTTTTCTATCTAAATCAGTCAATACGTACTCTGTTTACTCTTCTTTAAAGTTTTGCAGTAGGGTATTACGTAACTTTTGTTAGATTTATTCCTAAGTGTGTTATAGTTCATTTTTGTTAAAACTTGAAGGTAGTATCTCGAAATGGGGATTAAAACAGATTTGGAAAAAGTCAATGATTTATTTGCTTCTAGGTAAAGTATACCGATTTTCAACAGGACAGTACTCTTAGTCATCTAGTGCTGCTATAACAAAAATACCACAAGTGGGTGGCTTGAACAAAAAGAAATTTACTTTTTCATGGAAAAGTAGACTAAAGTCAAACCTCACAGCATCAGCTCCAGGGGAAGGCTTTCTCTGTTTCCTCGGGAGTAAGGTCCTTGTGATTAACCCTTCCCTGAACTGGAGCTTCTGAGATGCAGGGAACTCTGGTCCAAAAGACTCACTCTACCCCAGCACTGCTGCTTTGCTGATGGTATGAGGTCTCCAACTCTGCTTGCTTATTTTTCCTTTATGTCCCAAGAGATTGCCTCAAGGCATAATACAATGTTATGCAGTGAGTCCTGCCTTACTAATAAAACCATTGTCTATCCTCCTTCATTAACATCATAGAGGCCAGATTTATAACATTTAGGAAAATCACACGATACCTAGAATCATGGGCTAGCCAAATTGCTAGTCACATTTTGAGGGGTACACAATTCAATCCATGACAGCACTATCTCTACTGAGAAAAATTAGACAATGTAGAAGAATATTAAAGAAATCATATAAAGACTTCAAAGAGCTGTTAGAAAACAACTGAATTTGTCATATTAATAAATGTTAATAAAAGTAGCCATTACCCACTACTGTCCAGTAAATTCCTACTCGTAGTGACCCCATAGTGAAGCTGTAAATCTACAGAAGCAGACTCTCAAGCCTTTCTCCTACATGACCACTGGTGGATTCAAACTGCCGACCTTTCAGTTAGCAGACCAGTACCTTAGCTCCCACACCAGCAAGACTCCTTTAAAAGCTCATCACACTCATTAAAACTAAACAAAAACCTTCCTTTGACTTATACGCCGAGACTTAACTCTGTGCCGTATTCAAACGTGTGTCTAGAAACAGTCAGCTTTGTGGGGTGAAGGACTCTTTCAAAGTTGTTTAGGTCACTGTGGTAGCATGACCTGCAGAGGAGATGGGAAGCTGCCACGTTAGGGCAGAGATCCTCAGGGCCTCTCTACTATCAGAGATGTTTTCACGTACAAGCTTTATTTTACACTCAAGGCACTTAACTAAGTTCAGGAGCTTCCCAGGTAGAAAGCTAAAGAACTAAACTAAACCTGGACAAATCCAGATGAAAATTTTTTTTCAAGTCATGATGTCTCAGAGTCAAAGTCTACTATAGAGACGAGACAAGGATGAGAGAGGACTCAAAAGTTCCTAGTTGTTGGACAGCACTGACAGTGTTCAATAGCCTTTCCTCTAAGACCATCTCCCTCTCTGAGCCCAGGGAAGGGTTCAAAATGGGCTTGTTTCCAGGCCGAAGGCCTCTGCTGGAGTCAGAGGAAGTGACAGAGATGTTAGGAGTGAACAGAAAACCGGAGACTTGAGCAATATCGAACACACAGCCTGCCCTTACCTTGTGCCTTTGTCATATGCTCGCAAAAGCTCAGAGTGGGAGGATGAAGAGCAAACCCAGCAAGACCAAAGAGCCCTGAAAATCAGAGTGCTTTCCTACAGCTCCTAGTGGTGAGGGGGTGAATGCCTGTTGGGATCTCGATTAGAAATTCTAAAGCGTCATTCTTTAAGAAAGGAGTGAGGCAAAGGCACAATGTGTATTATTAAAAAATGCAGAACCTCTTCAGCCAACCTGTCTGGGAAAGAGCTGAGGTGTCTGGCCATCTGTTCTGTCTGTCTAGAAGAGGAAATTGTCTTGATTTTCTTTTAATACATATTTTTCATACATTAAACAGAAATGAGCCCTGGTGACACAGTGGTTAAAGCACTCAGCTGCTAACTGCAGGTTAGCTGTTCAAACCTACCATTGCTCCATCGGAGAACAGTATGGCATAAAGATTATGGCCTTGGAAACCCTACAAGGGAGTTCTTCTCTGTTCCATAGGGTCTTTATGAGTCAGAATCAAAGTGATAGCAATGGGTTACTCATATTAAATCAGTAAGGTACTAGGGGTGTAAAGTGAGACGATGACCAAGAGCTAAGAGAAAATAACAGACAACTAATGTGAATCTATAGGCAATCTAAGAGTTTACAGGCAGGAATTTTAAAATAACTATGATTAGTTTGTTAAGAAAAAGGAAGATTCCTGCTAATGGAAGGAAATAGGACCACTTAGTCTACACCTCTTAACATTGTGCTCAGAAACAATGTAGTTCAATGGCAAAGGAAAATAAAATTATATAAAAGCTCTGACCTCAGCAAAACTTGCAGACAGAAATTGCCTAAACTTCCAAGTGGATAATTCTATTTTCTAAAAAGAAAGAAAAGGAAAAAAAAAACAACACCACTGATTTCTAGCAAGCAATCTCTCTTGCTCCTATCATACTCTACCCTGGGAAAAACTTATAGAAAGTGAGAAAAGAACAGCAAACAGCGCTTAGTCCATCTAAAATCACCACCCAGAGGAGCAAGGGTACTCTGAGTTTGAAAATATGAAAATAAGTCCCCTGAGAGATAAGAACATGCTCTATAGGGAAGCATGTGCCAAATAAGTAACCATCATCAAAACGTGCAATTTCTATGAGAGAAAAATAACCATAGAAGAAAAAAGAGGGAGATCGCTTCACAGTCTGGTGGTAAAAGGGAAAGAGACAAAAAGAAATTTTAAGGCTCTGCCAAAAAAAAAAAAAAAAAAGATGAAAGTGTACAAGTCCTTCCACCACCATTAAAACCAAGAAGTTTTAATTCACTAAAGAATCTGGATTTGCGGTTCTGTCAGAATAGGAGGGGGGAAAAGTGAAAAGGCAGTTTAAAGTATATAAAAATTTAGGGAATCCACCTACCTACAATTCCTTTTGGAGGAAACTTCTAGTGGCTGAATATTATCTAATTGACTTGGGTTGTTTTTGCAAAAGGACAGTGCCATGGATCAAATTATGTCCCCCTAAAAATCTGTGTAGCCATGTGGCTGGGCCATGATTCCCGGTATCTTGTGACTGTCCTCCATTTTCTGGTTTTCCTATGCTGTGTGTTAAAGGATTAGGGTGGGACTATAAATCCCACTATAAGATCACCTCCCTGCTCCACTGTAAAGGAAGTTTCCCTGGAGTATGGCTTGCCCCACCCTTAACCCTTTCATCTTATGAGAGATAAAAGGACAGAGAAGCAGGCAGAGAATTGGGAACCTCGTACTATCAAGAAAGCAGCACATAGCTGCATATAGGGGGGCATGTAAATTTACATGTGAATGTACATTTTCACTAAGTTATGTTAAATAAAAATTAAAAAAAAAAGAAAGCAGCACAGGGAGAAGAGCACATCCTTCAGAGCTGAGGTTCCTGGTCAAGATGCTCTCTGGACAAAGACTGATGCAGTACTGGACTTTCCTCCAGAGCCGACAAGAGGAAAGCCTTCCCCTGGAGTGGACACCCTAAATATGGACTTGTAGCCTACCAGACTATGTAGGAATAATTGCTTTGTTAAAGCCATCCATTCTGTGGTATTTCTGTTAGAGCAGCCCTAGCTGACTGAAACAGACAGATATTGGAGGTTTTCATAATTAAACCTGTTGAAATTGGTTTAATCAATCAAGGGTGAGAGGCAGGTATAAATACTATATGTGTGGCAAAGTAAAAATAATTCAACTAAGAAATGTGAGGGAGGGGAAAATAGGAAAACACAAACAGCTCATTGTTGTATTAGCAATAGATGGTATTCAAAGATAGCCTTAAAAATCAACACATTAGACAGTAAAAGGATAAATAAGAGAGCGGAGAGTTAAGGGTTGGAAATAATTTTTGAATACATTATCTTATGATTTGGATTGGCCATTGATGGGTGAAACTGTGTAACAACATGTTTACCTGTGTGTTGGTTTATGTACGTTGTTGTTAGATACCATTGAGTTGGTTCCAACTCACAGCAACCCTGTGTACAACAAAAGGAAACCCTACCTGGTCCTACAGCATCCTCACAAGGGTTGTGCTTCCACCCATTGCTGTAGCCACTCTGTCAATTAGTATTATTGAGGGTTATGTAGCGTCTGAAAATATCACATCGCCTTGTATACATATTAACAAGAATTATGTGTATAGGTGGTCAAGTTTTATGTAAAGATTGTTTTGAATCAGCTAGATAACATTAACACTTTCTTGTATAATCTTATAATTAGTGAAACAAGACAGTGTCTTAAATATTGATGTCTTTTAATTTGCCTCATTTGCCATCTAGTCAATTCCGACTAGTAGTGACCATGTAGGACAGAGTAGAATTACCTCAGAGGGTTTCCATCAAGTGACCGGTGGATTCAAACTGGCAACCTTTCAGCAGCTGCTGTGCAACCAGGGCTCCAGGAAATGAACATATTTAGAATAAATGTATTGTTCCACATCTTTGTTTTTGAGCTAAATATATGTTAATCATCTGTTTTTTAGTTTTAAAGACCTTAGTAATATTTTAAAACTATGTCCATGACTGAAAGTATTTTTTAAAAATTTTAGATTCTCATATAATGTTGTGTTCTGATAGCATAGTTGGTGTAATCTCTTATTTATCTTCCCTTTCACACGAACTCATGGATCCGACTCGACGGCACTTGGCTTGGCTTCACACAAAATAATTTTCATATCAGTCTGTGCTTATTTGAACTTCAGAGACACAACTAAATTTGATACTTTTTTCTTCAACTTTGTTTTTAATTTCAGCAATGCAAAACAAATCCTACAAATATTAAGATTGTTTTTAATCATAAGTTTACCTATAAAATTATGAAAAATTCTGGATTTCACTCCTCTTAGAAAGTCTGAGATGGAGATACATACCTAAAGGATCCAAATATACCTTCAAGTTTGTATTCCTGGGTGGAAGAACAGGGGTAAAAAAAAACTTCAATCATAAGACTCAGAGTATAAAACACCTCTGACTAACAAATACCTTAACTTTAAAATGATAGAAAAAATTATAGAAAATCAAGAGATGGTTCAAATCTAAGAGGTTAAGATTTGTGAAGTAATATTTTTAAAATATGCAAAGAGAAAAACATAAAATTATGTCATGGATTGAATTGTGTGCCATCAAAAAGTATGTGTGGCGATTTGGCTGGGTCGTGACTCTGTATGGTGTGATGTTCCTATATATTGTAAATCCTGTCTCTGTGATATGGGCAGCAGGTGTGTTGGTGAGGCAGGACCCAAATCTCTAATATTATATTGTTCCTGGCGGCAATCTCTTGGGATACAAAGGAAAGAGAAGGAAGCAGAGAGTTGGGGACCTGATACTACCAGAAAAGAAGCATCTGGAGCAGAGTGTGTCCTTTAGACTCAGGATTCCTGTGCCTCATAAGCTTGTAGTCCAGGGAAAGACTGACACAGGAACCTTCCTCGAGAACCAAGAGAGAAAGCCTTCCCATGCAGCTGATGCCTGGAACTTGGACTTTTAGCCTACATTTCTGTGAGAAAATAAATTTCTCTTTGTTAAGGCCATCCTCTTGTGGTATTTCTCTTGTAGCAGCACTAGATGACTAAGACACCATGAACATAATAAAATGCAGTTTGAACAATAGAGTGAAATTATTTGATCATTGCAATTTGGAAAAGAATTTTAACTTTTATTATAAAGAGAATGCCTTCTGGGATGGAGAAGTGCTAGAGGTTAAGATTAAGAAACAGAAGCTGAATTGTTTATTCCATATAGGTGAGCAATACCTAATACTATTTCATTCTGGCTTATGGTCAAGTGCATTGTTTAAAACCTTAAAATTAGACACTAGTGTGATTTGAATATACCTATTTCAAATCACTAAAGAAAAATAAAAACAAAAAACAAGATCAAGAAACCAAAAAGAAAAAAGGACAAAAATAAAAAATGCAGTATGGAACTACCAAAAAGCTTATTCATTGCCTAGCTTTGCCATTTACGATTTGATAATGGGGGCACCCTGTAGCTTTTTCAGAAGCCCGAGTACCACAGACACAGAAGGGCCCAGTAGCCTCTAGCTGTGGGTACATCCAATTTTACAACTGTTGAAGGTATCAGTCCTGGAGTATGACAGTGGCCACACTGCTGGGTGAAACTGTTGAGATTGAAGCCAAGTACCCAAAATTTAGATTTAAGTTTTGTCAAAAACATTTTTCACTAAAACGCACGTGCAGTAAAATCTACAAATAATAAAGATAACAACTAAATCACACATTGTAACACTGCCAACATTACGGAGCGTCTTTGTGTCTCCTTTCCTCTGTGTAACCATTGTTTGTTCCATCAAGTTGATTCTAACTGATAGTAACCCCATGACTGTGACCCTATAAGACAGAATAGGACTGTTGCGTAGGGTTTCTTAGGCTAGAATATTGACCGGAGCAGATTGCTAAGTGTTTTCTTCTTTGGAGTGACTGGTCGGTTTGAACCCACTGACTTTTCAGTTAGCAGGTGACTGCTCAACCATTGTAACTCGAGGGCGCCTTTGGTATAATCACTACCCTTCCTTTTGCCATCATTGATTAAGTTTTCTATTTGTGAATTTCATATAAACGGGATTGTATAGGACGTATTCTTGGGCCTAGCTTTTTCTCCCCTTTCAGTATTGTGTTTGCTTGCCAGTGCAATTTTAAAACAGTTTCTCTACATAATAAAGGAAAAGTTGTGATAACATCATGCAAACTGGAAGAACTTTCATGGATATGAACTGCCTGGGTTTCTTTAACATAAAGTATGCCATGAATAGACTGCTGAATATTTCAATACTGAAGTCAAAATCATTAGTTAGCCAAATATTTCCTGGAAAGAAACAAACTCTCTTAATAACTATTTCCACAGAGAACACTGAAATGTAATAACTTTGTCTTTTTAATTTTTTTTTAATTTCTTGCCTAGAAAAAGCCAAGCCAAGTGCCATCGAGTCGGATCCGACTCATGGCGACCCTAGGGGCCAGGGTAGAACTGACCCCCAGAATATTCAAGGTGCGCCTAGAAAAAGGTTTCCTTTTTTCCTTCACGTAATGCTATAACATGCATAGATAAACACAGTGGATTGCTGGGAATGCGGAAATGAAATGGGCCCAAGAGTTAGGTAATCAAAACAGGCACCCTGAAGTATGAATTGCAGTATTTCAGGTCATAAAGGACTGCTAGAACTAAATAACATCAGATAATAGTAGAAAAATATGACAAAAAGTGTTTAAGTCCATTGATGAACTCAGAAACAACAACGAAATTCTCCAGAGCTAGAGAGACTTGAGCTCTGCGGGGGACTTTTGTTGCAGTAGATTGCTGCAGCACTGGGCATGTGGACGACTTTGGCACTGTGGCTTACATTTAACGCTGATGTAAAGCAGAGGCACCCCGGAAGAAAAACTAACAATCTACCTCCCCCAGATCAGCCACTGAAAACCTGATGTAGCACAGTTCTGCTGTGATGTATATAGGGTCACCATGGGTTGAACTCATCTTGATGGTAACTGGTGGTGATGGTAAAAAGATAACTAAAAAAAAAATAAGTAAAGTCAGTCCTCAGGTGTATGCAATGCAAGGAACACCCTCATTACCTCTCTGAACCACAGCTGGCAATCTGCTAACCTCAAAATATTAGCTCACCTCTATTCCTGGGGTCAGCAACACTGTTGCCACTGGCCTGGGGAAATGACATGCCAGTCCCAGAAAATTGGAAGCTCAAACCCACATTGCATGCGAACACAGATATGAACACTTCCTTCCTCTGTGACATGGGCATCCCACACTAGATAATTAAAACGTACCCTGGTTCCGAGTTTGTGAAGTCCCAGGTGTCCCTGCCAAGTCAAATGTAACAGGAGCACATAGAGACATTCCCATAACTAGACACAGTATTTCTATGAAAGAAGCTCTGTCAAAAAAATGCTTACACTCTATATGTATGTGTATATAAACCTGCATGCTATATGAAGAAATTAATAAAAGAAAATCAACATGTGTGAAAAACAAGATACATGTCATCACAAGAATGGGAGTCACTAGAGCAGCAATTTGTTGGAGCCCTGCCGAAGTGCTATGGCTACTAACCAAAAGGTCAGCAGTTTGAATCTACCAGCCTGTCTTTGGAAATCCTTTGAGGCAAGTGTACTCTGTCCTATAGGGTTCCTATGTGCCAGAATGACTTGACCTCAACTTTTTCTTTTTTTAAAGATCAAAATAGAGTAGAAAACTGAAAAAGTGCTGATCAGAAACTCCAGTACCCCTCCAAGATAAAGTTTCAAGGAAGAAGAAAGGCAGATTTTTTGAGGCCCTAAACTCATGAAGGATCTCTATCCTGTTAGCAAAGCAAAATCTCTGCATGGTGCATATGGCCAGTGCTAATAAGCCAGGTATCCCTAGGCACACAGAAGTGTCTGCCGCAAGCATGGCATAGCTGTCACTGATGAGCTGCCCAGCTGCCTCTGCTGTCTACAGGACATGGTGAGTCAGAATTTTGTCACCAAGTTGAGTCTGATCCAGGACCAGCAGCCTCGGTGGCCAGGTCATGATTCATCGTAGGAGAATGGTTTAATACTTGTAAAACATTTCTGAGAGTTCTTAGCACATTATATGTGACAGATAAACCACTATAAAATAAAATTAGTAAATGCAATAGGCAATACACAGTACCCTCATAGTGTTTAAAGAAGAGTGAGAAGCAACATGGCAAGATCCAGAAGGACAGAAAACTTGGCAGGTTCAACAAGTTTGCTTCAATTAATAGATAAGGAACATGATAGACACTGTAATAATGAGATATTATTGTTGGTTCAGTGGTAGAATTCTTGTCTTTCATGATGAAGATGCAGCTGCAATTCCCAGTCAGCACATCTTGCAGACAGCCAGTACTTTCTGTCTGTCGATGTTTATAAGTTGCTATGATGGTGAACAGGTTTAAGTGATACTTCAAGATAAAAGTCGACTTGGAGAAAAGTCTTGGTGATCTGCTTTCAAAAATCAGCCAGTGCAAACCCCATGGATCATGACGGTCTGACCCACAACCAGTCAGGGCTGGGACTGGACAAGAAAGTGTTGATTGCATTGTGCACGGGGCCACCATGGTCAGGTATGACTCCACAGCAGCTAATGAGATGCTAAGATAATTGGAAAATCAATAGTTGAATTAAAATAGCAAATTGGAAGACAATGACAAAGTCCACTCATAAAGCCCAGCTTTGGGGAAGCCAGTTGCATCCTGTAGAGATTTCAGGACTCATCATATATTCTAGAAAGTGGCAACAGAATCCCTTATACTAACAGAGCTAACTTACTATGACAATTTTTCTGAGAGGGCAAAATGTTTCTTGAGCCAGAGATGCCTTTTTAAATTTGCACTAAGGTAAATTGGAAGTGGCCCCGCCAGGGTTAAAAAAGCAGTTCATTAATACATCCACGTACCTGATCTCTTGGACTCTTAAGCAAAAGAACAAACTTACATAAGGAAAAAAATCAAATCCGCTGCCACTGAGTTGATTCCAACTCAATAGTAATAATAAATTGTTAGTAAGTTATAATTCAAAATAAATGACACATCATAATTTATAATAAATAATAAGTTTCCAGGATTTATTTTAAAATGACACCAATTCACAAAGGAAAATTATAGCAGAAATTGTAAGAGGAAGAATATAATTACAAAGGTATAAGGCATAGGTAAAGAAAATGTATTGGATAACAAACAGAAAAAAAACTATAGAGAAAATGAATAGCAGAATCATGAGTTTCAAAAGAAATAGAGACTATAGTCAAGAGTTTTCTCTTCAGCCTAATAAAATCATCATTGAGAAAGTGAAAATTATAAAGATAAAATGTAAAATTCAAGGCCTTATGTATTCAGAGCAAGTATTAAAATTAATGAAAATATTTTTCACCTCACTTAGCATTGTTTTTCTCTTTTTATAAAAACCTGACTTAACAGTTTCTTACTAAATATAACTAACTGTCAAAGAACACAAAACAAATGTGCTCTAGCTAAAATAAACAGAAAACAGGAAATGAGAGGCTTCATTTTCAGGGAAAGTGCGCTGCGCCAGATGGCTCACGTGTTAACAAGAATATTAAAATGATCCGCGCCAACTCCTATTGTCAACATTTCATCCAGACCCTCAAATGTGACTATTATTTGAGGAGAATTAGGATGCGTATGGATGGGAAGGACAAATGTTATGCTTCTGGCATTCAGATAAAGCAAAACCACAACCAGATCCTTTGTTATCTAGTCTATTCTGACTCGTAGTGACAATGTGGAGTAGGGTAGAACTCCCCTACAGGTTTTCCAAGGAGCAGCTGGAACATTTGAACTGCTGACCTTTTGGTTAACAGCCAAGCATTTAACTGCTGTGCCACAGGGCTCTATGACACTATTATAGACAATTTATGTTGCGTATATATCTATAGGCCGATTGTTATGAATTTCATACAATTTAAAAATTGATATTCCTATCATAAACCTCACTCTCTCCTGGATTCTCTAGAGAAATAAAACTAGTGAAGCATCTCCCTCTGTATACAAGGTCTGACATTTCAGTCCACGAACTTAGTTGTTCTCAGTGCTATATACCTCATGGCCAAATATTTCTGTGGTCACCTTGGAAGTACTCTGCTTGAAAAGCTATGCACCAATGCCAGTGCCTGGTGCATCATTCAGAGCAATTTGGGAATTCTTTCTGGAATGGCCATTGTGCATGATGGCAAGTTCACAAATTTAATTGTGTAGCTGTCTGTGAGGGAGCTTTTAGCCAGTAAACAAATTATTATATTGAAATACTCTCCCTACTTGGCTGATCTAGCCCTCAGTGGCTTTTTTTTTTTTTTTTTTTTTTTGTACTGGAAGATAAAGGAAATACTGACAGGAAGACATTTTGGTGATGTTTAAGACAATAAGGGTAATATGACCACAGCTGTGATGGCCATTTCAGTAAGAGTTCCGAAATCACTTTGAATGGTAAGTTATGTGTTGATGTTGCTTGCGTAGCTTCCCAAGGGGAGTACCTCAAAGGTGAGGGTTGGTGGAGGGGGGGGAGTCAAGAAGGCAGACTAAACACATGTCTCCCTAAATCCCTGTGGAAACCAAGACCTGAATTGATAATTAAATGGAGCCATCTGGACACCTAGTGAACCCTAGGACATAGCATAGGGCTGTTAATTTCAACTTTATACCACTGAATGGAAAGCTTTCTCTCTTTCACTGACCCCAGCTCTTGGTGAGTGCTGGCTTTCACGGACTGAGGGTAACTTGCCATTTTAATTCTTTTTTCTCTGTCTTGGCTGGTGGGCAGAGCTGGGACTTGACTGGTGGCTGGTCTTGGATGCACTGCTGGTGGGATCGATGGATGAGATTGTCATATTTTGAGAGCCCAGCTTTGGACTCTGCACATCTCGGCACCTTGGTGTCTCTTTCTGCCTCCACCATTGACTGGCCTCTGCCAGGGCAGGTGGGGAGCTTGTGTGGGATGCCATCTGTTCCACTGAGATTCCTTTCCTTGGGCTGAATTTCATTTGATGACAAGGTATCAAAAGGCATGTTCTAGAATACAGGGACCTTCATTTTACACTGTGATTGCTTCAATAATACCAAATTCTTCTTCTTCTCTAACAATATTTCCTTGAAAACACTGAAAAAACAGTATCTCTAATAAGATGCACCTTAATCGTGTCACTTAAAAAAGAAAAGCCTAATGGATGAGATGAGAGTCATCTATTTTACCGCCCTCGTAAACTTGTACCTGGTGATGTGGTAGATAAGTACTATGGCTGCAAACCAAAAGGTCAGCAATTCAAATCTTCCAGGAGTTCCTTGGAAGCTTTTGGGGGGCAGTTCTACTCTGTCTATAGGACCATAGGTATCAAATAGACTCTACAGCAGTGGGTTTGTTTCTTATTGCTTATAGACATATACATAATTAACATTTCTAAATTAAATGTCATTGTATTAGTGTCAACCATTGATGGAAATTGACTATTTCTAAATATTTTATTGAAGTATATAAAAATAAGACAAGTGAACACATCGTACATATAGAATTAACAAATTTTTACTAAACAACCCAAATCTCTGCCAGATAGGATGAATTAAGAATAATGACACCACCACAGAAGTCTTGCCCACCTTATCACCCTATTCAAAATGTAAGCACTTTTCTGAAATACAAGCACTGCTCTGACTTGAAACACAGTAAATTCATTTTGTCTGTTTCTGAATGTCAAATCTGGTTATATAATAAGCCTTTGTGTCTAGATTCATTGGCTAAATAACATGTAAGATTCCTCAGTTATTGTGTATAGCTGGAGTTTCTTCATTTGATATTTAACTCCACCTTACACTCGATGGCACTTGGCTTTACATTTTATGAATATGACATATTGAAATTATTCATTCTACAGTTGATAAGTGTTCAGGCTAATTCCAGTTGCTGGCTATTATCAGTAATAATGCTATGAAAATCCTTGTGTACATCAACGGTGGACATATTTCTGTTTGAGCATAGAGAAACAGGTGATGCAGTGTGTCAGTGTTCACTTTTAGTAGATACTATGAAACATTTTGCCAAAGACTGTTTTATCAATTAACCTTTTGACTGATTGTGAGTGACAGTTTAAGTTGTTTAACATATGACAAGACTTTTTCCTTAAACAACAACAACAAAAATTAGCCATTGTGATGGGTGGATTTGACACCTGATTGTGATTTTAATTTATATTTTCATAGTAGTTACAGTGGTCATTAGCTCATATGTTTACTGGCCATTTGAATGGTCTGTTTATGAAAGTCTTTTCAAACATTTTCCATTTCCTTTTTCTTCTTTGTTTTTATTGATTCTTTTTTTTTTTTTTTTGGTAAAAGCTTTCCATTGGTTACAGGTATTGCAAATATCATCAAATTCCATGACTTTCTCACTTGATGGTGTCTTCATGAACAGAAATTTCTAATTATTGTTATCATTATTGCATGTGCAGCTTATTCAACTTTATTACTAAAAGTAATTTTTCTAACTTATCTGTTGTTTCCATTGTGGCTTTTTTGTATTGTGTTTAAGGTTATGCAGAAACCCTGGTGGCATAGTGGCTAAATGCTACATCTGCTAACCAAAAGGATGGCAGTTCAAATCTGTGAGGTATTCTTTGAAAACTCAGTGGTGCAGTCCTACTCTGTCTATGGGATCACTATGAGTCAGAATTGACTTGATGGCAGTGGATTTGCCTTTTTGGATTTGGGATATGAAGGTCGCTGTTCTCTCTCAATATATTCTTCTCAAGAAACCTGTTAAATGCAGATTTCAAATGGAATTTTCTAGGAAATAACAAGGCCTTTTTGAAAGTATGATAAAAAGCCTTTTAAGACTGGAAGTTTGGAGGTGGGACAAAGATGGCGGACTAGACACACAACTCCTCAATTCCCTCTGGGAACTAAGGTCTGGTAATGATAATTGAATGGAGCAGTGTGGATATCCAGGGAGTCCTACAATCTGGCATAGGATTATTAGATTGGACGATGCTCCAGAAACAGGGTAACTACCTCCCCCAAAGACATGCCGGCAGCACTGAGTCCTGCTTCTGCTGACTCACTTTTTGGGAGGACTACAGGTATTGATGCCTTTTTTGTTAGCTGGGAGGTGGGGACAAGGCATGAGCCAGCTAATGTGCCAAATGGCATTGCGTAAGTAAATACGATATAGTGCAGCAGAGAGACTATGCTTGGTATAGCCACATTTTGAGAGCCTGGCTGCTGACTGAGGGCACCACTACCCCTCCACTGTCTCTTTTCTTAGCTGTGCCATAGATTCTGTTGTTTCATGGCAGGAAGGTCAGCTCAGGTGAGATGCCATCTTAGTTAGTTGGGAGGTGGAGTCACCTACCCGGAGGCCTTAGCTAGGGCTAATTATCACATGGAACAGCAACCCCTGTCTGGAAACTGCTTACAGTGGTGTCTACTGTTATGGGTGGGGTCTGGCAGAGGATGGCAGCAAGGCTATAATGCTTTCCTACTTTGAACCACATCATAGCATCTGGGGATGGCCTGTGAGGTGCTTTTCTTATCAAGTGGAAGTTGGGACCTGCCAGACCTGATGGCCTGACAGACTTCAGCAATTGTTAGACGGCTCCTCCCTTAGCAGTAAAGTACTTTTTAAAATGAGACCACCTGGAGAACTGACTGCTAAGTAGCCTGGAAGTATCTCCTTTATCCTTCAATGATCCACATCATGGCATTGACTGATGGAACCCCAGTGACACCCTAAGTAGGGCACCATCTTTACCAGCCAGGAGGCAGAGCCAGTCACCCCAGTGTCCACCTGGGGCAAGCCACTACAGTACACAGAGGTGGCTGGTGACCAACTCCTCTCCTACAACTGCACCTCAGTCCCTGTTGAGGTAACACTGGAGAAAACAAACAGCATCTAGATGGCACAAAGAGCACAATCAATAGCTAACCGTTTAAAGAAACAATCCACCATGTCTCTGGAAAGCTCACAAAATAAAGAATGATAAAAACTTCCCAGATGAAGAAGCCTTTCTGAGACTATAGGAGGTCAAATACAAAAGAATTATATAGACAGCTCTCCTAAAGATTAAACAAAATGCATCAGAACAAAATGAAAAATTAAGCAAGCTATTTGAACTGATGGAACATCAATGATCTGCAATGCAGTAGATTAATAAGAGAATTACAGAATTAGACAATTCAATCCAAAACCAAAAGAGCAGAATTGAAGATATGAAAGCCACAGTTAGTGAGCTTGAGGATAGAGCAACTGACACCAGCATTTATGAGGAGAAATCAGAGAAAAGAAATAAGAAAAATGAAGAAGAATTAAAAAAAACATGTGGGACACTGTTAAGAGGAATAATCTATGAATAACTGGAGTTCCTGAACAGGGAGGGCTACCTGAAAACACAGAGAGTATTGTTGTAGAGTTGCTGACAGAAAACTTTCCTGAAATGATGAAAGAAGAGAACATAGATTTCTAAGACATGCATCAAAAACAAGATCCCAGAAGAAAGACACCCAAACATATTATTATCAAGCTTAATAAAATGAAACACAAACAGAGGCCCTTAAAGGCAGTGAGGCTTAAAGCAAAGCTAACATTCAGAGGGAAGCCCTGTAGGTGTTTGTCTGAATTCTCCGCAGAAATGATGTTGGCATAGAGGCAGTGGGATGACACATTCAAAGCCTTGAAGGAGAAAAAGTTCCAACCAAGAATTATATATCTTGCAAAACTGTCTTCAAATGTGAAGATGTAATTAAGACATTCACAGATAAACAGAAGCTTAGAGACTTTGTAAAACCAATCCAAAACTACAAGAAATGCTAAAAGAAACTCTTTGCTTACAAAACCAAAAATATCAAGTGTATACTTAAGAAGGCAATACAGGGCACAACATCCAGAATCCTACTCAGTTAGGGAAGTCACAAAGCACAACCAAAGCTACAATATTAAAAGAAGGGAACCAGTGATCATATTGTGAAAACTATGATATCATCCTAGAGAGGGATATATTACAGTAGTTATAACACTTTCAAATGTAAAGGAAATGAAAAAGATATACAGAAGTTAAAGTCTGGTTTAAACTTAGAATAGTTACAGGGATCATATGGGTAGATGCAAAGCAAAGTAGCAATGTGATGTATGAAAACAAGAAACATAAAACATGAGTCTCAACAAACAAAACCTACACTGAAAAAGGTAAAGTCAACCCATAAAGAAGAATGACCCAGAATGGAATATTAAGAGCAACATAGAAAACATCAATGACACAAAAATAAATGTATCAAAATGACAGCACTAGACTCATATCTATCCATAATTACACTGAATGTAAATAGACTGATGTTCCAATAAAGAGACAATGAGTGGCATTGTGGATCAAAAGAAATGATCCGTCCACATGTTACTTACAAGAAACATAACTTACACTCAGCTATATGAACAAACTGAAAATTAAAGCATGGAAAAATATATACAAAGCCAACAATGTACAAAGTAGAGCAGGAGTGGCAGTACTAATTTTAGATAAAATAACTTTTAATGTAAAATCCATTATCATGGACAAGGACAGTCACAATACATTGCTGAAAATTTCAATATATAAGCAAGACTTAACAGTATTAAATATTTATGCACTAAATGCATTGAACAAACACTGACAACACTGAAAAATTAGATAGATTACTCCGTAATATAGTTGGAGACTTCAATACTTCACTTCCAGTAATGGACAGATCATCTAGGAAAAAAGCTCAGTAAAGATACAGAAGATCTGACTGAGACAACCAACTAGACTTCACTGATATATACAGAACTTTTTATCCATCAACAGGTAAGTGTACCTTCTTCTCTAATGTGCATGGAAAATTTTCCAGAATAAACCATGTGTTAGGACATAAAGCAAGTCTCAACAAAATCCAAACAATTGAATTACTGCAAACCATCTTTTTGGACCATAAAGCCATAAAAGTTGAACTCAATAGCAGGAAAAAAAAAAAAAAAAACAAGTAGAAATGGGAACTCTTGGAAACTGAACAATATCTTGCTCAAAAATCCATGGGTTATAGAAGAAATCAAGGATGAAATACAGACATTTATGAAAGCAAATGAGAATGAAAACACTTTCTATCAGAACTAATGGGACACAACAGAAACAGTGCTCAGAGGTCAATTCATCTCTATAAATGCACATATCCAGGACCAAGAAAGGACTCAAACCAAAGGATTAACCCTACAGCTTGAACAAGTGGAAAGAGAGCAACAGAGGAGTCCCTCAGACACCAGAAGAAAACAGATCATAAAAATTACAGGAGAACTAAATGAATTAGAAAGTAGAAGAACAGCTGAAAAAATTAAGAAAATCAAAAGCTCTTTTTTTTAAAAGATCAACCACACTGACAAACCACTGGCTAAACTTATGGAATAAAAATAGGAGAGGAAACAAATAACCCAAATAAGAAATGAGATGGGAGATGTCACAGTAGACACAATTGAAATCAAAAATATTGCAATAGAATACTGTGAAAGTCTGTACTCTAGCAGATTTGAGAACTTAGAGGAAATGGACAAATTTCTAGATTCATATCATATACCAAAATTATCAGAAGGAAAAGTGGAACCCACCACAAAGGAAGAGATTAAAAAAGCAATCAAAATCTACCAACCAAAAGAAGTCCAGGCCCAGAGAGCTTCACTGGAGAATTCTACCAAACTTTTATAAAGGAGTTAACTCCAATAATAACAAAACTGTTTCACAGAATAGAAGAAGATGGAATACCCCTACATTCATTCTATGAAGCCAGCATAACCATGATAACAAAGCCAGGAGAGATTCAAACAAAGAAAGAATTACAGACCAATATCACTCATGAACCTAGATGCAAAAATCTTCGACAAAATCTTAGCCAATAGAATTCACTCTCACCACTTGTATTCAACATTGTACGAGAAGTTCTGGCCAGAGCAGTCAGATGAAACGGAAATAAAGGGCATTTGTATCAGCCAAGAAAAAATAAAAATCTTCCTAGTTGCAGATGATATGATTGTACATGCAAAGAATCCTAAAGAATTTGTAAGGAAATTACTGGAACTAATAGAAGAGTTTAGCAAAGTATCAGAATATAAAATAAACATAAGTAAATCAGTAGGATTCCTTTATACTAACAAAGAGATCATCAAAGAGGAAATCACCAAATCAATACCATTCCCTGCAGCTCCCAAGAAGACAAAATACCTAGGAATAAATCTAACTAGAGTAATAAGACACTAATACAAAGGAAACTGCAAGACTTTACTGCAGAGAAACAAAAGAGACTTACATATATGGAGAAATCTACCCTGCTCATGGATAGGAAGACTTAACTTTGTGAAAATGTCTATTTTACCCAAAGAGATCTACATATACTATGCAACCCCAATACAAATTCCGCTGTTATTTTTTAAGGAGATGGGAAACAAATCACCAACTTTAATTGGAAAGCTAAGAATCCTAAGGTATGTGAACTACTACTGAAGAAGAGGAACACAGTGGGGAGTCTCACACTACCCTACCTTAGTAGTGTTTTGACTACCATAGTAGTCAGAGAAGCCACCATCGTCTTATGAACAGTGGATATTTGACAAAGGCCATTTAAGTTTGCAAAGTGCGGAAAAACAGCCTCTTCAACAAATAGTTTTGGCAAAATTGGATATCCATCTGCAAAAAGCTGAAACAAGACCAGTTTCTCACACCTTACACAAAAACTAACAGAAAACAGATCAAAGACCTAAACATTAAACCTAAAACGATAAAGCTCATGCAGAAAAAAAAAAATAGATTCAACATGGAAATTTTAATACCCCACTTAGATTTCAAAATCTAACAAACAAAGCATGATCAGCAGAAGACAAAATAGATAAATGGCAACTACTCAGAATCAAACACTTTTGCTCATCCAAAGACTTTATCAAAAGAGTTAAAATACTTCCTATAGAGTGGGGGGTGGGGGTAAACCTGGCGACTACGTGTCAGATCAACATCTGATCTCCATAGTCTACAAGGTACTGCAAAATATCAACAAGAAAAAGATAAACAACCCAATTAGGTAATAGGGAAAGGAGATGAACAGACACTTTACCAAAGAGGACATCTAGGTAGCCAAAAGACACATGGGGAAATGCTTACGATCACTGGCTATCAGAGAAATCCAAATTAAAGCTACAATGAGATACCATCTCACCCCAACAGGGTTGGCCATGATTCCCAAACCACAAAACAGAAAATGCTGGAGAGGCTGTGGAGAGATTGAAACTCTCCTACATTACTGGAGGAATTGCAGAATGGTACAACCTCTTTGGAAAGCCATCGGTGCTTCCTTAAAAATCTTGAAATAGATATGCCATTTGGTCCAGTAATTCCACTCCTCACACTATATCATACAGAATCAAGGGTAGTCACATGAACAGATAGATGCATATCAATGTTTATTGAAGCACAGTCCCCATTAGCAAAATGATGGAATCAACCTAGATGTCCAACAACTGACGAAGGAATAAACAAACTGTGGTACATATACTCTGTGGAACACTATGCAATGATAAAGAACAATGATGATTTTAGGAAGCGTTTCATAACCTGATTTTAATAGGAAGACATGCTGGGTGAAGTCAGTCAGCAGGGAACGAATAAATATTGTATGAGACCCCTACCATAAGGACTTAAAAATAGACTTACACACAAAAGAAAAGATTCTTTGGTGAGTACAAGGGTTGGGAGGGAGGGAGATGATTGGTCATAGGTTAGAGAGCTGATAGAAATTTGTTTAGGTGAAAGCAGTGACAGCACACAGTGCAAAGTAGATCAACTTAACCGGACTTCAAGTACAAACCTTTTCATGCCACTTGTCTAATATTGTTGTATTGGCCAGTTGATTCTGACTCACAGCAATGTTTTAGAACATAATAGAAATTCCCATAGGGTTTCCTAGGCTGTAATTTTTTTATGGAAGCAGATTACCATATCTTTCTCTGGAGCCATTATTGGTTTTGAACTGGGAGCCTTTCAAATAGCAGCTAAGTGCTTAACCATTGTACCACCAGAGCTCCTCACCTGCTTATATAAACCCACTGCCCTTGGGTTGATTCCAAAGCTATAGAACAGAGTAGGACAGTGCTATAAGTTTTCCAAGGGGTGCATGGTGGATTTGAACTGCCCACCTTCTGGTTAGCAGCCACAGCACATAACCATTATGCCACCAGGGTTTCCTGCCTAATATCCTTCAGTATTTCCTGTTGTTTTGGATTATGTGAGGATCTTTAGCACAGTTAACACAGAAGTAGGTCTCTATCCCTTGCCCCTGTGAGTTTCTCTCAGCCTGCAACTTTCTACTCTGTCACAAATCTCTAAATTTGTAGTCAAGAAAACCTCACAGCCTCATGCATATTCTGTTATTCTACAACTTTGAGCTTTCTTTGGTACTCTTGTCTAAAACATTTAGGGCACAGCAAATGGTTCCAACTCAGCCAGAACGGATGCTCACCGAGGACCAAAAATTTTCTTTTTAATATGACTTTATTAACTCTAAATCATAGTATAAGTTTCCTCTGATTCGTTTTCCTTCAGGAACACCTCAGACAACTCCATAGCTGAGGTGAGTGCTCTACACCACTGTCAGAACATTAGGCTTCTGCCTGTCTCCTAACGTTTCTTACGTTTTTTCAGAAACACCTATGTATAGGTCTTCTTTCTTAAGGTCAAATACTCTTTCATCTTTGTCTTTGAATCTTCAGTATTCGAACTGATTTTTATTATTTTTCAAGAATAATGAAATGAATAAAACTATCTATGGAAACATTGCTGTAGTGATTGCGTGCTATGGCTGCCAACCAGAAGGTCGGCAGTTCAGATCTTCCAGGCACTCCTGGAAAACAGGATGGGGCAGTTCTACTCTGTCTAAAGGGTCACTATAAGTCTGAATCAATTCAATAGCAGTGGGTTTTATGGACAATTATAACTGCTGAGTTACAGTATCATTTTTCTCAAAACTATGACAGGACTTCTTACTAGAGTTCATCTAAGTGTCATTGGACTTAGTGGATTTACTCTTGGGAACTTTGGTAATTTTTCATGCCTGCATGTTCCAACATAGAGAATAGGTATATCTGAGCAGAGTACAATGGAACACAGTACAGTGCTACAGCTCTCACTGCCTCAGAGACAAGGGACAGCATAGCTCACGTGAGCTGCACTGCGTGGTCCCCAGTTGACCCAGGAAGATCTGCTTGGGCTCCTCTGGCTAATTATGCTGAATTGGGTAGTGGCTCAGGTATCTTGACAACTGCCTCCTGGGAACTCTGGGGTCAGAGTTTGTTCACTGGTGGTTAGACAAGATAGGCATTTCCTAGTCTTTCTAGGAGAAGAATGCTTGTTTTTACTATTTCTTCTTCAGAGAGTTCATAGTCACTTAGCTTCATTTTAGTTTCACGGGTTCTCATTAGAGAAACGTGGACAACCTATTTAGACTTCCCCATCAGAAATTATTTTGGATTGTGAAAGTCTTTCCTGACGTGGCATACTGCTTCTCCAATTATGTAAGTAAGAGCCATTTAAAATGCAGAGGACATACTACGTTGGAATCAGTTCCTGTGTAGGTGGCTGTGCAAAACTTAACTGTCAGTGTCTTCGCTAGTCACATATCATTTTTCCATCCAATGCAGCTTTCCTGAGCATAAACTGCCAATTTCTCTGATTTGTCTAGAGGATATATCATGTCACAAAACAGGTATGATTCTACTCAAGAATTTTTCCCCAGTTAGTAGTGTAGACATACAAGGTCACTAGGAATTGGAAGTGAATTGACAGCAACGGGCTTTTGTTTGGTTTTAACACAGACATCAAGGCCAATCTCTAAATGTAAAAAAAAAAATTCACCCACTCACCTCTTTTATTTCTCTCTCACAAAACGTTTATAACACAATGTAAGAAAAATAATAGTACTATCTCTCTAAAATAGCTGCTCCTTTCCTATGCAAGTAATAAACTACCAATATATGTCATATTACAGGAAAAATAAAATCTTAAAAGTTATGTTTTTCATGATTACCTAGAAGGTATTATAAACATGCCCTATTTTAACATAAGTTCAATACATAGTCATTCTTCACATTTTTTTAAGAAAAAAAAATTATGATCATGTATGAGCTAAAGGTTCATTTCCTAGGTGATACTTTATCACCTTATACTTGAAGAAAAAGGGAATCTGAGCCTCATTCCTGATTCAGACAACTGAGTCACTATTTTAAAATCTCTGGTGCAGTTCATCTCATACCTAGACTGAGATTCTGTGATAGATTCGTTAGGTTCTAGGTTACCATGGCAACAAGTCATTATTTCCAAAAGTAATTTGACACATCTCAAGACTTGAGCCCCTCTGTATGCCTATATGGTGCTACAAATGGAAAATGTTAGCTGACTTTAGAAATATTTCCAGTAGAGGCAGCAAGGGAAAAATGGCAATATTTTCTTTCAAAGTTGCTCAGTGTAGAGGAAGCTTAATTGAGATTTTTAGGAAAAGGAATCCATAGAGGCATACAACATACTGACACCACATTTATTCTTTCAGTCGTTCAGGCTTTGTGTGAAAATACACATATGATTTGCTGCCCTTCTTTTTCCCCCCAATTAAAACTGAAAATGATAAAGCCTAAACCACAAATCCATTTAAGGCTTCATCTTCTTGTATCTTATGATAATGATAAATTCTAGTGCTGGCCTTTTACTGCATGAAGCTACTTATGTAGCTTCATCTAATAGTCTACCTTTTGTCTTAAAGGCTTATAGATAGATAAAGCTCAGAACGAATACTCTCTAAGAAATTATTTTGATGGTACACTGATCAGGACACCAGGTACATCTTCTCGTTACTGAGATGCCAAGATATCTACAGTTTTCCTGAGCTTTGGGAACTGATGGTATCTGCTGAAGTACAATCTGGTATCTAAAGAAACTAACATTGCCAATCCAGGCATTGTCCTGGATGCTTTGTATACAATACTTAGTGAATTGCATATTTTTATACGTATTATTAATTTGTTTATATTAAAAATTAAACGTATTGCTTTGTGTATACTGTTCATTTCACACTCAGGTCTATTAAGTTGGTAGCATTCTTTCTATATTATGAAGATTTCCGGTGACATAATGTTTAAGCATTTGGTACAGGGGTTGAAAGTATGAATCTACTCACTGGCTCCCAAGGACAAACACAAGTCTATCTACTTTCATAAACATTACAACTAAGAAAATTCTATCAGGCAGTTCCACTCTGTCACGTGAGGCTGCTGTGAGTTGGAACTGACTTCATGGCACCTACTGACAATAACGTATTTAGACTCAATAAAGTCAAGCAAATTTCCAATAGTAAGCAAATAAGCAAACTGGAATCTCAATCTACATCTTTATGATTCAAATAGTTTATTTGCCTTGATGATGTGTATCCTAGTAATTAAATTATCTGATTAATTAAGTTGTTTCCTTAGGTGATTCTATGAGAATGGATACTAGGCAGGTATACATTGTTGATTAGAAAAGAATCAACACAAGGCTAAAGAAAATAGGGATGCTTTTGGATGGAGTGTGTGAAGAGAGGTTAGTGTTGGCCACTGGCTGTTACAGATAACCGAGCTCTTGAATAGTTGAATTTATACAGGGCAAAATAAATGAAGACAAGCAGAGTTCTGCCATGGAGGGGTGTTACTTCTAAAACAACCATTCATTGAGAATAAGCACAGCTTCTTGCACAGTGTTACTAACATCACATATAATTTTAAAAGGTGTGCGTTACCTAAAGTGTTTCTGTTGTTTTCAACAAAGCGATTATTATATTATTAGGTAAGAGAGCTAGAAAATCCAAGCAACACGGAAGAAGGTAGCTCAAAACAAGCCTCTAGGCACTGAGGGAACACCAATGGAGATGTTTCAGTAAACAGATGCAGGGCTGCAATTGTTCACTTATCTATGCCAAGAGATTTGGAAGACAGCTAACTGGTCAAGTGACTGAAAGAGATCCGTTTTTATGCCTATTCCAAAGAAAAGTGATCCAACAATATCATTATTGAACAACATCATTGGGATCACAAGTAAGTAATATTATGCTGAAGCTCACTCTAAAGCAGTTGCAGCAGTACATTGACAGGGAACTTTCAGAAATTCAATCCAGATGCAGAAGAGGATGTACAATGAGGGATATCGTGGCTGACGTCAGATGGATCCTGGCTGAAAGCAGAGAGTACCAGATAGACATCTTGTGTTTTATTGATTCCGAGTATGCTAAAACATTTGACTGTGTGGATCAGAACAAACTATGGATAACATTGCAAAGAATAAGAACTCCAGAATATTCAATTGTACTCATGTGAAACACATATATAGACAAGAAGCGACCAGTTGAACAGAACAAAAGTTTCTTGCATGACTTAAAATATAGAAAGGTGTGTGTCAGGGTTGTATCCTTTCACCACACTTATTCCATCTGTATGCTGAGCAAATAATCAGAGAAACTAGGCTGTATTAAGACAAATATGTCATTAGGATTGATAGGAGACTCATTAACAACCTGCAATATGCAGATAACACAACCTTATCTGGTGAAGGCAAAGAGAACTTGAAGCATTTACTGATGAAGATGGAAGACCGCAGCTGTCAGTATGGATTGCTCCTCAACAAAAAGAAAAATCCTCACACATGGACTAACACACAACATCATGATAAACAGAGAAAATGCTGGAGTTGTCAAGGATTTCATTTTACTTGGATGCACAAAGCCCTTGGAAGCAAACGTCAGGAAGTTAAAGGATGCCTTGAGTTGGGCAAATCTGCTGCAAAAGACCTCTTTAAAGTGCTAAAAACCAAAGATGTCACTTTAAAGAAGAAGGTGCTTCTGAGCCAGGCCATGGCGTTTTCAGTTGTCTCACACGCATGTAAAGACTGGGCAGTGAATAAAGTAGACTGACGGGAAGTGGATGCCTTTGAATTGCAGTGTTGGTGGAAAATATTGAATATACCATAGACGATCAGAAAAGCAAACAAATTTGTCTTGAAGGAAGTATAGCCAGATGCTTCTTTAAGGACGGCAAGACTTTGTTTCACATACTTTGGGCATGTTATAGGGAGGGACCAGCTCCCCGAGAAGGGCACCATGTTTAGTAGAGCAGTGGGCCAGCAAAAGAAGAGGAAAATCCACAACAAGATGGATTAATACAGTGGCTGCAACAACGGTCTCAAGTGTAGCAACACTCAGGGAGATGGTGCAGGATCTGGCAGTGTTCCTTTTATTGTACAGAAGGTTGCTATGAGTCAAAACCAACTGAACGACCTTAACAGCAACAACAAACTGTCATTCCGAAGCACCATTTTCTATTTCATTTACCTGAGTATTTAGTAGATCAGCTAACACAGCAAAATGTAAAAAAACGTGAGTCAAAGACTGACTAGTGAAGTTGGAGAACTTACCACTTTTCAGTTACATATTGAAGATTTCCAGATGAGACCTGAGATGAAGGAAACATGCACATATACACCTCTTTCAATAAAGACAAAGAAAAATGTCATAGGCATTGTAATAAATGGATAATCAACTCCTAAATGAACTAGATATTTTTTTCTGTTCTCATTCAAATCCATACTATTTTTGAAGTTATTTATTATGACTTTATTCTTCTTATAGAAATAGGTGGAATATTATATATAGAAATGTATTTTGCACATATGTAATATTTTATGTCTGTTATATATATGGGAAACCCTGGTGTCATAGTGGGTTAAGTGCTACATCTGCTAACTGAAAGGTCGGCAGTTCAAATCCTCCAGGCCCTCCTTGGAAACTCTATGGGGCAGTTCTGGGTCGCTATGAGTCAGACCTGACTCAATGGCAGTGGGTTATATATGCCAAGAGCCTTCTTATTTTATCTATCTCTAGCAATCTATCTCTTTATTGATTATAGAACACAAATATTCCTGATGTCATAGTAGGGCTTATGACAGGACCTGCAATGTAGTATCTTCCAAAGTACTGTGGGTAAAGCACTGGTGATATTCCTAGATGCTTTTTCAGTACACTTAGGAAAAAAAGCACATTTCTTAATCTCCTTTATAATTTCTGTATAATGATTTCAGTTACTATTTCCATTTTTGTTTGAAATAATAAACTTCTGAAATGTTTAACAACACTGACTTTGAGATTTTGGTGACTAATAATACACAGCAGACACTGACAAAGGACACATAGGTAGAGACATCGTAAAATACTGTTAAACATCAGTGGCATTGGAATGCATCAGCTTTTTCAGGAAATATATAGATTTAACTGAGTTTTTCACTTTAGGTATGTATTTCTCGGTTACAAAGGGTAAAAAGTACAGAGAGAAATGTCTGTCCATGATATAATCTTTATAAAGGGGAAATAATTGACAAAATAGCAATACGATGAAAAACCCAAAACACCAAACCTGCCACCATTGAGTTGGGTCAGACTCATAGTGTTCCTGGAGGTGAGAATAGAACTGCCCCATAGAGCTTCCAAGGAGCACCTGGAGGATTTGAACTGCGGACCTTTAGATTAGCAGACGTAGCACTTAACCCACCATGCAACCAGAATTTTCATTTAATGAAAGCCAAGTAACAAAACTTGTGAACCTGCAATAAATATAAGCAAAAGTAAATACGATCAATTGCAAGACTTTCTGAATAGTATCTATTTTTAAAAATATATCAAAAAGTCTAAGAAATGGAAATGTGATTATTTTGCGAAGAATAAAAGTATTAATCCATTACTGTCCATTCTGCAGCAGTATCTCATGAATACACAACACAGCAAGAGTACACTGTATTTTGTGAGCCCTACACATAAACCCCAGTATGTTTCCAGTCTTCTAAATATGGCTGTGGGGAGAGAGGTTAATGGGGCCACTTTCAGGAAAGGGACCATGGGAATGTGAATAGATTTGGTGCTAAATTTATGTACATACTCTAATTTTAACAAAGCCTATATTTTCATAGTCTTTATAAAATCCAAATCAGCAGAATGGAGCTCTTAGAAAAGTTGATCAAATTCTCTCCTAGTATGAATCTTTTCACATTTTTTTAATAAGAATCATACTTTATTAAATGCATTTCATCAAAATGATGCAATTTTTAAAAGGGTGATGTTTTCCCATCTGTGCATGCTGCAAGCACTCTTTTGAATGTTGAATAACAGATGCTCTATGCAGTCTCAACAGATAAAACCAATTCTTTATGACTATTGCTGGGAAGACATATTGCAGTGTCCAAGGATCCTACAATTAAGATCGTCCATATGCGAAACCAACTGAACAAATACTTTTATGTCATAATCAATTTTCTGTGAAAGTGTCAACAAAATTTATATTGTAACGACTTGTATTAGTACCTGCAAGAGTGAGATCTGTGTCTTGTGCAGCATCATGAACTTGAAGTTTTGTATATATGCTGTGAGTTGATCAGAACTGTAAAGCAGCAGAAGTCTGATACTTACCAGTGGATGTTTCAGATAACTGAGGCATTACTGAAAAAAAAAAAAATTCACTCTAGTTTTGCTTTTTATTTAATTAATAACAGTTTCCCAAAGCTTCCCCAAGAGACTTACTGAATAGAATTTTAAAATTAATGTCGTTGGCTCAGGCCTGTCATTATAAGCATTAATCCTTAACAGCAGAGGTAACCTCAGGGAATGTAGAGTTGAGGAGGCTGTCCTTCCCAGAAGAGGCCCTGGGATGCTGAACTCCTAGAACTTGGTTTTCAGTCTTCGCCCTCTGCTCCTGTTTGCCACTTTTTTTCTGCAGATGCCACCATGGTAATACTTTTATTGCAGAGGCTTGCTTTATGCTTGGTTGTTTCAGAGAAGGTCTGAAAATGGCTTTCCTCTCCAAAGAAGAGAAGTGCAGTGCTTTCTGAAAGGATTCAACTGCCCGAGCATACTTGCTTCACATTGTAAACAAGGCAGGGCAGTGTCAAATAGAGCTGAGATGACAAGAAAGGCAGTAACTAGATATGAAAGGAGAGATTCCATTTTAGAATGCAGAAAAGCTGTTAGTTTTCTTATTTACTCTGCTTATGCGCATTTCTGTTGCTAAGTGCTGTGAAATCTTATAGTGACTATACGTGACAGAGTAGAAATGGCCCATTGGGTTTCCTAGGTTGTATCTTTGTGGAAGCAAATTACCAGGTCTTTTCTTGCACAGATCCACTGAGTGAATTCAAATCACCAACATTTTGGTTAGTAGCTCAGTGCTTAATTGTGCCATCAGTTTTCCTTGAGTTGGTAATAACCTAAAACCAAACCCCCTGCCACCGGGTGGATTCTGACTCATAGTGACCCTATAGACCAGAGCAGAACAGCCTTACAGAGTTTCCAAAGAGTACCTGATGTACTTGAATTGCCAACCTTTTAATTAGCAGATGTCACACTTAACTACTATGGCACCAGAATTTTCGGAGTTGGTGATAGTGATGATCATATATGCTAAAATTTGTTGAGGGCTAGGTGCTCATTTATCCAACACTTAGTTGCCAGCCAAGTGCCGTGAAGTCAGATCTTAGTTACTATGTGTCAAATACTCACTACATATTGCTCCAGGGACTGTGGCTTCAGAGATGGAGAAGACACAGGGTATCTCTGTCCTCATGGGATTTCCCATCCACTGTGAGAGAGCAGTAATAAACGAAACATGAAGAACTGGGGAGGAGACACAAACTTGTGACTGGAGTCCATGAAATCTGGATTTATATTTTGGTTCTAGCTACAGTGATATCTTAAAAAAAAAAAGTTAAACTTGGAGCATTGGCCTCCTCATTGATAAATAAATTTTTGTTTTAAAGTATCTCCCCTTATCTCAAATAATATGGTTTATTGTATAGGATTGACAGATGTCTGCGCCACAGCATTAGATCCTGGGTAGACTAAACTGTACTTTCAGAATTAGAATATCTCACTGGATACCAGGTAAATTAATTTTCTCCCCTACATAAGCATACATAGATTGTCCATTGTGGCAGAGATAAATAACTTTTTTAACCAATCTTCAATTTTTTTATTTGCCTTTTTATTACACAACCCCAAATCTACTGCTGCTGATTCTGACTCATAGCAATCCTATAGGGCAGAGTAGAACTGCTTCATAGAGTTTCAAAGGAGCGCCTGATGTATTTGAACTGCTGACTTTTTGGTTAGCAGCTGTAGTACTTAACCACTATGCTACCACAGATGACTGAAAACTTAAAGATGGTGTCTTTCCTAAAAATTATTAATGACCATATGACACAGTTCTGAGGGTCACTTGTTGTTTGGTGCCCTTGAGTCGGTTCCAGCTTACAGTGATCCTAGGTACAACAGAATGAAACATTGCACAGTCCTGGGCCATCCTCACAATCATTGCTATTTCCACTAGAAAAGCCTTTAAATTTTTTACTCTTAATTTATTTTTAGTTAAAATACACACACCAAAACATACTCCCAGTCAAGAATTTCTACCCACACTGTTTAGTAACAACCATTAGATTTTTCACATTGTGTCAATATTCTCCTTATTTCTGCTCTGATCGTCTTACCCTCGTTAATTTAGACACACTGCCCCCTGAGGGTCTCCTCTACGCCTTACTTCTGTTGTTCTTTTGGTCTCATACAGATAATTTTTTAAAATAATGCAGTACTTAAGGATGGCATGCTTTACCTTTTGAGCTAAGCATTTTTGTTTACTTTGCAATGATTTGGGGGCATACTTTCATTTCAAGATTTATAAAGTATCTCAAGGTGATAGTTTTGGGGTGTCTTCAAGCCTTAATGGATCCAGTGAGTCTGAATTCTTTGGGAATTTTAACTTCTGTTTTGCATTTTTTTGGCTTTCTATCATGATCCACATTGTGAACCAAATCAGAACATAGTGGCAGCCAGGCACAGTCTAGTTCTTCTGGTCTTATGTTTGATGAAACAGTGGTTTATAGAGGTGATTAGTTTTGAAGCCCACTTGCTTCTCCGATTTTTGGATTTTCTTCTTGTTCTGTTACTCCAGGCAAATAGAGACCAATTTATCTATCTTGGGTAGCCACTCACAAGCTTTTAACCTCCCAGGCAATAGTCACCGAACTGGGAGGCAGAATAGCACCTTTAAAAACAGTAATATGTCAGTTAAGAAAGTCTTGATGGATACTGCAGTGGAGATTTAAAAAGACTTAGATGTTCATTTAGACACTGACATTCTTCAGCAACTGGACCAATGCCAGCAATATCACACCTCTAGGCTTTTCCTTAAGGGGGAAAGGGAATTTTCTGCTGGGTCTTTCCTTTGCAGTCACTTCTGCTGTGCTGTAGCCTATCAATGAATTACAACCTCTGTATTCTGAAGGAAACCCTGGTTGTATAGTGGTTAAGTACTACAGCTGTTAACCAAAAGGCTGGCAATTCAAATCCTGGGAAACTATGGGACCAGTTCTACTCTGTCCTATAGGGTAGCTATAAGTCAGAATCAACTTCATGGCAGTGGGTTTGGTTTTGGCTTTTGTATTTGAATGCCTGTCTCAATCTTAATAAATAGAATACCTGGAGGAAAATCTTAACATTTTGTAATATTTTTGTATGATCATTGTGACCCCGTTATTAGTTTCAGAATATTGGACCTGAAAGGGTCATTTAGAAATCCCCCTTGGGCTGTAAGAAGTAAGGAAAACCTAAGTATTTTCTGGTGGCTGACTCATGATGTTGAGAAAGGGAAGAGAATAAAGATAGCATATGTAAAAATATTTTCTAAACTAGACTCAGCATCTGTCAAATGAGAATATGATGGCCAGAGGGAGTGGGATTTGGTCACGGCCATACCTTAACTAATAGGGCAGGGCTCTAAGATTTATCCCTGGACAGCTGTTTCTTTCTTCCTGTCATGCCTTCACTGAGGGTTCCATCTAACACTGTGGTCTGTACATTCTATGACTACAGTAACTCTGGCCTCTTGTGTATTTCCTCTCTCGTAAGTATGTCTGATATGTGATATGACATTTCTTTCCTGTCTTTACAAGGTCATTTAAATAACACAGGAGTTCAATTCTGGGACTTCAAATGTCATTTAAACACATTCTTAGGTATCTAGAGAATTTCACTCCTGCCCCCACAAAAAAAAAAGAAAGAGAAAAGACATTTTGATTAAATACATTAATGCATCTAAGTAAATGATAGAGGCGAGCTTACAAAAGCTTCCAATGAAATATGGTCAGACACTGACAGCTTGGAATCTAGCAAACCTTAGCACCATTCCTGCTAATTGCTGCCACTGCAAATTAATGGGAGCCTTTTTAATCTCTTGACAGTGGTTATGTAACTTTCTACACGTCGGGACTCTAGGCAGAACATAACAGATGCAATCATTAATATGCAGCTGCATGTGCTTCAAAGCTCTGAGTTTTGTGCGTCTTACCCTACCTCATTATACGTCTCATTGCCAGAACAGATCAATGAGACTTCCATCTAAGAAACTCTGCATCAGTCCTGCTTAAACTGGCTTCACTCCTTTCTATTAAAACTTGAAAATATAAACATTAAACTTTCTTCACTTAAAAATACCATTCTCTTTTTCACAAAATACTTGGTGTAATTATTATTATAAGTGGTAGTGGTCTAATTTTTCTTTCACTTCCTTATTTTTGGATTGATTGGAGGAATATTTATAATTCTTTGCATTTATACAAAAGAGTCAGTCTCTGGACTGTTTCATTTAGATCATTATTGTTTTTAGAAAGATGCTAGGTATGTTATACAGTATATATTTTAAACAAGTAAAAGTGTTGACACAAATGGAGAGAAGGAAATGCAGTTGAGAGAAGAAAAAAACATGAGAGAGAGAGAGAGAAGTGATAACAAAGAGAACTCTGAGATTCTGTCTACTGGAAAAAATCAGGGGCAAGGGTAGAAAAATCAGCCTTGGGCAAGCCAAGAAATACTGCTTTCACTGCAAGAAGAAGGTCAAACAAAAAACCAAAAAAACTCAGGCACATATGCTAGAAGGCTGTGGGGGAATTCTAGGGGATTTGTATAAGATTGTTTCACTGTTCTCTATGTAGTGTGAAACAAGGTAATATTCTCAATATGAGAGTTGAATTAGTGGGATTAGATAACTCAGAAGATCATAAAAACTTAAAATGAACATCGGTAAGGAAAAAAAAAAAAGCCACTGCAATGGATGGAACACATACTCGGTGCCTGATGCTGCCCTCAGGATGCGTCCAGGTGATGTCAGACTGTGCTATATCAACCTAGTGAGCTGGGTATTATTATTCAATTTCCAGATGGAATTTAGGATCAGCAATTCACCCAATACTGCACAGTTAATAAGCAGTATTACCAGTACTTAGACCGAGGTAGTCATCTTCCACATGGGAGGCCAGGTCTTAATTCTTGGCCAATGCGCCTCATGTGTGGCCCCCAGGCATCTGTCAGTGGAGGCTGGTGTGTTGCTCAGCAGGCATTTGCAGAACTTCCAGACTGAGACAAACCAGGAAGAAAAGCCTGGTGATGGACTGCTAAAAATCAGCCAGTAAAAATCCCATGGATCACCTGGTCTGGTCGGCAACCAATCATGAGGCTGAGGCAGAAGCAGTAGTTCATTCCCTGTGCATGGGATTGCTCTGATGCAGGCACCAACTCAACGACAGCTAACAGTACAGCAAGGCAGATAAGACAGGCGCAGGGCAGCACTGGAACATATATGTAAACAACGCTCATCTGACATTGATTTCCTTAGAATTTCTCACATTAGTGCTTCTCCCAAGGGCTTTAGGCAATTTGTTGTAAATTCTGATCAATCATGGTCTTCAAATGGTATAGAAAACATTTTTTCAGGTTATTTTTCTGTTTACATACAAACACACACATAGACACACATGCACTTTATAATATTCTATGAATCTTCACTTTTTAAAACCTTTACTTTCTGGCTAATTTAAAACATGAGAAAATGTAGCCATCAAGAGCAAAGCACTCAATACACAAAGGATGGTAGGCTGATTTTCTGCTTTATCAGTTGTCTTGAACGAGCCTTTGGCCCTGGGCATCTAGCAGATAGTAACGAACTCATGGAGCTATTGGCTGAGTTTCTGAAGAGGTCATATTCAGTTGCTCATTAAAGAAATATTCACATGTATCATATGTGTTTATTACAAGATATTATTGTAGAATTGCTTCTGGGCTAGATTAAGTAATTTACACATTGTTATTTCAGTTTTCTTAGCTCACTGGCCTGTTTTGACCAAGTCAAACACCTTTAAAAAAAGAAAAGTAGATTATTTGACCAGGTACTGTGATGAAATTAGGAATTGCTTCTAATTGCTCAGGCTGCTTCTCCATTCTTCTACTACTCCTGTGTTTCAGGCCCAGAAAGCAGCACTTTTTAGAGACTGGCACAGCTGTACAATTGTATAGTCACAGATGTACCATACAATAAAAGCATCAACCCACTGTCACCCGGTCATTTCCGACTCAGAGAGAAGGTACATCAAACCTGTTGCTGCTGAAGCAACTCCAATTCATGGTGACCTCATATGTTTCAGAGTAGAATTGCACTCACTAGGGTTATAAATGGCTATGACCTTGTGGGAATGGATCATCAGGACTTTCTTCCAAGGAAATGGTATCACTGGGTAGATTGGAACCATCTACATTTGGGCTAGTAAAAAATCAAAACCAAACCCACCGTCACTGACAGCACTGTCGTTCACAGCAACTCTGGAGGTCCGAGTAGAACTGTCCCATAGAGTTTCCAAGGATCGCTTGGCAGATTTAAACTGTCCAAACTTTTGATTAGCAGATACAGCACTTAACTCACTGTGCTACCAGGGTTTCCTTTTGGCTAACAGTCCGGTGCAAATTGTTTGTGTCACACAAGGACATTGTATAGTACATTATAAGGTAGTAATATGGGTTATGACTCAGCTATATAGGCCTAGGCCAAGCCTCTCATTATGGGTCAGATGTATTATGAAACAACACAAATATTAGAAAACTAGACTGTTGGGACAATCACATGGGACATTACAGAGGCCTTGTGACAGAAAATTATAATGGAAAGACACTGAGACATTTTTAAAAAAGGGGAGGATGTGGGCTTGACCTGCCTAACATTTTTAAAGGATCACTTTGGTGGCCGTTTGGAACCTGCAGAGTTTGAATCCATGACTGGCAACACTTAGGTGGGTTTGGAGGGTATGGCTGTGGTGTTTGTGGGTGCAGAAATTAGAAGATTTCTGTAGTTTAGTTTTGGGTTTTGACAGAGAAATTGGATGGGGACAGGGGACTTGAGGGAACAAACAGACCTGAGGAAAATTCTCGGATTGTTGTGTCCTAAGCAAAAGGATTGATAGTAGTGTTGTTTACTGAGATGTGCTAGTGTTTCTAGAACAAGCAATTTTCAAAGGAGTGTTTGTAAACCTTCCTCAGAGTATAGACATTTATACCAAGAAGAAACCCTAAGGCAAAATAATTGATCATTTTTTGAAAGAAAAATTTATATTTTTGGAGACAGTCCCACAAAAATAAAATTATTAATGTTTATTTGTTTGTGTCTTGGACCATCAGTCCAATACTTCTTCATGTATTTGAAAGTCTAATTAAAAAGAAATGATAAGGGCACAACACAATAAAGTGATACAATAGTAACATTGGTGGAAAAAAATAAAATGGTTCACTAAAGGCCAAGTAAGAGTTCTTGGCTAAACTAACAGACTAAAAGCTGCTAGCAGGTGCCCTAGGGCAACTCAGGAGATAAAACAAAATTTCTTCACAGAGAAAATCCTCCTAAGGGGAGAGTTAGAGGCTGAACACCCTGGTCAGAGTTTAAAGGTCATTTATTTGACAAATTCAGCAAATACTGATGGAGGTCAGTGAGGACCAAGCAGAAACCCTGAGGCTGAAGCCTGGGGTCAGCGGCCTGGGCTTTCTACACCTGAGAGGAGCAGGAAGCTTTAATCAGGCCAGCCAGGCTCCCTCCACATCGGTCTGCCCCTGAGACCCTCTAGTAGTTACTGAGTTCTTTTTCCATTTCTGAAAAATGCCTGCAGTCAGAGGTGGTTGTTGCACACCTTCTACAAAGACTCGATGTCTCCATACAGAAAGCTAAACCAAAACAAACAAAAAAAACAGTCACTGAGTCAAGTCCAACTCATAGCTATTAGAACTTTATCATAAATCATTCCTTTCTCAATTACAATTTGGTGGCAGTAAGCCCCAAATGAGAAAACCAGTTGCCATTGCATTGATTCCATGGCTGTCCCACATGTGTCGCAATTGAATTGTGCTCCATATGGTTTCCGTCGTCAGAGTTTCTCTTATTATGCACTTTCTCAGTTTCATTTTTTCAGCAATTAAATTCTTCATACAAAACTTAATGGCTGATTTTTCAGAAGTAGACAGCCGGGCTTTTCTTCCAAGGTGACTTCAGAGGGGTTCTAACCACCAAACTTTCAGTTAATAGCTGAGCACTTAACTATTTGCAACACCCAGAGACTCAGTGGTAATAAAGCACCACCTTTCTCTATCAGAAACCCTGGTGGTGTAGTGGTTGAGTGCTATGGCTGCTAACCAGAAAGTCAGCAGTTCAAATCTGCAAGGCAGTCCTTGGAAACTCTATGGGACAGTTCTGCCCTGTCCTAAAGGGTCATTATAAGTCAGAATAGGCTAGATGATACTGGGTTTGTTTTTTGTTCTTTATCAACTACTAAAATCCAAAAAACCACATCTGTTGCTGTGAAGTCAATTCCAGCACAGAGTTCCCAAGGAGTAGTTGGTGGATGGTGGATTCAAACTGCCAGCCTCTTGATTAGCAGAACATAGCTCTTAACCACTATGCTACCAGGGCTTCCTATCAAATGCTACTTTCATTCTTTTATGTTCCTTGCTTTTTTGCCTTATATTAAACCTTCAAATGAAAATAGATCTCTCCGCTAGGGTGAAAATAGTAAGCTGACAAAAATATTGGCAATAAAGAAGAGGCTGGTCTAGAACAGCACCTTCCTTGTCTTGGAGAATTCCTGGATGCTCTGGAACTGACTCACAGTTATAGGAAACACATTCATTGTTTCAGCAGATGTGCATGAAAACCCTCCCACTTCCCTGAAACTAGTTGTATCAGCATGAATGAGGCATGGCTATTCCAATAAGCTTATTGAGAAACAGACGAATAACTAAAGTACTTTAGAGAGTGATTAAGTCTTATGAGTTCATAAATAAAGAATGTCTGATCCAGTTTCCATTTAACAGTGTTGCCTAAAATGAGGGTTAAAAGATGACTCACAGTTGACTAGGCGAGTGGAGGACAAAGCATATTCTCGGTAGAAGATGGAAACAAGATGCAAGGTAAAGACATCAATGCATGAGACGACATGAGACTGCTGGGGAGAGCAAACCAAACAGTGACTGTTTAAACATCTTAACAGTGTATCTCAATATCCTCATTATCTCTTAGATAAAGAGTATCCTCATTATCTAAGAGTACAAATTATTGTCTTAAAAGAATGCTACAGAATACATGTGTTCCTTCTTTACCAACTTCATTTATCAAATGGCCCATGGGAGAAAGACATAGCAGTCAGCTGACATAAAGGTTATAGCCTTGGAAACTCTCTGAGACAGTTCTACTCTGACCTACAGGGTCTGTGAGAGTGAGAACTGACTTAAAGGCAATGTGATTTTGCTTGATATAAATGTGAAATTATGCTTTCTTAAGTTTTCAACCAACCAACCAATGAAGCAACCAAAAAAACTTGGTGGTGTCCAATTGATTGTGACTTATAGAAATCCTGTAGGACACAGTACAATGCCCCACAGAGTTTCCAAGGAGTGCCTGGTGAATTCAAACTGCTAACCTTTAGGTTAGCAGATGCAGCATTTAACCTTTGCACCAGGAAGATTTTTTTCTTAAGTCCTAGCCACTAAAACATGTGAAGAGCCTCTCAGATGTTAAATTTCCCTTCCCACAGTGGGATCTGCCACTCTGAGTATACACCATTGCTTTGCTTGTGTGTTCCCAGAATCCTACATGAACGTTACGCCAATTAAAAGTACCCTCCTTAATCTCAACTGGACTATCTTTTCTATTTCTGCATCTATTCTTTGGGTTTAACCCAGTAACTCAGAAGATCCCAGATCTCAAAGTATCAAAGATGCTCTCTATCGAAGCCTAAACAGACGTCAGTTCTGAGTCCTTGACTGCTGGAACCAGTGCCTCAAGGTGCACCTGGCTATGTCTTGATCCTCCTTGTCTATTTACAGAAACCCTGGTGGTGTAGTGGTTAAGTTCTGTGTCTGCTAATCAAAAGATGGCAGTTTGAATCTGCCAGCTGCTACTTGAAAATGCCATGGAGCAGCCCTACTCTGCCCTGTAGGGTCTCAATGAGTTGGACTCAGCTCATTGGCAGTGAGTCTTTTTGTTGTTGCTGTTTGTCTATTTACAATTATACTTAGGTGCTTTTTATCAAAGGCTCTACCTCCAGTCATGCTGATGGGATTCAGGGGTTAGGAGCCTTTAACATAAGGCTTTTTCTTTAAAGTCAGAGAGAATTTAAAATGGACAGAGGGAATGGTGCTAAAACTAATTATTTTGTTGTTAGTTGCTGTCATGGATTGAACTTTTTCCCCCCCCAAAATGTGTGTAGCCATTTGGCTGGGCCATTGTTCCGAGTATTTGGTGATCTTCCTTCGTGATACATCCTCACCTCTGCCTGTGACTAATAGATACGATAATTGTATTAAAAGAGTGTTAAGGTGGGACTGCAACACCCTTGCTAAGGGAAGTGCCCTGGAGTGTGGCTTCTATCATCCTTTATCCTTTCATCCGAAGGGAGCTAAAAAGGAGAGGGAACAAATAGAGAATCGGGACCCTCATGCCATCAAGAAAGCAGTGCCAGAAGTAGAGTGCATCCTTCAAACCTGAGGTTCCTGGGCCAGGGTGCTTCCTGATGAAAGACTGATGCAACACAAGGACTTTCCTCCAGAGCTGACAGAGGGAAAGCCTTCCCCTGGAGCAGACACCTTGAATTTGACCTTGTAGCCTACTGGACTGTGTAAAAATAAAGTTTTCTTTGCTAAATCCAGCCCCTTTGTGGTATTTCTTTTGGAGCAGTACCAGATGACTAAAACAGTTGTCAACAAGTCAGCTGTGTGTGACTCATAGTCGACTAATTTACCAAAGAATGAAACACTGCCCAGTCCTATACCTGTTATCTTCATAGTAGTTGGCGTCCTCAAGTCTGTCATTGTAGCCACTATGTATTTTGAGTGCCTTATGTCATGGATTGAATTGTGTCCCCCCAAAATAGGTGTAGTAATTAGACTGGACCATGATTCTCAGAACTGCGTAATTGCTCTCCACTTTGTGGTTTTCTTATACCATAAATCCTGATCTCTGCCTATGGCTAATAGACTGGATTTATGTTAAGGAGCGTTAGAGTGGGACTCCAAAACCCTTCCTAAGATCACCTGCCTGGTCAACATAAAGAGAGTTTCCCGGAGTGTGGCTTGTACCTCCTTACATCCTTTCATCCTACAAGAAATGAAAGGGAAGCAAGCAGAGAGTTGGGAACAGTATACCATCGAGAAGGCAGCCCTGAGAGCAGAGCACATCCTTCTGAACTGAGCTTCCTGTGCCAGGATGCTTTAAGCAAAGACTGACAAAACGCAAGGAGCTTCCTTCAGAGCTGACAGAGGGAAGCTTCCCCCTGGAGCGGACACTGGGAATTAGGACTGGACTGTGTAAGAATGAATCCTTTTTTGTTAAAGTTGTTCGCTTGTGGTATTTCAGTTAGAGTACTACTAGATGACTAAAACACCTTCCATCCTAGAAAACTCATCTTCCAGCAGTACATTGAACAATGTTTTGTTTTGCTCTATCAGTTCTTCATTGATTAATTTTCAGAAGTAGATTTCTAGATCTTTCTTCCCAGTCCTTCTTAGCCTGGAAGCCAAGCTGAAATCTGGAAGCCATGGGTGAACCCACTCATGTTTGAAATACTAGTGACATTGCTTCTAGCATCACAGCAAAACACAGACACCACAGTATGACACAGAGATGGACTGTGACAGTTATAAGAACCATCAAATTAGTAATTCTTGATATTCCAACGTGGGTTCTGGTGGCATTCCCAGCTCTCTAGCTCATTTATTTATGTAGAATTACTTACTTTCAGAAGAAAAGCTCTTAATGTTCAATACTGGTCAAATGTCAAATGCCGCAGTAGATAGACATCTATTCACTGAATGATGTTGGAAAGAAAATGTCATTCACCTAGTGAAATTAAATGAGTGCCATCTAAACAGTGTCATATGTTGTTATGATACCTGATTTCTGCCAAGTATTTATTCTGCAGTTCGCATCACCTATCAGAAGTCAATTATTTTAACTCAGAGTTTACAGAGTGGATAATAAATTTACATAATAATTGTACGTGAATTCCTCTAGTAGTTGATAGAAATAACAAGTATCTGATTAATAAACGTGACGATGTGCTTCCTAAAAGAAGCTACTGAATATGGCATGGAGCCTAATTGTGGATGTGAGAGCACAAGCGCATTGGATGAGGGTATATGCCGTATTTAGATTTATTAATGATTCAAGAGATAAAACTTGGATGCTAATGGAAAGAAATAGGTCTTTAAAAATAGGATTACATAACACAAAATTTAATTACAAGACTTGGTGCAAAAGGCATATTTAGAAATACTGAATAAAGGAAGTGCCTACTTGTTAGCCAAGCCAGCTTGTTAAGTGTGGTGGAAATATCTGTAGTTTTTACTGTGGAATGAGGAAAGGTCAACTTATTGTCACTTATGTATTTTATGGAGCTCTGGCAGTCCACTGGTTAAGAGCTCAGCTGCTAACTAGAAGTTTGGCTGCCTGAATCCACCAGACACTCCTTGGAAATCCCATGGGGCAGTTCTATTCTGGCCTACAGGGTCACTGTGAATTGGAATCCACTCTACAGTAATGATAGTCACATTTCAGATGGTGCAGTGGTTAAGAGTTAGGTTGCTAACCAAAAAGTGTATATAATGTAACTACAGTTTAACAATTGCTACACACCCCATTATGTGAGACTGACTACATTCTTCAAGTTGTGCAATCATTCTCACCCTACTTTTCTGCTTTGTTCACCCCCTTTAAAATAAACCCACTTACCTCTTAAGTTCCTACCTGAGGTTAGAGTTGCTGTTGTCAGCTTGATCCCATATAGATAGCTTGTAAGAACATAGTGTTCAAGGCATACTTTTTTACCAGTTAAGCTTTAAGTTTTAGAAAGACTTTAGGGGTATTTTTGGCTTAAGGTTTAAAGATTATCTCAGCACAGTGGATGCCAGGGTTCATCCAACCTCAATGGCTCTACCAAGCCTGGAATCCATGAGAATTTCACTTCTGTTCTGGATTTTTTTCCTTTTGATCAGGATTCTTCTCGGAATCTTTGATTAAAATATTGAGTTCTGGCAGCTGGGTGCAATCCACTTCTTCTGGTCTCACGGCAAAGGAGTCCATTGTTCCTAGAAACAATTAGTCACACATTCTGTGTCCTTCTCTTCCTGCCACGGTGCCACTGTGTACAATGGCCATTCCAGAAAGAGTTCCAAAATTTCTTTGAAGGTTGGACTAGGTGCTGGCATCAGTGCATAGCTTCTCAAGGAGAGTACTTTGAAGGTGATTGCAGTGAGGTTCAGCACTGAGGTATGCAGCACAAGGAACAATTAAGTTTGAGGACTTAATTGTCAGGCTTTGTATGCTTGGCTTGTATGCAAGACCTTTTCTTCTACCGGCTGAGTAGGATTCTGTTGTCCTACCCCATTGTGTTTGTCTACTCTTCTGTCGTTTTTAAGGATGTGGAATAGACATGCTAAGATCACAAAATGATCAACAGATTGAAATGGAAGAAAATTTTGATACCAATTTCTGTGAGGAAAAATGGAAATTTTGGAGTTCCTGAAGTTTCTTTCTTGTTTGAAAGGGTAGTCAAGGAGCACTGGTGGTGCAATGGTTAGGTGCTTGGCCGGCATCCCAAATGGTGATGGTCTGAACTCACCCAGGAGTCCTGCGGGAGAAAGAACCCACGATCTGTTCTGCACAGACTGCAATCTGCTTCTGCACAGCTTACAGCCAAGAAAGCCCTGTGGGGCAGTTCCACTCTGGCACAATATGTCACAATGAATCAAAAATCAACTTGATGGCGCCTAATAAAAACAACGTGTCCCCGAGAAATAGAAGAAGAGTCGATCTACAGGTTCTCACTCTTGGATGGTTTAATTCAATCTGAAGAGAATTTTCTCGGGACTGAAAGCCAAGAAAATGGTTTGTCACAAACTGTTAGTGACTTGACTGAGACTATTGGGCTATCAAAGTTAATGTTTTAACCACTGCACTTTTCAAGTAGCTCAGCCTTCTCTGATTTCATGCTACCAGGAAATTGACTGTAATTTTGTTTCCTTCATGCATTTTCTCACAGGCAGTGGATACATGAATCCGAGGGCATGCTTATTTACTGCTTCTGTCTCTGTTTACGAAGTAGTGAATTCATGAGCTTGTGCTGCTTTTCATAGTAGCCTCTGTGAGTTTGATGACTGCCTGTGTCTACTAGTTGACTTAAGGGCCTGGATTAGCCCTTAAGTATCTGAGTCTATAAAGCAAATGTCACCTGCAGAAAATGGTGACCCCATCGTGGTATTATGACTGAAGGAACTAGTAAGGTGACTGGGTCCCTAAATCAGTGGTTCCCAACTAGTAGTTATAACTTGTGCTGAGATGCTGATGCTTCAGCGCTTATACACAGCTGGTGAAGCTGTGGTTTTGTTGGTGAGCTGCCTCGTCTTTTCACTTCTCTGTGCTGCACATTTTCTCTGTTTCTCTTCGTGAAGCCAGTGTGTGATGAAGTTATTTGGTAAGAATGATTCAAAGCCACATGCTTACAGACCTTCGAACTATACTAGTTTGTTGTATTTGACACAGTTCATTCTGTTTAACTTAATATTAAATATTTGTTTCAAGAGTATGAAAATGTGTGGGCAGTACTGGAAATCATCACTAATGTACCTTTACCCAATTTGAGAAATAAAGCATGACAGGTGTAGCTGAGGGCTTTTACTATCCCTATCGGATCTTAATCCCCTCCTCTCGAAATCCTTAGATCTAAGTGAGAGCCCATATTTGTTCTTTTTCATTGCTGTGTGTGCTTGTAAGCTGTCAAAACATATTCGTGCATTTATAGATGCCTAGTTTTGTCTTGAGTGTTTTCAAACTTTGTATAAATGTCATTAGATCACTGGCAAACATGCTTTTATTTTGCTCGGCATTGTGGTTTTGATGTTTATCCAAGTGACAATTATAGCTCTAGTTCATTTATTTCATTTGCTGTATAACACATAATGACATGCAACTAAAATTTATTCACAGTCTGACGTATGGACGTTCTACTTCAGTGTTTGTTACTGACAATGTTCTGTCACATATTATTTTAATGTATGATATACATATACACATGCACATATGTATATGTGCGCATGCACACACACACACACGCACACACACACCCCAAAACAAATCTGTTATTGCTGAGTTGATTCATCACAAATAGAACTGTCCCACAGCATTCCAAGGCTGTCCTGAGGAGCGTCTAGTGCGTCTTAATTGTTGGACTATTTGGTTTGTAAGCCAAGTGCTTTAACCACTGTGCAACCAGGGCTCCTACCTACCTACCTACCTACCTACCTACCTATCACCCATCTATCTATCTCATCTACCTAGCTATCTACCTACGTGTCGTCTATATGTTTGGAAAATTGAGTCTTTTGGTATGTCCATCTTCAGACTTCCTAAATGTAGCCAACTGGTTCTTCAGAACAGTTCTAACTATCAGTTCTTCCACCAACAGAGTCTGAATGTTCCCTTTGCTTCTATCTTGCCATTTCTAGCTACAGTGAGAGCTTAAAATGTTTGCTCATCTGGTGGGTGGAGAAATGAAATGTTTAAATTTTCTGTCCTAGATTAATAGTGAGCAAGAAAGTGTTTTCACATCATTAATGAGCATTCAGGTTTTCCTTTCTGGGACTGCATATTAAAATCCTTTGCTTGTTTTTCTTTCTTTTCATTATTTTTATTATTTTAGGGGGATCCTTATTTTATTGAATTGTAGACATTGTAAGAAAAATATTTGTCATTTAAGTGTGATGTAAATATCTTCTCCCAATCTCAGAGTGATGTTTTCACTGTTTCTTGTCCTTCGTTCCTGCACAGAAGACACATTTTGCACTTTGCATGTATGCATGTACGGTTTGCTAAAGAAATACTTTCTTTAAGTGATATGTCTCTAAAAGAATATACATATATAAAAAGTCCTTTCCCACTGAGGACTATAACTCACTGGAATCTCTGGCACACTTTTGCTACAAGGTTGTATTTTGCCAGCCTGAGTTCTCATGTACCTTCTCAGCAGTCTAGCTGCGGTGGACATGGTTGCCCCAGACCATTGAATCCCTTCTCCACATTTGTTTTTTTCCTCATATTCTGAAGCCTATCTTCCCAAGCTGTAACAAAAACAGACGAGTTCATCTCCTTGCCCCATTGTAGCTAGAATGAGACGGGTTATCTAGATCACCCCAGTGGCACACATGTCTGTGGGGCTTTTCTGTGGAAAGTAGTTACCTGGGGAAGCGGAACTAATGGGAAAACTGTGCTTTGGTGGTGGTGATGACGGCAGAGGCAGTGGTTCAGATGGCAGAGGCAGAGGTGTTCTTTCCAGTGGTGCAGTTTCCTAATTGGAGCAGGCTGATGGCTTGCTTCTGCAGTCAAAGGAGGCAAACTCCTAGACTCTGGCAGCAGGCTGTAGTATCAAACCAATCTTGTCGTTAGAATGATGATCCTGAAAACAGCCCTGAACTTCTTTGATCCACACTGGTTAATCTTGGGTTCAAATACATATATCTAAATAAATTTATTTCTGCTTAAATTGTTGTCAGGTAGATTCTGCCTCATGGTGATTCCATATGTCCGAGAGTAGAACTGTGCCCTGTAGGGTTTTCTTGGTGGTGTAGCAGGTAAGTGCTAAGGCTGCTAACGGAAAGGTTGATGGTTCAGATCCACCAGGCACTCATTGGAAACTCTCTGGAGCAGTTCTACTCTGCCCTATAGGGTTGCTATGAGTCAGGATGGACTTAACAGCAGTGGATTTGGTTTTTTGGTTTAATGTTTATGGATACAGATTGCCAGTCCTTTCTTAGCAGGTTCAAGCTGTCAACCTTTAGGTCAGCTAGCAGTCAAGGCTACATTATTTGTGCCACCCAGGGACCTTTATTTCTTTGAATTAATGCAAAATCTAAGAACAATGACCAATAAACAGCTTTCTAAGAAGAGACCTCATTATGCTTAGAGGAATGTCAGATACCTAGTTCTTTGAAATAGTCTCTTGGCATATCAAATGGTTTTTCTTTTATCTTTTACTTTAGTGAACTATATTCATAGGTTTTGTGGCATTAAACAAATATTACTTTCACTATGAACCAAATGAATTCATGCAATACTAGCATTTTTTTCCCATAAATTGTTGAATTTGACTGTTAATGATTTCTTTAGTTTTCTATCAGGGAGTAAAATTGATCCATAAATTTTTCTTGTCAATGTCTTTAACTTTGATATCACAATTGAATTTCACTTATGAAAGACTTGGAATACTTCTATTTCTATTCTTTGGAACCGTTTGTGAAATATTTAGATTGCTTATTACTGAAAAACCATCCAGGTCTTTCATATGAAGGCTATATTTTTCAGCCATAGATTCCACTGTCATTGTAGAATTATTCCTGTTATTTATATGTGATGAAATGTTGACATACATGATTTGTATGTGTATATATATATATATATGGATATATGTGTATATATATATCTTAGGAAATTCCCTTAGTCATCCAAAATATTGCCCAAAACATAATTATGCATTTTCCAGAATATTTAATACTTGCTATGACTGTAGTCATGATCTCTTTTCTCTAATGACTTTGTTCCTTTATTTATTATTCCTCGAAAAGCTTTTTCTGAGGTTTGTCTAGATTTTTTTTCCCAAAGAACTAAAGAAGCAGTAGTTTTTGCACTCTTTATTGTAGCTTTTATTCATAATTGCTGTTTATATTGATCTTTAACAACTTTTTTCACTGATGTTCTTCTGTTTTTTATTTTCTACACCTAACATTTTATGTTTAATATTTAGGCATTGTCATGGGTTGAATTATAGCCCACAAAACTATGTCTACCAGTTTCGGTAGGCCATGAATCCCAGTGTTGTGTGATTGCCCTCCATTTGTCACCTGACGTAATTTTCTTACATGTTGTAAATCTTGTCTCTGTGATCTTAATGAGACAGGATTAACAGGCTTTCTGCTGATGGCATCTACGAGATTAGACTATGTTTTAAGCCAATCGGCTATGAAACATAACAGAGAGAAACAAGCAGAGAGACAGCAGGTGGGGAGTTGGAAGGTTAGGAAGTGGGGGTGGGGGCCTCTTATTACCAAGAAAGCAGTTCCAGGACCAAAGCATGTCCTTTGGACCTGGGGTTCCTGTGTAGAGAAGCACTTGGACCAAGAGAAGATGGCTGACAAAGACTTTCCTCCAGAGCCAACACAGAGAGCAAGATTTATACTGTAGAGCAGAATTTGAATTTGGACTTGAATTTGGACTTCTGGCCAAACTTCTGTTTGTTGAAGTCATTCCCTTTGTGGTATATCTGTTCGAGCAGCACTAAATAGCTAAAGTAGACATTAATTTTTAATCTTTTTTCCTAGTAATTACAAATAGTTAAGACACAAGATTTCCTAAACGTTCTACTTTAACTTAACATGTGATTTTTTATATTTATATCTATAATTTTTCAGTTACAAATATTATAAAATGCATTATATTTTCTTCCCTCGTGGAAAAGAGAGTGAAATAGATATTTTTGCATATGTGTGTGCCCCTGAAGCTTATGTGAATCTTAATTTCCAAGCATATCTTTAAATTTTTAATTAATTATTGTCATGGATTGAACTGTATCCCCTCTCCCCCAAATGTGTATCGATTTAGCCTACCCATAATTTACAGTATTGTGTCTTTGTTTTTCTCCATGTGTTATAAATCCTGCTTGTATGATGTTAACAAGGGATAATGGACAGCAGCTGTGTTAGAGAGGCAGGACTCAGTCTAGAAGCTTGGATTGTGTCCAAGTAAGTTCCTGGGATATAAAAGAGAGAGAAGCAAGTAGAGAGTTGGGGACCTCCTACCAGCAAGAAAGCAGTGCCAGGAGCAGAGCACTTCCTTTAGACTCAGGGTCCCTGTGCCAGAGAAGTTCTTTGACCAGAAGACTGAGAACAAGGACCTTCTTCTAGAGCTGACAGAGAGAAAAAAATCTTCCTCTGGAGCTGACGCCCTGAACTTGGACATTTGCCTACTTTAATGTGAAGAAATAAATTTTTCTTTATTAAAGCTATCTACTTGTGCTATTTCTGTTACAGCAGTACTAGATAACTATGACAGTTATTTAATTCCATTTCATAAAGTATTTCACTGAAGTATAAAATACAGAAAGTTGCTCATATCATCTATATAATTTTTAAAAATAATCTATTTTTTTGCTGTTGGGCACATATACAGCAAAAACATTTGCCAATTCGAGTTTTTACATGGACAATTAAGTGCTATCTATTACATTCTTCACCTCGTACAACCATTCTAACCCTTTTCTGAGTTTTTCCTCCCCTGTTAACACACACTCACTGCCCTCTAAGATTCCTGCCTACACTTTCAAATTGCCACCGTCAATTTTTGATCCCAGATCTTAAAAAAAATAATGCTTGAGACAAACATTCCTTACAAGTTAATGTAAGCTATTGTTTGGTTGGTTCTAATATGATTTCTGGGGCCTTTTTTGTTTAAGGTTTAAATACGTGTCAGGATTCATTAATTTTCAAAGCCTGTCTATCACTCAGATTTTGAACAAAAGCACAATAACCTCATAGTCTGAGAAGTCCTTCTATCCTCTCAAAGTCATTACCGTCACGTACACATAGTCATGACCCGGACACCTGTATGCTTTTCATTCTATATATATGGATTGATTATAGTTGAAGTATGAATCCCATACTTCTTGAAGATTTTTAATGTTTTCCATTATTTTCAGTGCTGTGGAATAATATCCACAGCATTTGACGTATGTGCTCTCTGAAGGTTTTGAAGAATTCCCTTGTGAAATCAGTTTGTTTTGATGATTTTTTTGCAGAATAATGCCGTATTAATTTTCTCCATTTCTTCTATGAAAAATGGATTTTTTTCCCCTAACACTTAGAAATTATGCTCTAATCTGTCAAGAGCTTATCTGGAAAATCTTTTGAAGCTGAGTTGCGGGGTCATCCCCAAATCCAGTTTTGCTTTTTCCTGTTCGTGACCCTGCACCATCCTCGCAAGGGCTGTCATGCTTGAGCCTATTGCTGCAGCCACTGTGTCTGTCCGTCTTGTTGACAGTCTTTCTCTTTTTCCTTGACCCTCTAGTTTACCAAGCATGATGTCCTTCTCCAGGGACTGGTCCCTACTGATAACACGTCCAAGGCAGTGGAATGAAGTCTTACCATCCTTGCTTCTAAGGCACATTTTGACTTGATTTCTTCAAAGATAGATGTGTTCATTCTTGCAGCAGTCCATGGTGTATTCAACATATTCACTAACACCATAATCAAAGGCATCAATTCTTAGGTCACCCTTGGTCATTGTCCAGCTTCCACACACATAGGAGGTGATGAAAAATACCATGGCTTCGAGCAAGCACAACCTAGTTCTCCCAGTTGTATTTTTGCTTTTTAACACTTTAAACAAATCTTTTGCAGCAGATGTGCTCATTACAGTGCATTGTTTCCTTTCTGTTCATTGTGAATCCAAGTAAAACGAAATCCCTGATAATTACAATCTTCTCTTCAGTTATTATGATGGTGCTTATTGTCTAGTGGTGAGGATTTCTGTTTTCTTTATGTTAAGGTGAAATCCATAAGTGCTCCAAGTCCTCTTCATTTTCAGTAAGCAAGGCTGTGTTCTCTGCATCATGCAAGTTGATACTGAATCTTCCTCTAATCGTGATGTCACGTTCTTGTTCATATAGTCCATCTTCTTGTATTATTTGCTCAGCCTACAAATTGAATGACTATGATGAAAAGACATAACACTGTCACACATTTCCTGATTTTACACCATGCACTATTGCCTTGTTATCAATTTTTTTGTTAACTATCTTTGTTTGCTATTAAATTCAAGGCTTAAGAGTGGTGCTCCATGAATTTCCGTCTTGTACCTCACCTGCTACTAATTACAAGTCTGGTCTCCCATTCATGTGTTACTAAAACCCAAGGTCTGTGATTACTGAATCTATTACCTTTCTCAACCCACTGCAGGTTCACCCACCCAGGGAGCTCCAGCATCAGCAGAGTGGTAACTATTTGTTTTACTGCCAGCTTTGTTCTTGTCCCTTATTTTCATGTGAGTTCAGCTTATTAGAGCCGAGAAGGCTATTTTAGGTGTGGGAGGATTTTGTTTTCTTTCATGTTATCAATTCTGCCATATTACTAGAAATGGAAGTCAGATTGTTTATTCTTTGAAAGAAACCTACATCATTTATCACCCTGTGATAAAATATTTGAGAAGGTTTTATAAGCTGTATTTGACTTTTACTATGGAAATAACCTGACTCTGCTTCTTTCATGTTATTTAGGTACAGCATCAATATAAACTATTGTTTTATAAATGTATTTTCTAGGAGAGCAATATTTCAACAATTATTTCTTATATTGACTTAAAAGTAATTTATATAACATGTAACAAATTTAAATTAAGATATTCAGTTTTTAAAAAACAAATTTTTGTTAGTCTTATCTCAATGGTACATTTGTTAGATCAATTATAATAATGTTGATGCAAATTTTATGTTATATAATTATAATAGTATATTTAATCTTAATCCAAAATAAGGATATTATTTTTGTTTACTGTTCGATACAGATTTATAAGAAAGATAATGAGAGAATGATTACATAATAATATTATGAAAAGTGATTTTTGAGGGGCAGAGTAATAAGTTGGCAAAATATTTTACATCTTAAATGTAAAATATTTTTAGAGTATAAACATTTTTTTCTGATGAACCCCGTGCTCATGGAAGTGACAAAACAATATCAGAATGCCAGTTGATTATAAGTTATTTTTTACAATTATTTTTATAGAACTCTTACAAAGAGTGGCTTCCTAAATAATGTAGTACCATCTATTTTGAACAACTAAGCTTTTTATTAAGGAAAACTTTTCAAAAACTTACTCATGGTGACATTATAATTATACAATTCATACTATTCTCAACATAACAGAAAGCAATTAAAAATCAAATGCATTGTACTAAAAGTATATTTCAAACAAATCACCAATTTTGTTTGGAAAGGGAAGAAGCCCCGCATATGTAAGGTACTACTAAAGAAGAAGAACACACTGGGAGGCATCTCATTAGAACATACTACACTTAGAACATACTACACTGCCACAGTGGTCAAAACAGCCTGGTATTGGTACAAGAACAGACAGATGGATCAATGGAACAGAACTGAAACCCCAGAGATGACACCATCTGCCTATGAACAGTTGATATTCGACAAAGGCCCTAAGACATTAAACTGGGGTAAAAGCAGTATCTTCAACAAATGGTGCTGGCAAAATTGGATATCCATCTGCAATAAACTGAATCAAGATCCATATTTTACACCTTATACAAAAACCAACTCCAACTGGATAAAAGACCTAAATATCAAACCTAAAATGATAAAGCTCATCCAAGAAAAGGTAGGAACAACAATGGAAGTTTTAATACACAATGTGGACAGACTCCAAAATCTGTCAAAGAAACCACAATCAACAGAAGAGAAAATAGATAAAAGAGAACTATTAAGAATCAAACACTTTTGATCAAAAGACTTTATTAATAGAATTAAAAGAACACCCACAGAATGGGAAAAAATATTTGACAACTCTATGTCAGACCTACGCCTGATTTCCATAATCTATAAGATACCACAAAATATCAATAAGAAGAAGATAAATCATCCAATTAAGCGATGGGCAAAGGAGATGGACAGACATTTCACTAAAGAGGAGATCCAGGCAGCCGGAAAACACATGCGGACATGTTCACAATCTTTAGTTATTAAAGAAATTCAAATCAAGATGACAATGAGATACCATCTCACCCGAACAAGATTGGCCATGATCCAAAAAACACAAAACAACAAATGCTGGAGAGGCTGTGGAGAAAGTGGAACCCTCCTACACTGTTGGTGGGGTTGCAAAATGGTCCAGCCTCTTTGGAAAGCCATCTGGCACTTCCTTAAAATAATGGATATTGATATACCATTTGACCCAGTAATTCCACTACTTGGAATATATCCTACAGAATCAAGGCCTTTCACACCGACGGACACATGCACGAGAATGTTTTTCACAGCACAGTCCATGATAGCAAAAAGATGGAATCAACCCAGATGCCCAACAACAGAAGAATGGATAGGTAAACTATGGTACATATACTCAATGGAGCACTACACAATGATAAAGAATAATGATGATTCCAGGAAACATCTCATAACCTGTTTTCAACTGGAAGACATTATGTTGAGTGAGAGTAGTCAGCGACAAAAGGACAAATATTGTATGAGACCTCTATGATAAGATCTCAAAAACAGACTTGTGTATAGAAGAAAAGACTCTTTGACAGCTGCAAGGGAGGGGAGGGAGGGAGATCGAGGGGGGAGGGTTTAGATTAGATAGTTGCTAGAAATCTGGTTGGGAGAAATTGGTGATAGCACACATTAGAAACAAGAACAACATTAAGTGGACTTCAGCATAACTTGAGTACTCCTTCCATCTTAACCCAATATTGCAAGGATAGAGTAGCTGGGGCAGGGGGCAGGGGGCAGGGGACCATGCTCTTAGGTGAAATCGAGGCCAATTGGCACAACTAGCATTTTGCTAAGAGAGCTCTCTGCACCCCACATTGGTGAGTGGCGTCTGGGGTCTTAAAACCTGCCAAGATGCCATCTGAGGACACAGCAAATGGTCCCAACTCAGCAGGAACAGATGCTCACCGATGACCAAAATGACATGCGGTAAAGGTAACCTAGAAGACAGAGAGACCCACATCAGTGAGTGCCTACATCAACTTGGGACCAGAAGAACTGGATGGTGCCCAGCCACCACCACTGATAGCCACGATGGAGCTCACAGAGATGAGTCTCACTGGCAACACAAGAATATAAAGGGGTGCATCCTGAGATCTCCGCTAAAAGACCTCAATTGATGGTCCAGTGATTTTGGGGTTCCCCTGAGAGCATGGCCCCGGCCTTGATGCTGCCATTACCCATAAATCATAATGAAGGTCCACTCTTTGGACAGGAATGGATTGGACTTGGGAATGCAGAGTGACCATATATTGGATGCACTTTATGGTTCTATACATCTATAGGATATCATCCTGCTGACCTCTGGCTGGAGGAAGGAGAGTGGGTGGAGAGGAGGGGAAAGGAGGCTGTTGGGAGGATGAGACATGTATGGAGCAGATAGGAATAGTGTGCTGTCACTGGGCGGGGAGAGCAGTGGAGGCTGCATATAGGTGGGCATGTAAATTTACACGGGAATGTACATTTTCACTCAGTCATATTAAATAAATTTAAAAAAGTATATTCCCTTTGTATCCCTAGTTAGCTGATTTTTATCTCAGGGAGTGACTTTTATGTTTCATTTATTTATCATTATTTTTTTTCTCCAAGCTATACATGGAACATAAATACATATCAACCATTTTGTCTCTAAATTATGATTGGATATATTTCGAAAGACATATAAATAGATTTATTGATAGACAGAAAAAATGGAGCTACCTTGAAGGTAAAGCTGTACACTCTTCTTGACTTATTTAAATGAGTAACATACTGCTTGGAAGATGTCTAGAAAGTCTGACCAAATGGAGGAAAATTAATCTTTCTAGCTTCAAATGATGGTGGAAATGCTCATTTTTAGTTCATTGGAGTATTCAATTTAGTTGATAGGCTATTTAGATCCACTTGGTTAGCTGTGACAGAAAAGCAATCTTCAAATACGTCAAGCATGGTTTTTAAATAAGATAAGCCACAAAGACCTATAAATACACTGTAAAGTAATATTAATGCTGAGCATAGCACTATGAATAAAAAATGTTAAGTGTCATCTCAACCTTTGCAAATGCTTTGCTACAATGCTTCTAGTATATGCCTATAATAATGACAATACAGTAGAGTTTCCAATTAAATTATGTTGGTTTTATTAGGAACTGAATTGATTCTGAATTCATTAATTTATAAACAGTGAAAGATAATAAGAATGAGGTCTCCACTAAATTGCACCACCAGTAATAATAACTGATAGACATTTTGCATTTAAACAACTAAGTGATGCTTTTTAAATGGAGAGTGAAGTGGACTCAGTGGACCAATTACCTTTTTTTTTTTTTAAATAACAAAGTGGTGTGAGAAAATGGGCAATAATTCAGGGTTCAAATACATTTTAAAAGTTTTCTAACTATAGATACTTTTAAAATTACAGCTATCCTGCAGCCTAATATCTAATTTTACAGAGTTACTATAGATAAATGATTTTTCCTGATCAAATTATATGAGGATGAATAGTTTTATACTATGTAATTGGTGAGCTGGATAATTGAATAAGTCCGTTTGCTACGGTTGGCTTCTTTTCACATGCAGCATTTCTATAATGAGGAGGCAGTTTTGTCAAAACAGATGCCAAATAGCAGCAGAATTAAAAATTAATCAGCAATTAATTAAACATTCTCTGGATGTTAAACATGCTACATACTAGAAAATCTAAGTTGTTTGACATTTGTGATGTTTTCACCAAAGGATTGTGAACAAAAATACAAACATGACAATTATTTTGCATATATAAACTACTTGACAGTGAAAACTCTTTTGCATTTATTTTACTGAAAATTTATTCTCTTATTGTCAGCAAATAAAAGTTGTCATTGATTATTACCAAAATAATTCAAATATCAGAATCATATTCTCAGCAACCCACCCACTGCTGTCTAGTCAATTCTGATTCATAGCGATCCAAAAGGATGGAGTAGAATAGCTCCATAGAGTTTCCAATGAGCGCCTGTCAGATTCCAACTGCCAGCCTTTCAGTTAGCAGACATAGCACTTAACCATTACTGCAAGTATGAATCTGTAACTGTAATTATCTAATAAGTATAAGTAGTATATATACATAGCTATCTTTTTAAATATATAGAAGTAGTTTCTATTAAAAGTATTTCTTCAATAGACTTTTGGATAAACTCACTGGGGTATATGTATACCCTAGAGTTCCAGGGTTTCCTGTTTTCGATAACATTTACTTATAAATTAAAATACTAAGAATGCTTTGTGTTCAAGTCATCTGTTCACCATTCTCTTTTACTTTTCACCAGTCTACCCCAGTGAGTTTATCCCAAAGCCTGTTCAAGAAATACTTTCAATAGAAACTACTTTTATATATTTAGAGAGGTTATTCATGTGTATATACTACTTATGCTTATTAGATAATTACAGCCATTGATTCAAACTCGAAGGTGTTTCAGGCAAATTGTATATTTACCTTCCTCTGTAAGGAACATCTAACTGTGACCAGTACCTTATATTTTGCTTCCTTAACTTTTAGTGGGTGCTGTGTTGGACTGCCCTCCTAACTTAGTGATCTGAATGTTTTTCAAGTATCTGAAGTCTCTTCTTATTACCTTTAGAACATCTTTGCCTATAATTTGGAAATCCTGGTAGTGTAGTAAGTTAAGTGCTACATCTGCTAACCAAAGGGGCAGCAGTTCAGATCCACCAGGCATTCCCTGGAAACTCTATGTGGGCAGTTCTACTTTGTCCTATAGGATTGCTATGAGTCAGAATTAAGTCAATGGCGGTGAGTTTTTTTTTGTTGTTGTTGTTTTTGTTGCCTGTAATTGTGTTGAATCACATCATATTCTGAGGCTAAGAGTGGATGGACAATGATTGTCACTTAGCTCTTTAACTCAGTAAGTTTTGCTCACTAGAGACGTTTATGGCAAGCCCACTTGCTGACATACTAAAAAACCAAACCTACTGGGGCTGAGTCAATTCCAACTTATAGCAACCAACTTGTTGACTCATGTGTTTGAAAACTCCAATCCATAGAATCCGATGAAAATCTTGTAACTCAAATTCCTGAGTTTGGTAGATTAAAGAACCATTCAGCCGTTTTTGACCCTCCAAGGATCTTCACCGGCAAGTATTGCTCCCTGCTCCACTGATGTTGGGTTTGGCCTTACAGACCTCTTTGGCCAGCAGGATGTTATCAGAAAAGATGTGAGCAGAGGCTTAAAATGCACTTTCTCTGTCCTTTATAGCCTATGAGCCATTGGTGGTCTGTGTGGCAGTCAGCACCTGGTCTTGTTCTGACTGCTGATACGGAGCTTTTCCATAGATATAACCTATTTGATTTCTGTGCATTTCATCCAGTGAGGACCACGTGTATAGCTACCATTTATGTTGGTGAAAATAGATATTTGCAATGAAGAAGCCACTGGTCTTACAAAATGCTAGCTTGCAATCTTTGGCATTGTTTCTATCACCAAGGCTATATTTTCCAACTACCAATCCTTCTTGTTTCCAACATTCACATTTCAATTACCAGTAATTATCAATGCACCATGATTGCATGTTGAATCAATCTCAAACTGCAGAAGCTGATAAAAATCTCTAGGTTCTTCAACTTTGGCCTTAGTGGTTGGCCCGTAAATGTGAACAATAGTCATATTAACGGTCTTTGTTATAGGTGTATGGATGTTATCCTATGACTGACAGCGTTGGGCTTCAGGATAGATCTTGAAATATTCTTTTTGATGATGAATATAATGCTATTCCTCTTCAAGTTGTCATGCCCAGCCTAGCAGACCAAATGAATGTCTGGTTTAAAAAGGCCAATAGCAGTCTCTTTCAGCTCACTGATACCTAGGAAATTGATGTTTATGCATTCCATTTCATCTTTGATGTTTCCAGGTTTTCTAGATTCATGATTAGTAAGTTTCATGTTCACATTATTAATGGATGTCTGAAGCTTTTTCTTCTCATTTTGAATCATGCCACAACAGGCAATGAAAATTCCAAAAGCTGTACTCCATCCATGTTATTAAGGTCAAACTTACTTGAAGGAGGCAGCTTTTCCCCTAAGTCATATTTTGAGGGTCTTCCAACATGTGAGGCTCAAACTCAGGCGTCATTTCAGATAATGTTCTGCTGCTTCTCATGCTATTCATTTTACTGGCTAGTTTTTTTAGAAGTATGCCACCAGCTCATTCTTCCTAATGTGACAGTGTGAAAGTCCTGCTGTAACCTGTCCACCATGGCTGACCCTGCTGGTATTTGAAATACTGGTGGCATGCCTTTCAGCATCATAGCAACACTGAAAACATCACACTAGGAGAAACTGACAGACCAGCATTGGATTAACAGGGTTAAAAAGATACAGTTAGTTATTTAGGCCAAAGCCAAGTGCCATTGAGTCGGATCCGACTCATGGCGACCCTAGGGGCCAAGGATAGAAAATATTTGGGAGAGGAAGTTTTCTTGGTGTCTTCAGCTATGGTGCAGGTGGGGTATACGTAGGGTAATCTTAAACTCTGCCTAAGTGGAGCTGCCTGGTAAAGGGCAGACCAGAGAAGGTAGGCTCACATTGAAGCCCCATACCCATGGCACACAGAGGGGTGAACAAAGAAGAGTTTTCATCTCTGCTCGGACAGATTTTGAGGACACATTGCTCATTATGGAAACTTTCTTGTTGTATGTTGTCCTTTTCTTATAAGAAACAAAAGCAACTTTCCAGGTATAATGTGTGTCCAGGTTCCAATTGGAAAGAAATGATGTTTACAGAACAATTAATGTTAATTGTTGGCGTCCTTTTTCTAATGGTCACCTGGCTCTCTAGAAATTGGGTACAGGTTTTGAATGTAATGTCTTATATTTTTAGTGGTTGAGCAGACGTATTTTCCTACAATGTTATATATTATATGATCTAATGTTATAAGAAAGAAGCTACAACTGTTTTTATCCTGTTTATTTGTGTGAGCTTGTGAATGTATATAAGTCAATCAGTTTGTTTTTCATCTGTGTATGCATGTGTGTGTGTGTGTGTGTATTTCTTTTCTACCTTCTGTGCATGTCTATGTAAGTTATGCATAGAGGAAGAAGGAAACAAACATTTTTCTTTATATATAATTTTCTGATTTTCTATAACACTTCTGTTAGTTTTGGGTGCAGAAAAAATATTATGAGGAGTGTTGTGCAGCATGGGGTCTTCCAGGAAGAACAGAAGAAATAAGGACAGAAGAGAACGGGGTATGGTATCCTTGGCAACATCATATTTGTAAATGGTTGTGTAATAAAAGGTGCCTCCAAGGAAATCAGCAGCAGAAAAACTGACATCTTGAAAAAAGGCTGCTGAGACAGAATTGTCCTGCAAATTAGGCAGCAAGGATTTTTCAGAAAAAACAAATTGGTAGGCAGTGCCAAAGATCTTGAGAAGACCAATACCATAACACCCGAAAATATACAAATCCACTTGGACTTGTTCAATGAGAAAGAGTGGTTCCTAGAATTAGGTAAGGAACCAGAAGAAAATAGGCACACACACATAAAAACAAACAAATGAACAAACAAAAATAACCAAATGAACAAAAAACTACACAGTGGGTAGGTCTGTGAAAAGCATCAACTCACATAGGGGAAGAAACTGTAGATGCGCAGCATCGTAGAAGCTCCCTTCTGGGTCTCTTCTATCCCTGTCCCCATCTACTTTCTTTCCACTTAATCAAATGTAACCACATGTTGGACTCCTTATACTACTGATTATTTTGACTGCTTTTGAATTTTATATAAACACAATCATACACTAAGTATGTGTAGAAGTTTTACAAATAGATGTGTGAAATTTACACACCTGGTTAAAATAGATAATAGACTAATAATTCCAGTTCTTGTAATAATGATAGCTTGGTACACTAAGTCTTTTTAACTTAAGCTATTTTAGTGGATGTAGGGTATGATTTAATTGTTTTGATTTTGTCTTCCATGTTTCTTGGATGACTAACAAGATGGAGAACAATTTTTATTTTTTATGTCTCTTGGGCTGTTTCATATTCTATTTTCCTAAATGTTACTTCATATACCTTGACTACTTTTTCAATTAGATATTTTGTCTTATTGTTCCTGATTTACTGAAAATTTCTATGTATATTAAATGTAGGTAGTTTAAAATCCATATGTTTTTGTACCTGTACAAATACAAATAACTACATAAATTTATAAATATGTAAACACACACATATTTTATGGGAATATTTTTATGTTTCATATTTAAATGTAGAATACACTTGGGATGGATTTTGAGTATGATCTGATATATAGGTAAAATACAGGTTAAGATTAATTTTTTTCCCTATGCACATCCTTGTGATCCAACATATATATATACATATATATATGTATATATATATATATATATATACAAGGTCCCACAATTAAGCCCATAAATTCAGTTGTTCTTAGTGCTACATATCTCGTTGCTGAATGACTCTAGTGTTGCTTTTGAAGTACTTCCCTTGAGAACCTACACACCTATGTCAGTGCCTACTGCACCCTTGAAAGCAATTTTGGAACTCTTTCTGGAACGGCCATTGCACGTGGCGATAAGGTGGCAAGTTCACAAACTTAATTGTGCAGTTGTCTGTGAGGGAGTTTTTAGACAGTAAACAAATAACTGTAGTGGAACGCCTTCCCTGCTCATCAGATGCGGCACCTAATGACGTTTGTCTTTACCCTAAGATAAGGAAAGATTGAAAGGAAAACATTTTAATGACATTCAGGCTGTCAAGGGCAATATGATGATAGCTCTGAGGGCCAGTCCACAGAAGAGTTCCAGATTACTTTGATGGGCGGACTAGGCACTGGTGTCGGTGCGTAGCTTCCCAAAAGGAGTACTTTGAAGGTGATCGTAGTGATAGGCAGCAATGAGTTATGTAGCACTTTTTCTAGGACGAGTTCAGGAACTTCATTGGTAGAGCTTGTATATATGAGTATATGTGAATGTATGTACCACCGCAACCACTGCTACCAACAAAAACTGAAGAACAAATCTACTGCCATTGAGTCAGTTTTGACATAAGACAGTACTATAGGATACTATAGGACAGATGGAACTTCTCCATAGCTTTGCTTGTTCCCTTTTTCTCTTTCCTCACTTTCTGACTGACCTCGTCTTTACTCAGTAAACGTTTAGGACTTACTTCCTTTTATCAAGCCCTCTACTGAGGGGAGAAGAAACTAATGAGACAAAATATCATGGAGGTCATGGTGGAATGAAAGAGGCACCTAAGCAAAGAACTACTAGTCAATGTGAGAAGACTTTAATAACAAATTATATCTGACCCTAATTTTAACCTGCTTGCTTTTCAGCATTTCACAAATGGTAAATCACACAAATCTTGTAATAGGAGCAGTTCAGGGTATGTCAGAATCAACTCTATGGCAATGGGGATACACGTATACACATACATATCTTTACATATCTATGTATGTCTCTCTCTCCCTTCATACATACAAATAATACGTACACACAGACACAGATACACACATATGTATATGGAGGGAGCAAGAGAGAGAGAAAGCGTTGGTGGTACAGTAATTAAATGTTGGGCTGCTAACCAAAAGTTCAGAACGCATTGCAGTAAGCATGATTAAGAAAAATTTCCCAACAGAGGGACATACATATGCAAAAAAAAAAAGCATGGGAAATAATACATTTTCAGGAAATATCAAGAAATTCTGTGATACTAATCTGAGACAAGGTGTACCAAAGCAAGGGAGAGATGGAGAAATAAACAATGAATAAAATACTGGAGGATCTACAATATTCTATCCCTGAGATTTAGCAGTCACTAACTCCTGCTCCTCCCTGCACATTTCTTCTTACAGGACATTTCAAGAAAACTACATATATCACATTATTGAACTTTTAATGCTATGTAAAGGCTTTAATACACTCACTTAGGGAAACTAAGATGTTAAGGAATGTGATACCCACTGCCATCAAGTTGATACTCTCGTAGTGTTCCTATAGGTCAGAATAGAACTGCCCAAAAGAGTTTCCAGTAAGGACCTCACGGATTTGAATTGTCAACCTTTTGGTTAGGCACCACAGTGCTTAATCTCTAAGTCAAGACTTTTAAGAATGTGATGGCGGGCAGGTTTACTTACATTACAACAAACCAAAACCCAGCGCCACCAAGTCAGTTCTGTTGCACAGCAACCCTGTAGGGCAAAACAGAACTGTCCCATTGGGTTTCCAAGGAGTTGCTGGTAGATTCTCACTGCTGACCTTTGGGTTAGCAGCCAAACCCTTAAACATTGCACCACTTACACATGCTTAAAAAAAAAAAAAGTATTTTTGAAAAAGTACTTTGATACATAATTCATTTGACTTGAACAATCACTTAATGCAGGCAACTGGACAGTTTAGTTAAATATGAGACTTGACTTCTGATTTTATCAATCTGATCGATTTCCAGTTTAATAAAAATGGTCATATAAAATGATCCCGTAAGAGTAGTTTGTCATAAAAAATAGATATTGCCCCAATGTCTTCAATATAGAAGCACTGCTGTTTTTATCATGCAAAATGTATAACTTACTGTAAAATGTTTAAAACCCCAGAGAGGTTATGTATGTGTGAGAAGGGGTAATTTCTGAACAGGGCTGTCTTAGGCTGGATTCTCTAGAGAAGCAAAACCAGTAAGCATATAAATACTTAAGTAGAGAGGGAAAGAGTGAGATTTATATTAAGGAAATAGGTCACACTAGTGGAGGCTAGAACCTTCCAAGTCTGTGTCTCAGCATAGAACTCTCCCCTAATTCACAAAGCCACAGGTGCTGGCAATCCCACCATCAGCAGATCAGACAGCAGGGCTTATGCTCACAAACTTCAAAGTTCCATGAGTCCCAAGTTCAGGAGACAAGACTTCAGGTAAACTGCTAGCTCCAGTCCCAAGCTGCAGGATACAGAGGGAGCAAGAGCCCGTGAGTCTCACCAGCGAGGCCACTCATGTATTTGATGCAGGCCACACCCAAGGGAACTCCCTTTGAACTAAGTGGCTACTCACAGCAGATCCTGCCATGGAAATGATGGCATTGTATCACATCTCATCATGGATATGATCACGTGATTACATGACTGGACTGCCAAACTGCATCACAACTGCCAAATCACTGAGAATCATAGTCCAGTCAAATTGACACATAACCTTAGCAATCCCAAGGGGTCACCAACATTGTTAGTAAATGGTACTAAAATGGTACATCTCTTTAGCAAACTGCCCCGTTTGAGACTATTCATTCATCTTATCAATGTCTATTCAAATTTGCTTATATTGACATGTTTGGCATAACAAAATAAAACTTAACTTAAAAATATCTTGTGATTTGTAGTCTATATGCATTCTTCTTCCTAAACCTTCCCAGATAAAAGTTCCATACATTTAGATATTTTAAGTTGTTTCAGAAATATGGCAACAACAATGAATAAAACATGCGTAGGAGGAGATTTCTTTAGCAAAGACTTTATTACTGATTGTGCTTATGAATAAAATGGAAAAGTTCTTTCACTATTTATGGCAATGAGATCTTTGTCCCATTGTACTCGGTGATATATGTTTTTAATTATTACACTGCTGAAATGATACTGCAATTTTGTATAATTAGACATAATATGAGGTTGTCATAGGTTGTCGTTATAATTCAGGAAAGAGAGGCCAGACGGCCTGTCCCTCTGCAGGAACTTTCATGCTGTGTCTAGAGGTTATAGCACATTAAAAAGCAAATGACTTGAAGTGTGTGTGTGTGTGTGTGTGTGTGTGTGTGTGTACAAAATTAAAGAAAAAGTCTTTTTATATAACTAATTTGGACTTACAGGAAAGTTATAACCTCAGTGTGGAGAGTTCCCTTATAGCTGCATTTCATTTCCCCTAATGTTACTATTTTATATAATCACAGAACAACTATCAAGAGCTGGACTTCTTCACTGGTCAATTCTCATTAACTAAAGTAGGGACAGATTATTCAATGAGCAAAATAATCACAATGCTTAGGTTATTTACTAGATTATCTGTAGTGAACAAGTTAGCATTTTTTCTCCACTTGAAAGATTTTGCTTTTAAGTATTGCAGGCATCTGTCTCTCCCCCACCCCATAGTGTCTTATAGAATCCAAGCCTGTTTTCAAATTTACAGACTCTGATGAGTACATTACCCCCTAAGCAAAGTATACAAGGGCTTCCTTATGCTGATTTACAAATCTGTACAATAGAAGACATCATGAACGGTATGAAACTATACATGTTAGTACATAAACACAGGGAAGCCCATGATTATCTTGCTTCCTGGGTTATCTGCTCCTGGACTAAAGTATAGATTTCATTTTAATGCCATAAATATTTTCTGCTAGTGTTCTATGTCCAAGGATCCTATCCAAGGTACCACATGGAATAGAGCAGTTATTTCCACTTCTTCTTTAGCCTGTAGCAAGCAGGTCTTCAGTCTTTCCTGATCTTTCACGACTTGTTTTGAAGAAGACTAACCAGTGATTTTGTGTACTGCACTCAATTAGGTTTTATCTGATATTTTTTCGTGATCAGAGTGAGGTGAGAATACCATAAAAATAATGGTTGTCTCTTCAATGCATTCTGGCTTGGCTTCAATGCACCTTATCCGGGCGTTGATGATGCTGACGTTTGACATGCCTTATTGCTGGTCATTTACTTCATTGGGTGTCTACTGGATTTCCCTACGTGAAAGTTACTTTCCTTCCCTTTGTGGTTGGTCAACACGGGTTGATACTTGGAAACTGTCCAAAGTTTGCTTCTTTTTCAGTCTTTGGTCACTAATTTTAGCATCTGTTGATGCATCTTGTCTGGAGCATTCATTAGAGCAACTCTAGTTTTCCACCTTTCTTTCTACATTTGTTAATTTGAATTCTAATGGGATGAAGACATCTCTTCTCCTCCATTTATTTATTGGTATACTTATGTCAGTATAGGTTCATGGCTATTTATTCTACAAGTTAAAATCCAATACGCCAGCTGTTTTGTTAGACGTGCCTTCAGGCTGACACCTGTATTTTTTTGCTTGTCTTTGTATTTCCTTATTTTCTGGTTTCACAAGTTGATGGTTCAGGCTTATCTTATGTTTTCCCTGCCCCAGCCACCTTTGTAAGGAACCCTGGCTCCTTTAATGGTGAATGACGTTTAGACACCAAAATCTAGGTGGTAGAGTTGTTCGTTGTTAGTAGAGTGTCCTCCTATTTGATAAATTTTATCTCAGTGTCAGAGGTGTTAGCTTTTGTGATTTCACAAGTTGCACAGCACTCTAACTCTTAGAGTTCACAACCATAGATAGATTCATGTATACTATACATTTTTTGTTTTAAAGAGTCAAGTTTATGCACAATGTAAGAGATATCTTCAGCTAACACAGGACAATATCCTGTTATTCTCTACTTAAGTTGCAAAAGCTCCAGCCACAGCCCACTTAACACATGAATTCCAAAATCCATCAGGGGAGGCATAATCAGCTGCTCTGCTGCTCAGTAACCAGGATTGACAGAGTCATCGCCAGGAGTAAAGGCACTTTATCTTTCCTCAGGGAAGTCGATATTTTGCATCAGCACTTACAGGATATTATATCCCAGCACCAATTTCTGTACCCTTCATTCAGGTAATAGACACCAAATTCAAACAAACATAAGCAAAATGTTTAATTTACCAGCTGTCTGGGAAGTCCAGAGATACTTGTATCTTCAGACAGCATTCAATAATGTGATCAGCACTTAATTACACAGATGAGCTCAGCTCTCTGTGGGATGGGTCAATAACACAACCATGTTAGCCTGATATGCCCACAGCTAATAATCGAAGCTTGACTCTTCTTTGCAGTGTCCAAATATTAATCCCAGTGTGCAATTCTGATTGACTCTATTTAAGCAATTTGCCCATCACCTGAGCCAGTCACTTACCAAAGGAATGAAGCATCAAGTTCAAACAGGGTCAAGTGTACACCTTTTGTGAAGAATGGGGAAAAGTGGATGATAGACATTGCAATTGGTGTTGAAATTGTTGTTGTTGGGTGCCCTTGAGTAATGTTTGCCATATAGTTAGCCCGTGTGACAGGAAAGAACGTCTCCACAGAGTTTCCTAGCTTGTGATCTTTATAGGAACAGACCACCAGATCTTTTCTCCATTGGAGCCATTGGGTGGGTTTGAACCACTGACCTTTTGGTCAGAAGCCAAATATGTAATCGTTGTTACACCTCCAGGGAACCCCCCAAATATACCTACATTTGAAGATATCCTTAGCATAACAAAACAACAGCTGTCTCTCTGCATTATCCTTTTAAACCACTCCTCCGCAGAACCATGGTGGTGGTGTAATGGTTAAGTGCTATGTCTGCTAACCAAAAGGTCAACCATTTGAATCCAGCAGGCAGTCCTTGGAAACTATGGGGGCAGTGCTGCTCTGTTCTATAGGGTTGTTATGAGTTAGAATCAACTCAACAGCAGCAGGTTTGGTTTGTGTCTGCAGGACACCAGTGAACTAGAGAACTTTGGTGTTTGAGTCTGTCCTCTAGATTGTCATATCCTATAGTATAGTTTGGTAGACATAGATAGCACTTTTCAGAGCTTTATATGTCAAAGAAAATTTTAATACATCCACGTTCTAATGATTGCCATGAATATTGGAAATTATTTCCAACATGTATAATCAAGAATGAAGCTAATTTTGGGGACATGTCTATTTTTTTTAAGATGTTCCATACATTTTTCTTCTCATGGTAAGCAAAAGATGTGACAAATGTTTATGTTCTCTCTATCTCTAAACATGGCAGAGGACAGAAAAGTGAAACTATGAAGATAAAACACAAAACAGATGTGAATCTTACTATTATTTTTTTTTCTTCAGTTTATCTTACTGTAAAATGTTAAGTTTTTAGGAATATGACTAAAGGACACAATACTGAGTGATTTGTATACTGACTCATATGGAAGCTACCTTTGTGGCACAGTGATTAAGAGCTTGGCTGCAAACCGAAAGACTGGTAGTTCAAATCCACTAGCTTCTCCTTGGAAACCCTGGTAGTTCCACTCTGTCACGTAAGGTCATTATGAGTTGCAGTTGACTCAACATCACCTAACAACAACAAAAACAGCAACCACCTTCTCACTGAAAACTCATTTGTTCCGTATCTTAATATCAATACAATGACCAATAATCCTGAAGCAAGATCAATAACTAGGGTACTACTTCCTCAAATTGTTAAAAGAATTACAGTAAAACTGGAAGTTCTGAACAGATTAATACTAAAATGGATCTGATATTTAAAATGTGGGTACAGTATAAGCCAAACTTCTTAATTTGTAAATTCCAAATTTTGAATCTATGAGTTACTTATTCTCTGTCAACAGAGTCCAAATATTTCCATGGAAGTTTATATATTAATGAATTAAACATAAATTCTAATCAGTGTTTGCAAACACAATGTTTTGGCAGTACTCATTGTTTTACAGCTATAGAATCTTGTATTGTTAAGATCAAATGTATATTGAAAATGTTCCCCTGTGTGCATACTGCACCACGTACTTTGACACAATGTATAGAATGTTTTTAAACTTTTGGTATAAGATTCCCCACCCCCCCAAAAAAAACTAGTGCTATTGAGTCAATTCTGCCTTATAGAAACCCTGGTGGTATAGTGATTAAGTACTACAGCTGTTAACCAAAAGGTTGGCCGTTCAAATCTACCAGGTGTTCCTTGGAAACTATGGGGCAGTTCTACTGTGTACTATAGGGTCACTGTGAGTTTATATAAAATAGACTGTGTCATGGACTAAAACTATGTCCCCCCAAAAATCTGTGTAGCCATTTGGCTGGGTCATGATTCCCAGTGTTTTGTGATTGTTTTCCGTTTTGTGATTTTCCTATTCTGTATGTTAAAGAGGATTAGGATGAGACTGTAAATCCCTTCCTGTGGTCCCACCTGCTTCATTTTAAAGGGAGTTTCCCTGGAATATGACTTGTACCATGTTTTATCCTTTCATCCTATGAGAGATAAAAGGAAAGGGAAGTAAGCAGAGAATTGGAAACCCCACATCATCAAAATAGCAACACTAGGAGTACAGCATGTCCTTCAAACCTGATATTCTTGTGCCAAAATGTTCCTTGAGCAAAGACTGACACAACACAAAGGCTTTGCTCCAGAGCCAACAAAGAGGGAAAGCATTCCCCTAGAGCGGACACCCAGAATGAGGACTTGTAACCTACTGTACTATGTAAGGATAAACGTTTCTCTTTTTAAAGCATAGCATATACCAAGCAAATTATCAGAACATATCACACTAGACTTCATGACTTCAAAAATAATACTCCAAATTCAGAGAGATTTTATCACTCTTCCCTTCAGACCCTAGGTATTGGCCACACTCTACGATTTTAAGTGGAAGCCCCTCGGCTTCAGCCCCACCTTCCAGGCCCACGTGGACAACAACTCTGCCCCCTTGGCTGTAGGTGCACCCTAAGCCCAACCGAGTGGCAATTCTAGTCCCACAAACACAGAAAGCCCTAGCTCCGCCCTGTCACGGCCGTGCCTTCTGAGACTGAGGCAGCTCTGCCTCTCATCAGCCTTGTCTCATCAGCTTCTGTTTCCTATGGCCTCACGGCCTGGGCCTCAAGCCCGCATCTGCCCTGCCAGGGGAGGTGTTCCAAAACTGCATAGCTCCATTTTCTCTCATTTATTTCTACAGGGGATCTTTTATAATAGAATTAGCTAACAATCTGGTGAAACTGATGTTCCAAGGATCTCTGCATTATTTACATTTTAAAGACAATTAGTATTGATATTTAATTCTGAAGTCCATAATGATTCTTTTTATTTTTTAATTTGCAATTTATTTTCAAATATAAACTAAAGTATATTATAATTATTAACGTCAACAAATATTTATTAAGAAAAACTGAGAGAAGCATAGAGTTAAATGTCCTGGGCAAATTAAAAAGTACTAATTATTTCTTCCAAGAGATTACATTCTATAAACATACTGCTTTTCAAAGTGTGTTTTGTTTATTCATGTTCTAAATATATAAATATCTTTAGAATGGTGTCCCTTGGTAAAAAGGAGCTAAGGAAAAAAATCATTATTTCAGTAAAAAGTGGTATTTTTGAGATCATAAAATAAAATTTCATATAAATTTATAAGAAGCATATATTTTCTTTAAATAATGGTTTCCTCTTAGATTATAATAGTCAAGTAAATTCCAACTCGTGGTGACCCTGTAGGACAGAGTGAACTCCCTCATAGAATTTTCAAGGACAGCCTGGGGGATTTGAACTGCCAATCTTCTGGTCAGCAGCTGTAGCACTTAAACACTATGCAACCAGGGTTTCCAGATTATAATAGCACTTTATTTTATTTACAAAAGATTTCATAATAACAACAATTCAGATTTCTCATTGTTCTGATTATCTAGTATTGCTTTAAACCCAAATTCTGTTTTAATCATCTGGTACTGCTCTGACATCCATATTTTCACCACCTAGACATAACCATTTTTAATATTTTGATATAGTTTGTTCTTAATATACTTGTATTCCTAATAGAACTTTACATACTATATACATCCACAATTTTCTAAATCTTAGAGTCAGATCCAACTCGACGGCACTTGACTTGGATATAATTTGATTATAGGATTCTATTTTCATAAATATCAACAGCCTTAAATTCTATAATAATGCAATTTTCAGAATGAATTAACAATCCTTTATGTCACAGAGGTACCATATTTTTATGTCTTATTTTACGTATTTTCTTTTGTTCATTAAACAAATATTTATGAAATCACAAGTATGTACCAATCTCTGTTGCAGACTTACATTATGGGACATTTTGCTGAAAAAAACATCAAAACTGCCTAAGGAGGCTGTTCCGTTGATTCTTACATTGAATGATCAAGAGGCTAATAATGTATTGTTAGCCACAGCTGGATGGGAAGTCTGTTGATGGTGCGTTAATCCTTGGGTGGTTGTGATCTTCAGTAACATCCCTTTTGGAATGGGTGAAGGGAACCCAAAGCAAACCAAATGCTGTCGAGTTTTTTCTGACACTACAGGACAAAGTAGGTAGAACTGCTCCACAGAGTTTCCAAGAAGTACCTGGCAGATTCAAACTGCCATGTTGGTTAGCAAGCATAGCACGTAACCCTAATGCCATCAGGGTTTCCCATTGAAGGGAAGGAAACGTAAAAACACCTGAATGGCACCTGAGTGACTCCCTCACCTTCAGAAAACAGAATACCTCCTCTGTGGTGTTGGAAAAGAATATTGAATATACCTTGAACTGCCAAAAAAAACAAACAGATTTGTCCTGGAAGAAGTACAACCAGAGTGCTCCTTGGAAGCAAAGATGGTGAGACTGCGTCTCATATACTTCGGACGTGCTGTCAGGAGGGATCAGTCCCTGGAGAAGGACATCATGCTTGGTAGAGTGGAGGGTCAGCAACAGAGAGGAAGATCCTTGACAAGATGGACTGACAAAATGACTGCAACAATGGGCTTAAGCTTAGAAATGATTGTGGACACAGCACAAGACGAGGCAGTGTTTCTTTCAGTTGTGCGTAGGGTTGCTATAAGTTAGAACTGACTCGGTGGCGCCTAACAACAACAACCTTGAAATGAAATGATTTAGATCAAGTGTACAACAACCAGAAATGAGCTAGTTGAAGTGACATGTCTGTGAGGCAAGCTTGTAGATGTCATCATATGTGGAGTCCTTCATGATCAGATACGTCATGTTGTGTACCAATTTGGAGGCCAAAAGGTCACAGAAGTGGCGGTAGCCTGCTGCCATGTATTAGCTTTAAAGATGGGCAAAATCTCTGAGGCACTTAGATGAGAACTACTCGATAGCTTAAGAACAATAACTGGGTAACCTAGCAAGTTAAAGCAGGATCCCACAAGAGGGAAGTGATAGGTTTGCTGCAAAGTCCTACTAGCACAATACAACAAACTGGGAAGAAAGGGAAACATCCCTGCTCATCAGATTACTTCATAAAGGTCTTTGTCACATCCTCTAGTTTAAGCTCAGCTGGATGAATTGAAATGTAATGATGCTGAAGGATAAGGGAAGAGAGCCTTAGTGCAGGCTCCCGAATTTACTCCATCTGTGAAGGTGGCGAAAACTTGAAAATGCAGAGTGTAGCACAATGCCTGCCCGAGTCATTCATGTTTGTTAATAGTACTGTGAAGGAGCCTGCTGGGGCAATTGTTAGGAGCTCAGCTGCTAAATGAAAAGTTTTGGGTTAAACCCACCCAACAGCTCTGAGGGAGAAAGACCTGGAGATCCGTTTCTCTAAAAAGATTATACACTGCCCCCTTCCCCCCCCAAAAAACTGTCAATGTGGGCAGTTCTATTCTGTTATATGGGTTGTGGGATGAGCTGAGATTAACTTGATATCACTCAACAACAATTGTATATGTATCTGCTCCACTTACAAGGCAGCCCTGTTACATAGGTGAATTCAGAGATAAAACTAAAAACAGATCAATTGATTCCAAACCAAAAATAAATGAATAGATAGACCCACTGCTGTCATCAGTTCTGGCTCACAGTGACCCTAGAAGACAGAGTAGACTGCCACATAGAATTTCCAAGGAATACCTCGTAGATTTGAACTGCTGACCTTAGGTTAGCAGCCATAGCACTTAACCCCTTCACCACCAGGTTTTCCCAATTGATTCCAGATAGCTTTAATAGAAATTTCTTAGAACAAATAGGAACAACAATGAAAGTTTTAATACACAGCATAGACAGACTTCAAAATCTGTCAAGCCACAAACAACAGAAGAGAAAATAAATAAATGGGAACTATTAAGAATCAAATACCTTTGTTCATCCAAAGACTTTATTCGTAGAATTAAAAGGCCATCTACAGAATGCGAAAAAATATTTGGCAACTCTATGTCAGACCAACGCTTGATCTCCATAATCTGTAAGGTACTACAAAATATCAATAAGAAAAAGATAAAACATCCAATTAAGCAATGGGCAAAGGAGATGGACAGACATTTCTTTAAAGAGTAGATCCAGGCTGCCAAAAAAACACACGATCATTAACTATTAATGAAATTCAAATCAAAACTACAATGAGATACCATCTCATACCAACAAGGTTGGCCATCATCTGAAAAAAACGCAAAACACCAAATGCTGGAGAAGCGTTGGAGAAATTAGAACTCTCCTAAACTGTTGGTGGGATTGCAAAATGGTGCAACTTCTTTGGAAAGCAATCTGGTGCTTCCTTAAAAAGCTGGATCTAGATATACCATTTGAACCAGTAATTCCAGTGCTTGGAATATATCCTACAGAATCAAAGGCATTCACATGAGCAGATATACAAACGTGAATGTTTATTGCAGCACAGTCCACAATAGGGAAAACATGGAATCAACCCAGATGCCCAACAACAGAGGAACAGATAAGTAAACTATGGTATGTATGGAATTCAGTGGAACACTACACCATGATAAAGAACAACAATGATTTTAGGAAACATCTCATAACCTGGTTTCAATTGGAGGGCATTATGTTGAGCAAAAGCAGTCAGTGACAAAAGGACAAATATTGTATGAGACCCGTATGATAAGAACTTAAAAACAGACTCATGCATAGAAGAAAAGACTCTTTGACAGCTGCAAGGATGGAGAGGAAGGGAGGGTGAGGTGGAGGGACGGTTTAGATAGTTGATAGAAATTTGGTTGGGTGAAATTAGTGACAGCACACATTAGAAAAAAGATTAGTATTAACTGGACTTCAATATAACATGATTACTCCTCCATCTTAACTCAATGTTTTAAAGACAAAGTAGCTGGGGTGGGGGGCAGGGGACGATGATCTCAGGGGAAATCGAGGCCAGTTGGCACACCTAGTGTTTTCTAGGAGAGCCCCCTGCAGGCTACATTGGTGAGTGGTGTCTGGGGTCTCAAAAGCTGCAAAGTTGCCATCGGAAGATACAGCAAATGGTCCCAACTCAGCAGGAAGAGATGATCACCAAGGACCAAAACAACACGGGGGAAAGAGAACCCGGAGGACAGAAAGTACCACGTGAGTGGGTGACTACATTGACTTGTGACCAGAAGAACCAGATGGTGCCCAGCTACTACCAGTGATAGCCGGGATGGAGCTCACAAATTTGAGTCTCACTGGCAACACAAGAATAAAAAAGGGTACAACCTGAGATCTCTACTAAAAGACCACAATTGATGGTCCAGGGGCCTCGGAGTTCCCCTGGGAGCACAGCCCCTGGCTGTGATGTTGCTCCTGGCCATAAATCATAATGGAGGTCAACTCTTCTAACAGGAATGGATTGGACTTGGCAACACAGAGTGACCATACTGTGTGTGCACTTCATGATTCTGTGCATCTACAGGAAGTCGTCCTGCTGACCTCTTACTGGAGGTGGGGGAGTGGGTGGAGAGGAAGGGATAGGAGATTGTTGGGAGGATAAGACATGTATGGAACCGAGGGGAAGAATGTGCTCTCACTGGGCAGGGAGAGCAGTGGGAGCTGCATATAGGTGGGCATGCAAATTTATATGGGAATGTACATTTTCATTCAAGCATAATAAAAAAAAAATCAAAGAAAAAAAGAAGAAATTTCTTACAATAAAATGCAAACACACCAGTCCATTCTCTCGTTTATATGTCCTAGTTGCTCTGAAATCATCACTGTACTTCTCTGTTGATTATTAAATATCTTTGTGTAAACCTGCTGCTGTTGAGTCAATTTTGATATATAGCAACTCTATGGTGTGCTCCGTTACTTTACCTGAAATGGATGAATGTAGTAAATAAATATGAGATGTAGATAATCTTTTAAAGTTGCACTTACAGGAAGAGTTTCAAACTTAGATTTTTCCAGTGTGAGGTTCAAAAAAACCAAACCAAACCTACTTCTACTGAGTCAATTCTGGCTCATAGTGACCTTATATTATGGAGTAGAACTGCCCCGTAGAGTTTCCAAGAAACACCCGGTGGATTTTAGCTGCCACCCTTGGGGTTAGCAGGTGTAGCACTTAACCACTATGCCACCAGGGTTTACAGTATGCTTAAAAGATAAACTCTAATTAACCTATTACTCATACTTACTGGATGATAAAATATTTAGTTTATTTCTCTTCTGTTGTAACACCTAATTTCAGTAATAGCTCAAAACAATTAAAGCAATGAAAACCTAACTTTTATCAGGCAGAGTGATTGTCATTATTACTATATATATATACATATATATATATGCATTTAAAATCACAAATAGTAATTTATTTAAGCAACATTCATCTTTAGCATTTGCTGGATAGCCTGCTATTAATATATATATTTTCTAAAGGTATGTGTCCCATATACAAATTCCAGATACAGGGAGCACAGAATATGGTCTAATTATTATGCAACTTTATTTTAGTATGCCTGTAGTTTATTAAAGTAATAACACATTTTAATTATCATTTCAATTACATAAATACATGCTACTCTGCAAAATTTAGGTAGTCAATGTTTTCCTAGAAATTAACAAAAATCTATATTAATCATACTTTTAATATTTACCTTCATTTAACTATAATTAAAAAGTTTTGTCATTGATATGAACTTACTAAAAACACCTATGAGAGTTTTTGTTAGGTTCTGTTGAGTCAGTTCAGAACTGCCTCACCCGTGACCCTATATACAACATAACAGAATAAAACACTGCCTGATCCTGTGGCTGTGCTTGAGCCCATTGTTGCAACGACTGTGTCAATCTATCTCTTCAAGGGTCTTCCTCTTTTTCACTGACCCTCTGACAAACATGATGTCCTTCAGAGACTGGTCCCTCCTTAATGACATGGCCAAATATGAGAAAAGCAATATTAATTATTCAATATACTCTTACTTAGTATTGTATTTATGAACAATCACAATACTAGGTAAAGGATGCAAAGGCGAGTGGTTGATTCTGTCTCTCGTCCATCAATTCCGGTCACACTTCTACCTTCCCCTAGCTAGAGAGTCTGCTGATTCTTTACCAGGCTTGCTCATCCATTGCCGTTCCAGTTGCAGTGTCTTAACCTGCTGTAGTTAAATTCCAGAGATAGCAAGATTCTGGTCACTCTTATTCATCTACTCCTTACATCGCTCTGTATTAGTGCTTTCAGTTTGTTAAGATTTCTGAGTCAGCATAATTTTTAAAAAATATTTTTCTTACATAGTAATTTACTTTGTAATTATGTGTTAATTGTATGATACTTATTTTCATTTAACACATTTTGAAACGTCAACTTTGGGTGAAATTACATTTGATCTTTTCAATTTATTGCCATTTGGCAATAATTTGCATAATTTTATGATCTTTTTAAGATTTCCTTTCTCTCAATGACCAATTTATTGTCTCCCATCTAATCCCCTTAAGGAAACGCTGGTGGCATAATGGATAAGTGCAATGGCTGCTGATCAAAATGTAGGCAGTTCTAGTCCATCAGGTGCTCCTTGGAAACTCTATGAGGGCAGTTCTACTCTGTCCTATAAGGTCTCTATGAGTTGGCATTGACTAAAAGGCACTGGAGTTGGTTTGGTTTTTGGTAATCCCATTAAAATATCTTATATGTAACTATATTTGTATCTACTTCGGCAGTGTATATTTATGTACTTAAATGTTAACATATTTAGAAAAGGAAATACACATACACACACACAAACACACACATATGTGCATACACCCACTGCATTGCTATATTGCCATCAAGTTGATTATAATTCATAAAGGCCCTTTAGGACAGAATAGAACTGACCCACAGAGGTTACAAGTAGTGACTGGCAGATATGAACTTTTGGTTAGCAGCTGATCTCTTAAACACCATCCCGTACATGTAAATGAACTCAGCATAAAAACTAGACATAGATTAATTGATTCCAACCCGAAGAATCAAACCTACTGTTGTCAGGGAGATTCTGACTCCTACCAACCCCCATAGGGCAGAGTAGAACTGTCTCGTAGTGTTTCTGAGGAGAGCCTGGGGGATTTGAACTGCCAACTTTTTGGTTAGCAGCCATGGCACTTAACCAATTCAGAATCAGGATTTCTCAATCAATTCCAGATATCCTTAATAGAAACTTCTTACAACAAAATGCAGATAAATTGATCTATTCTCTTTCACATGTCCTAATAGCTCTGAAATGGTCAATGTACTTCTGTTTTCATTATTAAATATCTTTATGTAAACCTACTGCTGTTGAATCATTTCCAACTCATACTGACCCTATATGTATCCTTCTCTAAATTAAGTCTAACAAAATCTGTAAGATTGCCTATAAGTCATTTTAAAAATTCATCTATAAAAAAGCCAACATCCATAATGAGAAAAAATTCATTGCACATTCCTGCTTTTAGAGGTTGTTTTCAGGAAAGCTATGGCACCAATCATATCACAGTTGATTTAGCCAATAATACTGCTTTGATATACATAAAATATACAGAAGTGTGGGATATGGGAAAAGTTCTTCCCATACGCTTCCCATGTCTTTGAAAGACATGACTTAGAATTATGGACCTTGAAATTTGACAGGAACATTTAGTACAACTTCAGAGTATCTATTATTTGAAAATATCCTTGAGAAAATATTTTACCAAGAACTATGAGACCATGCCTCTCAAAGAAAAAGATCATTATCAACATCGATTTTTCTTCTAAAAAATAACCATTAATGAATCTGTGTAAGTGCTACAGTGTAAAATGTACACATGCCACCTGTAAGTGGTGGTATTTTTTGTTTTCCTTCCCACATGACTTCAGGTATGTGTGTATGTTCATGTGTGTGAAATTCATTGATTAATAGTGAAGTAAGTGAAAAAACAACGACTTGATTTGTGCCTCTTATTTCTGAAGGTATTGGCATATGGCAATTTACAGGCATCATAATTCTTTTGAGTTTTGTTGTTTTATTTTCCTAATTCTTGCAGGAGGGCCCTTTATTTTGACTCACTGCCTTCCTTTTCATATATGTACATATATTTAGGGGTGAGAGATTGCTTTCACTTGGAAAGAACAGAGGATGTATTGCAGAAAAAGACGAAAACACTGGTGATAAAACTAAAAGCACGTAAACAAGAGCCCATTGCCGTTGAGTCTGTTCTGACTCATAGGGACCTGATGGGACAAAGCAGAACCACTGCACAGAGCTTCCAAGAAGTGGCTGTCAGGTTTGAAATGCTGACTTAGCCTCTGTGCTAGTCATCTGGTACTGCTTTAACTGGAATACCACAAGTGCATGGCTTTAACAAAGAAAAGTTTATTCTTACACAGCTGAGTAGGCTACAAATCCGAATTCAGGATGTCCGCTCCAAGGGAAGACTTTCCTTCTTTTCTGGCTCTGGAGGAAGGGGCTTGGGTTCCATCAGTCTTTGGTCAGGGAGCATTTTAGCACAGGCACCTCCGGTCTGAAGGGTGCACTCTACTCTGGGTGCTGCTTTCCTGACGTCAGGAGGTTCCCACTCTCTGCTTGCTTCCTTTTTATCTCTTGTAAAATAAAAGGTGGAGCAAGCCATGTTCCAGGAAAATCCTGTTTACGCTGGAGCAGGGAGGTGATTTTAGGAAGGGATTTTCAGTCCCACCCTAATCCTTTCTAACACAATCTACTCTATTAAGCACAGGCAGAGATTAGGATTTCTGGCGTAAGAAAATCACAGAATGGAGGGCAATCACAGAATACAGGGAATCTTGTCCAGCTAAACTACTACACATACTTTTAGGGGGACGCAATTCAATCCATGACAGTAACTAAGCTCTTAACCACTGCTCCACCAGAGCTCCAGTTGATAAATGAGATACATATTTCAAACAAAAGTTTGTAATTATTGTGCAGTTTATTTTGCACTCATTTCTTATACTGCCAGTTTGCATACACACACACACAAGACTTATTTCAGCTTATAATGACTTTGACATCTAAATAGACAATTTTTTTCTTATTAATCCACACTCAGTATCATCATCTTCTCTATCATTCTTCACTTTTTCAACTTAGCAGGTTCTGGGCATACAGTACAAACATAACAAAAGGTCATCTTTAAAAACATAACAAAACCCCTAGCTTAAGAATTGTTTCAGAAGGTTCTTTTTAAATACTTGCTAAGTGTATACAGAGGTTACATATGCCAGTTATTAAATTCTTTGGCGATGCAACTTCTCTGATTCTCCAAAATTAACTTCATGTATAATTGTCACTGTCTGGTTCTTAAAAATAAGTTCTATCAGTTTTCTTATCTGAGCCATAACTGATTTACTTTCAGTGAAGTAATCTTCCCCACAAACACCACTTTTAAAAACTGTTTGCAAATGTTAGAAATCAACCAAACAGGCAGGATCTGAGGGGCTTAGGAGAGGAGATAACAGTAGAGGAAGAGAAAGAAAAGGTGTGCTTAACACTCATACAGGGTTTTTCCCTGAAATCCCCAGTGACATTACCAAGTAGAGACTTTGATTCCTTCCAAGCACCTTTCATGAATAAGCAACTGCAGGATTCAGAATAGTGGCTACATTTTGAGAAACACTGACAGGAGGGGCAGGAGGAAAACTTCTGGAACGTAAGAACTGTGCAGTTGTAAGGGAACCTTGTTGTCGGCTAAGCTTATTCTGAGGAGCCCCGAAATTCTGTTGGGGAGCCCCTAGGCCTGCAAGTAGAGGAAGAAGGCTGCATGATTTGAAAGCAAGCAAGCAAGCTAGCAAACAAACAAACAGACAAGGAAAACAAATCCACTGCATTCTAGCTGACTACCAACCTTTTGGTTAGCAGCCTCTATGCATCTAACTACTATACCACCAGGGTTTCCAAAGGTTAAACCAAAAAACCAAACACACCGCCATCCAGCTAGTTTCAACTCATAGCGACCCTAGAGGACAGAGTAGAACTGCCCCACAGAGTTTCCAAGGAGCACTTGGTGGATTTGAACCACTGACCCCTTGGTTAGCAGCCATAGCACTTAACCACTACATCACCAGGGTTTCCTATAGGAGGTTAAATAGGTGAAAAATCCAGCTGTATCCCCCATTCATTTGGAATTAATCTGAAGTGCCTTTCTTTTTTCCACATATTTTAATGTTAAAAGGAATGTTTTGCTTGTAAGAAAAGTTTCCAAACTATTAAAATAACGAGATTATTTATGCAGACCTCATAGTGTGTACGTTTTGTTGGAGCTGGAGAAACAAGAGATTTTATGGTTCCTGCAGTACCAGGCACAGGCACTGGGTTTCCAGACTCCTGATGCAAAATACGAAATACATATATATGATGGAAATTTTTGCCAAGCCTAGAAACCTGAAAAAACCTGGTTTCATGGTTAGTGTTACCTGAAAATAGTTTAGAGGCTGTGCTTGAAACAAATTATAAGATACTAGATATATGATTACTCATTTAACTTTCCACCCAACATGGAAGTAAATGTCTAGACATATGATGTGCAAAGGTCAAAGCCATTTATTGAGAGGGATATGCCTAAAGAAGACGCATGAAAAGTCGAGAGCCTTAAGTGAAACTAATTCCGGAGATGACATTGTAGACTAAAAGTTTTCACACATTCTGAAGATTCTAAGTGTTAATTTTTTTTCTGAAATATACTTTAAAATAAGCAGAGTTAATATTTAACTACTTTTGATTCTTATTATGATAAACTGATGGATGTCTTACTTTGTATAAACACTTGGACAGTACATATACACAATTTTACCTGTACAAAGGTTAAGAAATGCAACCCTGTTGAGTTAAACCACAGTGATCTCAAATGTTTGACATTAGTGTTACTTGGTTACTGTTTATAAGCAAAGATTCCCAAGCAATATTATCAAGAGACATAAACAAAGATATTGAATATAATCTTGCCATTGGTTTCTTAATGGTGTGCATGAAAAATCAGTGAGACTGCTAATACGAGACAACTTGAATCATTTCTCTAAATCATCCTAGAAATATCACAATACTCATTCTCACTGGTTTCTTCTTAATTTGCAAATTATTCATATATTCCACGTGGGGGTGGTGTGCAGGCTTGCTTTTATAAGTTGGTCATTAAGGATTAGCCCTCATTTGGGTTGCTTTTTCTTTCTCCATGGTGCTTAATGATGAAGTCTGTTTCATCACATTGTAGTCTGGCATTTTATGGCCTCACGTTGCCATTTTTGAAAAGTTAACTTCTCGCATTTATTCTATTGCTTTTTTAAAAGAAATAATTCAAGCAGTATAGTTAGAATTCCATTAAATATGTATGCAGAGTATCAATTATTCATTCATATTAAGCAAAACTAACTTCACATTCTCTCTGTCTTCCTCCCTGAAAAGTTGTTCTCCCTCATAAGGGTTCTTCTCCCTATAGGCATTCTCAACAGGCCATGACAGCCACCATGAAGATTCCACCATGAAGATTTTTTAAATTTTTTCTTTAAAAAATTGTTGTAAAAAATAGAGAATACAGTATTTGCTAATATGAAATTTTCACATGTACAATAATACCTCTTATGTTAATTATATTGTAAAATTATCATGACTATCCATTGTCAAATTTTCTATCCTGATAAACAACTCGGGGCTACCCAAGCAACAGATGTTAATTGGCTACTGGTTACTAGGTATCCCTAGCTCTGTATCAAACCTGTCTTGAGAACTTTAGAATCATACTCAAAGCTGCCCAAACAAGGTCCTCCCGTATCTCAAGGGGCCTCAAACTCCACATGAAAACAAATGAACTGATGACATATCTACTCTTTCAGCCTTGCGCCTCTTCTCTTCCTCTTGGTTTGGGCTGGTGACTTGGTCTGTGTTTCTAATCTCCACATACAAAAGAATCCAGGACTCTCAGAATTATCATTAATAGTTTCCTCTCTCTCCCACTTACAGTTGATGGAAGTGGGACATCCTACTGATTCTACTTCCTAAATATTTTTCAACCTTTGTAACACAGTCACTATTTCAGAACCTTTTCATTCTTGCTTTAGCAACACACTTGGCATTCTATGTGGACAGCTACACTGCCCTTGCAGACATGGCACTCAGGCATCCCTGCACTATGGCATACTTTACAGACCATACGCTTCTTAACAAAAGACGGAACATAGATGCCAGGTGAAGACACACCTAGAGCTATACTTCTATTGCAACTATTGGGGTGCTTGCCCAGGTATAGTGGTTGCTGCAGGATCAAAGGACTGGTCTATTTAATGTCTGTCTATATTTTCCCGGTTTCATTCTCCATCAGGGGTACATGCCATACTCACAAAAAAGCAATCCCTGCTTGCTTAAACAGAGACAGTTTATAATGAAAATAAAACTCTTCAGTAAAGAAGTAACTAAAAAAACCCTCAACTTTTGTGTCATTATATTATGGATTAGCCCTTTTTTTTTTTTCTGCCATCTAGCATGTCCTCAAGAGGAAGACTTCAGTTGGCAAAAATTATCATTGGAAGTCCTGTCATCGAGTAGGCTTTGCCATATGGTAGCAATACAAAGGGACCCAAGAAGGTAGGGGGGAGGGTTTGAAGTATCTCTAGAACACTATTACCTTACCCATTTTCTTCCTCCCTCCTCCATTGGGAGACAGAGGGGTACTGATGCTTATTCATCTGAAATTTGTGTTTATGAAAGTAGCAGAGGGTGTCACATCATTTGCTCACTATCAAATCCTACAGATACAAGTCATCAGGGCAAGGGAAAGAACATTGGAACATTGGTAGTTTACTTTCCCAGCAAGTAGAAAAGCCAAAAGATATTTCCTTCAATTACTTGTAGGAAGATGAGATAGAATGTCTAGACTGAATTCTAGAAAAAGAAATGCAGGGTAGGGGCTGGATAATTACTCAAGATACTACTGTTCTCGTCAAAGGACGAGGATTTGTCACCACTGAGTAGGGATGCCAGGGACTAAATAGTGCATGTCTCAGGAAGACTGTTGCAGAGGCAGTTGTTGAACATGTGAAGTCTACAGATCATGTGCCATATGGAGCAATGATCATTTACCTATCTACAGTGCAGTATGTGCTGGAATCAACTCGACAGCAAGGGGAAGAACTCAACAACTATCTAGAGTTAGGCAGAGTAGTAGCAACAGAGAATGATACACAAAACAAGTTGACCTTTATGGCTGGTACTTAACGGATGGATATATGTGGAAAAAAGAAAGAGTAGAATAGAAGGAAGAGGAAGCATATCATGCTCCTTTCAAAATTCTACAAGTAATGTGTAGGAGGTTGTTTAATGTTTTATTTAGCACTTACGTGAATTATGATGTACTGCGGTTCTTAGACTCCATGGTCTCTAAAATACAAAGCCAGTGGATTTTGATAAATCATGCATTCTACAACCTTGAGAAAATAACTCATAGACATTACGATTTTCCAGGATGACTTCTGCTGATGAGTCATCAGGCCAGCGGTTGAATGCTGTTTAAAAAACTGAACTAGTCAAGAATTACAGCAGGTGTGAGAACAAAAGAGCTATAGTAGCTCTATCCCATCCAGAGGGCCTTGGAAGGTCAGTGGTTAAGTGTTTGGCTGCTAGCCGAAAGGTCGGCAGCTGGACTCCGTCAGCTGCTCCTTGGAAACCCTACTGGGAAATTATACTGTATCCCATCGGTTTGCTGTGAGTCAGAAGCAACTCTGTAGCAATGTGTTTATCCCAGCCAGTGTTTCTCAATTATTATCTACTTTATATGTACATTGGCTGCTTCTTTGGGGGGACAAGTCTATCTCATAGTTCAGCTCTGATTTAGTTTGACTGTGAACAATTTAATATTTTCCTTGTAGAATCCTTCAGTATTACAACTCCAAGCTTGAATTTTTTCATTTAGAGATTCTTTTAGTAAGGGAAAACTCTATTTGTAGGGTTCAGGGTTCATTTCCACTGTAATAACTTAATTTCATGCACATCATTTCTTATTTTCATGCAATATTTTCCCTGGGTTTATCTCTGCAAGTGTTCTCTCCTTAATCACTTCTCTTACCCTGTGATTGTGCCTGAGAAGCCTTCACTACCAGCTTTATGAACATCCTGCCACGCCCTGTGTCCCATACTCTTTCTCACACACGGCTCTCACTGGAGAAATTGTCAGTGAATCTGCTTGCAAGCTCTCTCGTCTTTTCTGCTGGCCATCTTAAAGACTTTTCCACTGGCTGCCAAGTAACTCGAACTTCAAATGAATGTTGCTCACTTTTGTTAAGTATATAGGTTATTTCCGAGAAGGATTTAAGGAAACCCTAGTGGTGAAGAGGGTATTAAATGCTGCGTCTGCTAACATGTAAAGGTTGGCAGTTCAAATCCGCCTGGCACTCCTGGGAAATTCTACAGGTCAGCCCTACTCTGATTCCTTGGGTCACTACGAGTAGGACCTCACTCGATGGCAGTGGGTTTTTTGTTGTTGTCTTTTATAGTATGGATTTATAGCCATAGTGCTAACCCTACCTTTTGAACTTCATGTTTGCTTTTTACATGAATCATACTTTTAATCTACACTGCCTGTTACAGCTTGCATGCTTTTGACATCTCTGGAATAATAAGCAGAATAAACCAAAATAAATCAAAGTGTGTTTTTCTCCCCGAAAGTAGTTCATTATGTACTTTTTTGCCTTTGAATTGAACCAATCATTTGGCTAAACTGACCAGTTCTGTGAATGATGAAAAGAAATGTTTCATCATTCTCAAACCAAAGTCCAGCTAGTAATAGCTAAAAGAATGATCACAAGATATCAAATCCTGTGCTCACAGCTTATCCTTGAATGTTACATACATTAACGTAATGGTATTTAAAACTGTTTTGAATTTTAAATATTCAGTAACTTAGAAGCACGTAAAAAAGACTGTCGATTTAAGCAGACCAACATGATTTTTGCTTTTAAGTAAGCTTTAGAGCTAGAATAATTTTTGAAATCTGAAGAGGAGGTACTCTGAGTTGCTATTTTTTGAAGAGAGTATATTTTTAAGCTGTCCTTTAAAAAAAATAGAAATATATAATGGCACCTATAAAAGAAAAGCAGATCATCAGATAAACTATAATATATTTGATTTATTTAATTCTGTTAATAAAATTGTTTTTTTATATGCGTGAGGTAACAGCAAAAACATTTATTTCTGTAAACATTTTGCTGATATTACTGCCATTGTTTTTATATGCTGATCAGAAGATTCTGAAAATAATGATCTCTGGAAGTAGACATTTCTTATATTATTCCACCCCATGTTTGATGTATGAGAGGAGAGGGGTTAGCAAACAGAGCTAACTTAGGTCTCTCTCCCATCTTGTTACCTCACTTCTTCTCAGGCTGTAATCTGTGTCCCTGTTTGGGAAACCTGCCCCCAAAGAACCTGTGTTAAACCTGCAATAACAGCAGGATAAAAATAACTTCGTTTACTTCTTCCTTGATTTAACCTATTTTGGGATTTTCCCACACACTCCACACATATGGATAATATATTTCATTGAGCATATGTAATTTACTGAGCTTTGCTATTACTATGAAACCTAATTATTATAGAAAAGGAAAGATTACTCCCATAAATATTCTCATGCTAATCTTGTTTAAGGCTAGCATTCCAGGTGCTGTGCCAGGTTCAGAGTATGTGTGGTAGGTGAAAGAAGAAAACTGTATCTTACAGAACAGTGGAAATTCCAGCAGCACGTTGTGTTATTTTTCTCTTTATTGTTTGCTTTGAGTTGTCTTGGTAATGTGGAGCTGTGAATAGATAATGAAGCATTTGGATTAATGCAAATAGTATATTCATAAAACTAATGTGAAGTTAGAAGAATGAGTGTGAGGATTTTAGAAATATATTTTAAATGTTTAGTATCTGAAGTCAGTGTTGAGTGGGGCAAAATAATTAGTGAGAGTTGAAATTTAGAATCAGATTTATAAGCAGAGACTGAAATACATAATATATTTAAAATAATCAATCAGCATTCATGAAATATGCTGTTTAAGTTTATTTGACTGTGTCATCAGTTAGTGTGACTGTCTAGAATATTATATCTTCTTGGAAATGCACAGGTTACTTGTCCTTTCATACTCTTGATTTTAGGTACTAGCAGGCATATTTTATGTATAAACCTAAACCAAACCCATTGCCATTAATTCCAAATCATAGGGACCCTGTAGGATAGACTAGCACGGACCCCTAGAGTTTCCAAGATGTGTCTACTGGATTTGAACTGCTGACCTTTTATGTATTTTATTGTTGTTGTTGTGTATTTTATGTATGTTATTGTTGTTGTTATTTTTATTTATGTTACTGTGTATTTTATGTATGTTATTGTTGTTATATTTATTTCTTTATTTATGTTGGTGTGTATTTTATGTATGTTATTGTTGTTGTTAGGTGCTATTGAGTTGGTTATGGCTCATGGTGACCCTATGAACAACAGAAAGAAACACTGCCAAGTCTTGTTTCACGTCCACAATCATTTTTATGCTTAAGCCCATTGTTACAGCTACTGTATGAATTTAACTTGTTAGAAGTCTTCTCTTTTTTGCTGACCCTCTGCTCTACCAAGGATGATGTCCTTCTGCAGGGACTGATCCCTCTGGACAAGTCAAAGTGTGTGAGACTCAGTCTTGCCATCTTTACTTCCAAGGAGCACTCCGGGTGTACTTCTTCTATAACAGATCTGTTTGCTCTTTTGGCAGCCCATGCTACAGTCAATATTCAGAGGAATGCTGAATTTTATGTATAGATGCCATTTAATCTTACTTATTAATTGGCTACAATGAAAGAGTCAAGATACGTATTCATACACACATTTTATGTATAGATATGATTTAGTGCTATGTTTTAACTGGATAGTATGAAGAAGTCAAAAATTCTGTAGAATTTAAAGTGTAGATTTGTTTGAATATGCAGAAGAAAGCAAAATCCAATACATATTTCCCCCTGCTGTTTTTAATGTAAACTTTTAATGTAAACAGTGTTGATTGTGCTGATGTTGCCCTTCTGCAATTTTCTACAATAACCAGTTGGTTTCTTTAAGATAAAATATTTTACATATATGATGAAATTTATTCCATTACGCATAGCTTATTCTATTCTTGCCTATTTTCCCAAATCAGAGTTTGTTTCCTGAGTGCACTGTAACTGTGAACAATTGAGTGTTTGAGTTACTCCTACTATTTTTCTAGAAAAAAAAAAGATCAATATTTCTCCAAAACTAATTCAAGAGAAGGTGGAAGTAAATGATACACAAGGAATTCAAAGACAAAACTGAGAATGATGTTTTATCTGTTCCCAATAAAATAAATGGAAGAAAGGCAGAAGGGAGAAACCGGTAAGATTCTTGAGGGCAGAACATTATCTGACCTCCATCCATCCACTCATCCATCTGCCCGGACATGCATTAGTCTACCCACCCATCTGTGTGTCTATCTACCTTTGTATCTGTCTGTCCATCCATCTATCATCTATCTATTCAACTATGTATCTATTTGTCCAGGAAGTATGCTGAGATTTAAATTATTGTAGAATAATCCTATGAAAGGTGCTCTTCTAATCCCCTACTGTCAAATTGGAGCCTTGGTGACACAGTGGTTAAGAGCTCAGCTACTAGCCTAGCGGTCAGCAGTTCAAATTCATCAGCCGCTCCTTAGAAGTCCTTTGGGGCCGTTCTGTTGAATCCTTAATGATTGCTATGAGTTGGAATTGACTCCACAGCAGTGGGTATTATCAAATTACCACGTATGTCTTTGAGAACAATATGATTCTTTTCAAAGGTAGTGTTAAGAGGACTTTGTATTAGAAAAAAAATTCATATTTTATTGGAGGAGATGACAAGGCTAAGTGACTTTCACAGTAAAACAGAGTTTGGGCAGAAGTGGCCACAACCAAGACTACTTTAAAAAAAGGGGGTGGGGTAGGGTGGGGTGGGGGAAGAACCTTGGTTGTACAAGCAAGGAGCTTTGATTCTTATCTATTTTTTGAGCACCTGCAAACCCAAAGTGCTTCATTCCTGGCTTTAAATCTCTCACAGATTTCTTCCATGACCAAACCCAACTCAGAACTGCCTGTAGAAAGAAATTCTGTAAAATGTGTGTACATTTTACTTAAGATGACACAGGACAAGGATGACAACAAGCATGTGATAATAAATGATGAATAATTGCCAAATAAATGGTTATTGCTTTTTTCTAGGTATTGTGAAGTCAGTTCTGACCCGTAGGGACCTTATGTATAACAGAACAAAACACTGCCTGGTCCTGGGCCATCCTCATAATTGTTGTTATGCTTAAGTCCATTGTTGCATGTCCTGTATCAGTCAATCACCATGAAAGTCTCCCTCTTTCTTGCTGACCCTCTGCGTTATCAAGCATCATGTCCTTCTCCAGGGACTAGACCTTCCTGATAACACGTTTAAAACATGTGAGATGAAGTATCACTATCCATTCTTCTAAGGATCATTCTGGAAATACTTCATCCAAGGCTGACATTCTTTTGGCAGTTCATAGTGTATCCAACATTCTTTGCCAACATCATAACTTAAAGGCATAAATTCTTCTATCCTCCTTATGGAGCATCTCACTTTCCAGTGCATATAAGATAATTGAAAACACCATGACCTGGGTCAGTCACACCGCAAGTCCTTAAAGTGACATCTTTGCTTTTTTAACAAGAGATCTCTTGCATCAGATTTGCCAAGTGAAATGTACTGTTTGATTTCTTGATTGTTGCTTCCGTGGGCGTTATGGTTGGATCCATGACAACATAAAACATTTACTGTTTATCATAATGCTGCTTATTGGTCCAGTTCAGATGAGTTTTGTTTTCTTTATATTGAGATATAATCCACATGAAAGCTGTAGTTTGATCTTTATCAGTAAGTGCTTCAGAAAGTAAGATTGTATCCTCTGCATGAAGCAAGTTGTTAATGAGTTGTCCTCCAGTTCTGAAGCCCTGTTCTCCACGAAGGCCACCTTCTCAGATTATTTGCTCAGCATATTGATTGAATAGTTATGGTAGAAGGGTACAGCCCTGATGCATACCTTTTCTAACTTTAAATCACTCAATATCCTCTTGTTCTGTCCAAACAACTGCTTCTTGATCTATGTACAGATTCCTTGTGAGCACAATTAAGTATCACAGAATTCCCGTTCTTCACAAAGTTGTCTATAACTTCTTATGATCCACACAGTCAAATGCCTTTGCATAGTCGATAAAATATGGGTAAACATATTTCTGTTATTCTCTACTTCAGTCAGAATCCATCTGATATCAGCAATGATATCCCCAATTCTACATTCTTTTCTGAATCTGGCTTGAATTTCTGGAAGTTTCTTGTTGATATACTGCTGCAGTTGCTTTTGAAGCAAAAACTTACTTGTATGTGATGTTAATGATATTGTTTAATAATTTTTGCATTTGGTTGGATCGCCTTTCTTTGGAATAGACAAATATCGATCTCTTCTAGCTAATGGACTAGGTAGCTGTCTTCCAAATTTCTTGACACGGACAAGTGAGTACTTCCAGTGCTGCATCCATTTGTTGAAACATTTCAGTTGGTCTTCTGTCAAATCCTGGAGCCCTGTTTTTAGCCAGTGTTTTCAGTGAACCTTAGACTTCCTCCTTCAGTATCATAATTTCTTGGTCGTATTCTGCCTCCTGAAATGGTTGAATGTGAACCAACTCTTTTTGGTAAAGTAAACCTGTATATTTGTTCCATTTTATTTTTATGCTTCCTTTATCATTCAGTATTTTGCCCATAGAATTCCGGAATAGTGTAACTTGAGACTTGAATTTTTTCTTCAGGTATGTCTTAGTTATCTTGCGTTGCTATAACAGAAGTACCGCAAGTGGATAGCCTTACAAAGAGAAATTTATTCTCTCATAGACTCAAATTCAAAATTCAGGGTGTCAGCTCCAGGAAAAGGCTTTCTCTCTGTTAGTTTTCAGGGAAAGTCCTTGTCATGAATCTACCCTAGCCAAGGAGATTCTCAGCAGAGGAACCCCAGGTCAAAAGGATGCACTGTTCTGCTTCTCATTTCTTGGTGGTATATAATCCCTATTTCCCTCTGTTCAGGTCTCTCTTTTATATTTCAAAAGAGCCTAGCTTAAGACACAACTTAATCTTGTATATTGAGTCCTGATTCAACAACATAACTTGTTAATCTCACTTTATTAACATCATAAAGATAGGATTTACAACAGAGGAAAATCATATCAGATGACAAAATTATGGACAATAAAACAATACTGGGAATCATGCCTGCTCAAGTTGATACACATTCTTAGGGGACACAATACAATCCGTAAAAAGTTCTTTCAGCTTGAGAAATACTTAGTGTATTCTTCCCATTTGATTTTCTGTCTCCAGCTCTTTGCACATGTCGTTATAATTCTTTACTTTGCCATCTTGAACCACCCTTTGAAATCTTCTGTTTGTCTCTTCTACTGCGTCATTTATTCCTCTTGCTTTAACAAGTATCAGAGTCTTCTCTGACATCTGTTTTGGTCTTTTCTTTCTTTCCTACCTTTTCAGTGATCTCTTGCTTCCTTCATGTGTATTGTGCTTGATGTCATTCTACCACTCGCCTGCTCTTCAGTCATTAGAGTTCAGCACATCAAATTTATTCTTAGATGGTTTCTAAATTCAGTTAGGATATACTAAAAGTCATGCTGTGGCTCTCCTGGACTTGTTCTAATTTTCTTAAGCTTCAACTTGAGCTTCCATATGAGCGACAGTTGACACCTGGCTTTATTTTGACTGAAGATACTGAACTTTTTCATTGTCTCTTTCCACAGATGTAGTCTATTTCATTCCTGTGTATTCCATCTGGTGAGGTCCACACATATAGTCATGATTTATGTTGATGAAAAAGGTATTTACAGTGAAGAAGTCCTTGGTTTTGCAAAATTCTACCGTGTGATCGGAGGCCGTATTTTTCAACTACCTATCTTTCAATGTTTCCAACTTTTGCATTCCACTCATCAGAAATTATCAATGCATTTTGACTGCATGTTTGATTGAATTCAGACTACAGAAGAAGGTTTTAAAAAAATCTTTAATTTCTCCATCTTCGGCCTTAGAGGTTGGTGTGGAAAGTTGAATATCAGTCATATTAACTGATCTTCTTTATAAGTGTATGGAAATTATCCTATCACTGACACCCTTGTCTTTTATGATGCATCTGGAAATGTTCTTTTTGACAATGAATATAACAACATTTCTCTCCAATTTGTCAGTCTGATTTATTGTCTATGTCAGACAGTGTTATGCTGCTATTCATAAGACTTTCACTGATGAATGTTTTTCCGATGTAGACCACCAGTTTTTCCTTTCTAGTCTTAGTCTGGAAGCTTAGCTGAAACCTGCCCAACATGTGTGATCCTATAAATATTTAAAACCTGGTGGCACAGTTTCCAGCATCACAGCAGTACAGAAGCTTCCACATTTCAACAGATAGATGTTTTGGGGAGGGAAAGTTTAATCTGCAACTTTTCATTGCAATATTTGACATATTTCCTGCTTATTGATTCTCTTCATATTCAATTCATGTTACAGCACCTAAGGGAGAAATTTCCATTCTAACAGGAATTAAAGGACTCCTCAGGGAAATAATTAAGAAAATCATAAATTTCTTTTTATATGTCACAATTCCCTCTACCACTGTAATTATATGCCAGCTCTTGAAACCCAGTGTAGTCTGATTTCCAGTTCTATTTTATTTAGTGACCCTGGTTAAGTCATTTATCCCAATTCTTTATCTGTTTTTTTTCATCTCCAGGTATAGGAGTCTAATAAGGATTCCATCACACTAATTTTTATATTAGAATTAGTATTATAGTTTGACTAAATTTTAATATTTATGCTAATTCCCATTATTATTTCTATTTGTTTATACTATATTCTTCTCAGAAAATTTTTAGTCTGTATGTTTACAATGTTTTATTCATTTAGCGTACCACCCGTAACTTCACGTTGCAGTAGCTTGTTTCCAATTATCTTCTATCTGTTTCCTCCATAAAACCTTCTTCCCTTTTGCAGAAGGAGGCTAACATTATAAGCAACACAGACTCCAGCTTCTATTCTCAGTTATACTGATGGATTACAGGGTACAGCATTCTATGAGAGCAAACACCACACAGGGACTCCCAACAGATCAATGCCAAAAGCAAAGAGGAAGGGTTACATTGCCAGAAATAAAACCCCAAGTCTGGAGCAGAATACATTTCTCCAAGGCAATAAATTTTGTAGTGATCTCAGTCATGCTGAATATCAAAATGTGTTCTCTTCCAGGGACTTACAGTATGTGAGTCTGCCTGTCAGCTTGTTGTCAACAATAAGTAGGTCCTCAGTACCCTTTAATACTTATTCAGTATAGCAGGAAGGTAAGCCAGACTCCTGCTTGCCCCCCAAAAGAATTTCAGCACTGTCAGGAATGACAGGAATTTTCAACCTCAAACCTCTCATTCTATGTTCGGTAAAGGAAGACTCACCAAAGCGAAATGATTTGTTCAGTATCACCAAGAGATAGTGCTGGACCTAGAAATGAGATTCCATGATTGCTGCACCAAATGAAGGGTAATTACTTCTACATTTCACGCAACGAATCATGCTCTGATATATTAATTCTGTTGATACAATTAAAAAATAAGATTACAAAAAACTAGAGCTAGGGATTTTGTTGTAACATAGGTATGGAATGATAATAATGCAGACTATTAAAATTTCAGTTCCCTGTATGTTGAATTTATCTCTCCTGCAGGTAAGTTGGGCTACTTGCCTCCATCTGCTCTGTACATCATAGGGCCCAGTTGTACCATGCCCCTTTATGGAGTTTAGCACGACAAAGCTCACACCGCACCATTCTGTATGTAAACTTATCTTTTAGGATGATGGGCTTGCTGCTGGTAACAACTAAGTTCTCTGATAAAAAATGAGCACTTAATTATAAAGAATAATCTGCTTGATCGGGAGTCAGTACAGTCTGTCCATCTGCACATACCACTTCCAGTTATTGTGGGAAACTCAACTCGATAAATATGATATGCATAGTTTACATCTGAAGAGGGTACCATTGTTCTTATATTTTACTGCTAGTCCTGCAGACTATTTTATTTTTGAAGTTAGATTCTAGTCTGAATTGTGAATAGTGAACCAGACTGTAGAGAAACATCTGGCTTATAAAATGTCTCGAACCTTACACTATCTCATATTTTCTGAAATTGTTCTTTACATATTTCTTACAAAACAAAAGAAACCTAAAGAACCTTCCTTTGTTTTGAAGATTGCATGTTCCATGGACATATAACATATGGATTTCTGTTGTGTACACAATGTAATTGTGCATATATGGTTCATGAGATTAATGATTGCTGTGTAAGGTTTGCATTTGGTGGTTTGCTATGTAATAACTTCCTATAAACAGTGGCAAGGGCAGAGGTAGACAACCCACACACTCTCTGTTTTTCTATTTAGTCATGCTTAACATGCCTTTTATGCTGGTCTCCAGATGGTCACCTTATGGTGTCTTTGTTCCAGCATCTCAGTTGTGTTCTAGGCACGAAGAATACCAACAACAAAAATGCAGTGAGCAGAATGTGCCCACTTCTCAAGAGCTCCCTCATAAACCTACCAAAAACATTTTCATGCATCTTATTGCATTTTGTGTCTCCATTCAGTCACCTGTTAATGGACACTTGGACTGTTGTGAATAGTGCTGTAATAAACACTGATGTTCACATTTCTCTTGTGTCTCTATGTTAATTGCCTTTTTCACAGCAGATAACTTTTGTATGTGCCCCCTAGTTGTAACACAACATTTGAGTATATCCAAGCTGGGTTTAGAAACCATCCCAAGAATTGATTTGACATGCTGAACATTAATGACTGAAGAACAGATGAGTTGTGGAATGACATCATACAGGAGGAAAACCAGAGGTCATTAAAAAGACAGAAAAGAAAGAAAAGACCAAAATGGATGTCAGAAGAGACGCTGAAACTTGCTCTTGAGTGTGGAATAGATAAAGCAAAAGAACTGAAGATTTCAAAGGGCATTTGAGAAGACAAAGGATTATAATGACATGCACAAAGAGCTAGAGATATAAAACCTAACGGGAAGAACATGCTAGGTGTTTCTCAAGCTGAAAGAAAAAAAGTTAGCCTCAAGTTGCCGCGGTTAAGAATTCACTTTGGACAACATTAAATCATGTAGGAAACATCAAAAGAAGATAGAAAGGATGCGCACGATCATTATACCAAAAATAATTGGTTGATATTCAGCCAGTTCGAGAGGCAGCATGTGAACAGGAACTGATGGTACTGAAGGAGGAGGTCCAACCTGAACTGAGGGCACTGGTGAAAAACAAGGCTCCAGGAAGTAACAGACTACTAACTGACATGTTTCAGCAAATGGATGCAGTTCTATAAGCGGTCACTCAACTATGCAAAGAAATTCAGAGGACGGTTACCTGGCCAAATGACTAGAAGAAGTCCATATTTATGCCTATTCACAAGAAAAGTGATCCAACCTGATGTGAAAATTATTAAACAGTGCCCTTAATATCACACACAAGTAAAATTTTGCTGAAGATCATTCAAAAGCAGCTGCAGCAGTGTATTGACAGGGAACTGCCAGAAATCCAGGCCAGATTCAGAAGAGGATGTGGAACCAGGTGTGTCATTGCTGATGTCAGATGGATCCTGGTTGAAAGCAGAGAATACCAGAAAGATGTTTAGCTGTGTTTTATTGACTATGCAAAGGCATTTGACCATGTGAATCATAACAAACTGTGGATGACATGATGGAGAATGGAAATTCCAGACACTTAATTGTGCTCGTGAGAAATCTGTACACGGATCAAGAGGCAGATGAAAGAACAGAAAAAGGGGATACTGCATAGTTTAAAGTCAGGAAAGATATACACTGATGCAAGTGGCACTCAGATCACAAGCTGAAAAATATTGAAAAGAATGAGAGGAGGTTTAAATGTTGCAGCATATAGAAAAGCTCATGAAAATTCTTAGCAAGTAGCAACCTAAAAAAAAATTGTGACAAATGTTTTCCTAATTAAAAAATCAAAAGCACAATGTTTAAATATGAATTAGCTTGCTAACACTCACTGTGATAGTGCACATGCCTAAGACGCTTCATTAAAACATACATCTTATAAGCTCTGTACCACTTGCACAGATGATTTACGTAATCTAGTTGTGCTGGTATTGGAGCTTTCACTGCAGAGTACCAGCTGTGGCTGCTGTCCAGCAGAGAACTCTGTTCCAAGAGCTCAACATTTGCTGGTTTATTTATTGTAGCATTTATTTTAATTGGCTGCTCCCAAATATATCACACCAAGCGTTAATCAGCTTTTAAATATTTAACTTAAATTGCAATGTATTTTGAATTTTTATTTTGATACAAAAGACAAAAATAGGAAAAATTCTGAAAAATAGGGACATTAAAAGTTAACAAAAATGTGCTGCTAGGAATCATACTAGCTTATTTAAATAGGTATCCTTCAGTTTTCAGACCAACTCTGTAGGAATTATTATCTATACTGTATGAAATAAAAACTTGAGACTCAGAGTGATAAAATAATAAATTTGTACTCCATTAAATGTAAGAATTGTGGACCAAGACTACCTGTTCTAAAATCTGATCTTCTCAACACATTATGGTCTTTCTCACTGTACCTATTTCTGTACCACCCTTCGAATTGTCTATGTTTTTTTTCTTTTTCTACATCTTAACTCCATACTTTCCTGCTCTATTCCTAGCACAAATCTTTAATTGAAAATTGGATTGTCTGAAAGTGTCCTGCAATTTTACTGTATTGTTTCGATTCTGCAAAGACTCAGGTTTTTAAAACAGAAATGCTACTTTGGAGAACCATCGACATCTCTCCTTTAATACATGAAGAAGCTCACACACAGAGAACTTAAGCAACTTCCTTACACTGGAATATTAAGTTATTGGCAGAGCTTGAAGAGAGTTAAGTCTTTTTGGGTCATAATACGTAATTTGTCCTTGGAATTCTACATGAAAGATTGCTAGCTAAATATTGAATAAGTTCTAGTACCATATCACCAAATAACTAGAAGAATAAAATATATACACAGGGCCAGTTTGTTTCATTGGTTATTAAGGTAAATGATTTTAATTTTACAAAAACAGTGGTATGCACAAAGACAATTAAACATAAGGTGCTTTCTAGAGACTGATGCTGTTGTATTCTACAGTGCGATGTGTTTCAAAACAAGTTGGCCCAGTTATAAGTTTTATCTTCAATAGATTCTGCTAAGATTGTATTTCCTCCAGAGTTGTATTTGGATAAACCAAATCAAAATGTATTTAGCAATTCTGAACAGCTGTAACAATAGATTAACCCTTTCGGGTGTATATCATGGGCCAGCATTACAATTATCGAATGTCAGAACTGAAAATCTAGCAAATAAACCACAACTGAAAGGTACAGAATAGAAATAATATTTATTGAGGACTCTGTTAGTGTCAATCACCACAAGAGATGCCTTGCATGTCATATTAAATTTAATATATTCAATAATATATTCAATATGTTCAATAATATATATTCAATATATTTAATAATGATCAACATATTTTATTTGATATTGTTTGTCTTACTAATATTTATAAGGTTAGGGATTAGTAACTTCCCAAGGTCATGTAGAAAGACTTACATGAAATAACTTGCCTCAGTAAGTGAGATGTATTTTATTCTAGTACTCATCGTGATGTAATAGAAGGCTACATAAAAATGTATTCCTACCATAAAAACATCATGCCAGGAAAAGTAAATTTAATGTCTCAGATAATGGTTAATGATTGACATAGACTAATTTTACAGTTATTAACCTGATTGTGATAAAAGCTTGAAAAAGATGGGCATGTGGTGGTTTCTTTGAGAAAATGCTTTTTAACCTCTCTTAAAATATTTGATTACATTCAAATGTTTACTAAAGCTGTAAAATATGTCATTGTGTTTTGCAGTGTAACAACCATAGTGGATTTTTTAGAAAGATAATAATTTTTGAACGTATATTCAAAAAGTTTGGAATTTTACTTGAATAATTTTGTTCCCAGTGTTTTTTCACATGTAAGTGATTTACATTAGTCAGCCATTACATTGCTATATTTTAAATGCCACCTTTTAATAAAATCACATTTCATTCTGGGCCTTTAAGTTAAAGATCTAAAGTGAGGTAGTATGAAAATATAGTCTGGAAGTAGACTATCCAGGCTAAAGTCTCAGCTTTGTCACTTCAAACTGTGTGACACTGCATATGTCATGTAAATTCTTTGTGCCTCAGTTTCTGTTTGTATAACAGAAAAGAGTTGAATAAAGAAAAGCCTTTAAGATACTGCAGAAGACATTGCCCAACAAATATGCACAAAATAAGGAGTAGCAATTATTCAGCAGAAGCTTTATAATCACAGGCTTGGGAACAATTTTTTTTCAATGGGAAAGGACAGATTTGGAGAATGACTGTGTCATGAATCAATCTGTGTCTCTCAAAAAGACATGTTCCAGTCTTAACCAATGAACTTATGAATGTAACCTTGTTTGGAAATAGGGTCTTTGAAGATGTTATCAGTTAGGTTAATGCAAGGTCATAATGGAGTAGGGTCGGTACTAATCCGATGACGGGTGTCCTTACAAAGGAGAAGAGATACAGAGAGAAAGACAGAGACATGGAAATTAGCCATGTGATGATCGAGACAGAGACTGGAAAGAAGAATCTACAGGAGAGGAACAGCAGGAATCTCTGGGAACAACCAGAATGCGGGAAACGGCCGTGAAAGGTCATGTTTGAGAACCTGCGAAGGAACATGGCCCTGCAGACACCTATCTAGCCTCCACAACTGTGAGAGATAAATATCTGTTGTTATCAGCCACCTAGTTTATGGTACTTGGTCATGACAACCGGAGACGTTAGTAAAGATAGTAAGGAGATTTCTCTTTTATTACTGAGGCAATGCACAGTCTTTTCTTTATCTTAAGATAGCTTCCAGCCTCATACCTGAAATGCGTATAGGTATATGTCTACTTGACGGCACTTGGCTATACATATACATACGTATGCATGTGTGTGCGTATACATATGTATGCATGAAAATAGAATATACAGCAAAGTGGAGTCTTGTCATCAACATAAGTTAAAATTGCCTAAACTGTGAATTGGCTAAAATATTAAAACACAAAATGGCTGTGCTTATGCTAAGTAAGACAGTGAGAAAATACATGGTCATGGGCAAAGATAAGAGAACAAGTGCCAGACGGACATGGCACAGACAGTCAGGGGAACGATAAAGACCATGACCAATCAGGAAGAAGTCAACAACATGAGGTTCCAAAAGATGAGAACCTCTGGACTGGATGACAGCAACCAGGACCAAGTAAACAACTTGTCTTAAAAATCCAGCACTCTGGATCTGGGGTGCGCAGCCTCCTTCTGAGAGTCTGTGCCCGCCAGTCTGCTGTGCTGTGAACTTATCCTGAGACCTGTCAGCCTTCATCCTCTTCTTCTGGAAGGCCTGCTTCAAGTGACTGTGACTTTTCCTGTTGCTGCCCGAGTCTCCTGTGCCATTCCTCCTGGCCAATCTACCTCTGAGATGCCTTATCATCTTCCTGACATCTAAATGGCCTGTTTCCAGTGACTGTGACAAGCCTTCTGTTTATGCTTGAGCCTGGTGTGGTGTTCTTGCCTGCTTCACCTCGGAGACATCTTGTCATCGTAAAAGTCTGCTTTGGATTCTCCAGATGTCAGAATGGTGAGAGCACAGCCAATCCTTAAATTCTTTAGAGTGAAGCCCGCTTTTAGGGAAGTGAGTGTGTTGACATACTAACGTTATGGCATGACCTCTGCCGTCCCTGTGGGACCTGGTGGAACCTGTAGGGGGTTTTAACTAACGCAAACCGGAGTTCCCAACTAATGTAAATGCAGATAAGAGTTCTTAAGTAATGTGAATAAGAGCTCTTAGTGTCCCCATGCTAGTACCTCCCCCATCTTTGCTTAATTGTGAGTGTATGGTGTGATTAAATAAAGCATATTACTGACCCCAAACCTTGCTAGTTACTTATTTTCCTCTTGCGACCCCTGATGTTTTCTGGGTGCTCACGATAATACCACCCACTAAAACCACTGCCATTAAGTTGATTCTGACTCATAGTGGCCCTATAGTACAGAGTAGAACTAACCACCCCATAGAGTTTCCAAGGACTGCCTGGTGTATTTGAACGGCTGACCCTTTGGTTAACATCGTAGTCCTTAACCATTATGCCATCAGGGTTTCCTCCAGCTCCGTATCAAGACAGCGTCGTAGCAGTGCAGCATCAGAGCAACAAATTTCCCGATAGTACAATAAACTGATAGATGTTTAAGGGAAAAGAGGACACTTGTATTCAAACACCAGTATGTTTGAAGTTGTGCTGCTGGTATTTGCTGCAGGCTGGGAGCTACTGTGTCCTAGCCCCTTTCCCCCTCTTCCCTCTCCTCCTGTTTTGTATCCCTCTACTTGGCACCTTGAAGCTATTTACAGAATAATAAGAACTATTCCTTGAAGCTGCCAGCCAAGACTAAGCTATCTGTAATATAATAGGTCCAAAGCCAGCCAAAAAAGCCAACTGACTTCCAGTAGCTAGAGCTATTTCCTTGAAACTGTTTACAGGTTAATAGCTCAGGTTAAAACTATTTGCATGTTCCTGTCCTTTGTTTGAAGGCAAAGACTTCCCTGTGCTCTGTAACCAATCAAAATACAAAGATCATGACCACTTTTGGCGATGCCCTGCCCTGTTGACTTCCTACCTGTAAAGCCTATAAATAAAGCTTGTGTTAGCAGACCGATGTCCCTGATTCACCATCAGAGATCATGGCCCCACCTGGCCCCAACATTATTTTGTGTGATATATCTATTTGTTCATGTGTGATTGATGCATTTTCATGTGTGGGTGAGATTTCTCATCCTTTCACCTGTCCACTGTGAACTTGGACCCTATCCAGTGCTAGCTGCTAGAATGTCAGATGTGACAGGTATTCAAATATCAGTAGAATCACCCGTGGCAGACTGGTTTAAGCTGAGCTTTCAGACTAAGACAGGCTAGGAAGAAGGATCTGGTAGCCTACTTCAGAAATGAGTTAGCCACTGAGAACCTTATGAGTAGGAGCACAGTATTGTCTGATACAGTGCCAGAAGCTGAGCCCTTCAGGTTGGAAGGCACATGACAGACTACAGGGGAAGAGCTGCTTTCTCAAAGTAGAATTGACCTCAATGTGGATACAGTCAAGATTTAGGGACCCTCATTTGCTGATATGGCCTGTCTCAAAATGAGAATAAATAGGTGAAAACATCCATTAAATTCAGAATGTGGGATGTAGGAAGTATGAATCAAAAAAAATTAGAAAACAGAAATGAAATGGAACACATAAACATCAGTATTCCAGACATTAATGACTTGAAATGGACTGGTATTGTCCATTCTGAATTGGACATTCACATGGTCAACTATGCTGGGAATGACAACTTGAAGAGGAATTGCTTTCATTGTCAAGAAGAATATTGCAAGGTCTGTCCTGAAGTACAACACTGTCAAGTGGTAGGATAATATCCATAGGTTTACAAGGAAGATCCATTAATACAACTATTATTCAAATTTATATACCAATGACTAAGGCTAAAGATAAAGAAATTGAAGATTTTTACCAACTTCTGAGGTCCACAATTGATCAAAAGTGCAATCAAATTTCACTGATAACTAATGGTGACTGGAATGAGAAAGTTGGAAACAATGAAGAAGGACTGGTAGTTCCTAACAGGTGTAGAAAATGCATTCACATATGGCCTTGGTGATAGAATTTTGCAAGACCTGTGACTTCTTCCTTGCACATACCTTTTAAAACAGCATAAATGGCAACCATACATGTGGACCTCGCCAGCTGAAATGTAGAGGAACCAAATTGACTATATCTGTGGAAAAAAGTGATGGAATTTCCCAATATTATCAGTCAGAACAAGGTCAGTGACTGAATTCAGAACAGGCCATCAGTTACAACTATGTAAATTCAGGCTGAAGATGAAGAAAAGTGGGGCAAGTTCGCAGAGCCAAAATATGACGTTGAGTAAGTTAATCCTACCTGAATTTAGAGCCAAGCTCAAGAATAGATTTGATGCACTGAACATTAAGACTGAAGAACAGATGAAATGTGTAATGACACCAAGGACATCATCCATGAAGAAAGAGAGACATCAATAAAAAGATAGGAAAGAAAGAACACGCCAAAATAGAAGTCAGAGGAGACTTTAAAACATGCTGTTTAACATCAAGTAGCTAACACAAAAGGAAGAAATGATGGAATAAGAGTTGAACAGAAGATTTCAAAAGGTGACTCAAGAAGACACAGTATTAAATGACATGTGCAAAGGACAGGAGATAGAAAACCAAAAGGGAAGAACATGCGTAATATTTCTGAAAGAACTAAAGAAAAAATTGAAGCCTTGAGTTGTAGTACTGAAGGATTCTACAGGGACAGTACTAAAAGATGCAGGAAGCATCAAAAGAAAATGGAAGGAACACATAGAATCACTATACTAAAAAGCCTTGGTGGATGTTCAAACGTTTCGATAGGTATCACACAATCACGAACTGATGTCACTGAAAGAAGAAGTCCAAAGTACACTGAAGGCACTGGTGAAAAACAGACTTCCAGGAGTTGACAGAATACCAACTGAGATGTTTCAACAAACAGATAACAGAGCTGTAAGTGTTCACTTATCTATGCCATGAAATTTGGAAGATAGCTACCTGGCCAGCTAACTGGAAGAGATCTATATTTATACCTATTCCCAAGAAAGGTAATATGACCAAATGCAGAAATTATCAACCAATATCAGTAAAATCACAAACAAATTTTGATGAAGATCATTCAAAAGCAGCTGCAGCACTATGTTTCACAGGGAAAATGAAACAAAACATCAAATCTTCTGCCTTGGAGTGGATTCTGTCTTATAGCGACCCTATGGGACATAGTAGAACTACCTCATAGGGTTTCCAAGGAGCATTTGGTGGATTCAAACTGCTGGCCTTTTGATTAACAGCTGTAGAAAATACATTCACTCATACTCTTACACAAAGAGTTCACCAAAAGAGTAAAATGACTGCAGCAATATACTGACAAGGAACTGCCAGAAGTTCAAGCTGGATTCAGAAGGGGATATGGAACCAGGGATACCATTGCTGATGTCAGATGGATCTTGGCTGAAAGCAGAGAATAGAAGGAAAATGTTCACCTGTGCTTCATCGGCTATGCAAAGGCACTTTATTGTGTGAATCATAACAAATTATAGCTAACATTGTGCAAAGTGGGGATTCCAGAACACTTAATTGTACTGTTAAGGAATCTGTGTATGTATCTAGAGGCAGTTGAGCAAACAGGACAAAGAGACACTGCATGGTTTAAAGTCAGGAAAGATGTGTATCAGAGTTATATCCTTTCGCCACACCTTTGGATTCTGTATGCCAAGCTAATAATCCGAGAAGGTGGATTATACAAAGAAGAGCAAGACTTGGAGGATGACTCATTAACAACCTGCATTATGCAGAGGACATCACCTTCCTACCGGGTACTGAAGAATATTTGAAGCACTTACTGATGACGATCAAGGACAATTGCCTTCAGTATGGATAGAATCTCAACATCCAGAAAACAAAAATCTCCACAGCTGGAACAATAAGCAACAGTGTGATAAATGGAGAAGGGATTGAAGTTGTCCAGGACTTCATTTTACTTGGGTTCACAATGAATGCCTGTGGAAGCAGCAGTCAAGAAATCCAAAAACACATTGAATTGTGAAAAATCTGCTGCAAAGAATCTCTTTTAAAGTATTAAAAAATAAAGATGTCGCCTTAGAGACTAAAGCAGGCCTGACCCAAACCTTGATATTCTGTCACATCAAATGCATGCAAAAGCTGGACAAAGGGGATGGAGTCAAGATGGCAGACTAAATGCACGCCTCCCTAAATCCCTCTGGAAACTAAGACCTGAAATCATAACTAAACGGAGACTTCTGGACACCTAGTGAGCCTTGAGATGCAGCATAGGGCTGTTAATTTGGACTTTGTACCATGGAGCGCAAAACCTCCTCTCTTTCACTGACCCTACTCTTGGTGAGCACAGGTTTACACAGACTGAAGATACCTCACCATTTTGATTTTTTTCTTCCTCTGTCTTGGCCGGTGGGCAGAGCTGGGACTTGACTAGCTGCTGGTCTCAGATGCACTGCTGGTGGGTCCAGCAAAGAGTAATTGCCATGTTCTGAGAGCCTGGCTTTGGCTTTGGACTCTATACATCTTAGCTCTTCTGGCCTATCTTTCTACCTCTGCTATGTGGTAGCTGTAGAGATGCACTTGTGCAGGACACCATCTTGATCCACTAGGAAATGGAGAAGCTCAGGCAGAGGCCCCAGCTGGACTTGGTTCCTAGACTGAGGGTGGTGCCTCCTGTGGGGAGAGGGCTTTTTCAGCAGGGAAGTTTTGCACAGTTTCACCTGGAGCTGGGGCCCAGTGGTGGAGACTGTGGACCTTGACACTCTTGGCCTCTATTTTCACCAGGAGCCTGGTCTAGACCAACTGGCAAGCTTGTGTGGGATGCCATCTTGCTTTGCTGGGAGGTGGAGTCATCCATTTGGAATCCTCAGCTGGACCTAATTCCTGGCCTGGGAGGCAGTGCCTACCCAGAAGAGACCGCTTTTCCAGAAGAAAAGCAGAATTTTACACAATATGACCTAAAGGTGGGACCTAACAGCAGAGGCCAGCAGGCCAGTAGCCTTTCTGCATTTTGAGCTAGCTCATAACATCTGGGATTCAATATAGAGCTGCTTATTTTGCTAGCTGGGAAGAGGGACATAAAGACCTGAGAACCTGACATTGAAAATGGTCAAATACTTTTTACTTCTCATTTAAAGACAGCCCAGAGAAACAACTGTGGTCCATCTTCACAGCATCTCTCCCAGCCTCTGTTGACCCACATGAAGCCCAAAAAGTAACAAACTTTGGAGAAGAAGGTAACCCAGAAATCACCCATAGCATCAGAAGGCCCCCAAAAGAAACCACCTCAGAACTTCCCAGATGAAGAAGCTTTTCTGAAACTATCAGAAGGTGAATACAAAAGGATTATATCGAGAGCCCTCCTAGACCTTATACAATATGCAGCAGAGCAAAACAAAAAATTAAGCAAGCTGTTCGATTTGATGGAACATCAGTACTTGAAAGTCCAACAGATCAAGAACAAAATCAAAGACATAGAAACTTCAATTCAAAGCCAGGAAAACAGAATGGAACAAAAGGAAAAAAGAATTTCTGATTCAGAAGACAGAGCTACTGACTCCAGCATCTATGAGGAGAAATCAGAAAAAAGAAACAAAAAAAGGAAGAAGCATTAAGAAGCATGTGGGACTCTATTAAGAACAATCTACGATTAATTGGAGTTCCTGAACAGGGCAAGACACCTGAGAACACAGAGAATATTGTAGCTGAGCTGCTGACAGAAAACTTCCCAGAAACTAGGAAGGTATAGAATACAGGTATCTAAGAGGCATATTGAACACCACTCAATATAGATCTCAAAAGAAATACTCCAAGACATATTACTATCAAGTTTAACAAAATGAAACATAAGCAGCAACTCTTAAAGGCAGCAAGACTCAAAGCAAAGCTAACATTCAGAGAGAAATCCTGTAGGTTTTCTTTGGATTTCTCAGCAGAAGCAATGCTGGCATGGAGACAGTGGTATGACACATTCAAAGCCTTGAAGGAGAAGAACTTCCAACCAGGAATTATATATCCTGCAAAACTATCTTTCAAATATGAAAATGAAATGAAGACATTTACAGATAAACAGAAACTCAGGGACTTTGTAAAAACCAAACCAAAGCTACAAGAAATACTGAAAGAATCTCTTGGCTTAGAAGAACAAAATTGCTAACTTTATATTTTAGAAGGACACATTATCCAGAATCTACTCAGTTAGGGAACGCTCCAAACACAATCAAAGCTATAACAGTGAAAGAAACAATCTAGTGATCATATCACGTAAAATACGGTATCATCATATTAAAAAGAGGGAAGTACTACAGTCATTACAGTACTTCCCGATGGACAGGAAGTTGACAAGACTGGTAGCAATCAAAATTGGGTTTATATATAGTTTATTAAGTGGAATTATAGGGGCAGCCGTAAAGCACAATAAAGAAGCAATATACTATATCAAGAAATGTAATACAGGAGTCTCAACAACCACAAAACCAACCCTGAAAAAGGTGAAAAATCAGCTCACAATGAAGAAGGTAGCAGAACAGATTAATAAGAGCAACAGAAAAAACATCAACACAAAAATAAACAAATCATAATGGCAGCACTAAACACACACCTATCAATAATTACATTGAATGTGAATGGACTGAATGCTCCAGTAAAGAGACATCGAGTGACATCTTAGATGAAAAGACATGACCCATCTATTTGTTGCCTACAAGAAACTCACCTTAGAGTTAATGATTTGAGCAAATTGGAAATTAAAGGATGGAAGAATATGTATCAAGGTAACAATGAACAAAGAAGAGCAGGTGTGGCGATTTTAATCTCAGATAAAATTGATTTTAATGTAAAATCCACCATTGTGGACAAAGATGGACACTATTGCTGAAAGATTCAATACATAAGCAGGACTTAACAATATTAAATATTTAAAGCCAAAAGCTAAGTGTTGTCGAGTCGGATCCAACTTTAGGCACCTAATATTAGAGCACCTAAACACGTCAAAGAAACACTGACTACACTCAAAAAGGAGATAGATCCCTCCACACTAAGAGTAGACTTCAACACTCCACTCTCAATATTGGACAGATCGTCTAGAAAAAAGCTCCGGGAAGACACAGAAAACTTTATTGCCACAATTAACCCACTAGACCTCATTGACATATACAGAATTTTCTATCCATCAGTGGACAACTACACCTTATTCTCCAGTCTACATGGAACATTCTCCAAAATAGACCACGTCTTAGGACATATAGCAGTTCTCCACAAAATCCATACCATGGAATTAATGCAAAGAATTTTCTCAGATCATAAACCCATAAAAGTCGAAATCAATAGCTGAAAAAACATAGATAGAGAGTGGAACTCATGGAAACTGAACAACACTGTGTTCAAGAAACCATGGGTTATAGGAGAAATCAAGGATGAAATAAAGAAATTTATGGATTCCAATGAGAATGAAAACACTTCCTACCAGAAACTATGGGATACAGCCAAAGCAGTGCTCAGAGGGCAGTTGATCTCCATAAATGCACACATCTGGAAAGAAGAAAGAAACCAAATCAAAGAACTGATACTACAGCTTTGACAAGTAGAGACAGAACAACAGAGGAAACCCTCAGGCACCAGAAGAAAAGAGATCATAAAGATCAGAACAGAACTAACTGAATTACAGAATAGAAGAACAACTGAAAAAATCAAAAAGACCAAAAACTGGTTTTTGGAAAAGATCCACAAAATTGACAAAGCATTGGCTAAAATTACTAAAGAAAAACAGGAAAGGAAACAAATAACCCAAATAAGAAATGAGAGGGGAGTTGTCACAACAGATCCATCTGAAATCAAAAATATCATAGCTGAATACTATGAAAGACTGTATTCTAATAAATTTGAAGACCTAGAGGAAATGGACAAATTCCTTGATTCATATCACCTACCAAAATTATCACAAGGTGAAACAGAACAACTTAATAAGCCCATCACAAAGGAAGAGTTTGAAAAAGTCATCAAAAAACTGTCAACTAAACAAAGCCCAGGCCCAGATGGCTTCACCGCAGATTTCTACCAAGCCTTTAGAGAAGAGTTATTTCCAATACTACTAAGACTATTTCACAGTATAGAAAGGGATGGAATACTCCCAAATTCATTCTATGAAGCCAGCGTGACCCTGATACCAAAGCCAGGGAAAGATGCAACTAAAAAAGAGAACTACAGACTGGTATCACTCATGAATTGAGACGCAAAAATCTTCAACAAAATTCTTGCCAATAGAATACAACATATCATAAAAATAATCCATCATGAGCAAGATGAATTCATACCAAGGACACAAGGCTGGTTCAACATCAGAAAAACAGTTAATATGATCAACCACATAAAATTGATGCAGAAAAGGCATTTGATGAAGTCCATCACCCATTTATGCTAAAAGCTCTCAGCAAAATAGGAATAGACGGCCAAGTCCTCAATGCAATAAGGACCATTAATACAAAGCCAACTGCATATATCACCTTGAATGGAGAGAGACTGAAACAGTTTCCCTTGAGAATAGGAACTAGACAAGGATGCCCACTCTCACCTCTCCTATTCAGCATTGTATTACAAGTTCCATCCATGGCAATTAGACAAGACCAAGGAATAAAGAGCACCTGCATTGGCAAATAAGAACTAAAGATCTCCCTATTTGCAGATGATGTGATTGTATATGCAGAGAATGCCAAAGAATCCATAAGGGAACTACTCAAATTGATAGAGGAGTTCAGCAAAGTGTCAGGATACAAGATAAACTTAAGTAAATCAGTAGGATTCCTTTATACCAACAATGAGATTATTAAGAAAGATATCACCAAGTGAATACCATCTACTATAGCCTCTAAGAAGATGAAGTACCTATGGATAAATCTAACCAGAGAAATGACAGACCTTTACCAAGAGAACCTTACTACAAGAAACTAAGAGAGACTTACATAAACGGAGAAACCTACCATGCTCGTGGATAGGAAGACTTCACATTGTGAAAACGTCTATTTTACCCAACGCAATCTACTTGTATAATGCAATCCAATACAAGTTCCAGTGACATTTTCTTTATTTTTTATTATGATTGAGTGAAAATGCACATTCCCATATAAATTTACATGCCCACCTATATGCCACATCCACTGCTCTCCCTGCCCGATGACAACACATTATTCCTTCCTGTTCTATAAATGTCTCATCTTCCCAACAGTTTCCTTTCCCCTCCTCTCCACCCACACCCCTTACTCTGATTTATGGGCAAGGAAATTTTTTAATGAGATGGAGGAATAAATTACCAGTTTTGTCTGGAAAGGGAAGTAGCCCCGGATAAGTAGAGCATTACTAAAGAAGAAGAACACAATGGGAAGCCTCCCATTAACTGACCTTAGAACCTATTTTACTGCCACAGTAGTCAAAACAGCCTGGTACGGTACAAAAACAGGCACGGAGGTCAGTGGAACAGAATCGAGATCCCAGAAATGACACCATCTGTGTACGAACAGTTGATATTCGACAAAGGCCCTAAGACATTAAACTGGGGTAAAAACAATCTCTTCAACAAATGGTGCTGGCAAAATTGGATATCCATCTGCACTAACAACAAGACCCGTATCTTGCACGTTATACCAAAAAACAACTCAACATGAATAAAAACCCTAATTATCAAATCTAAGATGATAAAGCTCATCCAAGAAAAAGTAGGAACAACAATGGAAGCTTTAATACACAACATAGACAGACTTCAAAATCTGTCAAACAAAGCACAATCATCAGAAGGGGAAATAGACAATTGGGAATTAGTAAGCATCAATCACTTTTGCTTATCCAAAGACTATTAATAGAATTGAAAGGCCACCCACAGAATGAGAAAAAGTATTTGGCAACTCTATATCAGACCGACCCCTGATCGCCATAATCTATAAGGTACTACAAAATATCAATAAGAAAAAGGTAAATCATCCAGTTAAGCAATGGGCAAAGGCGATTACAGATACTTCTCTAAAGAGGAGATCCAGGCAGCCAAAAAACACATGCGGACGTGCTCACAATCTTTAGCTATTAAAGAAATTCAAATGAAAATGACAATGAGATACCATCTCACCCCATCAAAGTTGGCCATGATCCAAGAAACACAAAACAACAAATACTGGAGAGGCTATGGGGAGATTGGAACTCTCTTACACTTTTGGTGGGATTGTAAAATGATGCAACCTCTTTGGAAAGCAATCTGTCACTACCTTAAAAAAATGGATATAGATATACCATTTGACCCTGTAGTTCCACTTCTTGGAATATATCCTGCAGAATCAAGGCCATTCACACCTACTGATACATGCACAAGAGTGTTCATCACAGCACAGTCCACAATAGCAGAAAGATGGAATCAACCCCGATGTCCAACAACAGAGGAATGGATAGGTAAACCATGGTACATATACTCAATGGAACACTATGCAACGATAAAGAACAATGAGGATTGCAGGAAACATCTTTAACCTGGTTTCAACTGGAGGACATTATGCTGAGTGAAAGTAGTCAATGACAAAAGGACAAATATTGTATGAGACCCCTATGATAAGAACTTAAAAACAAACTCACTCATAGAAGAAAAGACTCTTTGATGCTATGGCTGCAAGGGTTGGGTGGGAGCAAGGGTGAGGTGGGGAGAGTTTAGATTAGATAGTTAATAGAAATTTGGTTGAGTGAAATCTGTGACAACACGTATTAGAAAGAAGATCAATAATAACCTGATTTCAAAACAATTTGACTACTCCGCCCATCTTGACTCAATATTGCAAGATGTAGTAACTGGTGTGGGGGACCGGGGACCACACTCTCAGGGGAAATTGAGGCTAGTTGATGCAGCTAGCATTTTGCTAATGAGGACTCTGCATTCCACATTGGTGAGTGATGTCTGGGGTCTTAAAAGCTGCCAAGCTGCCATCTGAAGGTACAGCAAATGGTCCCAACGCAACAGGAACAGATGATCACCGAAGACAAGAATGACATGGGGAAAAGAGAACCCAGAAGACAGAGAGACCCACGTGAGTGGGTCTCTACATCAACTTGTGACCAGAAGAACTGGATGATGCCCATCCACCACCCGTGATAGCCATGATGGAGCTCACAAAGTAGCATTTCACAGGCAACAAGAGAATAAATAGGGGTGCACCCTGAGATCTCCAATAAAAGACTGCAATTGATGGTCCAGGGGCCTCGGAGTTCCCCTGGGAATGTGGCCTCTGGCCCTGATGCTGCCTCTGCCCATAAATCATAAAGAAGGTGAACTTTTGGGACAGCAATGGATTGGACTTGGTGATGCAGTGATCGTATCTTGTGGGAATTTTATGGTTTTAGGCATCAATAGGATATCATCCTGCTGACCTCTTGCTGGAGGAAGGGGAATGGGTGGAGGGTAGGGGATAGTAGACTGTTAGGAGGATAGGACATTTATGGAGCAGAGAGGAGGGGGGTGCTGTCACCAGGCAGGGAGAGCAGTGGGAGCTGCATATAGGTGAGCATGTGAATTTATATGGGAATGTACATTTTCATTCAATCATAAAAAAAAAAAAAGCTGGACAAGGAAGACAGACAAAGAATTCATGCCTTCAAACTCTGGTGCTGGAGAAGAATGTTGAATGTAGCATGGACTGCCAAAAGAACAAACAGCTGTTCTGGTAGAAGTACAACCAGAGTGCCATTTGGAAGCAAAGATGGCAGGACTGCATCTTATACATTTCATACATGTTGTCAGGCAGCATCAGATCAGTCCCTGTAGAAGGACATCGTGCTTGGTAAAGTGGGTGGTCAGAGAAAAAGAGGAAGACCATTGATGAGATAGATTGATGCAGTGGCCACAGCAATGGGCTTAAGCATAAAAACGATTGTGGATGTGGTGTAAGACTGGCGGTGTTTCACTCCGTTGTGCATAGAGTCACTGTGAGTCAGGACTGACTATACAGCGCCTAACAACAACAAGAGACTGCAAAAAAAAATTGGACTCCCACAAATCTGATCAGCACCTAATTTCTGTAATTTGCAAGATGCTAAAAAACTTCAACAAGAAAAAAACAATCAGCCCAATTAAAAAATGCAGAAAGGATATGAACAGGGCCTTCACCAAAGAAGATATTCTGGATATTAACAGATACATGAGGAAATGCTCACGATCATTAGCCATTAGACAAACTAAATCACTATGAAAGTGAGATTCCATCCCACTCCAATGTGGCCGGTATTAATCCAAAAAAAACACAAAATAATAAATGTTGGAAATCTTGTGGAGATGCTGAAATTCTTCTGTGCTGGTGGGAATGTAAAATGGCACAGCCACTTTGAAAACTGATTTGATGTTTTCTTAAAAAGCTAGAAACAGAAATACTGTATGATCCAGCAATTTCATTTCTTGGAATGTATCCTAGGCAAGTAGGGGCTGTCACACAGATACATTAACACACACTGACGTTTATTTCATCACTGTCCATAATCTCAAAAAATGAAACCAACTTAAGTAGCCATCAACAGATTAGTGGACAAAACAAGCTGTGGTGTATTCAAACAATGGGATACTATGCAATGATAAAGAACACGGAAACATCTGTTAACATAGAGTCGTGTTAACATGTTTAGTGAAATCAGTTGCAAAACCACAAATATTGTATGAGAACACTATTAAAAGGACTCCAGTAGAGGTTTAAGCACAAAAGAAAATAATCTTTGAAGGTTACAAGGGTTGGAGGGGAGAGGATATTCCTAGATTTGACAGTGGATAGGAGTTGTGTTGGGTGAAGAGAGCGACAGCACTCTTGAGAAGGAAGATTGACATTGCTGGGCTGTACTGAAAGCTAGGGGATCTCCTGAATACAACGCAACTCTTTGGGGAACAATGCAACAGGGGTAGGGTTTTGAGGGCCATGGCTTCAGAGGACATCTAGGTCAATTGGCATAGCTAAATTTTTTAAGACAATGTTTCTGTGTACTACCTTGGTGAGCGTTATCTGACATCTTAAAAGCTGGCAAGTTGCCAGCTGAGTAGCATCAATTGGTCCCAGTCTACCGGGAGCAGAGAAGAATGAAGGACATCTAAGATTAGAAAGCCCGAGCTCAGGATACAGAATGTGCCATATGATACAGAGACTAAATGAGACTGAGACCAGAACTAGACGTCACCGGGCTACCATCAATGATTGTCCAGACAGTGATCACAACGTAGAATATCTGACACAGCAAGACAAAAATGGAGCTACAGAACTAGAATTCTATTAAAAGACCTGACTTGACAGTCCAAAGATAGAAGGATCATCTAAGGACATGGTCCAGAGACTCTTTGTCAACTCTTTAGACAAAGATTGGGTTGATCTGTGAGACATATTGTGACACTGATGCAGAGTGTGCTTCTTGGCTTAAATATATGTGAGACTGTCTGATCAGCTCCTGTCTGGAGCTGAGATGAGAGGGAGAGGGTGGGGAGCAGGAGTTGACTAATTGGATATGGGAACTACAGAACAGAGGGGAAGAGTGTGCTTTCGTCGGGTGGGGACAGCACTTAGAGTTGCATAGCAGTGTGTGAGGGGATTTGTACACCAAATTGACTTGGATTGTACACTTTCACTTAAAGCACAATAAAGTATTTTTTTAAAAGTAACCAAAACCAAAAAGTGCAAACAGATACATAGTGACAACTGGAGGATCATGGCAGACTAGGGACAGTGTTGGAGGCAGGAGGAAGCAATGCAAAGAGCTTAAAGGGAAGCTTTTTAGGATGACTCATATGTTCATTGTCTTGTTTGCAATGATAGTTTTATGTTGTATCCATCGGTTAAAACTTATCAAATTACACACATAAATGTGTAGTTTATTGCATTTTAATTCCACATCAATAAAGTATCAGTTATACATTAATAAAACTAACAATACATGAAGTGCATAAAATCATTGTCATTAATTTGAAATTTTCCTATTTCTGTCTTAATTTGAAAGAAAAAATCCTGGAAATATTAGAGCTCCAAAATAACAGAAATGTTCAACAAACCATATTTACATTATTTGAGTATGGGCATTTTATAGGAAAACAATAAAAATCCATTTTCTGAGTAAGTCCTTAGCGACTGATAGGTTATTTTGACTTCTCTAATGTCAAAGCATTTGGCATTTCATGCTCAAATTAGTTAAGCATGCTTCAATTTAATACAATGATGTACATTTTCATATTGTAAATACTGTCTATAAGTGGTGAACAATCTGAATTCTTTTTGAATTCTTGGTGTACTCCAATGGATTGATTCTTGATTAGATTTTTTAAAAAAGTGATCGAGGTTTTATTAAGGGGACTAGATAATCCACATAACTCCAATACTGCAAGCAAGTACTGATGTCATCTACCACCCTGAGTGCCATTTTTGGGCTTTTTGTTACTTTTACAGAGTTGATGTTAAAAGAAGTAGGCCACATATTGACATTAATATGACTGATACACTTAAGACTCAAATCCTCCCCTCTAACCCCCTTTTATGCTCCAGGTTCTATGGCTGAAGACCAATAGTAAATACAAACCGTTCCCTCAAAAAACTTATTTTATTAATCCTCCTGCCTCCCTAAAAGCTACATGCATTCTTTTTTTTCCCCCTGATAGATCATTCTTTGTAAGTCTACATTAGGTTTTCTGGTTTCACATCAGAATGCGTTATACGGACTAAACTGAACTTCACTTCTGCAAACACTAAGAGCCAGTTGTTATGATTCAGACATCATTTTGCCCCTTTTCTGAGTTACTTTTTATTTGCATTGCTAAATTTATGTGTCTTTGACTTTTCTAAGCCCCATGTTTTATTGGTGGCCCTTCCCATTCAATACCACCACCTTGCAACACCTCTTCACTACTGTAGCACAATATGCAAAACATAAACACATGACAGATGTTGTAAATTTGCCTAATTTGATTTGGGAAAGGAAATTGGGTCATTTATCTCTGTGCATTCATAATACAGTTTCAGTTAATTTTTTTTTTCTTTCTGCAAACATTAGAGACTGGGACAAACTCTGATTCTAGCATTTCGAAAATGTTTCCATAACTCTGCTACTCCATCATTAGGGGGAACTCTGAGATCAACCCTACTGTTTGTAGTATCAGTACTGATTGCTGTAGATTATGAAGGCCTTGTATAGTATCTAATAATCAGACACTGGTGGCAGTGTATTACAAGAACCAATTAGTTGTATTGACTTTCTTTTATGAGAGTGGTATAATTTGACACATTACTAAAGAACTGGTTGCTTAAAATCCAGCAATAGCTAAGTATTTATTGATTTTAGCAGGTGGAGATGTCAGAGGTGGGTCATAAAGCAAATAGATATATCCACTTTTTCCAAATGGCTGTCCGTGCCTGAGGAAGCTCTTTGGAGATGAATCTGTCATGAAAATTCTGTTCTAGCCTTCAATCATTCTCAAAATTTTTGCAGAAAATAACGAAGATCAGTAATGAAGGCCAAGAGACAAAAGATGAAAAGATACAAGCCTGAATTCCAGGACTTCATAATCTGTTTTCATACCATTGGGTGCAGGCTGACCCAGAGGAGATGATAGATAGTTTTGGGTTCAATTTGTCCCTTTGGCCAAGATTAATTCCCAGGAAATGGCAGAGATGAGAAATTAGAGCCAATGTCCTAGAAAACAGGGAAATGAAAGCATCATCTGAGAAGGAAGAATGTGTATGGTGAACCAGAGGATGCCCAAACGTTATCATTCCCATGTAACCTCTCTTGTCCTTGGGAAAGTCCTAGACTCTTTTGTCTGGGTCATTCACTGTGTCTAGTACACTTTCTAATACTGTTCCCAACAGAACCAGCAATGGAGAGATACATGAGCACCTCTCACATGACTTGCACTAAAATACTTACTGGACAACCCAAAAAGCAAACCCACTGCAAGTGAGTAGATTCTGACTCACAGTGACCCTGGAGGACAAAGTAGAATGTCTTCACAAGATTCCTAAGACTCTAAAGCTTTACAGAAGCAGACTGTCGTATGTTTCTCATACAGAGCAGCTGGTGGATTCAACCAGCTGAACTTTGTGTTAGTAATGAAATGGTTAACTACTGTGCCATCAACGGCAAGCAAACCCACTACCTTTGAGTCAATTCCAACTCACAGTGACACAATAGACAGAGTAGAACTGCCCCGTAGAGTTTCCAAGGGGTGCCTGGCAGATTTGAACTACCTACCTAGTTAGCAGCTGTAGCACTTAACCACAATGCTCCCACATTTCCCATTCTGCCATTAGGGCTCCTTATTTGTTGGATATCTCCAAATGAATATAGAAGGAGGAAAACCAAGCCAGGTCACACATAATTACATGAAACAAAACGTCAGTCAATAAGGCTCCAAAATTTCTCAGGAGAGGAAAAGAGTGGGAGAAGAAGAAAAACAAAAAACTAACAGAAGTCAGTGGAGATGGCTGCAGACAAATATTATTTGGTAAAAATTTAATCATATTTCCTGTATACGGGGGAGAAAAAGATTAGATGGCAGGAAAGTCATTTTCACACCATATACACACACAATATCTGACACTCACACTCATGAGATTTATTACAGTTGGTCGAAATAAAGTGATCTCTCTTTTACATAATCTCTCTTAGACAGGAAAGACAATCTCCTCTGCAGAATTTTTTATGGCCCTGAATGAACAATTTTCTCCATGTCAAAATTTCTCAGAGTGATTGTTGTGATTCCAAATTGTCCTTAGTGAGACTCACCAAAGTATTCAGCATTCGGTGCTCTTGACACCAATACAAACAACGACCACCAGCTTGGTTGCCATGACACACTGGTGGTGACAAGCAAAGAATCTGATTATGGAGTACCCCCTCTCAACCTAGTTACAACCAATGGAGCATCTTATCAGTGAAAGCTCTTAGTTGATATAATAATAACAAATATGATAGCTTGAGTGGCACTATAATACAGAACGGCAATTTTCCCAGCGACACCAGAGCTCACTAGTTGTCTAGCCTTGAGGGCCCCTAAGAGGAGAAATCACAGATCTGCCTCTGGGCTCCATCCTCACTGAAGCATTCCAGTTACTAGCTCTAACCTTTACAATAAACATTGCAGCTCAAGGTGGCTGTTGCATGGAGTGAAAGTGGCCTCTGGATTTTACTGTATAGAGTAAAAACAAAAATCCGGTTCTATTGAGTCACTTCTGGCTCACAGAAACCCTGTAGGTCAGAGTAGAACTGCCCCATAGAGTTTCCAAGGAGCAGATGGTGGATTTTAACTACTGTCCATCTGGTTAGCAGCTGTAGCACTTAACCACAACACCACCAGGGTATAGGTTACGGGAGATCTATCCAAGCTCAGTTTGTTCTGAAAACTGTTCTGTTTTCAAATTCTTGGAAGTTGTGGTACACTGGATTTGATAACTATGGGATACGATGCAGGAGCAGTAAGAATGAAAGCATCTCTTAACAGCCATTGTTCAATTGGATTTGGTAGGATGAATGGGAAGGAAAATTGAGGAGAAGTTCTTGTGTTAATGAAAAAAAATTAATCAATACTTAGGGATCTTTCATGAAAACATGCCCCAATTCTTCTTTTCTTTTTGTAATCTACTCCTCACGCTTCCTTACCTCAGTTAATGGGGATCCTATATTTCAATCCACTTGCCAATAACCTGAAATGATGCTTGATTCTGCTGTATTTCTTGTCTCATAATTCAACACATGAGCAACTTTTGTCAAGTTTACTTTAAATATTCATCTTATAGATTGGACTACTATTCACTGCAACTACCTTTACATTGCAGCCCAGTCATTTTAGTGAAAAATGCTATTAGTAGTTCAGCTTAGTATTTTTTCATGTATATTGATCCCTTGGGATTGCTCATCTGTGATTTCCCTGTTCACTTACTTTGTACATTTTCTTCTAGTGCGTTTTCTTTGCCTTGTTTATTTTTACATAGTTTTATATTGATAATATATTTGTATATATATAGGGTTGCTATGAATTGCAATTGACTATACGGCAACTGTCTTCTCATGTTAAAGTCGTTTTTTTTTTTTTTTTAATTCTCATGTGAATGCCATAAATCTTGTTTTATTTTTTTGCTTTGTATTTCATTAAAAAAAAGTAACTAAGTAAATAGAGTTTATATTACTAAATCCTTGGAAACATTCTTGTACATCCAAATAATAAGCTATGAGTATCTTTCCTTTAGTGTAGAGTTATTTTTTCTCTTGGAAAAATGAGTTTCATTTTTTCCCCATCTCTCTCATGTTTTTTATTCACATTTCCACAACTTCATTTCCCTAACACTTATATTTAATTATTTATTTAGCAATCATATTTTCAGCTTCAAGAACTCTTTCATCTTAATTTACTATGGCAATTACATTTTTAATATCCAAGAGCGCCTTCTTTCCAGAGCTTCTTGTCTCCTGATACAGTGCATTCTGAAGTCCCTCTGAGATGCTAATTGGAGACTTTTGTTTTGATTTGGTGTTAAAATTCTTTTCTGTGAATCATTGCCGTTTCCTCTGAATTTTTCATCTGGTTGTCTGATGGGAGGAAAGATGTGCCTTTCACACATATGGCATGAGTTCTTTCTGTGCCTGTTCGTGTTAAAGAACAAGGTGAAGCAGAATTGATTGGGAGCTAAGTATACTGGCTAGGCTTACTGACTCAACGGCTTTATTTTGGGGGGATGTGGAGAAATGTCCATGCCTTGGGGTTCACCTGTGTAGACAAGGTTTTCATAAGTCTCTCTAAGTGTTATTTCTTGAGAGATAAACTCACCAATTTTTGCCCAGGGAAGTAGTTGTCCCATTGAAAGTCATTTATGAAGGAGTGGGAGCCATTATATTTTGGACATGCTTTCAATTATTCCCCAAGACATATAGACTTGGAACCACGTGGTCTCTCAGCCCCTCCAAATTGTATTCTCTCTGTGCAGGCATGGGGTACACTTCCTCCAAGTGGCTTCCTCAATTATTCTCCATTTGTATTTCAACTTCCAAATCTGTAGTAAGTTGTGCTATAAACTGATTGTCTCCACTTTCTCTGTATCATTGTGTTTAAAATGAAAGAAAATCATTTCATGTCATTTCAGTGGTGTCTTGGAAAAAAGAGATACTCACATGTGGTAAATATGGCATTTGAATGGATATTTTACTTATTTATTTTTATTACTTGAGAATTAATTGACTCTTTAGTTATGCAGCATACCCAATTAATAGAAATATGTGTAGTTAACTTTATTATCCGATGATGAATTTTATTTTGCTTTTTGACAGTACTATAATTCTCAAATTTATCCAGAAAATACAATTGGCTTGGTGGGTCTTAGCTTAATACTAGAGAATCTATTTCCACAAATTGCAATGTAGATGGAGTTTAAGAACTTCAAATATCTCTATATTGTAAATTTCAGCCTCTGAGTCCCCAGCACAGAGGCTGAGGCAACAACAAACATTTCAAATTAAACAACTCTGATACAGGTTTATTTCTTGAACTTGTATGCTAATAGATGATCCACATATTCATTATTTTCAAACATTGCATTTCAAAACACACGGCAATTACGTGTGGTGTTTGGACTTGGACTGAAACTTGTCCCATGAATCAGTATCTATTATTAATTTAGAGTTAAGTGAAACTGCCTTAGGTGGACAGCATCTTGACTCAAGTTATATTTCCTTTCTAAGCTTTGTCAGTAAAAGAGGGAAAATTCAGTGAGTTCTGCTAATCACTAGTTATTTTTTGTAATCTCACAGATAGAGAAGTCTAGTTTTAATTTATGCAAAATTCAAACCTCACTTAAAAGCAGTGATTACATCCATATATTCCTATTATTTAAGTATTAATTACTGATTAATTAGGATTAATGCACATTTTAGAAGTGAAGTACATATAGATGTGTTTATGTACATGCATATATATGACATGTATGTGTATATGCCTGTATAAAGTATTTAGAATTTATGTTTCCTAAAATTTTGATGTTGACAGTTTACGTCCTGTGCTCTGTAACAGCCACATCTTAGACAGGACAATGTTACCTAGGCTTTAAAGATGATGAGACCTTTGACTATTACATTTACATAAACTTCTATGTGGTATATATTACCATATCATTTCTCAATACTTTTTAAAGCCTTTATCCTGTATACCCATTTTTTAAAACTGTGTTTCAAATTCGCATCTTCTAGCATTGTTAATTCACTTCAGTTCATGTGTATCTATCCTCTGTCTTTAGAGTCCTGGTGGTACAGTGGTTAAATGTTTAGCTGCTGGCCAAAAGTTGGCAGTTCGAATTCACCAACCACTCCTTGTAAATCTTATGTGGAAATTCTACTCTGTCCTAAAGTGTTACTAGGAGTCAGAATGGACTCAACAACAATGGTTTATATATCATCCATGTATCCCATAACCCCAAACCCAAACAACCCACTGCCATCAAGTAGATTCTGACTCATAGAAATCCTATAAGACAGAGTAGAACTGCCCACAGAGTTTCCAAGGAGCACCTGGTGAGCTTGAACTGCTGATCTTTTGGTTAGTAGCTGTAGCACTTAACCACTACAACACCAGGGTTTTCCATATATCACATAGTATAAAAAATTTATCTTTAGTGCTTTAGATAATAATCATATTCAATCCATTTTTGCATACTCTGTAACACTAATGTGCTTTGTTAGTATATAAGACTTCTAAGTGTACCTCCAGTTTCATTAGACTGGATTTGAAGCTACACCAATATCTGCTATCAAGATTTTCTTTCCTGGGTATTTCTCTTGCTTTATACTCTCAAGTTTCACAGTTGATAGTTCCATTTCCACATTCATTTTTTTTCTGTAAATTTCCAAAGCATCAATAACATTCATTTCCTTGTGTGTTAATTCCTTGATTCCTGTCTACGTCAACACTTCAACTGCTCAGGTAAGCTTTGATTCATAGTAAGTAGCCATGACCTAGGCAGTAGATATGAAACAAACAAAAAACGAACACCCTGCCTTGGCCAGTTGATTTTTATTCATAGTGGCCCGTGGGAGACAGTAGAGCTTCCCACAGGGTTTCCAAGGCCGAAATCTTTAGGGTAGTTGACTGCTGTATCTTTCTCTTGCGGAGTAGCTAGTGGGTTCGAACTAATGATCTTTCAATTTAGCAGCCTGGAGCTTCACCACTGTGACACCAGGGCTCCTAAATAATACATAGCTTCATAAAATAAATATAAAAGTTAAGTTTTTAGTGGAATATTTATAGATTTTGGGGTCCCAACAATTACATTGCCTTCTATTTCTCTATAAGAGAGAGAGAAATAAAAAAAGATGATGCTCAAAACAATGACAGAATTTCAAGTGTATATCCTGCCACTGCTTTACAAACTCTGTGCTCCAACGTTATTCACTTTTCCAAAAGAATCGCCGAAGATATTTTTTCAACTTCCTATTTGTATTGTTGCTCAAATGCCTAGATAAATAAGTTCAAAGTATTGTTATTTCAGTAAATTAAGATTAATCACTCCTTGTACAGTAAGTTCCTAAAATATTGATGTTGTAGCTGGCTGTAAGGACTCTCAGTTTCCCATGGTAACTCCATCAGCATAGTGAGCAATTAGAGAATGACACACAGCAGCTGGAAAACTTAAAGCTATGTTGTAGAGAAGAGGCAATGGGTGGGCAAAAGATGAACTAGAAAAAAGATGGCATGACAAGCAGTATATTAAAACAGAAAAAGTAAATTTAGTATTCTGATATATTTGTAAATGCAGTTGTGTTAGTTTTCACAAAGTGGAGTAGCTCAAACTAACAGATTTATCCTCTTCTTGTTCTGGAGACTTGTCCATGGGTGATGCAAACTTTTGAGTGCTAAGCTATCAAATGAAAGCTTGAGGGTTTGAATTTATCCAGAGAAGGAGTGGGGCAGGGGTAGAATGGGGGATGCAGTGGGGGCAGGCAACAACCTGCAGTCTACATCTGAAAGGTCACAGCCTTCAAAACCCAAATGGAGAACATTTCCACTCTGCCACATGGGTTCACCCTTAGTCAAAGCAGACAGGACCTCAACTGTCATCACTACGATATTGCTTTACATGAAATTCTATGGAGTTACAGATATGATTTCATCCTCACAGACCCAGAATCCACTACAGTTAGTGGAATTTCTAAGCACTAACTTTACTTCCAGTGTTGAGTTTGTGCAAGAAGGATGTACTGTTTTACATTTCTTATAATCCACTGTCTGAGTTATTAGTAATTAACCTTATGAAAGTCTTAAAGCACTTCTCAAAATGTTCAAAAGAAATGATGTATATGACCAGAGAACCTGTTTAGTTTCATTAAATTATTAAATTTCAAGTACTTCTGAAAAAAATTGTAGTCAAAGAGGCAATGCAAAGAATATTATTTGTGTCTCTACTTGAGCTCCTATGAGGACTAAAACGAAATGGAATTGGGAAATAGACAGGTGTGCTTTTCTCAGCTTATTGCTTAGTTGTTTCCTCTGCAGACATGGGATAAAAGCTTCATACACAAGAAATACAAATATTTAAAACTATAACATCCCACATTCCAAAGATCTAAGTGAGAAAACTGAGAATGACAGGGCAATGACAAAAAGAGGCTTGTCTGTGACATTACTTATGATAATCCTCTTTAGGGTCACTATGAGTCAAAATTGACTTGATGGTCATGTTTTTTGTTTTTTAAATCAAAAGCAGAGCAAACACGTAGGCACGCATTAGATAAACAGTAAACTCAGGTTTTGTGTTGTTGACATTTTTCATTTTAGTTGCTTTTGTTTCTGGCTGAAGATAAACTTGACATCTGCTCAAAAAAGATAAACAAAGATTTGAAATGTGTTAAACTCTCCTATACAATACCTACGCACTGCAATGAAGTTGATTCAGACTCACAGCTACCCTACAGACGGAGGAGAACTGCCCTGTAGAATTTCCGAGGAACACCTGGCAGATTTGAACTGCTGACTTCTGGTTAACAGTCATAGCACTTAACCACTACGCCATCAGGGTTTCCCCATGCCGTACATTTCCTATAAATACAAAGTAGCATCCCATAGGCAAATTATTACTATTTACTCCCTGAATTTAGCTCAACGTTTAACGAATGGTCATCATGCATTATACAGGAACACACTAAGGACCTGATTTATTTTGAGGAGCTCAAAAGTTGCAGTGATTAAAGTGCTGAGCTGATATCTGAATGGTAAGCAGCTTGTACTCACTGGCTGCTCTGAAGAAGAAAGATGTGGCAGCCTGCTTCCATAAACATATACTGCCTTGGATAAGCCTATGGGGCAGTTCTACTGTGTCCTGTAGGATTGCTATGAGTCAGAATGGACTCAATGGCAATTGATTTGAACTTTGGCTTTATGTGTGTTTTAACAATATGTGTACAGCAATCCATTTGGGGTTAATAGTGTAAAATCTGTGAAAGCTGGAACTTGAGGAACATGAAAACCTGTCAGAGAAGGAAAATGCTAATACTTTCCATAGAGAACAGTAGAAAAGTGCGCCCTGTCAAAGGCGGAAGGAAAACTTGTGAGATCTGGGAAAACCAAGGCAGTGTTATCAGGTTCTGGCTCTTACAAATTTCACTGTATGTATTAAAGTTTTATGTGGAGTCACAGTAGTTTTAAAATGAGTAATAATATATTTATTTTAATAATGAACATTCTTCAAAATTGAATAATAACAAGTGCAGACAATGTCTGTGGAGACACTGAGGATAGTAGGAAATACATAGGCGTGTGTGCCTATCTGGAAACCCTGATGACATAGCAGATTAATTGCTACGTCTGCTAACCAAAATGTCAGCGGTTCAAATCCTCCAGGTGCTCCTTGGAGACTCTGTATGTAGTTATGTAGTTCTACTCTGGCCTCTAGAGTCACTGTGAGTCAGATCCGACTTGAGGGAAATGTTTTTTTTGGTGTGTCTATCATGCTTATATATCAAGAATGTTTTGATAAATTTGTACCCATAGACACTAAAACAAACATTTTATCTTCCTTTGCCATTAAAAAAAAAAATCTCTTAGCAAATGAATATTAATCCTATACTATTAGAAAATGAAATAATGGTGTTATCATCCTCACTGGGGAAGCTTGGTGGGAAAGATGTGTGGTAAAGGCAGAAGACACCTGTGAAGGGCTGACTTATTTGGACACATAGATGCTACTGGCATGTACAGTATGCTGTCTTTTCCCTCTCTGCAGTTGTCATTTTTGATTTAAAGTATATTTGGTACAAAGTAACAGTAAATAAGTTGTAGAGGTCTCTTTCATTCCTTTCCTATTTTACCCCAGACTCCCATTTTGGGGTGTTTTAACTTGTATTAAGTGTGTAACTTAAACAAGTACCAAGGAAGAGATGTAGAAAAACAGGGCTGTGTTCTTGTTTTACTTGTGTATGACTTTACTGATTTGCATAAACATGTTAGTTCAGTATATTGAAGTGTAAGGGAAAAATACAGAGAGGGGTGAATATAGTAAGATGACTGAAATTCCAATAGCTGTTTATATGTTTTCATGAAATGTTTGTTTTTCTCGTAATATAAATTCTTTTTGGTAGAGATAGTACACATTTTATCTATCACTGTGGCATAATAATGTGAATGATTTTTATTTGTTGTAAAATATTTTCTGCTTGCAATTCAAGTATTCAGTGTAATTTTTTATAAAATCATCATTATTTTACTTCCTAGATGCAAATATGTGCTTCTCAGTCTGCAATAAGAATTTCTTGATTTCTTACCAGGTTGTTTTTCTACATTCCAGCACCCAGGGCTGTACAAATAAAGCATCATTATTCTGAAACCCTCTTTATTTTTATACAGTAACGACAAAACATTTATTTATGTTGATCTACAGGCTTTGTGCACATTTCTATTTGATGTTATTTAAATGGCAAATTCTGCCTTTCTTATCAGTCATGACAAATGCTATACAATCAACTAATTGTGATAGCCTTGGTTTAATTTTACTGGCAATAGTACAAATAGTATCAATCAACACTGTGACTACAACCATTTCATTTTCTTTTATTTCAGACTAAGGGCAATCTTTCTGACTATGTAGGTGATGGATGGACAAAAGTCCCTCTCTAATTCTCTGAAATAGAAACATTTTTGGAATGTTAGATGAGTTTCTATAGATTCTTCACTCACCTCTCTTTAAATGTGAGAGTAATTCTATTGAAGAAAATCTAGGGTAGACAGAACCAGAAGATCGCTGGAGAGTTTAAGAGTAGTGAAATAAAATTACTATCTTTTCCTAAGAATTTCCTTGAAATCCAAATAATTGGTACAGGGTTGCTGTAAGTTGGAACTGGCTTGATGGCGGTGGGTTTGTTTTGTTTTGGTGTGTGTGTTTTCTTCCTGTAAAACCAATTTATTACAAGAGAGTCGAATACATATAAGCCATAAGAAGTGCCTTAGTCAGCTAGTACTGTTTTAACAAAAACATCACAAAATTTTATTTATCACAGTCCAGTAGGCTGAAAGTCCAAATTCAGGGTGTCAGCTCCACGGGTATGCTTTCTCTGATGGTCTGGAAGAAGGTCCTTGTCATCAATCTTCCCCTGGACTGGAAACTTCTTAGACGCAGGCACTCTGATCCTTTCCAAAAGACATGCTCAGCTCCTGGCATTGCTTCCTTGGTGGTATGAAGTTCCCAAGTCTGTGTGCTATCTTTTTTCTTTCTTGTCTCCAGAGATAGACTCAAGGCACACAACAGTCTTCCTCATCGGATCCTGCCCCACCTTCAGAAGTGCTGCCCATCCACCCTCGTTAACATCACAGCGGCAGGACTCACAACAGGGAGGAACATCACACAATGCTAGAAATCGTGAACTAGTGAAACCACCACATCCATTTCTGGGGGAACACAATTCAATGCCTGACAAAGGGATAAAGGAAGGACAAAAACAGACGAACAAGAAGACCACAAAAAAAAAAAAAAAAAGAGAGAAAAGGGAAGAAGACAGGGAAGAAGATGAGGAAGAGTAAAAAATATAGACAAAAAGGAGAGAAAGCAATGTCAAAAGAGAAAGGGAGAAAAAGACATAAAGGTGGATAGAGTGAGGGAAAGAAGGAAGATTGAAGTTAGGAAATAGGAAGGGAGGGAGAAAGAAGGTTGGAGAGTGGAAGAAAAAAAGGAAAGGGAGAAGAATAGTCTCTTGGCATGTTGTACTCCTATAGTACAATGGTCTGTGCATCATGCTTCCAGAGTTTGATCTGTTCCATCAGAATGTTAATTTCTTACTCACGGATAATGAGCACTAGAATGTATTGTTTCCACTAATCTCTAAATCCCTGCTTCTCAACCCTGATTATTTTTCCCCTGATAGATTTTCACTACTTTTTTGCTGGATTAGTAGGGATGGAGGAGAAAGGGGCATAAAATAGGGGAGGGGAAGCCCTATTGTCTGTGCCACAGTGCACAACCTGAAGGACATACAGGGATAACAGTCTCAGTCACACAACTGACACAGACTTTTGGTATCTGAGTCAGAGAGAGAGAGGCACAAAGTCATAGAATCATATGTCTGTGTTGTTGCTGTTTTCTTAATTCTTTATCAGTTTCTAGAGTTCCCTGAAGACTGCCGGGATGAGCTCCATTGTAGCTGTCAGACAGATATGTCATTTTGAGCAATCTGGAAACTTTCCCTGAGAGTATACTTCATCATAATTCTGACTTGCATTTCTGGCTGTAGAAATTTCTAGGTTTTACACAATATTCAATGCCAATTTCCTTTCCCTTCAGCTGTCAGCTTCAACCCATCTCACACCTTGCAGAGTACAATAACTTAGATTTGTAAAGCCTTTAACTGTTTTCAAATAGCTTTCAGAAATAAAATTTCATTTTATTCTCAAACAGCCCCTCAGATGTCAAAATTAATATCTGAATTTTAGATACAGGGATCAGAAGACCAAAGTGATTAACTACCTTTTCCTGGGTCACCTGCACAATAAGTAGCAGAAACCATATTACACATCAACTGTTCTGTTGCCTGATGAGTGAAACCAAGGCTCTTGCTGTTTTGTTGTGCTTTCCATTTTATAAGATAAGCATGGCTAGTGGAAGATGCATGATTCGACTAACCTCTTCTTTCCTACTGTAAATACATTGAGGACTCCTAGGTATATCAGTCCCACTCCAATTATGCCTACAGGAGCCTTAAGGGACAAGCATTTTTCTTTATCCTGCCACCCAGGAAAGTTCAGCTTTATGATAGCATCCTATATTGAAAAGGAATCTAGTCATGAAAAGAATCTGCTAAAAATTTTTTTCATAATGTCATCACACAGGATCTTCTCTAGTGGTCAGATAAATTTGGAAAGTCCCCATTCAGTGAAATCATAGCTATTCTATTTGGCATGTCCCAAATTTTACTAAATCAGGTATTCATTCATTCATTCAAATGTATCTGTTAAGCTCCTACTTTTTTGCTAGATTCAAACAAGCCACTATTTGCAACCCAGCTGATACACTGAACCTAGCTAATAGCAATGTAGCACTTCAGATTTTAGAAAGATTTGCCACCAAAACACACATTTTTTTTTCCCTGTGGTAAAGCCAAGGCTAAAGCAGAACAAAAATGTTTAAAAACCAAAGGACAAGGGGAAAAAAAAAAAAATCTGTTATGTAATCCTTAGCCATACTTGGACTGTAGGAAACTCAGCTTGCAAGAAATGGCTGGATTTTTATTCCAAATTGTAAGACATTCAGGCATCATCCTGTGGTCTAGGCCTGTAGGAGATGAACGGATCTGACTTTTACATGCCTGGGTAGTTAGGCTGTTTTTGTTAAATGACTCATTAAAATCTGTAAATCCCGAAAGCAGAGCTGGTTAGATGAGGAACTGTATTTTATGCATACTTGTTATACCCTTTCTTCTCTTAATGAACAGAGTTTTAAAACTTTTGACTACACTGCCACTAGCAATAAAATACTTTCCTGGGCTACCCATGGTAGAGGTTTCTGTTTCCAGAACATATTTGTGTAGATGGAGAAAGAGTGAAGACCAAGTTGTCACATACGCTACACTCCATCATCTCAAATGAACATGTTTTAAACATCTAAACTGTTCCTTAATTCTATTTTGACAACTTTGACTTAAAAAAAAAAAAAAACCTCACATAGTTGCCTATAATCCACTGTGACAAAATGTTCAGCTCTTTAAAAAATACATTTACAAGAAACCTGAATAAAAAATAACGTCTACATTTAGAAAGAAGAAAGGGCACTTATCCTTATATGTACATATATGTTTCAGTTTCTGCTTACAATTTATCTCAATTATATGAATACGTGGGATTGCCTTTAGCCTAGAAGGTACATTCTGGAAAATATCTATTACCATCGAATCTTTATTTAGAAAATATTGAGAGCCAAATGCAACAAGTGGCAAATTTTGTTACATCGAATTAGAATGAGATTGATTCCTGGAACCTTAAAAATTTATTTGTGGTGTTACTTCTAATTTTCTAATTTAGTCTATTGTTTTAGCAAAGTTAAGGGCAGTTATAAATCTGAGTTTTCCTACTGACAAAAGTAGAGACAAAATCGCCCACTAAAATATCAGAGTGTTATTCTCACAGGTATTTTATTACTTTTTAACCATAGTGTTTCCAAGCAGCAGCTGGTGGATTCAGATTGCAAATCTTTTGAAAAGCAACAAAAATCTTGACCACTGTGTTACCTGGGTTCCAGATATAAACTCAACTGTATTTTTATATGCAATCATTTATTTTCCATGATTCATCTTCTGAGTCGATGTGTTATACTCTGGTGTAGCACCTTACTGCTGATGCTGGAAAATTTACTGATATTGTCACAATATAGGATTTTTCCTCTTATTTACAAAAAAATGTCTAAATATTGATGCTTCAAGCATTTCACACCTTTAATTTCCATTTATGTAAACAACTATTGAACTGCTTCACAAAGTCGGAGATCCCATTCTTAGTCAATTTTAAGTACTCTCTTATAGGGTTAGTGCAGGGTTGCTATGAATTGGAATTGACTCAACAGCAATGGCTTTGATTTTTGTTAGTTTTTCACTTATGTAAGCAACTCTGAAGTAATTCTCCCCTTATTTTTTTACTAATAACTTTTGAAGCTTATTTGGCTTGGCTGGCTTTTCAGTTGACCTAGCTATTTCTTGAAATTATACCCAGAATATCACATTTCAAGGAGTCTTGGTGGTACAATAGTTAAATGATCAGCTACTAACCTAAAAGTCATTGGTTTGGACCTACCAGCTGGCCTGTGGAAGAAAAGACATAGCTATCTGGGACCACTGAGATTACAGCCCAGGAAACCCTATGGCCAGTTCTACTGTGTCCTGTGTCATCACTATGAGTCTGAGTCAATTCAGTGGTACCCGATAACAACGTACTGCTTTTCTAATCAAAGTTTTTTCTCTAAATGTTCTCATTACCTTCTCTCATGGAGGAGATCCATATCTGTGCTCATTCTAAAGAAAAAAGCTATTAAAGAGAATGCAGAAATTATGGAACAATTTTGTTAATATCACATGCAAATAAAATTTTGCTGAAGATAACTCAAAAATTGTGGTAGTAGTACATTGGCAGGGAACTACCAGAAACTCAAGCCAGATTCAAACGAGAATATGAAACAAGGGATATCATCACTGTCAGCTGGATCTTGACTAAAAGTAGCTAATATTAGAACAATGTTTGCATTTATTTTATTGACTATGCCAAGGCATTCCACTGTACGGTCATGACAGATTAACAGTGACATTCTTAAGAATGGATATTACAGAACTTTTAATTGTGCTAGTTCAGACACTGTACATAGACCATGAGGCAACAGTTTGAATGGAACAAGGAAATTTTTACTCACTTAAAATCAGAAGATGTGTGAGCCAGAGATACATTCTTTCACTATATTTATTACAAAAAAAAAAAAAAATCTCAACAAAAAAGTCCTGGTATAAATGACTTCACTGAAGAATTCTACCAAGAATTCAGAGAAACGATCATACTAGTTGTACTCAAGCTAGTTCAGAACACACAAAAGGAAAGTATATTTCCAGATTCATTCTATGAAGCCAGCATAATCTTGTCCAAAAAGCAGGCAAAGACACCACAAGAAAAGAAAACCATAAATCAGTATTTCTCATGACTATAGATCAAAAGTTTTCAAAAAAAAAAAAATCTAGCCAATAGAATTTACCATCTTATACATAGATGTATGTAAGTGCACTATGATGAAGCACAGTTCATACCAGGTATGCAAGGATGACTCAACATTACAAAGTCAATATAACATATCACTTAAACAAAAGAAAAAGAATCACACAGTCATCTCAATCGATAAAGATAAGGCATTTGATAAAGTCTAACACCCATTCCTGATAAATACTCTCAATCAAATAGGAATAGAAGGGAAATTCTTCAAGATAAAAATGGGAATGCATGCTAAACCAGCAACCAACATTGTTCTCAATGGAGGGAGGCTGAAAAAATACTCCCTTTGAGAACCAGAACAAGACAAGGATGGCCTTTATCACCACACCTGTTTAACTGGAAGTCCTAGCTAGTGAGGCAGAAAAAGGGAAAAAAAGGCATCCAAATTGATAAGGAAGAAGTAAAACTATCTCTATTTGTGGATTATGTTATGTTACACAGAGAGAACCCAAGATTCCGTGAAAATTACTGAAACTAATAGAAAGATTTAGCAGAGTAGCAGGAAAGAAGATAAGCGTACAAAAATCACTAGGATTCCCATAGACCAATGAAAAGAAAATCAGGAATGTAATACCATTAAAAAATGGGCACAAAGAATATGACTAGACATTTCACCAAAGAAGATATTCAAGAGGTTAATAGAAACATGAGGAAATTCTTGTGATTACTAGCCACTAGAGAAATGAAAATTAAAACTGCAGTGAAGTGCCATCTCACACCAACATCAGGATCATAAATTAAAAAAATAAAAAGAAAATAACAAGTGTTGGAGAGGTTACAGGGGACTGAAACTCTTATGGACTGCTAGTAGGAATGTAAAATGTCACAACTGTGTTGGAAAACAATATGTCAACTCCTTAAAAATCTAGACAGGTGAATATATGCAGTCCCAATCCTAGGACTGTATCTTAGAGAAGCAAAAGCCTTTACATGAAGAGACATATGTACACTTGTTGACGGGGCCAGCCGTCTGTCTACAGGTGACCAGGACTGAAGGGAGGGTGTGGGAGCTTCAAGAAAGATACTCACATCAGGAGGGACCCAGTCAAGCTGAGATGTTGATTTCTTTATTAAGCAAACTTTTATACAGTACACACTTCTTTGTTTATTCTTAACTCTGGTCTTTCTCACGTATCTGTGTTCCCTAGTTCTCAAAACCTCTGATCTAGTAATAGCCCTATCGAAGGACAGCCACTTCCTGTTATTCTTTCTTGGAACATTGCTGAGCAGTCAGTTCCCATGATTTTACTGGTACAATATTTTTCTTAAGTGAGCCTTGCCCAGTAAATTTCTTTAAGATGATTTCGGCTCCCTACAACTTATGTTCAGTGCAGCATTATTCATAGCAGCAAAAAGATGGAAACAACTTAAGAGCTCATCAAAAGATGAATGGATAAACAATTTATGGTACATATACACAATGAGATACTACTCAACCATAAAGAACAATGATGAGTCTGTGAAATATCTCACAATAGGAATGAATCTGGAGGCCATTAGGCTGAGTGAAATAAGTGAATCACAAAAGGATAAATTTTTCATGAGATCAATACTATAAATACCCTTAAATATGTTTACACATAGCCAAAGCCAGCCAAGTGCCATCGAGTCAGTTCCGACTCATGTCACCATGAGAGTTTACACATAGGGAGAAACGATTTTTGGTGGCTACAAGTGAGAGGATGTGTACGAATGGAAAAATTCTAACTAGGCAGCACGCAAGTGATAACTGTGGTTGAAAGATAAAATATTACACAATACTGGGAAAGCCAGCACAGCTTGACAGAGCAAAGTCATAGAAGCTTCATGGAAATATCCAAACTTCTAGAGGGACTGCTCTACTGGTCCGAGGGCCAAGGACTACGGTCTTGGAGGACATCTAGCTCAATTCAGCATAAAAATGTTTATAAAGAAAATATTCTACATCTCACTTTGGTGAGTAGCATATGGGGTTGTAAAAGCTTGCCAGTGGCCAACTAGGATGTACCTAGTGGTCCTACCTTGTCTGGGGCAAAGGAGAATGAAGAAAACCCAATATATAAGAGAAAGGTTAGTCCAGAGGACGAATGGACCACAACTATCACAGCCTCCAGCAGGCTGAGTCCAGCACAGTTAGAAGGTGCCAAGCTACTACCACCAACTGCTCTGACAGGGATCGCAATAGAGTCCTGGACAAAGCTGGGAAAAGTGGAGAACAAAATTCTAATTCACCAAGGAAGACCAGACTCAGATCAGAGGGTCGGAGAAATCGTGAGACTATGGCCCTGGCCATCCTTCTCAGTCAGTGCTGAAGTCACCCCAGAGCACCCTTCAGCCAAAGGCCAGAGAGCAGTATAAAATGGACAACAATACATGTAGTGCGATGATGTATATGAGACTAAGTAGGCACATTAGCCTGGGGGCAAGGATGAAAAGGCAACAGTAAAGCTGGACAAAGAGAAATGGGAAACCCAAGGTTGAGAAAGGACGTGTATAGACACTGTGTTGTTGGCAGCTCGTGTCACAAAATAATATGTGTATTGATCATTTAATGAGAAACTAATTTGCTATGTAAATCTTCCCCTAAAGCACAGTTAAAAAAATGGGCGGGGGGTGGGGTGGGGAGAAATGATGTATTGCATTGTGTAGGTCTGCTGCAAAAGATCTCTTTAAAGTATTCAAAAGTAAAGATGTCACTGTGAGGACTAGTATGACCCTGACCCAAGTGATGGTATTTTTAATTATACCACCTACATGTGAAAGCTGGACAATGAATAAAGAAGACTGAAGAAGAATTGAGGCCTTTAATTTATGGCATTGACAAAGAGTATTGAATATACCCTGGACTATCAAAAGAATGAACAGACATGCCTTGGAAAAAGCACAGCAAGAGTGCTTCTTAGAAACTAGGACGGTGACACTTCATCTCATGTACTTTGGACAGTTTATGGGAAGGGACTAGTCCCTGCAGAAGAACATCATGCTTGGAGAAGTAGAGGATCAGCGAAAATGATGAAGGCCTTGAACAAAATGGATTGACATAGGGGCTGGAAAAACAGCCTCAAACAGCAGTATTGTGAAGATGGCACAGGACTGGCAGTATTTCCTTCTGTTGTGTATAGGGTCACTATAACTTGGAACCAACATGACATCATGTAACAAAAATGACGACAAACCTTTGCAACATTCTGGCAAAGAATTGGAAGTTTCCTCAGTTTTGCTGAAGATTAAATAAAGATGTCAACATAATTTGTATTTACTTTCAAAGCCCTTGTCAATATCTGGCGACTCTACAAGTGACTGGCTGGTTGCCAGCAGGCAACTGGTCTGCTGTGCAAAGCTTTAGCCTAGGAGTCAAGATGCCTGGCTCTCACCAGGTGTATTACCAAGCACCTGTGTCTAGTTCCATATCACTAAAATTCTTGGGGTGTTCTTTGGCTCATCTTTAAAGGAAGAGTTTGTAAATAATTGGTCATATCTCTTCCATCTCTGAGTTCCTTCCAAGGAATACTCTCAGATACTTTAGTATTGTGATGCTTCTTGAATAGCAGCTCTATCAGAAGAATTGATGTAGTTTGAAAAAGAAAAGTGCAAGTGTCACCTGCCAGATGTGCACAAACTAGATGGGTTGGCAAGTATTACATAAGTTGAGGCAATTCTCCTAAATTCAGTCTTCTCAAGACTGAATTATATGCAGAAGGGAAGAATAACATATGGATAGATTTCTCATAAAAATTACAATGCTCCAAATTTTGGCTCGTATACAAGAAGGGAGGGAAATATTAACAAAGTCAATTTCTGCTCTCTGCCATTTGAAAATCAATTGCCACATAAAACACGGGAATTTCAATTAAACTACCATGCAGGTAAATCATATCTGCCCCAAAATGTTTTCAAAACATGCCCTTTTGGCAAGAGAATAGATTCTGATTGTTTCAGTCTAATATTTTGTTTCATTATCTTTGTAAACTCTTCTTAATGCCTCACCGAAGAATTTAGGATAATTTCTCTTACATTACCTTATTTTGGTAATGTGATGGTTCAGATTGTGAGTCAGCTTGGCTTGGCCATGACTGTCAAGGTTTCGGCAGTTCTATAGTGTCATGATCACCCCAGTGATGAAGTTTGCTGGGTAGTAGCAGAGAGGCAAGGGCCTGTGACCCAACACAGTCTCTTTCTTCTCAGCCTTTTGCCACGTAGTTCCTTTCCACTCCCCTCTGCCAAGGTTTTTGGCTGGTGAATCCAGCAATCGCTTCTCTCTTATTTTCTCACCTCCAGTTTTTGGGAGTCGAGTTAACGCTTCACATGTCCATCTTGGGATTGGTCAGCCTTCACAGCCTGTGAGTAAGATTCCTGTTCCTTCACCAGCCAGTCTTGGGTTTGCCAGCCCTCGCAGCTACTTGCTTCGGGGGAAACCTTGCAGCCTTGCCTGCGTCTTGGGATCCCTGGACCTTCACAACCTGCATGTGGTAACACTGCTTCCTAAGTTGCCAGCTTTGGGCTTGCCAGCTTCTGTGGCTGTGTGAGTCACCTGTCCTGATCTTGGACTTGGGATGTTTTTGTCTCTACAATTGTGTAATTTGTTTCCTTTATGTAAATCTCTCTCTCTCTCTGCATATTTATGAGAAACCCTGGTAGCATAGTAGGTTAAGTGCTACATCTGATAACTGCAAGGTTGGCAGTTCAAATCTGCCAGATACTCCTTGGAAACTCCATGGGGGCTTCTACTCTGACCTGTAGGGTCCCTATGAGTCAGACTCGACTCCACGGCAGTGGTTTTATATATATATGTACATCTTACTGGTCTTGCTTCTCTAGAGAAGCTAGCATAAGACAGATAATGAAATGATTAAAAAACACATGATTATCAAGAAATAGATAAGCCAAACAGTAGAAAACGGTGATTTAGATTTGGAATTTATAGGACAGGAATAATATTATATTGTGTAATATATTTTAATTACCTGGTTTCTATATGGAAATCCTGGTGGCTTAGTGGTTTAAGTGCTATGTCTGCTAACCAATAGATCAGCAATTCAAATCTGCCAGGCACTCCTTGGAAACTCTGGGGCAGTTCTATTCTGACCTCTACGTTTGCTTTGAATTGGACCCAACTCAATGGCAGTGGGTTTGGTTTTGGTTTTTTGGTTTCTATATTTGAAAAAAAAAAAATTAAACTGAACCAGTTGAATAAAAATAGAAAGATTGCAATATGAAAATGATTATAACTTAAAGATTATAGTTGAGTCTATGGGGAACTTGTGGCATACAAAATATTTGGGGTTGTAGGGTGAAACTGATATGTTAAAACAGATAGAAATACTATTTCTGCACTGTGGTTTTAAAAGCAATGAAGAGGCAAGTATTATATCACTTTGTGACTATATTTTTTGGTGTGAGTGAATCAAGCAAAGGTGATGAGGTGTTCCCCTGACTTTAGCTCCAGTTTGAAGACAGATCCTGAGTTCATTATCATCTTGCATTTAGGCAGACTCACGTAAGAAACACTTAAATGTAATGGATGCTCTTCTAATTTGTTTATGCTTGGCTTGGCTATAGGTTTACAAAAAAACATTGTCAGAACAAGCAAGTAATTTCGCTCCAGAAAGGCCATTCATTATTAATCTATAAAGTTCCTTCGAAACTAATCAATTTGAATGTCCAAGTACATTTTTCATTTCTTTTAAAAAATACTAGAGTTTGATGATTCAAAAAAAAGATGCTAATCTCATGATGTGATGTCGATGAGAAATTTAAAAATGTAAGAGAGTGTGCAAAAAGAGGGAGAATCTATTAGGGAAATGTAAGTGAATCTATAATGAGACAGCCACACACTTCTATTGGAACAGCTACCATAGAAATAAAAACTATGACAACACCAAATGCTGATAAGGATATGGAGAAATGAGATCAGCATACACTGCTAGTGGAGAGAAAAAGGCTGCAGCCACTGTGAAGAACATTTGGCAATTTCTTATGAAACTAAACAGGCAATTATCATACAACCAAGCCAGTGCACTATTGGGTACTTATACCAGAGAAGTGAATACTTAAGATGCCTACAAAACTTGTATGCAGATGTTCACGCAGCTTTATTTGTAAACTACCTTTTAAAAATATTGTCTTGATTCCTTTCTTGTTGTTTTTGTTGCTCAATGCTGTGGAGTCTATTTTTGGCTTGTATTGACCTCACATGATAGAGCAGCACTAGCCACAGAGTTTACTAGGCTATAATCTTCACAGAAACAGATTACCAGATCTTTCTCCCGCAAAGCCACTTGGTGGATTCAAACTGCCAACTTTTTGGGTAGCAGTCGAGCTCTTAGTCATTTACATCACTGCGGCTTCAGGGCTGTGTGAGGCCTTTATCCTGATCCAGTTGTACAGACAGTAAAGCAATCTTCTGTTTGAGACTGATAGGAGAGGAATACTCAAAGAATCAATCTGGCTGGACCTGCTTAAAATGAGCAGGAGAACTTTAGATGAAATGCTAGCTGAAAGATCCACCCTTAAATCCATGAGCCAATCCATGGGAGAAAGAAGTAGCATTCTGCTGCCTTAAAGATTGCTGAAATGTTGGTAACCTTATGGAGCAGTTCTACTCTGTCCTATAGGTTTGCTATAACATCACTGTGAGTCAGAGTCAACTCAATGGCAACAGGTTTCATTTGAAGTTTAGCTCAGTACGCTTTATTGATTCAAACATCTGTCAAAAACCATCACTAGACAAGGGACTACTCTAAGTGCAATGACATGGAAATTCTTCCCTTCTTTGACTTATACCTTAGTTGGATCAGAACACATTGTCTTTTTTTTTTTTTAATGAGTACCCAGATTAAACCATGTAAAATTTTTTTCTCGCTGTATGAAAACATTTTTTTTATTTTTATTTTTATTTTTGACAAACTTCAACCTTCACCTTTAGGGGCAGGAGGATCCATCTTGAATATATGCTACTATTATCAGCTTAGTGTATAAACACAGTGTGAACTTCAAATATTGAGGTTTTCTTATGCACTGCATTTGTATTCCATATACCTTGTTAACAACTGGTGTGTCATTTTGGCACTCATGGACAATATCTGCAACTAATTTTCAGACATACACCTGTAAAGTATGCCCACTTTCCCTCTGTCCATCTAGGTTAGATCCATTCATCCAAAAAAAAAGCCTTTTGAATTTTCTAGGTTTCAGCAACTTTTGGGTAAGTTTCGCTATTTTCCTGGCTGTGTACTTTCTCAGCACCTTTCTTTTTATTAAATGTCTTACGTTTCTAGCTATCCTATGAGTTCAATATTTTATCTCTCCCTGACCACATCTTCAGAAGAATTTCGATCTGTTTTCCAGGACACCACACATCTGTCAGTTTGTCATACTGTGTTGGCTTGCATGTTGCTGTGATACTGAAAGCTATGCCATTGGTAGTGTAGTGGGTTAAGTGCTACATCTGCTAACCAAAAGTTCGCCAGTTCAAATTCACCAAGTGCTCCTTAGAAACTCTATAGGACTATTCTACTCTGACTCTAGGGTTGTTGTGCATCAGAACTGAATTGACAGCAGTGAGCTTTTTATTTTTTGTTTATGACACTGGTGTTTTAAATACTAGTTGGGTCACCCATGGTGGACAGATTTCAGTGGAGTTTACAGACTAAGACAGATCAAGACAGACCAGAAATCAGAACCTGCTGGTCAACTTCTGAAAAAACTAGCCAGTGAGAGCCTTATGGAAAGCAGCAGAACGTTGTCTAATACACAGAAGCCCCTCAAGTTTGAAGACATTCAAACTGTAACTGAGAAAGAGCTGCCTCCTCAAAGTAGAGTTGAGCTTAATGATAAAGATGAAATCAAGCTTTTGGGACTTTCATTTGCTGTTGTCTAGACAATTCTGATTCATAGCAATTCTACCTATAACAGAATAAAGCACTGCCCAGTCCCACACTAACCTCACAACTGTTGCTATGCTTGAGACCACTATTGGAGGCAGCATGTCAATCCATCTCCTCGCTGGTCTTCTTTTCCATTGGCCATCTACCTTACCGTTATGATACCCTTCTCTGGAGACTGGTATCTCCTGATAGCATTTCAAAAGTGTGTAAGGAGTCTTGCCTTCTTTGCTTCCAAGTAACATTTCTTCCAAGTGTGTTTTTTTATTCTTCTGGCAGTCCATGGTATATTCAGAATTCATCACCAACACCATCTTTCAAAACTGTCGTTTCTTTTTTGGGTCCTTCCTATTCATCATCCATCTTTTGCATGTATATGGTGTGATTGAAAATACCATGGCTTGGGACAGTTCCTCAAAGTAACACCTTTGCTTTCAAACACTTTAAAGAGGTCTTTTGCATTAGATTTTCCCAATGTAATATGTCATTTGATTTCTTAACTGCTGTTTCCATGGGTGTTGATTTCAGACCCAGGTAAAATGAAATCCATGACAACTTCTAGGACTGAGTAGAACTGCCTCATAAAGTTCCCACAGAGTGCCTGGCAGATTTGAACTGCCAGCCTTCTGGTAAGCAGCCATGGCATGTAACCATGACGTCACCAAGGATGCCATTACGGGGATGATTATTCTAGATAAATGCATATTTTTGCTGAATGTCCTCCCTCATCAGAAAATGATGAGACTCTTTGGAACATTATGAAGAATCCAGCTCATCAGCCTTTCTGGGGTAGATTTTCTTTTTTTTTAGTAAAGATTTGGAAAGATGTATTTTAAAAATCTTATCCCAAATGTTTCCAAGTAATTAAGATAATGATTCTGACTTAGAAGACTTAAAACAATCCTTTATTTAGATACTTGTGAGCCAAAACCACTGTCTGTGGAGTAGACTTTGACACACAGTGACCCTATGGGACAAAGGAGAACTGTCCTAAAAGTTTTCCAAAAAGTGCTGAGTGGATTTGAACTACTGACCTTTTGGTTAGCAGCTGTATCTCATAACCACTGCACTATCGAGAGTTCCACTTGTGGGTCAGTCTGAGATTTTAGTCTTGGAAGGGTAAAAAGACTAAAACCTAGGAACTAATGTTCCATATATGCTTAATAAAAATGTTGACTTCACATGAAAATCACATGTCATTATTTTGCCCACTCCCCCATCATAAATATTCAATTTTATACAGCTTAATTTGCAAAGTTATTCCTTTTGACCTTAATTTGTATTACTTATTTGCTTACACTGAGTTGTGAGATAACTAGATATTTTATATTTATGTTGGGAATTACGTGCTTCTGTTGGGAATAAATGCATTAGCCTATAGAATTAAAGAACATCTGTACCACAAGTAGCATGTGAGGGTATCATGTACAAAAAGAAATGCCATAAGACAGTATTAAAATTTGTGTTTGACCTAAATGTACCTTGGATAGCCATAAAATCCAGTTTTAAATCACTTTGGATAGCTTTAGTATGATTTCTCATAAAGCACCGAGTGTTATTTTACAAAGGAATATTTTTCTTCTTCATAGAAGAAGAAGAATTGTGCAGAAGTATGTAAATACTGAGTTACCATTAGTGACATGATTAATGGCAGAATTTACCAATGAAGTCCTCAGGAATATTTGCTGATCCACTTCTCTTTTGCTAGTAGAATAGTTTCTATCTTTTAGAAAATGAATTGCAGAAGACTTTTACGTAGGAGCAGGACATCTGCCACCTTCTTCAGGGGATCGCTTTGAGGCACCAGGGCCACTCACTGACTTGGAGGATCAGAAATGACAGAGTTCAGGCCCTTCTACTGCTTCGGAAGCTCAAAAGCAATGGTTACTTGACTTGTATGCAAAACACCCTGCTCTTTTGCCTCAAAGCTGAACAAACGGGGAGGCACAATTTACAGTCAGGAGCTCTCTACAGCATCAGGCAAACTTGGCTTCTTCTTCTTCCCAGTCCCTTTTCCTTTTCTTTCACTAGCATGGCTTCCAGTTGGTTTGTTCTTGCTCAAAGTCCTGCTGAGAATTTGCATTTCCACCTGAAATCAGAATCTATAATTCAACAGGATCCCCAGGCGATTCTTATGTATAATAAAGTTTGAGAACTACTGGTCTACCGGTGGTTCTCAGAACTAGTCCCTAAGAAGCAGTATTAGCTTAGCATTCCCTAGGAACTTATTTGAAACACAAATTCTCAGCAGATGTTCGAACCCTATCAAATCTGTCTGAAGCCCTGCTTACCAGTACTTTCTGGGAGCATTTCTCTTCATAAATCACTTACACTTGAATTCTTGGCTCAGAAGCTGCCTCTGGTGGAACTCAAAGGAAGACAAATGTTTTATATTATGGCTGTAATTTTGCAAATGTACAGCCTGAAAAAAGATAGCATGTCGATAACAGCAGTGGATTGTAACATTCACGAGAAACCCAGAATTCAAGTCTCTGTTAAGAATTTTACTTGAAGAATTAACAAGCAATTAGATGATGATTAGAAAAATCATTAATTCATTCAGTTACATGTCAAGTTTTTGGCTACGTGAAGTTGTTTTGGCCATAAATCAGTGAAACAACAATTTAGCAGCATACAAGATTTAGCAAGAGTGGGGATGAGAAAATAAACAAGCAAAAAAAACCTTCATCGACATCAAGTCAATTCAGACTCATAGAAAGTGCTGTGGGTAACTATGTTCAGACCATTCTAATTTATGTGGATCTGGTCAACAAGTGACACCACTGGACTTCAGTCTAAACTCTTTATTATGAACCTTCCCTAGAAGTTTAGGAGAGTAATCTCTTAGACACAGAGATAACATATCAATTCAAGGAACAAGGTAGATAATGAGTCTATGGCTATTTAAATAGCAATCAAAAAGGGAGAAAAAATTGTTTTTAGTTACATAAATGCTTATTTATTTAAATCATTAACATGCAATCACAGAAGATCTTTGTCCATGTACACATATTTGTGTGTATGTGTAATTCCAGTATCCTACCACCGTTACCAGCTGCCATCAAACTGAGTCAGCTCTGCCTTATGTGTGTTAGAATAGGACTGTACTCCACGGGGTTTCAATGGTTGATTTTTCAGAAGTAGATCTCAGGCCTATCCAAGGGACCTCTGGTTAGAATCAGATCTCCAAACTGTTCATTAGCAGCTGAACATGGTAAACATTTGCATCATACAGGGACTCCTTAATTCTAATATGTTGCTGTTAGGTGCCGTTGAGTAGGCTCCAACTTACAGATGTTATAGGAAAATGAAGCGAGCGACACCCAGGAGGAGGCAAGGGACAGTTTATTACGTCGACGGGCCAAATGGGACCTCTGCAGGTTCCAACAAAATGGCCCTGAGTCAAGTTTTGAGTCTCTACTTAAAGTGTAGTCGTGGTTGAGACAAATGGGGTAAGCAGGCGGAGTTCTGAGGAGGGGGGCATCCTGCTAGGTGGGTGGGAGGCTTTGATAAGGGGAGCATAGGCGTGAGATTCGTCAAAGGGAACTATCCCATCTGGCAAGGGAAGGGGGCCAGGCCGGGAAAGGAAAAGGGGAATGGGGTTATCACATCTTGCCAGCTGGGGTGCCGGTCTGGGAAAGGAAAGGGGAGTCTCTGGCCAGCTGGGGAGTTGAGCTGAGAAAAGGAAACAGGGGGTATCCGGCCAGCCTGGGAGCCGGGCTTATCAAGGGAGAGTGTCCTTGTCTGGGGAGAGCTGCTGTGAAATGAAGGGGGAGCTAGGCGGGTGTAGGAACAGCAAGGATTAGGGGGAGGAAAAATTTTCAGTCTCTATATTATAGAGACCCTATAGGACAGAGTAGAAGTGCCCCATAGAGTTTCCAAAGAGCACCTGGTAGATCTGAACTGCCAACCTCTTGGTTAGCAGCCACAGCACTTTGCCACAATGCCACTAGGGATTCCTTAATTTTAATATATATTGTATATATATTAGAATATGTAATAGTAATATATATAATTCTAGTATAGCACTCTGCAAAAATTTATAACATACATTTCATAACAAAAGAGTTTTTATAAAAAGAAGCTTCAAAGGAATGCTAAATCTTTTCAGGGTTTAAGTGAGGGGAAAGGACTAGGCAGGAAATAGCCTGTGGACTTGTTAGTAAATAAGTTACACAACAAAGATAGTTTAGCCTCTGGTATATGCAGACAAGACAGGGGAAATAGAGCAACAGAGGAAATAATCAGAGATTCTAGAACTGTTGTGTTCTCCTGATTTGTTTTTTAAAGTAATAAGCTCATCAGAAGTTACCTTTTTTATCAGCAAAAGCGTGGGGAGCGTATACAATACCTTCCACCATAACCAAGAGGAGAAAAAATAAGCCAATCCAGAATATTCATGATCAGTTTCAGCAAGCATGCATTCCTGATTGGATAGCAGAGAAGAAACGCCGCGTTGCCTGTTTTCAACAATGTTCATGAGAGGTATATGAATTCTGAGCCTACCATGGGTGAGGAAGTAATTTGAGTCTAAATCTTGAACAAGTCTAATGGTAGTAACAGCACAGCTTTCTATGACATTCCCCATGTATTGAGTATCATGGAAAATAATTTGTATAACTTCCCAGGATTGTATTAATAAGTTTAATTAACACAATTCATCATTAACTCCCTAGTTAGTGAAAGAATCTAGCATATTTCTCCCCTGTTGTTATAGTGTTCCTGACTTTATAGGGGTTTGACCTAGTTTGCAATTGCTTAGTGTTGGAGAATCAGGCCATTTTTGCTAAAACATTGCCCTTCTAACTGTCATGAGACGCTAGCTGCCGTCTCCTGTGGCTTGTCAGTTATGGCCTGGGCCACAATATGAGGCTGACTGCCTTAGAGATGAGTGGACCCGCCTTCCTTGCTCGGAGACCTGCTGTTCACCCATGTATCAGCCGTTAGTAAAATAAAACACTTTTTAACATTTGCAGTCACACCATCTTGTTTCTTGTTTTCCTGAATTTTTTCACTGTGTCTCATGCATTATCCCTTCAATGCAGAAACAGTATTCTTGCAGTCTTCTGTGTCAATATTTTTTTATTCCACCAATCCACAGTGTTATCTTTTTTGGATCTTCCAGAATATTTTACTTCTGCTTAACTCAGCCACTCCTTGGAAACCCTATGGGGCACTTCTATTCCTCCCTGTAGGATAGTTACAAGTTGGAATTGGCTTGAGGGTGGTGGTTTCTCATTGTTGTTGTTATCAGGAGCTCTGATGACTCACAGTTAAGTAGTCAGAAGCTAACTGAAAAATTCAGCTGGGTGAATCCACCTAGCAACTCTGTAACCTGGAGATCTGCTCCTGTAAGTCATAGCCTAGAAAACCATAAGGGGCAGCTCTATTTGGCATATGGAGTTGCTACAAATCTAAACAACTTGACAGCACCTAACAATAATAGAAAAGGTACGTTATCAATGCAAATCCCATTTGTTGTAATTTAATGAAATACCAGCCAATGCTCATGTTTTATCACTGGCATTGGTGCATAGCTTCCCAAGGGGAGGACTTGAGAGGCAGCCATAGTGATATTAAGCAGTGAGGTATGTAGCACTTAGAACAATTAAGTCTGTATACTTAGTTATCAGATCTGGTGTATGTTTTCTATATATGTATATATGGTTATACACACACATGTATGTATATGTGGATTTATGATTCTAGTAACTTTATGTGGGCTATGTGAATTTCAATCAGAAATGTATTATCAGTACTTTTCATTTTTTTTATGATTTTGTAATGTACCAAGTACCTAATCTCATCACATCTTGATAAAAGTAGGTACATAAATGGATAGATTAAAAAAAAAGTACAGAAATTATAGTTAAGTTGTCATGTAGACTCTAAACTTGAAATTAAGTTGGCAGATTTTGGAAGTGGTTTCTCTACTGCTGCATAGAAAAAGATTTTTTTTTTTCTATTTCAAATCTCATTTTCCCATAGCAATTGACATTGATGATCATTACTTGTTTAAATATTTCTTTCACAGGCTTTTCTTCAATCACTCCATCCTGATTCTTTTATATTCCTGACCATTTCTGCTTCTTTTTCTCTTTCCTGTCTCTACTTAAAATATTGATGTTCCCCAGGATTCTCTATTCATGGCTCTCTTTCAGATAAACTTTTCCTTTTTAGTTGAAAATAAAAGAATATATGACCCAAAGTGCCTTGTTCAAAAAGAGAATTTATTGGCTTACATAACAGAGTAGTCTGAGGGCAACCTCTGCTTCACTTCAGCACTAAGGTATGTCCCAAGTGTGGGCTGTCTCCAGAATCAACACTGTTCTCCTCCTCTGCGTGCAGACTTCATTTTTATATAGTATAGGCTAGCAAAAAGGTAGGAGCAGAGCTGAACTGTGAGCTTCCAGATGCAAACCCAGGTGAAAGTCACTTGCCACTATCTGGGCAGCTCCAGTGTAAGTCTTCAGCTCATTGGTTTCTGTGATTTCAGCTCCTATTTGGAGGCCCTTGACAATGAGTGCGGCACACTGACTAACACAGGTCAGTGTTGAGCAGTGGAGATTTGGGGTAGGACAACTCTGTGTGCAGAAATGTCTAGGCATTGGGTGGTTCTTCACATCCTGTATCCTACTGGAATGAATACTAATAGCAGACTGTAAGGCTACCTCACTCCTTGATGGTTGTCTCCAGCAGAGCTGGTGGAAGTACCACTAAGAATCAACTAAATCAAGTACTATTGATTACTTCTCCAAAATATTTATAATTCCACATTTTTCCTCATTTATTATGTCGCTACCCTGAGATATCAAAGGAGTGTAAGTTCATTAGTACAAAAGTTATTTTCAAATGCCTTTTCCTGTCCCGGTGGTTCATGACTGCCAAATGCTTTTTCAAAAATCAAATATGATTATGTCAGTAGCATCCATTGATGCCCAATCTCCTGCAACGGGAGCCAATAAACTACAACTTCCATGCTAAATCCAGCCCACTACCTATTTCTTTTAAATAAGTTTCTATTAGAACACAGCCACTCTCATTATTTACACGTTGTCTATGGTAGCAGGAAGAAACCCTGGTGGTGTAGTGGATAAGAGCTATGGCCGCTAACCAAAAAGTTGGCAGTTCAAATCCACCAGGCATTTCTTGGAAACTCTGTAGGGCAATTTTTCTGTGTCCTGTAGCACAGCTATGAGTCAGAATGGACTCACGACAGTGGGTTTTGGTAGCAGGATGGTGACATTGTGTCATACATATTTTGGAGGTGTTATCAGGAGAGACCAGCCCCTGTAGAAGGACATCATGCTTGGTAAACTAGAGGGTCAGCAAAAAAGAGAAAGGCCCGTAACAAGATGGATTGACAGAGTGGCTGCAGCAGTCAGCTCAAGCATAGCAACAACTGTGGAGATTGCACAGGACCAGGCAGTGTTTCACTGTGTTGAGCACAGTCAGAATTTACTCAACAAGCACGTAGTGACAACAGATGCCTGATTTAAGACAGAGATTATACCTCATTAATGTTCATTATCCAAACCATCCAAAACAGGCCCCTTCATACAGTAGGTTCATAATAAATATTTAATGAATAAGTAACTGAATTATTTTTAATTCCACATGGGGATACCTAACAAACAGTGTCTCTTATAAAACCATACCTTACCATAGTCTAATTCTGTTTGTAATGTCACATTGCACACTAAGTGTTATACAGAGTCCCATGTGACTCAAAAAATTAATAAAAAAGGAATGTAGCTCTAACATCGAAAATGTAAGCCTCCGTTTAGTATAAAGAATGAAGTTTAGGTATGAGAAGGGCAAGCTATCTTAGACATTAAGGAGCCAATTTCAAAAGTTGTTATCCTTCTCTTAGGAAGCTCATGTTACTCTAGATAGATTGAGTGAAATAAAATTAGTAGTGCTAGAAAAGTTATCAGGAGCTCTGATGACTCACAGTTAAGTAGTCAGAAGCTAACTGAAAAATTTGGCTGGGTGAATCCACCTAGCAACTCTGTAAACCTGAAGATCTGCTCCTGTAAGTCATAGCCTAGAAAACTGTAAGGGGCAGCTCTATTTGGCATATGGAGTTGCTACAAATCTAAATAACTTGACAGCACCTAACAATAATAGAAAAGATACGTTATCAATGCAAATTCCATTTGTTGTAATTTAATAAAATACCAGCCAATGCTCATGTTTTATCATTATAATATTAGCAACAAGACTCAATAGTAGTAAAAATAATTCTTGAACTGCCCTTATAGTTTTTATGATTTCTGAATTGTACAAATGAACTCTCTGGCAGTCCATGTTTCTAGCCCCCAAGCTTCTTCCTACCACACCCTGGGCAAGTGTCATTTACTTTATGAGTTTTTGCTGACCAAGGCAAGGACCATTTTCCAAGGCTATCTCTACCTTCTAGGGTAGACTAAAGTCAACTTACTCTATTTCGGTAACAGGAAATTCTGTGCCCATGAAGAAGTCCTGGATGGTTGTTTACCAGGAAACACAACTTTCCCCTTCCTCTGCCCATTGTGTTGGCTCCATCAATTGGAATGGCTTTATGCCTTGCTTTCTGTTTCATGTTCGTTCAGTGTAGTTTCATTTGAAGACTAGAGACTTGTCCCAAATTCCATCAGGTTTATTTGTGGTCCATTTCATGCTGTTTGCTCAGAAATTTCCTCTGCATCCAGTCTTGATTTGATTCACTGACTCATAGAGTTACTCACAGAATATGGCTCCTAGCTTTTGGACTTCACTATTAAAATTCTCTAAACTTTCATTTTGTCCCCTTATTGGGACTTCATGCCTTAGGCATTACATAAACCATGACTGCGCTTGTCAGAAAAATCGCCACCATTTCATACACACGTGAGAAGCCAATGTTGTAGCCAATGTCAGTGTTGTAGCCAGACCAAAATGGATTTGAAATGTCTCGAGCTGGATCACAATATCTTGTTTCACAATCAGGTCTTAGGGTCTTAAGTATTTATGATACCTTAAAGCCTAATCCTCCGATTTGTAAAAAAAGAAGATACTGCCTGCCATTGGAGGGAAAAACAAAATATGGGTAATATCCATGTCTTGTTTACAAAATATCTCTATCCTAGTGTAGAAGAAAGTCAAAGTAAGATTATATATATATTTTTTTTAATTAATTAATTTATTTAATATGACTAAGTGAAAATGTACAGTCCTGTATAAATTTACATGCCCACCTATATGCAGCTTCCACTGCTCTCCCTGTCCGGTGACAGCACACTATTCCTCTCTGCTCCGTACATGTCCTCCCAACAGTCTCCTTTCCCCTCCTCTCCACCCACTCTCCTTCCTCCAGCCAGAGGTCAGCAGGATGACATCCTATAGATGTATAATACCATAAAGTGCATCCAATATATGGTCGCTCTGTGTCACCAAGTCCGATCCATTCGTGTCCGACGAGTGAACCTTCGTTATGATTTATGGGCAAGTGCAGCATCAGGGCCAGGGGCCATGCTCCCATGGGAATCTCGAAACCGCTGGACCATCAATTAGGGTCTTTTAGTGGGGATCTCAGGGTGCACCCCTTTTTATTCTTGTATTGTCAGTGAGACTCAACTTAGTGAGCTCCATCACGGCTATCACTGGTGGTGGCTGGGCACCATCTGATTCTTCTGGTCCCAAGTCGATGTAGGCACCCACTCATGTGGGTCTCTGTATCTTCTGGGTTGTCTTTCCCCCATGTCATTTTGGTCCTCGGTGAGCATCCGTTCCTGCTGAGCTGGGACCATTTGCTGTGCCCTCGGATGGCAGCTTTTAAGACCCCAGACACCACTCACCGATGTGGGGTGCAGAGAGCCCTCTTAGCAAAACGCTAGTTGTGCCAATTGGGCCCCCTGCCCCAGCTACTCTATCTTTGCAATATTGGGTTCAGATGGAAGGAGTACTCAAGTTATGCTGAAGTCCACTTTGTTCTTGTTTCTAATGTGTGCTGTCATCGATTTCACCCAACCAGATTTCTAGCAAGTTATATTTTTTACAAAGTGGCTATAATTGAATGTTAAATGAAACTAGATAAGAAACGCAGCATATCCACTACACACCCACTGCCACTGAGTCGGGTCCAATGCATAGCAAGCCTATAGGTCAGAGTAGAACTGCCCCACAGAATTTCCAAGGAGTGCCTGACTGATTTGAACTGCCAACCTTCTGTTTAGCAGATATAGCGCTTATGTAATCTACTTACATAACGTATTATGCCACCAGGGTTTCTGAAACACAGCATAAGTTTATAAAAATAAATCATTATTTTTACTAATTAGATTTCAGGAATATTTATTACAGATGTTTCCATCTCTCTGAAACTTCTTCAGTTCCACAGAAAACAAAGAAAGAGAAAACGCCTGCTATGTGTATTACGAGCTTATGGAATGATATATATCAAGGATTCAAATTTGTTAGATTTTCCAAACATCACTCTGTTACCTGGTGCTATAAATGCTCTTCCACCTGTTCTGAAGAGCCAGTGCTATCCTGATAACTAAGCATTCATTTTTACTCTCCAGGGAAATAGATATTTGCCCCAAATTTAATATATATAATTACAGTGGTGGAACCATGCTGATATATAAAAACCAGTTAAACAAAATGTCTCAAGTGGACTGGCTTCAATTTTCCCTAGGTATTTCTTTTAGGGAGCACATGGCTTCATTTCAAATGAAATCTCTAATTGATTCTAACGTTGTATGGGGGGGAGTGTTACAGCCAGGGAGATTTTAATCTTCTCTGTGGTCCCTTGGGATACATATCTTTTAAGAAAATTACTACTATAATGGTACTCAGCACTCCCATGAATATTTTGGATTTCAAATAACTATATTTTGTTTTTGAATATTAGTGCATTTTTACATGCTGGAACACACCAAGGTTTTATTTCTCACTGGTGTCTCAGGAAAAGACAACTTTCAGTGCAGTCAGTGAAACAGAGGTGAAATACGGTGACCACGCTACCTAATTTTAATCTGAATTTCTAGACTAATAGCTATGGTTTTTTTTGTTGTTGTTGTTTTGTTTTCCATCGTGGTAAAAAACAGAATGTGAAACCATATGCTTCAAGGAGTCTTAACTAAGTGACCATCTGTACCCCTCAACGTAAACACACTCAGAAATTGCTGTCTGGATGCTATTGCAACAAGATAATTTTGTAAGATAGACAAAGAAAATACATGCAAGCATCTTGTGACCATAATCTCAGTATCCTGTGAAACTGTAATCACTAATTATACAATTATTAATCAGTACCCAATCAGAGTGTGATTATTGCAATGTTCATTCATTTTCTTGTATTTGCTCACCTGATGGTTTGGTTCTTTTTTTTACCCTATAAGCATATTTGTATCACATAACTGCTTGCAATTGTTCTAAATCCTTGAAAAACTTGCCTTGAAAGTTGAAACAACCTTCAAGTTTTTCTTTATGCAACCAGTCATTCTGTTTCACATAGAAACTATGGGAGTGCTTGGGGTTGGCGTTGTTGACTAAATCAACAAAACAAACAAAACACCAAACCCATTGTAGCTGAGTTGATCCCAACACTTGGGACTCTACGGAACAGGGTAGAACTGCCTCCTAAGGTTTTCAAGAAGCAGCTGGTAGATTCAAGTAGCTAAGTCCTTAACCATTGTCTTTAGCAGGGCTCCTGTTGAGTATAATGTTCATTAAACAACCTCTACTGAACAAAACGTTGGTCTCATCTCTTGGACAGTTTTAAGAATTCGCTTCTCACATTGCTTCACCAGTGACCTGTAAAAAAAAAAAAAAAAAAAAAAATCTACAAGGACATATCTATCTCTGCTACCAAGTTTCTTTTTTCTTTTTATTTTTTTGCTATTCCAAAGGAAATAGAAGATTCTTGAGAAGAATCAAATCTTTGAATATGGAATTAAAACTAGAATCTTGTAGAAACATATAGCGTACAGCTTGCTAATGTGGCACAGTAGTTAAGAGCTATGGCTGCTAACCAAAAGGTCAGCTGTTTGAATCTACTAGCCACTTCTTGGAAACTCTAACAGCCAGTTCAACTTTGTCCTGCAGGGTTGCTCTGAGTCAGACTTGACTCCACCGTAATGAGAGTTGTTTTTTTTTTTTTCCCCAAGAAACATGTGTAGCTGACTGAAGCAAGTAGTTTGAACCCACCCAAGAACTCTGCAGAGGAAAGGTCTGGAAAACTGCTTCTGTAATGATTACAGCCAGGACAGACCCATGGAACAGTTCTGTTCTCTAATAGATGAGGTCTCCACGACTTGGAGCAATGCATTTAATTTCTTGTGTACGGACATTTAAATTCCTAATATTTGCCTTATCCAGTTTCTCAGTAAGTTTATTACACCATGTACTTGACAGTTCTGGACCCTAGCTTAAGAGTGAGAGAATGTGCAGTAATCCCACCCCCCATGTGGTTTGTGGAATTTAAATACTCAGAGGTTAAAGGTAATTTTAAAATGGGATATTATTTTTGCTTGAAGTTTTCACTGACAATTTTGAAGCATTTAAAATGTATCATCAAAATAAAATCACATGCACCTGACTAGGTAATACTTTGGATATTACTAAAATGGAGACCATAATGATAACTCATCATCATGAGAGGAGACGTATTATTAGTGATGGTAACATTTGGTGAAAAAATGCTAAATAAATCACTTTTGATAAAATGTGGCTTTAAATTCATACCATAATTGGGTAGTTATTTCAGTTATAAATATACTTTTTTAAAGTATTCAACTGCAAACTAGCAATTTGTTTTAAAACACTTTTTTACTCAATATAAATATGGACATATGATCTCAATAATCAAATGAATTCAAATGAGAATGATTGAGTTCCAAAAATATATTTTGCAAAGTGGAGATTAAGAAGCAAATTTAAATAGTTGATGTTATCTGAAAAGTACTGAGGGTAAGAGTTCCGTTTCCAGTTATGTAGCATTATTGACGTGAGGCAGACAGTTTAATTCTTGCTATGACTAATGAGCATATTTTATTACAAAAATACATTTTTGCATTCTTTGGGAGCAGAAGAAATCAACACTGAATATTGGTCACTGTCGGAATAAGCAATTTCTATTCTGAGACTTTCATGCAATGGCTATCTACTGAAAGAACAAAAAGATTTGTGAGAATTATTTGACACATAAAATAGAGTCTACATGAAGCATAAAAATTGGAAAGAAAATAAGGACAGATGATTAAACAAGTCAGTTGTAAATTTTGCTTTACTTTTGCATATGTGTTTGCAAGCAAATCACTTAATTTTTCTAACCTGTTGAGAGGTTAGAGAGTATGGATAAGAAAACAAATAAACAAAAACAGAAAACAAAACAGAAGAACAGTTTGCAGGTTTGGGGCAACATGCCTGCATTAAAGAGTGTGAGGTAAACTCAGTGACAGGTTGTGATTTGAGCAAAGACCCCAAAGACCTTCATAACATAAAGGCTAAATGTTGACAGTATTGTAAACAAAGACTAGACTGGAAATAACTGATAAGGGTAAAAATTCAGGCAGGATAGGAATGGATGAGGAGAGGACACAAAGGGGAAAATGTTAAGGAGATGAAATATGTAGAGAGTAACCACCGTATGATATGGGAAAACCTGTGAAAACCAAATATGATGGTAGGGCAGATCACACCTGTGTGATCTAATTTGAGAAATAAGCCTTTATAATCTTATGTCAAAAAATAATTTGTCCCCTGAAACAAAAAGGCTGTTGTCCTTAAGCTGACTCCTGTGTGCTCACGGTGACTGCATATGTTTCAGAGACCTATACTTCATCACGATGCAATGGCTGTGATCTTTTGAAGTAGAGCAGACCTTCTCCTCACACACCTTTGGGTGGGCTTGAATTGTCAACCTTTTAGTTAGTAACTGAGTGCTTAACTGTTTGTACCAGAGAGGAATTCCATTTGGTCTTTAAGCATCACAAGATTTGTTAAGTCCACCATTTAACATTAGCTACTTCGGTTTCTGAGGGTTCAGGTTCTTGAGATGTCACTTATCAATATGTAAGTAAATCAGGGAAAGCAAGCTCTTTCTGGAGTGAGATCCAAAAGGAAACATGGAGAAACGTAATAGAATTTTGTTAAGTGTTCTGAATTTGATCCCTAGGCTATTTAACTCATCTGTGCTACCTTATTGTTACTGTTGAGCGGTGCTGTGGAGTTGAATCTGACACACAGCCACCCTAAGAGACAAACTAGAACTACACATAGGGTATTCTTGGTTGTGTTCTGCACCAAAGCAGATTGCCAGATTATTATCCTACAGATCAACTGGGTGGGTTCAATCCAAAGCCATGTTCACCTGCCTGTGTCTAGTGGTTCCCATAAGACTAGTAACTCTTCAGGAATGCTTCTTTTCTCCTTTAACTTTAGAAAAGTTGCTCACATTCTATGTGTCTTAGTCATCTAGTGCTGCTGTAACAGAGAAATCGTTAAGTGGGTGGCTTTAACAAGAAAAGTGTGTTCTTCCACAGTCCAGTAGACTACAAGTTCAAATTCAGGGTGTACACTCCAGGGGAAGTCTTTCCATCTTTGTTGGCTCTGAAGGGAGTTCCTTGTGTTGTATCAGTCTTTGGTCAGGGAGCAACTTGGCATGGGGAGATCAGATCTGAAGGATGTGCTTTAGTCCTGGTGCTCCTTTCTTGATGGTATGAGGTTCCCAACTCCCTATCTGCTTCCCTTTCCTTTTATCTCTTACAGGATAACAGGCATTGTGAGGCACACTCCAGGAAAACTCTCTTTACATTCAAGAAGGGAGGTGATCTTAGGAAGGGTTGTACAGTCTCACACTAATCCTCTTCAACAGAAATCTGGTCTATTAACCACAGGCAGAGATGAGAATTCACAGCATCAGAAAAACACAGAATGGAGGGAAATCATACAATACTGGGAATCACTGGCCCAGCCAAATAACTATACACATTTTGGGGGAGGGGGACACAATTCGATCCATGACACCATGTATCAAAATTTGGATGATGTTCTCCACTTCATGCTTCTGTGTTCACGTTCACACATAAACAGAAGTAAGGTGCCAGCAACTCCCCAGCCTTTTCTTCTCCACCATCCTCCTCTCCCATTGCTGAGCCCTGATCAGTGGTTGTTCCTGGTAAATAAAAACATGAAGAGACTGGTGCTGTGCTGGTGCAGAGGCGCACACAACAACACACTCTGATTATGCCAGCTCAGAATGTGTTGTTTTAACCTTCTCATTTCTACTGAACTTCTATTACCATTTCTAAAAAATTTCAAGTAACCCACCAAAATGTGAGACAGTTAATTGGCTACGCCTAGAGTTTGTTCAGAAGCAGATCCAGGTTTACATGTTCTGAACAATATGTTTCAAAAATGCGTACAACATTACAGAAACTAAATTAGGTGCAAGGCCATGGAAGGGGCCAAAAAAAACTAGCAGGTCCTGAAACTCAATCTTCATTAGCTTCACAGTAAATCTGCTTCTGCAGCCAACATAATTGCTCCTCATTTATCAGCAAGCAAGCAAAGAAGAAAGGATGCAATCAGCAATTGGTTGGACTTGAAATTGCCAGGAGATCTAGGACTGGCCATTGCCACTGGTACACTGAATTCCTTGATGAATGCTGAGGCTGGGATGTTAGGGATAAAATGCTATCTAAAGAACAGAAGAGAAGAGGCTCAGGAAGCAATACATCACAGTTCTTTACTTTGTGCTATGACACTTCTCAATGTCTCTATGCATCTGTAGTATCTTTTGTTTTAAAGGTGCACCCTTACAGACATGAAGCACAGCTCAGATTCTCATTTTAGTCATTTGAAAATGGAGATAGGAAACTTATCGTGTCAACTTGTATTATTATGCTGAACATTTCAAATAGATCCTTACATGTCACTGTATTGTTAATGTGATTTTCTAATATCAACTATGAAAGCTAGGTATTCAGTATATGGCAAAGAATAAGATGATGCTCCCTGTCCTCATGTAACTAACAATCTGTTCAGGTATAACACTTAATATACACATGCACACAAACATGCACTCATATATGTGTATACATGTATATACAATGAAAACTGAAAGTTGGAAACTATATAGGGCAGAAACACATCAGAATGAAAAACTCAAATATTTTCTACTAAATGAGAAATAGAAAAATGATAAGATATGCCTTGTGGAAGGCAAAAATCTTGTAAGACATGCAAAAACAAGGCAGTCCCGTAGAATTTAAGTTTTCACAATTTTTATTGTATATGCATGCACATATATATTTGTATATATGTATCCATTGCCATTGAGTTAATTCCCATTTGTAGAATAAAACTGCCCCACAGAGTTTCCAAGGCTGTAATCTCTATGGTAGCAGGCCGGCACATCTGTCTCGTGTGGAACAGCTGGTAGATTTGAAGCACTGACATTTCTGTGGCTTAAACTTGGTGCCACCAGGGCTCCTTAAATGAATCTATAGTATACATTAATAAAAGAAGAAATTAATTCTTCTCATATGCAGGTTTTGCTCTGTTGATTCAATAAAACAGTGTATATACAAACTTTCTTATAAGTGGGAAAGAATACCAGTTGGCATTCGGAAGGCATAGAAAAAATACCAGTTGATGTCTGAAAGGCAGAGCAGTACAATTAAAAGAATGAATTAGTGGGGCAGAGTCAGAATGGTGGACTAAACACATGTCTCTGTAAATGCCTCTGGAAACCAAGACCTGAACTGATAATTAAACAGAACCTTCTAGACACCTAGTGAGCCCTAGGACCTGGCATATGGCTGTTAATTTGGACTTCATATTACTGAACAAATAACCTCTTCTCTTTCACTTACCCCACTCTCGGCAAGTGCTGGCTTGCATGGACTGAAGACGGCCTAGAGGAACATCTGTGGTCCATCCTCACAGCATCTCTTCCAGCCTCTATTGACTGACATGACTCTCAAAAAGCAAACAAAAGTCTGGAGAAAAGTGTAACAAAGAAATCGCCCATGGCTTCAGAAGGCCCCCAAAAGAAAGCACTGTGGAACTTCCCATACGAAAAAGCTTTTCTGAAACTATCGGAAGGTGAATACAACGGGATTCTATATAGAGGCCTCCTAGACCTTATGCAAAATTCAGCAGACCAAAATGAGAATTAAGCAAGCTGTTTGATCTCACGCAACACTAATACTCTGAAATCCAATACATCAAGAACAAAATCAAACACATAGAAACTTCAATTCAAAATAGAATGGAACAAATGGAAAAGAGACTATCTGACATGAAATACAGAGCTACTGACTCCAGCGTCTATCAAGAAAAATCAGAAAAAAAAGAATTAAGAAAAATGAAGAAACATATGGGACTCTATTAAGAGGAACAAGCTACCATTAATTGGAGTTCCTGAACAGGGTGAGACACTTGAGAACACAGAGAGTATTGTTGCTGAGCTAGTTACAGAAAACTTCCCAGAAATTAGGAAAGAAGTGAATATAGATATCCAAGATACATATCGAATGCCACTCAATATAGATCTCAAAAGAAAGACTCCAATACATATTATAATCAAGCTTAACAACATGAAACATAAGCAAAAGCTCAATATAGATCTCAAAAGAAAGACCCCAAGACATATTATAATCAAGCTTAACAAAATGAAACACAACCAGAAACTCTTAAAGGCAGCAATACTCAAAGCAAAACTAACATTCAGAGGGAAACCCTGTAGGCTTTTGTCGGAATTCTCAGCAGAAATTGTGTTGGCACAGAGACAGTGGTATGACACATTCAGAGCCTTGAAGGATATGAACTTGCAACCAAAAGAAGAATTATATATCCTGAAAAACTATCTTTCAAATATGAAAATGAAATTAAGACATTCACAGATAAACAGAAATTCAGAGACTTTGTAAAAATCAAACCAAAGCTACAAGAAATATTGAAAGAATCTCTTGCATTAGAAGAATAAAATCACTAACTTTATATTTTAGAAACAAATACAGGACACATCATCCAGAATCCTACTCAGTTAGGGAAGGCTCCAAACTCAATCAAAGTTATAACAGGAAAAGAAATAATCCAGTGATCATATAATGAAAACTATGATGTCATCATACTAAAAAAGGGCTGTACTGAAGTCATTATGCTCCTTTCAGATGGAGAGGAAGTTGTCAATAATGGTAGTAATTGAAACTGGGTTTATACATTGTTTATTAAGGGAGAATCATAGGGGCACTCATAAAGCACAATAAAGATGCAACATATCAAATCAAGAAATGTAATAGAGGAGTCTCAGCAACCACAAAGCCAACTCTGAAAAACGTGAAAAATCAACTCACAAAGAAGAATGTCCCAAAATGGATTAATATGAACAACAGAGAAAACATGAACACAAAAATAAAGATATCACAATGGCAGCACTGAACACATACCTATCAATAATCACATTGAATGTGAATGGACATCTTACATCAAAAGACACGGTCGACCCATATGTTGCCTACAAGAAACTCACCTTAAACTTAAAGATAGGATCAAACTGAAAATTAAACGATGGAAGAATATATATCAAGCAAACAATGAAGAAAGAAGAGCAGGTGTGGCAATTCTAATCTCAGATAAAATCGATTTTAATGTAAAATCCACCATCATGGACAAGGATGGACACTATTGCTGAACGTTTCAATAGACAAACAGGGCTTAACAATATTAAATATTTATTCACCTAATATTAGAGCACCTAAATACATTGAAGAAACATTGAAAACACTCAATAATGAGACGGATCATTCCACAGTAATAGTGGGAGACTTCAACATTCCACTCTCAATATTGGACAGATTGTCTAGAAAAAAGATCCATAAAGACACAGAAGACCTTATAGCCACAATTAACCAACTAGACCTCATTGACACATATAGAACTTTCTGTCCATCAGCAGACAACTACACCTTCTTCTCCAGTGCACATGGAACATTCTGCAGAATAGACCATGTGTTAGGACATAAAGCAATTCTCCACAAAATCCATACCATTGAATTAATGCAAAGCATCTTCTCAGATCATAAAGCCATAAAAGTTGAAATCAATAGTGGAAGAACCATAAATAGAAAGTTGAACTTGGGGAAATTCAACATCTTGCTCAGAAACCCATGGCGGAAATCAAAAGAAATCTATGGATTCCAGTAAGAATGAAAACACTTTCTACCAGAATCTATGGGATATAGCCAAAGCAGTTCTCAGAGGTCAATTTATCTCCATAAATCCACACATCTGGAAGGAAGAATGAAACCAAATCAGAGAACTAACCCTACAGCTTGAGCAAGTAGATAGAGAACAACAGAGGAATACCTCAGGCACCAGAAGTAAACAGATCATTAAGATTAGAGCAGAACTAAGTGAATAGAGAATAGAAGAACAACTGAAGCAATTGAAAAGACTCAAAACTGGTTTTTGGAAAAGATCAGCAAAATTGACAAACCACTGGCTAAACTTACTAAAGAAAAACAGGAAAGGAACTAAATAACCCAAATAAGAAATGAGAGGGGAGTTGTTACAACAGATCGAACAGAAATCCAAAATATCATAACAGAACACTATGAAAGACTGTACTCTAATAAATTTGAAAACCTAGAGGAAATGGACAAATTCCTAGATTTCTATCACCTACCAAAATTATCACAAGGTGAAGCAGAGCAACTTAATAAACACATCAGAAAGGAAGAGACACAAATCAAAAAAACTATGAACGAATAAAAATCTGGGCCCAGATGGCTTCACTGCAGAATTCTACCAAGCTTTTAGAGAAGGGTTATCTCCAATACTACTTAGACTATTTCACTGTATAGAAAAGGATGGATACTCCCAAATTTATTCTATGAGGCCAGCATGATCCTGGTATCAAAACCAGGGAAAGACTCAAACAAAAAGGAGAACTATAGACCGGTATGACTCATGAATCTAGATGCAAAAATCTTCCACAAAATTCTTGCCAGTAGAGTACAACAACATATCCAAAAACTAATCCATCACAACCAAGCTGGATTCATACCAGGGATGCAAGGCTGGTTCAACATCAGAAACACAATGTGATCAACCACATAAATAACACAAAAGACAAGAATCACCTGATTTTGTCCAGTGATGCAGAAAAAAACATTTGATAAAGTCCAACACCCATTCATGCTAAAAACTCTCAGCGAAATAGGAATAGACGGAAAATTCCTCAATGTAATAAGGGCCATTTATACAAAGCCAACTGCCTGTGCCAGCCTGAATGGAGAGAGACTGAAACAGTTTCCCTTGAGAACAGGAACTAGACAAGGATGCCCACTCTCACCTCTCCTATTCAACATTGTACTAAAAGTTCTAGCCAGAGCAATTAGATAAGACCAGGAAATAAAGGGCATCTGCATCAGCAAAGAAGAAGTCAAAATCTCCCTATTTTAAGATGATGTGATTGTATATGCAGAGAATCCTAAAGAATCCGTAGATCAACTACTCAAACTGATAGAAGAGTTCAGCAAAGTCTCAGGATAAAAGATAAACATAAGTAAATCAGTAGGATTCTTTTATACCAACAATGAGATTATTAAGGAAGAAATCACCAAATCAATACTGTTCACTAAATCCCCTATGAAAGTAAAGTACCTAGGAGTAAATCTTACCCAAGAAATAACAGACCGTTATGAAGAGATCTACAAGCCCTTAGTTCAAGAAGCTAAGAGAGACTTACATAAATGGAGAAACCTACCCTGCTCATGAATAGGAAAATTTAAGATTGTGAAAATGTCTATTTTGCCCAAAGCAATCTACTTATATAATGCAATCGAAATACAAATTCCAGCGACAGTTTTTAATGAGATGGAGAAACAAATTACCAACTTTGTTTGGAAAGGGAAGAAGCCCCAGATAAGTCAAGCACTAATGAAGAAGAAGAAGGCCTCTTACTACCAGGCAAAACAGCCTGGGATGGTACAAAAAGAGATAGATAGATCAATGGAACAGAATTGAGTCCCCAGAGATGACACCATCTTTCTATGAACAGCTGATACTTGACAAAGGTCCTAAGACATTAAGCTGAGGTAAAAACAACCTTTCAATGAATGGTTCTGGCAAAATCGGATATCTATCTGCAATCAATTGAAACAAGACCTTTATCTTACACTGTCTACAAAAACCAACTCCAATGGGATAAAAGACCTAAATATCAAATCTGAAATGATAAGGCTCATCCAGGAAAAGGTAGTAACAACAATGGGAGTTTTACTACACAATGTAGACAGACTTCAAAATCTGTCAAACCAGAAACAACAGAAGAGAAAATGGGTAAATGGTTAACTATTAAGAGTCAAACACTTTCACTACTCCAAAGACTTTACTGATAGAATTAAAAGCCACCTACAGAATGGGAAAAAGTACTTGGCCACTATATGTTAGACTGACAGCTGATCTCTATAATCTATAAGGTACTACAAAACATCGATAAGAAAAAGATAAATCATCCAATTCAGCGATGGGCAAAGGAGATGGACAGATACTTCTCTAAAGAGGAGATCCAGGCAGCCAAAAAACACTTTTGGATATGCTCACAATCATTAGCTATTAAAGAAATTCAAATCAAAACTACAGTGAGATACCAAGTTTGGCCTTGATCCTAAAAATGTACAACAATAAATCATGGAGAGGCTGTGGAGAAACAGGAACTTCTACACTCTTGGTGGGAATGCAAAATGGTGAAACCTCTTTGGAAAGAAATCTGGTGCTTGCTTAAAAAGCTGGGTATCAATATATCATTTGACTCAGTAATTCTACCACTCAGAATATATCCTACAGAATCAAGGCCATTCACACCCACTGATACATGCACATGAATGTTCACCGCAGCACAGTCTACAATAGTAAAAGGATGGAGTTAACCCTGATGCTCAACAACAGAGGAATGGATAGGTAAACTATAGTATATATACTCAATGGAACACTATGCAATGATAAAGAACAATGATGATTTCAGGAAAAATCTCATAACCTGGTTTCAACTGGAGGACATTATTTTGTGTGAAAGCAGTCAGTGACAAAAGGGCAATTATTGTATAAGGTCCCTATGATAGAAACTTAAAAACAGACTCATGCATGGAAGAAAAGATTCTTTGATGGCTGCAAGGGTAAGGAGGGAGTGAGGTTGTGGAGGTGAGGGTTTAGTTTAGATAGTTGATAGAAATTTGATTGAGTAAAATCAGTGACAGCACACATTAGAAAGAAGGTCAATATTAATTGGACTTCAACATAATACGATTACTCCTATCTTTGGCTGCCATCTGAAACCAGGGTTGCAAGGACAGAGATGCTGGGGCGCGGGGCCAGGGACTATGCTCTCCGGGGTAAATGAGGCCAATTGGTACAACTAGCATTTTGCTAAGATAGTCCTCGGCACCCCACATTCGTGAGTGGCCTCTGGGGTCTTATAAACTGCCAAGCTGCAATCTGAGGGCACAGCAAATGGTCCCAACTCAGCAGGAATGGATGATCACCAAGGACCAAAATGACATGGGGGAAAGAGAACCAGAAAATAGAGAGACCCATGTGAGTGGGTGACTACATCGACTTGTGACCAGAAGAACTGGATTTTTTCAAGCCTCCAAAAGTGATAGCCGTAATGAAGCTCACAAAGTTGAGTTTCACTGGCAAAACGAGAATAAAAAGGGGTGCACCCTGAGATCTACATTAAAAGACCACAGTTGATGGTTCAGGGGCCTTGGAGTTCCCCTGGGAGCATGGCCCCTGGCCCTGATGCTGTCCCTGTCCATAAATCATAATAGAGGTCAACTCTTCGGATAGGAATGGTGACACAGAGTGACCGTATCGTGTGTGCACTTTATGCTTCCATGCATCTATAAAACGTTGTCCTGCTCACCTCTTACTGGAGGAAGGGGAGTGGTTGGAGACGTGGGGATAGGAGATTGTTGGGAAGATAGGACATTTATGGAGCAGAGAGGAAGAGCGTGCTGTCACAGTGCTGGGAAAGCAGCAGGAGCTGCATATACATTGGCATGTAAATTTATAAGGAAATGTACATTTCCATTCAATCATAAAAAAGAAAAAAAAAAGTCTGAATTAGTACAGATGTTTTTGGATACAGATGGTGGAAACCCAGCCAATGCTTTTGGCCATATGAAGTACAGCTAGCTCAGGAAAATCATTTCTGGTCACTGGGTAAAGAATCATTCAAGACCATGTAACATCAGTAGGATGACATACATAGAGCCCTAAAAGGTTATTCCACAGGATGAGTGAGACATGTTAGCCAGACAAGACAACATTCATTGAAAAGCGGATAGATATTGGGCTCTCCATTTTCATTTGAACCATGGCTTTTTCACTCAGTGTTAGATCTCAGGCACGTCTTTCTCAAACCAGAGATAAACATAAGTTTCTTTAAGAATTATTTGTGAGGGTTACTTTACATACTCTATGCGAAGCACGTTTCTTGGTCAGATTAGGTAACCAAAGATGTGCAAATGCTAACCACCAGCTCCTGTGAATATGTCAAAAGGTAAAGGGGAATTGCAGCTGCAAGGGCAGTGATGGTGCTAATCAGCTGATCTTAAAACAGAGAGGTTATCCTGGATTATTTGAGTAAAACTAAAATAATAGCAGGAAACTGGGGTAGAATACCATGGTTAAGAGCTGCAGCTGCTAAGTGAAAGGGCAGCAATTCAAATCTGCCAGATGCTCCTGAGAAATTCTATGAGACAGTTCTTCTCTGTCCTATATGGTCATATGAGTTGGAATTCACTCAGTGGCATTTTTTTTTAATGAAATCACAATGGTCCATAAGTGTGAAAGGAGGCAAAAAAAGTCAGTGAGTCAGTATTAATCATAGTGATGTGAGAAAGGCTTGGCCCTGACTTGGTTGGCTTTGAGTGTGGAGACAGGATGTTATGGGCCAAGGATACTCGATTACATTAGATTTGCTTCAGAACTGTAAGGTGGGAATCTTATTATATTAAATGGCTATGCAAAGGAATCTCTGTAAGGAAGCACCATATCTACCAGATGTGACAATGAAAGCAATTCTAGCAACAATTTGTTTACATGAAAGTTACTATAAAATACTTTACTGAATGAATTAAGATGGAGGATTAAGTTAGGATAATTGTTTTATACTGAATGCTTAAATGTTTAATAAAATATTCAAATGATCTAATTATCAGTTGTCTACTTTATGAATCAATGGGAATCTTTACAGTACTCTGGTTACCAGGTTATATGTTAACTTAGATAACATATAGTTTCAAGTTTTATAGTTATGAACTCATGCATAATTTTTATTTTACAATCTTTTGCAGATATGATCCATAAGGGCTTTGATTGACTGTCCTCAGTACTGATTCTCTATACCCTTTACCCACTCAAATTAAAACTAGGTTCTTGGGACTTCCTTCCCATCCATAATGGAATAATAAAGGCTGAATTAATTTCTCATCTTAAAAAATTAAAAATATTGAAAGGATATATGAACAGCACTTTTTAATATCGGACATCTAGTGGGAAATTCTGGTGGCATAGCGGTTAAGCGCTAAGTCGGCAAATGAAACAGTCAGCAGTTCAAATCCACCAAGTGCTCCTTGGGAACTCTAGGGAACAGTTAACTCTGGTCTGTAGGGTTGCTATGAGTCAGAATTAACTTGATGGCACTGGGTTTGGTGTTTTTGGTTTTAGTGGTGAAAGCTGAAATTCCAGAGGGAAGGGAAAGCAAATGAGGTTAGCTCTGTAATCATTCAGGACTTCTTCAAGAACAAATATTCTTTCTGGATTCTGAGGTAAGAGCAGGAGTCCAAGCCGCAGGCAATTGTCATTCAGACCTGAGAGACTGAAGAGGCTAAAGTTACCTAGAAGAGTTCTAGAAATGAGGAAGCTACTAAAATAAATTTAAAAATAAAAAAAATAAAATAAAACACAAAAAAAGGGAAAGAAGAAAATGCTTCAGCATCTGCCTAGGGAATCCTTCACATCTCTATTAAATGCTGACGGTCATATGCATAAAGATTCAAGTGGCTTGGTAAACAGTGACCTGGGATCACGTAATTGAAAAATTCCAAAATTCTTTCAGACCTGGGAATTGTTCAAGCATTTAGCAACTAGGGTAGAGAGCCTTCCCAGATCTCTCGGGGTCTCTGGTGTATAGCAACCTGAGGGATATTTTAATAAAACCTAAAAACAAGTTTTGAAAAGTTCTAACTGAAACAACACAGCTTAACAAGATACCTGAGAGAACAAAAAAAGCTTTTTAAAGACATTAAAATATATATATGTGTATACATGTTACATGGTCAGCAATATAAAATATATAAATCCCAACATCTTCTGAAAAACTCCTAGTTGAAAAACACAAGAAAATGTTACATATAATCAGGAGAAAAATTATTTGAAAGAAACAGAACCAGAAGTGGTATATTTAACAGAGGACAATAAAAATATATTAAAAATGTATGTTTGCATATTAAATACACATATATATATATACATATATATGGATGGGAAGAAGAACGCGAGAAAGGGATGTATGAAAAGGAACCAAATAAAATTTGTAGAGATGAAAATTATATCTGAAATGAGTGTTTCTTTCTGCTGTACTAGGGTCTCTGTGGGTCGGAACTAACTCGACGGCACCTAAAACTAACAACAATTCCTAAATCACATTCTTTATTTTTGGAAATTATTCCTCCAGATATACCCATACTCAATTCCTCACTTAATTTTATCTCTTTCAACTATCATGTCTTCTGTGATCCTTTTTTGTTTGTTTTCAATCTTAGAAATCTCTCATGTTACTTCCTACCAGCTTATACGGATACATTTTTTTTTCTTTGTAACAAGTATTATTCCATTATCATCACTAGAACATAGCTTTAGGAAGAAAAAGATTGGTGTATCTTATTTATCCTATACTAGACAGCAGTGGATTTTTTTTTTTTTTTTGGTTTTTATATAAAGACTCATGGTCGCCATGAGTCGGATCCGACTCCAGGGCACTTGGCTGGCTGGCATAGAAAGACTATTAATAAATATTGTTAAATGAACTAGTTCCAGCATTAAAGAAGAGACATACTTATCGGGCAGGCATAGAACATTGTGATTCATACAATAATCGGCTGTAAAGGAAAACGGAACTTTTTTCACATTAAATACCAATGAAAGGTGATTTCAATGAGATTTTTCACATTGGTTTCAGGAATATACTAAAATAAAGAATGTTATTAAAGGGTGAAGAAAATTTATGACAGAAATACTTAGAAATATGTGAATAAAATATTTACAAATTGGAATATGGAGGTAAAAACTTACCCAAATGTAGCCCAGAGAGCTACAAATACTGGAGACTTTTTTCCTTTTTGAAAGACACATGAAAAACAGAATCAATGTTCTGTCAAACTTCCTGATACATTTAAAATGAACCAGTAATCAGCTACATGTATTATTCTTACTATCTTTGATATCATCCCTAAAATCTTCAAATCTTTATGTATCATAGGCTTTCTAAGTACTATCCAGATGTGCATAATATATACAGATAAAACATGAGGTGAAAGAAATTGACCAATACGTGAGTGATACATATCTTTCCTTGATTCTTTTTGTTTCTTTTATTTGTCTATTTTTATTCCATCAAGAAAGCTCAGAGGGTGTGCTGGATAGACAAGTTCCTGAAAATAATAGAAAAGTATGTTAAAAAATGATAAAAATCATGATTCTTCAGTTTCAGAAGTGCAGCAACTAAATTTATAAAGCCAGAATAGTTAACAATAAATATATTCTAGCATGCTACAGTAAAAATAGAATTTCGAATAGTTACAAACATAGTTAAAAGAGCAAGCAATAAAAGACAGCTCAAAAAGAAAAATTGTTAGATTTACAGCTGATTTCTAATTAATAATAATGAAAGACATAAGACAGTGAGGTCATATTTTCAAAATATTATGACAACTAAATGTAAATGTTGATCTGGGATTCTATTGCTGTTAGGTGCTGTCTAGTCGGTTCTGACTCATGGTGACCCTATGAGCAACAGAATGAAACACTGCCTGGTCTTCTGCCATGTCCACAATCATTTTTATGCTTAAGTCCATTGTTGTGGCGACTGTGTCAGTCCATCTCATTGACGGTTTTCCTCTTTTTCGCTGACCCTCCACTCTGCCAAGCACAATGCCTTTCTTCAGGGATCTTTCCTGACAACATGTCCAAAGCATGTAAGATGCAGTCATTTTTGCTTCCAAGGAACACTCTGGCTGGACTTCTTCCAGAACAGATCTTTTGTTCTTTTGGCAGTCCATCATACATTCAACATTCTTCTCCAATGCCACAATTCAAAGGTATCAATTCTTCTTCTGTCTTCTTTGTTTTGGGTCCAGTTTTCGCATGCATATGATGCAATTAAAAATGCCATGTCTTGGGCCAGGCACATTTTAGTCTTCAAGGTGACATCTTTACTTTTGAATACTTTGAAGAGGTCCTTGCAGGAGATTTTCCCAATGCAATGTATCTTACAGGATTCTATAGCCAGCAAAATTATTTTTTAGATCGAGCTTGAAAGATACACATTTTCAGCCAAACATGGGTTAATGGCCTCTTCTTACAAGATGGATACTGTCACTTCTACATAAAAAATAATTCCCTCTTTAAAAATCCCATTATATGATACTTATTAGCTCAGCTATAATCAAATCATAATATAGGCAGCTTTCAAAATTTTATTTACAATAGTAGACATTGAATTTCATGATGCAACTTCCCATTCCATATCTTTTTGTTCTTTTCATTTACTTCTTGGGATCAGGATATGAAGAAAAAACTCCCTATATACCTCCCACATGTCACATGAAGCAGATATGATATCTTCTTTCTCCTGATAGCTTCCCCAAAACTACAGAAAACAATATCAGCTTAATCTCTAATTTGAAATTTATTCAACTACTTAGCCTGAGGGGATAAAACACATAACTAGGATCTGAACGGTTAACTGGTGAACCAGCTGCTAGTTTGTTAGAGCAAAATAACTCAGCGAGAAGCCATGATAGTTCAGGAAAATAACTTACAAACATATTTTTTCTTGACTTCCACAACCATGACACCTGTATTCAGTGGATATTTTATTTGTTGCTGTGAGTCAGAATCAAGTTGACAGGAGTAGGTTTGGTTTTGGGGTGTACTAACTAGATGGAAACCCTGGCTGCACAGTGGTTAAGTGTCACATCTGCTATCCAAAGGATCAGTGGTTCAAATCCATCAAGGGCTTGTTGAAATCTCTGTGGAGCGGTTCTACCCTGTCCTATAGGATCTCTATGATTCAGAATTGACTGGACAACAATGAGGGTTTTTTTTTTTTTATGGTATTCACTAGGTATTTAGTCAGCAAAAAGAAATATGTTAGGTGCTCACTGTGCAAATATGAAATATAAGAATACATTTCAATCAAAGGATGAGGAACCTGAAAGGCCTAAAATCAAAATAGACTCTAAATTAGTAGATTTTATCACAGCCACCTGGAGCATTATGCCACTAGCTCTATGGTTCTTTCATGCCATAATGTATAAAAAATATTCAGGTGTAGGACTCATCCTTTGGATCGTACCACAGTAAAGATATTTTCATAGTTTGTATCTGAGAGAAACTGCTATCAATAGACAGAGTAAAATGTCTAGCTGTAAATTCTCCAACTCATGCAAATCTCTAATGAAAAATAAATTCACACCATTTTTCCTAGTTAATGTTTCAAGCTAGAGGCACCTGTATTCATGGTTTAATTCAGTCATGGTTGGAAACCTCTTATGACATTTCTAAATACCCAGTATTGGAAAACAAGCTAATCAGTTATATTCAGGTTACAATAATCAATGCATAGTTTGTCATATGACTTGATGATTGGATTAAGTATCTGGAATCTAGGCAGAGTACAGTTTAATTTCAAAATTGAACCTGGGGGCAAGGATGACTATTTTCAAAACTTCACTCATAGGAAAAGTGGCACATATGGAAAATTCTTATGTTAGGTAATACTTTCAGGTAAATTAATATTAGATTTTTTGTGTGTATGTACATGAATGTATACTCTGAATATGAGCCTCAAACCCTCTTTTTTGTTTTCATCTTTTTTTTTTTCTTAAATTAAGAGTATAATTCAACGAAATGTGCTTTTTGAAAGAAGTGCATCGGCTGGCTGGACAGCCAAATTCTCTCGGATTACGAGTTGCTTATTTGCAGTACATTTGTCTGACAACACTAACAAAGTTGTTTGGCTTTCCTGACATATCACAAATAAATCACGACTCAGATAAATGAATTCTTCTTGCTAACCCTGGTCTCTTTCTTAAGATTTTCAGTTCTTTTCATATATTAAACTTTGCATGCATAGCATATAAGTATAAAAATATGCATGAAATGCATCAACCTACATGCTATGATTATACTTTTATTTGCTTCCTTCTTTTCATTTTATTTTAGTTTCCTGGGTGCTTGCCCTCTTCTGTGTCAGTTAGGTGTTTTTGCTTTCTCTCTACTTAAGTTGACCCTGCCACATTCCACCTGTGTAATATTAAAAAAAAAAAAATCACATTTATGTAATTATAACTCTTCCGAATATAGATGAATAATCTGCCAGGACAATCTGGGGGACCAAATTAAGATGTGCATTTTCATATAGCATTTGATTTATAAAACTTCAAACAACAAAACTAATATTTTCCATAATCTGTGATTCACCCATCTTTCCTTTAACCCCACTTGATTTACTTGCACTAATACTTACCATATTAAATAGAATCACTTTATTGTAATTGAAAGGCCAACTGTATCTCATTTACTAAGAGTTATAAATACAAGTGTACCCTTAGCTTTCTTAAGTTCTTGTCATATCTTCACCTCTTTTGTTTATGAGTCTTTTGTACTTTTTAAACTCCCTTCAAATTACATTTATCTTTACATTAGTGAGTGTGAAAGTGCTGAATCCTGTATCATAGATGGAGACAGAGACAGAAGGGAACAATTGAGAGTGAGTCATTACCCACTGTCACCGTTGTCAACAGTGTTTCATTCACAGAAACATTATGCGCTGTAGGCATTTTGTATTTACTGTTGTTTTTCTACTTGGATAAACAAACAAGGTTAAGTCACTTATCAAAACAGGGAATTCCACAGCAGTTCATTCTCTTTGGTGTGGTCACACAATGCATTTTTCTCCTCTTTACAGCATTACATTGGCTTGAAGAATCGACCCTCAGGATTGAAATGACAAATTGATTGATGATGATCAAGGTGGAGCAGAATAGCACTTGCTCTTTAATGGCTGTGTGATTGCCTCTTTACTAATATCAGTCAAATTTATTTGTGTCAGAAAAATCAGCAAATAAGATTTGAAGCAGAAGCGGTGAAAGGAGAGAAAGATGAAGAATGTGCCACATTTATTGCAGCACCTTTGGGACACCAGCTACCTCGGCCAGTGTATCCATGCTCAATCACCATGACATAGCGCACAGAGTGATGCTTGCTGCAGGTGCTAATTCTCATTCAGGTTCTGGAAGACCTGCCACTGAACAGCAATAAAACACACCAAGTCTGACACTGGCATGTAAGACTCAGAAGCGATGTGTAATAGGTGAGACTAGATTGTCAATCCAAAGAATCAGAGCAGAAGGTAAAGAGAAGAAGACAAGAAACAGAAAAGTCATTATTGGTATAATTGTGCTCAGGATCAAATTGACTCCTCTTATGAAATAAATCTGAGTTAGTATTCTATTTTGCATGAATTGAACTCCCTTCTGTAACTACATAGTGATTCAGCTGCTTAGTAAGCATCACTACATTATTTTCAGATGAAGTCATCTTCACAAAGGAGGTAGAATCACATTTGTCATGAATACTGAGAATGCATAAAAGTTTCTGAAACACAAGTTTCACTATCTTACTTTCATAGACTTTATTATTTTCCTAAAAAGAACATAAGCATTTTTGAATCAAATTAGAACTTCTACTTAAAAAATATAAATTTTAAATAAAAAATAAAGCCAAACCTGCTGCCATAAAACCAAAGCAACCCTATAGGTCAGAGTAGAACTGCCCTGTAAAGTATCTAAGGAGAGCCTGCTGGATTTGAACTGCCAGTCTCACCTTAGGAAATGTAGCACTTAACCGCTATACCACCAGGATTTCCTCATTTTTATTTTATTTATTTTAAATAGGTAACTGTAATGAAAGAACATATTTTTCACAACACTAATAATGAAATGTTTATTGAGTAATTCTATTACTGATTCCATATAACTTATTTAATAATTGGTTATTATTAAATATAAAACTTTAAGTGTGAAATATCAGTCATTTGCAAGCAAAATTTATCTTGCCAATATAATTTCATCCTTCAATTAACAAAATACTTAAATCACAACTATATGCTTGTTAACAAAATTAAAAATTCATCCTATATTTTAATTTCTAAAGCTCCCTATCCTTTTCTCTCTCTCTTTCTCTCTGCAAATACAGACACTCTCTCACACACACTCAGCCAATTTTGATTACATAGCTTTAGAAGAATGGAATAATATTATTTTGCAGGTTTTGTCAGTGAAATAGTCCATTATTGTTTTGATTTGCATTTTATTGACAATATTAAATTTCGGTTTTTGTTTTTGTTCCATGTTTTCAGTGGCCATTTCTGGTGTGTCCATCCTTTTTTTTCTTACCGTTAGAAGAGTTCATATCTTTTTAATGGAGGTTGAATCACACAGTTGCAGTGAGGTTAAGACAATGGAGGACAGCCAATACATTTTTAATGTGGAAGGGCCTTTTCAGTTTACAAAGGTAAAGCTAAAACTATTAATTCTGTAATGCCTCATATCACTGAAACACCCATGGCTGAGCTCAAACCATACAGTAAGGAGTCTGCATCCTCTGCTTTACTTCTTAAGTAGAATAATTCCAGTGATGGCATAAGTGGTTACCTGCATAGATCAATATTCATTTAATCTCTTACCAACTTTATGGCAGCTATGCCTTTGGCAATTTTTCCCAACTTGGTTCCAGAGCTCTGGGGGCACAGAGCTCAGCTGGTAATCAAAAGGTCAGCAATTTGAATTCACCTGTCACTCCACGGATAACCTATGGAGCAGTTCTACTCCAACTTCCAAGGTTGCTGTGTACTGGAGTCAACTTGAGACAATAGATTTTGACTCACTTTCAAGCTGGGTAGAAAGACTGAGGTTTTGTCCCTAATCTATCTCTACCCCCCCTCCCACAGTCACAACATATATTTCCAAAACCCAATTAACTAGACCTAAGACTATTGATTTAAGTGGCTTAGGTCAGATACCAAGGGTTAAAGTAGTTGCCGCAGACTAAAATGAGGAGGAATGGATCCCCAATGGGAAACAGCATGTTGTCTCCTATAACTTCAGTTTCATCAAAATAATATATTTTTTAACTGTATTCTAAACATCACACTTAAAAGTAAACATTCACTGTGTGCATGAAAACCAAAAACCCGCTGCCATCAAGTCTGTTCCAACTCACAGCAACCTTATAGGACAGAGTAGAACTGCTCCATAGAGTTTACAAGGAGCACCTCGTGGGTTGAACTGCCAACCTATTGGTTAGTGGATGGACCACTTAACCACTACACCGCCAGGGTTTCCACAGGGAGGGAATAATTCCAAAAAGGAGTGTAAGAATTGTTCCACAGCTTGAAGAATGTAATCAATGTCACTGAGTTGTTCACACAGAAATTGTTGAATTTGTGTATGCTCTGTTGTGCATATTTGCAATAACAAAAATGAAATAAAAATATTAAGCTTCAATGAAGAATTTACATATAAATGCTTTAAAAATATCAGCAGAATATATGTTTTTTTTTACTATTAATATTTCACAAATACTATTTTCAGAAGGGAAGAATTAGTATTGTTAGGCAAATGTAGTCTGGTAATTGATAAATGATACTGGCAGTTAATCTATGTATTAATAATTAGTATAAGTATTGCTTGTCTTAAATAGGAAAAAATGTAAAACTGGATCTCCAGAAAACATAACAAGTTAGGCAGGGTAGTAGTTTAACAGTTGTTTTCTTAGGTCTTTGTTTACTTGTTTTTATATGGCATCAACTCAGTTCTGGTTTATAGCGATCTTACAGGGCAGAGTAGAACTGCCTCATAAGGTTTCCTAGGGTGATGTTAAATACCTTTGGACTTGATGAGAAAAATATTTGTAATAGGTTACCTCTAGAAAGAAATGCGGAGTTGAAAATCAAGCTTTTATATTGTTTTTAATTCATTCATTTATTTACATATAGGTGTGATTGTGAGGATGGTGCAGGAGTCAGCAATATATTCTTCTGTAAGACGTAGTTCTAAAATAAGGAAAATAAAGTAAAAAAAGTAGTACTGTGAATGATATATTTTCAGAAGTTCTATTTTTCCTTATTTCAAGTTTGTGTTGTTTTCTACGAGAGCTAGCCTGGTAGGCTATAATTAAGGGATGGAGCAGACGCAATGCAGTGTGGTAACAGACATATACACCTAACAGGTAGGCAGACATATACACCTAACAGGCTGCTCTGTCTTCCCCTGAAACTTGCTCACAGCAGGCTCTTCATTAACAGAGAGATTTTCGAGAAGGCTGCTTTTTTCAGCTGGTATCATCTTTTCCATTGCTGTTCAATTAATACGAATTCCACCACTGGAAGTACAAACCTGTACAGAAATTTTATGAAGATGACTTACAAAACCACTTTCAAAGGGTGAGAAATCAGGACTTACCCGAGACATTAATGTGAGCTAGGAAAAAAAAAAGATGCTACTCATACTTATGTAGAATTTTGCCCCCAGATACATAGAAATCTGCTCTCAGTTTTTAAATGTTTCAACATCTCATATGTGAAATTCATAATAATCCTTGGAAATCTATATGGTTTAAAATAGGATGTATGTTTCTACAGGGAAGTGGAAAATATTGAAATTATGTTAGGGGAAATAAATGTGACTCCACACATGTAACTCTTTGATTTTACATTCAATATTGTTTCCAAATTTTTAATTTTTTAATTTATTTATTTCTTTTTATAGGCATTGAGTATATTCATTCATTCTGATAGGCTCACTTGTTTTTGGTTGTATGGACAGGTGCATTCATCATTGCAACATCTGTGATTCAGGTAATCACACAGCAACAGCTGCATGTAAAAGATAATATGCAAGAAATAGCAGCACTTATTTTCCAAATGAAAAGCCTGGCAACCTACTTCTGAAAATCAGCCAATGAAAACCCTGTGGATCAGTGGTCTGTCCATTGTGCATGGGGTTGCAATGTGTCAGGGGTCAACAGGAGGGCAGCTAACAACATTTTCCAAATGAGTTGTTATAGGAAAATGCTTATTGAAAACAATTTGTGAAATAAATGGTATACATTGGACTACCACACCAAGACTGCTCCCCATAAATTCTTTCTTAAAAATTGTCTTATTAATTCAAAACCCAACCAGCTGCCATTGAGTTGATTCATTGTCATGCTATGGTGTGTTAAATTTGTGTTAAACCTAAACTGACATGCTAGGTAGGCATTTAGAGGAGATCTACCCAATTAGAAAATATTTTGTATATTCCTGCTGACAGTTTTATCATAACAGTATTAGAAACATCAGATATGACAGAAAAAGATATAAGACTTTTGATTCTATTCTTTTTGATTTGGAAAGTTTGCGTTTTTACACCATGTGTGCTATGGTAGTTTCAAATACTCGAACATGCCAGAAAATAAGCATACAAGTGATAGAACACTTGCAAGTTGCCAATATTTTCCTACTAATCTTCCTTGTTTGTAGGGGATTACAGGCCTTTGGAGCATTTATATTTTGTTAAACAATTAAAAAGTCAATATTATTCTGGAAAATATTCATTGATTAAGAACTGCAGATTTTTACCAACTTTTGCAGCCTAAAACCGATCAAACATGCAACCCAGATGCACTGATAATTACTGATGATTAGAATACCTAAGTTGGAAACAGAAGGAAAAGTAGTTGAAAAATACAGTCTTGGTGATAGAAAGAATGTTGGATATGACATGATTGAATTTTGCAAGACTAACAACTTCTTTATTGTAAATACCTTTTTCAACAACCCCTGGACTTTACCAGAAGGGATATATACAAATCAAACTGATGACATTTGTGGAAAGAGATGATTGAAAAACTCAGTATCTTCAGTCAGAATAAGACCAAGGGCTAACTGGGAACTGACCATTCTTTGCTTATATGCAAGTTCAAGGTGGAGAAAATTAAAACAATTCCACAAGTGCAAAAGTATGACTTTGAGTATATTCTACCTGAATTTAGAGGCTGTCTCAAGAATACAACTGACTTATTGAACACACGCAAGTTGTGGAACAAACACATGGACATGATAGAAGAAGAAGACAGGAAGTCATTAAAAACATAGGAAAGAAAGAAAAGATGAAACTGGATGTCAGGAGAGACCTTGAAAGTTGCTCTTGAATGTCAAGTAGGTGAAGAAAAGGAATGTATGGTGAAACAAAAGAATGAAAAGGAAGATTTCAAAGGTCAACTACAGAAGACAAAGCAAAGAGTTATCATGTGTGAAGACCTGGAGTTTGAAAACCAAATAAGAAGAACATGCTCTATATTTTTCAAACTGAAAGACCTGATCAGAAAAGTCAAGCCTTGAGTCACAATACTGAAGGGTTCTCTTAGAAAAATGTGACATGATGCAAGAAGCATCAAAACAAGAAGAAAGGAATACACAGAGTTGCTGTAACAATGACAACATATTGGTAGACAACTGTTTCAGGAGGTATCATACGATCAAGAACGAACAATACTGAAGGAAGAAGTCCAAACTGCACTCAAGGCATGGGTAAGTATCCAGGAATTGAGAGAACAGCAGCTGAAATGTTTTCACAGTAGATACAGTCCTGGCAGAACTCGTTCATCTATGCCAAGAAATCTGGAAGACAAGTACCTGGCCAAAGACTGGAAAAGATCCATATTTGTTCCCTTTCCAAAGACAGGTGATCCAACAGAATGCAGAAGTTATTGAATAATACCATTAATATCACACACAAGTCAAATTTTGTTGAAAATCACTCAAAAGTTACTACAATTTCACAGCAACAGAGAACTGGCAGAAATTCAAGCTAGATTCAGAAGAGGACAAGGAACGAGGAATGTCGTTGCTGATGTCAGACAGATCATGTCTGAAAGGAAAGAATACCATAAAAAATATTTATTGCTTTTTTATTGATTATGCAAATATATTGGACTTTGTGAATCATAACAAATTATGGTTAACAGAGCAAAAAATGGAAATTCCACAACACCTAATTGTGCTCCTGTGAAACCTGTACCTACCTAGACCAAGAGGCAGTCATTCGAAAGGAAAAAGGGGTACATTTTGTGTTTCAAGGTAAGAAAAGTGTGCATCAGGGCTATATCCTTTTGACATACCTGTTAAAAGTGTATACAGATAATCCCAGATGAAGAACACAGTATTAGGATTGGAGGAAGACTCAATAACAGCCTTCAATATGCAGATAACACAACCTTATTTGCTGATAATGAGGAGAACTTGAGCACTTACTGATGAAGAAAGACAGTAGTCTTCAGCATGGATTAGGCTTAACATGAAAAAAACAATAATCCTAGCAGTGAGACCAACAAACAGCATCATAATAAGCAGAGAAGGAAAATGAAGTTCTCAAGGATTTCATTTTACTTGGTTCTACAATCAACACCATGCAAGCAGCAGTCAAAAAATAGAAGAATATATTGTATTGGGCAAATCTGCCACTAAAGACATTTTTAAAATGTTTAAAATAAAATATTTCACTTTAAAAACGAACAAGTGTCTGACCTAAGCCTTGTATGCACTTGAAAGCTGAACAGTGTATAAGTAAGACTGAAGAATAGCTGATGCCTTTGAATTACAGTGTTGGTGAAGAATGTTTAATGTAACAGGGAATGCCAGAAGAACAAACAAATCTGTCTCGGCAGAATTACGGCTGGAAGGCTTCTTGGAAGCAAGGAAAGTGAGACTTTGTTTCACACACTTTGGGCATGTTATCAGCAGGGAGCAGTCCCTGGAGATGATAGACAGCATGCTTGGTAATGCAGAATGTCCTCAAAAAACAAACAAACAAACAAAAACCCCAAAACGGGAAGGCCTCCAATGAGACGAATTGACACAGGCTGCCAAAAGGTATTCGGTAGAGGACCAGGCTGTGTTTTGTTCTGTTGTCCATAGCATTACTATGAATTGGAACTGACTGGATGGCACCTAACAACGAGAACAAAATATTCCTATGGTCCATCATACTCTGAAATACTACTCAGTCCATCACTGTCTTTCTAGAAACATAATGAGTCTTTCCCTTCTGCATCCCTCACCAGGGAAAAGAAACCTCTCTATGGAAACATACAGAGAACTGGGAATCTTGGGCCCAGAGTGCTCTTGTCAGAAAAGATAACAAACTTCAAAATACCATTTGGGTTCAGGGAGTATGAACTTGTAACTCTTGGCGCAAGGATCGGATGTGAAAGTATCGGTATGAGTCAGGTGCTCCTCTTGGAAACTGTTCTCAGGAGAGTCTCAGAATGGATGAAAACATTTGCTTCTCAACACACAAGTCATATGAGTAGAATGCCTCAGTGCCTCTTTAACATAGCAGTATTTGATTTCTCATGAGAATATGAATGCAGCCAGAGAACTAGCTTTTAATTAAGAATATAAATAATAACTTCCCTCAAGAGGGCTGCAGAAATAATCACTAGTGTCAGAAAATGAACGTTTTATTTTTTATTATTACTTTTCTAAACTGTCCTTTACATCTTATTTCCTATTTTCTATGCCAAATTACTAACAAAACTTTCCACACTTTCTGGATTTGGTGTTGATCAAAATTAAAGAACCCCCCTTTCTCCCGCCGGGATCAGAAGCATCCAGTCAAGTTTGGAGACCGTTTTGTCTTCTTCTTTTATTGGTTCATCATTGAAGATGCATTCAAGACTTTTTTTCCTTTTAAATGTCCAATTGGATTTTTCCAGTCATTAGAAACAGCTGTTGATGCTGTCCTAATGATATATAACACATTAACTCATTGTCAAATCTACATTTTGATGTGAAAATATAACCAATCACCATCCAGCTAACTCTGACTCCGTGTGAGTCAGAGCACAACTGGGCTCCACCAGGTTTTCAACAGCTGATTTGTCAGAAGCAGATCTCCCGTCCTTTCTTCCAAGGCACCTTAGGGTGAGTTCAAACCTCCAGCCTTTCTGTTAGGAGCCAAGTATGTTACCCATTTGCTCCAGTCAGGGGATTCTACATCCTAGTGTAGCCAGATGCCAAATGGGTCAGACTTAGCACCAAGGAGACCATGGCTAGCCTGTGACAGATTCCTGTTAGGTGTCTGTAGAGGTAGCATGTTCCAATTGACTTAACGTTGCTGAGTGAGACTGTCTCAGTCACCACAAAGCTTTGTGACTCAAGTTATGATATAAAAAAAAGAAAACAAACCTATTGCTGTCAAATCAATTCTGACTCATAGAGACCCTACAGGAGGGGAGAACTGCCCCCATAAGGTTTCTAAGGTGCAGCTGGTGATTTTGAATGGCTGACCTTTCGATTAGCTGCTGAGTTCTTAAATGCTGCACCACTAAAGCTCTCCAAGTTATTATAAAATATAGGGATTCCATCACTGTAGTGTCATTTTCTGATGACGTTGTTGGAATGAACTGTGTCGTACTCCACAGCCCTCTTGGGGCTGCCAATTACGTCCTAAGGTGGAAAAACAAGTGACCAACAAACCAGCAATCTAAGAGGAATGCATGTCATGGAATTACTCCTGGAAACTCTATAGAGTATGTGAAACTTGAGTCAAAGGAGTAGAATATGACACAAGGAAAGCAAAGGAGGAAGCGGAGCTCAGTGTTGTCTGCTTTCAGAATAAGGGAGTGCAGCCCCTGCCCAGTGTTTCAGAAAACGAGTATGTGAAATAGGTAAACTGAAAGGAAAGTGAAATGCATTCCCTCTTTCAGGAAATAATTCTTTGAAGAGCTGCAAACATTTGCAACGGTAAGTAACAATGACATACGCTGAAAAAGAAAGCATTTTTAAAAATTGTGGAACCGAGAGATGAAGCCTAACCATGAAAGTGAATGTCTGAATGTGCATTTTTAAGTAAATATGAATATTTTCAATGTCAGTTAATAAAAAGGCTTCTGAAATCCAGGAGACGTTTAATACAGAATTGAATTATATCCACGTGCGACGGGCATATGCTAAGGGAGCCCTTTTAATAAGTCGCAGTCTTGTATTTCTACTTGTCTCCCGCACTTGGATAGACTCTGTCATGGCTTCTGGCTAACAGGATATGCCAAAAGGGATGTGAAAGCCACTCCCGTGATTGTGTTACGTTACACTTCTCCTTTACTTTCGGTCTTAGCAGACCACAGCAAGTGGCTCTCTCCCTAGCCTTAAAAAAGGAAGCAGCCGTGTTGGGAATGGCTTGTGGTAAGACCACACAGCACCGACCCCAGGTGGTGCCTCTTGGAGCTTAGAGAGGCTCCCTGCAAGTATGCAGTAAGCAGACTGGGCTTTCAGTCACACACCGTCAAGAAATGAATTCTGCCAGCAACTTGAGTGAGTTTGGAAGGGGATCTTCCCTCACATAAGTCTCAAGATGCAGATGCAGCTGGCTGACATCCTGGCAGCTGCCCGGGAGAGCCTGAGCAGAGGACCCAGTTAAGCTGTGACCAGTCTCTTGCCCCATGGGGACTATGAAATAGCACATGTGTATTGTTTTAAGCTTCTAAATCATGTGGTAACTTGCTACACAGAAGTAGAAAACTAACATACCAAAAATGAAGAATAAACTGCTATCCAAATATATCCCACACCCAAGGTGGTTCAGATCCACCCAATTACCAGCTTAAAAACAAATAAATTTACTTTTATGCCTGCCCATTTGATACGTTTCTGTTGATGTCATTGTTTTTCAAAGCACTACCTGTTAGCAGGTTAGAAAAACAGCGACTTGACTTCTCCCATTTCTAAATGTCTCTCTTCCCAACTAAGCTGCTTTTCTTTCTCTGTCTTCTTTCTCACTCTCCTCTCTCCTGTTTCCCTCTCTTTTTCTTTCTGTGCCTCTCTCTCATTGGCACCACTACAGTGGTGTCACCCTGTGCAGTAACTCCGGCTGTCACCTCTCTGCACACACCTCCTCCCGTACCAGACAATACAGAATCCTTAGGAATGTTTGTTGTCATTATGTTAATTGTGAAATGTAATTCAAGTACAGGACTCCTTCTTTTCCTTTAATTACTATTTCATTCCCAGAAAAGTTACTGATACAGATTCACAAGTACTAATTATCACAATATCATAGCTAAAACACCAGGATATTTGACAAAATCAGCAACAATAAAAACACTGATAAACCAAACAAAAAATAAACAAAAAACCAGTGCTGTCGAGTGAATTCCGACTCGCAGTGGAAGACACCGAAAGCAACAAAGAGTAACAGGGTCCACTTGCTATGTGTGCAGATGAAACCATGTGATTCAAAGTGTCCCTGAGACTGGGTAGTGACAACTCTGACAAGGGATATTAGAAGGTAGAAGGTGCAAAAAAGAAATTAGTATAGAGTTTTAGACTTGTAAGTGTATTGGTATACGAAGTTGCACTCATGAACAATGTTTTGGTTGCTATGACTGACTTCAGGGAGATTTTTGCCTGTACTTTAGAGGATTCTTTACAGCTGAAATTAGTTTCTCGTATAAAAATTTATACACACATTGTTATGTGACCCTAATAGCAATCCCTGTAATGCGACAACACACTCCCCCTTTCCATCCAGGTTCGCCGTGTCCCTTCCGCCAGCTCCTGTCCCCCTCTGCCCTCTAATCCCACCTTCAGACAGGAGCTGCTCATGCAGTCTCAGTGTATTTGCTTGAACTGAGAAGGACGTTCTTCGTGAGCACTGTCTTCTGTTTGATAGTGCAGGCTAATCTTTGTCTGAAGAGCTGGCTTCCAGGAATGGTTTTAATTCTGGATTAACAGAAAGTCCAGGGGCATGTCTTCTGGGGTTCATTTTGTCTCAGTCAGACTATTAAGTCTGGCTGTTTTATATGAATTTTTGTTCCGTGCTATACTTTTTACTTGTTACTTCACAGAATCTCTGTTGTGTTCCGTGTCAGGGCAGTCATTGGTGGTAGCTGGGCAGTGTCTAGTTCTTCTAGGCTGGTGGGATCTCTGGTTTGTATGGCTCTTTTGTCTCTTGGGATAATATTTTTCTTGAGTCTTTGGTGTTCTGAATTCTCCTTTGCTCCAGATAAGTTGGGAACAATTGATACATCTTAGATGGCCACTTGCAAGTTTTTAAGATGCTAGGTATCACTCCTCAAAGTCAGATGCAAAACATTTTCTTTTCTTTTTTTAAAACTCATTATTTATTTACTTTTGTGCAGAGCATTTTCTTAATAAACGTTGTTATATTAGTTGACCTAACTGTTCCCTGAAACCATGGTCCCTAGACCCCTGTTACTGATACAGTGTTCCTGGAAATGTTTGGTGGTGTTCAGGAAACTCCTTAGCTTCTGGTTTAGATCAGTTGTGCTGACTTCCACTTAGAGGGATATTTTTATAAAAAAATAAGAAATTTTTCCTGATACACTGTGCAGTATTTTATAGACACTCATTTGGGTGTCTCCTCCTCTGACAGTGTCGGGTATGTAATCTACACCCACCCAAAACCTCTCTAGTGATGCTTCTATTCTCACTTTCTCTCTCTCTCCCTCTTTCACTCTTTATCTTCCTCCTTCTTTCTTTTATTAACAAGCTCTCAAACTACATAGAACCTTCCAGGGAAGTAGCTGACTTTGCCATTTGTGGTTAAAAAAGTTTATATCCAATGGTTTGTCAGCTTTTCAAACTGGTAGAGTACATAGGGTAACAATTCCTTCAAACAAAAGTATAGTAGAAAAAGTGTTGAAAATATACATCGAAAGAGAGGGATTATTTTCTAGGAAATTTAGAAGCAAAATAGCTCTACACTGAGAGGGGTAATTTGAGACATAGTTAATGGTCGAGACAAAATATCCCTGGGGCAGGTGTTGAGCCAAACTTTTCCCTGAAGCAGTTTTATATATTTATTATTTTACAAGGAGAATAACATTCAGCCAAGTGTGTGTATGTTTCTGGACAGTGGGCTTTTTTTTTTCTTTTTTTTTTTTTACTGTTATTTGATTATTAATTTTACATTTAACTGGATAGAGATTTCTCTGGCAAATTTAGATTTATGAAAATGTAGAATGGGATAAAGTTATTCCTGTTGTTGGCCTCCAGGCAGAGCCAAACGGACAGCACTCCCGTGTACAGTTAAAGAATGGCAGACAGACTGCCTGTTAAGGATTGTGAGCAAGATGATAAGATTGAGATGATTAATATGAATCAGCCAAACTGGCTTTATAGACTTGAATCTAATGATTTATGACTGAGTGGTGAGTAAGAAAAAGTAGAGATAGTTTGCTTAAGACAGAACAAAAGGAAGAAAAACAGCCTCACAGTCTGCAAGAAAGCATGTGGGTAAATTGCTATTTGAAAAAGAGACGGTTGCCTATCGAGTCAATTCTGACCCATAGTGACGCTATAAGACAGAGTAGAACTGCCCAATAGGATTTCCACAGCTGTACAGCTTGAAACCCTGGTGGTGTAGTGATGAAGAGCTGCCTATGCTAACTACAAGGTCAGCAGTTCAAATCGTCAGACAGTCCTTGGAAATTCTGTGAGGCAGTAGTGCTCAGATCTATAGGGTCGCCATGAGTCGCAATTGACAAGGGTGAAACAACTTTGTGGAAGCAGATTGCCCTGTATTTCTCCGGTGGAGCAGCTGCTAGGTTCCAGTTGTTGACTTTTGGGTTAACAGCTGAGTACTTCACTGCTGGGCTAAGAGGGTTCCTTTAAAATATAAAACAGTAATATTTATGGGAGAACCTCCAGTGGTGTAGTGTCTAAGCCCTTCGCTGCTAACTGAAAGGTTGATGGTGCAAACCCTCCCCCTCTCCCCCGAGTGGCTTCACAAGAGAAAGATCTGGCCATCTGATCCCGTGAAGGCTAACCCAAACCCGCTGCTGTCAAGTCGTGCCAGACTCATAGTGAACGTAGAGGTCAGGGTAGAACTGCCTGTTAGAGATTCCAAGGAGTGCCTGGTGGATTTGAACTGCCGACGTTTTGGTTAGCAGACGTAGCACTGCCTTGGAAACCTTATGGAGCAGTTCTACTCTGTGATACAGGGTCACTAGGAGCAGGAATCAACTCACAGGCAAAACTAACAACAGCAACAATATTTATGAGGATGACAAGACAAGAGATGTTGATATTACACAGTGTTCAGACACACAGGTTTTTAATTGGTAAGGTATATTTTCATAAACAAAATATACAGGCACCTTAATCCAACCATATAGACAAAATGTAGGAAGACTACAATCCCTCTGCAGCAAATTCTATGGAGCTTCTTCTGAGGTATGAGGAATACATTTTCATGAGAAAACAGGATTGCTTAAAATTATTGACCAGTAATTGCCTTGAATATTGCCAAATGATATCTATGTGTGATATAGATGGAACCTGTCGTCTCATTTAGAACCAAATAAATTTAGTCAAAATACCATTCTGAATAGGGAACTCAGTCAGCCCTCTCTTTAAGTTAAAATAGTTTAGTGGATTTTCAGTTTGAGAATACACATATTTTTGCATCTTCCTTGACACTCAGAGTGTATTTTTAAAACATTTTTTGTATTCATTGAAGTATAATTTACATGTAATAATTTTTATGAATCTATTTTAAATGTACTGTCTAATGAGTTTGGATCAATGTGCATTTCTTGCAGTCACCACTTCCATGAAGATATAGTACATTTCTGTTCTATAGAATTTATTTCCTGCTAATATATATGTTTATCTATGATTTATTTTATTTATCTTGCTGTTATTGTTGAGAACATACACAGCAGAATGTGCACCAATTTGACAGTTTCCACATACACAGTTCAGTGACATTGACTGCATTCTTTAGGTTGTGTGAATATTCTCACTCACCTTTTCTGTACTATTCCTACTTATTAACAAAAGTTACCATCTGTATAGTTTTCTAAGGTTTACAGTTACTGTTGTCAGTTTCATCCCATATAACTAGATCTTCAAAGAGCACAATGTTTTATTCAAAGCAGACACTCTTTAAATAGTTAAGCTAAACTAATGTTTGGTTTTAAGAAGACTCCAACAGATAATTTTAGATTAAAGTTTGAAGATCATCTCAGGGAAATAGCCTCTGAGGTTCATCCAGACTTCATGGATCCAGAAAATCTGGATTCCACAAAACTTTGAAATTCTCCTCTGTACTTCTCCCTTTGATCTGGATTCCTCTGTAGACTCCTGGATCAAAATGTTCAGTAGTGGGAGCTGGGTGTCATCTGGTTTCTCTAGTCTACTGTGAAGTAACCAGTTGTTCAATGGAGGCAGTTAGCTGCACATTCCATATCCTCTTCTTATTCCTGACTCTCCTCTTAATAACAGGTTAGCTAACATAGTGACAAAACTAGAAACAGCAAAAGACAAAATAAATAAATGAGACCTAAGAAAAATTAAAAGATTTTTTCACCAAAAGATTTTACCATAAAAGTAAAAAGGCAAGTTAACACCTGGGAAAATATCTTGGAATGCAATCAATGTCACTGAATTGTATATGGAGAAACTATGTTCTTAGGAATAACAATAAATGGAGCTTCCATACTAACATGGGGTGGGAGAAAGAACTGATGATCGGTTTCCAAGAATTGACCAACCAAAGTCCTGTGGATAACAACACACTAGCCAGCCACAGCCAAGTGCCGTCAAGTTGGATCCGACTCATGGCCACCGTAGGAGCCAGAGTAGAACTGCCACATTGTCCCATACATTGCTGGAAGATGGGGCCACTAGGGTGGAAGGCACCAAACAGTGGCTGCAACAACAGACAGAAGCCTAATAATGATTACAAAGGTGGTGCAGGACGGCGCAATGTTTTGTATTGTTATATAGGGTGACCGTGATTCAGAGTCAATATAACGTCACCTAACAAGAGCAATACTGAGAAAGGAACAAGTGAAATATTTTATTGACTCTTTGATGCTTTTGCCTGGAGGGGGTTTGCCACAAATTTCATTTAAATTCAGTTCACAAGTCACATGATGTTACCTAACTTCAATCAAAACCGAAACCCACTGCCATGGGGTAGATTCCAACACATAGAGACCCTGTGCGACAGAACTGTCCCTTGGCTTTCAAAAGCTGTAATCTTCATGGGGAAAACCTGGTGGTAGTGGGTTAAGTGCCATGTCTGCTAACCCAGAGGTCAGCCGTTCAAATCTGCCAGGCATTCCTTGGAAACTATATGAGGCAGTTCTACTCTGACCTCTAGGGTCATTATGGGTTGGGCCTGACTTGGCAGCAGTTTATTTGGAATCTTCATGGATGAAGACTGCCACATCTTTCTTTTATGGAGTGGCTGGTGGGTTCAAACTGCTTAGCTTTTTATTCGCCGTGAGTACTTTAACCACTGCACCACTAGGGCTCCTACTACCTAACTTCAAAGTTGAGTGGAAATATACTACCCCTGAGTGCCAAAAAAGAAAGAACTGGGAAATGTCTTGAGCATAAATAATATCTACCACAGATGCTCAAAAGTAATGTTAAGTATTTATTCTAATGAAGATCTTTGTGGATACAAATAAATATGTTAAAAATTTATAACCATCACTGTCTTGCTATATAACTATAAAAGACTTAGCAAGGAATGTTGAAGTGTTTAAACCATAAATATGACTGAATGATTAAAATATTTTCTCCATGAACTCCAAGAAACTTGATTATTCATCTTGCTGGAAAATAATGATTTTCTTTTATTTGTATTGTTCATTCTGACTACTAACATTAATAATGAATGTTAAGAAGAACAAGCTGTTGAAAATAATCAATGTGTATGAAGATATTTTGCAAAACAACAGCATTATTAATGTTTGATTATTATTCTATTTCATACTTTGGTATTCAGAAAAGACTGCTGTTTTGTCTTTTTTGTTCATTTGTGTCAAATGAAGCAAAATGTCATATGATTTATGATTACTTAAAATCTAAACAGATGATTGAGAAACTAATATTCACTTCAATAATATAAAATTTAATGGTCATCAAGTAAGTCGTCTGCTATTATATATCAGGAAACCCTGGTGGTGGAGTGGTTAATTGCTACGTCTGCTAACCAAAAAGTTAGCAGTCTGAATCTGCCAGGGGCTCTCTGGAAACTCTATGGAGCAGTTCTACTCTGTCCTGTAGCATTGCTGTGAGTTGGACTCGACTCAGAGAAGTGTGTTTGGTTTGGTTTATTGTGTAGTAAATAATATATAAAATTTGAGAGATCTAAAATTTTAGAAAAATATAGGTATAATCTTTGTCAAAAAAAATTTAGATACATGGTATCATTTATAAATAAAGCCAAATACATTTGACTTCCTGACATACACTAGAATAGACCTGTACAAAGAACCTTGAAAACCTACAAGAAAAAGGAATTTGGGCAAAACAGGTAATGCATTTGGGGAAAAAGAATTTGTACATTTTACTTTCTTGTAAAGTAGAATAAAATGCTTTGCTTCCCCCCCTCCCCCAAGTAAATAAGATATACTTTCCTTGTAAAGAAAAAGAATCCCTTGACTGTTACATTTTTATTTGATTTAAATAATTAATTCTAATAAAACGGGTGACTTCTAGTCCAAAATCTTTTTTTACAGCATACATATAGAGGTACTTACATTATTTATGTGAAAATAGCTATTTTAAAAACTAAGTATTTCCAAATTCAGAAGATGTTTCTTCCCATAAGCTACCACATTGTATTAGGAGTATGTTTTGGAATTTCAATATATTCTCTCAAGGAAGTAAACATTTCAACTAACCAAAGGTACACACATGCCTCCTACCACTTGGCACTTTATATGGTAGGTGTCCAACTATGCTTCAAGTCCCCTTGATGATGACTGCTAAGCACTGGAGCTACCAAGATGAATAAATGACACCAGGCCTGGCTCCTGTGTTATGTGACAGGAAATACAGGAAGTTTATGAGCCATTTCTGCATTTCTGAAACATCAGTTTCTCATTTATAAGTGGTAATCTACAGTCATGCCTTCCTGTATTAACTAATTTTGAGAGAGCCCACCGTAATTGCTGAAAAGGCAAATTTACAAGTCATACAAAAGTGTAGCTATTGTATCTGTTTGCATTCTTTCAGACCCACATTTAATAAGGTGACTTGTTCATACACACAAATATTTACATTTAGATGAGTTTGTATTCGTATGAAATACTCTTCGAAAAGATGTAACTATGACTTTGATAACAGTGACTATTTATGTAGATGATTAACTACTAATGAAGACTAGTCTGACATATATATCTCCTATTCACCTATGTTTATGTGAAGACCTATTTTTAAATACACAGTGAACTTGGGTTGCTGGTTAAGGCATTTAAGACAGTAAAATAGTGGAATGAAAAGAATACAAATATAAAAATTACAGGTAGACTGAATTTCTGCACTGTGTAGTCTGAAAATATTAGAATAAGACAGATGGATACAGTATTTAGATAGTTTATTTTTTATTGTACTTTGTTAGTGACGGCACTTGGCTTGGCTGGCTATGAGCGAAAGTTTACAATTCAAGCCAGTTTGTCAAACAAAAACTTTACACCCATGCTGTTATGTGGCCCTAATTGCTCTCCCCATATTATGAAGGCACATTCCTCCTCTGTCCCGTATTTACTGTGTCCATTCAGGCAGCTACTGTCTCCCTCTGCCTTCTCATCTCACCTCTGGACAGGAGCTGCCCACTTAGTCTCACGTATCTACTTAAGCCACAAAGTGCACTCTTCACCAGTATCATTTTAAGTCTTACAGAACAGTCCAGTCTTTGAAAAATTAGCTTTCGGAATGGCTTCAGTTCTCGGATAACAGAGAGTATGAAGAGCATATCTTCCGGGGACACTCCTGGTCTATCAGACCATTAAATCTGGTCTTTTTATTAGATTCTATACCCTACTTTTCTTCTTCTCCATTAGGGATTTTTGTTGTATTCCCTGTCAGGACAGTCATTCATGGTAGCTTGGTACCATGTGGTTGTTCTGGTCTCATGTTGATGTACTGTCTGGTTTATGTAGCCCGTTGGTGTCCCTTGAACACATATTTTCCTTAAGTCTTTGATGTTCTTTATTCTTCTTTGTTTCAGGTATGTCGAGACCAACGGATGATTCTTAGATGGCCACTTGCTAGCTTTTACGACCCCAGACTCCACTCACCAAAGTGGGATGTAGAACATTTTCTTTCTTTTATTTTTTATTATGATTGAATGAAAATATACATTCCTATATAAATTTTCATGCCCAGCTCTATGTAGCTCCTGCTGCTGCCCCTGCCTGGTGGCAGTACTCTTTCTTTTTGCTCCATACATGTCTTATCCTCCCAACAATCTCATATCTCCCCCTCTCTACCCATTCCCCTTCTTCCAGTAAGAGGTCAGCAGGACAACATCCTGTAGATGCATAGAACCATAAAGTGCACACATGATATGGTCACTCTGTTAAGATATTTTTTATTTCTGTTGGATCTGTTATGACAACTCCACTCTCATTTCTTATTTGGGTTGTTTCCTTTCCTGTTTATCTTTAGTAAGTTCAGCTGACGGTTTGCCCATTTTGTTGATCTTTCCAAAGAAAGAGGATTTGGTCTTCTCAGTTTTTTCAATTGTTCTTTTATTCTCTAATTAGTTTAGTTCGGCTCTAATCTTTATGATCTATTTTCTTCTGGTGCCTGAGGGGTTCCTCTGTTGTTCTCTCTCTACTTGTTCAAGCTGTAGGGTTAGTTCTTTGATTTGGTTTCCTTCTTCCTTCCAGAAGTGTACATTTATGAAGACAAACTGACCTCTGAGCACTGCTTTGGCTGTATCCCATAGTTTCTGGAAGGAAGTGTTTTAATTCTTCATGAAATCCATAAATTTCTTTACTTCATCTTTGATTTCTTTTATAACCCATGTGTTTTTGAACAAGATGGTGTTCAGTTTCCATGAGTTCCACTTTCTGTGTTTGTTCTGCTATTGATTTCAATTTTATGGCTTTATGATCTGAGAAAATGCTTTGCATTAATTCAATGGTATGGATTTTGTGGAGAATTGCTTTATGTCCTAACACATGATCTATTTTGGAGAATTTCCATGAGCACTGGAGGAGAAGGTGTAGTTGTCCGCTGATGGATAGAAAGTTTGGTATATGTCAACAAGGTCTAGTTGGTTAATTGTGGCAATAAGTTCTTCAGTATCTTTATTGAGCTTTTTTCTAGACCGTCTGTCTGATATTGAGAGTGGAGTGCTGAAGTCTTCTACTGTTATTGTGGAGTGATCTATCTCCTTTTTGAGTATAGTCAGTGTTCTTCAACATATTTAGATGCTCTAATGTTAGGTACATAAATATTTAATATTGTTAAGTCCTGCTTGTGTATTGAATCTTTCAGCAATAAATAGTGTCCATCCTTGTCCATGTTGGTGGATTTTACATTAAAATCTGTTTTATCTGAGATTAGAATTGCCACACCTGCTCTTCTTCATGTATTGTTAGCTTGATATATATTCTTCCATCCTTTAATTTTCAGTTTGTTTTTATCTTTAAATCTAAGGTGAGTTTCTTATAGACGTCATATGAATGGGTCATGTCTTTTGATCGAAGATGTCAGTTGATGTCTCTTTACTGGAGCATTCACACCCAATGTGATTATTGACAGATATATGTTCAATGCTGCCATCATGGTACTTTTTTTGTGTTGATGTTTTCTCTGTTGTTCTTATTAATCTGTTCTGGAACACTCTTCTTTGCGAGTTGATTTTTCACCTTTTTTAGGGTTGGTTTTGTGATTGTTGAGATTTCTGTATTCTTGATTTGATATGTTGCATCTTTATTGTGCTTTACGGCTGCCCCTATGATCCCCCTTAGTAAACCATGTATAAACCCAATTTCAGTTACTACCATTCTTATCAACTTCCTGTCCATCTCGAAGGACTATGACGAATGTAGTCCATCCCTCTTTTTAATATGATGACATCATGATTTTCATGATATGATCACTGCATTATTTCTTTCACTCTTATAGCTTTGATTGAGTTTGGAGTCTTCCCTAACTCAGTAGATGTCTGGGTGATGAGTCCTGTATTTGCTTCTAAAATATAAAGATAGTGGTTTTGTTTTTCTAAGGCAAGAGATTCTTTCAGTATTTCTTGTAGCTTTGGTTTGGTTTTTACAAAGTCTCTGTGTTTCTGTTTATCTGTGAATGTCTTAGTTTCATTTTCATATTTGAAAGATAGTTTTGCAGGATATATAATTCTTAGTTGGAGGTTCTTCTCCTTCAAGTCTTTGAATGTGTCATGCCACTGTCTCTGTCTCAATGCTGCCATCAATGCCAACAATGCTGCCATTGTTTCTGCTGAGAAATCTGAGGAAAGCCTACAAGGTTTGCCTGTGAATGTTATCTCTGCTTTGAGTCTTGCTGCCTTTATGAGTTTTTGCTTGTGTTTCATTTTGTTAAGCTTGATTATAATATGTCTTGAGGTCTTTTGTTGAGTGGTGTTTGATACATATCTTGGATATCTATATTCTGTTCTTTCATAATTTCTGGAAAGTTTTCTGTTGGCAGCTCAGCAATAATACTCTCTGTGTTCTTAGGTGTCTCACCCTGCTCAGGAACTCCCATGAATCGTAGATTGTTCCTCTTAATAGAATCCCACATGCTTCTTCATTTTTCTTATTTCTTTTTTCTGACTTCTCCTCATAGATGCTGGAGTCAGTAGCTCGTGTTACATGCCAGAAAGTCTATTTTCCATTTGTTCCATTCTGTTTTCTTGGCTTTGAATTGAAATTTCTATGTCTTTGATTTTGTTCTTATCTGTTGGATTCCTGAGTACTGGTGTTCCATCTGATGGAACAGCTTGCTTAATTTTTCATTTTGCTCTGCTGCATTTTGTATAAGGTCTAGGAGGGCTCTCTGTATAATCCTTTTGTATTCACCTTCTGATAGTTTGAGACAAGCTTCTTCATCTGGGAAGTTCTTTGGTGCTTTCTTTTGAGGGCCTTCTGAAGCCATGGGTGATTTCTTTGTTACACTTTTCTCCAGAGTTTGTTTCTTTTGGGGCATGATGTAAGTCAATGGAGGCTGGGAGAGATGCTGGGAGATTGGACTGCAGTTGTTTCTCTAGGCTGTCATAAAATGAGAGGTAGAGAGTATCTGACAACTACTAAAGTCAGTCAGGTTTTCAGGTGTATGAGTCCCTCTTCCTGGCTGACAAAGTAAGCACCTCTATATCAAATCCCAGATATTATAAACTGGCTCAAAATACAGAAAGGCTACTTTCCTGTTGGCCTCTGCTTTCAGGACCCAGCAGTAGGTGACACTGTATAGGATACTGCCTTTCTGCCAAAAAAGTGCTCTTCTCTGGGCAGGCACTGACTCCTAGCCCAGGAATTAGGTCCAGCTGAAGCTTCTGTAAATGTATCACGCCTCCCAGTGGAACAAGATGGTGTTCTGCACAAGCTTACCACCTGCCTGGGTACAGCCTACTCTATAGCGAAGGTGGAAAGAGAGGCCAAAGGTACCGAGATGCATAGAGTCTACAGCCTCTGTTGCCAGGCCCCAGCCTTAGTCAACACTGTGTAAAATACTGCTTTTCTGCTGGAAAAGCTGTCTGCCCTGGGCAGGTGCTGTCTCTCAGACTAGGAACGAAGGCCAGCTGGGGCCTCTGTATAGGTGTTTCCACCTCCCAATAGATGGAGGTAGCATCACGCACAAGCTTGCTAACTGGCTGTGTCCAGGGTACTGTATGGCAGAGGTGGAGAGAGAGGCCAAAGGTACTGAAATGCACAGAGTTCAAAACTGGGCCCTCAAAACAAGGCAATTTCACTTGCCAATCCCACCAGCAGTTCATCTGAGATTAGCAGCTAGTCAAGTCCCAGCTCCATCTGCTGGCTAAGACAGAGAAAAGGAAATAAAAATGGTAAGTTACATTTGGTCTATGCAAGCCCATGCTTGTTGAGAGTGGGGCCAGCAAAATAGGGGAGGTTTTGCGTCAGTGTTATGAAGTCCAAATTAACAGCCCTATGCCGTGTCCTAGGACTCACTAGGCATCTGGAAGACTCCATTTAATTACCAGTTCAGATCTTAGTTTCCAGAGGGATTTAGGGAGATGTGTGTTTAGTCTGCCATCTTGAATTCGCCACCAGAACATTTTTTTAACAAAATTTATTATGCCATTTGTCTTTGATGTCCCCTGAATCCATGGTCCCCAGAGCTCTGCCCCTGCTACTCTGTCCTTCAAAATGTTTGATTGTATTCAGGAATTTCTTAGCTTTGGCTTAGTCCAGTTGTGCTGACTTCTGCTGAATTAAATGCTGTCTGTTCCTTCATATGAAATAATTGTTGTCTTCTGTCTAGTTAATGAATACTCTCCTATTTACCTTTGTAACTTTTCAGACTGAGTTCTTGTAAGAGTAGTCTCATACAATACTTGTCCTTTTTTGATTGATTAACTTCACTCATCATAATACCTTCCAAATTCCTCCATGATATGTTTCACAGATTCATTGTTTTTTATCATTACGTAGTATTGCATAATGTGAACATACTTCCATTCCTCCCTTGAGGAACAGCTAGGTTGATTCAATTTTTCTGCTATTGTGGACAGTGCTGTAGTGAACACTGGCATCCATGTATCTTTTTGTGTGGCAGCCCTTATTTCTCTAGGACATATTCCCCAGAGTGGGGTTATTGGATAATATGGTATTTCTTTTTCTACATTTTTAAGGAAGCACCAATTCAATTTCCAAAATGTTTGCACAATTTTACATTCCTATCAGAAGTGTGGAAGTGTTCCAGTCTCTCCACAGCTTCTCCAAAATTTATTGTTTTGTCTTTTTCAGATTAATGTCAGCCTTGTTGGGGTGAGACGTTACCTCATTACAGTTTTTATTTGTATTTCTCTACTGGCTAATGTGAAACCATGGCGCATAGCTGATAAGTGCTATGCCTAGTAACCAGAAAGGTGGCAGTTCAAATCTTCCCTGCACTCTTTGGAAACACTATTGGACAGTTCTACTGTGTCTGATATAGTCACTAGGAGTCAGAATTTACAGCAATGGGTTTTTAATAACTAATGATGCTGAGGATTTCCTCATGTCTTCTTTGGTAATGTTCCAGTTCATATCCTTTCCCCATTTTTTATTTGAGTTATTTGACTTTTTGTTGTTGAAGATTTGTAGTGTCTTATAGATTTTAGAGGTTAGATGCTTTTCAGATTTGTCATAGCCAATTTCTTTTTTTCTTAGCCTGTAGATTTCCTTCTTACTTTTCTGGTGAAGTCTTTGGATGAGCATAAGTGTTTAATTTTTAGGTGTTCTCGGTTATCTATTTTCTCTTCTGGAGTTTGTACATTGTAATATTTTGTACTCTTTGTTATTTTATATTTTATATTTATATTTATGTCTTTGATCCATTTTGAGTTGCTTTTGTGCCTGATGTGAGGTATGAGTCTTGTTTTTTGTTTTGCAGATGGCTATCCAGTTGTGCTAACACCATTTGTTAAAGAGACTGTCTTTTCCGCAGTGAATGATCTTTGGGCCTTGGTCAAATAGCAGCTGCTCATAGGTGGAAGATTTTATGGCTGGATTATAGATTTTGTTCCATTGGACTATGGATCTTTTGTTATATTGGTACTGGGCTGTTTTGACTACCACAGTAGTGTGACAGGTTCTAAAGTCAGGTAGTGAGAGGCCTCCCACTGTGTTTTTCTTCTTCAGTAATAGTTTACTTACTCATTCTTCTTCCCTTTCCACATGAAGTTGGTGATTTGTTTCTCCATCTCCTTAAAAAATATCACTGGAATTTGGGTTTGGATTGTGTTGTATCTATAGTTTTCTTTGAGTACAATAGATGTTTTCATGATGATGAGTCTTCCTATCCATGAACAAGGTAAGTTTACCCAATCTTGTAGGTCTTTTTTTAGTTTCTTGTAGTGATGTCTTATAGTATTCTTTGTACAGATCTTTTATTTCTCTAGTTAGATTTACTCCTCCTTATTTTATCTTTTGGGGGGCTATTGTAAATGGTATTGACTTGGTGATTTTCTTTTTGACATTCTCTTTGTTGATGTAGAGGAATTCAACTGATTTTTGTATATTTATCTTGTATCCTGATGCTTTGCTGAAATCTTCAATTAGTTACAGATTTTTTTTCTTAATTTTTACTTTTTGTGGAATCTTTAGCATTTTCTGTGTATGCGGTCATATCATCAGCAAATAAAGATACTCTGATTTCTTCCATAGCAATTTGGATTACCTTTATTTCTTTTTCTGTGGTGTAATGGTTAAGTTTTATGGTTGCCAACAAGAAGGCTGACAATTCAAATCTGTCAGGAACTCTTTGAAAACTCAGTGGGCCAGTTCTGTTCTTCTATAGTGTGGCTATGGGTCAGAATCAACTCTTTGGCAACGGGTTCTTTTTTTCCTTTTCCTTTTCTAGACTAATTGTTCTAGCTAGAACTTCCAGCTCAATGTTGAATAAAAGTAAGAACGATGGAAATCTTTGCCTAGTTTCTATTCCCAACAAGAATGCTTTCAGGCTCTTCATAGAATGGTTTTTAAAGTGAGTTTAATTAACTCACTTCTTTATTTCATCTTGAATCCAAGGTTATTCTAGTTACATAAAACAAACAAACAAACAAAACACACAATCTATTGTTGAGTTGATTGCAACTCATGGAGACCTAAAAACCCTATCATACAGTTTTAGCCTGTAACACATGGGATCACCATGGACCTTGCATAACCTTGAGTGAACTGCTTATCCTTTTAGGGGTAAACTTGATCATTTGGAATACGAAAATAATAATAATAGTAATAAAATAATATCTACTATATAGTGGGGTTCTAAGAATGCAATGACAAAACATTTCCCTTAGCTCAACTACAAAACATTTAATACATTGCATACTCAGAGAAAGACTTCAATAAAGCTGTTATTAATAATAATGATAAGAATGATAACACTGAGTAATAATCACATCCTTTGAGGTGAAGGAGGGTTTGTAAAACCTCAACCAACAAAAAGCGTCAACAAACGAAGAAATCACTCGTGATTTTGATAAAATACTTCACTGCTTAAACCTATGACTCATTGTACATCACAAAGCATCTTGTCAAACAGGCTATTGTTATATGTGTTCAGTAAGAACCAGTATTCCATGATTTACCTTTGCCGGTAGCTATGTTACATCACCTCTATTAAATCAAGAAGATACAGAGCTTTCTAGAATACATAATCAAACTTCCTAAACCAGACTAATGCAGTCTAAGAGAATGGAGTATCTTTGGGACATTTTATTCTCACTAGCAACAAAACAAATGATACATATGTGTGTATGTGTGCATGTATCTCCTTCTGGAATATTGCTTCATAATATTCAATAGCACAAAATTTAGAGACAAAACACTCTCTGTGACATATCTTACTCAAATATTTGGATTTATTTAATGGAGTCTTGTATATGCTTTATACTTTTAGATTTTCATATTTGTGAGCTAAGGGAAAGCTCCCCCGTGTAAATTTTTGTCCAGGACTTATGTGAATCAACATGGATTATAAAAATTAAGGAGATTTTGCTACAAATTATATTAGTTCCATTTTGAAATTGATAAAATGTATTTTTTAATGTCTTCATTTATATGATGGCTAATTTAATTTCCACTGAAAATGACAATGCAGCTGAAAAATTGATATAACATCTGAAAGGATAAAATTAACAGTTAAAGAACTAAGGTCAAGAGAAACTATGGATAATGAAATAATCATAATATTAGCTCAGCTAAACTCAAGGCATAGGATCTCAGACAGAACTGTAGGAAGACATACTTGAATCTACATTTTCCAGTGACCTGATTGAAGAAGTAACATGGAGCTTTCCAAGAGTTATTCTGTCTGCAAGTTAAAAAGAGCACAGATACTAAATTTTTTATCAAGATTGGTAGGAAGCAAGGGGATATGTTTGAGTTTACTTCCATGAACACACTTTTCCCTTTATTATTATTTTAATTTTGGCCATTTGCCAAAAATTAAGTAAAAAATAAATTGCTTAAGAGTTTTAGTGGATGCACAGATTATTTACAAAATTACACAAGTTGTAATTATTTCAAGGTTGATGTTTGGATTTAAAAACATTAGGTATAAACTGGTAAAGGGTTAATTAGGATCAATGAAGAAAAAAATAGTTGTTTTCATAATTTAGTGAAAGGTCTACAACAGACTTTGGTACCTTACCTTTAAAACCTGTTGCCTATAAATGAATTCTGATTCATAGCAACCCTGTAAGTCAAAGAAAAACTGCCCAAAAGGGTTTTCAAAGAGTGGCTGGTAGATTTGAACTACTGGCTTTTGGTTAGTAGCCAAGCTATTAACCACTGTGCCACCAGGGGTCCCTTTGCCTTACTCATACATATGACAAATAGTACTAACAAAATTACACCATCTAATGCTACATGATGGATTCAGAAGAGGATGTGGAATCAGGGATATCATTGTTGATGTCAGAAAGCAAAGATTGTCTGAAAGCAAAGAATACTGGCAAGATGTTTATTTGTGTTGCATTGACTATGGAAAAGCATTCGATTGCGTGAATCATACTAAATTATGGCTAATGTTGCAGAGAATAGGAATTCCAGAACACATAATTGTGCTCTTTAAGGAATCTGTATATAGATCAAGAGGCAGGCTTGCAAACAGAACAAGGGGACACTGAGTGGTTTAAAGTCAGGAAAAGTGTGAGTCAGCGTTGTATCTTTTCACCATTCCTTTTTAATCTGTATACCAATCAAATAATCTGAGTAGCTGGATTATGCGAAGAAGAACAAGACATCAGGATTGGAGGATGACTCATTAACAACCTGCATTATGCAGCTGACACCACCTTACTTGTTGGAAATGAAGATTTGGGACACTTACTGATGAAGATTAAGGACCACAGCCTTCAGTATGGATTACACCTAAACATTGAGAAAACAGATATCCTCACAACTGTAACATTGTCATAAATGGAGAAAAGATTGAAATTGTCAAGGATTTCATTTTACTTGGGTCTACAATCAACACCACGGCAGTAACTGTCAAGAAAACAAAAGATGCATTGCTTTGGGAAAATCTGCTACAAAGGACCTCTTTCAAGTATTCAAAAGTAAAGATTGTCACCTTGAAGACTTGAAGATTGTCACCTTGAAGCCATGGTAGTTTCAATCACATCATATGCAAGCAAAAGCTGGACAATGAACAAAGAAGACAGAAGGAAAATTGATGCCTTTGAATCATGATGTTGGAGAAGAATGTTGAATGTACCATTGGCCGCCAAAAGAACAAATACATTTGTTCTGGAAGAAGTCCAACCAGAGTGCTCCTTGGAAACAAAGATGGCAAAACTGAGCCTTACATACTTTGGACATGCTGTCAGGAAAGATCAGTCCCTGGATAAGGACATCATGCTTGGTAGAGTGGAGGGTCAGTGAAAAAGAAGGAAACTCTAAATAAGATGGATTGACACAGTGGCCGCAACAATGGGCTTAAGCATAAAAAATGACTGTGAACATGGTGCAAGACCGGGCAGTGTTTATTTCTGTCTTTCACAGGGTTGCTGTGAGTTGGAAATGATCCAATGGCACCTAACAACAACAGCAAAAATTCTTCATGGTGTATATTAAACAAAACTTATACAACTTCTTGAAGAGGTCTAAATAATTTTCCTTCAATATTATTATTTTTTACAAAATGCGTGCATGTAGAAGGGCATGTAACAGTTTCACTAGAGATTGTATATGAGTTTAACTCTTAGTTCTATAGTCCTGTTGACTGCTCAGTTGTTAATAATATACCAGGTATATAATCATTTATAATTTACAAAACTCTTTCTTTTGTATTAACTAGTCATTTTGGTTACCTTTTTTGTTTTACAAACATCATTGCATATATGTTAATCTGTCAAATTATGTTGTTGGCTTCCTAAAGGCAGGAATCAGATAAATCTTTGGTATGGATGTGTTTCTAGGCACACGCATGTCAAGCCATCTTGTTTTATGATCTGTTTCATAGGAAAATAGCGAATATTTTTGTATGTGGAATAAATGCCAATATATCAACGGCTATCTTCAGTGTTTGCTTACAGAAATACTATCAAAAATACATTCTAATTGTGCTGACACAAGGGAGGAGTTATTTTCTCCCTAAAGATGTTTTTCTGCCACCTGCCCTCCGAACTTCTCAAATGTGACAGTAACGGACCACGCCCAGTAAAGGAAATAAAACACTGACAACAACCACAGCATGTGGATTGAATCATGACTGAGTTACTGGCATTAAGCTTCACATTGTATTGCCCCGAAGAAAATCTGGAGCCAAAGAAACACTCTCAACTCTCTGAAGATTTGAGTAGCTCCAGACACAGGTAGCTGCAAACAACTTAATAATGGATTTTAAAAATTGGCGTTAATCTTTTTTATCTTTCCTGAGTATATTCTCCTTCTAATGCCACAAGTCACAGTAAATTGCTCATTAAACTTCAAGCAAAGCTATGTAATGCTTGCTACCATTTATAGGCAATGCTCTCTAAAGTACAATTAGAGGGAGTATTATGACACAGAACAATGGAGACAATTATTTCTGAAGTTTATTAATGCTAATTAGCATATGGCATCTAAGACAGCTGCTGATACTTCATTGCTAAATACTGAGGGACTAATTAGTATTTGATGTTAATTAGCTTCTTCGGCGTGTGCATTGTTCTTAGATGCACATGCATTGTCACCACTGGGCCGTTAAAAATCTGGCCCTGCACCCTTCAAGAACATGATGTGGTATTCAGGAGTTCTGTTAGAGTATATGGATTTTTTCCTAATACATATACTCTTAATAGACTCCTTAGAAGTGAGGATGGCAAGACTTCATTTCATGTACTTTGGGCATGTTATCAGGAGGGACCAATCTCTGGAGAAGAATGTCATGTTTGGTAGAGGAGCAGTCAAAGAGAGGAAGACCCTTAACATAATGGATTGACAGAGTGACTGTTAACAATGAACTCAATAATAGCAACAACTGAGAGGATGACTTGGGATTTGGCTGTGTTTCACTCTGTCGTACACAGCATCACTAAGAATTGGAACAGACTGGATGACACCTAATAACCATAACCATAATAACCTACCTATTGCCATCAAGTCAATAGACTCCAACAAAGATGTCATAAATAACCAGTCATTCCACTCTTCATTTAAAGCGTGTTAATAAATTATAGTCTTTTAAGTGCTAACATGAAGATGATCCTTCATCTTTTGTTTTTTCATGTCCTCTGATAGAGGAATAACTTCAGATGCTAAAGATCACTGGTATAAAAATTGTTTGGGGTTTGTTTAATAATCAAACTAATTTAGAGCTTTTTCCCCTGTCAGTTCAAACTTTATCTTTTATTTATAATTAAAATGAATTACTAAGTAAATATGTCAGTTATGCGCATTACCCCGTAAACTAGTTCTGTAACTTTCTTTTCTTATTCTCTTTCCATTAACTGTACAAAAATAAAGTTTCTTTCTTTTAAAATGTTTTAAGAATTTATCTGTAAATTCTTATCTTGTGAAGAGGTCAAATAAACATTAGATTAAGCCAGTGGTCTAGAAAGCATTTTCTTGACAGTCTTAAAAACTTTCCAGTGTCACTCTTTGTCTACTTTTATGGGGCTGGATGGTGAGAAGAAACCCTGATAGCACAAAAGTCAGCAGGTCAAATCTACCAGGTGCTCTTTGGAAACCCTATGGGGCTGTTCTACTCTGTTTTGCAGAGGAACTCTGAATCAGAATCAGCTGGAGCACAATGTTTTTCTTTTTGGAGTCGGGAGAGAAAGAGGGAGATAAGGAATATTACTATTTTGTTATCAAATTTCTATGACTATCAGTATGGCTTGTATACATGCTGAATAGGTTCTTTCAAGAAGAAATACTGTTGTGATTAATAAATGAATAGCTTGGTTTATGAGTATCAGATTCATGAAAGGGAGCCACAAATATGTATTACAGTTTAAAATTCTAAAGCTAATATCTCTGATTACACATGTTGCTTTTGTTTACTTGTTTTTATGAGGCTTGATTTGTGCATCTTAAATAATTATTAAAAATATCTAGAGTTAAAATAATAGACAAAGATTTAAAACCTACATCTCAGACATTGCATGCAAGTAAAAAACGACAGTCTCTTCCAAAATGAAAATAATTATCGAATTTTTTTTGGCCAATTATTTTATAACTTTTAGATATGTTGGTGCTTGTAGAATTAATGCAAGATATTATGTTCCCTGGTATTAAAAATCAAAGGATTGAAGTATTGCTATTCATAGTGGAAATTAAAGAATAATTTGTTAAAGTAACAAACTGCAATATATTCAACTTCTAATAGGCCAGAAAAAAGAGACAAACAGGACAAAGAATGAAAGTACAAAGAGTGAGAAGCAAACATCATTTAAATATATTTAACATTTTAAAAACAACCATTATAGTCTTCCATGGTGTAAAAACTGAAAAATTTGAATTACACAACAAAGCTTTTTAAAATGAGTTCCCAAGTTGATGTGAAGAAAACTCTCTATTATTTCTTTTTGTTGTTGTTTATTTTTTTAGATTTAATATGACTGAGTGAAAGCCCTGGTGCTGCCCTTGCCGATAAATCATAACTCTCTATTATTTCTAATGTGCAGCTGATTTACTGGAGACCAATGTGAGTATATAACAGGAATGAGGGGCATCTGATTTCTCACTAGGCTGTGTGAGCGTTGGAAGAAGAAGAATATGTTTAAAGAAGATGCCATCTTTTTGTTCTCTTTTTCTTCCTCAAACTTTTATTTTTGGTCAGCTTTTTTATGATTTTTATACTATGAGTTGAAATAAGCTTGATGGTAATGGGTTTGAGGGAATGAAAAGAGTTTCTGAGTAACTTCTACTGCAGGAGTTGAAAATAGTGAGATTTGTACTTTACCAATTGGTTGAATTTTAAAAAATGCTGGAAATACAAATACTAGGATGCAGAAGGATGGGGAACATAGCATAGTGAGAACAGTGCCAAATTTGGTTTAGTATATTGGTAGCAGTGAGTATCAAAGTCTCAAATCATTTATTTTCAAGACAAAACTTATTTCTACTACCCATGTGGCAGAGTATTTAAACAGGTATTCTCGGTGGCCTTCCTTCCGGTGGTTCTGTGATCTTCAGGATTTACTTAATAGCCTTTCTATGTGTAAAACTGAATAAGTAATTTTAACTCCTTATGTTTTGCAGGAGAACCTAGAAAGCAAAGCATGGGGTAACCACTAGGATGCAAATACTTCAAACTTCACTTCAGACATAAAATAACAAAAATTTACCCCCAAACCTGATATTTCTCCCTATTCTTAGATTCATTCCTTTTCTTTCAAAATTCTAGTAAGTCAATGATCCCAATGTTAGATTTCAGAAAAGACCTGGGTTAAATTTCAGAAAAAAAACACATCTGGTGTCCAGTATTGTTTACAAGACTCAATAATACTAAGCTAGGCTCATAAATCTTAGGCAAACTTTAGTACTATCGGTGTCATTTGGGATAAGGAAATTGCAAAAGTTATCTGACAACATTCAGCCTATGAAAGACATAGATAGATAGATGGATGGATGAATGATAGATAGATTAGAGAGAAGAGAGAGTGAGAGAAAGATAGATGCCTTCTAGTCCCCCCAGACTTACAGCAACCTACATAGAATAGAATAAACTACTGCCAGATTCTGCCTCACCCTTGAGATCACTAGCATATCCCAGCCCATCATGGTAGCTGTTGTGCCCATCCATGCCCTTGGTGGCCCTCCACTTCACCAAACACAGTGCACTTCTCTACTAATTAACCCCTCCTGATGATGTATCAAAAACAAGCAAGGAAAACAACGTTTTGTTGTGGTCCATAGTTTTAAGGGACTGCTTTTCAGCAGTGTGTCGCCAGGCTTTTTTTCCTAGTTTGTCTTAGTCAGGAATCTCTGCTCAAACTTGTCCACCCTGAGTGTACCTGCTGGCATTTGCACGGCTTCTAGCATCACAGCAACACATAAGCCACCATAGTAAGACAAACTCTGACGGATGGGGTGGTGAGCAATATCAATCATTTTTTTTCGGAAACCTGATTGATATTCCTTACTATATTTAAAGAGTCTTTTCTTTCTTTTTCAATATTCTAGTAAGTCAATGATCACAAAGCCTAATTTCTGGAAAACCTGAGCCAACAGTATCATATGTGAGGTCCAGAGTTAAGTGACTTAATACTCTTAGACTAATTTCATTAGTCTTTAGCTAGTTTTATACTCTATGTATTATTTGGGGTGGGAAAATAGAAAAAAAATTATTATACAGCATTGTGCTCATGAGGGATCTGTAGGGAAAACAAAATCTACTATAGTTCAAATTCAGATATATTCAATGATGGGAAGTAATAATACTTGATCCATTGTAGGAAACTATGGTAGTATAGTGGTTAAGTGCTATGTCTGCAAACCGTGTGGTAGGCAGTTCAAATCCACCAGGTGCTCCTTAGAAAATCTATGGAGCAGTTCTGCTCAGCCCTATAGGGTCTGTATAAGTTGGAATCGATTCAGTGGCAGTGGGTTTGGTTTTTGCATAATTTACTTATATTCTCTTACCTTCGAAGATCTAACTTAACAACACTGAAATTTTTATGAATATCATTGGAAATATCTGTAGGATGTTTTGTCTTTTAAAAATTTTTACTCTTATTTCCAAATCTATAAAACAGACCTGAACATTAAATGTCTTCACTTCTGTGACAAACAGCAAAAAAGGCCACATTCAATTTGAGTATAAGAAGCTGCAGTGCTGTAACCCAAATATCTTAAATCATAATGGTCTCAAAGACTTTGCTGTGTCTTACGATGTGGTTTTGGTTGTTGTCATGTGTGTTTGAGTCAGTTCCAACTCATAGTGCCCCTACAGGACCGAGTCGGACTGCCACACAGGGTTTGCAAGGCTGTAATCTTTAAAGGGAGCGGATTGCCAGGTTATTATTATTATTTTTATTTCCACCCACAGAACTTCTGGGTCGGTTGTCACTGCTGCCCTATCATTTAGCAGCCAAATGTTTAGCCATTGTGCCACCAAAGTGCCTTTGATTTGGGTATTTTGTGTTAAAAATATGTATGTGTGTGCGTGTGTATGTATATGTATACACACACACATACACACACATATATAAATGCCTTTCAGAGTGGTGAAAGTTTTAAATCCAAATGTTTATTTTGCTTTGCTCACCTGGTTTTATCTTGCTTCGGGGGGTGTGGGGTGGGGAGAAGATTATTTAGTTTGTGTTTGCTAGGTATTTCCGGTGCTACATCGTTGCATTTAGTTAAATAGCTCCTCCCTAAAATCTGTTCTAATCTTCCTACCGAGCTATTATCCTTCTGGCAATTCCCAAAGGTTAGAGCAATTAGAAAATAGTGTGTCTTTTCAACTAAAATTCAAAAGGTCTATTTTAATGATTGTACTTTACCATATTTCAGTGGCCCCCATTAAAATAAGCCTTTATTTCTCTCCCCTTTGTTTGGGCCCTGCTTTTACTACGCTTGCAGTGAGCTGCACATCAGGTACTGCTTTAAAAATAAAAAGTTATCTAATTATTTTCTTTCACTAAAACATCTAATTTAGTTTAGAGAAAAATAGAAAGCACTCGCACCTTTTTTTTTTTTTTTTTTTTTTTAGGAAAGAATTTGGCCTCTGCCTGAATTTAGTAGATCAATGATTTTAATGAGGCCACATGTACCTAGCATCACAGCTAATAGAAGCAAATGATGATATTCTGGATGTTATGACTTGTAACTGTAGACAGAGAGGTAGTGACCTATGCTTTTGAACAATCACATTTTCCCGCCCTTTAGTATGAAATTGTTACTGAGGCTTTCAGTTTTCATCCTTTCTTCACATAGAGATACATCTTTACAGCTATATAGGGCAGGGAGATAAAATCTGCTCATGAATTTAAAGAGTAAGTTGTTGATACGGTTGAGACACTAGACATCTAAGGTTGTTAAAATCACTGCTGAGCCGTGAATGGCTTCATCTGGCATGGAAGGTCACTGGGTATTAATCCTAAACTAGTCTAGTTTCATAACCTTTAAATAATATATACTTGTTTGCATTGCAACTGCTTAAGAATGTTTTAGAAAGATTATACATAAGGCTGGTAAAGAAGTAAAAGCAGTTGAGTCTTAGATCCACTGACATGTATGTTTCCTACACACACACACACACACTATGAGTCAGACCTAATTCTATGGCAGTGGGTTTTATATGCATATAACACATTTCTATGTTTTCCATATAGTAAATGAATAACAAATGTCTTCTTGATCTTTAAATATAATTCTGAAGCACCAAGTGATTAACGTAAGTTTCAATGTTATATTGCTCATTTAAACCATTTTTGTGTTTTTAAGAAAGTCTTTCAGTTATGAAAGTCTTTAATCTTTATAAATCAAGCCTATGGGACAAAAATAAGTCACAAAGAGTACCTGAATATATTTGAAATACAATGATTTTTTTTTTAAAGAAAAGCAGTGTACAGCAAAAACAGTGTTCATAGAAAACTTACAGACCTCAGTCCAATATTAGAAAGTAAGAATGCTTTAAGAAGTCAACAACCAAAAGATATAAAAAGTAAATTAAATGTCAAAAAGCATAAGACAAAGATAATAATGGTAAAAGAGAAAGTCAAGGAAATGGAAAATAAACAATATAGGATATTTTCAATATCAAAATTTCATCCTATGTAAGCAAAACAAAATTTATATGTGCTTGGTGAGATAGAGTCACTATGAGTTGGAATCAACTTGATAGCAACAGGTTTCATGTTTTATTTTTTGGCAAGACTGAACAAGACAACAAAAAAGAAAAAAGAGAGAGAGAGGAAGAATGAAATTTCAGTATCAGAGATGAAGGACGGTAAATGTTTATATATGTTAGAATTGTTAAAAAAATAATAAGATTATATTATTAACACAGCTATGTTGATACATTCAGTAAGCCAGAAGAAATAAACAGTTTTCTGGCCAAACACTATTTACAAAAATTGTCTCAGGAATAAATAGAAAATCTAATCCAAACCATATCTATTAGGAAATTTGAATCCTAATCAAAATTAGCCCGTCTGTTAAATACTTTGAATTAATAATCAGACACCTTTTTCACAAATAAAAAAGTACAAGCCAATATAGCTTCATCAGAGTATTCAAACATTTAAAGAAAAGAAAAAAAGAATTTTAGAGAAAATATTTTAAAAAATACAGAACAAGTTAACATTTACTAACTCATTGTATCATGTTAATATAATCCATATACTAAAACCTCAGAGACATGATGTTTTTTAAAAGTTGTAGAGTAATACTCTGTTGTAATATAGATGCAAAAATCTTTGGTGAAATGTTTGAACTTTGAGTCCAGTAATATATAAGAAAATAAAGATCATAAGTGGGTGTGAGTTATTCTAGGAAGACCCTTTTTAAATGAACACTTGGTATTTCAGTGAGGGAAGAAAAAAAAGCAACTATTACTAGACACACCGACAGAAATTAAGTTGAAACGGATTATAAAGTTTAACTAAGAAAATAAAACTTCTAAAAGAAAGTGTACCAGAAAGGAGTAGCCACATACCAGCAGGTGGCAGAGGAAGAGGCAAAGGAAGACACATGGCTGAGGGGACAAGGAACTGTTAAGGGAAATGGCTAAACAACATGATTGCCGTTTGATGAACTTATAACTGAGCTGTACAGGTGAAGACTTGTGATTTGGCAAATGTTCTGTTCCTGATTTACCACGATAAATTTAAAAAAGAGCACTTACCATATACAGATGTTATCATTTTGGTCTGCCATTGAGTTGATTCTAATCCATAGCAACCCTGCAGAAGACAGTAGAACTGTGCCAGAGGGTTTCCTAGATTGCAGCCTTTCACAGGAGCAGATCACCAGGTATATTCATTCACCCACAGAGCAGCTGGTCAGTGTGAACCATTGGTCTTTCCGTTAGCAGCCAAGTGTTTTAACCACTGTGCAACCCCAGAGCTAAGATGCCTTTCAAGAAATATAAAGGAAGCCTCTAAATGGGAAAATATAGCTATAACACGTTTTCTGAACTTCTATTTAGAATATGTAAATGGCCAAGCCAAGTGCCGTCGAGTCGAATATGTAAATAGCGTATATATATATATATAAAAGAAAAAGGTGGAAATTACTTGTCCGGGTACTACTTAAAAAATGGTATTCAGTGACTATTAAAATTCTTGCCCACCATGCTTAATCATTAAAACTATCTGCTTGGTTCACCAAATCGAAACCAAACCCAGCATTGCCCAGTTGATTCTGAGTCATAGCGACCACATAAGACAGAGTAGAACTACCCATCGAGTTTCTACGGAGTACCTGGTGGATTCAAACCACTGACCTTTTGGTTAGCAGTTGTAGCACTTAACCACTACATCATCAGGGTTTCCAAATGGAATAGAAAGCTCAAGTGCTCGTGAATGTTTGGAACAATTGAACCTCTGATCTTATATTGGTTGGAATGTACACGAGTCTAGGCAGTTTGAAAGTGCAATTGGCTGATACTACTATAACTGAGGAAAGCTTGATAATGTAGTGTTTAAGTGCTATGGCTGCTAACTAAAAGGTCCATGGTTTGAATCCACCAGGCGCTCCTTGGAATCTTTATGGGGCAGTTCTACTCTGTATTACGGGTTGTTGCGAGTTAAAATCCACTTTGTGGCAGTGAGTTCACTTTCTTTTTATTGTAACTGTTGACTTGCATGTTCCATGACCTAGCAATTCAACTTCTAGATACATGCCCTATAGATATGAACACATATCTTACCATAACATTTCACTACAATATGTATTTGTGAAAACACAAAATTAAAAGAGTTGAAATGCATATAACTGTAAAATGAATTGAAAAAGTACTCTAGCTTCATAAAATGTCCTACTATAAAATCACACAATAGTGTGAGTTTCACAAAGAAAATGTACAATCAAAGTGCATAATAAAGAACACATGCCCTACTAGTTTACCTAAAGTTTTAAAAAGCAAGCAAAGCTGTTCTGTGGCATTAGCAGTTAAAACCTGTTGCAACTGAGTTGATACCAACTCGTAATGACTCTATGGGGCAGAGTAGAACTGCCCAATAGGGTTTTACAGAAGCAGAATACCACATCTGTCCCCTGTGGATCTGCTGGCGCATTCCAACCACTCATCTTTCACTTAGCAGCTGAGAACTGGACCTTGTGCCACCAGAGCTCCTTGATTTTAGCGATTACAATCGATTTTCACTTTATTTGAGAGGTTTCAGGGGTGTTGATAATACTTTGATTCTTGACCTGGATACCTGGGTGTGTTTACTTGGTGACTATTCACTGAGAAGACAGTTAAAATTATGTACCTTTCTGTATGTATATACACTTGCAATGAGAAATTGTGTTCTTATAAAAATCTGAGTGAAAATTGTACAAGAGAAATGCCAAATAAAAAGAAAATTATAGAAACTTAAGTTTGTTCTAGTGAGAAGATAGAAAGTTCAACTTACACATAAATTGTAACAATACTGCTCTGGAATATACTATCTGGGGTAAATATCTGTATTAATAAATAAAATTTTAAGACTGGACACATCAGAATCATTACTCTCTTGGCCAAAATAAGTAGGTCGCATAAGGAGACAAAGCTTCCAGGGACAAATTAGGGGACTGAGAGTTTTCGTAAAGATATTCACATGGTATGAAATTGTCAGAATGGCTTCTGTTTGGAACTTTTCTCCCCCTCATTCTTAAATATCTCTAAGATGTATTAAATATCTCTATGATATTTAAGAATGCAGTAATTATTTTAATCATCTTGTTTCATGTGAATGTCAGTTGCTTGTGGTGGGGCCCTGCTTACTAGTTCATCTGTTCTACGCTATGGTTTACTACCTGTGTCTGCCAGTGTGTTGTCCAGTGATGAAATAACAGATGATACAACATGGAAAACTGAGTATATATGGAGATATTTGCTGTAGTTCTATGAATCTTCATTTGAAATGAAAGTGGCCAGCGGGCTCTTCTCTCAAATATCTGTTTGCATATCCATAACTGCCAAAGGCGCTCAACCCGCTGCTGTTGAACTGGTAGGGCATGGTATGCTGCCCCATAGTGTTTCCAAGGAGGGCTTGGTGGGTGAGGACTACGGACCTTTTGGTTAGCAGCCTGAGCTCTTAACCACTGCGGCACCAGGACTTCAGCTACAGAAAGTGTAGAGTTAAAAAATAAAAGTTTGAGCATTTAAAAGATAATAACCTCATCTCTAGGTAAATAAGCACTTATTTCTTTCAGTGTGCAGCCACTGCGATGAAAATAATTAGACAGAATCTCTGACTCCTGCTTCCTTAGATAAAGAGTTTTTCCTTCTACTTTCTTTTCATGAGAATTTTAAGTGGAGCATCTTTGACAGCTTATCCACTGATATATTTCTACATGATTGTTTAAAGGTTGGTTACTGCAATTAGTGTCTCCTTTGTGTAGTTTGCAATTTGTGAGTAAGTCTGTTTGCCTCGCAGAATTGAATATTTTGGATCTTTTTTACCAGACAAATGTCAACATATTTATACTTTACGTTTTCTTTTTTTGTTGCTGTTGGAAAAGCCACCTTATTCAAATGACACCTTAATTAAAAATAACCTTCCAAAGATACTGTTTCATTATCTGGCCTCGGTTACCTTAAAATTATAAGTCTCTTTTTCCATTCTTATATAGTTATAATTAACTATGGAATTTCTCAAATTTAAGCGTATAAAAATATAAACTACGACCATCAAAATGGAAGGAGTTATTTTTGTCTACACAGAAATGCCTTTCAAATTAAGTCTGCATGAATAAACTGTTAAATACTATGTTGGCCAAGGTATTTAGTGCTAATTTCTATAACAATAAAACCAAAATCTTAGAGAAATAACATGATTAAAATTTTATTTATTACTCATATCACAGCCCTACATAGATTCTGAATCTTGGCTCTAAAATAAGACTCCAGAAAAGTTGTTACTTCTTCACTCTTCTGGATCCTTTAGCTTATAGCATAAAGATGAGCCTAGTAGTAACAAAATGGCCTTTGGAGTAAAGAAAATATGGGAAAAGACACCAGATATTTAGCACCTCAACACATAAGAGCTAAAGACATCTCCTCCATTTTCTACTAAACACATCTAGTCTCATAGAGATCCCGTGTGTAAAGGAAATTTGGGAAACAGAGAACATAAATGTCTATAATCTATTTTACAAATTAGTTGCAAAATTTTGGATACTATACCTGAAACACACATAAAATTAATAATTTATGGAATCCTGGTTCTTGTGTAATAAGAAGAGATTCCCATCATCTCTGCTGTTATTCAGTGCTGTCGAGTTGGTTCCTACTCATACCAACCCTATGCACCACAGAACGAAACATTGCCTGCTCCTGCACCGCGTCCACAGTGGATTTTATGCTTAGGCCAACAGTTGCCGCCACTGTGTCAATGCATCTCACTGAGGGTCTCCACTTTTTTGTTGACCCTCCACTCTACCAAGCATGATGCCCTTCTCCAGGGACTGATCACTCCTGACATGTCTCAAGTATGTAAGATGCAGATTTGCCATCTTTGCTTCCAAGGAGCACTCCAATTGTTATTTCTTGCAGAGCAGATCTGTTTGCTCTTTTGGCAGTCCATGGTACATTCAACATTCTTCTCTCAAACCACCAAATGCACCAATTCTTCTTCTGTCTCCTTTGTTTGTTGTCTAGCTTTTGCACGCATATGATGTGACTGAGATGAGGATTCTCAGTTATCTGTGAGGCAAGGAAAAAAAAAAGATGTGGGGATTTATTTTAAACAAATGTGATTGCTACTCTATTAGCAAACAGAAATGACTTTCTCAAGTCTTTGTTTTAAACAACATTGTTTTTCTACATTAATCAAATTAATTCTGGGTCGATTCACTAAGTGTGTAATAGGGGTTAATAAAAAGAAGCCACAGAACAAGTGAGAATGGTTAACTCTAGCTGGAGAAATGTGGAAAGATTTCTAGAGACTTGGCTCCTATCCTGAAGAACAAGTCGTTCAGAAAATAAATGAGGGAGAGCACTCCCAGCAGAGGTGACTATAAGCAAAGACACAGAAACCTGGTCCTATGTAGAAGTTGAAAGAACAGAGAGTGGTTTGATGTTTTTGAGGAGCAGAAATAAAGAATTGGAAGGCATGTCAGGAGATAAAACTGGGCCACTGAAAAGGAAAGAGATTATAGTGAGTTTTCCTCCTATACTAAAGACTTTGGAAGTTTTCTGATGAGTCATGGATAGCAACTAAAGATTTTTAGTCTGATGTATTTAAAAGCATATATCTCTATCAGTCATCTGTAGGGTGGTTTAGAAAAAAACGAATGTTAGGAAGTTAGGAGCAGAGTTAGGGACAATGGTTATAGTCCAGTCAAGTGATGTCTGAATGGTTTGGTAAAAAGTGATATAAAAGCTGGGAGAGAGTCTAAATGAGGAGGAAAAGGGGTCAGGTAGAGAGAATGAGTGTTGCATTAGAGATATTGCTTTTAAATTGCCTTTGGCACATTCAAGTTAGAGCTGTATAGTCAATCATCGAAGCTCAGAATAGTCAAGCTGAAGATAGAAATTTAGGAACAATGAAGGCATTGTCTTTGCTTTGTGCCATGCAGTTGATTCTGAATCATAGCAACCTTTTAGGACACAGCAAACTGCCCCAGAGTGTTTCCTAGCTGTAATCTTTATGGGAGTAGATTGCTTGATCTTTTCTCCCTCAGAGTTGCTAGTGGGGTCAAACTGCTGATGTTTAGGTTAAAAGCGAAGTGTTTAACCATTGTATGACCAAGAATCCTTCAGTCAGGATATTAAAGGTAAAGGTAGTCCTAAACTGACAGTGTCTTTAAGTTAAGATGAACTACATTTAGGACTCTCTCTCTTTTTTTAAATATGTATCTTATTGTTAGTAATATGGACTGCATATACTACTTTATCTCATGATTTGGTGATGTTATCATTCTGAGATGTTCACTAGCAGATGTTCATGGATTGGATTTGTGAAGAAAAATGGTAATAAAAGGCAATACAGGCAGTCGGGGGGTCAGGAAGCTCTGACTTACTGACCACTTGTACTTGCCTTTTAATGTTACATGAATCTGCCTTCACTTGAAGTGACTGAACCAACGTCTACATGCAACAAATTCTTCATCAGAATCCCCTTTGCCAAGCCAGGTGCCGTTGAGTTGGATCCGACTCATGGCTACCCTTTTTACTTACTGCACATGCAGCTTCTAAATTGCTGAAAAGGCTTTGAGCCTCATGTGCTAGAAGACAAGTAGGAATGACTGCACGTTTGCTGACTTACCTACCTTCTACTAAAGACACAGGAATAAATCTTGTTTGTAACCCAGGAACTGCTGGTAATAGTGAAAATAAATAAACAAAGAGGTTTTCAGCTCATGTCAGAGCTGAATGGGAATGGAACCTCATGGCAATTTGGGGACAACTCTATTTAAATAATAAAAAAACACATGAGATAACACAAACGAAAAATTGTACCAATCCCCCATTTGTTCCATGTAGTAAAGAAAACTATTCTTCTACCTGTTGTTGTACACCAATAGGCATGTCCTTGAGGAGAGGACTTTTGTAATATTTATTGTTTTTTACAGTAGACCTTGATCAGTATCTAACACGAAATGCCTGCATATAATTTTTTTTTGAAATAAAAGAAACCCAAACCCATTATCATCAAGACAATTCCAGCTCACGGTGACCTGAGACGTTAGAGAGGAGCTGCCCCTTTGAGTTTCCAAGGAGCACCTAGTGGGGTTGGAACTGATGATCTCTTGGTTAGCATTCATGGCACTTAACCACTAAGCCACCAGGGTTTCCATTTTTTAAATATATAGTAATGGTTTACAAGAAATGCCTTGTGCTAAATAATTACTTTAGAAAAGATTTTTTAATGATAAAAGGGGTATAATATGCACATATCTACTGTAACATGAAACGGTAAATGGCATAGAAAATATTTAAAAAGTGAAAGTTAAAAAAATAGTGGAGTATAGTTGAAGGAATCAAAAGTATTTATTGAAGCCAATAACATTTGAACTCCAAGAAGAAGTACAGCAATTAGAAATGAAGTAGGGATTAGTGTGTATTCCAAGCAAAAGGCAAAATCAGAAGCAAGACATCTAATATTGAGTAAATGGTATAAAACAGACTCAATATTAAAGTCATGAGTATAAGAATGTCATAACATTGAACTTCAAGTGGAGTCGTGAAGAGTTAGATAGGTGTCTTCAACAAGGAATGGCAAATGATACAATTTTATGGCAAGAAATAAAAGCCGAGTTGTTGGAAGGAATACAGAGGGAGAAAAATAGCAATATAGAGTAAAGAGTACATGTGTTGAATCTTCAAGCCTAGCGACATCTGTGTGAGAAAGTATCTCCTTTTAAAGGTGGTGCACTGGAGCAGAACCCTCAAAGGAAAGCCAAGTCTCAGAGCCATAAGGCTAACGGAGTACTGGAGAAGACTTTTAAGGAAGAGGCATGGGTTCCAGGAGGCACCACTGTTTCAAGAACTGATTAAAAGAGATACAGTGGTTGAAATTGAAGACAAATTCGGTTACTGACAGAGCTAAAACTGAGATCTGACATGAACTTAGACGTCATATATCTATTTTTCTTTATATAATCATGCAGCTTCATTTTAGATACGATATTGTGAAAGACTACAGTTTTGCAAGTTTCCTGGAGACACATTTTCCCTCCTCTCTGTGAGATGGCACATCCTTGGTAGTAGATCAACATGCCCTGCGGTCTCCCAAGATTTCAGATTAAACACTGAAGTGTTTCAACATGAAAGTTAAATATTAAAAAAAAAAAATTACTTCTTTCCAAATCCTCGTGCATCAAATTTCTGAAACAGAAACTCAACATGAGGGTTTTACCCAGGCGTATTTCAATGCCAATCAAATGTTATCATGAGTCACTCTTTCTACTGAGTGAGTGTCAAAAACTGGCACAGCTTTGACTTACTTTGAAAAGTTCTCATCAGTAATAGTTGTGAGTTTTAATATATCAAAACTTGTACTCGCCAGCTAAAATGCTCAAATAGAGTTTCATTTCAAATACAGTGTCTAACAGGTGTTCTGCAAAGTGACACTTGAGTATTACTTCTTACAGGGCTCCTTAGATGATGGCATCTGGCAATGCATTATTCTAATTTCAATACCTCAGTGGCACACTTGGAGAGGACCTGAATGACTGTCTTCAGATGAACAAGGCCCCAGTGTCAAAACAAAAGTACAGGCTTGAGAAAAAAGTCACAAAATTGTGGAGCACTGTATAAAACACTGTAATCTACCTGCTTTTTGCAATGCAAATCAAGAGAGCAACCTTGGTCAAACTGTTTAAATTCCCCTTACATTGCAGTAAAGTGGTCTTTAGTTGATTAGTAAATCATTATATGATCAGTTTAGCTAATTATTTTTCTCTCCTGTGCTGACTCTGGGAGCACTGGGCTGGTTTGTGGTAACTCTTGTTTTATTGTTGTTTTCAGCTGAGCTGCAGTGACCCCTCACTTCAGATAAACAAGTTCAAAAGGATAAACACTGAGTCCTTGTGTGGGAATTCAGATGCCCTTGGAATTAAGTAGAGCTAATATCTCTACTCCAGTAATGTTGCATTTGAGAATTCTTAACAGCAACTGAAAGATTCAGGCATTCTGAAAGCTTGCTTTCCTCCAGAGAAATCTGAAAACAGGATGATCACATAAAGCTAGGTCTTGGTTTACAGCATTTCTGCAGACCAGACCCGGGGCAGTGCTGTACCAGCACAAGAGTAGAACTAGCTAATTGTCCGAAACATTGGTTATAGTCATTGATAAAACCATTCCTGAAGAGTGTAAGTTTTAAAATGCTATTGTGTCATGTGGTAGTTGGACTCAGAGTTGATGTTATTCTAAAGTCTAGATCCAGGAAGTCATGAAGATTCTCTTTGACCAGTTTTCTTTCCTTCCCATCCCTTTCTCCTTTTTATTGGTGCTCATGGAGGCATGTCCCTTGTGCCTTTCTAGAGTGCTTTGTTTTCTGACCAGTGAGGACTACAAATTAAGTTCATCAAATCATCCTAGAAAAGGTGTTATGTACCTCACTGCTGACTATCACTACAGCCACCTTCAAAGTACTCTGCTTGGGAAGTGATGTGCTGATGCCAGCGCCTAGTCTGCTCTTCAAAGCCAATTTTTTTATTGTGATTAAGTGGAAGTATACAATCCAAGTCAATTTTGTATGCCAGCCTATCTGCAGCTTCATCTGCTCACCTCACCCAGCGACAGCATAATTCTCCTTTTAACTGTATTTTCAGTATCGTCTTAATGGGCACCTGTTCTCTCCTCTCCACCCTCTTCTCTCACATCTAGAAAGAAGCCAGTAGGACAGCTTCCTATAGGTGCATAGAACCGTAAAGTACACACACCATATGGTCACACTGTGTCTCTGAGTCCGTTCCATTCTTGTCTGAAAAGTTGATGTCAGTGTTGGTTTCTGGTCAAGGCCAGCAGCAGGTCTAGGGACCATGTTCCCGGTAGACCTTTCAGGCTGTCAGACTATGAACTCTGGTCTTATAGTAGAGTTCTTGAGCTGCACCCCTCTTTTTCTTGTGTTATCTCAGGGACTCTACGTTATGTCCCCATTTGTGGCTGCCTTTAGTAGTGGCTGGGCACCACCGGCTTTTTCTGGTCTTGTGTTGTTACAGTCTGCCACTCACATGGATCTGTCTATGTCCCAGGCTCCTTTTTCCTTATGTCTTTGCTGTTCTCAGTCATCATCTGTTCCAGGTGAGCTGGGACTGTTTGGTGTATCTCAGATGGCGGTTTGCTAGATCTTAAGACCCCAGACAATACTCACCAATATGGGGTGCAGAAGACTCTCTTAACGAAAGACTAGTTAGACGAATTGGCCTCAATGTCCCCTGAAAAAATGGTCCCTGCTACTCTGTCCTTTGAAATACTGGGTTGAATTTACAAAACCTTTCAGTTTACGGTGTAGTTTAGTTACTTTAATTTGCTCTCTACTGCATGCTGTCACTGCTTTCACTTGACCAAATTCCTATCTGCTGTCTCATCTATGACCAACCCTTTCCTTTCTTCCACATCCTTGTAGCCACCAAAGAGTCTTTTCTTCTGTACGTAAGTCTATTTTTAAAATGTTATAGCAGAGGTCTCAAACAATGCCTGTCCTTTTGTAGCTGACTGATTTCACTCAGCATAATGTCTTCTAGTTGAAATCAGGTTATGAAATAGTTCCTAAAATCATCATTGTTCTTCATACTGCATAATGTTCCATTGAGTATAGGTGCCATAGTTCCTTTATCCTTTCATCTGTTGGTGGACACCTAGGTCAATTCCATCTTTTCGTTATTGTTGGCAGTCTTGCAATAAACATTCACATGCAAGTATCTGTTTGTGTGATTATCTTTTTTCTGTAGGATATATTCTGAGCAGTGGGATTGCTGGATCAGGATTTGAAGCAAGTGCCAATTGCTTTCCAAAGAAGTTGTACCATTTTGCTTTCCTACCAGAAGTGTAGAAGAGTTCCAATCTCTCTACCATTTGTTGTTTTATGTTTTTTGGATCATGGCCAGCCTTATTGGGGTGAGATGGTATCTCATGGTAGTTTTGATTTGGATTTCTGAAATAGCCAATGATTGTGAACATTTCCTCATGTGTCTTCTGGCTGCCTGGATGTCCTTTGGTGAAGTGTCTGTCCATTACCTTTGCCTGTTCCTTAACTGGTTATCTACCTTTTCCTTGTTGGCATTTTGAAATATCTTATAGGTTTTGGAAATTAGACATCTATCCAACATACTGTTGCCAAATACTTTTTCCCATTCTGTTGGTTATCTTTTAACTCTCTTGATAAAGTCTTTGGATGAGCGTGTTTGATTCTTTGTAGACACCATTTCTCTGCCTTCTCTTCTGTTGTTTGTGCATTGCTTGTCAGATTTTGTAGTCTGTCTAAGCCTTTATTAGAACTTCCACTGTTGACCCATTTTTTATTGTGTGATCTTTATCATTTTAGGTTTGATATTTAGGCCTTTGATCCATTTTGAGTTATTTTTTGTATAAAGGGTGAGATATGGGTCTTGTCTCAGTTGTTTGCAGATAGATATCCAATTTTGCCAACACCATTTGTTAAAGAGACTATTCAAAGGAATTTTGGAACTCTTTCTGAAATGGCCATGAGAGCTGTCATTGTATTACACTTGATATCCTGAATGTCATTCAGATGGCTTCCTTTCAGTACTTCCTTTGTCTTAGGGTGAAGAAAAAGCCATTGGGAGCCAGACCAGGTGATTAGGGAGGGTGTTCCAACACTGTTATTCATTTACTGGCTTAAAGCTTCCTGACAGACAACTATGCAATTAAGTTTGCAAACTTGCCACTGTGCCACAGTGTGCAATGGCCATTCTGGAAAGAGTTCCAAAATTGCTTTGAAGGATGGACTAGGTGATGAAATCAGTGCATAGCTTTCCAAAAGCAGTATTTTAAAGGTGACTGCAGTGATATCCAGCAAAGAGGTATGTAGCACTTAGAACAGTTGAGTTCATAGACTTGTCAGACCTTGTATTAATGAAGTAACTTTTCTAATGTTCTCACCAGAGTCCCTGTTAACTGTGCAAACAGTTAACATACTCAGCTAGTAGCTGAAAGGTTGGATGTTCAAGTCCAACCAGAGGGACCTCAGAAGAAACACCTGGTGATACTTCTGAAAAACCAGCCATGCAAAATCCTGTGTAACACTTTTATACTCTGACACACATGGGATCACCATGCACTGGAGCTGGTTGGAAGGTAGCTGATTCAGTCTGCTCATCAACTATGTCTTCATCTTTTTATGAAGCTCAGGGAAACCCTCCAGTGTCTTCAAGGAACAAAGAACTTGTCCCAGGTCAGGCACTTTAGAAACTTACATTTTGGCAACAAAGCCTTCACGTCACATATTTTAAGCAAGTTCTCTATAGTCTACTTGAAAGAACAATTCTAATCTTCTATTTACTTAGTTCATCTTTTTTTTCCTCAATGTCAGCTTTCTCTGTGTACTTCTTTGTTTCTTTAAAATCACTGTTTCTAAATAATTGAAAAGTCATTTTTGAAAGTGATAACTAATATACTTTAATTAATATACTATAATTTTGGCAGAGGATAGATCTGATATTCCTTATTGCTGAGGATCCAGCCCTTCACACTCTTCTCAGCTTTTTCCACAAAGTTATTTCCTTTATTAATTTCACACTCATCATTTGAAGAATTACTGTGCTAGGGGAGCTATTGGTATGAATGAAGACTATAAAATTTTATTGTATTTTATTATTGCATAACTGTTATGCCAATAAACATATTGAAAGAGAATTATTTGTGTTTAACAGGTAGCAAATTGCTAGCATAACGTTATTCAAAGCCTTCATTTAATGCATGACTAAACCTTGCTTCATAGCCATAGAAGATCTGAATGAGAAGCAGCTCATTTTTTTCTTATAACAAAAATGGTCTATTAAAAGAGAGATGTTCAATTTACTCTTTGGATTCATATCTGTCATTGGAATAGAAATACTAGGTCCATGCAAGAAAAAAAAAAAAAAAAAAAGGAAACAGAAGAAGGCAAGCATCGCACGGCTATAGGAATCTAATCACCGTACAATTCTTATTATTTTGATATTTTAATATAGATGATGTTAAATATCTCTTTTCTCTGCCTGACACAATTCATTAAAATGAGAACGGTAGTATTCATATGCTTCAGAGACAAGACTTAATTATCTAATAACTTCAATTGCTGTGGGATCACATATCTCAGATCAATTTGATTGTTGTAGTTTCGTGGTGGTAATGAATGCAGCACACTTCAATGATTCTCATCCAAAATTAAGAAATCTTTGCATTTCATAGCATGGAGTAATGAGAGAAGCATTTCTATATTAAATCATGTTGATCTCAGTAATGCTAACAAGGAACACAAAGTTAAATACAAGTGATACCGCAAATGACTCCTTGCTAAAATGGACCTACTGAATATCCACTCACCTTTATGAGATATTTCCTTGGTTACTCTAAGTTTAATTACTCCATAAAAATGATGTGTTTTAAAGTTTAGAAACACTGATTAATTAGAAGAGCACTGTGGAGCTTTTTGAGAAGTTGTTACCACTAAACATAGTTTTTTAGCAGAGAGGAAAAGCAATTTCAGTGTACAATTATGTGTTTTTCTCCTACCTTTATTTAATCAGACACTTTCCTGGAAGATGGAAATTTGCCTGGTGGTATGATTAATGATCGAATATTTCACGTTTTCACTTCCTGAGGAGCACATATAATTTCCAAAATGGTATCTTTGTTCTTTGGGAGTTTTGTGGGTACAATGTGCTGTATTATGGTTTGAGGTTCAGAAATTTTGCAAGGGGGAAAAATTCTGCAAATCAAAAGCTGAGTCAAGAAAACTAATAAGAGTGCCTCAAAGGAAAAAAGGAGCTGTTCGCACACATTGAGTTTAATTCAGCTCTTTGGAGATGCCTAGCATAGACGTTTAAAAAAAGACTGATATTTCTTCTCTGCATCTTCTCGTCTAAGCTCTGGGTCAGCTGTAGCACAAGATATAAGAGGCGGACAGACTCGAAAGATAAGTTATGTCATAGATGAAACTGGGCCAGAGAATGTGGCTTGGATTTGGTGAGGCCACATAAATGTCCTAATAATACTTGTATTGAATTAAATTCATTTTCTATTTGTAGGAGAGCTGCATAAAATCTACTTCCACTGTAAGTGCATATCATGCTCTGGTGATTGGCTTACCTTACGAGCTAGCTGAGAGTGAATCTCAAGGGCAAAGTCACAATGAATTACCCATATAGGCAAAGATAATGCAGCTCTGGTTTCTTCCCCTAGTTTCACTTACCAGGGAAGTGGCAGATCTCGGAGAGATGAAGAATTTGAAGAAGGGGAAACGAGACCATATCTACTTTAAGTTTTTCCAGGAGGGCACACACTGCATGGGGCACAGATGGTCCACCATCATCACAAGTTGTTTCATAGGGTACTGTCCTGGAGCCTCTTCCCGTGGTTATTATTATTGTTGTTAAGTGTCACTGAGCCAGTTCTCACTCATAGTGACCCTTGGGTCCTGTGTCATCCTCTAAATCATTACTGTCTGAGCCCATTGCTATGGCCATGTGTCAGTGCCTCTCGTTCAGTGCCTCTTTTATGCTGATGGTCTGCCTGGCCAAACATGATGCCCTTCTCCAGGAGCTGGTCCCCCTTGATAGCATGTCCAAAGTATAGGAGATGAAGTCTCACCACCCTTGTTTCCAAGAAGCACTCTGGCTGTGCTTCTTCCAAGACAGATTTGTTCATTCTTCTGGGAGTGTGTGGTACATTTAGTATTCTTTTTCCAAAACCATAATTCAAATGCAACAATTTTTGGGTTTTTCTCATTCATTGTTCAGCTTTCTCTTGCGTGTCAGGTGATTAAAAACACTGTGGCTTTCATCAGGAGCAACCTTCATGTTTAAAATGTCATTTTTGTTTTTTAACACATTAAAGAGCTCTTTAGAGGCCAATTTGTCTATTGAAAAGCATTGATTTCCCAAATGCTGCTTCCATGTGCATTGACTGTGGATCCAAAGAAAGTGAAATCCTTGAGAACTTCAGTATTATAATACTGCTTATTGGTTAAGTTGTGAGAATTTTGATTTTCTTTATGTTGAGATGTAATTCATACGAAGGCTGTGGTCCCTGGTGTTCATCTGTAAGTACTTCAAGTGCTCTTCACTTTCAGCAGACAAGGTTGTGTCATCTGCAAATCAGAGGTTGTTAATGAGTCTTCCTCCCACCCTGATGCTGCATTCCTTTTCATTGAATCCATCTTCTCAGATTCTTTGATCAGAGTATAGACTGAATAAACATTGAAAGGTTGTGGTTACTGAGCATAACCAATTAAAGAGCCATTCTCCCAGCTTCAAACATACCCTCTCACATTTAGCATGGAGAGGCTGGGCAAGCGACATCATTTCTACATCACCACTTAGCTTTTTGACTATTTTCTTTTCTTTTTCCATAGGTCATGGAGCCCTGTTGTCATAATAGCTAAATGCTCCACTGATAACTGAAATGTCAGAAGTTCCTAACCCACTCAGTGGCTTCAAAGGAGAAAGGTCATTTGCTCCTGTAGATAATTATGCAGAAAATGAGATAGCAGTTCTATTCTGTCATATAGGGTTGTTGTAGAATTGACTCAGCAGCAAAGGAGTCCCACACAGCATGCTGAAGGGAAACTGAAGATTGAAAAAGAAAAGATCGTGCCTTATCTGTTTAGTGTTGCTAGCATTTTCTCCCTGTTGGTATTGCTAAGTAACATGACTTCTTCACCATGCAGCATAAGTTCCCTATAGAAGTACTAGTTTTGGCTAATTGAGACAGTGGAGAATAGATAAGAATGTAAAAACATTTTTAGCAGAAAACTGACATATCTAAATTTTGGTTTCTGAAAGGCCAGTACTATGGGGCTTAAACGGTAAACTAGCTTAAGGTTGGGGAGACTGCAAGGACAATTAATGTGGTCATTGCAATGACTTAGGTAAGGATCTTTGAGGGTTTAAATTAAAGTGGAATAAAGAAAAGTGTAGGTTAAGAGCATTTTTTTAGAAATCTGAGATGAATGGAGTGGGAACCCTGGGAAAACAGTGGTTAAGTGTTGGACTGGTAACCAAAAGATCAGCAGTTTAAATCTACCAGGTGCTTCTTGGAAACCCGATGAGACAGTTCAGCTCTGTCCTATAGGTTTGCTCTGACTGAGAATTGAGTTGACAGCAATAGATTTGGGATTTGACCTTTTTCTGTGAGTAAGAGAGAAGGGAAATTTGGAACATAAAGTGACTGAGTTTATGCCAAAGAGTTTATAGCATGTGCAATAAATTGTTGTTACAATCAGAAGGGGGAGAAAAAAAAACAAGAACAAATGCAATAGCACAATATTTGCTTAGGCACTTTTGTGTATTTATTTGAAGCTAAAATTTAAAATGCTATTTCACATTTTTCCTCTTTTGATCAGAATTCTATAGAATCTATGATCAAAATACTCAATAATGGAAGCTGGGCATCATCCAGTTCTTCTTGTCTCATGGCCAAAATGACTGTTGTCAATGCAGATTCTTAGCCACACATTCTATTTCTTTCTACTACTGTGAAATGCAGACTTCCTGGAGCTCTGGAGACTGGATGAATCCTTGAAACTATTTCCCTGAGATAATCTTTAAATCATCAACCGAAATTATCCCTTGAAGTATTCTTAAAACTGAACAACAGTTTAGATTGACTAGTACAGAAGGACTGCCTTGAACATTGCACTCTTTTAAAGAACTGCTTATATGGGTCAAAATGACAACAGCAACTCTTTAAAGAATAGGTAGGAAACTTAGGGGAAGTGAGTTTATGTTAATGGAAGAAGAACAGTTTGGAAACGGAGAGTGAGAATGGCTGTACAACGTGAAAAATGTAATCAGTATCACTGAATTGTACAAGTATACAAATTAGATTCTATTGAATCAGTTCTGACTCACAGCAACCCTACGCACACGTGCATGAGACACTACGAAGTCTTGTGCCACCCTCACGATGACAGTTCTATCTGAGCCCGTTGTTGGAGCCACTGTGTCAGTCCAACTTGTTGACAAGCAAGGTTGTTGGTAAGGGTCTTTCTGTTTATAATACACATTTACATTTTGGAGGGAGTAGGTTTGGGTGGTAAAAGTAAAGATCATGCATTAATTCCTACTGTTTCTTCTTATAAGATTCAACTTATCTCTCCATTATAGCAATACATTTTTCAGGTTGAATTTTTGCCATGTGGAATTTTTTCAGTCTCTCCAAACTTGTCAAACCTAAATTTGATGTGACTGCTAGTCACCTTTCATTGAAATTTCTTATGTAATATCAAAAAGAAAGAAGATACAGTTAGAAACTTCAAGGTTAGCATCTATTTTTTCATAATAATAATATAATGTTTGGATTCATACTCAGATCTGTTACTAATCAAGTTATTTTCCTAAATCCCGTACATGCTCATATATCTCCGTTTAGCCCACAATCTATTACAGAAGGCTTTGTTTAATGATTTATTGAAACATGTTATTGCTAAGCTCATTTAGTTGATTTAACTCATAGCAACTGTCACGTATTTTCATCTAAGTTTACTTGTTCCTTGGATAATATGATGAACCCAGTGATTACAGCATACTCAACAGCTTACAACACATCTCTTTATTTCTTCCAGAAAGACTGTATACTTGTTCCTTCTGTAAAATGTATATATTGTACATACAGATTTAACCTGATAACAGACTATGACTGCTTCTTAGGCAAGGAATCACTATACTGTGTACACCTAAAAATTCTTGAACAGATAGAGCCAAATGGTGTTCCAGAAATGTCACACTAACTGGTAGCTGCTTGACCAGCATCTTAGAGTCCCAAACTCATCATGTACTAGCTATTAGGCAAAAAGTACAATAGCCAAAAGCATAAACTCTAAAGTCAGAATGGGTTCTTACCACCCTTCCACTTCTCAAAACCAAACCAAACCACAGCTGTGGAGTTGGTTCTAACTCAGCAGCCCCCTGTAGGGTTTCCAAGGCTATGAATCTCTATGGAAACACAATGTTAAATCTTTCTCCCACTGAGTCACTGGTGGTTTCAAACTCTCAACCTTTTGGTTAGCAGTTGACTGCTTTAACCACTGTGCTACTGGGACTTCAGGTTTGTTGTCTATTTTTAACCACATTTGTTGTTTGTATAGCCTTAGCAAGTCAGTCATGCTCTGTGTTCCTTGATTTTGATCATCTGTTACATGAACATAATTTGATATTTGCCGTGAGGTTTCAATGGGTTAATGAAGATAAATCCTTAGAAAAATGCCTGACATTGAGTAATCACTTTATAAATATTAACAACTGAGGTATAAGGAAGCTGAGAGGCAGTATGGTTAAGGGTTTGGCTGCTAATTGAAAGGTTGACCCTGGTATCTGAACATACTGTGTAAGTCTGCAGGAGAAAAAAATTGTCAACCTGCTCCGGTGAAGATCACAGCCAAGGGAACCCTGTGGGCCAGTTGAATGCTGTCGCACAGGTTGATTTGAATCAAAATTGACTCCAGAGCACATACAAGAAGGATTAATATCATTAACATCTTTGTGGTTTAGCTTCGTACTGTTTGAATACAACAGAACTTATCCATTTTATTTGGATAATCATCTGCAACAACCACTAGTTTGAGGCTACTACAAATCATGTTGCTATAAATCAGGCAACTATGCTGCAAAAGTCATTTTGAGGACTAAGATATGCCTGACCCAGGCCATGGTATTTTCAGTTGCCTCAATGTATGCAAAAGCTAGAGAATGAATAAGAAAGATCCAAGAATTCATGCCTTTGAATTATGCTGTTCGCAAAGAATACTAAATATACCATGAACTATCAAAACGAACAACTCTGTTTTGGAAAAAGTAGAAGCAGATTTCATCTCAAGTACTTTGGACATGTTATTTGGAGGGACTAGTCCCTCGAGGAGAATATTATGCTTGACGAAGTTAGAGGATCGGCAAAAAAGAGGAAGACCGTCGAGGAGATGGACTGACGCGTGGCTGCTACAGTGGACCCGGTCATAGCTGTGATTGTGAAGAAGGCGCAGGATGGGACGGTGCTTTGTTCTGCTGTACCCAGGGTCCCTATGAGTGGGAGCTGACCTAATGACAACAACAACAATAAGGCTAAAACTCTATGCTTATTACTTTTTGAACCCACTAGTGCCCTCCAGTCAGAGCTGTCCTTATTATCTGGTTTATGATGATACTTTGAATCACATGCTCTCATCTGCATATGGTACAAGTATTCACTGTTGTTTTCATTGCGTCTGTGCTTTTATGGTTGTTGGTTTTATCAAATTTTCTGGCATTTTGCTACAATACTGCGTCACTAGTATTTGTAAACCTATATCAATAACCTTTTGAACATGAAATAATTAATGGAAAAGGAGGGAATAAAAGACTTCCAATCAATTACTAATAATACTGTAACTAATAATGTTCTAATTCAATTTAGATCTTACAGAAGAATTTGTTGTTCATATCTGTATGATCTAAGAAATATATTTAGGTATTTTATATCCACATTTATCACATATTCTGTGATTAAAATTGATAACTTGCATGAATTGACTTTATTACTCTTTGATACTAACTAAAGAAGTTAGAAGTAAATATTGTATCCAACTTATTATAATCTTTAAATGTAAATGTATACTTTGGGCATTATACTACTATTTAGAATAAGTATTCATTTTTCAATGTATAAATTACATAGCATACAATCATCACGATTTAAAGTTGTATAATTTTAGCAATGTTATAAAATAATTGAACTATACTCAAAATACAGTAGCAATTTAAATGGAGAATATAAAATTCTCATAATTTTGTAACTCACTATCATAATTATTGTTAATACTCCAATTATATGTGTCTCTTTATGTAATCATGTAGATATATGTGTGTGTGAAATAGAGAGACAGACAAAGAGAGCAAGAGTGACAGAAAGGTTACATGTCGTGCCGTCAAGTGGGTTCCAACTCATAGCGGCCCTATGAACAACAGAATGAAACAAGACCGCCTGATCTTGTGCCATGTTTTTTGCACATGACCGTTTTTATGCGCAAGCCCGTTGTTGCTGCCACTGTGTCAATCCATCTCATTGAGAGTCTTCCTCTTTTTCAATGGCCCTCCATTCTGCCAAGCATGATGTCCTTCTCCAAGGACTGATTCTTCCTGACAACATGTCCAAAGGATGAAAGACACGTTGTTGGTGTCTCTATTTCCAAACAGCACGCTGGTTGGACTTTTTCCAGAACTGATCTGTTTGTTCTTTCGGCGGTCTGTGGTACATTCAACATTCTTCTCCCACACCACAATTCAAAGGCATCAATTCTTCTTCTGTCTTCTTACATAATGGGTGTATTTACATAACTTTGGACATATAACATGTGCAGAATTGTATGAAATTTACATTATTTTCCTTTTTATTTGTACTAACACTTGAGCCCATTGTTGTAGCCTGTTTTGTCATCCGTGTTGTGTAGTGGTTAAGAACTTCCCAACTAACCAAAAGGTTAGCTGCTGCTAACCAAAAGGTTGACAGATTAAATGCACCAGCCACTCCTTGGAAACCCTGTGGGGCAGTTCTTCTCTCCTTTACGATCACCATGAGTTGGGTCACTCAATGATACCTAATGATAACCAGAATATAAATAAAAATTATCTGTATATATACACATATGTCTTCCCTGTAGGATTTTATTTTGTTTTTCTAAGTCTCTTCATAGGGTGAAGGAAGTCTCAGAAATCCTTCCGATAAAATGTAGGAAGAGAACTTGCTTTCTGTCAGATGGAAATGATTTCATATCTGCAAGATTAAATTTGGTACCTGGCAATAAAACAGCCAGAAAAAGCAATAGCTTTTTAAAAAGTGCAAAAGGATTTTACTTGGCAGTTTCTGACTTATAGGGCAAGTATGTGAAAAAAGAAAAAAAAAAAAAGATATACTTCCTTAAAGAAATCTGAAACTAAAGAAGAAAAATGGCCTTGTCTGATTAATTTGTGTGTGTGTATGTGTGTGTGTGTTTATGTATTGAAAGGAAAAATGGCATAATAAGCCACAGCTAAGTTCCTAAGAATAATTGAATAAGAAGGAGAAAAGAAAGAAAAGGAGAAACTCCACAAATATTATAAGCATTAGGAAAGAATATTTTTATAGGCACTCATTTTTGAAACGTAAATCTAGGTTTCACCATTTTATCCCGGGCACTAATTTTAATAATTTCTGAGTCAATGCACAGTCAACTTGTCAGGTGTTAAAAGTCAGCTGCTGATGCAGTCTACAAGGAAGTCTAAATATAAAATTGCCACGCTATCATATTGCTAATGGGCACCACTGAATAATTCAACACCAATAATAATAAGGAATAAAAATCTGTCTTATAGCTCTGCTTTATGATTCTGAGTGGTAATCAAGTTCTAATAACCAAGGTAAGTGCCTTTTTATTTGTCCCTGAAAGATGATTTTTTTTTAAAGAAAAACTTCTGCTGTCGCTTCATTCATCAAACCAGCAAAAGAAAAAAAAAAAAAAGCAGTGAGAGTGGGATTAAGTTAGGCATTCAAGATTTGCTCGTGAATTTATGCTCTGTGTCATTCTATCTCAGGAAAGAGTCACAGGTGAGACAGTAAGAGCGATTAATGCCAGTTTTCTGTGGAAGATACAGAAACTTGGAGGCAAGATAAAATGGCTTGAGCAAAAGATGACAGGTTTCTTAAATGCCATGACAACTTTTTTGCATATGTATGTATTAAAAAAGAATATCTATACACGCATATTCACTTGTAACAAAGATTAGGGGTGAGGAGGAGAAGAAGCAGGCATGGAAGAAGAGCTGATGCCTTTGAATTATGGTACTGATGAAGAATGGAGAATAAACCATGGACTCTGGAAGAATGAACAGATATGTCTTAGAATAAGTACAGCTGGAATATTCCTTGGAGGTGAGGATGGTGAGACTGCGTCTGACCTACTTTGGAGACTGTATCAGTAGGAACCAACCCCTGGAGAAGGACATCATGTTTGGTAAAGAAGAGAGTTAGCAAAAAAGAGGAAGTTCTTCAAGGAGATGGACTGACATTGTGTCCTCTACAGTGGCCTCACGCAACTGCAGACAGCACGGTGCTGGGTGGAGTTTCAGTCTGTTGTAAAGCCACAGAAATGTATGAGAATTGGTTTATTGTATGGAGACTATACAATGCTCAAGTGAATCAAGAACATTTTGGACCAACATATATTACAGAGAATTTAAATCTGGTTTTTATAAAAACACAACATGAAAATTATCTCATATGATTTAGATATTAAGGTATAAAAGGATTTCAATAATTTGCTGGCCAGGATGTTGAGAGTTCATACTTTGGGAATACCCCTGTGTGGCAATCATATAGTGTTGATATGGCTATTATGAAAATAAAATAAAATGGTATACTCATAACACCAAATGGGATAGCTGTATCTATGGGTAGCACAAGATTAAAAAACAAAACAAAACAAAAAAAAACGTGAAATGATGAGAATAAACACTATAGTCCTGTACCTATCAGGATCAGAATGCTTCTAGACTGGACATACAAAGTTGATCTTCCTTCACCTACAGCAGCCAAATAAGTAAACGTTAAGACATGATTTAAACGTCAGATTAGATAAAGATGAGATATAAGGTTTGGGATAATGAATCTGGTGATATTACCCTAAATAAAAGTAATTTAATATAATGTTAGGTAAGTAATTAAGTTAGGTACATGAAATTCTAGGAAGAGGAGATCCAATATGGAATTTGTGTTAATTTGGAGGAAAGGAGATTTGGCATATTAATACTTGAGGAATAAAAATTGCCTGAAAACAAACATAAATAGGTTGGTTGCTCAGACTGAAATGAGGAAGTATAGAAGAATTGACAATTATCAATAGTTCCCTGAAATCATCCTTCTTTCTCTAAAAACAAAAACACATATCAACAGACTTAAAATTCAGTATCTTAATTGAAGCAGTAAGAATTTGTATTATCAATTATTTCACTATATAATCATAATTAATATTGCCAGCCAAGTGCCAATTCGTTCATAGTTATTTTGTTATGCTCTTTATATGTTACTATCTAGTACATAATGACCTATTTAAGTGAAATGCTAAGAGTTCTGTACTTTTTTTTTCTCTGAAATGTTACTGTTAACAAAATAAAAGTTCCCTTGAAGTTTTATTCCAAAAAAGCCTATAAAACTAGCTGGAATGATGCTGGCAGAAATGATGGAGTAAAAAACCAGAAAAACCAAACCCCCAACCATCAAGTTGATTCTGGCTCATAGATACCCTATACGACAGAATAGAACTGCTCCATAGAGTTTCCAGAGTGCCTCGTGGATTCCAACTGCAGACTTCTTGGTTAACACATACAACACTTAACTACTATTTATCACCAAGGTTTCCTGATGAAGCAAAGACTTCTGAAAATCTGAGTACTCTAGAAAAGAATGTTAAAAATCAACGTTTTCAGGATTCTGGAAATTAGCCAAAGGTTAACAACAATTCAAAGAGTTTTTCATCAAAAAAAGCAGCTGAATCTTGGTAATAACAGTGAACACTATAGCGTTTTAACTTGTACCAATCCCATCCTTCTTTCCCCAGCTCTACAGGTATTAAAAACTTAAAATTCAGTATCTTCATAATCATAGTAGCTGTATGCTTGGTTTTGATGATTGTTTTTTAGACGTACCACCAAAAACATAATCCATAAAAGAAAAATAATATGAATGTCATTAAAATTAAAACTTTTGTCCTAGAAAGCATAAGATAAGCCACAGACTGGGAGACAGTATTTACAAATCATATATTTGATAAAGGACTTGTATCAAAAATATACAAAGAACACTTAAAACCTGACAAGAAAGCAAATAACTAAATTACAAAATGGGAAAAGATACACCTCACCAAAGAAGATAATGAAGACAGCAAATAAACATATGGAAAGAGGCCGAACATCATGTGTCACTAGAGAATTGCAAATCAAAACAACAATGAGCTATTGCTATACACCTATTGTTGTTAAGTGCTATGCAGTCAGTTGCTGACTTATGACAACCCCATGAACAGCAGGACCAGACAGCTGTGATCCACAGGGTTTTCAGTGACTGATTTTTTTGGAAGTAGATCACCAGGCCTTTCTTTCTAGTTTATTTTAGTCAGTTTCAAAGCAGCACATGAAGCCTCTACTGACAGGTAATGGCTGAGAGATGCACTGGCCAACAATTGAGCCAGTCTCAAGGCATGGTATTTGAGAATGCTACCACTGAACCAGAATGGCTAACATTTAAAATACTGACAACTTCAAACACTGTAGAGGACATGAAACAACAGGAACTCTCATCCGTTGTTGGTGGAATGCAAAATGGCACAGTTACACTGGTAGACACTTTGGCAGTTTCTTATAAAGCTAAAAACAGAGTTTTTATATGACCAGCAATCTTCCTCCTAGATGTTTATCCAAATGAGTGGAAAAAATATGTACACACACATACACATACACAGAGAGACCTGCACATGAATATTTATAGTAGGTTTATTCCTAAATTTCCAAAAATTGGAAGGAATCAAGATATCTTTCAATAGACCAATAAATAATCAAACGTGATACTCCCATATGTAAAGAGTATTATTCTGCAATAAAAAGAAATAACCTTCAAGTTACAAGAAGACATGAAGGGAATCTTACAAGCATATTGCTAAGTGAAAGAATCCAGTCTGGAAAAGCTACATACTGTGTAATTTCAAATATATGACATTCTGGAAAAGGCACGACAGTGAAACCATCTGATTGCTAGAGGTCCAGGGGAAGGAGAAAAGGACTGAATGAATGAAGCACAGGCGTTGTTAGGAAAATCTTGATACTCTAATGCTGGGCATATGATTCCATTCATTTGATAAAATCTATGTACTATACAGTGTAGTGTAAACTATTGACTTTAGTTAGTTAATAATGTATCGATACTGATTCATTGGTTATGACAAATGAACTAGAGGAATGTGAGATTCAATAACAGGAGAATGTGCAGTGGGGAGAGGTGGTACATGCAATGTTTTCTACTTTGTGCACAATTTTTCTGTAAACTTAAACCTGCTCTAAAAATAAAGTTTATTTAAATATTTCAAGTGTTTCCAAAATCAATGATTAGATCCTTATAAAAACCTAGAAATCACTGTGGTCAAAACAAATTCACTTTTGATAAATGTTCCATGAGGATTTAAATTTATACAAGACTTGAAGATATGTCTGAAGAGAAAATTTTCAACAATTGGCGTTACTGCATTTCATGGTTAACAGAAAGGCACATCTGACAAAGAAATTTGAAGCAAAAGACAAAACAAAAATTTTAAGATGTTATATACCCTAACCTATAATTATTTAAGCTAATTTTTGCTTCATACGTTTAAAAATATCCAGTTTTCTTGGAATACAGATCATGTAATTATATCCTTTTGTTTTTTTTCTGAATCGAACATTTTATATTTTATATAAGGATTACAGCTAGCAAAAGTACACCATCATTATCAGTCAAACAAACTATATATAATAAGTACTGATAATAGAAGTAACCTGACTTGGTTGCCAAAAGTTGTTGAGTAAAAAATATAGATTTGAATTGTGATATGAGGCAATGCCAGATATCAGATATATAATTTAAAAAATGGAATATCTGAAAAGGCAAAAATTGGGATTAAGAAAAAATTATCTTTATATGATTCTAAGGATCTGAAGACAAACTTTATTTTTTTATATAAATGAGATTTGTAGTGCATATACAGATATTGAAGGTAATTATGTTTATGAGGATTTTTGTCTCTAAATATGATGCATAATTAATGTTATCATTTTTGAATTTTTATCATAACACATTGTGAATTGGGCTTTCTTCATAAACATAGATAGGAAAGAAAATATTCAGGTAACAGAGATGGGAAGACTAGAGAGATTTCAGTATCATCACTACCCCTATTCTCAGCAATAAAAATAAACGGTTAGATACTCCCTTCTTTTTTTGCATTTTAGACATTAGTAATATGCACATTTGCAAACATAGATTACTTTTCTAATACTTTCTGACTTTTGAGAAGTAATAAACTTGGCACCTTAAATAAATCTTTTAAAGTTACATGAAGGCAAAAAGAAAAGAAAATAGCTACCATCCCATCTACATATATGTTCCAAATACAAGTGAAGCCCACCAAATATTCATTTGAAATACACTATGAAATGTATAAATGGGTAAACTAACATAAAAAGGCCTTTGTTTTTTGTCAAGTTATCCTAAAACAATATTAGAAGCATAAATATGTAAAAATAATGAGTAATTTTTTCTTTATTCATTGCCACAAGTAATTCAACAATTTTCATTTGTTTACTGTCTTAGATATCTAGTTCTCCTACAGCAGAAATATCTACCAATAAAAACTAACAAACAAAAAAACAAAAAAAAGTCATTGCTGTTGAGTTAATTCCAGTTCATAGTGACCCAACAGGACAGAGAGCTGCTTCATCAAGTTCCCAAGGAGCACCTGGGGGACTCAAACTGCCTACCACTTAAAGAACGGTTTTAACGGAGAAAAATTTACTCTCTCACAGTCTAAGGGTCTAGAAGTCTGAATTCAGGGTTCCAGCTCCAGAGGAGGACTTTCTCAGTTTTCTCTGGAAGAAGGGGTTTTCATCAGTCTTCTTCAGTTGAGGAGCTTTTCAGCACAGGGATCCTGGGTGCAAAAGATCCCCTATTTTCCTGGCTCTTGTTGTTTGGTGATATGAGAGTGCTCTGCCTCCTTCTAACCCCTGTCTCTCTGCTTATGGTTGTTGTTGTTAGGTGCCATTGAATTGGTTCTACTCATAGAGACCCTATGCACAACAGAACAAAACACTGTGTGGTCTTGACCATGTCCACAATTGTTTTTATGCTTAAACCCATTGTTGTGGCCACTGTGTCTATCCATTTCATCAAGGATCTTCCTCTTTTATCACTGACCTTCCACTCTACCCACGTGATGTCCCACTCCAGGGACTGATCCTTCCTGAAAAGATGTCCAAAGTATGTAAGATGCAGTCTTGCCATCTTTTCTTCCAAGGAACACTCTGGTTGGACTTCTTCCAGAACAGATCTGTTTGTTCTCTTGGAGGTCCATGGTACATTCAACATTCTTCTCCAACACCACAATTCAAAGACATCAATTCTTCTTCTGTCTTCTTTGTTCATTGTCCACCTTTCACATGCATATGATGTGACTGAGAATAATACAGCTTGGGTAAGACTCACCATGTACTTCAAGATGATGTCTTTACTTTTCACTGCTTTAAAGAAATCCTTTGCAGAAGACTTTCCCAACACAATGCATCTTTACGTTTCTTGACTGCTGCTTCCATGGGTGTTGATTGTGGACCAAGTAACATAAAATCCTTGACAACATCAATCATTTCTCCATTCATGATGTTGTTGCTTACTGATCCAGTTGTGAGGAGTTCTGTTTTCTTGAGGCTGAGGTGCAATCCATACTGAAGGCTGTGATCCTTGATCTTCACCAGTGTTTCAAATCTTTTTTACTTCAGGCAAGTAAGATGGTGTCATCTGTATAACACAGGCTGTTTAAAATTTAGAGTTGTCCTCCAATTCTGATGCCTTGTTCTTCTTCGTATAATCCAGTTTCTTGGATTATTTGCTAAATATACAAACTGAAAAAGTATGGTGAAAGGACACAACCCTGTCACACACTTTCCCGACCTGAAACCATACAGTGTTCTCTTGTTGTCTTCACATGCCTGCTGTTGATCCATGTACAGATTCCTTAAGACTCAATTAAGTGGTCTGGAATTCCTATTCTCTGTAATATTAGCCATAATTTATTAGAATCCACAGAGTTGCATGCCTTTGCATAGTCAACGAAGCATGGGTAAACGTATTTCTGGTATTCTCTGCTTTCAGCCAAGATCCATCTGACATCAGTAATGGTATCCCTGGTTCCTTACGCTCTCCTGAATCCAGCTTGAATTTCTGGCAGTTCCTTGTAAACATACAGTAGCAGTCACTTTTGAATAATCTTGAGCAAAATTTTACTTGCATGTTATATCAGTGATATTGTTTGGTAATTTCTGCATTTGGATAGATGGCCTTTCTTTGCAATGGACATAAATATGGATCTCTTCCACTCAGTTGGTCAGGTAGTTGTCCTCCAAACTTCTTGGCGTAGATGAGTGAGCACTTCAGCATTGCATCTGTTTGTTGAAGTATCTCAATTGACATTCCATCGATTCCTGGAGACTTGTTTTTTGCCAATGCCTTCAGTGCAGCTTTGACTTCTACCGTCAGTACCATTGGTTCCAGATCAAATGCTACCTCTTCAAATGGCTGAACATCGACTAGTTCTTTCAGGGATAATGACTCTGTGTATGCCTTTCATCTTCTTTTGACGCTCCCTGAGTCATTCAATATTTTCGTTGTAGAATCCTTTACTATTGCAACTTGAGGCTAAATTTTTTTCTCCAGCTCTTTCAGCTTGAGAAATGCAGAAAGTCTTCTTCCCTTCTAGTTTTTCATTTCCAGCTCTTTGCACATGTCATTATAATACTTTGTTTTATCTACTCAAACTGCTCTTTGAAATATTCTGTTCAGGTCTTTTATTTCTCCATTCTTTCCCCTCGCTTTAGCTGCTTGACATTCAAGAACAAGTTTCAGAGTCTCTTCTGACATCCGCTTTGGCCTTTTCTTTTTTTCCTGTGTTTTTAATGACCTCTTGCTCTCTTCATGGATAATGTCCTTGATGTCATTACACTACTCGTCTGGTTTTTAGTCATTAGTGATTGACACATCAAATATGTTTTTGAGATGATCTTTAAACTTAAGAGGGATGTACTGAAGACCATACTTTGGCCCTAGTGTACTTGTTCTAATTTTCTCCAGTTTCAATTTGAATTTGCATGTGAGCAATTATTATCTGTGCCACAGTCAGTACCTGGTCTTGTTCTGGTCACTGATATGGAGGTTTCTCATCATCTTTTTCCACAGATACAGCCAATTTGATTCCTGTGTATTCCATCTGGTGAGGTCCATGTGTGCAATTGCTGTTTTTGTCGGTTAAAAAATGTATTTGCAATGAAGAATCGTTAGTCTTGCAAAATTCTGTCATGTGGTCTCCAGCAGACAAGTGGGATGTGCTCACTCTATCTTTACTTTGAGAAGGCAGGAAGGTATTGGGAAAAAGGTAGGAATGGATGGGAAAAACTGATGGATGGAGACAAGGAAGTGGGGCATGGAAGGGGAGGGCCACGATACACTGCTGGGACTGCAATCACTGTGAAAAGACGGTTTGTGTATAAATTGCTGGATGAAAAACTGATTGCTCGTGAAACTAAGGAAAAACTGATGGTATAGTGGTTAAGTGCTACACCTGCTGATCAAAAAGGTCAACAGTTTGAATCCAGACTCTCCTTGGAAACTCTAAGGGGCACTTCTACTCTGTCTTCTAGGGTTGCTATGAATTGGAATCAACTCAGTGGCAACATATTTAGTTCACACTTTCATAACAGGTTTATCCTAAAGTATGTGGTTTGGACTTCAGAGTTCTTATAAATTGTGGACCCACACTTATTTGATTAGACTCCAAGTCCTATGTATTTCTTATGTAACAGACTTAAAGTTATGACCTTAAATTAAGATGGAAATAATAAGAAGAAACATGGACATATTTAGTGCACATTTTTCAGGAAGCTAACTATTTTAAAGAATTAAATGTATTAGAAGTAACAACTGTTCCAACAAGAGAAATTATTCTGAGCTCTTCTGATTAATTATAACATCTGAAATTAAACTCCTTCATAATTAAGAACAATAAAGAAATCTTTTACTTCTAAATATGTACAATCATATACGTACACAAACTGGGATGACCAGGGTAGAGTCAGCCTCAGAGGAATATTGGATAGATAGATATCAGAGAATTGGGTCTTTGTTTTTACCTGAGCTCTACTCATTCTACTATCCTGCAAACATCTTCTGAAAAGTCGTGTTTTATTTTGATTTTTGATTCATCCCATGGAGAAAAGAACATCAACAAAATAAAGCACTAAATCAGGGCAACTAAAATGGCATTTCCAAAATTATGATGCTTGGGCACCATTGGAATAAATACATAAATAGATACACAAATAGATAAATAATTTAATAAAACACTAAAGACCACCTAGATTAAAAATAAATAAATAAAGTGGCTTCCACGAATGCTATGGAATTTCAGAGTATTTAACAAACTACCTGGTATTTATTGGTGTGATTTTTCTTTTTCATGGTTTGGAGAAATCTCACAGCTTCCATTGTATCTAAAAGCAATCTGCATCTCCACAGTGACTTCAGGTCGTTATTAGTGTATAAATCATTATATGACACATACCTATTCTATGTAGTATCACCAGTAATTATCAGTGGATCTTGATTTGATCAATTTCAGGCTACAGAAGTTGATAAAGGTCTTCAATTTCTTCATCATTGACATCAGTGATTGGTTAATAAATTTGAATGACAGTTATATTAAATCATCTTCTTGTAGGCATATAGATATTATTCTATCATTGATAGCACTGTGTTTCAAGGACAGATATTGAAGTGCTCTTTTTGATGATGCATATGAAAGCATTCCTCTTCAATTTGTCATTCCTTACATAGTAGGCCATATAATTGATTCATAAAGTCCAATACCAGTCCATTTGAGGTTACTAATGCCTAGGATATCTATCTTCATGTATTCAATTTAATTTTTGATGGCTTTCAAGTTTCCTAGATTCATAATTCATGCATTACACGTTTCAGTTATTAATAGATGTTCACAGTTGTTTCTTCTCATGTTCAGTCATGTCACATCAGCAAATGAGGGCCCTGAAAGCTTTACCCAACCCATGTCTTTTTCATGGTTGACTCTACTTTGAGGAGGCAGCTCTTCCCCAGGTGTATTTTGAGTGTCTTCCAACATGAAGGGCTCATCTTCAGGCACTATGTCAAACAATGTTCCACTGATATTCCTAAGGTTTTCCATGGCCAATTATTTTTAGTAATAGATCACTAATTCATTCTTCATAGTCTGTCTTAGTCTGGAAGTGCTGCTGAAAATTGTCTACCATGTGCAACCCTATTGGTATTTGAGATACCAGTGGTATAATTTCTAGCATCACAGCAACATCCAAGACACACTACAGTAAGACAGTCTGACAGACTTAATATGTATTCTAAATAAATAATCTGATAAGCTGGACTATATGAACATGAGTGGGACATCAGGATTGGAGGAAAATTCAATAACAACTTGCAATATGCAGATAACAAACTTGCTTGCTGAAAGCAAGGAGGACTTAAAGCACTTACTGATGAAGATCAAAGACTGCATACAGCCTTCTGTATGGGTTACACCACAACATAAAGAAAAGAATACTTACAAATGAGCCAATAAGTAATATCATAATAAATAGAGAAAATACTGTCAAGGACTTCATTTTATCTGGATCCACAAACAATGTAAATGGAAGCAGCAGTTATTGCACTGGGCAAATCTGCTGCAAAAGAACCTCTTTAAAGTGATAAAAAGTAAAGACGTGACTTGGAAGATTAACGAGCACCTTACTCAAGACTTGATATTTGTAATGGCCTCTTATTAGTGTAGAATTGGACAACAAATATGGAAGACTGAAGAAGAGTTAATGCATTTGAACTGCGGTGTGAAGAACATTGAATATACTGTGAACTACCCAAATAACCAACAAATCTGTCTTGAAAAACAGCAAAAATGTTTCTTAGAAACAAGGATGCTGAGACTTCATCTTACGTACTTTGATTATGGCATCAGGAAGGATCAGTCCCTGAATAATGACATCACTCTTGGTATACTAAGGAGTCAACAACAAAGAAGACTCTGAATGAGACAGAATGACACCTAGCTGCAAAAGTGGGCTCACACATGCTCTTCTGTTGAAATACTATCTCCTCCAGATTATTTTATCTGCCTTTCAGGTTTTCTTTTATAGTGCCCAAATGTATCATCAGAAACCCTGGTGGCATAGTAAAGTGCTACAGCTGCTAACCAAAAGGTCAGCAGTTCAAATCCACCTGTTGCTCATTGGAAACCCTATGGGGGCAGTTCTAGGCTGTGCTGTACGGTCTCTATGAGTCAAAATTGGCTCAATGGCAGTGAGTTTTTTCAAATCTATCAACATTCTGACTTTACATTTCTGAGTATGTGCTAATGTTTCAATCTCTTCTTCAAAGAAGAGTACTTCATAATGCATTGTGTGAGACAGAAGAAACTTTATCTGCATATTCTCTATATCCTGTTTACATGGTTTAAGAAGAAATTTTCCTTTTTTTGTAATTTCTTTATAATGTTAGCTTTTGCTATCACTGAAGACAATTAAAAGCTATATTTCTTTTGTCCCACATTCTGCCGTTCGGATGATTTAACAATTCTTTATATTTTCTGTATGCTTGGAGCCTCATAAAGCATTGTATAGACAATAGCTCTTTTATTTTTCAACACAGTCCAATGAAGAGCACTACACTTGATTCCAGTTACAGTCATAGAGAGGTAGAATAACTTGCTGAAGAGTATATCCTGCTCCCCCCCGTTCTTGTGTTCATTAGATTTTTAGACATAAGTTTAACAACTTACATTTATGTCCACTTTTTTCTATATATTTTATTTTTTCATTGTGTTTTAAATTAAACTTTACAATTTCAGTCAGTTTTTCATACCAAAACACACTTTGCTATGTGACCCTAGCGGCAGTCGCCACACTGTGGCAACGTACTCCTCCGCTCTGCTGAGTATTTCTCACGCCACTCAACCAGCTCTTTCCAGCCTTGCCTGCTCATCCCGTCTCTGGAGAGGAGCTGCCCAGTTAGTCTTCTGCATATACTTAAGCCAAGAATCACACTCTTTACCAGTATTGAGCTGTGTCTTACAATTTTGTTTTAGGAGTTAGCTTTAGGGATGGTTTCAGTGTCAGTCCAATAGGGATCTGGAGAAAACGTCTTCCGGGGGCTCTCCAGTCTATCAAGTCTGGTCTTATTACTAGAGTTAGAGTTATGCACCCCAGTTTTCTTCTGCTTCATCGGGGCCTTGTTTGTTGAATTCTACATAGGGGCATCACTAGTGGTAGCTAGGCACCATCTAGTTCTTCCAGTCTCGTACTGATGTAGTGTCTAGTTTATGTGGCCCTTTCTGCCTTTTGAGCTTGTTGTTTTTTTCATGTTTTTGATGCTCATGATTTTCTTTTGCTGCAGGAGAGCTGAAAACAATTAATGCTTCTTAACTGGCTACTTCCTAGCTTTTAAGACCCCAGATGTCCCTCAACAAGTGTGATGCAGAACATTTTAATCAACTTTGTAATGCAAATCGATGTAGATGTTCCCTGAAACTGTGGTCTCCAGACTCAAGCCCTTGCTACTCTCTCCCTCAAGTGTTTGGTTGTATTCAGGAAAATTCTTAGCTTTTGGTTTACTCTAGTTGTGCTAATTTCTTCTCTACTATGGGTGTCACTCCCTGTCCCTAGAATAATTTTTGTCTACAATCTAATTAGTGAACACTACTCTCCCTCTGTCCCCAACATGGTAACCAGTAAAGATTGTTTTATGTTTTAACCTTTTCTTGAGTCCTTACAATAGTGGTGCCGTACAATATTTGTCCCTTCAAAACTAATTAAAGTCAGCATAATGCTTTCCAGATTCCTCCATGTTGAGAGCTGTTTTCCAGATTCATCATTGTTCTTTATCACTGCAAGGTATTCCATTGTGTAAATATCCCCTAGTTTGTTTATCCATTCATCCATTGATGGGTACCTAGGTTGATGCCATCATTTTGCTATTGTGGGCTGTGCTGTGATGAGTATTGGTGTTCAAGTACCTATCTGTGCAATAGCTCTTATTTCTCTAGAATATATTCCAAGTTGTAGGATTAGTTGATCCTCTGGAATGTCTATGTCCAGCTTTTTAAGGAAGTACCAAATCAATCTCTAAAGTGATTGCATAATTTAAATTCTCAGCTGCAGTGTATAAATGTTCCAATCTCTCTACAGCCTCTCCAACGTTTGTTATTTTGTGGGTTTTTTTTTTTTTTTTTTTTTTGGATTAATGCCAGCTTCATTGGGGTGAGGTGTTCTCACTGTAGTTTGAAGTTGCATTTCTCTAGTGGCTAATGATCATTTCCTTGCAGGTCTGTTAGCCACGGAAGTGTCTTCTTTGGTGAAGTGCCTATTCACATCCTGTGCCCATTTTTTCAATTGGGTTGATTTTGTCTTGTTGAGGTTATGCAGTATCTGGTAGATTTTAGAGATTAGACTTTGTTCAGATTTGTTGCATCCTGGATGAGCATAGTGTTTGATACTTAGGAATTCCCAGGTATCTATTTTCTCTTCTAGTGTTTGTACATTTTTAGTAGTGTTTTATATTAGTTTATGTCATATATTCGAGCTACCAGGATTGCCTTTATCCTTTATACATGATCTCTATTGTTTTACATTTTATATTTGGGTCTTTGGTGCATTTTGATTAGTTTTTGTACATGGTGTGAAATATGGTCCTTGTTTCTCTTCCTTTTTCTTTGTTTTTACAGATGGATATCAAGTTATGCTGACACTATTACCTTTTTGATCTCTTTTGTTATAGGTCTATTTATTTTGTTATAGTCTGTGTTAGTTTGGGTAAGTAATGTGTTTCTAGAAATTTGTCCATTTCCTCTGGATTTTCAAATTACTTAGAGTATAATTTTTCATAGTATTGCATTATCATCCCCTTTCCTGGTATTCCAGTCACTTGTAGATTATTACTTTTAATAGAGCCCCACATAAATTTTAGGGTTTCTTCATTTCTTGAAACTCTTTATCTGATTTTTCCTCAAATATGTTGGTGTCAAGCGCTTTTTCTTGAATGTCACTTATTTTGCTTTTCTTTGCCTCAATTTTCTTCTGACTTTCAACTGAGTTATTTCATTCTGTAATTTACTATTAATCTTCTGAATTTATGTTTGCTATCTTTCAAGGGTTTCTTGTGCCTGTTCAGCTTTGTGACTCTTTTTATGTGATTTGATACATCAGTAAGTTGTATTTATTTATGTTACTTTGCTTACTGCATTTCACTTGTTTTGTTTTGAAATTCCCAGATATGTTAGTTGTAGGCTGGCATCAACTAGTTTGATTATTGGTGCTGTTGAGCCTCAAACGTCCTGCCACTGGGTGTACTAAGCTATTTCTAGGCATGTGAGTTCAGGAATATATTTTTGTTTCTTGTGTGTATTCATCTTAGCAGACCAGGTAGTCATTCACCAAGTGTGTGGTACAGGTGCCCTCTACAGTCCTAAACGGGTAGGGGTGATTGGTATAGGCACAAGTGTCTGGTTGTATGAACTGAGAAAGACATGGACATGACAGCAGTCTGGGAGTTTCTGCGAAGAAAGTGTGTTACTCTCCTTTATGGTGTGTAGGCAGATAGATTTTTATAGCTGAACTAAGCATGCTTGATTTTGTATGCAGACATGGGACGCATTCAGAGTTCTTGGATCCCTTGTGTGTACTTAGGCAAAGAAAATGTTTCTGTCCTGAGTTGCAGGCTTAGGGAAGCCTGCAGATAATTATTATTTTTTTCCCCCATTTCTTAAAGTGTGCCCACTTCAGTGCTGGAAGTTTGGCTCAGAGCATCTGTAAGAGGCCCTAGTTTCTGGCTAGGTGATGCATCAGTCTCTGGACTAGTGCCATGTAGAGAAGGGAGGGAAAAGTTCTGGTAAGAAGTTCTGGGAGAAGTAGCTGTATCTTGAAGAAAAGTTTCAGGTCCGCATGACTGGCTAGATGAAAGCTACTTAGCTTTTGACTGTTCAATGCCAGTTTTCACTGATTCTTAAGGTGTGAGTGGGCTCTCCTCCTCTAAGTCTCTCCTGCTTTCTAAATACCACTGTTCCTCTCACTACACTCACTGCCAATAATCTGGCTGTAGGATGTTGATCCTTGCTGGGTTGGGTCTGGCCAGTCCTATGTACTTCTGGACCTATACTCCCTTTCCTGTTGCTCAGGGCAATTTTTCTACTTTCCCTCTGATGTTCAGGGTTCCTAGAATGTCATATATAATTGATTCTTCTTCTTCTTCTTTTTGTAGTGTTTGTTGTTAGAGAGATCCCAGGAAGTCTCTAAGTACTCTGATCTGGTATCTTTGCCCCACTTCTCATTCACTTATTTTCATATTTGTAAATTTCTGTCATTACTGCATACTACCACTTGATTCTGACTATATTTACTATTTGTGTAATTCAATAATATGATAGTGCTGTGTAATTGATTTGAGTGATCCTTATAGCCATGGTTTTGTAACTCCAAGCCAGGTGATTGGGAGGGACTGTGTGATAAGGTAATTCAAAGAGATTGGTCAGTTCTGCCTTAAGAGTCAATTCTAGAGCTGATAGGAGGATTCTACCACCAACAGTGAAGTACAGCCAGGAGTGGAAAGTGAGTTCTTTGAGCTTGGGATCCCAGTGCTGAGAAGCTCTGTAAGCAGAAGACCAAGAGAGAGAGAACAAGCTATAACCCAGGAGACAACTGGCAGCAGAGAACTGACAGCAGAAAACAGGAGGCCACTGACAGAGAAAGCTGAATACTTTCTGGTAGAGATTCAAGGCCAGGGAGAAGTGTGCCTGTGAATGTAGCTGAGGAGAGGCTATCTTGATGAGAGAACTACATTCTGAGTAGTCCTAGGCCTGAATTATCCCTATTGCTTCCCTAAAAATCTTCACAATCATGAGTGTGGTCTACAAGTTCCAAGTGGCTATTACAATGACTATTTGAACCCAATAGAGCAGCAGAAAGTATTGTGGAAGGACAGTTGGTGTCAGAATTGGTAAAAAGTGTAGAAGGAGGAGATATATCTGACCTCTACCTCATAGGAATCAGCCTTAGGTCACTGATGTTGGTTCTCTTTCCCCCTTGTGCGGTTGGAGAAAGTCAGATAATGCCCTCAACTTGGTCATAGATAGCCGTAGTATATATGGCATTAAAGAGGCCATTAATGAAAAGTGTTAACACAGCAGGGAGGAGCAATATGGTTCAAGATGTTAGAAACCTCCTGTAACCAAAAACCAAAAACAAAACAGGTGCTGTCAAGCTGATTCTGACTCATGGCCATCCCATGAGTATCAGAGTAGACCTGTGCTCCACAGGTTTCCAGTGACTGATTTTTCACAAGTAAATCACTAGGCCTTTCTTCAAGGGGTCTCAGGGTGGATTCTCAATGCCTGCCTTTCAGTGCTCTATTCAAGGCATCTGTAGAGACCTTCCTCTAGTTGATGTTATTTATTAACCATACTCTTAGACTTGTTTATAAATTAATCCACTAACCACATTATCATTTAACCCACATATTCCTTTCTTATGCACAAGACTATTCTGAAACAATCTATCTTCTGTATTTTTAAGATTCTTTAATGTCTTGAAAAAGTGATTTTTCTAGTGTTCTTGATATATTAGGCAAACATTAACTTACTTTGAACCTTTACCCACCTGCTGGGTTCTTTTCAGCAATGTTTACTGATAATAAAATATTTCTTAAGTCATCAAATCATTAACCTACCAAAAAGGAGACTTTTCATGTCACAAAATCCCCTGCCAGATATTTTCTTTGCTGTACTTAGCAAGAAATGTATAATTTTGATGGTTCTGACCTTTCTGGAAACTGATATTTTATCCTGTGATGTATACTACTACAAATAATAAAACTAGCAGGTATTGTTTACTTAGTGTATATTTCTATGACAGATACTGAGATAAAATCTGAAAATGGACTATTTCATTCATCTCTTGTACCAGTCTTAAAGGAACTCTCCTAGTGTGGTGGTTAAAGAACTTGGCTGCTAACCCTAATGTCAGCAGTTTGAATCCACCAGGCACTCCTTGTAATCACTATGGAGCAGTTTTACTGTGTCCTATATGGTCACTGTGAGTAAGGATTAAGTCAAGTGCAGACAAGTTAATAATGTTAAGAGGCAAAAACAAGTATTATCCCTATTTTACACATGCCTTGAGGCAATATTTTAGAGACTTTTATAGTAGTAATACTAAATTAAGAGAACCTGGTGTTAAAGAAGCTATTTTCGTGAGAATAATATCCATTCAGGAATTAGTAGCATTTATGATTACCTTTTATCTTTGTTTTCCCAGCCTAACAGAGTTTGGCATATGGTTGTTCTTATTGTTGTATACACCGTGGGGTCAATTCTGACTCAGAGCCATACTACTATATTACAGAGCAGAACTGCTCTGTAGAGTTTCCCAGGCCAAAATCTTTACTGAAGCAGATTGTGAGGCTTTTTCCTTCATGGAATTGGAATGTTTGATAGATTAGAACTGTGATCTATCAGTTAGCAGCTGAGTTCTTAACCATTGGGATACTAGGCCTCTGTTGGTATATAATGGTAAAAGAAGAGAAAATCGAAATCAGGGTGGCAGAGAGAGAAGGAAGGAAGGAGGGAAGGAAAGGAGGGAGGGAAGGAAGGGAGGGCCAGGCGAAGCCAAGCCAAGTGCTGTCGAGCCGGATCAGACTCATAACGACCATAGGGGCCAGGGTAGGAAATAAAAAAATGTAATATCCAGGCAATATCTGGTTTTGTTTTACTGTACATTGCCAAGTGCCAAGTGCTGTTGAGTCATAGACACACTGTATATAGACAGATACAAAGAGCATCTGTCGGAGTTCCTGCTAGTCAGGGAGTTCTCCGATGAACATGGGCGGAGGAGAAGCAAGCAGCGCAGAGACTAAGAAAGGGTAGACATAAAACAGTTTGGGATCAGGAGGCTAACGGCATCCCACAGCCGAGAGCCCAGAGCAAAGTTTTATTAAAGTATTTATACCCTTTTGGTAACTTAGAATACAGGGAGCTGAAACATTCAGTAACTAAGTCAGTTGTTTACAGTTTCGGTTGTACATGGTTCCACATGTTTGGGCTAAGGACTTGGAGGTGTTCCCAGATTGCCTCTAGGCTACAGTACACAGAAGAGGTTATACAGAGTTGAAGTAATGGTACAGTAGCCAAGATGGCTGCACTTATGTCAAGAGAGTTAACATGGTTTCTCACAAGCATCGCTTTGCTTATGAAGAGAAAGTGAGATCTGTGCTCAGGTACTATGCTCATGTCAAGTCAACTTCCAATTGACTATACATGCATGTTATTTCACCGCATATGACTTTTTTTCCAAGTCTGTAAAATGTGAATGTTTGAGTTCAGTACTAATTGCTATTTTAATGGTTAATAGCTTTTAAAATAATAGCTCTTTTTCACAACCAGTGGGAAAAATGAAAGCCAGGTGAATCTATTAGTATCTATTTCACAAGGATGGTATAACCAGTGAAAGAAAAAGGGCCCCAAAACTCTACACTCTGTTTAAATGTAACACAATGCTTTCTTAAAAGCAACTCAATTTGGGAAATCTGTGAAACTAAGGAAATGAAATTACACTGTAATAAAGCAAGTGTCAATTCTGAAACCCAACCAATTTTTACATGTATCTTAAGGATTCATCAGGAAATAAGAATATTCTTTTTTATGTTATAATGCAATATACCATGGACTGCCAGACGAATGAACAGACTGGTCTTAAAAGAAGTATAGCCACAGTACACTTTGGAGGAAAAGATGATGAGGCTTCAACTCATGTACTTTGGACATGTTGTCAGGAGAGACCAATCCCTAGAGAAGGACATCGTGCTGAGTAAAATGGAAGATGCAGTGAAAGAAGCAAAGCCCCTCAATGATATAATTGACCCTGTGGCTGCAACCATGCACTCAAGCACAACAGTGATTATGAAGAGGGCACAGGACTGGGCAGTGTTTCTTCTGTCATGTATAAGGTGGCTATGAGTCAGAGGTGACTTGACAACGTCTCACAACAACAATGACATTGCATACATTGATTTTACTTTATTTCCATGCTCAGAAAGTTTACAGCTATGATTTTAGCTAATGATATAGTTAATATTTTAATCAAAGAGGATTAGTACCAAAATCAAGAGGAATTGTCAGGATATTGAATACAAAGAGTTTTTAACTCCATAACTAACTCATAATTTTATTGTTCCCTTGGAGGCAGAAAGTGGGGGTTATGAAGGATGAAATGAGAGTTACTAACTGGTGCAGCTCAGCTGCTTTTACTATAAAAGCGAAATGCAAAAGAGCTTAATGGAGAACTCAATTAAAAATAATAATACTTTAAAAAAGGATGCCTAGTCTACAATTCTCCAAATAAACCCCCACTTTCTGCCTCCAAGGGAACAATAAAATTATGAGTTAGTTATGGAGTTAAAAACTCTTCCTATTCAATATCCTGACAATTCCTCTTGATTTTGGTACTAATCCTCTTTGATTAAAATATTAACTATATCATTAGCTAAAATCATAGCTGTAAACTTTCTGAGCATGGAAATAAAGTAAAATCAATGTATGCAATGTCATTGTTGTTGAATAGATCTGATGGAAAATTAAATGAAAGAAACAAAAATAATGATGTGGTTTAAATTGTGTGAAAGATATACTACTTTCTAGAAAAAAACATTTACTATGAAAAATAGAGATTCTTTAAGGGTAAAAGCAATTTGACAAAACTGCCACAAACCTGATTCTGGTAGGTAAAAGACTAAAAGTTGTAGTGCAAAAAAAGGTGTGGAGAAAATTTAACTCAACCTAATGGGGGGGGATTTAATATGATTTGATATAAAATATAATTTTGTATATTTTGAAAGGACTTTGCATATCCCTTTATAATTCTCCAAATAAAGCCAACTATTTTGAGAAACATAACCCAGTAGTTCCATTAGCTGATCAAGGAAATGCTATCAACAAATGTCAGTGTGGTTATGACAGTCAAAACATCAGTAAAGCACCATTTGGTGCTGATGATGCTTGTACTACATGTATTGAGTCTAGAAAATTTTTTGAATGCCTATTTACACTAGACTGAAAATGGAAACAAATATAAATCAGTTTATTTTGATTTATGGAGCATCATAACCTATTTAGATAAACATTGAGATTAGTGCATTGAAATCCTAGAAATCTATTGTAGACTAGGCATCCTTTTTTAAAGTATTATTATTTTTAATTGAGTTCTCCATTAAGCTCTTTTGCCTTTCGCTTTTATAGTAAAAGCAGCTGAGCTGCACCAGTTAGTAACTCTCATTTCATCCTTCATAACCCCCACTTTCTGCCTCCAAGGGAACAATAAAATTAGCAGTTATGTTCTTTTTCTTTTTTTTGAGAAATCTACAATTTCTTAGGTTTGAGAACTAAGCAAGTTGTCCATAAATGTATTTCCTAGTACATTTATTATGCAGCCAGCCAAGCAGCCATTTGAAAATTCTTTGTAATAATATGTTTGTATGGGCATATAAGATGCTTAGATCAGTGCAAGGAATTTTTTATTTTTTAATGTCAAATACATTTTTGTCACTGTATGTGGCCTAGTATTAATATGCCCAAAGTTTAATGGATTTCATTTATGGTAGTCCTGCTCTAAAGAAATGTTTCAAGAGAAATAAATGTGTTTTGATTTACAAAGGCCCATATGGTCATTTTTATTAGCTTCCTAGCCTTGTGGTCAGATAGATTTTGTAAAAGGAGGAAAGATTTACAATAACTTGCCATCTGGAACACTGAATTAGTTTTTTTCCTTTGGATACCTTAATATTCCATTTAATACAGAATTTCAACAATGCTGTTGTATCAAATATTCCTTGTTGTAGTCTGGCCCTCAAAGGTAACCCGTTATAAAGTTTGCAAGAAATGTGTTCAATAAAAATGGATTTGATTTTAGCATCTGAATGCATTTGTATTACAAAAGAAGACCGTCTTTGCCTGACCTCTGCTATTTTTTATAACGTCTAGTCTACAGAGTAGAGTCAGTGAAATTTTGTAGTAGCATGAGATGTATATCAAGTTTGTCATTTAATTACTCTTTTTATGAACAATAATGTTCTCTTCCGAGTTTCCTTCAGTGTACTGCTTTTTAATTGTTTTTTGTTGCTCTGGGAAAATAGCAAACTTGTTTAGTTTTTTTTTTAATTTTCTTAAACTACTTTGGGGTGAAGTAAACAATGTATCCATATACACATGTAGTCTATAAACAATATGAGAGTAACTAATCAATGTGGATCATTTTTTTTTTAATTCAGGAAATTGAGACAAATCTTTTAGATACATAAAAATCAATAAAAAGTATTCCGTCCTTTGACATCTCTTGGAAGGAATGAATTAATCCATGAATATATTCAGCATTAATTATCCAAAACTTCTTCGTTGTTTTACATGAACATAGAAGTCACTATGTAGGCTCAGCTTCCCACTTTTGTTTAAGGAAAGTTTAAGTAAAAGCTACCGATTGAAGTTCCTAAATCCCTTCTCCCAGCTCTAGAAATGCTGTATATTTAGAAATCATATATTATCTATAAAAGTATAAGGACAGCAAATAGAGAGATGTCAACTGAATAGAGTATTTTGATATAAATTATTAATTTGAAGGACAATAAGCCAAAGCCAAGTCAGATCAGACAATAGATAAATATAAAATTATATGAAATAGAAAATGCTTATTTTAAACTATTCTATACAAATAAGATGACAACCAAAAGTCTTTCCTGTTGGTTATACTGTGGTGGCTTCCCCGTTGCCATGATACTGGAAACTACTTAATCAGTATTTCAAATACCAGCAGGGTCACACAGGGTAAATAAGTTTCAGTGGATCTTGTGGATTAACACAGATTAAGAAGAAGTATTTGGTGGTCTGCTTTTATTTATTTTATTTTATTTTATTTTTTAGATTTTTTTTTTTATTATGACTGAGTGAAAATGCACATTCCCGTACAAATTTACATGCCCACCTATATGCAGCTTCCACTGCTCTCCCTGTCCAGTGACAGCACACTATTCCTCTCTGCTCCATACATGTCTTATCCTCCCAACAGTCTCCTTTCCCCTCCTCTCAACCCACTCTCCTTCCTCCAACCAGAGGTCTGCAGGATGATATCCCATAGATGTATAGAACCATAAAGTGCAACCAATATACGGTCACTCTGCATTGCAAAGTCCAATCCACTTGTGTCCGAAGAGTAGACCTTCGTTATGATTTATGGGCAAGGGCAGCATCAGGGCCTTGGGCCATGCTCCCAGGGGAACCCCAAAACCGTTGGACCATCAATTGAGGTCTTTTAGTGGAGATCTCAGGATGCACCCCTTTTTATTCTTGTGTTGCCAGTGAGACTCCTCTCTGTGAGCTCCATCGTGGCTATCACTGGTGGTGGCCGGGCACCATCCGGTTCTTCCAGTCCCAAGTCGATGTAGGCACCCACTCTTGTGGGTCTCTCTGTCTTCTGGGTTGTCTTTCCCCCATGTCATTATGGTCCTCGGTGAGCATCCGTTCCTGCTGAATTGGGACCATTTGCTGTGCCCTTGGATGGCAGCTTAGCAGCTTTTAAGACCCCAGATGTCTGGTGGTCTACTTTTGAAAAACGTGGCCAGTGAAAATCTTATGAAGAGCAGGGCAGCATTGTCTCATACAAGGTTGGAAGATGAACTCCTCAGGTTGGAAGGCACTCAAAATACTACTGGAGAAAATATGCCTCCTCAGTATAGAGTAGATTTAATGACATGCATGGAGTCAAGCTTTTGGGATCTTTATCTGCTGACATGGAATAACTCAAAATGAGAAGAAGCAGCTGCAAACATCCATTAGTATTTAGAATGTGGAATGTATGAAGCATGAAGCTGGGAAAATTGGAACTTGTCAAAAATGAAATGAAACATTTGCAGATTGATATTATAGGCATTAGTAAACTGAAATGGACTGGTACTAGCCCTCATATGGTCTATTAGTCCGGTAATGAAAAATTGAAGAGGAACAGTGTCACATTCATCATCAAAATAGACAATTTGAAGATCTAGCCTGAAGTACAACACTACCAATGATAGGGTATCTAGGATTTAAACTTACAAATGAATCATTAATGCCAAAGATAAAGAAATTGAAGACTTTTTACCAACTTCTGTAGTCCAAGATTGATCAAACATACAATCAAGATGTGCTGATAATTACTAGCAATGTGGATACAAAACATGGAAACAAAGAATAATCAGTAGCTGGCAAATATATCTTTGGTAACAGAAATGATGCAGAAGACTGCATGGTAGAATTCTTCAAGACAAATACCTACTTCACTGAAATTATATTTTTACAGCAATATAAATGGTGACTATATATATGCACTTTGCTAGACTGAATATACATGAATCAAATCAACTACATCTGTGGAAAGAGACTGTCATGGATTGAACTGTGCTCCCCCTAAAATGTCTATGAATTCAGGCAGGCCATGATTCCTGGTATTATGTGACTTTCCCCATATGTTATGAGTCCTGAGTCTAAGATGTTAACAAGGAAGAATAAGTGGCAATTGTGCTAGTGAGGCAGGACTCAATCTATAAGTTTGGATTGTATCTTGAAGCAATTTTGGGAATATAAAAGAAAGAAGTGAACAGAGAGACAGGGGGACCTCACACCACCAAGGAAGCCATGCCAGGAGCATAGTACAACCTTTAGACCTGGGGTCACTATGTGGAGAAGCTCTTAGTTTAGGAGGACATTGATTTGAATTTGGATTTTTAGTCTATTTTATTGTGAAGAAATAAAATTTTCTTTGTTAAAGCCATCCACTTGTGGTATTACTGTTGTAATAGCACTAGATAATTGACACAGAGATGAAAGTGAAGCTCAATATTATCAATCAGAACAAGATGAGGGGACAACTACAGAACATACCCTTAGTTGCTCATAGGCAAATTCAAGTTGAAGCTGAAGAATGTTAAAACAAATCCATGAGAGCTGGAGTGTAACCTTGAGTATAACCTGACTTTAGAGACTATCTAGGAAACAAATATGACACAGTAAACACTAAGGAATGAAGACCAGACCAGATAAATTGTGTAATGACACCAAGGATATCATACATGAAGAAAGCAAAAGGACATTAAAGAATTGGGGGGGAGGGGAAAGGAAAGACCAAAATGGATGCTAGAAGAGACCCTGAAATTTGCTGTTTAACACAGAGAAGCTAAAGCAGATGTAAGAAATTGTAAAATAAAAGAGCTAAACAGAAAATTTCAAAGGTTACCTCCAGAAGACAAAGTGAAGTATTATAATAAAATGTGTAAAGACCTGGAGTTAGAAAACCAAAAGGGAAGAACATGCTCAGCCCTTCTCAAGCTGAAAGAAATAAAGAAAAAGTCAAGCCTCAACGAGCAATATTGAAAAATTTTATGGGCAAAATATTGAATGACACATGAAGCATCAAAACAATATGGAAGGAGGGGGCGGAGTCCAGATGGCGGACTGAGCACACATCTCCTTATATCCCTCTGGAAACCAAGACCTGAATTGACAATCAAACGGAGCCTTCTGATCACCTAATCAGCCTCAGGACACGGCACACAGCTGTTAATTGGGACCTCATACCACTCAGTGAAAAACCTCCTCTCTGCCGCTGACTCCTGCTCCTGGCTAGCCCCGGCTCTCACGGACGGAAGGTAAACGCACCATTTTGACTTCTTTTTTTCCTCTGTCTCGGCTGGTGGGCGGAGCTGGGTCCTGCCTGGCGGCTGCACTCAAACACACTGCTGAGGGGATAGGCAGGCAAAATTCCCATATTCTGAGAGCCAGGCTCGGGACTTTGTTAATCTAGCCATTTTGAGCCTTTCGTTTAGCAGCTGCCTCAGTGGGGTTTGTGCGGAGCTTTGCAGTCAGTATGTGGGACGCCATGTTGGTACTGAGATTTTAGCGTGACCTCGTTCTTAGCCTGGGAGCCAACGCCTGCAAACGGGACAGCGCTTCTCTGACAGAAAAGTAGTGATTTTGCACAGTGCTGCCTACGTTGGGGGCCCTGCAACAGAAGCAGAGGAATCACTACCTCTCCACACCTTTAGCCCCTCTGTCTGCTGCCTGTGTGAAGGACGCCATCTTGGGTACGGTGGCCGCAGCTGGACCTAATTCTTAGCTTGGGAGCCAGAGCCTGCCCACAGGAGAGCACTTTCCTATCACAAAACCAGTACTCGATGCAGTGTTGGATAAGGCTAGGCCCTGTCAGTAGAGGCCCACAGGGCAGTAGCATTGCTATATGCTGAACTAGTTTGTTATCATCTGGGGTTGGATATAGTGGCGCTTACTTTGTCAGATGAGAAGAGGGACCTCTACACCTGAAAACCTAATTGACTTGTGAACTGGTCAGATACCTTTTGCTTTACATTTGAAGACAGCCTAGAGAGACATTTGCAATCCATCCTCACAGTACATCTTCCAGCCTCTATATACTCACATGGGACCCAAAAAGCAACAGACAATTGTGGCATACAAGGAATCACTCATGGCTTCAGAAGGCTCCCAAACAAAGCAACCAAGGAGTTTTCCAGTTGAAGAAACTTTTATGAAAGCATCAGGAAGTGAACACAAATTGATTATATACAGAGCCCTTCCAGACCTTATACAAAATGCAGCAGAACAAAGTGAAAAATTAAACAAGTTGTTTGATCTGATGGAACACCAGTACTCTGAAATCCAATGGATCAAGAAGAAAATCAAAGACATAGAAACTTCCATGCAAAGCCAAGAAAACAGAATGGAACAAATGGAAAAAAGAATTTCTGACTTGGAAGACAGAGCTACTGAGGCCAGCGTCTATGAGCAGAAATCAGAAAAAAGAAACAAGAAAAATGAAGAAACATTAAGAAGCATGTGGGACTCTATTAAGAGGAACAAACAACCTTCGATTAATTGGAGTCCCTGAACAGGGTGAGACATCTGAGAACACAGAGAGTATTGTTGCTGAGCTGCTGAAAGAAAAGTTCCCAGAAATCATGAAGGAAGAGAATATAGACATCTCAGATGCATATCGTACGTACACCACCCAATATAGATCTCAAAATAAAGACTCCAAGACATATTATAATCAAGCTTAACAAAATGAAACACAAGCAGCAACTCTTAAACGCAGCAAGACTCAAGGCAAAGCTAACATTCAGAGGGAAACCCTGTAGGTTCTCGTCAGATTTCTCAGCAGAAACCATGCTGGCATGGAGACAGTGGCATGACACATTCAAAGTCTTGAAGGAGAAGGACTTCCAACCAAGAATTATATATCCTGCAAAACCATCTTTCAAATACGAAAATGAAATCAAGACATTCCCAGATAAACAGAAACTCAGAGACTTTGTAAAAACCAAACCCAAACTACAAGAAATACTGAAAGAAGTTCTTGGCTTTGGTTTAGAAGAACAAAACCACTAACTTTATATTTTAGAACTACACACTACTCAATACTCTACTCATTTAGGGAAGGCTCCAAAGTAAATCACAGCTTTGATATGGAAAGAAGCAATCCAGTGATCATCATGAAAACTATGGTGTCATCATAATAAAAAGAGGGATGTACTACAGTCGTTATAGTCCTTCCAGATGGAGAGGAAGATGACAAGACTGGTAGTAATTAAAATTGGGTTTATACATAGTTTATTAAGGGGGTTCATAGGGGCAGCTGTAAAGCACAGCAAAGATGTATCATACCATTTCAAGAAATCTAATACACAAGTCTCAACAACTATAAAACCAGCTCTGACAAAGGTGAAACATCAACTCACAAAAAAGAGTGTCCCAGAACAGACTAATAAGATCAACAGAGAAAACATCAATATAAAAATAAACATATCACAATGGCAGCAGTGAACACATACCTATCAATAATTACTTTGAATGTGAATGGACTGAATGCTCCAGTAAAGAGACACCGAGTGTGATCTTGGATCAAAAGACACGACCCATCCATATGTTGTCTACAAGAAACTCACTTGAGACCTAAAGACAGGAACAAATTGAAAATTAAAGGATGGAAGAATATATATCAAGCTAACAATGAACAAAGAAGAGCAGGGGTGGCAATTTTAATCTCAGACAAAATCCATTTTAATGTCAAATCCACCACCGTGGACAAAGATGGTCACTATTTATTGCTGAAAGGTTCAGTACAGAAGCAAGACTTAACTATATTAAATATTTATGCACCTAATGCCAGAGCACCTAAATATGTCGAAGAAACACTGACTACGCTCGAAAGAGAGTTAGATAACTCCACAATAATAGTGGGAGACTTTAACACTCACTCTCATTACTAGACAGATCATCTAGAAAAAAGCTCAGTAACGATACAGAAGACCTCATTGACACAATTAACCAACTAAACCTCATTGATATATACAGAACTTTCCACCCATCAGCAGACAACTATACCTTCTTCTCCGGTGCACATGGAACATTCTCCAGGATTGACCATGTGATAGGCCATAATGCAATGCTCAGCAAAATCCATACCATTGAATTACTGCAAAGCATCTTCTCAGATCATAAAGCCATAAAAGTTGAAATCAATAGCAGAAAAAACAGAGATAGAAAGTGGAACTCTTGGAAATTGAACAACATCTTGCTCAAAAAAACATGGGTTATAGAGGAAATCAAGGATGAATTAAAGAAATTCATGGATTCCAATGAGAATGAAAATACTTCCTACCAGAACCTATGGGATACAGCCAAAGCAGTGCTCAGAGGTCTGTTTATCTCCATAAATGCACACATCTGGAAGGAAGAAAGAAACCAAATCAAGGAACTAACTCTACAGCTTGAACAAGTACAAAGAGAACAACAGAGGAACCCCACGGGCACCAGAAGAAAGGAGATCATAAAGATTAGAACAGAGCTAAATAAATTAGAGAATAGAAAAACAATTGAAAAAATTGAAAAGACCAAAGCTGGTTTTTTGAAAAGATCAACAAAATTGATAAACCACTGGCTAAACTTACTAAAGAAAAGCAGGAAAGGAAACAAATAACCCAAATTAGAACTGAGAGGGGAGTTATCACCACAGATGTGACAGAAATCAAAAATATCATAACAGAATACTATGAAAGACTGTACTTTAACAAATTTGAAAACCTAGGGGAAATGGACCAATTCCTTGACTCATACCACCTACCCAAATTATCACAACATGAGGCAGAACAGATTAATAAACCCATTACAAAGGAAGAGACTGAAAAGGTCATCAAAACGCTGCCAACCAAAAACAGTCCGGGCCCAGATGGCTTCATGGCAGGATTCTACCAAGCGTTTAGAGAAGAGTTATCCCCAATACTACTGAGACTATTTCACAGTATAGAAAGGGATGGAGTACTCCCAAACTCATTCTATGAAGCCGGCATAACCCTGATACCTAAGCCAGGGAAAGATCCAACAAAGACAGAGAACTACAGACCAATATCACTCATGAACCTAGATGCAAAAATCTTCAACAAAATTCTTGCCAACAGAATACAACAACATACCAAGAAAATAATCCATCATGACCAAGTGGGATTCATACCAGGGATGCAAGGCTGGTTCAACATCAGGAAAACAATTAATGTGATAAACCACATAAATAACACAAAAGACAGGGATCACCTGATTTTGTCCATTGATGCAGAAAAGGCATTTGATAAAGTCCAACATCCATTCATTCTAAAACTCTCAGCAAAATGGGCATAGACGGCAAATTCCTAAACACAATAAGGGCCGTTTATACAAAGCCAGTTGCCCACATCATCCTGAATGGAGAAAGACTGAAAGACTTTCCCTTGAGATCAGGAACTAGACAAGGATGCCCACTCTCACCTCTCCTACTCAACATTGTGCTAGAAGTTCTAGCCGGAGCAATTAGACAAGACGAAGAAATAAAGGGCATCTGCATCAGCAAAGAGGAAGTTAAAATCTCCCTGTTTGCAGATGACATGATTGTATATGCAGAGAACCCCAAGGAATCTATAAATAAGCTACTCAAACTGATAGAAGAGTTCAGCAAAGTCTCAGGATACAAGATAAACATAAGTAAATCAGTAGAATTCCTTTATACCAACAATGAGACTGTTAAGGAGGAAAGTATCAAATCAATACCATTTATGATATCCCCTAAGAAGGTAAAGTACCTAGGAATTAATCTAACCAGAGAAACAACAGACCTTTACAAAGAGAACTACAAGCCCTTACTACAAGAAACTAAGAGAGACTTAGATAAATGGAAAAACCTACCCTGCTCATGGATAGGAACACTTAACATTGTGAAAATGTCTATTTTACCCAAAGCAATTTATTTATATAATGCAATCCCAATACAACTTCCAGCATCATTTTTTAATGAGATGGAGAAACAAATCACCAATTTTGTTTGGAAAGGGAATAAGCCCCGGATAAGTAAGGTACTACTAAAGAAGAAGAACACACTGGGAGGCCTCTCATTACCCAAACTTAGAACCTACTACACTGCCACAGTTGTCAAAACAGCCTGGTACTGGTACAAGAACAGACAGATCAATCAATGGAAAAGAATTGAGACCCCAGAGATGACACCATCTGCCTATGAACAGTTGATATTCGACAAAGACCCTAAGACATTAAACTGGGATAAAAACAGTATCTTCAACAAATGGTGCTGGCAAAATTGGTTATCCATCTGCAATAAACTGAATCAAGATCCATATCTTACACCTTATACAGAAACCAACTCCAACTGGATAAAAGACCTAAATATCAAACCTAAAATGATAAAGCTCATCCAAGAAAAGGTAGGAACAACAATGGAAGTTTTAATACACAATGAGGACAGACTCCAAAATCTGTCAAAGAAACCTCAGCCAACAGAAGAGAAAGTGGATAAATGGGAACTATTAAGAATCAAACATTTTTGCTCATCCAAAGACTTTATTAATAGAATTAAAGAATACCCACAGAGTGGTAAAAAATATCTGGCATCTCTATGTCAGATCGATGCCTGATCTCCATAATCTATAAGATACTACAAGATATCAATAAGAAGAAGATAAACCATCCAATTAAGCGATGGACAAAGGAGATGGACAGACACTTCACTAAAGAGGAGATCCAGGCAGCCAAAAAACACATGCGGACATATTCATGATCTTTAGTTATTAAAGAAATTCAAATGAAGAGAACAATGAGATACCATCTCACCCCAATAAGATTGGCCGTGATCCAGAAAACACAAAACAACAAATGCTGGAGAGGCTATGGAGAAAGTGGAACCCTCCTACACTGTTGGTGGGGTTGCAAAATGGTCCAGCCTCTTTGGAAGGCAATCTGGTGCTTCCTTAAAAAAATGGATATCGATATACCATTTAGCCCAGTAATTCCACTACTTGGAATATATCCTACAGATTCAAGGCCTTTCACACCAACGGACACATGCACCAGAATGTTTACTGCAGCACATTCCACGATAGCAAAAAGATGGAATCAACCCAGGTGCCCAACAATAGAAGAATGGATAGGTAAACTATGGTATATATACTCAATGGAGCACTACACAATGATAAAGAATAACGATGATTCCAGGAAACATCTCCTAACTTGGTTTCAACTGGAAGACATTATGTTGAGTGAAAGTAGTCAGCGACAAAGGGACAAATACTGTATGAGACCTCTACGATAAGATCTCAAAAACAGACCTGTGTATAGAAGAAAAGAGTCTTTTGCAGCTGCAAGGGACCAGAGGGCGGGAGGGTGAGGGGGGGAGGGTTTAGTTTAGATAGTTACTAGAAATCTAGTTGGGAGAAAGCGGTGATAGCACACATTAGAAACAAGAACAACATTAAGTGGACTTCAGCATAACTTGAGTACTCCTTCCATCTTGACTCAATACTGCAAGGATAGAGTAGCTGGGGCAGGGGGCGGGGGACCATGCCCTTAGGCGAATTCCAGGCCAATTGGCACAACTAGTGTTTTGCTAAGAGAGCTCTCTGCACCCCACATTGGTGAGTGGCGTCGTCTGGGGTCTTAAAAGCTGCCAAGCTGCCATCCGAGGACACAGCAAATGGTCCCAACTCAGCAGGAATGGATGCTCACCGAGGACCAAAATGACATGCGGTAAAGACAACCGAGAAGACAGAGAGACCCACAAGAGTGGATGCCTACATCGACTTGGGACCGGAAGAACCGGATGGTGCCCGTCTACCACCAGTGATAGCCACGATGGAGCTCACAGAGAGGAGTCTCACTGTCAACACAAGAATAAAAAGGGGTGCATCATGAGATCTCCACTAAAAGACCTCAATTGATGGTCCAGAGGTTTTAGGGTTCCCCTGAGAGCATGGTCCCCGGCCCTTATGCTGCCCTTTCCCATAAATTATAACAAAGTTCCACTCTTTGGACAGGAATGGATTGGACTTGGCAATGCAGAGTGACCACATATTGGAAGCACTTTGTGGTTCTAAACATCTACAGGATATCATCTTGCTGACATCTGGCTGGAGGAAGGGGAGTGGACGGAGAAGAGGGGAAAGAAGGTTGTTGGGAGGATGAGACATGTATGGAGCAGAGAGGAATAGTGTGCAGTCACCGGACAGGGAGAGCAGTGGAAGCTGCATATGGGTGGATATGTAAATTTATACATGAATGTACATTTTCACTCAGTTATGTTAAATAAAAATAAATAAATAAATAAAAACAATATGGAAGGATTACACAGAGTCACAGTGCCAAGAAGAATTGGCCAACATTTAGCCATTTCAGGAGGTAGCATGTGATCAAAAGCCAACAGCACTGAGGGAAGAAATCCAATCTGAACTGCAGACTTAGGAGGAAAAAAAAGGCTCTAGGGACTGATAGAGTACCAACAGAGACACAACAAGAAATAAAGACAATTCTAGAAGCACTTACTTGTCCATGACATGAAATTTGGAAAAGAGCTACCTGGTCAATGATCTGGATGAGATCCATAAACGTGCCTATTGCAAACAAAGGTGATCCAGTAGAATGTGGAAATTATCAGATAACACTATCAATATCACATGCAGGTAAAATTTTCCTGAAGATTATTCAAAACAGCTGGAGCATATCAACAGGAACTGCAAGAAATTTAAGCTAGATTCAGAATAGGACATGTAATAAAAGACTAGCATTCTGATATCAGATGGATCTTGGCTGAAAGCAGAGAAAACTGGTAACACGTTTATGTGTGTTTTATCAGTTACGACTGGGTGGATGACAACAAATTATGGATAATATTGTGAAGAATAGGATTTCCAGAAGTCTTAATTGTGCTCACACTCAACCTGTACATAGATCAGGAGGCAGCCATTCAAACTGAACAAGGGAATATGTTATGGTTTAAATTCTGGAAATATGTGTCGGTGTTGTATTCTTTCACCACACTTAGTCGGTATGCTGAGCAAATAGTCTGAGAAACTGGACCATACAAAGAATATGATATCAGGACTGGAGAAAGGTTCATTAACAACCTGTGGTATGCAGATGGCATAATGTTGAGTGCTGAAAGTGAAGAGGACTTGAAATACTTATTGATGAAGATCAAAGACCACAACCTTCAGTATGGATTAAACCTCAACATAAATAAATCAAAGTTCCTTACATTTGGACCAATAAACAACATCATAATAAACGGTAAGGAAATTTAAGTTGTCATGAATTTATTTGGATCCACAATCAACACTCATGGAAATAGCAGTCAAGAAAGCAAATGATTTTATTTCATCGAGCTAATTTGCTGTAAAAATTTCAAAGTTATTAACAAGCAAAGATGTCGCTTCGATTACTGAAATGACCCTGTCCCAAGCCATGGTATTTTTGACTATTTCGTATGCATGCAAAAACTGGACAAGAAATAATGAAGATCAAAGAAGAGGTGAAACATTTAAGTATGGTGCTGGCAAAGAATATTGAATATATATCACACAGTGCCAAAAAAACAAGAAATCTGTCTTGAAGGAAGTATAGCCAGATGCTCCTTTGAAGGAAGTCTGGAGAGACTTTGTCATGATACTTAGAACACATTATCTGGAGGGACTAGTCCCTGGATAAGGATGCCATGCTGGGTAGAGGGTCATTGAAAAAGAAGACCCTCAGTGTGATAAACTGACACACTGGCTGTAACACCATGTTTAAACATAGCAACAATTGTGATGATGGCATGGAACCAGGAATTATTTAGTAGTGTAGCATATATATATATATAAGTTGGAGCTGACTTAAGGGCACCTAACAATACTCACAAAACGACAAAGATAATGGATCTAATCCACTATAGGCTCTCTGAGACAACAATGTGGCAATCTTCTTCCATAAAGACTATAGAATTGAAAACCTTATTGAATAGTTCTACTGTGTCCTGCAGGAGCACTATGAGTTGTAATCTACTTGAAGTCAATGGGGTTGGTGTTGACTTATTGTTTGTGATTCATGCATTCTCTAATTTTATCTGGTGTTTGAGTCCTCACTACAAATTTACCAAACTGATATCAAAGCAACTCCTGCTTATCATTGTTTTATCAGTGGCCAGTTAGGGAAAAGGCAACTACTCTGAATATTTCTAATACAGGTAGATGATTTTATTTTATATATTCCTTGCAAATGTGTTGGAAGGTCTGGAAGAGGAGAAGAAGGAAGAGGTGTTCTCAAAGATCACCTCCTGAGACTCCACTCCTAATCACACCACTGCGGCTCGTCCTTTCTGCTGCCACTCACACAGATATCACCGAAAGCAGAAGGAAGTGACTTTTCCTTCATCCGGCTCCCTTGTTTGGCAAATTCCAATTTGGTTGAACCTATCAGAAAGGCAGCTCAAACCAGTGTGTAGACAGACACATGTTTGGTAGGTTTCTAACTATAATGGTCTAGAGAGAAGTTTGTAGAGGGAGACAGCAAGCTGAGAGTGAACACATAAACCACACGCAGCATGACCAGCCTAAGACTAGGCTCAGCAAATTGTTGGTGTTTATATAACATGTTCAAATAAATGAATTAAAACTAATGGAGGGAGTGATTGAATACAGCCATGTCCAGGAAGGATTTCTGCCCACCCACTCCTTCCAAGCATGCCAAAATCCAAAAATGTGATACAAAGTATCATACACTTGTCTTCTTGAACAGGAGAAGCAAAATAAAAAAACATCAGTCAACTTCTCCAGCCTGTTTAACAAAATGCAAGAAGATGCTACACATATATCTGAGTGCTTTTGTGTATATAACCATTCATTATACTAGCTCTGGGCCATGAAATATTTACATGAAGAAGGTTATTACATCACTGAGTGGAAAGGTAGTTAAGATAACCTGTAACTCTTGTATTTTGTTCTCTGTGTATTTGTCCTTACAGTTTCACTCACACTCACTAGTGGGACTTGAAGTACCACTCTGTGCACATATTCTTATTACTACTTCCTACTAATTTCCTAATCAGTATCCTGTAGAATTTCACAGGGAAGGCATCCTCACAGATCAGATCTATTTTATCAATTACATAAAGACAATTTAAGATGGTAGAACAATGTTTCATATCATGTATAAAAGTTTTTAACAACATAAACCCGATACACTGCTCTGACTTCATATGCTACCACACCCCCTGTTTCATGCACTGTCAGCTTAAATACTATTATCTGTTAAGTAGGTCCCCTACAATGTCTATTTGCTGACAGTTTTCCTTCTATTGAGTTTTTTTCTGCTAATACGGTATATAGCAACAATTGATTTTCACACGTTAGAATACCCTTCCATTTCTGCAAAACATTACTAGTCCTCCCGATTATTTGTTCTCTACTTCACTTGTTATAGAAATATTTTTGCTATTTCTAATTCTTTCCCCTAGATATTAGCATCTTTACTCTGGTCACATAGTGGTTAAGTGCTACAGCTGCTAACCGAAAGGTCAGCAATTCACATCCACCAGGCACTCCTCGGAAACTCTATGGGGCAGTTCTACTCTGTCCTGTAGGGTTACTATGAGTAAGAATCAACTCAACAGCATTGGATTTTATTCATGAGATGGACAAGTGGAAATTCTTTGTTAGTGTAATGTATTTTGTCAGGTTTTAATTAAAACGTCATAATTGTCATATGAAACAAATTGTAAGATGTTCTCCTTTTTCTATTATCTGCAAGAACCTGTGCAATGTTGTTATTACAATGTTAAGAAATTGTTTCATAGAATCAACTGACAAAATTGTTTGGACTTGGGCTTTTATTATGGGAAACTCTTTAGTAACAGATTTAGTTTCATTAAAAAGTACAACTGACATATGTATATGTTTGAGTAATGTTCTCCAAGGGATTTATTTCATCTTCATTTTCAAACATATTGGCATAAAGATGATCCTATCATTTTCTTAGTATCTGTAGTGATGCTATCTTTTTCATTCCTGACAATGCTGATACAAATTTTCTCCCTATTTCAAGTCTAAAAAATCGTGCTTGGGTTTGTCAATTTAGCTTATACTAAGAAACTACCACCACTGCAACAAAAAGCTGGGGTGTAGTTTGATCTCTATTGTTCGTTGTTTTTTAAAAAATTGAAGTTTTCTCTTTATTATTTCATTGTTTATTGTTTTATTTGCTTTCATATTCTAGTCTGACACACATGGGGTCATTATAAGTTGGGGCCTGACTAGATACCATTTAACAACAACTAGATACCAAAAAGAAAACAAACTCAAAACCAAAACCAACCAAACAAACAAAAACCCAGTGAGATCAAGTCGATTCTGACTCAGCAACCTCATAGATCAGAGTAGAGCTGCCCCCATAGAGTTTCTGGGGAATGCCTGGCGGATTTGAACAGCTAATCTTTCAGTTAGCAGATGTAGCACTTAGTGTAAGTTAAAAGAAAGAAAGGAAGGAAGAAAATTAGTTATACGACAGAGGTCTCAACGTTACAGAAAACTCCACTGCCTCAAGCACCTTGCTTGAAGTCCCTCATAGCTTTACATTAGAGTCCTGGTTCCTTTGCTTGTCACCCCCTTAACTTTACATTAGGATACTAGTTCCTTTGCTTGGCATGCCTGTAACTTGACATTCAAACTATGGTTCCCCTGTCCTTAACTCCTGCCCTAGAACTAGAGGAAATAGGTGGAAATCGGCTTAGACACACTGTTGACTTTCCGGGTAACCATTTAGAACTTATATGTAGTAACTTCCTGGCCTCTGGATGAAGTTTAACTGCTGTTTTCTGAACATTGCATTTCAGAAAGTCGTGTATAACCCTCCATTGCACCTGTGCAGCATGATTAAGGACGTTGCTGATACAACCCGTATGAACGTTCAACTTGTAAACCCATTAAAAGTAACCTTCTCTCTTGCCTTAGCTCAGCAGTCTTGACAGCGGCAGCCCCTACTGTTTCTTTTTCTTGCACGTTGAAATAAAAGCATCTTTCTTCTCTTCCACCGTGGACTCTCATTTATTGGCTGAGATGAGGTATGCTGAGCAGAACCTGAGATTTCTACCTGGCAAGAGTTAAGTCTACCTCCACTCTTGGAGATATCACGTTTGTCAGAGTAGAATTATGTTTCATAGCGTTTTCAGTTGCTGATATTTGAAAGATAGGTTATCAAACTTTTCTCTTTAGGTACCTCTGGGTATAGTAAAAACTCCAATCTTTTGGTGAGTCATCTAGTGCTTGTTTAACCATTTGTACTAACTAGGGACTCTTTAGAATAGCTTTGATATTTTAAAGAATATATTATAAAAATTATGGACTGTATCCTGCAGAATGTATTCACATCCAATGTCACCAAATGTAATTCCTTGCTTTTGAGTTTGTTTGTCTAAGAGATTTATAATTTCTGACTGTAAAGTTAGTTTCAAATAATAGAAACCTACACTGCCTGAGCTGAGTCATAGGAGCTAATAAGCTTCTAAGCAGGTATTCTCTCTCAGTCTCTTTTCTCTGCTTGCATCTGAGTTAGGTTACTTACTGAGCTTTTCTCTGCAGACTGTCAATCAGTAACCAAAATACACTGAAACGCAAATAGTCCCAAATGCTTAGGACATTTCAGACTCATGCTCACCATTAACCCAATTGGTGCCAGTAACCTTTAGTGTCATCTCATATTTGTTCCCTCATGGCTTGTGGTACAGTGGTTAAGCTGCTGACAGAAAGACTAGTGATTCAAACTCACCAGCTGCTTCTCTCTAGAAAGATGTGGCAGTCTATCCCCTTGAAGACTGTCATCTCGAGAACTATCCAGGCTTCTACTCCATTGTGTAGGGTTGCTATTGGGTCAGAATTGACTTGTCAGCAATGGATTTGGATTTTGGTTTTATAGCTCCACAGTCCAATCTGTGTGACAGGAGTTAGTCACCTCTAACATACGTGGCTACTGGGACTATAGACAAGCATAATGTTTCAGTGTCTTATAAGAAATTGTGAGGAAGCAAGCAACAAGGACTTCATATTTGTCTCTTTTAAACTATCTAATTTAACTTAGGATTATCTTCATGTTATTTTAAGAGTTTAGAAAATTTTGCTTTAGACTGTCATCTAATGTTTGTGTGACATATTTGACCATTATGATACTTGAAATTTTGATACACATATATTTGTTAAGAAATGAAATATTATTTAATAGGAATTATTTTATTTACATAGTTAAATCAATGCCCATTTTTTTCATATATAAGAAGTATTGAATTTGAGAACTATCTTGTAAATGAGAATGAATTTCCCCAGTATTTTCAATGCCTTCTCCACTGCATTCTTTCTCTGAGGATATATACTTCAATAACTTATATCTTGCCATTAGTGTTAGCTTGCTGAGGGATTAGAAACATTTATTTAACATAAGTTGTCAAATATGTAATATCTACCTATGTCTGTTGAGGCTTAAGAATGTCATATTCATTAAACTTCTTATCATTGTTCCTTTTCATAATAGATTGTATGTGAAGTATAACTGGATTTAAGGCATTTCAAATATGTCTGATATAAATTAAAATATATCCTTGATAGTCTAAGGCCTATAATTTTCTAGATCATGCATCTGATTGCTCATCTTTAAATTCAGACCATATATCCAGATTATTTTTTGCACTTTGTTTTATGTGAGGCAAGCATTTCAGAGAAGATAAATAATAAATAGCATTACTATGATAATGTTTGCTGATAGAGCCTATTGTGTTAAACTAAATTATCATAAGTGATTATTCTTCAAAATAGCCAATTTCATTTTCATTGTTCCCTATTGTGTTTTCTAAGCAGCTCTCATTTCCTTGCAGCAGTGGAAGATTTTTCACCAGGTGAGTAAATTATAATAAACATAATTAACACTAGTTCACAAGTGCTTCTGATTAGGCTTCTGGTTATTTGTGTAAGCACCTGGGCTGAGGGTGGCATGGAGTACATGTGCTAGTGGCAGGCAAAAATATAAAGTAGGCATAGTTTGTTTTCAGTATTTTCTCCTCATTATCATGCAAATACTTATGATGTTTTCAGAATTTCGAACTCAAATAACCTAGCTTTTATTTACTTTTCTTCCAGTTTTTCTTACTGTAATTTCACTTTTTAAGCTTAGATAGCAAGGTATGTAACTCTAGTGTTACCTGATATTATGGATTGGATTGGATTGGATTCCTCCAAAATCTGTGTCAAAATCTTAACCCTTATCCCTGTGGATATGACAATATTTGTAAATAGTTATCTCTTTTGTTGTGCTAATAAGGTTACCAGACTAGACTAGGTCCTAATCTTAGTTATTTCTAAATTATAAATAGAGCCTGATAGACTTGGAGACATGTATAAGGCAAGGTTGGGGACAATACAGCAGCATACACGGTCCCGAGACACCAAGGATTGCTGGCAACTATGGAGGCTGAAATAGGCAAAGATAGACCTTCTCCTAAGTTACAGCCTGAATTTGAACCTGTAGCCCCTGAACTATAAAGGGAAAAAAAACAACCTTGGTTCTTTTAACATAACCATTTGTATGCCAGCACTAAGTTACTCAGTCACCTGGAGTTAATAAATGAGTAAATTATTATAAGCCTTATCGTAGGATTATATAACTGTATAACCTTGGAAACATATTTCAGCTGTCTAATGTCCATTTGTAAAAGGGAGATTATAATAGTACCAAACATATGTAACTTTGTAAAGACCATTAAATGACGTAAGCCTAGAAAATAATAGTTGATGTTGTTGAGTGATGTTGTTGAGATATATAAATTAATTTCTGTTGTTAAGATATATAAATTAATTTAACAAATAATCTCACCAATGTAACAGCTACAAAACAGCTGAAGAGTTGCACTGTTCTCTCAAATAACTGTCCACTACTGATGTTGTCATTTCAAAGTGGGACTTTGCTTTTTGCAGTTGCACAGCGATCCAGCTTTCTTCTTTTCTCCTCTTTCTTCCTTCTCCTGTTCCTTACCTTTCTTTCGTGATAATGCTGATGACAGTGGTGATAAAGCTTGTCGGAAACATTTATTAAAATTTAGCCTGCAGAGCCTGCCTTCCAGTGTTCTATCTCATTAGGGCATTGCTAGTCTGAAATTACAGTGTAACTAAATTGGACTTGTTTCATGGCAGCTTATGTGCCATGTCTTCCAGACGAGGTTCTGTTTCAAAGTGAGACTTAGCTATCCATTTAGAAATGAGTAACTGATAACATGAACATCACCTGGGGTGTGCCAGCCAGAGAGAAACATTAAAAAAGTGAGGTGTTTCCCCAATCACATCATTTTAAAAGCCCCCTTATAATCTAGCTCTCTATTTCTTTTATTCCAGTGTTTTCAAACTTCGTAGTTGCATACATATTTTTTCTATTCTTTTTAAGTTACTTTGCAAATAAAATTAAGTGGAGATTAGAGGTGAATTTTATTTTATTTGCTAAAGAAGCTCTCAAAAGTGTTGCTAGTATTTAAATTGTTAGTACATTAATCAATTTACTAATTCTAGTGTCATTTGAAAAAGTGATACAACCAGAAGAAGAACCTCTATCCATTGGTAGCTACCAAAGGTTATCACCCTACCTGTATGTTTACCCACCTAGTCTCTGCCTTGGGCTTGTTACAATGAATAAGTGACTTGTAAGTCTAGTTAGGGCTTCTTCCACACTGGAATCCGGAGCTCCTTCTGAGGGACACATATGCCATCATTCTTGATAAATTTTTGTGTATATGTGTTTGTCATGCGTGGGGCTCTTTAAAGTATCAGTTTGGGGCAGGGGATCCTCTTGCTGACATTGAAGGTAGGTACTAACTGCGTAATTGCCTTATTTTCTCTCCACTGAATCAGTCTCTTCATTAAAGACACTAAAATTTCTTTCATCTAAACTTACAGTAAAAACAACCCTTCCTTTCTTTTTTTTAATTTAACTTGGTAGGGTGTGTTTTCTATTGTTTTTTCTTCTACATAGTTGAATCTTCTCATTCTCTGTGTTGTGGTTGTTATTTGCAATGAATTGACTCCAACTCACATTGACCTCATGTGTGCATGATACAACTGCTCCACAAGGTTGTCAAGGCTCTGGGTCTTCAGAAGCAGAATACTTGGTCTGTTTCTTCAGTGCCCTCTAAACCCGGTGCCATCAAGTTAATTCTGACTCATAGTGACCTGGATTTGAACCTTCAAGCACTTGTACCAGCCAGACATTCATCTTTTTTCATAGCTACTTGCTTTTGGGGGAACCCTTGAGATCTATCTTCTTGTTTATTATTTCATTTTCTCCTAGGTGTATTAAGTGATTTCTTATACTTTTTCTGAAAGATCATCATTGTGCATGATGGCTGTAAAAAGGGCTATGCACATGCTATGTACACTACAGTTCAGTCAATAGTTAACATCAATGGTACTCAAATCAGCATCACCTAAAGAGATTGCTGTGTTGACTGATATCTGAACATCTTTGTTCACATGTGCAAAGGGTAGATGTGAACTCTCCGAGTGGATTGAACCTTTTAGATGTTGCAGTAAACTGAAAAATCCATTGCCGTTGAGTTCTATTTTGACTCTCAGTAATCCTATAGAGCAGAAGACAACTGCCCTATGAGATTCCCAAAAAGCAGCTGGTGATTCAAACTGCCCATCTTTGGGCTAGCAGCTGAACCCCCACCATGGCTAAATGTATTCATAATTTTAGACCCAAATATCTTCTGAACTAGATACCACAGCCAAATTCATTAAACTAATGATTGTTACTCAAGAACACATGCCCACATGATTTAAAAGCCATTGGATTGAATATGATGAGTGAGAAAAAAAGGATAAGTAGGAAATACAAACTAAAATGTACAAACTAAAATGAATAACTTGAACTCTACTGCTGCCAAGCTACTGATAATGTTAATGATCACCAGGTGATTCATACACCAAGAGCTACGAACCAGTAAATCAGGTGTTAAACCTATATTCATGATTAATTTAAAAAAATGGCTACATAATTTAGCTTATGCTCCTTATATACAAAACAAAATGAAAAACATTACACTTTACTGTCTTACCTACTAGTAATTGACTGCCTCTCAGATTTCCCTCTGTCAATGGAAGGAAACTACCAGGAAGTATCTTCATTCATGCAATTAGCTAGGTCCCTGTCCTCTTTCCAAAACACTGGCAAAACCATTTGGTCGGTTTAGAATAGGTCAAGGAGCCATTGATGGCAAAGTGGTTAAGAGCTCAGACGGACTAAAAGAAATGACCTGAGGGTGTGCAGCAGCAAAGCAAAGGTCACAAGTTCAGTCCTGTGAATGATTTGAGAGCAGGAGGCTGAGTCAGCAGATTAAAACACTTTCCTTTATTTTCAACCACGGAGACATTGAATACACTTTCTACAGGCCTTGCTTTCAGATAGTCTCATAATTTTTTAAAATATAATTTATATTATTTTTAGTTGTTTTTGAGAGTATACACAGTAAAATATAATTTGCTTCTGCATATACAATTCATTGACATTAATTATATTCTTTGAGTTGTACAACCATTGTCATCCTCTTTTTCTGAGTTGTTCCTTCCATGTTAACATAAACTCACTGCCTCCTGAGGTTCCTCTCTAATCTTTCAAGTTGCTATTGTCAATTTGATTCCACACAGATCATAAAAGAGGGTAACGCACAAGGCACATGTTCTTTACTAAACTAAAACAAACAAACAAAAAAACCCATGGCCGTGATGTCAATCCTGACTCGTAGTGACCCTATAGGCAGAGCAGTACTGCTCCATAGAGTTTACAAGGTGCACTTGGCAGATTTGAACTGCCAACTTTTTGATTAGCAGACATAGCACTTAACCACTACGGAACAAGGGTTTCTTTTATAGTTCAACTAAATTACTGTTTGTCTTTTTTTAGAGATTTCAGGCGATATTTTTGCTTTACAGTTTAAGAGTTATCTCAGGGCAACAGTTTCAGGAGTTCACCAGCTTAAGTATTTATGTCTTTCAGGGATTATGCCTTATAGGAATCTTTTTGTTTTGTGTGTGTGTGTTTTGGTGGAAGTTTACAACTGGAGTCAGTTTCTTGTACAAAAGTTTACACACACTTTGCCATGTGACCCTAGCTACTCTCCCCACACTGTGACAGCACATTTGTCCCTTGCAACCCGTGTTTCTCCAATCCATTTCCTCTTACCTCCAACCAGAAGCTATCCAGTTAGTCTTCTGTATGTGCCCAAGCCATGAAACACACTTTTCACCAGTATCATATTATGGCTTATGTATCACTTCAGCCTTTGCATGAAGAATTGGCTTCCAAAATAGTATTTGTTCTGGGTTAACAGAGAATTCGGGGGACATGTTTTCTGGGGACTGTCAGGTCCATTAGATCATCATGTCTGTTTTTTTACTAGATTTCAAGTTCTGCATCCCACGTTTCTTCTGTTTCTCCTCTTTGTTGAGCTACGTGTAAGAGCGTTCTGTAGCGGTTGTTGAGCACCATCTAGTTCTTCTAGTTTCCTGTTGCCTGTTTGCTTTTTTTGTCTCTTGGTGTCACATTTCCCTCTTGCTGTTGGTTCTCTTCTTTCTCCTTGGCTCCAGGTGGGTTGAGACCAATTAAAGTTTATTAGATGGTGCTTGACAGAAGACACTTACCAAACTGGTATGAAAAAAATTTGTTTAAAAACTGTTGATTGACCTAGGTGTCCCCTGAAAAGATGGTCCCCTGACTCCTGACCGTGTTACTCTGTCCATGGATGTTTTTGGTTTTATTTAGAGTAAATCTAAATTTTTCATTCAGTCTATTTGTGCAGACGTCCCCTCTGCTGTGTGTTGTCTCTCCCTTTACTTAAGATAGTTCTTGTAAATTATCTAATTAGTGAATACCTCTCTCCCTCATAACATCAAATAAAGCTTCCTTCTGTTTTTAAACTAACTCTTGAGTCATTACAGTTTCATGCAATATTTGTCTTTTTGCAAATGACTGATTTCACTCAGAGTCATGTCCTCCAGATTCCTCCATTTCGTGAGATGTTTCCCAAATTCGTCATTGTTCTTTATCATTGCATAGTATTCTGCTGTGTGACTATACCATAATTTGTTCATACATTCTTCTGTTGAAGGACACCTACTTTGATTTCATCTTCTTGCAATTGTGGGCACTGCTGCTATGAACATTAGTGTATATATGAGGTCTGACAATTAAGTCCACAAACTTAATTTTTCTGATTGTTACGTACCTCCTTGCTGAGTATCACTGTGGTTGCCTTTGAAGTACTCCTCTTGAGAAGCTATAAACTGATGTCAGCACTTAGTCCACCCTTCAAAGCAATTTTGGAACTCTTTCTTCAATGGCTATTGCACGTGATGGCATGGTGGCAATTCCAGAACTTAACTGTATAGTTGTCTGTGAGGGGATATTTTAGTTAGTAAACAAGTAACTATATTGGAACAGCCTTCCTACTCACCTAAGCTGGCATACAATTTACCTAAGAGAGAGGAAACATGAGATGGATGACATTTTGATGACACTGATTTCCGAAGTGGTTTTACCATTTGACACTCCCGCTTGCAATATAGAAATGTTCCAGTCTTTCCACAGCCTCTTTAACATTTGTTATTTCGTATTTTTTATATTAATGCCACCATTGTTGGGGTGAGGTGGTATCTCATTATGGTTTTAATTTGCATTTATCTGATGGCTAATAATGAACATTTTCTCATGTATCTGTTCACTAACTGAATGTCTTCTTTGGTGAAATGTCTGATCATATCCCTTAATTGGATTGTCTTTTGGTTGTTGAGTTTTTGTGGTATTTGTGGATTGTGGAGACTAGACGTTAATCAGATTTGTGGTAGCCAAATTTTATTTGTCTATCTATTTAATTATTTATTTCCCATAGCCTATAGGTTGTCTTGTTACTTTTTTGATGAAGTCTTTGGATCAGCAAAAAATTTCCTTAGGAGTTCCAGTTCTAAATTTTGCCTTCTGGTGTTTGTGCATTTCATAATCTGTTTATGCTGTGTAGTAGGATTCCCAGCATTGCCCCTGTTTTTCCTTCTATGATGTTTATCATATTAGGTTTGCTATTTAGATCTTTGACCTGTTTTGAATTCTTTTCTGTGCATGGTTTGAGACATGGGTTTTGTTTGATTTTTTTTGCAGATGAACATCTAGTAACAACAACACTATTTGCTAAAGAGATCATTTTTTCCCCAGTTTATGGAATTTGGGCCATTATCAACTATAAGCTGCACATAGTTGGATGATTTTTTGTCTGGATTCTTAATTCTGTTCCTTCATTCTGAATATCTCCATGAGACCAGTAGCAGGCTGTTTTGACTACTGCAGCAATGTAATGGTTCTTAAGTCAGGTAGTGTGAGGTCTCCCACTTTATTCTTCTTCTTCAGTAACGCTTTACTTCTGAAGGGTTTCTTCCTTTTTCCTATGAAGTTGGACATTTGTTTCTCCATCTGCTTCAAAATGCCAGAGAATTTGGATTGGGATTGTATTGTATCTATAGATTGCTTTCAGTAAAATAGACACTTTTACAATCCATGAGCAACACAGATTTCTCCACTTATGTAGGTCTTTTTTATTTATTTTTTTTTTTTACGGTAGTAGCTGGTAGTTTTGTTTCTATAAATCTTTCACATCTCTGATTATATTTATTCCTAACTATCTTATCTTCTTATGGTCATTTGTAAATGGATTGATTGAGTGAATGCCGATTTGATTTTTTTTTTTTTTTATGAGTGTAACCAAAATAACCAACTGCCATCAAGTAGGGTCTCACTCACAGCAACCCTATAGGTAAGAGAAGAACTACCCCATAGAGTTTCCAAGAGTGCCTGGTGGATTTGAACTACCTACCTTTTGCTTAAGAGATGTAGCACTTAACCCACTATGCCACCTGGGTTTCCTTTGTTGGTGCAGAAATCTAAATGATTTTTGTGTGTTTATCTAGTATTCTGATACTTTGATGAATTTTTCTTTTAGCTCCAGTAGTATGTGTGTGTGTGTGTGTATTCTTCAGAGTTTTCAGTATATAGGATCATATCTTTGAACAGAGATAATTTTACTACTTCCTCACCAATTCAGATGGGAACCCTGGGGGCTAGTGGTTAAGTCTTATGGCTGCTAACCAAAAAGTCGGTAGCACAAATCTTCCAGATGCTCCCTGGAAATTCTGTGGGGGCAGTTCTAGTCTGTCTATAGGGTCATTATGAGTCAGAATTGACTCAGTGGCAGTGGGATGACTGACTCAGATGCCCTTTGTTTCTTTTTGTAACCTGACTGCTCTGGCTAGAACCTCCAGCACAATGAAGAATAGAAGTGGTGACAGGAGGCATCCTTGTCTGGTTCCTGTTCTCCAGGGGAACACTTTCAGGCTCTTTCCATTTAGGATGGTGTTGGCTGTTGGCTTTGCATAGGTGCTCCTTATTATGTTGAGGAATACCAGTTGGTTACAGCTGTTGCTAGTCATGTGGGCCTAGGTGCCAGTTTATTTTCTTATATGTATTAACTTGGGAACCCAGGTAGTCAGCTGCAAAGTATGTGGTTTATAAGTTTTCTGAGAGTTCTGGCTGTGGTGAGGGAAATCAGCATAGACACAGGTTACTAATTGCTCGCACTGAGCAAGGAAGGGGATTGATAGATGTCTGCATCTAGACGATGGACCTATTTCTGTCTTGAGTTTCCAGGTCAGAGCGGCCAGTAGATGTCCCAGCCGGCCTGTCCCCCACCCCAACACTCTCCACAACCCACCCCACCCCCCATTTGTTAAACTATTCCCTCTCCAAGTCCAGTAGCAAAGCTCCAGGCATGCATAAGTGGTTCCACTTCTGGCCCAGGTGGACCATCAGAGTTCAGTGCCAGTGTAGTGCAGAGAAGGGAGGTAGAAATTCTGGGGTAGGGGAGAGGGGTATAACCGGAAGAAAAGCTTTAGACTTGCAGGAGTTCACAAACACTTAGCTTTTGCCATTCAAGTAACAGTCCTTTGTATTTCTGTTGGCATGACCACCTGAATCTCAGCTTTCCTTCTCAAAAATCTGCTCTCCAAATGCTAACACTCTGTTCACTGCTTTAGCAGTAGTGGGTCCTGTTATAGTGTGGATTCCCATGAGGCCAAATCTGGTCAATCTAGGTGCTTCTGGATATACTCTCTTCTCCGTGTCACCAAGTCTGATCTCTCAGCCTTTTTTTACGATGTTTAAGGCTCTGAGAATGGCCTATATAATCTGTTCAATCATTTTTCTGGATCTTTGTTGTTAGACATATCATAGGATGTGTGTGGCTACTCTGCCATCTTAGCCTCACCTCTTAAGAATTTCTTAAAATACTTATTTTAACTTTACCTATGGTCTCAGGAATTCTGGTAGTGTAGTGGTTAAGAGATATGGGTGCTAATAAAAAAGTTGGCAGTTCAAATTCTCCAGGTACTGCTTGGGAACACTCTGAGGCAGTTCAACTCTCTCCTATAGGGTTGCTATGAGTCAGAATTGACTTTATGGCAATGGGTTTGGTTTTTGGTTATGGTTTGGCAGAATTTCTCTAATGGCACCTGCTGTTTACAAGTTGAAAAATTGAAAAAACAGTTATGTCTCCTTACATTCAAAGCCTCTTTGCCTCACTAGCTATATTTATCTGCTCTGTTCTAGAGATAAGATAATTTATGTGTAGATATAAAAAAATTATACTTTATAAATATTTTTCTCAATCAAAGTGACATAATTACCTAATATTTAAGGATATCAAGCCCAAAGTTCCTGCTATTTCAGGGCCTGCTGAAACATGGTTCAAGATACTTGTTTACTTTCTTATGTACTATTTACACAGGAAAAAGTTGAATAAGTGCCAAATCAAATTCTAAACACAGTCTTGTTTCAGTTGTGCAATGTATACCTAATCATCTTCTATCAGCAATATGTTCTTAGGCAATCGTTTCTCAATAAGATAAAACAGAAACTCATGAAAATAAATTCCAAAGAGAAGAACTGTGGTAGAGACCATGACACTGACTTTCTCATTAAACAGCAACTGGAGTTGCCTTTAGGCATGGGAGCTGCTATAGAAATGTTCATCACGAGGATGGCTTGCGTCGTATATTCACTGACACTTAGAACTAAATGAGCTAAACTAAACACTGTTGAAGATTTGTGAAACTTGACAGCAAACTATCCTCATGTTTATCAAGCAGAAGATCTATCAATCTCTCCTCCACATACAGAAAAATCTCACATTAGGCAATTCATGCAAATTCCCTTTCCCGCTATTAGGCTGAAATGAAAAGTACTAAAACTAGAGTTGAATTGAGATGACCAGATGCTTCAGTGAATTGCTTGTCCTCATTGTAGTCTCATTTCAGCTTCCAACCATTGTCTATAAATCAGCCATTAGAAGAAGTATTTCAAAATATCATCTCTCTGCAGTAATCTAGAAAGACTTTTAATTAAGCTTTTTTTAAATATTAACAGACATAAATCTAGGGAGTCATGCTTATACATTTATTCTAATATGGCATTTATTGTTTTGGACCAAATCTATGAGAAACTTAAAAGTGTTTGTGAGTGGTGTAAACTAGAATGTACCTCTACAGATGCCTAAGTTCTACAAATATTACTTTTTATTTTCAAATTATTAATTTCATATTATTAACACACAATTATTTGTTTTCCTGTAAACAGTACTGTCACAAACTTTTGAATTATTTGTGAGTGTGTTAGGTTCTTACTCAAATTCTTTTCTGGCTACCTGTTGACAAATGATATTAAAAACAATGTGACTGTGATAAAAGGACTTAGAGTGTTCTGATATTTCCATTGGTTTTTGAGAATACTCGTTTTCAGGAAACATACACAGTGGTGATAAAATGAAAACTGTCCTAGTGCAAAAGGGTAGATTTTAAACTTTCTCTGAGACAACACAAAAAACCCCAAATCTATTGCCACTGAGTCAATTTTGACAGTGTAAACTGCCCCATAGGATTTTCAAGCAGAGGCTAGTGGATTCCAGCTGCAAAACTTCTGATTAGTAGCTAAGCTCCTAACCACTGTGCCACTCTGAGACCACTGAACCTTTAATGTAGCCATAATCCCAGAGCGGAATCTTTTCTGACATGGGTGCAAATATCCCAGCCAAATTAATTACAAATAAAGATTTTGAAACAAGAGCAAATCCTCACATTATCTCAAAGCAACAGATCAAATTTGATGGGGGGTTGGAGTGGGGGGCAGTAGGAGGAGCTGTGAACTAAAAATGTACCAGAGTACATTCCTAGTTTATGGCCCCTGGGTGGCACAGATTACACTCAGATTCAGGTATAAAGGTTGCTAGTTTGAATTTACCCAGTGAGGCCTTGGAAGAAAGTCCTGGTGATCTGTTTCCGAAAACATTAAACTCAGGACAACCCTGTGGGGTAGTTTTACTGCGTAACACATGTGGTGGTTGCAGGTCAGAAATGACTCAGCAGCATGGTAATCACAGCTCTGGTATAGTTTGCTTTATTAATATTAGGCCAGGAATAGTTTTCATTTTTTTTGTTGTTGTTGTTCATGAAAGATAAGATTTGGTGTCACATTTGAGATTTTGGAGATTTTTCTGTTTTATAGCTGGGAGCAAATTTTGGTTTTATTTAAACAGATAGTTTTTCCCCCCAGATTTTCATGTCTCAGATAATCAAGATTAAGCATAATTTAATGTACTCAAATTAATTATGAAATATATACTTCATTCTTAATGTTTTCTGTGTTAGTAGCCCTAAAGAGAGAGAAATGAATTGTGTAGAATAAAACTAAACTGATATACAGAAGTTTCTTGGATACCGGAAATAACAAAGCTTTCTATGTCAACAGATGTTTTGGTTAAAAATTGATAGACTTTCAAGAATGGCTAAGTATGTTTCCAGTATATGTGTTCCTCACACTTAAAAAAACAACAAAGGCAGCACAAATCAGTTTAAACCATGCTTATACAAACAACAATATGCACATATTTATGAATTAATCCAGGTACTTGCTTGTTTGCTACATCCTTATATCTTCAATAACATTTCAATAAAGAAATTACTAGGACCTTATTAGAATGTTGATTTTTTTTTTTTAAGGAAACAGGAGTGGTAAATCTCTTACACCTTTATTGCAAGAAATATAAAAGACTTCCTATTTAATCTCAAGATATATCTCTCTACTTCAGAAGAAAGCAGAAATAATAAAGAAAATCCACAAGCAGAAATGATACAATCCCAATATCTGAAACCAAAATCATTCTCCTAGAAAATTATTTTAAATGACATATTTGAAAAATAAATACCATTTGGTAAAAATAACCATAATTGCTTTTTAAATGCATAAGCTGACCTTTTCCTCAGTATAAAAACAGATACACTGCTGTCAAGCGATTCCCATTCATGGTTACTTCATGTGTGTCAGAACAATAATGTGCCCCATAGGGTTCCTCTCTGGCTACCATCTTTAAGGTTTAGAATGTGAAGCCTTTCCTCTGAGGAACATGTGTGCCTTTGAGCCCTCAACCTTCAGTCAGTAGCTGAGCACTGAACTGGTTATACTACTCCGGGTCTCCTTTCCTCAGGCTAGTCTTCTTTTTCTATAAGTACACAGCATGTATTTCACCTATAGTACTCATATTTCCTGAATATTTCACACCGAGTACTATGCATGCAAGTTTCTGAGCAATCACTGGAATATCCACTATCAGTTTACTACTTGGGAAAATGCTTTCTCATTTTTCAAGCCCTGTCTCCAAATCAGCTTCTTTGTGATGTCCCCCTGATCCATTCAAGTTGAATAAATCTCACACCCTCCCTCTTGCCAACAATATGACTCCTCCTAGCAACCCTGGTGGCATAGTGGGTTAAGTGCTACATCTGCCAACCGAAAGATCGGTAGTTCAAATCCACCAGGTGCTCTTTGGAAACTCTATGGGGTAGCTCTACTCTAAACTCTAGCGTCACTAGGAATGGGAACTGATTTGATGGCAGTGGATTTAGTTTGTGTGTTTTTAGCTTCCAGTATTTTACATGAACCCAACTCCATTGCAACATTTACATGTCTGTTTTCAAGCTTTTAATTTCCAAAGAGGTAATATTGTTATTATTATTAATCATTTTTAATCATTCCTTTTTAATAACATCCTTTCCTTTGGTACAAGACCTTGTATTATCTACCTGAAGAATATAATGATCTGAATATCTTTTGGGACTTTTTCACTAAGAAGCAAACAACCTCAAAACATGCTGATTTCTGACTATATAATACCACCTGCACTCCTCTCACGATTGCCCAGGTCACCTCATCTCTTAGCTTTTTTGTACAGTACAGACTGTTTTCTGCTGCTTCTCACCATGTCCTCTGTACTTACTTTCAAAGAAAAGTAATAGAGACTATTTAACATAGTGAGTTATAAGACAATGTAATTGTGTTTGTCGATGCTTTCTGCCTCTCCTACCTGCCAATATAATTATGAACCCTGAAAATAGTGCAAGAGGAATCTAAGAAAAAAACTGGAAGTTTGAAACAAGGACTACAGTATCAGAGGAACAACATAGCTTCTGGGTGTCTGTGACCCATCCAGACATTCCCAAGAGCAGAAAGTAGAAAGCCCAACATTCCCTGATTCCTAATTCAGCACATACAGGCAGCTTAGGTAGCCTTACTCCTCCCTATGGTCAAATGGAATTCCCCAACAGAACCAGGAGAACACAGCCTCCATTCTAATGAGCACTCTTCCTCCATCAAGCCTGAGATGGCCTTCCCATGTTGACAGATGTCACAGGGTTGTGATGAGCACAGGGGAACGCTACCAGAGGTCAAGCCCCTGGCCATGGGATTCTCTTTGCTTTCCCCAATAGACATGACAGTGACTCCTTATAGGTGCTAAGTTTTGTTGTTTTGCTGATGAAATTGGTTTAAAATTAGATTATGGTGATGGTTGTACAACCCTTGAATACAAATACACTAAACATCATGAACTGCACACTTTAAACAGGTGAATTTTGTGGCATGTAAATTATCTCTCAGTAAGCTTGTTATAAAAAACACAGTGTTATACTACTACACACCTGTCAGGATGGATAAAATAAAAATAGTGATAACACCAAATGCCACTGGCCAATGAGACTATAAAATGAAACAGCCACTCTGTAAAGAGGTTGGCAGCTTCCCACAGAATTAAATATGTCACTGTAGTCTTGGGCATTAATCCCAGAAAAGTAACAACTCATGCTCCTGCAAAAGTCTGCACACAGGTGTTCACACAGCTTTATTCCTCATAGTCAAGTACTGCAAACAACCCAGACATGTTTCAGAGGGTGAATGGTTAAACAAACTGGGGTGCAGCCATATCATGACACGCTTGTTGTTAGATGCCATCAAGTTGGTTGCAATTACCAATGACAAGGCAACACTGTCGGGTTCTGCACCAGCCCCACAACTGTTGCTATGCTTGAGCCCATTATTGCAGCCATGTGTTGGTCCATCTTGTTGAGGGTGTTCCTCTTTTTTGCTGACCCCTCCCTCTAATTTAGGAAGCATAATGTCATTTTCCAGGGATAGATCCCACCTGACAACATGTCCAAAGTATGAGAGGTGCAGTCTTGTCATCCTTTCTTCCGAGTAGCCTTCTGGTTGTACTTCTCCCAATGAAACACAACTCAGAAATAAAAAGGAATGGATGATTTGTACACTCCATGACTTTGATGAATATCAAGAAAATTATTAGAGTTAAAAAAAAGTTATTCAAGATTATATACTGTGTGATTTCATTTATAAAACCTTCTGGAAACAATAAAATTACAGAAAAGGAGAACAGATTAGTGGTTGCCACAGGTGTGTTATCTGGTTTCATCACCAATGTATCTTAAGCAATTAGAACAGTGTCTGGCATGTCACATGCATTTTTCCAATATTTGTTCAAGAAGAACAGAGTTTTGGCCACTTGTTTTGAAAAAGACACTTGTCTTTGTTTTTAATTTTTGTAAAAAGCAGATAAAATAAAATTCTGCTGTGAACAGTTTTTAAATGAATAGTTTTGTGCCCATCAGTTGATCGTACTATGGTGGCTTGCATGTTGCTGTGAAGCTGGAAGCTATGCCTCTGATATTCAGATACTAGCAGGGTCACACCAGTGACAGACAGGTTTCAGCTAAGCTTTCAGCCTTACATGGATTAGGAAAAGGGAACCAGCAGTCTATTTCTGAAGAATCAGCCACTGAAAACCTAAGGAATAGCAGCAGAACATTGTCTGATGTAATACCAGAAGATGAGCCCCTCAGGTTGGACGTACTCAGAAGACAACTGTGGAAGAGCTGCCTCCTCAAAGTGGTGTTGACCTTAGTGATGTGGGTGGAATCAAGCTTTCCAAACCTTCATTTCCTAATGTGGCATGCCTCTAAACAAGACAAAGCAGCTGCAAACATCCATTAATAATCAGAACACAGTGTTCAAAGTATGAATCTAGGAAAATTGAAAATCATCAAAAATGAAATGGAGTACATAAACATCAATATCCTAGGTTTAGTGAACTGAAATGGACTAATATTGACCATTTTGAATCAGATAATCACATGGTCTGCTATCTTGGGAATGATTACTTGAAGAGGAATAGTGTCCATCATCAAAAAGAACAAGTTCAAGATTTATCCTGAAGTATAATGCAATCAGTGATAGAATGTTATCCATACAGTGATAAGGGAGACCATTTAATATGACTATTATTCAAGTTTATTCTCAACCACTAAGACTAAAGTTGAAGAAACTGAAGATTTTTGCCAGCTTCTGCAGTCTGAAATTGATTGAACATACAATCAGGATACATAGATAATTACTGGTGCCTGGAATGCAAAAGTTGGAAGCAAAGACAATTGTGCCTTACAAAACAGGGCCTTGGTGATAGAAAGAATGCTGGACATCACATGATAGAATTTTGTAAGACCAATGACTTCTTCATTGCAAATATCTTTTCTTTTTATCAACATGAATGGTGACTATATACATGGACTTGGCCCAGTAGAATACACAGGAATCAAACCGACTACATCTGTGGAAGGGGATGATAGAAAATGTCAATATCATCAGCCAAAACAAGGCCAGGGGCTGACTGTGGCACAGACCATCAATTTCTTATCTATAACTTTAAACTGAAGAAAATTAGAGCAAGTTCTTGAAAGCCAAAGTGCAACCTTGACTATATTCCAACTGAGTTTTGACATTATCACAAAAAGAGATTTTATGCACTGAACTCTAATACCATATGAACTGTGGAACGACATTAAAAACATCATACATGGAGAAAGAAAGAGCTCACTAAAAGGACAGGAAAGAAAGAAAAGACCAAGGTGGATGTCAGAAGAGACTGAAACTGGCTCTTAACCAATGTGTAGCTAAAGCAAATGAAGACATGAAGTAAAAGAACTAAACAGAAGATCTCAGATGGTAGCTGGAGAAGACAGAGTAAAGTATTATAACAGCATGTGTGTTGTAGATCTTATTATATCCCACCAAAAATGTACGTATTGATTTGATTTGGCTATGAGTCCCAATATGGTGCCATTCCTCTCATGTGTTGTGAATCCTGCCTCTGTAATGTTGATGAGGGAGAATGGGCAGCAGTTGTGCTGCTGAAGTGGAACTTAAGCTCTCAGCTTGTGGGATATGAGAGAGAGAAGTGAGCAGACTAAGTTGGGAAACTCATGCCATCAAGAAGGCAGCACAGAGAACAGAGCACATCCTTTGGACCTGAGGTTTCTTTGCTGAGGTGCTCTCCTCGAATTCGGACTTAGCCTACCGGACTGTGATAACTTCTTTTGTTGAATGGAGTTGTAAATGAGTTTGTCACTTACTGGACTATGACAATTAATTTTTTTTTTCCCAAAGGCTTTGGCTTGTGGTATTTTCTGTTGGAGCAGTACCAGGTGACTAAAGCAATGTGCAAAGAACTGGAGATAGAAAACCAAAAAGGAGAACATGATCTACATTTCTCAAGTCGAAAGGACTGAAAAAAAAATCAAGCTTGTAGTTGCAATAGTGAAGAATTCTACAGGAAAAATATTAAATGACTGAATAAACATCAAAAAAAAAAAAAAGATGGAAGGAATACACAGAGTCATTATGCCAAAAAGGACTACTCAGTGGTCAACCATTTCAAGAGGTAGCGTATGATTAGGAACTGACAATACTGAAGGAAGAAGTCCAAGTTGCTTTGAAGGCACTGAAGAAAAACAAGGCTCCAGGAGTTGATGGAATATCAACTGAAATGTTTCAACAGATGGATGCAGCACAGGAAATGGTCACTCATCAATGCCAAGAAATTTGGAAGACAGCTACCTCGCCAAACAACTGGAAGAGATCCGTATCTATGCCTATGTCCCCCAAAGATGATCTAAATAAACATAAAAATTATCAAACAATATTAATATCACATGAAAGTAGTGTTTTGTCAAGATTAAAGGGGCTACAGCAGAATACTGACAGGGAAATTTCAGAAACTCAGGTTGGATTCAGAAGAAGATGTAGAATCAGGGATATCATTGCTGATGTCAAATGAATTTTGGCCCAAAGCAGAGAATATCAGAAGGATGTTTACTTGTGTTTTATTGACTATACCAATGAATTCAACTGTGTAGACCATAGCAAATCATAAATAACATTGTGGAGAATGTAAACTCTGAAACATTTAATCGTGCTTATGAGGAATCTGCACATGAATCAAGAGGTAGTCATTCAGAACAAGGGGGCACTGTACCTTTTAAAGTCATGAAAGATGTGCATCAGGATTTTACCTCCTTTTACCATAACAGTTCAATCTGTATGGCAAGCAAATAATTGGAGGAGCTGGACTATGTGAAGAAAAACAGGGCAGCATGATTACAGGAAGACTCATTAACAAGCTGCATTATGCAGACGACACAACCTTGCTTGCTGAAAGGGAAGAAGACTTTAAACATTTACTGATGAAGATCAAAGACTACAGCCTTCACTGTGGGTTATACCTCAACATCAAACAAACAAAAATCCTCACAACTGAACTGATAAGCAACATCACGTTAAAGGGAGAAAAGACTGAGGCTGTCAAAGATTTCGTTTTACTTGGATCCACAATCAACAGCCATGGAAACAGCAGTAGAGAAATAAAATGGCACACTGCATTGGCAAATATGCTGCAAAAAAACCTCCTTAAAGTGTTGAAAGGCACAGATGTCATTTTGAAGACTAAACTGCACCTGACCTAATCCATGATATTTTTAGTCTCATTATACCCATGAAAAAGCTGGGCAACGAATGAGGAAGACAGAAAAATTGATGCCTTTGAATTGTAGTGTTCCAGAAGAATATTAATAGACCATAGACTACCAAAAGAATGAATAGACCTGTCTTGGAATAAGCACAACCAGAGTACTCCCTGGAAGTGAGGATGATAAGACCATATCTTACTTTGGAAATGTCAGCAGGGATCAATCCTAGGGAACAATATCATGCTTGTTAAAGCTGATGGTCAGTGAAAAAGAGGAAGACTCTCAACAAGATAGTTTGACACAGGGCTGCAATAACAAAGATTGTGAGGATGAAGCAGGACCAGGCAGTGTTTTGTTATGTTGTACATAGTGTGACTAAGAATGAGAACTGACTCAATGGCACATGTCAGCAACAATTTGGTGACATTAATTCCATTCACAATGTTGTATAACCATCACCATTATTTGTATGCAAAATATTTTTACCATGCCAATCAGAAATTCCATAAGGATGAAATATTAACTCTACATAGCCTCTCTCCCAACCCATTACAACTACTAATTTACTTCATGTCTCCTATGTCTTTATCTTTCCAGATATCTCCTCTAAGTGAAATTATGCAGTGTTTTTTCTTATTTCTTCCTGTCCTAATATGTATCAATTCTTTGTTTCAATTTCTGGCTGAATACTATTATATTCTGTGTATATACTGTATTGTGTTTATTTATTGTCTGTTGATGAATATTTGGATCATTTCCAACCTTTAGATAATATTAATAATGCTATAATGAGTAGTAGTATGTAAGTCTTTGTTTAATTCCTACTTTCAACTCATTTGGGAATATACCCAAGAGCAGAACTGCTGTATTATATAGCAGTTCTACGTTTAACTATTTGTGGTCACCAAAATGTTTCCTGTAGCTACTGCATCATTTTACATTCCCACCAGTAATGGATGAATGGATCAAGGTTACAGTTTCTCCACATTCTCATCAACATTTATTACTTTCTGATTTTTTTTTTTTTTGGTTGTTATTTTTCTGATAACAACCATCCTAGTGAATGTGAGGTAGTACACCATTGTGATTTTGACCTGCTCTTCAAGTGGTAGTATGATTCTGGTAAGTGGAGACCATCAAGGAAAATATGTTATATAAATACAAAGCTGATATTGAGCATATTTTCTTGCACTTATTATCCATTTGGATATCTTCTGTTGGAGAAATGTCTATTGTTTTTGCAAATTATGCATGCATTCAACTATGCCCTCCCCCTGCAAGGTATTTTCATAAATACTGCTATGCCATTTTTTTCACTTGTTTCTGCAAAAAAAATTAGCATTACTTGCTTAGGGAAATATCTCATGGGAGTGAAGACATGGTTGCCGAAATAACATAGCAGATGTGTACTGTTTACATAAAAATACAGTAAGTCCTTTACTCATTTTTTAAATTTATGTTGTCTTTTTGTTGTTGAATTGTGTCGATTTTTTAAAACATATTCTGAATATTAAACTTGTATAGTAGGATTCCCAAATATATCATGCCACCTGTAGATTTTTTCTCTTTCTTTTGTCCTTTCAGACAGAGAAGTTTGCTTTTTGAAGAAATCCAAGTTTTCTTTCTTTCTGTTTTCTTCTGTTGTTACTCATACTGTTGATCTCATATTTAAGAATCCATTGCCAAATACGAGACTGGGTTTTTGACAGAGATTTTACAGGATTTGTAGATGGCTCTAGGCATGTACTGAGTTACATTAGGATCACAATGATTAAGGAAGATGCAGAATTGGGAGAAAAAATCCTTCCTTCCTTTTACTTGTATGCAGCTGTTTCTGGCATCAAGATTAGAGTATTGGCACATATCACACTTTATATGGACATTGTATTCTCTTAATTGATGCTGGAAATGTGGTCTCAAAGGGAGCCAGTGAAAGGAAATTGTGGAAAACTGCACATTTCCTGAGGAAAGGAAGAATAGAAACTATCAGACATAACTGAGAGATTAAAACCTTGTACTCCACCAGTATAGATGCTTAAGATAAGGTAAAAGTGAATAAGCTGTGCCTTTCTTTCAGAGAATTATAACTTCTGGAGGTTCTGCAATTTCATAAAGTCATACTACTCTTTTCATTTTAAAGAAAATAATCACTTATACAATAGTCTCAATCAACTTCAACAGCCATGAATCTGGAAAAAAACAGCAAAGCTTTCTAATCCAGGGTTAGAATAAAATCTAATCCAAGACTCAAAAATTGCAGAAAATAAATGTGATTGGTAATGTTTCAACCTTAAGAAAAGAACTGCTCTCACAGAACAGTGGCAAATGTCAGTGCTACAATGACATAATTAGTGATACGAGAACTTCAAGGAAAGGAATAAAAGGCCCCAAGAAAGTAGAAACAATTGCAAAACAAAGGGGAAAAGCACTAAACTGAAGGCTGTTGTTGGTAAAATACGAGCGATAAGAGATAATGGTATGACTATTATAGGAAAATAATCATTGATATCGAGAAACAGAGTATAGAGATGGTTAAGCTAGAGCAAGAACAAAATCACAACTAGACCAGAATGGCCTTCTCCAGCTCAGAGGCACCATTATTTGCTCTTTCTGAGTTCACTAACCTATCAGTATCAATTTGTGTTTCATTTATTATGAAAACAATGGTTGTCTAAGGAGGACAGTGCTGAGGCTGTAGTAAGTAGGAGTGAAAAACAAGCTTAAGAAATTATTTTTATCTCAATAGTTTATCAGGGTATCCAGGATTTCTGGCAGTCAAATGAAAGTCCACTAACCCGCATGGCAGCAGATTTGGCAGGTTTTTCTGAAGTACTGTGACAAGTGGAGGCACAACACATTTATTCCCTGTCTTACTGTTGCCTACAGGCCAAATTCAGACCTTTTTTAGTTTTCTCATTACTAACATTCACAATTTGACCGTAACTTGTATTTCCAAAACTGTCTCAGGCTCTTTTCTTTTACATACTTTAACCTTTTCATGGTCATTGGGATATATGGCTGTCCTGTCATATTGCTGCATCTCAGCCTCACTAGGAAACTGTTCTTTCACTGACTGTGCATGCTGCCACAAGCTGGGGTGATTAGTCTGTCTAAGGATTGACAATTGCAGAGGAATCCTTTGTTATGTACTTAAGTCTGACTGAGGTTTATACAATTACAGGGGAAATAAACAAAAGCCTAGATGAAGTGAGGGCTTAGACCAGGGGTGGTCATTCTAATATGACCCAGGTACTTCATCTTTAGAACTCTCAAACAGTCCCTCCTTTTGATCAAGAATTTCATTTATATCCTTTATTATATGAATGCCTTCTTCTTGCAATGACACATAATTGTTTAGGTAGTTTCTTGCTTAGGTAAGTTTGTAAGACCCCTGACACTACTGCTTAGTTAATGGCGCACCATCTACTTTCTTCACCTTGCATAACATTTGCTTAATATTCAGCATCTATGATTTTAGGTGGGGAGTCTGTGTGGAGTAAAGCCACATTAGAATAGTTTGTCTGTTTTAAAGCTGGCTTAGAGTGTGAACTAGAGTCCACTTATGAAATGGATCTACCTATGCACATAATTACTTTCACAAGCATTAAATTGGTCTTTTAAGTCATAACATTTGATTAATAATTATCACCATAACAATTTTCATTCACTCATCATTTGTGGAGAGGTAGGAAAAATTAATACCTTCGTACTATGGTGTTGGTAAACAAAATTGAATATACCATGGGCCAACAAAAGAATGAACAAATCTGTTTTAAAAGTAAAGCCAGAATACTCCTTAGAAGTAAGGGTGGCAAGACTTCATCTCACATACTTCGGACATCTTATCAGGAGGGATCATTCCCTGGAGAAGGACATGATGCTTGGTAAAGGAGAGGGTTGCTGAAAAAGAAGTCCGCTAATAAGATGGATAACACAATGGCTACAACAATGGGTTCAAGCACAGTGATCATTGTGAGAATGATGCAGGACTGGGCAATGTTTCATTCTGTTGTGCATAGGGTTTGTATGAACTGGAACCAACTCAGTATCACCTAAAAACAAGCTAGTGATTGGGTTAATCTGATGAAAGCAGTTTCTTTCCAAGATCTGGTGGAAGCAAAAATGGTAAAAATGCAGAGTATGAAAAATTTCATATTGCTTTCTAGAAATTTATGTTTCTTAAAAGAGTACACATGCTGAAATAATCACAAAAACAGCATGTGAGGAGTTGTATATTAGAGTTGCAAAAAGAACACTCCAGTGGCTGCTGGAATACTAAATTCACATCTAGTTAGAGCCATTAAATTTACTTTTCAAGAGGTAAATATGACTTTGGTAAACGGACTGCATTAGGAGTCCCCCCCCCAAAAAAAATCACTTGGGAAATAAATTATACAAATATGAAACTGACAAGGGAAGCACAGGCCGCATTCTGGGATGGTAAAGTTGACTGATGTAATCTGTCTCATGAGTTCTACTTGGAGAAGCACAAGCTGGGAAGGGAATGAGAGAAAATATTCTAATAGGCACTTTGGTGTTTTTCTATTTTCTTAATATTTTATTGTGTATCATGTGAAACTATATACAGTAAATTAGATCCGCATTCAACAATTCATGCACAAATTGTTCCATGACACTGGTTAGTCACCTCAGTGTGTCAACACTTTTCCTATTTCTCCCCTGCCTGCTCTGTTTCCATCCATCTAGTTTCCCTGGTCCTCCTTGGCTTCTTATCCTTACTTTGCAGTAAGTATTGATCATTTGATTTCTTATAGTTGACTGTTTAAAGAAGCTTATTCCTCATGGGTGTTATTGCTTGTTTCTTGGTCCAATTCCTTATTCAGATGAATGATGACCTCCAGGAGTGGCTCTCATTCCAGATTAAAAGGGTGTCTAAAAGGTGATAATCTCAGGGGTTTCCTATAGCCTGTTTTAGTCAAGTAAGTCTGTTCTTTTGTGTGAATTTGTTTTGTTCTACATTTTACTCCATTCTTAACTTGGACCTTCCATTGTGCCCTTGGTCAGAAAGGTCAGTAAGTGATTGCCAGGCAGCATCTAATTCTTTTAATGTCAGGTTAGAAGAGGCTGTGTTTTTGGAGCCCTTCTTTGTCTTATATACTCTTTCTTTCTTGAGTCTTTGCTTCAGTCTGAGGTGTTTTGTGGTACTAGTAAATTGTCCGCTTAGGAGTCATTTAACTGGCAGCTTTGTACAAATTCCCAACAGGTTTAAAGCAGAGGATTCTGAAGTTAAGACTAAAACATGATGCATAGACCAAGTAAGTAATTCATACTATTTACAGGACTAAAATCCTTGGATGGTGTAAATGTTTAAGTACTCAGCTCCTCACCAAAAGATTTAAGAATTCAAGTTCATCCAAATGTGCCTTGGAAGAAAGGCCTGACAATCTACTTCCAAAAAAATCAAACACTGGAAACCCTGTGGAGCACAGGTCTATTCTACATGCATGAAGTCACTGCAAGTCAGAAATGACTCAAAGCAATTTGTGGTTTTTATGTATTTCAGAAGTTTGTTGTAGACTAGTTAAGGTAACAGACATAAAAATTCTTTGTACATTATTCAAAATATAAGTTACTTAGAAATTGCAGTCTTTTATAGTTATGAAATGATATAATGATATTAACCCAAAACGCAAATCTATTGCCTTTGAGTTGATTCTGACTCATGGAGACTAAATAGAATAGAGTAGAAACCCCATAAGGTTTCCAAAGAAAGTCTGTTGGATTTGAATTGCTGACATTTTGGTTGGCAGTCAGGTTTTTAACCACTTTGCTATCAGGGCTCCATATTGACATTAGAACCAAACCAAACCTGTTGCCATCGACTCAATTCCAACTCATAGTGACCCTACAGGACAGAGTAGAATTGCGCCACAGAATCTCCGAGCACCTGCTGGATTTGCACTGCCAACCTTTTGGTAAGCAGTCAATAGCACTTAACAACTATGCCACCAGTGTTCCCATATCGCTATTAGACAATGACTAATGCTAGGGTCACCATGAGTCAGATCTGACTCGATGGCACTTGGCTGGCTGGCATGCTTGGGAAGGAAATCAGTTCTAAGAAATAGAAAAATGGCAGACAAATTTAACACATGAATTAAATGCAGTGTGTTGTTAATTCAGTTATATATGCTAGTTATTACTTGACAATTTGATGCTAGAGCTTACTCTTCTGGTCAAATTATTAAGTGAAAGTTTACAAACCAAATTAAATTTGCTTGCCTGCCTATCTGCACCTCCTTCTGTTCTCCTTACCTGGTGACAGCACACTCCTCCTTTTCATTCCATATATGTCAGATCCTCTTAACAATCTTCTGTCCTCTCCTCTCTATCTTCTCCTCTACTTCTAGTGAGAGGCCGGTAGGACAGCATCCTATAGATTCGCAGAACCATATGGTACACACATCATGTGGTCACATTTTGTCCTAAGTCCATCTGTGTCCGAAGAGTTGACCTAAATAATTTTTCTGGTCAGGGGCAGAAGCTGGTCTAGGGCCATGCTCCCAGGGGAATCTACAAGCCTTCAGACCATCAATTGCAGTCTTTTAGTGGAGTTCTTGAGGTGCACACCTCTTTTTCTCATGTTGTCATGGGTATTTGACACTGTGTACCCCATATAGCTGTCTTTGGTGGTGTCTGGGTACCATCTGGGTCTTCTGGTCACATGTTGATACAGTCACCCATTTACATTGGTCCTTCTGTCTCCTAGGCTCTTTTTCCCTTGTGTAGCTGTTCTTGGTGATAATCTGTTCCTGATGAGTTGAGACCATTTTCTGTACCTGAGATGGCAGTTTGCTAGCTTTTAAGACTCCACATGCCACTTGACAACATGGGGTGCAGAAGACTCTCTTATCAACAGGCTAGTTATATCAATTTGGCTCGACGTCCCTAGGGAACATGGTCCTCAGACCCCCTGCCCCTACTGCTACTCTATTCTTGAAATATTGGGTTAACATTAGAAGAGTTTTCAGTTTATGTTGAAGTCCAGTTAAGCTGGTCTTCTTTCTACTGTATGCTGTCACTGATTTCACCCAACCAAATTTCTATCAGCTCTCTAATCTATGACCAGCCCTCACAATCTCTTCCCTCCTTTCCAGAAGTTAAAGAGTCTTTTCTTCTGTATGTGAGTCTATTTTTAAGTCCTTATGTAGGGGTCTTATACAATATTTGTCTTTGTGCTGCTGACTGATTTCACTCAGCATAATGTCTTCCAATTAAAACCAGGTTATGAGATGCTTCTTAAAATCATCATTTTTTTTTAATCATTGTATAGTGTTCCATTGAGTACATATATCATAGTTTGCTTATCCATTTATCTGTTCTTAGGCATCTGGGATGATTCCCTCCATTAACTATTGTGGACTGTGCTGCAATAAATATTTGTGTGCATGTATCTGTTTGTGTGACTGCCCTTGATTCTGTAGGATATATTGTGAGGAATGGGATTACTAGATCAGATGGTATATCTATTTCCAGCTTTTTAAGGAAGCACTAGATTGCTTTCCAAAGAGGGTGTACCATTTTGTAACCCTACCAGCAGTATAGGAAAGTTCCAGTTTCTCCACAGCCTCTCAAGCATTTGTTGTTTCGTGTTTTTGGATCATTGCCAAACTTGTGGTGAGATGGTATCTCATGTAGTTTTGATTTGGATTTCTCTAGTAGCTAATGATCATGAGCATTTCCTCACATATCTTTTGGCTGCCTGGCTGTCCTCTTTGGTAAGGTGTCTGTCCATCTCCTTTCCCATTTCTTTATTGGGTTTTTTACTTTTTGTTGTTGATATTTTGAAGTACCTTGTAGATTATGGAGATCAGATATTGGTCTAACATGAAATGCCAAATATTTTTTCCCATTCTGTAGGTGATCTTTTAATTATTTTGCTAAAGTCTTTGGATGAGCAAAGGTGTTTGATACTTAGTAGTCCCCATTTATCCATTTTCTCTTCTGTTGACTATGTTTTGTTTGTGAGATTTTGAAGTCTGTCTAAGCTGTGTTTTAAAGCTGCCATTGTTAATCCTGTTTTTTCTTGCATGATCTTTCTTGTTTTAGATTTGATATTTAGGTATTTGATCCAATTTGAGTTAGTTTTTGTGTAAAATGTAAGTTAAGGGTCTTGCTTCAATGTTTGGCAGATAGATATCCAATGTTGCCAGCACCACTTAACTGTTTTATCCCCACTTTAAAATCTTAGGGCCTTTGCTGAATTTCAACTTATCTAAGAGAACAGTGGCATCTCTGGGGTCTCAACTCTATAAATGAGCTGGATTCGACTCGACGGCACTTGGCTGGCATATATCTCTTTTTGTACCAGCACCAGGCTGTTTTGACTACTGTGGCACTGTTATAGTTTCTAAGGTCAGGTAGTACTAGGCCTCCCACTGTGTTCCTCTTATTCAGTAGTGCTTTTCTTATCTAGGGTTTCTTCTCCTTCCAAACAAAGTTGGTGATTTGTTTCTCCATCTCTTTAAAAAAAGACACAGGAATTTATACTGAAATTGCATTGTATACGTAGATCACTTTGGGTAAATAGACATTTTCACAATGTTAAGTTTTCCTATCCATTAGCATGGTAGGTTTCTCCAATGCAAGTCTCTTTTGGTTTCTTGCAGTAAGGTCCTGTAGTTCTCTTTGTATAGGTCTCTTATTTCTCTAGTTATATTTATTCCTAGGTATTTTATCTTCTTGGGGACTATAGTAAATGTTATTCATTTGCTGATTTCTTTTTTAGTGATCTCTTTGTTGGTATAAAGGAATCTTACTGTTTTACTTATGTTAATCTTGTGTCCTGATACTTTGCTGAACCTGTCTATCAGTTTGAGTAGTTTACTTGGTCAAATAACATTTATGTTTCTTTGTGTTGAAAACTGATCTCAGAATGCTATAATAATAGCCAGCCAGCCAAGTGCTAACCACAAGGTCAGCAGTTCAAATCCACTAGGTGCTCCTTGAATACTCTTGGGGTCAGTTCCACCCTGGCCCCTAGGGTCACCATGCTATAACAATAGAGGGTAAAATTTAACTTGTGCAAGACAGAAATGAATGTGTGTCCAAATGTTTGTATATATGTATACGTTTACAGAAAATTACCAACAATGAAAACCTAAAACTCATGCAAAAAAAAAAAAAAAAAAAGAAAAGAAAAGAAAAGAAAACAGAATTATATGCTCTCAATATGCTAGGCCTTGGGAAATAGACATCTGTTTGCAATAGAATTAGGTGATTGAATTCACTGATAACACGGCCTATGACTCAGCACTCCTAACATTTAATTGTGATTAGAACATAGTCCAGAGATTTTAGGGAATATATGTTTTCAACATTCAAAAGTGAGCTGAAAAAGATGATAATCTTTGGTTGTTATCTTCCAAATATTATAATGGTTTGTAAAAATCTGGTAGAGAAACATGAATTTATGCTTCACATGACACCAAATTCTCCATGTATATGAAAATGTACATTTAATTCTGGTTCAGGGGACTGCCTTACCTTCTCTAAGATGATATTCTTATCTTTCTAATGTTATTTCTTTACCACTTTTCTGTTCTTTACTCCTCTGGCCCAGCCATCACTTCTCGTAAGCCACATAACATCATGCAGATTTGCTACAGCTTTCCTCAGATGTCGTGAGATGTCAGAAGTCACATTGGTTTTCTTTCTTACCTTTAATTTCTCAAGAAAAAAGAAATATAAATGAGAAATCCAGGTATGTGATATTCCATTCTTTTTTCCATGTGACTTAACCTCATACACCACTTTTATTGAGGTAGTAGTACTTTTGAGTTCTGTCTTATGAATTTTATTTTTATTATCTTTTATCTACTAGGTGATATTCCTTATCTTTCGCTATCTCTAATGCTAAAAATTTAATCTTGTTGAAATTAAGTAGAAAGGAAGGGAAACTATGGGAGATACCTAACGCGTAAATCTTACTTTTACTATTCTTACTTAATGGCAAGGATTTAGCCTACGTTAAATTGTGCTCCTTGACTACTCTGGGGGTCAGGTCTGCCTTGGCCCCTAGGGTCGCCATGAGTTGGATCCGACTCAACAGCACTTGGCTTTTTAGCTTTAATTGATTGAGACTCATAGCAACCATACAGGACAGAGTAGAACTACCCTGTAGAATTACCAAGGAGCATATAGTGGATTCAAGCTGTTGACTTTTTGGTTAGCAGTTGTGGCACTTACTCATGATGCTTCCAGAATTTCAAATGAAAAAAATTTAATCAGGTTGAAATAAAACACAAAATAAAGAAAATCATGGGAGATTTTTAATATGTAGATTTCATTTCAGCATGGCAAATCATCAGTATGTATTCAGATTAGATTAGATAATTCAATTAAGCAACATTTTGAGTTCTATCTACACTGATCTTTCCATATGAAGAAGTTTGGAGCTATCATACAAACACATCACGGAGCTTAAAATGAACAATTTTTATTTTCATCCATAGAAGGCATGTAAGATGCGCCACATTCCTTAAGAAGAAAGTAGGGAAAAATAAGAATATCAATTTTCTTATTTTTTTTATGATAAGAGTTCAACAGTCAGACTGATTATCCATACTCCTTAATTATTCAATTTATTGTTTTAGGTATCCCTTACATTTGGAGACATTACTGCTCATTTTGCATAAGGCATTAGTAGGCAATATTTAAAATTGATTTGAATAGTCTATGTATATAACATTAATACATTATTAGATGATACTGATGCCTAATAGTGTATTTAATTATATGATAAGTATATGTGATAAAATCTGATTGTGTTGTTTAGATCTATTGAACATATTTTAACACATATTCACTTATTATACAACATACTTGATTTGTTGTACAATAATTTATACATATACATAATGATACGTATTCCTACATATTACATGTGAATAAAATTTTGCTGAAGATCATTTTAAAGTGGCTGCAGCCATATAGGAATAGAGAACTGCCAGAAATTCACAGCAGATTTGGAAGTGAATACTGAACCAAGGATATCATTGCTGATGTCAAATGGATCCTAACTGAAAGCAGAGAATACCAGAGAGATGTTTACTTGTGTTTTATCAACTGTATAATCATTCAACTGTTTGGATCATGACAAATTATGAATAACATCAGAAAGAAAGGGAATTCTACAACACTTAATCATGCTTGTGAGGAACCTGTACATAGACAAAAAGGCAATCATTAAAACAGAAGTAGGGGATACTGCATCTTTTAAAGTCAAGAAAACTGTCAGGGTTTCATCCTTTCCCCATACATATTCAATCTGTATGCTAAGCAAATAGTCTGAGAAGGTAGACTGTAAAGAATGAAAAATGGGGCATCAAGCTTGAAGGAAGACTTATTAACAACCTGCAATTTGCAAGTGCCACACCTTGCTTGCTGAAAATGAGGAGGACTTGAAGCACTTACTAATGAAAATGAACAACAAAAGCCTTCAGTATGGATTACACCTCAGCATAACAAAAACAAAAATTTTCACAACTAGACTAATAAACATCATGATACACAGAGATTCTGAAATTGTTGAGAATATAATTTTATTGGGATCTATAATACCTGTACATCATATAATAATACATTATTATAAAATACTGATGCATAATAGTGTACTTAATTATATGATAAGTGTATGTGAGTCGGATTCGACTCGACGGCATTTGGCTTGGCTGGCAAGTTGCTGCAAAAGACATCTTTGAAGTGTTGAAAAGCAAAGACATTACCTTAACGACTAAGATGCACCTGACTCAAGCCATAGTGTTTGTTTTCAATTGCCTCATATGCATGTGAAAGCTGGACAACATTTAAGGAAGACCCAAGAAGAACTGACACTTTTGAATTGTGATATTGCCAAGAAATATTAAATATGTCAAGGACTTACAGAAGAACAAACAAATCTGTCTTGGATGAAGGGCAACCAGAATGCTTCTTAGAAGCAGGGATGGTTGGACTACATCTTACATACTTTGGGCATATTATCAGAAGAGAGTAGTCCCTGGAGAAAGACATCATGTTTGGTAAATTAGAGGGTCAGTAAAAAAAGGGAAGACCCTCAGTGAGATAGAATGACACAGCGCCTGCAACAACAGACTCACGTATAATGATTGTGGGGATGGTGGAGCACTGCCCAGTATTTTGTTCTGTTGTATGTAAGGTTGCTAGGAGGAGTTGGAACCAACTCTGTGACACCTAATGACAACAATGATATATATCAGACTAGATATGATTTTCTATGTATGTCTTAGTTAAACTTGTGCTGCTATAATAAAAATAACACAAGTGGATTATTTTAACAAGGATAAATTTATTTTCTCATAGTCTAGAAGACTAGAAGTCCAAATTCAAGGTTCCAGCTGCAGGGAAAGGATTTCTTTCTCTGAAACTGATTGCCGTCAATCTTACCTTGTCCAGGAACTTCTCGGAGTAGGGTACCTGCGTTGAACTAATGTGCTATTCTTTTATCTCTTGTTTCTTGGTTGTAAAGTGTCCCCCAGGTCTGGGTTGTCTTTAGTCTTTTGCGTTTGAAGGGAGATTGACTTAAACTATTGCCTAAACTTGTAGATCGAGTTCTATCTCATTAACATAGCTGCTTCTAATTGCACTTCATAAAAATCAGAGAGGTACGATTTACCGCATAATAGGAAGATAACATCAGATGACTGAATGGTGGCCAATCACACAGTACTAGAAACCACAGACAGGCCATGCTGAAACATACTTTTGGGGGACACAATTCAATGCATGACAGTGGGTATTAATATATTTGTGTGTATGTGAGTGTTCATGAAAGTCATAGTGACACAGTGATTAAGAACTCAGCTAGTAACCAAAAATCAGCAGTTCAAATCCACCAACTGCTCGTTGGAAACCCTATAGGGCAGTTCTACTCTGTCCTATAAGATCATTATGAATTGGACTTGGTGACAACAGATCTGGATTTGGTGTGTTCAGGTGTGAGACAAATTATTTAAACCATCATAAACACAAAAGGGATCTAGGAGATGGTTCACAGGTCCAAAGGCAGAAGTACAGTTAGGCCTCAGGCAGAAGAGGAAGATTTCTGGAGTCTGAAAATTGTCCTCATTCTATGTCACTCTTTCTGCATCTGATTTTTCTCTGGCTTTTGCTTTCCCCTACTTTCTCTCTGCTCTCCTAGCTTACTTAACACGCTGTCTCTCTTGCAGTCATGTTTTTTCCTTCTCCTTCTTCATAGGGAGAAGTATAAAATGACAAATGGAATGATCAGCAGATTCCGATGAGTTTCTTTTTAACCTTCCTTCCCATTTTCCTGGAGACAAAATGTGCTTGATCCATTTGGAATAATGGTACACTGTCCACTTGCTTATCAGGAAAATCAGGTGAGACAAGGAGCCTGGTACAGGAGAAACAAGTATTTTAAGGTGCTCAAATATTTATTTTCTTCTCCAATAAAAATACATAATTTTTACATTGACCTTAAAACTTTTAATGTGATTCTAAGAGCAAACATTTAGTTATTCCTTTGATTTCACTACTATTTTAATATCTTTAGTAGTTCATTTTTCTACTAGCATATCAGTGAGATTTCTTTCAGAAAAATAAAATAATTTTGTGAAGTACTGAACATAAATTTCCACCTTTCTCAGCATATTTTAAGACAATGCATTATTTCTACATTGTATTCATGGCATCTGTTGTAATTTTGGAGTTTTTCATGCCTTCTAGATTGCAATTTCCTTGCTATTTTTTGTTAATAGCAACAAGAACATGATAAAAATAGAATGATGATATTTACTCTATGTCAGGTAGTATTCCATGTGTTTTGTATCCAACAATGCATTTAATTGTTACAACATTATGGGGTGAAGATAATCATTGTCCCTAATTTACAGAATTTTTTCTTCATGTCATGTAAACAGGAGTATATATTGCCAGTGTACTCTTCCATCTACTGAATTTATAGAATTCTGTACAGGAAACCACAAAATGAGCCCTAGAATTTCCCTCTAAACAACTACAAACAAAAAAAAATAATAATCAATTTCATACTTGAGGTGGTTGGTGTTGAAGGTAATGTACCATGAGCCCCATGGGACAAAATCTAGTATGGCTTTCTGTCCTCCAGCACAAGTAGATGGCACAATACTTACACTTACAAGAATTTTAAGGATGAAAAAATACTGAAGAAAAGAATGTAAGTTTTCTTGACCACTGCAATTTTGTTCAACTGCTATTTCAGCCATCTTTCCACCTTGAAGGAAAGATGGATGTTTTCAATATAACCAGTAGTGATTGGCATCTGTCAGATTATTCTCTCAGGCTCGAATATTGGAGTTTTCTCTGTCTTGTTAAAAACTCTACACATACTGCTTTCCCTCTGTATGAATACAAAAGCCAACATATTTGATTTTCTTCAAACTTTAATTAAGCCTTGTTTCATGGTGTAGCATTAGATCTATTTTGGTGAATGTATCTTGTGCACTTGAAAAATAGCTTGCGTCCTATAATGGCTGTGTGTGTTACAGAGCATTTTCAATGGCTTTTGTTTATTTATTTTTTGGTAAGTAGATTGCCAGGCCTTTCTTTACATGTACCTCTGAGTGAACTCGAACTTCTAAACTTTCAGTTAGCAGAGAACATCAAATAAAGTGAAAACTGCGTTGTTGATGAGTCCCAGTCAGCAAAACATAGCTGGATGCTGTTCCAGGTAAAATTGTCAATAATATTCATTTATCCATGATGGCATTCAGTTCAGCAGTTTTAAGAACTGTTGCATCTAATAATGTGTTTGAGTTCAACAATGTTACGGAGATCCAAGGAGCCTTCGACATTGCATTTGTCATTGAATTAAGGTCACTTTTTGGAATGTGGTTTTCCTTTTACTATATATACAATACTTATTTTATGAACTAAATAAGATTGCGGAATCAGTTTCCTTTTGTCACCACATTCAGGGACCTATCTTTCTTACAATAGAAAACACATTCGCTTTTGCTTCTGAAATACTTATTTTATGTCGGGTAATCATGGCACTCTGTTGTGAGGTCCCTGTCAAGAGCATACTCCATTATTGATATTAAGTCACAGGAGAAAAGTATGTTGAAGGGAGCATAAATCAAAAATGCATACACACAAATATTTCAAAAGTTTGAACTCTTTGTTCTATATACATTTTTTTTAATTTTAATCTACCAGCATCTCAGCATCAACTGAGACAAAATCAAAATGCACTTGAAAGTGTTATCAACATAAAAATGTAATGCATTGTTGTACTTGCAAAATATAGGTATTTTCTCATTAAGAAATAATTCCCATTATTTTTGGAGTGTATTAATTAGGGCCCCCTTAATACTAGGAGTTCCTACTTTGTGTTATTATAAATAACAATATTATGCCAGCATATGTGAACAATAGAGAAGCTATTAAAAGTTGGATATCTAATCATTTGGGATGTTTAAATTAATAGCCAACAAATGTAAGCAATCATTCCTCTTTAAATTCTGCTGCTGTTCTGAAATTTTGTTTTCCTAGAGTTCACTTGTACATAACTTTCATTTTCTTATTTTTATTTTTCTCTTGGTCTGCAAAGCCACAAAGAACCAAATATATATCAGCTCTTGTTTTTGTTATTATGATGATTGAATGAAATTCTATATTCCCATATAAATTTGCATGCCCACCTATATGCAGCTCCCACTGCTCTCCCTGCCCAGTGACAGCACGCTCTTCCTCTCCAATCCATACATATGTCATCCTCCCAACAACCTCCTATTCCCTTCTATCCACCCACTACCCTGCCTCCATTAAGAGTTCAGCAGGATGACATTCTATGGATACATAGAACCATAAAGTGCACACATGATATGGTCACTCTATGTTGCCAAGTCCAATCCATTCCTGTCCGAAGAGTTAACCTCCATTATGATTTATGGACTGGGGCAGCATCAGTGCCAGGTGAACTCTGAGGCCCCTGGACTATCAGTTACGGTCTTTTAGTGGAGATGTCAGGGTGCACCACTTTTCATTCTTGTGTTGACAGTGAGACTCAACTTTGTGAGCTCCGTCAAGGCTATCACTGGTGGTGGCCAGACACCATCCAGTTCTTCTGGTCACAAGTGGATGTAGTCATCCGCTCACATGGGTCTCTCTGTTTTCTGGGTTCTTTCTTCCATATCATTTTGGTACTTGGTGATCATCTGCTCTTGATGAGTAGGGACCATCTACTGTACCCTCTGATGGCAGCTTAGCAGCTTTTAAGACCCCAGATGCCACTCACCACTGTGGGGTGCAGAAGGCTCTCTTAGCCAAACACTAGTTGTGCCAACTGGCCTCAATTTCCCCTGAAAGCATGATCCCCAGCCCCCCACCCCAGCTACTCTGTCTTTGAAATATTGAGTTAAGATGGAGAAGTAATCATGTTGAAGTCCAGTTAATATTGATCTTTCTCCTAATGTATGCTGTCACAGACTTCACCCAAAGAAATTTCTATCAACAATCTAATCTAAATCCTCCCCCCCCTCCCTATCATTGCAGCTGTGAAAGAGTCTTTTCTTCTATGCATGAATCTGTTTTTAAGTTCTTATTTTAGGGTACTCATGTAATATTGGTCCTTTTGTTGCTGACTACTTTCGCTCAGCATAATGTCCACCAACTGAAACCAGGTTATGAGATGTTTCCTAAAATCATCGTTGTTCTTTATCATTGCATTGTGGTCCATTGAGTATATAAACCAGAGTTTACCTATCCATTCCTGTTATTGGGCATCTGGGTTGATTCCATCCTTTTTGCTATTGTGGACTGTGCAGCAATAAACATTCGTGTGCGTGTGTCAGTTGTTGTGAATGGCCTTGATTCTGTAGGATATATTCTGAGCAGAGGAATTACTGGATCCAATGGAATATCTATATCTAGCTTTTTAAAGAAGTGCCAGATAGCTTTCCAAAGAGGTTGCACCATTTTACAATCCCACAACAGTGTAGGAGAGTTCCAATTTCTCCACAGCCTCTTGAGTATTTGTTGTTTCATGTTTTTTGGATCATGGTCAACCTTGTTGGGGTGAGATGTATCTCACTGTCATTTTGATTTGAGTTTCTTTAATAGCTAATGATAGTGACCATGTCCACATGTGTGTTTTGGCTGCCTGAATATCCACTTTAGAGAAATATCTGTTCATCTCCTTTGCCCATTGCTTAATTAGATGATTTATCTTTTTATTAATGATTTGTAGTACCTTATAGATTACTGAGATCAAGAGTCAGTCTGACATATAGTTGCCAAATATTTTTTTTCCATTCTGTAGGTGGCCTTTTAATTCTATTAATAAAGTCTCTGGATGAGTAAAAGTGTTGATTCTTCATACTTCCCATTGATCTGTTTTCTCTTCTGTTGTTTGTGGTTTGACAGATTTTGAAGTCTATCCACGTTGTGTATTAAACTTCCATTGTTGTTCCTACTTTCTCTTGGATGAACTTAATCATTTTAGATTTGATATTTAGGTCTTTTTACCAGTTTGAGTTGGTTTTTGTATGAGGTGTAAAACATGAGTTTTGTTTTGGTTTATTGCAGAAGGATATCTAATTTTGCCAGCAGCATTTGCTGAAGAGATTGTTTTTACCCAATTTAATGTCTTAGGGCCTTTGTAGAATATCAGCTGTTCACAGGAAGATGCTGTCATCTCTGAGGTCTCGATTCTCTTCCATTGACTGTCTCTTTTTGTACCAGTACCAGACTGTTTTGACTACCGTGACAGTGGAATAGGTTCTAAAGTCAGGTAGTGAGAGGCCTCCCAGTGTGTTCTTCTTCTTCAGTAGTGCTTTACTTAACCGGGGCTTCTCCCCTTTCCAAACAAAATTGGTGATTTGTTTCTCCATCTCATTAAAAAATGTCACTGAAATTTGTAAAGGCATTGCATTATATAAGTAGATTGCTTTGGGTAAAATAGACATTTTCACAATGTTAAGGCTTTCTATCCATGAGTAGGGTAAGTTTCTCCATTTACGTGAGTCTGGTCTTAGTTTCTTGTAGTAAGGACTTGTACTTCTCTTTGTAAAGGTCTGTTATTTCTCCAGTTAGATTTATTCCTAGATACTTTATCTTCTTAGCAGCTATCGTAAATGGTGTTGATTTGCTGATTTCTTCCTTAATAATCTCGTTGTTGGTGTAAAGGAATCCTGCTGATTTACTTATCTTTATCTTGTATCCTGAGACTTTTCTGAACTGTTCTATCATTTTGAGTAGTTTCATTATGGATTCATTGGGATTCTCTGCATACACAATCATATCATCTGCAAAGAGGGAGATTTTTACTTCTTCTTTGCCCATGCAGACGCCCTTTATTTCTTGTTCTTGTCTAATTGCTCTGGCTAGAACTTCCAGTACAATGTTGAATAGGAAAGGTGAAAGTGGGCATCCTTGTCTAGTTCCTGTTCTCAAGGGAAACTATTTCAGTCTCTCTCAATTCAGTATGATGTAAGCAGTTGGCTTCATATAAGTGGTCCTCATTGCATTGAGAAATTTGCTGTCTATTCCTATTTTGCCAAGAGTTTTTAGCATGAATGGGTGTTGGACGTTATCAAATGCCTTTTCTGCATCAAATTGACAAAATCAAGTGATTCTTTTGTTTTATTTATGTGATTGATCACGTTAATTGTTTTTCTGATGTTGAACCAGCCTTGCATCCTTAGTATGAATCCAACTTGATCATGATGGATTACTTTTTTGATATGTTGTATTCTGTTGGCAAGAATTCTGTTGAGGATTTTTGCATCTAGATTCATGAGTGATATTGGTAGGTAGTTCTCCTTTTTGGTTGGCTGTTTTCATGGTTTGGGTAAAAGGGTTATACTAGCTTCATACAATGACTTTGGGAGTATTTCATCCCTTTCTATACTGTGAAATAGTCTAAGTGGTATTGGAGATAACTCTTCTCTAAAAGCTTGGTAGAATTCTGCAGTGAAGCCTTCTGGGCCTGGGCTTTTTTGGGTTGGTAGTTTTTAGATGACTTTTTCAATCTTTTTCTTTGTGATGGGTTTATTAAGTTGTTCTGCTTCACCTTGTGATAATTTTGGTAGGTGATAGGAATCTAGGAATTTGTCCCTTTCCTCTAGGTTTTCAAATTTGTTAGAGTACAATCTTTTGTAGCATTCTGTTATGATACCTTGGATTTCTGTTGGATCTATTATATGACAACTCCCCTCTCATTTCTTATTTGGGTTATTTGTTTCCTTTCCTGTTTTTCTTTAGTAAGTTTCACCAGTGGTTTTTCAGTTTTGTTGATCTTTTCCAAAAACCAGCTTTTGGTTTTTTTCAATTTTTTCAATTGTTCTTCTGTTCTCTAATTCATTTAGTTCCACTCTAATCTTTATGATATGTTTTCCTCTGGTGCCTGACAGGTTCCTCTGTTGTTTTGTCTCTACTTGTTCAAGCTGTAGGGTTAGTTGTTTGATTTGGTTTCTTTCTTCTTTCCAGATGTGTACATTTATAGAGATAAACAGACTTTTGAGCACTGCTTTGGCTATGTACCATAGGTTCTGTTAGGAGGTTCTGTTTTATTCTCATTGGAATCCATAATTTATTTATTTCATCCTTGATTTATTCTTTTTTGAGGAAGATGTTGTTCAGCTTCCATGATTTCCACTTTCTCTCTGTGTCTTTTCTGCTAGTGATTTCCACTTTTATGGTTTGCATTAATTCAGTGGTATGGATTTTGCTGAGAATTGTATGTCTTAATACATGGTCTATTCTGGAGAATTTTCCGTGTGCACTGGTGAAGAAGGTGTAGTTGTTCACTGATGGATAGAAAGTTCTGTATATGTCGATGAGGTCTAGTTGATTAATTGTGACAATAAGGTCTTCTGTGTCTTTACTGAGCTATTTTCTAGACAATTTATCCAATATTAAGAGTGGAATGTTGAAATTGTCTACTATTATTGTAGAGTGATTTATCTCCTTTTTGAGTGTAGTCAGTATTTCTTCGATGTATTTAGATGCTCTAATATTAGGGGCATGAGTATTTAATGTTACTTAGTCCTACTTGTGTATTGAACCTTTCAGCAATAAAGTCCATAATAGTGGATTTTACACTAAAATCTATTTTGTCTGAAATTAGAATTGCCACACCTGCTCTTCTTTGTTCATTGTTAGCTTGACAGATATTCATCCATCCTTTAATTTTCAGTTTGTACATATCTTTAAGTCTAAAGAGAGTTTCTTGTAAGCAACATATGGGTGGATCATGTCTTTTGATCCAAGATGTCACTCAATATCTCTTTACTGGAGTGGTCAGTCCATTCACATTCAATGTAATTATTGATAGGTATGTGTTCAGTACTGCCATTGTGATATGTTTATTTTTGTGTTGATGTTTTCTCTATTATTCTTATTAATCTGTTCTGCAACCATCTTCATGAGTTGATTTTTCACCTTTTTCAGATTTAGTTTTGTGGTTATTGTGACTCCTCTATTACATTTCTTGATTTGATGTGTTGCATCTTTATTGTGCTTTATGGCTGCCCCTATGATCCTCCTTAATAGACTACATGCTTAATAAAGTACATAAACCCAATTTTAATTACTACCAGTCTTATTAACTTCCTCTGCATCTGGAATGACTATAACAACTGTGGTACATCCCTCTTTTCAGTGTGATGACATCATAATTTTGATGATGTGATCACTGGATCATTTCTTTCACTATTATAGCTTTGAGTTTGGATCCATCCCTAACTGAGTAGGATTCTGGGTGATGTGTCTTGTATTTGTTTCTAAATTATAAAGTTAGTGGTTTTGTTCTTCTAAGCCATGAGATTCTTTCAGTATTGTAACTTTGGTTTGTTTTTTATGAATTCTCTGAGTTTTTGTTTATTTGCCAATGTCTTAATTTCATTTTCATATTCGAAAGATAGTTTTGCAGGATATATAATTCTTGGTTGGAACTTCTTCTCTTGCAAAGCTTTGAATGTGTCATGCCACTGTCTCCATGCCAGTATTGTTTCTGCTCAGAAATCCGATGAAAGCTTACAGGGTTTCCATCTGAATGTTAGCTTTGTTTTGAGTCTTGCTGCCTTTAAGAGATTCTGCTTATGTTTCGTGTTGTTAAGCTTGATTATACTATGTCTTGGAGTCTTTCTTTTGAGACTTATATTGAGTGACATTCGATATGTGTCTTGGATATCTACATTCTCTTCTTTCCTAATTTCTGGGAGGTTTTCTGTCAGCAGCTCAGCAACAATACTCTGTGTTCTCAGATGTCTCACCCTGTTCAGGGACTCCAATTAATCGAAGGTTGTTCATCTTAATAGAGCGCCACATGTTTCTTAACGCTTCTTCATTTTTCTTGTTTCTTTTTTCTGCTTTCTCCTTATAGATGTTGGAGTTAGTAGCTCTGTCTTCCAAGCCAGGCAGGTTCTTTTCCATTTGTTTCATTCTGTTTTCTTGGCTTTGAATTGAAGTTTCTGTCTCTTTCATTTTGTTCTTGATCTGTTGGATTTCAGAGTACTGGTGATCCATCAGAGTGAACAGCTTGCTTAAGTTTTCAGTTTGCTCTGTTGCATTTTGTATAAGGTCTAGGAAGGCTCTGTATACAATCATTTTGTATTTATCTTCTGATAGGTTCAGAAAGATTTCTTTGTCTGGGAAGTTCTTTGGTGCTTTCTTTTGGGGACCTTCTGAAGTCATGGGTAATTTTTAGCTATGCTTTTCTCCAGAGCTTTCTGCTTTTTGGGTATCATGTGAGTCAATAGAAGATGGGAGAGATGCTGTGAGGATGGACCACGGTTGTTTCTCTAAGCTGTCTTAAAATGAAAGGTAAAAATTATCTGACAACTTCCAAAGTCAGTCAGGTTTTCTGGTGTATAGGTCCGTTTTCCCAGCTGGTAAAGTAAGCACCTGTATATCGAACCCCAGGTGTTGCAAACTAGTTCAAAATACAGAAAGGCTACTGCTCTTTTGCCCTCTAATGTTGGGCCCCAGCCATAGGCAACACCATGTAGAATACTGCTTTTCTGCTGGAAAAGCACTCTCCTCCAGGCAAGTGCTACCTCCCAGCCTAGGAATTAGGTCCCTCTGAGGCCTCTGTATGGGTATCTTCACCTCCGTTTAACAAGATGACATCCCACGCAAGCTCACTGCTTGCCCTTTTATATTTTTATAAATCATGAAATTAATTGTTTTATAGAAGTACCAATGTGTTTTCTTCATAAGAGCTATTCTGTTGCCCTTTTCCAGAGCTACTAACTGTAACGTTAATTTGAGTCAGAGTGGAGTCAAACACAGTGGGTTGGTTTAACTTATTATGGGGAGAACATTACATTTTTAAAGATTAGAAAACATCCAAATGCTGTAGCTACCAGCACACTACAATTCATACAATAAGGAATTTCCCCAAATTATGAAGCTGGTTCAGATAACCTACAGCTAAAAATTTAATTTATATATTAAGATTTTTAAATAATTAGTAAAAATGTCTCGAGTTGCAATAGTGAAGGATTCTACAGAGAAAATATTAAATGACTTAAGAAGCATCAAAAGAAGATGGAAGGATTACACAGAGTCATTATACCAGACAGATCTGGTTGACATTTAACAGTTTCAAGAGTGTATGAGTGAGAACTGATGGTACTGAACGATGGAGTCAAAGCTGTACTGAAGACATTGGTGAAAAACAAGGTTCCAAGAATTAACGGAATATCAGTTGAAATGTTTCAACAAATGGATAAAGTACTGGAAGTACTTACTTGTTTATGCCAAGAAATTTGGAAGACAACTGCCTAGCCAACTGACTGGAAGAAATTCTGATTTAGCCTATTCCCAAGAAAGGTGATCTAACTAAATGCAGAAATTATCAAACAATGTCATTAATATCACACTAAAGTAAAATTTTGGTAAGAATCACACAGAAATGACTACAACATTATATTTGACAGAGAACTGCCAGAAATTCAAGCCAGATTCAGAACAAAATGTGGAACCAGGGATATCATTGCTGATGATGGATCTCAGCTGAAAGCAGAAAAAAATATCAGAAAGATATGTATCTGCATTTCAATGACTATACAAAGGCATTTGACTTTGTGGATCTTAGCAAATTATGTATAACATTGCAGAGAATGGGAATTTCAGAACGCTTAATTGTGCTCATGAGGAGTCTGTATATGGATCAAGAGGCAGTCACGTAAACAAAACAAGGGGATACTGCATGGTCTAAAGTCAGAAAAGATGTGCATCAGGGTTGGATCCTTTCACCGTATCTTTTCAATCTGTATGCCAAGCAAATAATCTAAGAACCTGGACTATACAAAGAGAAATGAGGTCTCACGATTGGAGGAAGACTCATTTACAACTCGTATTTTGCAAATAACTCAATCTTGCTTGCTGGAAGTGAATGGATTTGAAACACTTATGCACAAACGTAAAAGACCATACATAGCCTTCAGTATTGGATTGTACCTTAACATTAAGAAAACACAAATCCTCAAAACTGGACCAGTAGGCAACATTGTGATAAATGGACAAAGGATTGTGGTTGTTAAGGATTTCATTTTATTTGGTCCTACAGTCAGTGGCCATGGAAGCAGTAGTCAAGAAATCAAAAGTCACATTGTATTGGAGTAATCTGCTGCAAAGGACCTCTTTAAAGTGTTGAAAAGTAAAAATGTCACCTTGAAGACTGATGTGTGCCTGATACAAGCCATGGTATTTTCAATCACGTCATATACATGCAAAAGCTGGTCACTGAATAAGGGAGATGGAAGAAGAATTGATGATTCTGAATTTCGGTGTTGGTGATGAATGTTAAATGTAACATGACTGCCAAAAGAACAAACAGATCTGTTACGGGAGAGTATAACCAGAATGCTTCTTGGAAGCAATGATGGCAAGACTGTGTCTTACATACCTTGGACATGTTGTCATGAGGGATCAATCGCTGGAAAAGGGCCTCATGTTTGGTAGAGTAGAGGGTCAGCAAAAAAGAGGAAGACCCTCACCAAATGAATTGACACAGTGGTCACAACAATGGGCTTAAGCATAAAAACAATGACAGGCATGGCGCAGGGCTCTGTAGTATTTTGTTCTATTGTTCATGGAGTTGCTATGAGTCAGAATTGATTCAATGGCACCTAACAATAACAAAAACAACATGTAGATCTTGTCCACCATTTTCCAAAAACACCATTTTTTTTCCTCATGGTTTCTATATGCTATAAATATATGAGACGTTGGAAAATAAAAGATTGACAAAAATATTAACATCCAATACATAAATTCAATAATCATGTTAATTTTAGAGTACAATGATTAGAAAGATCGATGCAAAAATATCTACTTTTATAAATTGTTGTAGAGTTTGCATTACTAAAGTAATATTGATTTAGAAACAAAGTTTCTTTCACCCTGGATTCATATGGAATTAAAAGATTATCAATACACTTTTCCCAAGTGATATTTATTGCTTATTTGACTTGCCAAGGTTTATTCTTTATGAAGATTACTTTTTAAAGTAAAATAAATAAATGCAATGGTTTTAAAACAGAGAAATAAGGCTCATAGAAGTTCAGACCTCACTCAAGATACCAGAGTTGTTCTGTGTGAGCATATGATTCCACTGTATATTGAGCTATCTATAAAACCCATCTGATTTTCTGGGGAATGCACAACTGCTAGCTAAAAAGCTGTTAGTGCTCACATTATGAAATATAATTCTCAGGTTATACTGGATAATTGGAGTACTAACACTTTTTTATTTCTTCCTGCCTTGACCCAGGGTGCTGTGTACTTCCTGCCCTGGTGTCTCGGAATGACTTCCCTTTCACAGAGTAAAATGCATGCAGAAACACTAGGAAATATTCTTTAAAATGCTCCGCTTTGTAATAAAGTTTTTTAACATATCACTTGCTGCTTAAATCTCAATGAGAAACCAGTTCAAATGATAAATTAACTCCCTCAAGTCTGATTTTTAAAATAAAGTTTTATAACTTGCTTATGGGCAAACAGGTTAGCTTCTTAGGTAAACAAATTAGGACCCTGAAGCAGCAACATAGGTAGAGCATTTGGGGAAAATAGGCAGCATTATGTGAATGAGGAAAATAAAATAACCTGATATTAAGTTAGTTTACTCAATAAGGTATTAAAATGTAATGTGAATTTGACTGGATTGTTGGTATAAGTGGCATACGTGTGACAAGTTTTTGTACATCCGTTACACAGTTTCTGATATGGAATAGTGGAAACAATTTTCTGACCAATTTCTTTAGTGATGTCTAATAATTTGGGTAATTTATTTACTGTTGTAATAAGTTGTTTTTAGCTGCTAATGAGTCAGTTCCTACTCACAGAGACCCTACATGTGTCAAAAAATAGTATAATTTAATTTCTTAATATATTGATTTAGTCCTTGATCCACAGATTATTTAAAAGTGTTTTATGTACATTAAAAACTTTGAGGAATTTTCCAGGAGTCATTCTGTTATGGATTAACCATTTAATCCCATATGTTTACAGAGTACACTTTGCATAACTCTGTACCTTAAAAATTTATTAAGATTATTATATCATGCAAATTATGCTTCACCTTGGTTAATATCACCCATGCACTTAGAAAGAATGTGCACTTTGGTGTCATTGGGTAAAAGATTCTGTAAATGTTAATTAGGCCAAACTGGATAATGGTGTCCTTCAAGTCTTCTGTCTCCTTAATGATTTTTCTCTCTACTTGTTGTATCAATTATTCAGAAACGAGTATTGACTGTAACTGTTGATGTGCCCAATTTTTTATAGTTTATCAGTTTTTACCTCAGCTAATTTGAAGCTCTGTTATTGAGTATATAAATGTTTAAAATGGTTACACGCATTTGACAAATATCTCGTGCATCATTAGGAAATCTCCCTTGTTATTCCGGGCATTATTCTTTGTTCTTTCATCTACTGGTTAAATACAAACACAAGTACTTCAGTTTTCTTTAGATTAGGGTTAGCATGACAACATTTTTTTTGTTTGTTTTTTAGTCTTTAGCTTTTCCCTTCTTGTATCTCTATATTTAAAATAGGTTTCCTGTAGGAAAGTTAAAGGTGGGCCTTGCTCTTCCATCTGTCATGGATTGAATTGTGCCCCCCAAAATTATGTGTAGCCGTGTGGCCGGGCCGTGATTCCCGGTATTTTGTGATTGTCCTCCATTTTGTGATTTTTCCTATGCTGTATGATAAAAAATTACAGTGGGACTGTAAATCCTTTTATAAGATCACTGCCCTTCTCTACTGTAAAGGGAGTTTCCTTGGAGTATGGCTTGCACCTCCCTTAATTCTTTCACTCTACAAGAGATAAAAGGAAAGGGAAGCAAGCAGAGAACTGGGAACCTCACACCACCAAGCAGGCAGCACCGGGAGAAGGGCGTGTCCTTCAGACCTGAGACGCCTGCGCCAAGATGCCCCCTGGACAAAGACTGATGCAACACCAGACTTTGGCCAGAGCCAACAAGAAGGAAAACTTTCCCTTGGAGCAGACATTGTGAATTTGGACTTGTAGCCTACCAGACTGTGTAAGAATAAACTTTCCATTGTTAAGCCTCCCACTCTGTTGTATTTCTGTTCGAGCAGCAGTAGCTGACTAAAACATATCCCAAAATAAAAATTTTTGCCTTTGAAATTTGTGTTTTATCAGATTATTGATAAGACACTGTCTCACTGCTGTAATGTTTTTGGTCTCATATGTTCTGTTGTGGTTAAAAACTCAGCTGCTAATAAAAAAGTGAGCAATTGGGAATCACTGGTGCTTTGCTGGAGAAAGATGTGGAATTCTGCTTCAGTAAGAATAAAAAAAATAGAAAAAAATCCAACTACCATTGAGTCAATTCCAACTCACAGCAACTGTACAGGACAGAGTAGAACTGCCTTCATAGAGTTCCCAAGGAGCACCTGAAGGATTTGAACTGCAGACCTTTTGGTTAGCAGATGCAACTCTTAAATACTATAGCCTTGAAAAGCCTACAGGACAGTTGCACTTGATTCTTTAGGGTCATTTTGAGTTGGAATCAACTTCTTGGCAATGAGTTTGGTTTATGAAAGCTTTAATGCTACAAGGGCATGGAAATGAAAGAGCAGAAAATTTAGCATATGTGAATTTGCTATCGCTGTATATTCTTCTTCAAAGAATTAAGGAGTGCATCTGTGCAGTAAATTATATTGAATTAATGCTGTATACTGTGCAACATCTAGTCACCAGTTGGGCAATTCCGTGGAGGAAATGATTGGCTCACTACTATATTTCATTTTAATTCTACCTATGTAGTCAAATCTTATTTTACCTCTCTCCCAAACAAGATTTGTTTATAATCCAACTTTGATACTTGTTAATTTGCCTTACAAGTCAGCTTTTATGCCTAAATTTTTACTAAGAAATAATTTAGATGTCAAGACTTCCTGTAATATTGATTATCTTGGCATGAAAATAACAATGCTCTCTCTTCCACTTATAAACTGAATGTAGAATATTTCTTCTAACTTATTTTAACATGGCTCATGAATCATGGTAATAGTATATTACATGTATTTTCTCCAGTAAATCGGATATTTTTCATATGCAAAGACAGTACAATAAAAAAGAAATAAAAAATGTTGGAAATGCATGCTATTACAAAAGGAAAGATTACAATAAAGAATACAAAGGAGCATATTTTTGATTCCCTTTATCAAGTACAGACCCTTGGTAGCATAGTGCTTAAGAATGAAGCTACTAAGGACAAGAGCAATTTGAATTCACAAGCTACTCTTTGGAAAACTATGGAGCAGTTCTACTACGTACTATGTGGTTTCTATGAGTCAGAATTGACTTGAGGGCAATCATTTGGTGTTTTTTTTTTCCCCAATCAAACAGAGGTCTGTCCTCCTTTCTTATACAATCTTGCCAGCTTACCTTTCTTTCTTTCTTTTTTTAGTATCACAAGGTATGGATAATGGACCCAGTGTCGTCAAGTACTGAACAAAACCAACACAAACCCTTTGCCAAAGACTCAATTCTGACTCATAGTGATCCTACAAGACAGAGCAGAACTGCCCCATAGGGTTCCTAAAGAGTTCCTGATAGTTTAAAACCGCCAACTTGATAGGCTATTTTAATCATTTTTAAAATTTATCACCGTAATTTGCATAACAGTACCTGCCTGTCATGTTGCTGTTGCTGTTAGGTGCCATTGAGTTGGTTCCGGTACACAGAGACACTATGCACAACAGAACCAAACACTGACCAGCCCGGTGCCATGCCCATAATCATTTTCATGCTTAAAGCCCATTGTTGCAGCCACCGTGTTAGTTTATCTTGTTGAGCGTCTTCTTTTTCGTCCACCTTCTACTTTGTAAGCATGATGTCCTTCCCAAGGAAATAAGCCTTCCTGACCTGTCTGAAGTATGTAAGACATAGACTTACCATCCTTGCTTTCAAGGAACACTGTGGTTGTCTGTCCTTTTCCCAAGACAAATCTGTTTGTTCTTTTGGCAGTCCATGGTATATTCAGTGTTCTTCTCCAACACCAAAATTCAAAGACGACAATTCCTCTTCTGTCTTCCTTATTCATTGCCCAGCATTTGTACGCATATGATAAGATTGAACATACCATGGCTTGGGTCAGGCGCAACTTAGTCTTCAAGGTGACATCTTTTCAACATGTTAAAGAGGGCTTTTGCAGCAGATTTACCCAGTGCAATTCACCTTTTGATTTCTTGGCTACTGCTTGCATGGATGTTGATTGTAGAACCAAGTAAAATGAAGTTTTTGACAACCTCAATCTTCTCTCCATTTATCATGATGTTACTAGTGCAGTTGTGATGGTGTTTATTTTCTTGGTGTTGAGGTGCAATCCATACTGAAGGCTGTGGTCTTTGATTTTCATCAGTTAAGTGTTTCAGATCTCTGCACTTCCAGCAGACAAAGTTGTGTCATCTGCATAAGACAGGTTGTTAATGATTGTTGTTCCATCCTTGGTGCCTCATTTTTCTTCATATCATCCAGCTTCAGGGCTTATTTGTTCGGCATACTGGTTGAAAAAGTATGATAAAAGGATCCAAATTTGATGCACAGCTTTCCTGACTTTAAACCACGCAGTGACCTTGTTCTGTTCATATGATTACCTCCTGATCAACATACAGGTTCTTTATGAGCACAGTTCAGTGTTCTGGAATTTCCATTTTCCGGAATGTTATCCATGACTTGTTGTGATCCACATAGTTGAATGCCTTGCATTGTCAAAAAAAAAAAAAAAAATACAGGTAAACATATTTCTGGTATTTTCTGTATTCAGCCAAGATCCAGCTGACATAAGTAACAACATCCCTGGTTTTATTTCTGAATCTGGCTTGAATTTCCAGCAGTTCCTTTTCGATATACTGCTGCAGCTGCTTTTGAATGATCTTCAGCCAAGTTTTACTTGCTTGTGATATCAATGAGACTGCTTGATACTTTCTGTATTCTGTTGGATCACCTTTCTTGGGAATAGACCCCCATATATGAATATATATCTCTTCCAATTGGTTGGCCAGGTAGCCAACCTTGTCCTCCAATTTTCTTGGCATAGATAAGGGGGGAGGAGGAGGAGGAGGAGATGGAGAAGAAACAGGAGGATATCTCTGATGAGGGATGAAGACTTCTATTTTGTCGTAATTTGCCTTGCAGCTCTATGAAGATATCTGTTTTCTCGGACTGGTAGTGAGTTGATTACATGGATGGTACTTTATTTTCAGGTTAGGCTGTTGACTTCAGGGCTGGTCTTCCTGGTCTGCTGTTTTCTTTCATTCACCTTGAGTCTGAATCTGTGTGTGCATCTTGCTTCCTCGTAAATTAGATCTCATGCAGTTCTCTGAGACACTTATAGGCAGATGAAAAGCCAAGAACTTCTCTATATTTTGATATGTTTATAAATTTTTTACTTAGTTTACACAAGGCAGGAATATATCTGCCACAGGTTTATATTGGTGAAAGTTTTTAGTATTTCAAGCCTTTAGACTTTGTTTTCCAAAATTCTATTTTATATGGTTAATTCTTTCACATAACAAATAAATTCTGAGTGACTATTACGTGTTCTTCATGAAAAACCTGCACCCTCCGAGAGCCTTCAGGAGTCTATAAAAAGGTAATTCCACACTCACTGTTAAGTACTGTCATAAAAAGATTGAGGAGGGACAGCTAATTAAAGTGCGGTCCTAAATGTTTCCTGGAGGAGATGAAAATGTGAAGAAGAATCCAGTGTCACCTCATGCACAAATGTGAACGAGAAATGCTTTAGGCCTCAGAGGATGTGGGCATGGTTGACAAAGGTAGGAAATCTCTATCACAAAATAGAATACCAAGGTTTAGATCCAAAAACAGTATCACAGTTTTTTAGAATTCCAATTGTTTGTTAATGGACAAGCCTAAGGGACTCACTATAAAGTGTTAGTGAATAGAGAAACAGAAAAAGTTCATATCTTGAAGCATTTAGGCTTTAACAGCCTAAATATTTAGTATTCAATACACAGTGTATTGCTAGAACAAGGAACAAAACTGTCTTGAAACAAGTACAGAGTGAGTGCTGCTGAGAAGCACGGAGAGTGAGATTTCTTTTTTAATTTGGACATGTCAGAAGGGACTAGTGGAGACGGATATCATTCTAGGTAAAGTAGAGGGTTTTAATTATTTAAAAATGTGAAATATTGGGTTTAATTATTTAAAAATGTAAGAAAAAAAAAACCCTTAATTATGGTCCATGTAAAGTAGAGGGTCATCAAAACAATAAAACGAAAGACCCTCAGTTAGATGGATTGACACAAAGTGACAATGGACTCAGACGTAATAAAGATGGGGCAAGAACAGGCACTGTTTCCTTCTGTTGTACATCAGGTCATATGAATCAGAACCTCCTTGACGGCCCCTAACAACAACAACAATAGGGACAAATGTGTGTCATTTCTGTTGTTTATGTGTATGATGACTCATGTGATAGCAACCTGTCTTCAAATTTTTATCTGAATAAATTCTTAGAGAACTAGCACAGCCTTCAGTGTTAAAAGGTGTGAATAGTGCTCTCAGGAAAGAGATCTGTGGTTTCTAGGGGCAAGAGGACCTAACTTTTGATGGTTGTCTTCTGGTTGCTAGATGCATGCAAACAAGTGAGTGTAGCTGTGTTTCCGTAAAGCTGTATTTGTGAAAAATAAAATTTTAATTTCAAACAATTTCCTTAAGTCACAAAATATTACTTTTCTATTTATTTTGCTTAATTATTTAAACATGTAAAAAAGCTCTATTAAATGTAGACTGGATAAAAATAGGCTGGATAAAAGATTTGACCCATGGTCCTTAATTTTATATATGATATTTTATTGCAGTTAAGTGAAGGTTTACAATGAAAGTCAATTTGTCATATAAAACCCAGAGACTCCCTATGAGACTCCAGCTGCTCTACTCACTCTGTGGTAGATAGAACAACCCTCCTTTTATTCTGTACTTTGCACATTTATTAAACCAACTTCTGTTCCCTCCTCTCCACCTTCCCATCCTGCTGCTGTAGGTGATCTGCCCTGACAGCCTCATGCCTTATGGTCCAGTCCAATTTTTGTCTGAAGAGTTGTATTTGCTGCTGGTTTCAGCTTTGGGCTAGAAGCAAGACCAGTGGAAGTGTTCTCGGGGGAATCTCTAGGATGTCAGACCATCATGTCTGGTCTTTTAACAGAATTCTAGATCTGCACTGCTGTTTTTCTCCCACTACATCAGGAGTTGTATTGTTTAATAAGTTAGACATTGAAGGTGGCCAGCTACAATCAGTTCTTCTGGTCTTATGCTAGTACAGTCTCTAGGTCATTTGGCCTCTTCTGTATCCTGGGCTCACATTTTCTTCCTGTCTTTTATATTCTTGTTCTTCTCTGTTCCGTTTGGGTTGGGACCAATTGATGCTCCTTAGACGGCAGCTAGCTAGCTTTTAAGACCCTAGACGCCACTCACAGAGTTGGGATGCAGATTATTTTCTTAAAAAAAAAAAAAAGTGCCAGTTGATCTAAATGTCCCCCAAAAGATGATCCCAAGACCCCTGCTCCTGCTACTTGAGCTTTGAAGTGTTGGATTGCATGTAGGAAACCTTGCAGGTGTTGGTATATTCCAGCAGTGCTGATCTCCTTTCTACTGCTGTCACTTTTTTACTTAGCCCAGTTCCTATCTAGTATCTATTCTATGAATACACATCTCTTCGCTTCCACCAACAAAGATTATTTTCTTCTGTGCTTAGTCCATTTCTTGAGACCTTATTATAATAGACTCATACAGTATTTGTCCTTTTGTGACTGACTGTTTTCATTTAGCATAGCTTCCAGATGATTCCATCTTATATCAAGAGTTTCACAAGATCATCATTGTTCTATGTCATTGCATAGTATCCCATGCTGTGAATATACCACAGTTTGTTTATCCATTCATCTGTTGATGAGCACCTCGGTTGATTCCATCTTTTTGCTATTGTAGACAGTGCTGCAATAAACATTGGTGTGCATATATCTGTTCTCGTGTGACAGCCCTTATTTCTCTAGGATGCATTCCAAGCAGTGGGATTGCTGGATCATGTAATATTCCATTTCTAACTTTTTAAGAAATTGCTCAATCATTTTCCAGAGTGGTTGTACCATTTTGTATTCCTACCGGAAGTGTAGAAGGGTACCAGTCTCTCCATAGCCTCATCAACATTTGTTGCTTTGTGGTTTTCAGATTAATGCCAGCTTCTTTAGGGTAAGGTGGTATTTCATTGCAATTTTGATTTGAATTTCTCTAATGACAAATGATTGTAAGCATTTCCTCACGTATCTGTTAGCTGCTCCGATGTGTTTTTTGGTGAAGTGCCTGTTTATATGCTTTGCCCATTCTTTTAATTGGGTTACTTATTTATTTATTGTTGACCTTTTGAAGTACTGTGCAGATTATGGAGATTAGTCGCTGATCAGATTCTTAGTTGCTACTTTTTTTTGCCCCATCTGTAAGCGGTCTTTTTACTGTCTTGGTGAAGTCTTTGGATGGGCATAATTATTTGATTTTTAGAAGCTCCCATTTATATTCTTTTCCAGTGTTTATGCATTGTTTGTAATATTTTTGATTTGTTTATGCCATATATTAGGATTCACCACATTGTCCCTGTTTTTATTTCCAAGAGTCTCATTGTCTTAGATTTTATATTCAGATCTATGGTCCATTTTGATTTAGTTTTTGTGCATAGTATGTAGCTTGTCAATTTTATGTTTAGTGAGTTGCACCTGTGAAAAAGACCAGGTGGCACAGTGATTAAGTGTTAGTCTGCTAACAGAAAGGTCAGAAGTGTGAACCCACTAGCTACTCCTCATGACAAAGACCTTGAAATTGCTTCCATAAAGATTACAGCCTTGGAAACCCTAAGGGGTAATTCTTCTCCATCCTCTAGTGTTGTTATGAGTCAGAATTAACAGCAATGTTTTTGTTGTTGTTGTTGTTTGTTTCTTGGTTTATACAGGTATAAAACAAATAATTCCAGCTAGAAGCATGCAATTATGGTAGGAACCATTCTAAGCTGACTCCAAAGATTCTCAAATCCCACCACTGTTTCAATGTGGGAAAAATGCTGTAAATATGATGTATGTAACTCCTAAGACTAGGTTATAGTTTATTGCCAAGGCAAAGCAATTTTTGTGAAACAATTAAGCCCTTAACTCAGCTTTTTCTCACATGAAGAACAGACAACATTTTGCAGACCTTGGGGAAGCAAACGGCCATGGTATGGTGAAGGCCAGTTTCTAGGTGGTGAAGACCTCAGTCCTACAACCACCAGGCACTGAATTCTGAATAATTTGAATGAGCCTGGATCAAGCCCCAGCTCCACGTGAGTGTATTCCCTTAATAACACCTTGACTGCAGTCCGTTGAGATTCTAGCCTAGAACTCATCTAGCCAGTACTTGGAAGCAAGAAATGGGGGAAAAAATTGAAAGATACGTTGCTTTAAGCTGCTAAATTTGTGATAGTAGAACCTGTACTGTTTAAGGTGGGAATCTATCAGAGGGAACGTTCAAAAATTTTCCACTGAAACAAGCAATAGAAAAGCAGTAAGATTCCATCCTATAAAAGGCAGAAAACTTGCAAGACCTGGAAAAAACAGTTCAGTCCTGTAGAATTCCAGCTCAAAGTTTTCACTGCAATTTGATATACCAAAAAAAAAAAAAGGCAAACCAGTTGCAACAGTTTTGACTCTAGCAAGCCTGCATGACAGAAAGAACTGTCCTATAGTTTCCAAGGAGTGCCTGGAACATTTGGACTGTCAGCCTTTGGGTAAACAGTTGTAGCATTTAAACACTATGCAACTAGGGTTTCTATCTGATACATAGAAGTAAATAAATAAAGTGGTAATTCAGGAAATAATAAATAGCACCAGAAAGGATAAATATAGATAAATTTATGTGTATTTTTTTAAAGAAGGCCTCCTTACATGTAGGCTGAGTACAGTAACATTCTGCAAAGAATATGATATGGAGGAGGGAAAATGAAGACATTTACAGTGAAAAAAACTGGCAAACACACTTCAGCGAGATAATCAAGGTCAACATCAACATTTGTAAGGCATATTGATATTATTCACTGTTGATGTAACGTGATGAATATGGCATTTCACACTTATACACTTCCTTCCCCAAACTGATGAGCCCTGCTTAATGCTGAAAATAGTACTGAGACAATACCTAATAGAAGAACGCTCTAACAAACATTTGAATTGTAATCGTCAAAACTCTCAAGTTCATCAAAACCCAGGGAAGTCTGGGAAACAGTCACAGTCAAGAATAGCTTAAGGACATGTGGCAACTAAAGGTAACTTGGTAGTCTCGGTGGGCTCCTTGAGCAGGGAAAGGATGTTAGGAGAAAACTAGGAAATCCAAATAAACTATGGACTTTATAATAATGCATCAACATTGGCCCATTAATTGTTAGAAAGTTATCATGCTAATGTAAGATGTTAATAACCAGAGTGTTTTAGTCAGCTAGGGCTGCTCTAACAGAAATACCACAGAGTGGATCGCTTTAATGAAGGAAAGTTTATTCTCATACAGTCCGGTAGTCTACAAGTCCAAATTCAGGATGTCCGCTCCGGGGTGGGGTGGTGGGGGAGGCTTTCCCCCTTGTTGGTTCCAGAGGAAAGTCCAGTATTCTATGAGTCCTTGTTCAGGAAGTATCTTGGCACAGAAACCTCAGGTCTGAAGGACACGCTCTTCTCCCATTGCTGCTTGCTTCATGTTGTGAGGTTCCCAATTCTCCGCTTGCTTCCCTTTCCTCTTCTCTCTAGTAGGATGAAAGAATTAAGGGTGGTGCAAGACGTACTCCAGGGAAACTCCTTTTGTAGTGGAGCAGGGAGGTGATCTTATAAAAGGATTTACAGTCTAACCCTAATCCTTTAACATACAGCATAGGAAAATTACAAAATGGGGGACAATCATAAATACAGGGAATCAAGTCCCAGCCACATGGCTACACACATTTTTAGGGGACACAATTCAATTCATAACAAGGGGAAAAGGTAAGTGGAGTGTTTAGACTTTCTATACTATTTTCTGTAGGGTCACTATGAATCAGACCCAAGTCAATGGCAGTGGGGTTTTTTTTTGTACTATATTCTCATTTTTTTGTAAATATGATTATTTTAAAAAATACATTCTGCTAAAAGAAAGAGATCAAATGTTCACTCCCATATTTCCAGAATTTTAATATTCAATAGTCTTTTTTTGGTCTTCATTTTACAACTTTTAAATGAAAATGTTGCAGTGATTGTACTTGCTTTCACTTAGTGTAAGTTAAATTATAATCCATGTATAAAATTAAAGCACTGTAGAAATGTGACATTAGATCCTTTCTGTTTCACTTTGTATTTAATGTAGAATTTTGTGGATAATAGGTGGAGAAAAGTGTTTTTGAGGCAGATGCTCAGTGACTTATGGTTTTTATCCTATAATTCTGAGCTTTGAATGAATATTTTCATTTTGGGGTATTTTAGGTGAGATGTGTCATGGTTAAAAGTGTCTGTAATAAATATATGTGCATCTTAAAAATAGTCATAAAGGGAACATCATCTTCCAAAAATCAGAAACCAAACCTGTTGCTGTTATGTCAATCAAACTTACATGATGCAATAGGACAGAGTAAAACTGCCCCATAGGGTTTCCAGGACTATACCTGGAAACTCTGGTGGCGTAGTGGTTAAGTGCTATGTCTCCCTACCAGAAGGTCAGCAGTTTGAATTGGCCAGGCAGTCCTTGGAAACTCTATGGAGCAGTTCTACACTGTCCCATAGGGTTGCTATGAGTTGAAATTAATTCAAAGGCAATAAGTTTAGTTTAATGTTCAGGTAAGCAATTTCCTACATGTTTCTCCCATAGAATGACTACTGGCTTGGAACTACTGGCCTTTAGGTAGCAGCCCAGTACCTTAATTACTGAGCATTGAGGACTCCTCAATTAAAGTTAAAAAAAAAAAAAAACACTGCCATAGAGTCTATTCTGACTCATAATGACACTATAAGATAGAGTTAAACTGTCCAGTAGTGTTTCCATTCTGTAATCTTTGTGGAAGTAGACTGTCACATCTTTCTTCTGCAGCAACACCATATTACTCCAAATCAAACACAGTGCTGTCAAGTTTGACTCCCACTGACCCTATAGGATGGAGTAGCACTGCCCCATAGAGTTTCCAAGGAGTGCTTGGTGGACTTGAATTGCTGACCTTTGTTTAGCAGCCATAGCACTTAACCACTAGGCAATAAGGTTTCCAAATACCATGTTACCACCACCTTAATTAAGGAATAGAGCCCTGCCTTCACACAGAAGCCATCCACTGTCCCTCTTTGTCTTGATACTGCTCCTGCCTATGTAATTACTGTTTTCACTAGCATGTTAGATTTTTCTTTGTCAGTTTTGAAAACTATGTTTTCATTCCTAAATAATTTTCTTAGTTTTGTATATATTTTATTTTGATGAAAGTATACACAGCTAAAAGCACACCATTTCAAAAATGTCTACCATCTATAATTCAGTGATTCTGTGTACATTCTTCAAGTTGTGGTTCCTTTCTTGCTATACTTTTCCACATTGCTCCACCACCACTGTCTTACACTCACTGCCCCCTTAGCTTCTCATTCAGCCTTTGTAGTTGCAGTTGTCAAGTTGATCTCACATAGTATAACTCTTTGAAGGAGCACAATGCTCAAAACATACAGACTTTAATGAAGATAAACTTTTTATTGTTGTTGTTGTTCCAAGAAGACTTCAAAGGATAGCTGTGGCTTAAGGTTTAAAGTTTAAAAATTACCTCAGGGAAATAGTTTTGGGGGTTCATCCAGTCTCAATGGTTCCAGAAAATCTGGATTCCATTGAGAATTTGAAATCCTGTTTCACATTTTCTGCCTTTTGATCAGGATTCTTCCATAGACTCTTTGATTAAAATGTTCAGTGATTGTAACTGGGCACCATCTAGTTCATCTGATCTCATGGTAGAAGAAACAGTTCTTCATGGAGGCAATCAGATGTCAATTCAGTTCCTCCTCTGATTCTTGACTCTTCTTCTCTCTGTGTTTGTTCAAGTGATTTGTAACCAGTTGTTGTATTTGGGATGTCCACTCACTAACTTTTAAGATCATGGTCACTATATAACAAGCTAGGAGGTAGAACAAAAGTTTCAAGAACAAATATAAGTCAGTTGATTGGAATGTTCCTTGAAATCATAACCCTAAACTTCCAAACCAAGAAAACAAATTTTGTTGACTTTTTGACTTCTAATGAACTGAACTACACTGTTTGCATTCTTTTGAGATTTGCTACTTCTGCTCAAAATTACTATAAGATTTAATTAGGTTATTTTAGAGAATAGAGTTTATCATTTTCATATTTACATGTTATTCCATTGTTGAAATAACTATAACCAATTGATCAGTTGCCCTTGAATAGATTCTGACTTATGGTGATCCCATATGTATCAGAGCAGAACTGAAGTTCAGAGGATTGTCAATGACTGATATTTCAAATGTAGATTGACAGGCATCTCCACTAGACTCAGTACACCAACTAACATTTATTTAGCCATTGACATGTTTGTGGACATATACATTCAATCTTTAGGAAAAAACACTGCTATGAAAATTATTGTATCATAGTGGGAGCCTGGTAGCACAGTTGTTAAGAGCTAACCAAAAGCTGTTAATCAAAAGACCAGTAGTTCTAATCCATCAGCTTCTCTGTCGAAACTCTTCTCTGCCCTACAGAGTCACTATGGGTCACAACTGACTCTATGGCAGTGAGTTTGGTTTTGGTTTTGTATCCTGGTACACATGCATAAGCTTTATTTTGAGATGCAAGAATGGAATGATAATGTTGCAGAATATACACACTGCGTTATTTTCTAAAATACTTAACCCAGTAGCTTTCTCACATTTGATTTTAAATCCATCTGAAATGTATGTGGAGGGGGTTGATAGGTGTGGTAGAAATTCACTTATTGATTTTGCATACTGAAGTGTCTTATGCCTATTTCTTAAAATGTCCATTTTCCCAGTGATCCCCATGAAGACTTTTCTCATATATTTTCATGTAAAAGTAAGTCTTTTTTCAGGCTCTCTCCTGTTATTTCACTTTATTTATTTATTTCTAAAAGTACTATATCTTACTCATTGTATCTTTGTAATTAGTCTCAAGACTTCACATGGACAATATTTTTTCCCTTTTCAAGTATATTTTAGATATTTTTCTCCTCTTCAAACTTTATATAAATTATTGAATCAATTAACAATGTGGACACATCAAGGCCATTCCCTGGAAAAAATAAAGGAAGTGAAAACTGTGATATATGCTAGTTAAGTGGGTTAGATTAGTATATATTTAGAGATCTGCTAGAATTATAAGAACAATTAATCTGGAAATGATTGGAGTGGGTACTAACAAGCAAAAGCACATTTTTCCATCATATTTCAATATAACAGTAGAAAATGAAGGATCTTGAAGTCAAGTCAGGAAAAGTAAAGAAAACTCTGCTCAACTCAACATATATTCCATGACTGTGTAACTTCATGGGTGTATTCAGTTTACAACTAAATATCTTGAGCAGTTAAAGTAAGGTCCTGGATAACAGTTATAATGTTCAAGCTCAAAGGGAGCTCTTAACTTTCAAGATCATATATGTACAATTCACTAGGAGGAATTTTTTGGGTCATGATCTAACAGAATAGAGAATTTCTAAGCTATTTCTTACATACAGTTTAATATCATTGTCTTCTCTTTTATAATTTTGTGTTATATTATCCTTTTGGAGGTGCTCACTCATCTATACCAAGAAATTTGGAAGACATCTACCTGGTCAACCAACTGGAAGAGATCTACATTCATGCATATTTCAAAGAAAGGTGATTCAACAGAATGTGGAAGTTATCCAATGATATCATTAATATAATGTGAAAGTAAAATTTTGCTAAAGATAATTTAAAATGAGTGCAGCACTAGCTCAACAGGGAAATGCCAGAAAGTCAAACCAGATTCAGAAGAGAACATGGAACAAGGGATACCGTTGCTGATTTCAGATGGATGTTGGCTGAAAGCAGAGAATATCAGAAAGATGCGTACCTATATTTACGGACTACACAAACACATTCACATTGGTGAGTCATAACAAATTATGGATACCTTTGCAAAAAATGGGAATTCTAGAACACTTAATTGTTCCATACAGAACTTACACATAGAAAAAGAAGCAGTTGTTCAAATAGAACAAGGGGATACTGTGTGGTTTAAAATCAGGAAAGCTGTGCATTAGGGTTGTATCCTTTTGCCATCTTGATTAAATATATATGCTGAGAAAATAATCTGAGAAATGGGGCTGTAGGAACACAAATGGGGTCACCGGGATTAGATGAAGATTCATTAACAACTAGCAATAAGCAAACAACACAGTCTTGCTTGCTGAAACATAAGAAGACTTGAAACACTGATGAAGGCCAAAGACCACAGCTTTCAGTAGGTACTACACCTCAACATAAGGAAAAAAAAAATCTTCACTATTGGACCAATAAACAATATCATGATAAATAGAGTAAAGAAAGAAGTTGTCAAAGATTTAATGTTACTTGTATCCACAGTCAATATCCATGGAAGCAGCATTTGAGAAGTCAAACTATAAATTGCATTGGCCAAATCTTCTAAAAATGACCTCTTTAAAGTGTTAAAAAGCAAAGACCTTGCCTTGAGGACTAAGGGGTGCCTCATCCAAGGCATGGAGTTTTCACTTGCCTCATATGCACATGAAAGCTGGACTGAAGAAGAATTGATGTATTTGAGTTATGCTTGTTGTAAAGAATATTGAATTCCAGAAGAACACAGAATTCCGGAAGAACAAAATAATTTGTCTTGGAAGAAGCAGAGCCAGAATGCTCCTTAGCAGGACAGACAGTGGCACTTCTCATTTAATTTGGACCTGTTATCAGGAGAGACTGGTCCCTGGAGAAGGACATCATACTCGGTAAATTAGAGGGTCAACAGAAAAGAGAAAGACCCTCAATGAAATCAACTGACACAGTGCATGAAACAATGGACTCAAACATAGCAACAATTTGGAGGATGAGCCAGGACCAGGCAGTGGATGGGATCATGTGAGCAGGGACCGATTGAATAGCACCTAACAACAACAAAGGATAAATACGTATTAAGTGTTGTCTGCTTCCACGATGCCATTGTTTCTCTATTATTCAAATCAAGCTTACTGGTTAGGGTCTCTGTGAAAACAAGAAAGTTTCTTTTTTTTTGCAATTTTGCTTTGGAAGAGAAAATTCATTAGTGGGACTGAAACAGTAGGAAGTTAAGTACTTTTACAAAACCCAGGTTTAAAATGCATGGCTCATAGGTTGTTACTTTTTATAGATAAAAGTTGTTTTTCAGGAAAGATGACAATGGGAATTAGGTGAAAAAAGGATAGACTAAATGAGTTACAGACTTCACAGTTTGAAATTTTCATTAAGGACTTAAATCTCTAACTCATGCCTTAAAAAATGAGATAGTCTAAAACAACAAAACTCAGATGAACACAATATTAAAAATAAACAACAACAACAACAACAAAATTGTTGTTCTAGACAAGCCAAGTGCCGTCGAGTCGGATTGTTGTTCTAAAGCTCTGCACTTTCAAGGGCTTGGACTACCACGTCTGTTTCCACAGCGCTTCTGGCGGCTTTGAAGCGCTGCCCTTATACTGAACAATAGATCCCTTTAACAATAGATCCCTTTAACGACTGCACCGCCAGAGCTTCTGTGAATGTGGTAGAGTGAGTACATAAATAAAGAAAAATAAGCAGGGTGTACCCTTTGAAATGTATTTTGAGTTTTTATTTTAAAATCCAGATTATGTATGATATAGGAAAAGCAAGAATATAAATTCATCTTGTCACTAAAATATCTTTATACATCTATGTTTGTAACTGTACCTGTATAAAATCTCAAAAACTATTTGCCTACAACTTTCGGTTTTAAGTCCAACATGCGCGCACACACACACACACACAGCCTCTGCTTCTGAGTTTATGTCCTCTTAGTGTCAGTATGCATGTTACCCATTCTCACCTGTTATTTTTGTGCCATTTGAACTAATATTTTCCATAAAGAAAATGCAAATTTTCCCAAAAGATAAGACAGACATGTAGAATTTTTTTTACCATATGTTCAGAGACATATCAGATTGCTAACACTGACCATTCTGACCTACACAATGACTTGTTTTTCACTTAAACAGTATTTTTGAAGGACATTATGATTTCCAAGCTATATCCTCAACAATTCTTTTCTATCATTTCATGAAAGTTAGTCCAATAGAAAAATAAAGAAAGCTCTGCTCAACTCAACATACAGGCATAATAGAATTAATAAATCCATGAATGTGTTCAGTTTGCATATAAATGAATGAGTAGTAAGAAATTAACGACAAATAAAACTAATCACAATCCTAAAAAAAAAAAACAAAAAACAAAAACTCACTTCCATTGAGTCTACTCATAATCGTTGTGACTTTATACAATAGAGTAGAACTGCCCTCATAGAGTTTTGAAGCACCTGGTGGATTTTGGTTAGCAGCTGCAGCAGGGTTTATGCCACCAGGGTTTCCAATCCTAACAGAGTGAATTAAAAAAACCATTTCGGATTAATGTTTATTTTTCCTCAAAATGATTGAATTATTCAGATGAACATTAAAATCATGCTTTTTTACAGCAGGTATTTAGGACATAGTGGAATTACCACCTCTGCTATGAAAATTATTCATATTTTGAAACTTATGTGTAATCTTTAGCATTATCATTTGTCATGGGTTCAAAGTTACAACTGACCTGTAGTTTAGTTGGTTTCAAAGACCTTATTTAATTTAGGGACAGGAATCTTAGGTATTAAAACAGAAAGAAAACCTGGTATGATAGTATCTATTTCCTGCTGTCAGTTGAGATAAATGGACTCCTCTTGGTCTACTAAACAACTGCTCTTGGCCGACTAAACAACTGTTACCCAAGTGTTGAAGTGATGTGTCCAGAACCACATGGTTCAGATGTTGGCTTTTTTAAAAAAAACAGTAACTGTGATTTTCTACCATATGTAAATGTTTCCTCTCAGGATATATTTTTATTATTAGCTTAAATAGTCATTTTGTTGTTGCTGCTGCTGTTGCTGTTGTTTTGGTATTTTTATTCCATCTCTATTTAGGGACCAATGAGGCTTCCTAGGAAGCCAACCTGTTCTGAAATTGTGTTTTATGCCCAGACTCCAGACTGGTAGAGATTTTGCCTTTTCTTTTTCAGACATTGTCTTCTGCTCTTACATTTTCCTCCAGAACCCCTCGTACGGAGATTATGAGGATGTGATAGGCAATTTAGAGTTGTGTATATACTTTTTCACTCTTTCACCAGCTTTACATTCACCATAGTTTCACTTGGCAGTTTACACATACTTAATTTTCATGCCTGTTTAAGTATCCTACAGGTTAACATTTCTTCATTGCTAGATCTAGATCATTCATTTTCAGATGTAAATATTGAAACAGGAGAGAAGATTTAGACACCCCAATTTTAAAAAGGGAAGTTAAAATAGACAGCAAAGCTTTAATTCTCTTTGCAAAATTGATTTGCCTTTTCTCCTGTCTTAAAAATTCCTGTCCCTGACGGGAAGTCACACATTAAGTGACAGGAGTCATGGAAGTGTCTTTGCAGTTTTCACCAACTTTTTAGAAATCTCAAAACTGATGGGAGGTGCCAGGCACCAGTCAAGACCCCCTGCTTCAGGTGGCAACCAAAAGCAGTCTGGATTCCTGCCCCTGATGCATATCTTCAAAAGACCCCTAAACCCCCTACACAGATACCCCTCTTCATCCCTAGTCAATGACATTGTTTCCCTGGTCCTTTATATACCCCAACCTAACTTGAGGATTTTTGAGCAGAATCTCTATGGAGAGATTCCTCCCTGCTCCCTGTGTCTGCTAGTGGACAGTAATAAACTTCTTTTTGAATATTCACTCAAATATCTGTCTCAGAGATTGGCTTATGGGGACAGGTAAGGAGAATCTGGAGTTTTGTCTGGTAACAATATTACAGAAGTGGTGTTACATTTCACTCTGAATCCCATCAAGTGACACAATATTTCAAAATGCTTCAATACTGATGGTGCCCTATTTATTTAAATAAAGTGCGGTGGGACAGCCTTCCTAACTCTGAAGTTACTATTTTCCATTTTTAATTAGTAATAATTGTGCAGGCAGGGAGCACATAAATGAGCCACTCCTTATTGTACTTTCAAAATATTTGTTTATTCATATCAGCTTGAACTTGTAATTTCTGTTTTTTGTCAGTGGGTTATAATACATTTCTATTGTTTGTTGTTAGCCTCCAATTTTCCCCCTATTCAGCCAATACAAGGCCTTCATCCTCCCTTCACTGAACTTAGACACGTTCTCATCATTCTGTGAGCATTTCCTTCACTAAGAGATATCACACACACAGACACACCCCACCACCACTTTCCCAAGCCAAGTGCCGTCGAGTCAGATCCGACTCATGGCGACCCTAGGGACCAGGGTAGAACTGACCACTTTATTATGCTAATAATAGTAACAACCTCTGGGTTAGAATTAAGAGAGACACACTGGGAATGGAGGCCTGGACTCCTCAATTCCTGGGTCTCAGACAGAAAGTCTTGAGTGGATGGGGGCTAAGTCAAATGGAATCAGTCAAATGGAATCTACACTACGTGACTGGTGCTATGCATGGTTTGGTTTGAGGACTTTCTAAGAGACCACTTATCTGTGACTTCTCTAGTACACTTGGGTTTTTAGTGGCACAGGAATTGTGTTAGAAGTATATTGCAAAACGGAAGCATTGAGAGAAATCTTCCATCAACAGACCAAGGCAGAAGATACAAGATTTTTTGAGCAGTACTCCACTGATTGACAGGGTCACAGTACAGCCCAAATTTAAGCCAAGAGGCTGTGGATCCCACTTCCAATGGAAGGATGGTTAAATTATATGTGACTTTGTATTAGAGCTGCCACAATCTAAGACTATATCTCAGAAAGAGAAAGAGAAAGCTATAAACATATTCATTCCAATAAGCCATTTAATAATTCATTAAATATACCAGAACTTTAATTATCATATAAATAAACATCTACTTGGCTTTGGAGCTATAGGAATCTATTTAGGAATCATTTCGAGTCATGTAATTATACACTTAATCCGCATGCTGATACAAAGATCTATCTTAGAGAACTTAGATAAACAAGACAGCTGGCTTTTCATTTTGGTAGTGGCTGCACAAGTAGCTTTTGTGACACAGAGTTTAAGTGCTTGGCTGCTAACTAAAAGATTAGCTAAATAAAGATTAGCTAACTAAAAGATTGGCTGCTAGAACCCAACCAGAAGCTCTGAGGAGAAAGACCTGGAAATTTCCTCCCACAGTGACTGCAGCCTAGAAAATCCTGAGAGACAATCTGAGTCACAGTGGATGACTGTGAGTTGGAATCAAATTGCTATCACCCATTAAAAATCAGTGATGGTGACTACACAACTGGATTTTGTTTAGAATGAACTGAAAAGATTTCATTAGCTATTAAGATGCCCGATTTACCTCACTAATTCCATTATTTCAAAGTCATGTTGACTTTAAAAATTGTCTTTTCATACCATCTTTAACCATTTTCAAGGCATAAAATTCTTTGGCAATTTATTTATTGAAAGGTTACATTTACAAAATGAAAAACTACTGTTCTTTATACAAACATTTGCTTTCTTCCTCATGAGTATACATTTTATGCTATAAGCATATTTTATTGCTATAGTCAATTTTGTTATAATTTATCATTTTCCAAGTATGCCATATACGATTAGATAAAATTTAAATGAGAATATCGAAAACATGGGAGGATAGAGAATCAGTTTGACCTTTAGTTTGTATTGTGAAAATATATCTGAAATGAACAGGTAGGCAGGATCCTATTACAGAAAATTAATGAATTCAATATTAATTCTGCATTTCTTTAATTTAAGTAAGAAGCTTATATATTAGGTACCCCATATGCTAGCAGATTGTATAGCAAGGCAAAAGTCTTTTTATACTACAAAAGTTTTAGAAAGAAGCTGGTTTCTTGCTGGAATAGAAAACAGTCTTTCAACTTAGATGTAGCTGGCTCACTAATAGTGTAACAGTAAACAATTTAAGTAGCACTGGTGTTTTTATGCCCTGCATCACAAAGCAGTGGAAGACCCATTGTTTTGGGAGTCAGGCACAATTATATTTCAGTTCTCTTTCAGTCCAGGAATTGTCTGAACCAAAATGTCTCCATCTGTAAAATACAGCAACCACACAGAATTTCTTTGAATATAATTTTTCCTGAAATAATAAAACAAGTTTTCTAGCACTTCATGTTTTTCATAAATAATCCTTTTACAGTGAATTTGAAAGGAAAACCTTATGTTCCTTAGACTTGAGGATGGCAAGACTTCAGCTCTCTTAGTTTGGACATGTCGTTAGAAAGCAGCAATCGAGAGTAAAGAGCACCATGGTTAGTAAGACAGAGAGAGAGTCAAGGAAAACAAAGCAAATCATCAGTGAAATGGAATGACGCAGTAAGGTAGACAAGGGATTCAGACACACCACTACTATGAACTTGGCACCGAATCAGGCACTATTTCATTGGGTTGTATGCAAGATAGTCCTGAGCTGGAGTGGACACAGTGGAAGCTTAACAAGCTCAGATCCCATCTAACTTTTGGTTTTCTGTAATTTGTGACTTCTAAATTTTCCATCATTTCTTGTGATGTTGATCCTAACTGGCTCAAGATACTGTCTCACTTCCAAGTGGAAAGGTAAAGATCCTCAAAGAAAAACAAAATGCAATTTTTGCAGGTTTTTGGGAAATCCTTCTTGTTTATGGTTTCCAGTCACGTCTTAACAGCCAAAGCTGCCAGAAAGTGGCTTCTAGGTGCAAGGGATTCTGGGAGTATATAATGGGAGGAACCATACTGTCTGAAACAAAGGCATTTGGTAGGCAACTAGCAGTGTGTGACACACAGACCAGCTGTCTGAAGCTTGGTGGGGCTTCTCTGGGCCGTAGGGAAAACGGTTCCAGTAATATGCTATTAATTTGCATCTGATCTTCTCTACACCTCTTATTGTTGTTATATACTGTCCAGTTGATTCTGACTAAGAACCAGACTTCTGGGGCCAAACTTTACAAAGGGTTTCCTGGGCTGTAAATCTTTAAAGGAGCAGAGGCTCAGTTCTTTTCTACCTCTGAGTAGCTGGTAGATTTGAACCTCATACTTTCTGGCTAGCAGGTGAACACTTAACCGTTGCACCACCAGGACTCCATACTACTCTATACCGAGGAAATAAAATGCCTAGTGATTGCTACTTCCACACTGGAGTTGGAGATATTTTTTTTTTTAACTGTCATAAAATATAATGTTACTTTCTCTAGGAAAAAAAAAATTCTCAGTATTAACTGGTGTTTTATATCCAGTAAGATAAAATTGATTAAAAGATAGTTCTCTATACCAAGCAATTATACTGTTAAAGTTGTAATATTAATTGATTAGAATAACTAGAAAAGAGGAGTCCATTATTAAAGAGATCTGAATGGTTTATGCATTAAGAGGTTTAGTAATTCCCCGAGGTTTAAGAGAAATGCAATTTTCGGGTCTTATTTTTCTTTCTTCTAGTGATACAGTATTGAAACAGTATGATTCACCACAGACCAATGTCTGAAATTATTAAGATGTCCTTTTATATTTAACATAACTGTGACAGCTGTCTGGCAATCATGGGGAATAATGATGCGGAAGACATTCAAAAATGGCTTGGATATCACCGATGTCATTTGTCATCTAGAGGTTTCATTTCTGCTAAAATATCCATGAAAATTATATGGATCAATTTATTTTTCTTGGATTTATGTATAGAGGTAATCTCATACTTAGAAAGACAATATGAATTTGTAAAGAATGTACTGGAGAAAATGTACTTGGTTAAAAAAATTGTTAGAGAAAATATTCACTGGATTAAGAAAATATCAGTTACGCAGTGTGGTGTTCAATAGTACGTATATCAGCTAGTATCTGAAGAATATTTATATGTAAATTTAGCCGATTTGATACAGATTCAGTATTTTGCATCAGTGATTTAAATATCTTCAATAGTAATTTATGTGTATATAAATTGTATATACACTTGCGTTGCACATACAGGTTGCCTTGAAGCTTGTCCCATGATCCCAAGGAGCTGCAAGATTAATAAGATAAAGACCTCAACTAGTAGCATCAAGCCTCTGCATGCTGCAGCCATCTAGTGTGACTGAAGCCTACAGGGTGCTGCATCCGTTTAGTGTGACTGAATCATACACAAGTGACACCTACACAGAGCTGGCAAAGTTTTTATTACTTACAGAAAACAGATAGCAATTGACAGCAACAGATTCAATCTAAGCCAGTCCCCTTTGGGCTTGGAAAGCTGTTCAGGTGGAGACTTCTCCACACATCCCATAGGTGAGAGGTTACGAAGTCCTTCCTCACCAAGCTTTACACTTCAGGAGCTACGTGACATCACAACAAGCCCAAATGCAGATTTACCCACCTAAAAACCCAAGGAGGATTAAGGTTAGCCATCTTTAGCAGTGCTGCTTATCTGGACAAAATATTAGTCTTCAGAGTGATCTGTGGTTTGCTTGAAAGTCTAGGACATTAAGTCAACTGTAATCAAACCTGTTACCATTGAGTTAATTCTGACTCACAGTGACCAGGTTGGTGGGGAGCTATGGTCCTTGGGCTGTCTGAAGGGTTGGCCTCCTTAAAGGCTACTGCTTTGCCTTTTTCATACCCGTTTCACTTAGCAGCAGTCAATTTCATAAGCTCACTGCCACCTTCACACATAGAGACAAGGAGGTAGAGGTTGGTCTCTGTAAGGCTAATAACCTGAATGAAAAGTGTGTCTGTGAAACAGCTGGGTACTTTCTTCAGGATATATTTGAGGAGTCTAAACATAGCTCTTACCACAAGCAGGATGATCAGGGCTACCCGTAGTAGTGCCTTCAGCTAGGACCTCCGTACAATGAGCAACCAAGCACTGAACAGGACAAACAAGGAATAGCCAGGTAGGCTGTTTATCTTCAGCCAGCATGTTTGTGCTTACCCTGCGGCAGCATGAACAGGAAGGTGCCAGGGGTCCCAGAACATACAGGGTCACTTCCACCCTCAGGCAGTCTCTGGGGAGAAGAACAAACCTGGCTCACCAGGACCCTCCTTGCTGTCTTTCAGCCCACCTTTCCAGCCTGCATCCCTTGCCATCACTCTGGGCCTTCAGGTCGTTTCCAGGACCAGAAGAGAGGGAAACCTGAGGCAGAGAGGACCCTGGATAAGAAAGAGGAGCTGTGGCCCATCAAGTAAGTCATTGTCAACGACGCTCTAGGAAGGCATGACTAAGGGCCCAAATGACTCTGCCCACCAGTGTGTACTAACCTGAAGGTCTCACGGCCTGACACTGCTGCCATACTCTTTCAAGGGTACTTGCCTACCTTCCCTTCCAGCTCACTGGGGTGATGGTGACTTGAATGTGGTATCAAGAAGAATAAGGTAATTATGGTGGCCAAACCCATCTCATCTCTAACAGGGACATGAGAACTTGAGTCAGAGGGTGTAAGAGGACCTCGTCCTCCAGCTTAGGCCATTCTAGACTTGGCTAGCTGTAAATACAAGGGCTGGAGCTGAAGCCTCAGCCACTGGGACAGATCTACTTCTGGTTTTCCTTGGGGCTGTTGTTAAAGTGATGGAGAGCTCCTGCACACAGCTTGTCAGCCGTTCATCATCCCCCATCACTTACTGCCAGAATCTGAAGGCCCTTCCTGGCCTCTGTTTCTGTCACCTCGTGGTGCTATAACAGAAACACCACAAGTAGGTGGCTTTAAAGAACCAAAACTTATTTTCTCACTGTTTGAGAGGCTACAAGTCTTAAATTTAGGGCATTATATCCAGGGGAGGGCTTTATTTGGTGCCTGTAGAGGTAGGTCTTTATCTCTCTTTAACTTCTATTTTTCTGTTCCTTGGAAAACTTCACGAAGTATGGCATTTCTCTTACTTAGTCACTGCTTGCTTCTCTGTGCTGAATCTGGTGTTTTATATCTCAAGAATGATTGGTTTAAGGCACAGCCTGAACTGATACGGCATCATTAACATAACAAAGAAAAAGCTTATTCACAAATGGAATAATATTCATGGTTGTCTTGTTGTTGATATGGTATGTGAGAATGATTTTAGGCACAGAGTGACCCCGTAGGACCTAGTAGGGCAGTGGTTAAGTATTTGGCTGTTAACCAAATGGTCAGCGCTTTGAATCCACCAGCTTCTCTTTGGAAACCCTAAGGGACGATTTTATTCAGTCCTTTAGGGTTGCCATGAATTGGAATTGAATTGAAAGCAAAGGGTTTGGTTTGGTTTTGGTGTAGAACAGAATCGAGTTTTCCTACAGGTTTAGGTTTTCTTAGCTATAGTCTGTACAGGACCAGACTGCCAGGTCTCTTCCCCCAAAGATAAGCTGGCGGATTTGGACCACAGGTCTTTCCATTAGCAGCAGCGTGCTTAATCGCTGTACCATCGGCTGCTTATTCACGGGTATGTTGTTAGGTACCTTCCAGCTGGTCTGCCTCACAGAGACCTTATGTTTCCATAGAAGGAAACACTGCCTGGCCCTGTACCATGCTCACAACTGTTGTTATGGTTGAGCCCGTTGTTGCAGCCACTGTGTCAATCTATCTTTTGAGGGTCTTCTTATCTTCCACTGACCCTGTACTGACCAATTATGATGTCTGTCTCCAGGGAATGGTCTCTCCTGACAACATGTCCACAGTATGTAAGATGTAGTCTCTCTATCCTTCCTTCTAAGGATCATTCTGTTTATATTTCCTCTAAGACGAATTTGTTCATTTTCTTGTTAGTCACTGATATGTTCAGCATTCTTCACTAACACCGTAGTTCAAAGGCATCAGTTCTTTGGTCTTTCCTTATCATCTTTCAGCTTTCACATGCATGCGATGCAAGTGAAAACACCATGGCGTAGGTCAGGAACAACTTAGTCTTTAAAATGACGTCTTTGCTTTTCAACCCTTAAGAGGGTTCTTTTTTTCCTTTCTTGTTTTTTTAAAGCAGATTTGCCCAGGGCAATGCAACTTTTGATTTCTTGACTGCTGCTTTGAGGGATGTTGTTTGTGGATCCAAGTAAAATGAAATCCTTGACAACTTCAAACTTTTCTATTTTATTGTGATGTTGTTTACTAATACAGTTGTGAGGATATTTTTTTATTAATGTTGAGATGTAATTCATACTACAATCTTTGCTCTTCATCAGTAAGTGTTTAGTTTCTCTTCACTTTCAGCAAACAAGGTTACGCTATCTTCATAACACAGTGTGTTAATTCTTCCTCTCATCCTGATGCCCAGTTCTTCTTCATGTAGTCCACCTGTAGATTGACACAGTGGCTGCAACAACGGGCTCAACCAACATGTATTTCAGGAGAACACAATTCAGTCCATAACAGCCTATGTCCAATGTTTTATTTCTTGTATTATTTATCATTTATGGTCTCAGTAACTTGTACCTTTTTAATGATAATTAATTTGAAATTGTCATTATTTTAGTTTAAACGTATGAACACTGAAAATGTAGTCACAGTCTTTACCTAATATAAAACTGAAAAGAAAAATTCATCATCATATTTGTTTTCTAAATTGAAACCAGGTCATTAAGACTCTATCCATTTAGATTATTAGTATTTTCCAAGAATATACATGGTATATGTAGGATTTATAATTACTTTATTCATTTTATTATTTAAATGATTATGTTATTAAAGCCAATTTTATTTTGCCCAAATCTCTTTATGTCAAAGAAGAATTTTTGTTTGTTTGTTTAAATGCTCTTTAGTTTCCTGGGAAAATTGTAATAGTAGATTTCACTGGCTCTAAGTCACCGTAATCTTACCTGGACACCCAAATGCCAGGTCATATCGTGCGAACTGTTCTCCTGGAGGATGAAGTTATCTGAGGATCACCTCGGGGCCAAACCATGGGGTGAGGTGAAAAATTTACTGACCTTGAATACAGTGGCTTTTGACCTTGGTTCCTGAGAGATATCCCCTGGAACTTCCTGAGTATCTGAAATGTCTTGTATTATCTAGGCCTGTAGACTACACCTAAGTGTTTGTTCTACTGATGTGAAGGCTATCCAGTGAGAAAGTCCATCCCAAGGCCTGCTATCAGCTGACTTCAAGGAGTAGGGGGTGTGTTTTGATCAGCCATGTCTATGCAAGCGAAATTCCAGTTATGCCTGTATAATGGAACCTCTAAGGAACTCGGGTAACACAACAGCTAAAGTGCTCAGCTGCTACCCAAAGGGTTCGTCATTTATCCGTGCTGCCCAGAAGAAATATGTAGCAGTCTGCTTCCATAAAGACACAACCTTGGAAACTCTATGGGGCAATTCTACTCTGTCTTATAGGGTCATTAGCCATTTTAATGAAGTCCTAGCATGGCTAGATGAGTATGCCCCAGTAAAAGTTCCTAACATGAAAGATCCATGAGTTTCCTGTTTGGTGAAAGATACTGATGCCTACAAGAGGATAGGTAGCATGCCCTTTGAAATCTCTATATGTCTGTCTCTTCATTTACATTGACTTTGTTGTAATAAAACTGTCATTGTAAGTATAGACCCACTGTCAGTTCTGTGAGCCATCCTAATGAATTATCAAACTGAAATGAGTAGTGGCAGGCAGCAGGTTAGAAGAGGATGAAGTGGAAACAATGAGGTTAGCCCTGGTGTCCTGAGAGGGGACAAGGACACTCAGAGTTTGTAGCCAGCATGTCAAGTGAGGGTGTTATGTGTGCTCCCAAACCTGCAGCTGGCATCTGTATACTTGGCATTCTGAAAAACAGTGGCCTTTTGAATTGTGAGACCTGACCCAGCTTCTGTCGGCTAGGGTCAGAGAGAGAGAGTGAAACACAGGCAGCTGGTATCATAATTGAGCAGAGAAGTGGAAACATGGAGATTCTGATTTATGTTGATTTTTGTATTTATTGTTCACATCGGAAAAGATGGGATTTATTATTATCTATCCACATGGCCAGCCCGCTCACCCCACTCTGTGCCGTCGAGTCACTGCCAACTGACAGCAACCCTGTAAGTCAGAGTGGAACTGCCTCGTGGAGTTTCTGAGGAGCACCTGGTGGATTTGAACACTCCTAGCAACCCACAATGCAACTGAAGATTTGGTTCTTTGTCTCTCTTTTTTCCATTTCTTTCAGATTGTTCTGTCTTTGCAAGTTAAGCGCTTGAATACAACTCTTGATGCATGAGTGAAAATTGACATATAACTATAGGGGTTATCCAGAGTCTGGATCCAAGGAGTCTAAAATTCGACTATGGGTCCCTTTACAGTTCGGTGGAAAGATCTTACAGTAACTGTAAACATTCTGAAAAATACAACACATCTTCTGAACTTACATTTTTTGGTAAAATTTTCATATTTTAATCAGCTTTTCAGATGCTTCCAACCATGAAGATTAAGAGTCATTGTTCCAGAAGAACTCTTCTCAGCAACCTTCTGAGTGCCAGCCTGGAGCATTCTATGAGGCTGACGATAAAGTTCGGGAACTCATCGTAGAAAAAACACTATATACCTCGTTGCTGACTATCACTATGGTTGCCTTCCAAGTACTCTACTTGGGAAGCTATGCACTGACAACAGCACCTCGTCCACCCTGCTGAGCAATTTTGGAACTCTTTCTGGAATGGCCATTAGAGCTGTTGCCATGTTACCCTTGATGTCCTGAATGTCTTCCTTTCAACATTCCTTTTATCTTCAGGTAAAGAAAACAGTCATCAGAGGCCAGATCAGGTGAGTAGGGAGGGTGTTCCAATAGTTATTTATTTACTGGCTAAAAACTCCCTCCAGGGCAATTAGACAATTACATTTGTGAACTTGCCAACTTGCCACCATGCACAAGTGCTGCAGGCACTTTTTCTAAAATGAGTTTCCGAACTTAATTGTCAGATCTCATTTTAATCTCACCATCTCTGAGATGATGAAGTGTAATCCACCCTGGTGAAGAACATTATTTTCTGTTCTCCTGAGATGTGGCGAATACCTGTATTTCTTGGAAACATTTATAGGCTCGAATGTTGCTATGATGCTAACCAGGTCTCAGCAGAGCTCCAAATAGCCTGATTAGGAGGGAAGATTTGGTGGTCTACTTCTAAAACTTAGTCTGTGAAAACCCTGTGGATCACAACAGAACCTTGTCTGATCACCAGTTGATCATGAGGATGGCAAAGGACTAGGCATCATCTTATTTCTTTGTATGTGGGATACCATGAGTCAGGGCCAACCAGACAACAACTAACAATAATTAAAAGCTAATTATGATGAAAGGCAAAATTATCTCTGTGAGCCAATGAACAAGGAAAAAAACACGTGAAAATTATATGTTGGCAATGTGTGTGTGCAGGTGTTAATGGATGAACTGTGTTTGCCCAAAACACATGCTATAAATCCTGACCTCTATAATTATAACTTGGAACCTTGATGGTGCAGCGGTTAAGAGCTGGGCTGCAAACGTTGAAAACGTCATGGGGCAGTTTTCCTTTGCCCTATGGGGTCGCTGCGAGTGTGAATTGACCTGTTGGCTCTTTTTTTTTTTTTTTTTAAATATCTGTGGTTTAAGTGGAGAAAAGACTGAAGTTGTCAAGGATTTCATTTCACTAACAATGCCCATGGAAGAAATAGTCAAGAAATTGAATGAAGTACTGCATTGGGCAAAAGCAGTTTTAAAACTTTAAACTGCTGCAAAACAGCAATGTAAGTTTCAAAAATCAAAGATGTCAGTTAGAGGAGTAAGGTGCCTGGACTCACGCCATAGTATGTTCAATTGTTTTACATGTATGCGAACACTGAGCAATGAATGCAAAGGACTGAAGGATTGATGCCGTTGAACTGTGGTATTGGTAAGGAATATTGCATATATCCTGGAGTGCCAGAATGAACAAGTTTGTCTTGATAGAAGTATAGCCAGATTGCTCCTTGAAAGTAAAGATGGCAAGGCTTTGTTTTGTATCTGTTGGACATGTTATTAGGAAGGGCTAGTCCCTGGAGAAAGACTTCATACTTGGTAAGCAACATGGTCAGTGAAAAAGGGGAAGACCTTCGGTAAGGTGTATTGACCCACGGGCTACAACAAGGGGTCAAACACAGCAAAGACTGTGAGGATGGCACAGAAACAGGCAGTTAGTTTCTTTATATAGCACATGGGTTCCATATGAGTGGGAACCACCTCAAAGACACCTAACAACAACCACAACAACGTACCTGTGGTTATACTTCCATTTGGGAATGGGTTTTCTCTGTTTTGTTTATGAGATAGTATCAGTGTTTAATATGTCTTGAGTCAAATTATTCTGAGACATAAAGAGATAAGCAAACAAGCTAGCGAAGCAAAGGTGGGAAGACAGATACAACACTACAAGACAATAAGCGAGGAACAAGGACCTTTCTTCAGAAGGCAACAGAGAAAAAAGGCTTTCCCTAGAGCTGGCACCCTGGACTTGGACTTCTAGTCAACTAAACAGTGAGGAAATAAATTTCTATTCATTGAAGTCATCCACTTGTAGTATTTCTGTTATAGCAGCAATGGATAATCAGGGCAGTAATTATGTGTGTAGACGAGGGTACTTATTGAGTACAAATGATACTAGGCAAGGTACGTGACACTTTTGGTGAGCATCAATAGCTGCCGTAGCCTCTTTCCAAGACATCTGCAGCCTGTGTGTAGCACAAGACTCTCAATTAAAGTGACTAACTTTCCAAGTGAACAAGTGGGAGCACTTATCCCATTAATTCCCCCAAATGTGTTTGGAAATAGCCAAGAAAGCAAAAGCCTGCTTGTACACAGAAGGAGTAAAGGCTCATCCCTCCAGTATGTTGTGAAGTGTTTCCTCTCTGTTTGAGGTCATAAAATGAGAACAAATTAAATGTGCTTATATGAATGCCTTAAGAGCCCTCAGCACCTTGATGATCAAAACCGTACCACATCCATTTCAGCAGGCCCTGCCTGCCGCATGTCTTATACCTCTAAATGCAGCCATTGTTGTTGCCAGGTGCTGTCCAGTGGAGTCCAGAGCATGGCAACCCCATACAAACATAGTAGCTGTTCATTTAATTAAAGTGCTGAAAATAAATAAATGGATATGCACTTAAATGTAAGTCCACTAAGTGGCAATATAAATCATTTGTTATTTTACATTTTAATACAAAAACCATCTTTTAAACTATCTTTTTGTTGTTGTAGTCTCTCACCCTAAATAATTATTGATTCTATTTGACTTAGGAAACACTGATGGCATAGTGGTTAAGTGTTGTGGCTGCTAACTGAAACATCGGCTGTTCAAAACCACTTGGTGCTCCTTGGAAACTCAATGAGGCCGTTTACTCTGTCCTATAGGGTTGCTATGGCTAAGAATCAACATGACAACAATTAGTTATTTTTGGTTGTTTGACTTATTCACCCTAAAGATAAATGCTTATTCTGAGATCTCCCTACTTGGGCTTGCCTGAGAAGCTCTGAAAAGGCCTATTCAATAGGCTTCCCTGCTTCAATTCTTCCCCTATGATTCCAATGACTCATCTTCTGTATAATGCCTTTTTTGTCATTTAAATGTCCAGCTGGCTTGGCTATGCAAATAGCATTGTTTGACATGCCACACACCTGTGCCTTCTTAAAGTACATATATACGTGCATTCTCCAGGCAAATTAATCTTCATTCACTTTCTCATTTGTGATATGCACAGGGTAAATGCATGGGATATGAAGTATTTTATGAGGTATAAAGTATTTTTTAAAAATGTTTAGAGGAAAACAATAATTCATTGTTTCAACTTACTGTTTTATACTATGCATAGTCGAGCAGTTTGTGTACAAACAAAAATAGTGGAGATTTGAACCCAAATTTCATAATACAGAAGAAAAAGTACATGCTGCTAAGATACTTCTTAGTCAATCCATCATCTTCCATCTTCAGGTTCTCTAAATTGCATAATAGTAGCATTCATTATTTAATACTTCTCCTGCAGAGGGAGAATTGAGTCTTCTTGCCTACTCCTACCCCATGTCTCTGTTTATTATTTTATACTGTAGAGTTATTTAGTAAATTGCAACTCATTAGACCTCATCTTCATCCCCAACCCCATTGGTTTGTAGGAGACAGGTATGCAGACTTTAATACGGCCCCCCAAGATTCCTGTACCTCCAGTGTCAGGCCCTGTAGAATCTGCTCCTTTTGAATGTGGGTGGAATGTCTAACTTGCTTCTAATCACGTTGTTGTTTGCTGCTAGTCATCTTTGAACTGATTCCCACTCAGGGTGACCCTATGTGTACAAAGTAGAATTGCTTCATAGGGTTTTCAGTGCTGTGACCTTTTAGAAGCAGATTGCAAGCGGGCCTTCCTGGACACGTCTGGATGGGCTTCAATTGTTACCCTTTTGGCTAGTAATTGAGTGCTTAACAATTTGCATCACCCCACCTATTGCAATCAAGTTCTCTGACTCATAGTGACCCTATAGGTCAGAGTAGAACTGTCCTGTAAAGTTTTCAAGGAGTGCCTGGTGAATTTAAACTGCTGACCTTTGTGGTTAGCTGATGTAGCACTTAGCCCACTAAGCCACCAGGATCTCCCGTGCATCACCCAGTATATGACAAAATTTGAGAGATGTTGCTGTCATGATTATATTATATTATATTATGTAAAAGTCTGTCTTGCTAGCTGACTCACTGTCACTCGCTGGCTATGAAGAAGCAAACTGCTATGGGTCTTACAATCCCAAGGAAATGACTTCTGCCAATAACCTGTGGGATCTGGGATGTCAAAACCTCCTTAGTCAGGGCTCTCATCAAATTGCCGCATCTGAATGCTGCCTTGTGTGAACCTGGTTAAACATGCCAGAATCCAGACCCATGAAATCTGTAGCCTAGCAGATATGCATTGTTGCAAGGTACTAAATTTGTGTCATCTGTTATACAGAAATAAAAAAGGACTGTAGACACATTTTATTATACTCATTTGAGTAGAAGAAATCATCATCAAGGAGTCAGAAGGCAGATCCAAGGACTGATACAAACAAGATCAAGATCTCTCCTGACTCCCAGGATAAAATGGGTATGCCGTGTCATGATCATGTGTCCCTCAAATAAGTTGCCTCAGAGTGATAGAGAAAGCTGCTTTTGAGAGCAGGATATGCTTCAATTCATTGTCATAGTGATTGTGCTGCCTTTGCAGTAACATAGACGAGTGTTTTCAGACAAGGAGCTATGGACACACTAGTTCAAGTTGGGGCAGTGCGTGTGTGACTGATAAACCAGTGAGTCCCGTGTAACACGCAAGTGTTGGCATTCAGATCTCTGAGCCCATATTAGTGCCTTTTCTTCTCCGCAACCTGCACTCTACTCCTGCTCACTTGCTTAACGAGATCTGCAACATATGGAATCACATTACCAAAAAAAGGAGAATGATTTGGCCTTTTTGTCCTGGTTTCTGAACTGCTACTGGTTGACCTTTGCCCAGATTGACTAGATGCCCTGTCTCTTAACCAAACTTTAACTAAGTTGGGTGAGGGAATCCACCCAATAGTTAACCTTTACAGAGATTGCAACTCTTTAAAATACCATCTTCATCCCCATCCCCATAGGTTTGTAGGATAGACCCGACCTATTAGAAGGATTTGTGCCATAAATGATATGACTCGGATTCTGCAGTTTGCAGCTAAGACCTCTCTTTGTCATTCACTATTTCTCAGGAAAAAGAGTGAAGTCATCCTGCAGAAACTATAATCCAGCATTATTTTTCAACAATTATAATGCTACAAATAAGTCCCTAATATCACTGCATATATGGTTGTTGATAGCTGTCCTTGGGTTGGCTCTCATTTCATGGTGATCCCATGTACAGCAGAACAAGATCTGTCTAGTTTAGGTCTGAACTGACCCATGATTCACTGTGATCCATAGGAGTTCCAGTGGTTAATGTTTGGAAGTTGATTGCCAGACTGTATTTTGTCTTAGTCTGAAAGCTGTGCTGAAATCTGTTCAGCATCGTAGCAACACTCCAGCCTCCAATGACAGATGCCTACTTGGTTCCTTGACTGGAAATCAAGCCCAGGGTTCCCAGGTGTAAGGTGAGAATTCTACCCCTGAACCACCAATGACTCCCTCATGTATGTATGAAGCTTTAATATGTGAAGTACTAGAAAGTACCAGAAAAAGAGAAAAAGATCTCTGAGTGTTTCTCCTTTAAACGCCACCCTTCCTGTGTTGCACTGCCACTTGATGTCTTCGTTAAGTGAATTTCTTCGCCTCGTCTTTGGAGTGAGGCAGTAAAACTGGGGTAAGAGTGAAGAAATTGTTCAGTTCTCATTATCTGCCGATCACCAAAGCACTCTAGACAGAAGGGCATTTTAAAGCAACCACTCCAGTAATTCATGATGGTTTACAACCTATTACATAATTATGTCTTCAAATATTTATAGAGACCAGCAATCATTGCTATAAGAAAGAAGGCATGATTATTTATGTCTAAGCCTCACTTAATTGCTGAGGATGATGAAATAATCCTTTGCTGTAGATTTCTGGTGCCCCTGATCAATCCTAAAAACAGCTATCAAGAACACTAAGAGTAGAAAAGAAGGAAGAAAACAAAGAGAAAAGGTTATTCCATTTGCTTCTTCCTTACCAGATGTGTGTATTCTTCAGTACTCATTGTATCTCATCAGAGACAACCTGTGCAGTAGGAATTACACTTGCTTGTGTTTCTTGCTCCTGTTGGGGGAAGGCTATGGTTTATCCCAGCAAAATCTTGACATCTTTCTGTTGTTCCTGTTTTCCTAGTCATCTGCCTGGGAATCTTTGTTGCATGATAACTACATGCAAAAATGAGAACATATGGTAGAGAAAACTAATTACTCTATCAGTATTTCACTTGGTTGTCAGTGATGGAATGTGCAAGCATCCTGCAACTGTAGCTAAGTAGCAATGCCAGAGTGTTAAACACCATCACTGGTGATATGCCTGCTTCGACTTAGTGCAATGTCTTGTGGAGCTGTACTTTTGCTGTATTTATAAAGTAGTATGACCTCTAGAGGGGTGCTAACTGACCTCTTAAACAGTCATCCTTCATCATGATCAAGCCTAATTAGGAGCCATATGCTCCTATGGTTTGCACACCACGGATATACAACTTAATCTAAAACTTACCCCAAACCCAAACTCGGTATGAAAATCATTTCTTAAAAATATAAGGGTAGCCTTATCACTCAAACAAATCTATTCTGCAGGATTGGATGGCGAGTTAGAGATACATGAGAATTCCAGACAAAGATGACAGTGGCTTAATTGAGGACACAGAGTAGTGATGTCTGTGTATTGTTGTTATTATAAAGATTATCTCATTAAATTCCTAAAACAATATATCAGGCATTGTTATAAGCACCTATTAGCAGCTGAGGAGACTAAGGCAAGAGAGTGTCAGCATCATGTCTCAAAGCAACCAACTACTGAAAGATGATTCTAGAGTTTGAATACAGTTATTCTGACACTAGGATGTTTGCCATGAAACTGTACTGCATGGTTTCCACTCAGTCACTATGATTATTTCCCAGATATGTACCACATCTAATCCTATTAAGAAAAAATACCACAGGTCATATTGGGGGAAAAATCTGCAGGAAATAATAAAAAGTGTACATACATTTTGATTCAGAAATTCCTTTTGTGGCCCTTTTCCAACACGCGTACGTAGATGTGTATGTGGGTTCTTGTGGCATCCTCATAGTAAAATGTAACAATGTAAAATTCCATCAGTTGTTTCTTGTTGCCAGGTTCTGTCAAGTTTTGCTACTTATAGTGACCCCATATGCAACAGAGTGAAACACTGCTGGTCCTGCATCGCCCTCACACTCGTTGTTGTGATTGAGTCCGCTGTTGCAGCTCCTACGTGAGTCCGTCTTGTTGATGGTTTTATTCTTCTTCAGTGACCTTATACTTTATCTAGCATGATGTCCTTCCCCAGGGACCTGTCACTCCTGATAGCGTGTCCAAAGTACATGAGACGAAGTTTTGCCGTCCTTACTTCTAAAGAGCTTTCTGGCTATACTTCTTCCAAAACAGACTTGTTTGCTCTCTGGCAGCCCACGGGATATTCAGTATTCTTTGCCAACACCACAACTCAAATGCAACAGTTCTTCTTCAGTCTTCTTTATTCATTGGCTAGCTTTAACATGCATCTGAGGTAATTGAAAATACCATGGGTTGGGTCAGGCACACCTTAGTCTTCAAGGTGATAATCTATCGGTAGGGGCAAGATAATTAATCCTGATAAACCCATAGAATGAAGTACAACACAGCTGTTAAAAAGAGTAAGGGAAATGTACTAATGCAGATGTGGTGAAAATTCTGATAGATTATTACCGAGAGAATTATGGTGCTGAACAATGTTTAAACTTTGTGGGTGTACATGTGTGCATGTGTGTTCACGTGCATGTGCATAAGTACAAATACATACGTGTATTTGCAAAAAATTCTGGAGTGATAAGATGTGATAGTTAATGTTACATGTCAACTCGGCTAGGCCATGAGTTTCAGTATTATGTAATATGATCTAACATAAATATCTTCTATTTTGTAGTATAGTGCCATCATTTCTGTGATGTGATATAAAATGGTCATTCTATTTGTCATTAGGGGAATTTCCTCAGGGGTTTGGACTTCACCTGTCATATATGAGTGTTCTAGCAAAGCTAAATTGCTTTCTCTGGATCCTGTTTCAAGCTCGTCATGATCTGACCTCTGTTTCTTGGGAAGTGAGCCAACAGCCTGTCATCCGACCTGCTGACTTTGGGATTTGCCAGCCTTGTAGCTCTGTGAGCCAGCAGCCTACCATCTGATCTGCTGTGTTTGGGATTAGCCAGCTCTGCAGCCTTTTGAGGCAGCAGCCTGCTCTTTAACCTGATTATCCTGGAGTTGTCAGCCCCTGCACCTGTGTGAGTCAGGGGAAACTTCCATTCAACACCTGACCTAAAGACTTAGCGATTTGCCACCCTCAACAGTGTGAATCAATTCCTTGAGGTGAATATCTTTCTCCGCCTCTCTCTCTCTCTGCTTCTCTCTCTCTATGTGTATGTGTGCGCGCACGTGTGTGTGTGTGTATACACCAAACCAAAGCCTTGCTATTGAATCAATTATGACTTAAAGCTACTGTATAGAACAAAGTAGAATTGCTCCATGGTGTTTTCAAAGAGTGACTGTTGGATTCAAACCGCTGACCTTCTGGTTGGCAGCCAAGCTCTTAACCACTCCATCATCAGATCGTCAATATGCCAAAGCCAATAGGTATATAAATATATATCTCTATATAGTTTTGCTTCACTGGTTTTTCTTCTATGAAGAATTGAGTCTAAGACAAAGGTCTTAGAAGAGGAATTTGGGGACTTGAAGTCTAGGATTGCAGGAAATTTAATTTCATATTTTACATAATCAAAACTGGTTATGGTAAAGTTGATTCTGACTCATGGACACTCACCCCCCTGTGTGTGTCAGAGTATAACTGCACTTCATGGGGTTTTCTTGGCTAATTTTCCAAAGGTAGATCACCAGACCTTTCTTCTAAGGTGATTCTAGGCTCTCAAGGCTGGAAAAGAACTGTTTGCTCTTAGCAACTATCAAAGCAGTGGCTCTGCCCTGCAGAGTCTGGGAGTCAGACATGTTCTCTGGATTCTGGGCAAAGATTACTCGGTCCAGGGTATCAGGCTTGCTTTCCAGGCCCACTTGAACATGTGCCCTGCTACCTTGGGTTTGGTAACCGCGTTCTTTTGGTCCAACTGAATGTCAAAAACTTGGTCTAGCTCCTCAGTCCTAGGTAGAACTCTATTGTGCTGGCCCACTGACAAGTACAGCCCACCACCTCTACTCTGGAAGGAACCTCCATTCTTTTTGCCAACCCAATTGGGAACCCCACCCTTTGGATCTGAGATACGGGTAACTGGACTCTTTGAAACTTGTGCAGCGGCAGCTCTATGCTTTGAGATGGAAAAGCTGTGGTTTCACCTTTTGAAACCTAGAAAGTAGTACTCACGTGTTTTCAGAACAAGACATGCCTGCTGCTACCCTCATTCCTCTGCTCTTTTTTAGGCAGTCTGGTTAACTTCAGACTTCTCCCAGGATAACACCTTCCTCATCTTACAGGACAGTAGATGTTCCCAACTGAGTCGTTCCACTGCTCTCTTTCCTCTAGGTAGAATTCTAGGAAGCTGTCAGCTTTCCTTCATTCAATCCTGCCTCTGACCATTTCTGTCTAAACTGATGGGATTTCAGCTTCACTGGTTGATTAGATAGTTAAGTTCTAAGCACAATATATTTAACAAAAGATTGTGTAGCCACATCATTAGTGAAAGTTCCAGGATAAGCTTTCTTAGACTGTACGGTAGCTTTCCGAATGTTTAATGTTTTTTCTCATTTTGCACAGTTAATTTCAAATCTGTTTCTGCCAGAATTTTACTATAAGCAGGAGAAACCACACTTCTCCTTTAAGATGTTGCTGAGAAATGTTGTCAGCCAAATATCCATGTTCGTCATTTACAAGTTCTGCTTTCTACCAAACATTCTAGCATAACTCAGGTGTATTGTCTGCCACTTTATAAGAAGGATTATCCTTCCTCCAATATCCATCATTTCCTTTTAGAGCCTCATCAAAAGCACATAAATATTCGTATTTCTGGAACATTTTTTTCATGACAATAGAGACTTTCTACACTGCTATCAATTCTTTTTGAGCGTTCATCAGAATTGTCCATAATTCCACCAATAATCTCTTCAAGGTATTCTAGGCTCTTATTATCAGATAATGCAAATTCCTCCAGATAGTACCCAGTACCCAGTTATAAAACTCTTTCCACACTTTAGGAATTAGAGTGGTACCCTAATCCTTGGTACCAAATTCCTAGTGCTGCTGTAGTAGAAATGCCACATGTGGGTCATTTTAAAGAACAAATTTATTCTCCTACAGTTGAGGAGGCTAGAAATCCCAACTCAGGGTGCCTGCTGAAGAGGAAGTCTCTGTGTGTGTGTGTCAGATATAGGGGGAGATAGCTGTCCTGTTCACCTTCTGAAGCTCCAGAATTTCTCGGTCCCTTGTTGATCATCATCTGTCATCTACCTTTCCCTTGCTTGTGTTTCCTTCTGTGTCTAATTGTCTGTTTTTAAAACTGAGAAGTGCTTAGGTTTAGGGTACAACCTACAGTAACACGGCTTCATTAACATGAAGAAAATCCTTTACTCAAACGGGATTATATACATCAGTGTGGGGGTTAGTATTCCAACACATGTTGATGGGACATAGCCCAATTTGTAGTAGATAGAAACTGGTTGAACTTGCTCCGTCGTTGAGTCGATTCCCCCTCCGGTCTCCGTAAGGGTAAACCCGTCTGCTGTTTCTCCTCTTACTTTCTACTACTGAAAAGGGAATACTTACCACACATACCACATAGGCACATGCACCCCTCCCCCAACACACACACACACACACACACACACACACACACACATACACACACACACACACACACACACACACACAGTCCATCTAAACTTTTAGAAGAAAAAGAGAAAGAGATAGAAAATTAAGAACTCCTAAATATGGGGAATCTTTTAATATGACTACCAGAAAGGTATGACTTGCTTAAAGATGACTTTCCCATGCTAAAATAGAACTCATTCTATGTAATTCAGCTCTTATTATTTTGTACTTTTATTTATATCACTCCGAATATTCCAAAAGATCAACACAAAATTCTGGAAGCCATTTATTAAAAAAAAAATGTATGTGTATACGTTTATTCATATGCAGTATGGTTTGTACTTCAACATCAAGAATATAAAAGTCCTAACAACTGGGCCACCAAGAAACATCATGATTAATGGAGAAAGAATTGAGATCGTCAAAGATTTCATTTTACTTGGTTCCACAATCAACGCCCTTGGAAACAGCAGTCAAGAAATCAAAAGATGCATCACATTGGGAAAATTTGCTACAGAGGCCCGATTTAAAGTACTGAAAAATAAAAATGTCTCATTGACGACGAAGGTGCACCTGACCCAAACCACGGTATTTTCAATCATATCATATGAGGTCTGACAATTAAGTTTGCAAATTCATCCTAGGAAAGGTGCTATGTATTTCATTGCTGAATATCACCATGGTCACCTTCCAAGTAGTCCCCTTAGGAAGCTAAGGACAACACTAGCACCTAGTCCACTATTCAGAGAAATTTTGGAACTGGTTTTCTGGAGTGACCATCAGAGTATTATCCTTGAAGTCCTGAATGTCATCAAAATGTCTTCCTTTCAATAGTTCCTTTATCTTTGGGTAAAGAAAAAAGCTATTGGGGGCCAGATCAGGTGAGAAGGGAGGGTGTTCCAATACAGTTTTTTGTTTACTGGCTAAAAACTCCTTTAGAGGCAGGGCCATATGAGCTAAGCATTGTCGTAGTGGAGGGCCACAAGCTGGTAAAACGTTCAGATCATTTTTTTATATAACTTTCTTACACAGCCTTTTCAGCACATCCAGACAGTAAACTTGGTTAACTGTCTGCCCTGTGGTTACATATATGTAATGAACAGTCCTTTTGATGAAAAAAGGTTAGCAATATTGTTTTGACTCTTGATTTGTACTGTCAGTTCTGCTCCTCAATGGTACCCCTGACCTCTCTTCATCAGTGATGCTTTCTCTCCCCTCATAAAAAAGTTTACTCTATTTGTATGCTGCTGTTTTCTTCATGCCAGTATCCCCATAAACTTGGACTAACATGTGCCTGATTTCACTTCCACTCTTGCCAAGTTTAATAAGATACTTAATGTTTATTCATTAGTCTAATTCAAGCTCCAATATTCTGTGACAGCACACAAAAACATGCAAAAATAATGAGCACCACTCAGCAAGACACCATCACACACTGGCATGAACACAGGAGGGAGACACTGATATACTCAAGTTATGAAACTGTACCAAGTTGTTCGCGCAGTGCTGCCAATGTAAACATGGTGGTAGGTTCGTGAACTTAACTGTCTGAACTTGTATGCACACAAAAGCTGGTCTATGAATAAGGAAGATGGAAGGATTGAGCCTTAGAATTGTGGTGTTGGAGAAGAATATTGAATGTAGCATGGACTGACAAAAGAACAAACTAATCAGTTCTGGAAGAAATACAACCAGAGTGCTCCTTGGAAACGAAGATAGCGAGACCGTGTCTTACATACTTTAGACATGTTGTCAGGGGGGATCAGTCGCAGGAGGACATCATACTGGGTGGAGTGGAGGGTCAGTGAAAAAGAGGAAGACCCTCGATGAGATGGAGTGACACAGTGGCTGCAACAATGGACTTAAGCATGAAAATGATTGTGGGCATGGCACAGGATGGAGTGGTGTTTAGTTCTATTGTGTTTTCGGTCACTATGAGTACAAACTGACTCAATGGTGTACACTTCCACATGTTCACATTAAAAAAATACATGTATATATATGACCCAAACCATTGTATTTTCAATCATCTCATATGTAAAGGCTGGGCAATGAATAAGAAAGACTGAAGAAGAATTGATGTCTTTGAATTATGATGTCAGTGAGAATGTTGAATAAACTGCCAAAAGAATGAACAAATCGATCTTGGATGAAGTACAGCCAGAATATTCCTTATAGGCAAAGATACTGAGAACTCATTTTGTATATATTGAGTATGTTATCAGGAGGAATCAATTCCTGGAAAAGCATATCATGTTTATTGGAATAGTAAAAAAGAGGAAAACCCTCAGTGACATCAATTGACACTGTGACGGCAACAATGGACACAAGGATAAATATTGAGAGGAAGGTGAACGACCAGGCAGTGCTTTGTTCTGTTGTGCGTAGGTTTTGTTTCCATTCTGACTCAACAATAACAACAACAACATATATATATGCATATGTGTATAAATATTTATGTGTATGCATGAAACTAGTGAGGTAGGAGTTACAAACTATGGCTGTTACCCCAAAAGTGCACAGTTCAAATCCACCAGCCACTCTTTGGGAACCATATGTGGTAGTTCTAATCTGTCCTATAGGGTTTCTATGAGTTGAAACTAACTGGATTGCAACTGGTATGGTTTGGGTATGTGTATGTATGTATATATACAATTATAGAATTATAGGTCCTGCCTCAGAGGGGATACTCTTCACCTAATAGATGATTACAACACAATGCCATAGGTACACAGAACCTGATGTGAAATTAAAGGAGCAATCAGTACTGTTTGTGATGACTGGATAGGATTACAAATAGAAGTGTGTTATACTTAGGGGATCATGGAATTTGAAATCAGAAAGTCTTCTTATTCCTAGTCTCTATCACTGTACCACAGAGAAGGTAATAAACTCCCTAAGACACCATTTCAGTAATCTAGAAAAAAAAAAAATCACTACATTTTAGGATTGTGTGAAGACACACACGCACACACACACACACACACACACACACACACACACACACACACACACACACACACACACACACGGTTCCAATCAGCTATTCAGTGAATGCTAGTTCATTGCATTTTTATCTGTTTCCTTCTCCCTCTCCTTCCCGATGCCGTCAAACAGAGTAAAAACAGTATTTAACCTCCAGACTGCGCACTGTTGAAATTGATGGCAAACCTGAGCAGATGGCCAAAATGTGACTTCAAGAACGGCCTGGATTATCAGTATTGAAAGGAAAATAGAAGGAAGAATGCCAAAAAAGTTTACTGGTCTACACTATGAACAGAAAGCAGATCTGAAATTAATAAAATAAGAAGAAAGTTACTTTATTGCTTTTTGTTTCTCCCTGTGTTGCACCCTATTGTAAGCCTTCTGCTTCCTAGGATCAAGGTCAAACTAGTAAAATTCAAAATATTTAAGCTGCTTTGTAGGTTACATAGGCCAGCCAGAAAACATATCTATTATTTTCAGAAATATTTCTAGAAGAAAATGTGTTCTAAATTCCAAACAGAAAAGCCTTTCGAACTAGAAACTATCATTTAGGACTACATGAATACTTCTTTTTGGAGACCCTGGTCATGGAGTATTTAAGGCCTCTTACCTAGTATGCCAGCAGGCCACCAGGTATAGGTAAAAGTATAGGTGTATGTGTGGGTATAGGTATAAAATCCAATACCAAATGCAAATGCTGGGGAGTCGATTCTGACTCACAGAGACTTTAAAGAACAGACTAGAACTGCCCCATAGAGTTTCCAAGGAGGGCCTGGTAGATTTTGGTTAGCCACTGTAGCACTTAAGTGCTGTACACCAAGGTTTCCAGGCATAGCTACAAAAAATCCCACTGCTGTTGAGTCGTATCCTAGTCATAGCAGCCCTAGAGGTCAGAGTAGAACTGTCCCATAGAGTTTCCAAAGAGCACCTGGTGGATTTGGACTGCTGACCTTTTGGTTAGCAGATGTAGCACTTAACCCACTACGCCACCAGGGTTTCCAGGCATAGGCATAGGTATGTTTTTTAAAAGAAGTCCAAAATCATCACTGTCGAGTTGATTCAAACTCATGTCGACCCTGTAGGACAGAGTAGAACTGCTCTGTAGATTTCCGAGGAGTGGCTGGGTGGATTTGAGCTGCCAGTCTTTTAGCAGTCTCAGATCTTAACCATCAGGGCTCCAGGTATGTGTGTATGTATGTATGTATGTAGATATTGGAGTAGGTGTAGGTGTGAGTTTGAGTGTGGCATGGATATGAGTGCGGGTGTAGGTGTGGATGTAGGTGTAGGTGTGGATGTGGATGTGTAGATATGGGTGGGGGTATGTGTATGTGGGTGTGGTATGGGTGTGGGCATGGTGTGGGTGTGGGTTTGGCGTGCCTGATGGGGTGGGTGTGGTTGTTCATGAGCATGTGAGTGTGAGTGTAGGTGTGCATATGGGTGTAGTTGTAGATGTGGGTATAGGCAAAAGCAAATGGACCAGGCGAAGAGCAGACCTCAAGGGGAGCTTACCTGTGAAGCAGTGGTGAGGATCCAGTGATGCCCGAATGTACTTAATGAGGGGATGCAGCTGACACAAGGTAACCGGGGGCCTCACAGGGCCTTCTAATGCGATTTTACAGTGCTTTTTCTGTGAGTGAAATGAGAAACTGTGGATGAGTTTTCAGCAGAAGAATGACATGAGCAGACTTGTGCTTTAAAGTAAGGCACTGAGAAAATATCAAATTGAATTCAACTGAATTGTTTTTGAGGAAAAATTGCAACGCTTGCAGTTCAGCATCTTCTAAGATGCTGATATATAACAAAAGGCACAAGAGGTATTAATGGGAAGGATGTTAAAAACAGTGAATACAGTTAATTTACATGAAAGAGCCACTGAAGTTTAGGATTTCTTTACTAATGAGCTAAAAATTAAAAAAAGAGTATATATTTTGAAAGGGTGCACATGTGTGCACACACACATGGATGTACACATACATACGCAGCTTTAAATCAGAGGTTAAAGGTGTCCACTTTTTTAGAAAAGGAATTTCCATTGAGGAATTATACCTTCAAAGAGCAGACAATGATCACAGTGACAAAGTATTCTGCATCTTTTGGAATATCTTACAGTAGATGCTATAGATGGAAGGTGTTGATGAGAATACAGAAAAGTTTCATATTCTAAGGATAGTTAGAATTCACTATAAGTTATTCTCACTATAAGATGATAATCAAAATTATATGCATATATTTTAAAATGTAACAGATTTTATTTATTCACAGATAATTTTTATTGTTATAAACAGAATACAATGTTTTAATTAATTTGGATGGCAGGTTGGGCTTTTTCTACCATCACCAATTGTCATTTGGTCTTTAAATATCTATGTTTAATTCATTTGCAGGATACAGCTTTCCAACTCCATCCGGCCTTCCTGCTGTCTCTGCAGTAGCAGCTGCTAGCTATTCCCAGAACAGGACTATATTATCAATGACACCACTACAGCAAATCAACCAGGAAATAAACAAAAACAGAATCATGTTTCTATTAGGAACACTAGGGAGGAAAATCAGTGTTTTCCTAAAGGGGGAGGGTAAACAAACCCATGACAATTGAGATAGAGCTTTTTCCTTCCAAGCTTCTTACAAGGAATTTATCTGGAAACTAGAACAGGTGCATCAGCACAAGCTCTTAAAAAGCCCTCAATTTAATCTGTGAAAGCCAGGCAGATGAAAAGTAACCAAAAAAGACGTTAAATCTGCACTACTAGAGATAAATGGACATACTGTCTTATAAGTTATTTTGAGTTTACTAGAAAATCCTGTAGGAAAACCGGTATTTATTTTAACACCAGTGAGGAGGACTTGGAAACTCTAGTGACGTAGTGGGTAAGTACTATAGCTGCTAACCAAAAGGTCAGCTGTTCAAATCCACGAGGCTCTTGTTGGAAACTCTATGGGGCAGTTCTACTCTGTCTATAGGGTCACTATGAGTTAGAATCGACTCCAGGGCAATGGGTTTGGTTTTTGTGGAACGAGGACTTGGAAAGAGTTTCAAAAATTTGTGATTTCCCTCATTCACTCAGAAATTAATGTTAATGCGATAATATGTCAAACCTATACTTACATTAATGATGTGTAACATGAAACGGTCATCTCAATGAGACAACTAGGAATGCTGGTTGTATACATGATGGGTGGAGGAGGTTTTCTGTGTGCATATGTAGGAGAGCTGAGAGCTAAACAGCAAACAATTGAGGAAATAAAATATTCAAGAATAAGAAAAACAGTAAGGTTGAAGTTTGAGTTTTCACATTTCTGCCAGTGGGTATTTGATTATTGCTTTTAAGGTTAAACAGCTAAGCTGAGACTTTGACAACTTTGCTGGATTATATGCCTGGGAAACCTACTATGCTTTAAGTTTGGAGTCCAAAGGCCTACACCCCAGAACAAGCGTTAAGAATACCATATTTGTCCTTTAAACTGTTTGTCCTTTTGAAGCCCAGCTAAAAGTCATGTTATTTTCTATTATTGGGCAAAGGCAAGGTAGGTTTTCTAGTTAATCTAGAAACCTAAAATATTAATTGTAAATTCTTTCTGCAGAAAAACAACAACAAAAGATCATACATCACTCTAAATCATTTCTACAACTTTTGTATGCCATTTCTATTTACAGCTAATATAATTTCTGACATGCACATGTATACACACACATATATACACATACATACACACATATGTATATTGTATATATATGTATATGTGTTTGTATATACACACACAATGTAACTGAAGATCAAAAGATGTAATGAATGATGACAGGAGAACCACAACAGTCCCAGGTAGTGTGCACATAGTAGCATTATTTAACACAGACTAGAAACAAACTATCAGTAAAAATTTTCATAGAATTAAAGCAAAACTGAGAAAAAAACTATGGACACAACATATTTAAAAATTTGTGCCAGAGATATACAATAATACATTAAAAACAAAACTTAAAATGATAAAGATTGCTTTCAAAAGAATGCTGATTAGAGCATCAACTAACCTATCAACAGTGATGATAGAAACCAAGAAACAATAAACTAATATATTTTCAAATCCTTAAACAACTGGAATTCTGGAATTCAATAACCAGGTAAAGAGAAAGGTGAAATAAAGACATTTTTGGTAATGAAATCTTCAGAATTCATCATCAGAGTGCCTGTACTAAAGGAAATTCTAGACAACCCATTTAAGGTACCAAAAAATCATAAAGCGATAAAGATTATATTTGTTAGACTTCAATGTATTTATATATAACTGAAATATACAGTAATAGTTGTGTATGGCAGCATAAGGGGTAAATGTCTGTAAAATGGTCTTTAATTTTTAAAAAAATTTTTTTTTGGTTGGGAGAGGTAAAACTAATATCTTTGTCTGTTTAAGGAGATACGTTGTAATATCAAGGGTAACCATTAAAAGAATGTTCAGTATGTATCTATGGCAAGGAAATAAAACAATAAATTATATAACTATAACATGAAAGGGGGGGTAAAAAAAGATAAGTGATTAAGTATAATGTAAATAGTAACATGAAAATTTAAACAGCAAATCTGTAATTGTATTAATACAATTGGAATATGCTGTCTAACTAAAAGCCCAAGAATATCAGATTTCAGTACAAAAATATATGCTGCTTATTAGAGACATGCAAAACATGAACACTGAGAAAGTTTGTACATGCGTGGAAGATCGTACACCTATTTACACATTCTTATTAGATTGCACAAAAGCTACAAGATGGAAAATATTTTTTATTTTTAAGCCTATCGAAAGCAGGCACTTTCAAAAATGGCATGTAGAGCTAGTAAATTTGATATAAAAAAAGCCCACTACCATCGAGTCCATTCTGACTCATAGCAACCCTATCGGTCACAGTAGAACTGCCCTATAGAGTTCCAAGGAGCAACTGGCAGATTTGAACTGCCGACCATTTGGTTAGCAGAAGCAGCACTTAACCCACTGTGCCACCAGGGATTCCAAATTCACTATAGAGTGAATTTAAGGAAGCTATACTCAAACTGAATATACATGTATTCTTGTAACTCAGCAATGCTGTTTCTATGAATCAATCCAAAGAGACAGTGTTGAAAATACAAAAATATATGTGTGCAAATGTATTCAATGCAGTGATAATGATAATACAAGAAGATTGAAAGTCAGGGAAGCAAATACATTGTGGTGTACCCACACAAATGAGTATTCAGGTGTCATGGGTTGAATTATGCCCCACCCCTCCGATAAAGAACATCTGTGTAGAAATTTGGCTGGGCCATGGTTCCCACTGCTGCGTGATTGCCCTCCATTCTGTGATTTTCCTGTGTTGTAAATCCTAGTCTCTGTCTGTGGTCAGTAGACTGGATTACGTGAAAGAGTATTAGGGTTGGACTGTAACATCCTTCCTAAGGTCACCTCCCTGCTCCAGTGTAAAGGGGATTTCCCTGGAGTGTGGCTTGTACCACCTTTTATCTTACAAGAGATAAAAGGAAGGAGAAGCAAACAGAGTGGGCTCTCATACCATCAGGAATGCAGCACCAGGATCAGAGCCCATCCTTAGGACCTGAAGTTCCTGTGCTGAGATGTTCTCTGACCAAACAAAGACCGATGCAACACAAGGAGCTGCAGAGCTGAGAGAGAGTGCATTCCCCTGCAGCAGGCATCTTGAGTTTGGACTTCTAGCAGCTGGGCTGCAAGAGAACAAACTTTTCTTTGTTTTAATGAAGGAAGAGAAAAAAGCCATCCACTCCTGGCATTTCTGTTAGAGCAGTTCTAAATGACTGTGACACCAGGATATATTGTTAAGTGAAGGTAGCATAGCAAAGAAAGCATTGTACATTTTGGGGACTGTGTTTCTAGAAAGGAGTAATATGAATCTAACCTATGTATAACACACATGCAAGATTAGTTACATTGAAATTGGAAGGACACATCCAAAAGTAATAAATGTGTTAAATGCACCACCTAACTTTATATCAAGTAGCTGACTTAATTACATAGAGAAAATACTTGGTAATTTTAAGATACATTGATGTGACTGTATGTACCAGACTACTGCTGTTGATTCCAACTCATAGAAATGCTATAGAACAGAGCAGAACTAACTCCATGGATTTTCCGAGGAGTGCCTGGAAGATTTGAACTGCCAATATTATTTTGTTTGTTTGTTTTTCTTTTCCATTTTTTTTAATTATGATACAAAGAAACGGTATATTCCCATATAAATTTGCATGCCCACCTGTTTGCAGCTTCCACTGCTCTCCCTGCCCAGTGACAACACACTCTTCCTCCTGCTCCATACACGTCCCATCCTCCCAACAGTCTCCTTTCCCCTCCTCTCCAGCCATTCCCCTTGCTCCAGTAAGAGGTCAGCAGGATGATATCCTATAGATGCATAGAACTGTAAAGTGCACCCAAGATACAGTCACTCTGCATTGCCAAGTCCAAACCATTCCTATCTGAAGAGTGGACCTTCATTATGATTTATAGGCAAGGACAGCATCAGGGCCAGCTGCCATGCTCCCAGGGGAACCCCAAAGCCCCTGGATCATCAACCGAGATATTTTAGTGGAGTTCTCAGGGTGCACCTGTTTTTATTCTTGTGTTGCCAGTGAGACTCAACTTTGTGAGCTCCATTGCAGCTATCACTGGTGGTGGCCAGGCACCATCCAGGTTTCCTATTCACAAATCGATGTAGACACCCTCTCATGTGAGTCTCTTTGTCCTCTGGGTTCTCATTCTCCCATGTCGTTTTGGTCCTCAGTGATCATCCGTTCCCGCTGAGTTCAGACCATTTGCTGTACCCTCAGATGGCAGCTTTATGAACTGCCAATCTTTCGGTTAGCAGACGTAGCTCTTCACCATCACGCCACCAGGGTTTCCTCTGTATGTGAAATCAGGGCAAGAAGAATGGATATAAATCTTAAACTGTTTTTGATGATCAGTTTGTCAGTAATTATATTGGTAATAATACTTTGAAATCATAGCATATAGAATAGGATAAGGCAAGTTCTATTGTTATTCTAGTGTTGTTAGAGATTAAAATTTTCAGAGTAGAAGATAAATACAATTTAAAAAAAAAGGTTTAATCCTAAATTTTAACAATGTCTCATTAAGGATCCACTGAAGACTTTCCATTTAAAATAACATGCATTTTTTCCTACATGTAACTGCTGAAATGACCTGGAAACCATCCCAAACCAGCATCAACAACACAACTCTGTATCTAGAATGTGTGCACTGAATATTATTTCTCAGGAAAATGAAAATTTTAGAGAAACGGTTGTGCTCTGGTCTGGCATAAGAACGTACACTAGACTTTAACATTGTATCGTGACAGAAAAAAATAAAAAGGAGTGAATAAATGAATAAATAAGCAAATAAATTGAGCAGAAGCTATCTAAGACTATGAAGGCTATGGCAAAGAAGAAGAGGTCTTAGTACTTTCAGAGTCGCCATGGACCCAGCTTGGGCACTTTGAAGTATTAAAAACTGGAATACCTGTGATACATTTAAACGCATCAGTACACTATGATGCACAAGGCCATAATTCTACACAAAGCACTTGGCTGACAACTTTACAAGATTCTAGGATACAAAACAATTATCCCAAAAGCAAAGTTAAAGGAAAATAAACAAAAATACTTCCTGTCTTTTCTGCACCAACAAGTCAAGTAGTTGTCAAGGAATGCAAGAATTAAAAATGTCACTATTTTATAATGCCCAATTAAATAACACTGTAAGGCATGAGGCAAATGGTTCTTAAAACCAATAAGCAATAAAGAAAATAATAGTAGTAGTGAAATTACTAAAAGTAGACTTTAATTTTTAAAGCAATTTTAGGTTTCCAAAAAAATGTGCAGAAAGTAGTTTCCATATAGCTCCCTGCTGGCTCTATTGTCTTTCTCCTGTTATTCTCACATTCTTTTGGTACAGTTATTACAATGAAGGAACCAATACTGATAGTTCATTATTAAGTAAAGCCCAAATGTCCCATTGTCTTTGTCATTAGTTGTCTTCAGGGCTGTTTCAAATCATGGCAACCTCATATGTGCAGAGTAGAACTAGAGTGGGTTTTCAAGGCTTTGCCAGGTGTCTCAACACAGGTGGCTCTGGGTGGATTCAAATTGCCAAGCTTGCAGCTAGTAGTTGATTGCTGAAATATCTGTGCCACCCAGAAATCCCTGTAGTTGACATTTGGGTTGACAATTTGTGTTGAAGAGTCCAGTAGGTTTTGACAAACATATCACATCATATGTTTACCATTACAGTATTATGACCAATATTGTCACTGCCCTAAAAACGCCCTGTGTTCCAGCCATTCTTCCCTCTCCCTCCATCACTGTCTCTGTGGTGTGGCCTTTTCCAGATCATAGCAAATTTTCCTAATGGTGTGTGTCATGGATTGAATTACATCCCCCCACTGCCAAACGTATGTAATGATTTGGCTGAGCCAGTGATTCCCGGTGTTGTGTGACTGTCTTCTGTTTTGTGATTTTTCTGGTGCTGTAAATCCTGTTCTCTGCCTGTGGTTAGTAGAGTGGATTCATGTTAAGAAGATTAGGGTGGGACTAGAAAATCCTTCCTAAAATCATCTCCCCACTCTAGTATGAAGAGTTTCCCTGGAGTGTGACTTGTACCACCTTTGATCCTTTTATCCCACATACAACAAAAGGAAAGGGAAGCGAGCAGAGAGCTGGAAACCTCATACCTAAGGAAAGCAGCACCAGGAGTAGAATTTGTTCTACAGACCTGAGGTTCCTGCAGCAAGATATTTCCTGACCAAAGGCTGATGCAACACAAGGACCTTCCTCCAGATCCAGCAAAGAAAGCCTTTCCTGGAGCCGACAGCTTGCATTTGGACTTTTAGCTTGTTGCACTGTGACAAAGTAATGCTTCTCTTTTTATAGCCATCTACTTATGGTATTTCTGTTAAAGCAGCACTAGCTGACTAAGACAGTGTATTAGACTGAAAATGCCTGAATCCTTTGATTCTTTACTTTGTTTCTAACAGGAAGCACAAAACAGTAACTGTTAATTATTGTTGTCAAAATAAGAAACCGAATCTAATCAAACCTGTAGATATGAATAATATCTACTACTTGCCATGGATTTACTTTCAACTCATGACAACCCCACGTGTGTCTCAGTAAAACTGTGATCCATGTACTTACTGCCTGTGGTTTCTAAATTCTGTGGGATTCACACTTTCCCTTGATTTCCCTGCATTATATCTTCTAGGCTACAACTTTTTAAAAGTGGATTGCCAGGCCTTACTTCTGAGGCACCTCTGGGTGGAATTGAACCCCCAACCTTTCATTTATTAGCTGAACACATTAACCATTTGCACTTTCAGGACTCCCTTCTCGTATCGTACTTAACATTAATCCCAAGTTGACAGTAGTTTTAAGTGTTAAATTCTTTTATAACATAGTATAGGAGAATAAACTTGGAGTATTTTTTTTTAGTTGGGTATTATTTGCATTACAAATAAAAGAATTGACAATTTAAACTAGATTAAAACGAAAAACTTTTTTTCATTAAAATGCAACATTAAAAGAGTGATAGAGCAAGCCATTAGGTGGGAGACGATATTTGTCCCCATGCATCCAACTTAAGTTGTTGCACAGGATATTTAAGGAGTTCCTTAAAATCACAAAAACAGAGATTTCAATAAAAAAACAAGCACAAAACTCAGAGAGATGCTATAAGAAAGTGTATGCTCAAATGACCACCGATAGGTGGCCCATTCCTACTCAGTCCCATTTCTACTTAAACCAAAAAAAAAAAAAAAAAAAAAAAAAAAAGCCATTGCTGTCAAGTCAATTTCAACTCACAGATATCCTAAAAGACAGAGTCAAATTGCCCCAGAGAGTTTCTAAGGAGCACTTGGTGGATTTGAACTGCCACCTTCTGGTTAGCAGCCACAGCACTTAACTACCACACCACCAGGGTTTCCCGTTCAAACTTAGGTCAAAAGAAAATTAAAATCGGCACCTGTGGTGGGACCATACTATGTGTAGTCCAAAGTAGGATTTTATTTTCCTTGGTTCACAATCTTAAAACTTACCCTGCAGTGTATAAGCGCATTGATGTCTTTATAAACAGATGACTGATAGCTTCAGATTTGTTTTTTGGATGACTCACTCTGCTGCAGTGTGAAGTGCAGATCTCAAAAGGAGACAATGGGCAGCAGAAATCAGTTAGAATGCTGAATGCTGCTGTAATATTCTCCATGGAAGTGGATGAGAGTCTTCACCAGGCTGGCAAGGCTACTTGGGGTTTAGAGAACACAGATCCAGTGAGACATACTGCAGAGAAAGGGTGCTTGCCTGACCTAGTTGTAGGAGAGAGAAGAGGGGAAGAGAGAGGGATGACTTGTCTGTAAATCTGTAAGGCCTGTGCTCACACATAGCTTTATCTAGAAGGGACATATGTGACACCTGTTCATCTCTATGCTGATGTTCGCCTTTGGGGAGAGAAGAGGCATTAGCCATGTGTAGCAAAAGATCCACAGAGACCAAAAGAGAATTATGTGAGGATGTTGTTGGATGCATTATTTTTAATCTAATTTAGGCTATGAATAGGAATCAATACTTGAAATAAAGTGAGAAGGTTATTACCCATTTTTCTAGGTAAGGAACCGAAGTGTGTCTGTCATAGCTTTGTGGTTGGAGTTCCATTTCTTGGTGGAGATTAGGTGGCTGATCTGTTTGGCTTCACTTTCCCTGCGATGTCTGATGCCACACAGCTGTCTTTCTATGGACTTACTGCCTGTGGTTTCTAACTTCTGTGAGATTCACACTTTCCCTTGCTCTCCCTACATTATCTTCTATGCTATGATGAAATTTTCATCAGGATAATTACAGTTAAAAATGAGGCTCAGGTTAAAATAGAAGTATTTTTAATCCTGTTTTTTTAATTCTGTTGTGTCAATTCTTGTCAAACATTCTCTTCTATGTGCTGTGATTCCAGGCTTTCTGTTTGCTCAGGTTCCTCACATTCTCCAAGGTCCTGAAGGCCCTGAGGGAAGCAAGCCCAAGGGAAACTGAGAGACTGCATGTCATTTTGGTGATGTTGAAGAACAGATGCCCATAACACAGCAAAGGCTTCCAGATTTCTGGGTAGAGAAAGGCATGGGAGTGGATTGTTTTACTGACCGTCTCTAAACACTGCCAATGAGACATCGTGCAATTTACCATGTCTTCACCTAAACTGTCATTTTCTATTTTTCTAATTGTGAGTTTTTCTTTACTTTACATCTCACTATGACCTGATGGCACCTGACAGTAACAACATGTTATCCATGGAGACTCCAGATGGTTCCAACAGTTAACACAGTCAGCTGTTAAGCAAAAGCCTTAAATTCACCCAGAAGCACCTCAGAGGAAAGGACTGGCAACTTAATTCTGGGAGATCAAGCACTGAAAATCCACACATGAGGTTGCCATGAGTCACAGAGGGCTCAACAGTGACTTAGTGTTTTATCCAGACTTACTGATTTTTAATGCCATTTTAGGGATTTTTTTAAATGAGGTTTTGAGAAAGATCAATGCCAGTTTATCACAGTGACATTCACAATTATAGAATTAAAGTAGAAGATTTTTACTCAAGATTTGGGATCAAAATGCTATATAAAATATCTTAGAATAGTGATGACTAAGTATCATTTTATAGACACTAACTATTCAATTTTTTCAAAATTGAGTCATGAATTTTTAATTCCTAGATAAAACCGTATCAATTTATGGCCTAAAGCATGTATAAAAGATAAGTAAAAATTATTCTGGCTTTTTATGTAAAAAGTCTGTATTTCACAGTCTCCACAAAGGCCTTTTTTCCCTTGTTTTATCTATGGTTTAATTTAGACAGCACAGCGAAAACTTTTTTAGATGTTGTTTTCCTTACCCTTCATGCAAAGCGTGTTCCCTTTAATCTGTCGTTTCCCTAGTAAAGTCTGTTTGCTTTTTAGTGTCCTGTCGGCATGTGTGCACTGCTCCTTCACAAAGCTGCCAGTAATATCTTTCAGAGGAGGCAAGAAAGCTTTATTTTTATTTTTAAGGAGATTGCTCATGGAGAAGGTACACCTAAATTATTGATGGGTTCACACATTCAAAAGAGTTGACCAGGTGACCACTGTTCCAGGTCTGCCTTCCTCTGGGTTCTGCTGTAGGCACAATGCCTGCTGGTTGCTCTGTATCCTATCAGAAACACCCACTGCCTTGTTCTTTGCTCCTTTTCCTACAGAGTGATTTCTGAAAGCTTGACTGTTTACTGGTACAAAGCAATATCCCAAGTAGAGCACAAAACCCAATGAAAATATCCTATGAGGGGGTCTGGCAATTGATTAATGCTGGCTGCAATTATGACACAGGGAAAAGCAAACAAAGCATCTATTAATAAGTAGCCACAGGAATAGCTGCACAGGAAGAATTCCAAGAATTATTTTCCTGAGATGCACAAATTGATGATACAAGTGGACAACATATACTAATTTTTTTTTTCCTTCATTTTGCACTGGGTAGTCAAGTAATGATTACCCGAAAAGAGAAAGATGAGAGGCTATTGCGTTTATCTTTTTAAAGAAAGGGATTTCCTTTATTTAAAGTTTTATTGCTTTTAGGGGAAAGTACAGACAAGAGATGGGAATGAGGAAGTAGATAGTTTCATAGCCTCATTTTGATTTCTTGAGGCTGCAGAGAGATTTTCTGAGAACTAATTTGATCTATTTTTGCCTCATAGGTAAAGCTAGAGACTTGAAGAGGATGAGACTCCTGCATTATTTTTACCCTCCAGATAGTTGCTCCAAATACTCATCAGCAAACTATCACATTTGCCCCTTACCAACGTTGGTGAGGAGGGAGGGACGTCGCACTCCTGGGGGAGAGAATGATGACATAATGCATCAGAACCTTTCTTTTTTCTAAGCCTATGAGCCTGAGGGAGAGAAAAACATGCCCAAAGTAGTATTTTTGAGAAAAATCCAAATTTAATTTGCTCTCATTGTATTCTCAAAATGAATAGAAATGGATGACAATGTCTGTTACTGTGAAACTAATCCAACCACTGCAACCAAACCTCTTCTGCTTCCTCTTCTGATGTTAGTTTTTTTATTGTACTTTTTAGATGCAAGTTTACAGAATAAACTAGTTTCTCATTAAAAAGTTAGTACATATATTGTTTTATGACATTGGTTAATAACCCAATGACGTGTCAATACTCTCCCTTGTCAACCTGGGGTTCCCTATTATAAGCTGTCCTGTCTCCTCCTGTCTTCCAGTCCTTGCCCCTGGGATGGTGTGCCCCTTTAGTCTTGTTTGTTTGATGAACCTCTCTAATCTTTGAAAGATTAACCTTAGAAGTGATTTCACTACTGAGCTGAAAAGGTGTCTGGCAACCATTTTCTCAGGGTTTCTCCAGTCTCTGGCAGGCCAGTAAGTCTGGTCTTATTTTTTTTAGTCATAATTTTGTTTTACATTTTTCTTCCTGTCTGTCTGTTTGGGACCATCTATTGTGATCCCTGCCAGAGCAGTCAGAGGTGGTAGCTAGGCACCATCTAGTTGTTCTGGACTCAGTCTGATGGAGGCCATAGTAGATGTGGTCCATTAAACCTTTGCATTTATCTTTCCCTTATATCTTCAGTTTCTTCATTTTTACCTGCTGCTGAAGGAATGAGACCGGTAAAGTGTCTTAGAGGGCTACCTGAAGACTTTTAAGACCTTAGACACTCCTCCCCAAAGTAGACTTTTCTGTATAAGTGTCGTTATGCCAGTTTAGTTAGATGTTCCTGAAGACCACAGTCACACAGCACTCAGTCCAGTAATTCGGTCTCTCAGGGAGTGTGTACGTGTCTAGGTTCTTCCATGACCTTGCCTTGTACAAGTTGTGCTGGCTTCTGAAGTATTGTGCACTGTCTTATCCTTCTCCAAAGTTACCACTTCTCTACTGTCTGTTTAGTGGTTTTTCATCTCCTCTCCCTTGTAACCATCAAAGATCGCTTCTTTTTTGTGTATAAACTTTTTCATGAGGTTTTAAAGTAGTAGTCTCATACAATATTTGTCCTTTTGTGATTGATTTATTTTACTGAGCATAATACCCTCCAGATTTACTCACATTATGAGATACTTCACAGGTTCATCATTGCTTTTATTGTTCTGTAATACTGCATCCTTTGTATTTATCCCAAGTTTGTTTATGTATTCATTGGTTGATAGGCATCTAGGTTGTTTCCACCTTTTTCCTAGTGTAGACAATGCTGCACTGAACATGAGTATATATGTCTGTCTAGTGATGTGATGACTCTTAAAATCCTAGAAGGGGGATTACTGAGTCATATGGTACTTCTATTTCTAGTTTTCTAAAGAAGTGTCATATTGCTTTCCAAAATGGTTGTATCGCTTTGCATTACCATCAGCAGTGTGTAGAGTGCTGATCTTCTTATAGTTTCTCAAACATTTGTTTTTTCTTGATTTTTAAAAATTTGTGCCAGTGTCTCATTGTAGTTTTGAGTTGCATTTCTCTAATGGCTAGTGATTGCCAACATGTCCTCATGTGTCTGCTGACCACTCAGTATCTTCTTTGGTGAAGTATCTGTTCATGTCCTTTGCCCATTTTTTGTTGTATTCTTTGTCTTCATGCTGTAGGAGGGTTGAATTTTCCTATGAATTTTAGAGTTTAGGCCTTTGTCTGATTTGTAATAACCAATATATTTTCCCATTTTGTAGGTTCTTTTTTTACTCTTTTGGTGAAGTCTTTTGACTTTTTTTTTCCCCCCAAAGACCCTAGTTATCTAGCTCATCTGGAGTTTGTTATTGGTTACGGTTCGTATCCTGCTAAGGTTGTGTATTAGGATCTTTAGTGCTGGTCCTGTCTTTCCTTCTATGTACCTTGTAGATTTTTTTACTTCATAGTTAGGTGATCCATTTTGAGATAGTGTTTGTGTTATGGGACCTGTTTCACTTTTTTGCAGATGGATATTCAGTTTTGCCAACACCATTTGTGAAAAAGATTGTCTTTTCTCTATTTGATGATATTTGGGCCATTGTTGAAGAACAAGTGACTGTAATTGGATTAATTTATGTCTAGATTCTCAGTTCTCTCCCTTTGGTCAATATAATTGTTGCTGTATCACTGTGAGGTTGTTTTGACTACCACAGCTGTATAGCAAGTATAAGCCCAGGTAGTGTGAATTCTATTACCTTAGTCTTATTCTTCAATAGGGCTTTGCTTATCTGGGGCTTCTTTCCTTTCCACATGCAATTTTTCTATCGCTTTAAAGAGAGTTGGATATTTGGTATTTGTATCTGATATTTGCCTGATTTATAATAGCCAATATATTTTCCCATTTTGTAGGTTCTTTTTTAACTCTTTGGGGGAAGTCTTTTGACTTTATTTTTTTGAAAAAAGAAATAAAGAGATATTTGGATATTTAGTACTTGGATCAGGATTGCACTGTAATTGTAAATTGCTTTGGGTAAAATTGTCATTTTTGTGATGTTTAGTCTACCTACCCATAAGCATAATATATTTACCATTTATGTAAGTGTCTTTTGGTTTCCTGCAATGGTGTCTTGTACTCTACTTTGTGTAGGTCTTTTGCATCCCTGGTTACATTTATTCCTACTTATTTTTATTTTGGGGGGCTATTACAAGTGGTTCCCATTTTCTGTTGCACCGTTTTCCTTACTGGTATATTGGAATCCAACTGATTTGTGTGTTTACTTCGTACCCCACTCTGCTGCATCTCCCTATCACTTTCAGTAGTTTTCTTTTTCTCCCACAGTGTCTTTTGAATTTTTTCTACATAAACAAACAGTTTAACTTCTTTGTTACTAATTTGGGTGCCTTTCTTTTTCTCACCTTAGTGTTCTAGTTAGGACTTCCAGCAAAATTCTGACTTTAACTTATTGTTGCCTGTGTGAGATGAAGTATATTCCATAAGTAGCAGCAGTCTTTGAAAATAGTGGTGTTTTTGATTTTACATTGTTCTCTTTAGGATTTATACGCCAAGGATAATATATTAAACTGGTCAGTATGAGGTTTTATAAGGTACTCCAGTTTCATAAAACATTATCTAAGTGTAAACAAATACTAAACTCTTGTTAATAATTTGTATGCTAAAGTATCTGATGTTGTTGTTAGGTGGCATAAATTCAGTTCCAACTCATAGCAACCTTATGTACAACAGAATGAAAAACACTTCTGGGTCCTGTGACATGTGCACACTGTCATGTTGGAGTGCATGGTGGCAGCCGCTGTGTCAGTCCATCTCACTGAACGTCTTCTTTTTTGCTGACATTCTACTTTACCAAACATGATGTCATTCTCCAGGAACTGGTTCCTCCTGACAAGGTGTTGAAAAGTGTATAGTACATAGTCTCATCATCCTTGCTCCTTGAACTCTGGTTGTACTTCTTCTAGGGAGATCCCTTTGTTCTTTTGGCAGTCCATGGTATGGTCAATCAATTCGACATTCTTCCCCAACACTGTAATTCAAACATGTTGTCTTAGGCTGGGTTTTCTAGGGAAGCAAAACCAGTAACACGTGTAGGTATTAGGAAAGATTTATAATATATATATATATAGACAGATAGATAGATACAAATATAGGAAACAGCTCACGTAATCACAGAAGCTGAATGTCCCAAGCTCTGGCACAAGCCTCACGTGTCCACGGAAGCTGAGGAACCCAAGGTCAGCAAGTCAGAGACCAGAGTTGCAGATCACCGGTTGTGTGGGTCAGTGGATCCCAAGCTGGCGGCGAGACGATGCAACAGAGGCTGGAGGTCGGTGGGTCCCAAGCTGGTGGCGAGGCGAAGTGACAGAGGCTGGAGAACCCAAGATCGGCAGGTCAGGGAGCAGGACTGAGCAGAGGCTGGCGAGCGCAGGATTGGCAGATCAGGGAGCAGGACTCTCACGTGCCGACTGTAAGGACTGATGAGCCCAACAGCCGCTAGCTCAAGTCCCAGAACCAGACGCTGGAACAAGAGAGAGCAGCAGCTCCTGGTCACGTGAGCGATCAGCAGCTGTAGTCCAGGGTCACGAGATGAGAGCCGAGGGGCAGGAAGCCACCACAAACCCCGCCCTGCCACTTAATACAGCAGCCAAATAGGTAGTAGCCAAGTTGACATAATCCTGACCACCACACATGTCAATTCTTCTGTCTTCCTTATTCACTGTCCAGCTTTCACATGCGTACGATGTGACTAAAAGTACAATGGCTTGATTCAGGCTTACCTTAGTCTTCAAGATGACATCTTTGTTTTTCAATTCTTTAAACCAGTCTTTTGCAGGAGATTTGCCCAATATAATGCATCTATCAATTTCTTGACTGTTGCTTTTGTAGGCGTTGATCCTGGATCCAACTAAAATGAAATACTTGAAAACCTCAGTCTTTCCTCTGTTTATCATGATGTTACTTACTGGTCCAGTTGCAAGGATTTTTGCTTTCTGGATATTGAGGTGAAATCTATGTTGAAGGCTGTGGTCTTTGATCTTCATGAGTAATGGTTCCAAGTTCTCTTTACTGTCAGCAAGCAAGATTGTGTCATCTGAATAACATGGGTTTTTGAAGAGTGGTCCTTTAATCCTGATGTTCTGCTCATCTTCATAAAGTCCAGCTTCCTGTGTTATTTCCTTGGCCTGCAGATTGAAAAGGTATGGTGAAAGGATACAACCCTGACACACACCTTTCTTGACTTTAAAACATGCAATACCTGCTTGTTTTGTTCACACAGCTGCTTCCTGATGCACATATAGATTCTTCATGAGAACAGTTAGGTGTTCTGGAACTCCCATTCTCTGCAATCTTATCCATAATTTGATACGATTCACACAGTTGAATGCCTTTGCATAAGTCAATTCTCTGCTTTCAATCAAGATCCATCTGACATCAGCAATGATGTCTCCAGTTCCACATCCTCTTCTGAATCTGGCTTGAATTTCTGGCAGTTCCCTTTCAGTATAAAATCACAGCCACTTTTGAATGATTTTTAGCCAAATTTTACTTATGTGTGATATTAATGATATTGTTCAATAAACATTCAGTTGGATCACCTTTCTTGGGAATAGGAATAAATATGGATCTCTTCCAGTCAGTTGGCTAGGTGTCTGTTTTTCAAATTTCTTGACATAAACAAGTGAGCACTTCCAGCCCTACATCCGTTTGTTGAAACATCTCGGTTGATATTCTGTGGGTTCCTGGAGGCTTGTTTTTTGGCCATGGCCTTCAGCACACTTTGGACTTCTTCAGTTAGTACTATTGATTCTTGATGATATGCTGCCTCTTGAAATGATCAGATCTTTACCAATTGTTTTTGGTATAATAACTCTGTGTATTTTTTCCATCTTCTTTTGAAGCTTTCTGTGTTATTTAATATTTTCCCTGTAGAATTCTTTACTACTGCATAAACTTGAGGTTTGGATTTTTTTCTTTAGTTCTTTCAGCTTGAAAAATGAAGAGACTGTCCTTTCCTTTTGGATTTCTGACATGTGTGTTTGCACATGTCTTGTAACACTCTGTCTTCTAGAGATTTCCTTTGAAGTATCCCGTTCAGTTCTTTTACTTCATCATTTCTTCCTTTAGCTTTAGCTACTCAGTGTTTAAGAGCAAGTTTCAGGGTCTCTTTTGACATCCATTTTGGCTTTTCCTTTTTTTTCCTGTCTTTTTAGTGACCTCTTGCTTTCTTCATGTATGATGTTTTTGATGTCATTCCACAATTCATCTGGTCTTCAGTCATTAATGTTTAACTGATCAAATCTTTTCTTGAGATGATCTCTAAACTCAGGTGGGATATACTCTAGGTTGTACTTTGACTCTCATGGACTTGTTCAAATTTTCTTCAGTTTCGGTTTCAACTTGCATATGAACAGCTGGTGGTCTGTAACAGAATAAGCACCTGGTCTTGTTCTGACTGATGACTTTGAACTTCTCCACAATCTCTTCCCTAAGATGCAGTCGACTTGATTCCTATGTGTTCCATCTGGTGAGTTTCACATGTATAGTTGCCGTTCATGTTGGTGCAAAAAGGTGCTAGAAATGAAGAAGTTGTTTATCTCAAAAAAATTTATCATGTGATCGCCATCATTATTTTCATCACTAAGGCCACATTTTCTAGCTGCTAACTTTTCTTATCTGTTTCTAACCTTTGCATTCTAATCACCAGCAATCATCACTGCATCCTGATTGCACATTTGATCCATAAATTCGAATACCAGTCATATTAACCATTCTTGCTGGTAGACTTATGGATATTATCTTATCACTAACAGTGTTGTACTTCAGTTTAGATCTTCTTTTTTTTTAATGATGAATGCAACACCATTCTTTTTTAAGTTGCCATTCTCAACATTGCAGACCACATGATTTTCCAGTTCAAAATGCCCGACACCAGTCCATTTCAGCTCACTAATGCCTAAGATCTGACTCATGAGATATAGATGTTTATGTGTTCCATTTCACTTTTGATTTCCAGCTTTACTAGATTCATGCTTTGTATATTCTACATTCCAATTGTTAATGGATGCTTGAAGCTGTTTCTTCTCATTTTAAGTCACACCACATCAGCAAGTGAAGATCCCCAAATCTTGACTCCATCTACATCATTAAGGTCAACTATACTTCAGAGAGGCAGCTCTTTCCTAGTTGTCTTGAGTGCCTTCCAACCTGAGGGGCTCATCTGATGCTATGTTAGATAATATTCTGCTGTTATTCATAAGATTTTCACTGGCTAGTTCTTTTCAGAAATAGACTGCTGGGTCCTTTTCCTTTGTCTGTCTTAGTCTGGAAACTCAGCTCAAACCTGTCTACCATGGATGACTCTAGTGGGTGGCATAGCTTCCAGCACCACAACAGCACAACCCCCACAGTACAACAAGCTGAAAAAAAGGTAGATTAATGAGTCAATGCTGTTGTTTTTGTTAGGTGCTTTCTTATCTATTTCAAGCCAAAGCAACTCTATGTGACATGAAACTGTCCTGTCTTAGTCACCTAGTGCTGCTATAATATAAATAACTTAAGTGGATGGCAGATGGCTTTAATAAAGAGAAATCAACTCTCTCACAGTCTAGGATGCCACCTCCAGCAGAAGACTTGCTCTCTCTGTAGCCTCTAGTGGAAGGTTCTTGTGATCAGTCCTTTCCTGGTCTAGAAGCTTCTCAGTGCAGGGTCCCTGGGTCCAATAGATAAGCTTCCCTCCTGCTTCTTCATTTTTGGTGGTAGGATGTCCATCTCTCTGCTTGCTTCTCTCATTTGTATCTCAAAAGAGATTAACTCAAGATACAACCTAATCCTGCAGATTCAGCCCTGCCTCCTTAGCATAACTTCCTCTAATCCTGCCTCAACAACAACAGAGTTTTGAATTTACAATGCATAGGATAATCACACCAGATTATGAAATGGTGGACAACCACACAATACTGGGAATCATGACCAAACCAGTTTGATACTCACTAGAGGGAAGGAACAATTCAATCCACAATGTCTATAAGGTCTTCTTCTCCTTCTTTACGGAAGCAGATCACAAGAACTTTCTTCAGCTAAATCACTGCATATATTTAACAACAAACCTTTTGATTGGGAGCCAAGTGCTTAGGCACTGAGAAACCAGGACTCATGAATGAATGAAAAGAAGAATGGGTATGTTATCTGGATTCACAATCAATGCCCTAGGAAGCAATGGTCAAGAAGTCAAATGACATTGAATCAAGTAAATCTGGAAAAGACCTATTTAAAATGTTAAAAGCAAAGATATACCTTTAAGGACTAAGGTATCTCTGTTTCAAGCCACAGTATTTTTAGTCATTTCATATGCATGCAAAAGCTGAACAACAAATGAAGAAGACCAAAGAAGAATTGATTCTTTTAATTATGGTGTTGGTGAACAATATTGAGTCTACCATGGGCTGCCAGAAGAATGAATAAATCTTCTTGTAAGGACAGCTAGAATCCTCTGTGGAAGCAAGAACAGCAAGATTTTGTATCACATACTTTGTATAAGTTATAAGAAGGGGTAGATCTCTGGAGAAGGACATCATGCCTAGTAAACACACACACACACATACACACACACACTTAAACTAAACTAAATCCATTGCTATCGAGTCAATTCTGATTCATAGTGACCTTATAGGATAGAGTAGAACTGCTCCACAAGGTTTCCAAGGAGTGTCTAACAGATTAGTCCTGCCAACCTTTTGGTTAGCTGCCACAGCTCTTAACTAGTATGCCATCAGGGTTTATATGTAGAGATGCATATGTATGTATACACACACACATTTATACATGTATGTATATACACACACCTATATATGTCATACATGCACGTATATAATTAAATGAAATAGAATACATTATTAATTGCAGAAATTATGTGATTTTCAGGAAATCCTAGTGGCGTAGTAGGTTCAGTGATACATCTGCTAACCAAAAAGTCAGCAGTTCAAATCTGCCAGGCAATTCTTAGAAACTCTATGGGGCAGTTCTACTCCGACTTCTAGTGTCACTGTGAGTTGGATCCAACTGGATGGCAGTGTTATTTTGTTTTGTTTTATTTTTTAATATACCAATATTCACTAACGTACTTCTTTCAAATTCTCTGCAATTTAAAGTTTTTATAGTATCTACAGATTCTTAAAGTATAATGTCTACTGACTTGTTATGTTTCTTAGACTTGAAACATCCATTAAATTTTATTGAATTCACATAAATGGTGATATTTTATTCCCTCCTTTAATAATATTTCATCTAACAATTAGGAAACAGTGGGTTCCTTAGTGAGCATTTGAGAGCTAAAGAGAGAGTGACATTTTGTACCGTGAATTTTTAAAGTCAAACAACTCTACTCAATGTGTAAATAATATCCTTAAACATATGGCACTCAACATTTGAAGGATTCTTCCTGCAGGATTTTGAAAGTAATGTACTCGCCTGGGGATTTTTGTACTCTGATTCATAAAATCTTCCCTGGATTTCTGACAACCCAATCTGGCACCAAAGTGGAAAAGTACTGAACTCTTGAACAGTCTTTCAATGTGCTTTGGCAAAGTGGTGTTAGTGATCTAAAAGTAGAATATTTCTCTGAGATGTTCCTACATATCTCAACCATGGAAGACAGAGCTTCAACTAGATATATTTTTAAAATATTCTCACTTTAGTTGTCTGTGAACTTTAAAGAGTTTATAAATAAACATGTAAAATAAATACATTCCTTTATCCGAAACAAGATACAATTGCCAGCCAAGCTAAGTGCCGTCAAGTCATAAGTCTTAAATTTCTCAAACCTAATTTTATTATAAAATAATTTTCCAAAATGCAAACGTGTTCAAAAGTGAATTACCAAAATCACCTTTCAAAAAAGGCAACTGTCATAAATTAATGCCAGATCTAAAAACTATCCAGTTCTTGTTCTGTGTTTATAAAAGTGCTCTTTCTCAAAGGCAATACTGTGGAAATGGTACAAGTCTGGGCATCCTAGCAAAATGTTAAAAAGAAATGTGCTGGCTTTGGGGGTTATTTGTGTTGTGTTAGATTCCCACCAACAATTCACATTGCCATTGATAGGGGCTTTCAAGAGAAATGTCAGTCCTCACAGCAAGTGATGAGATTTGACATATGGCATCAAAGCATCGTTAAAACTACACCTGCTGCAGAAGAGGTTGTATCTTTCAAGAGATTTTCAGGCAGAAAAGGTTACACTTAAAATTGCAAAGGCTAAGACTTATTTGTTTCCTTTGCAGACAATTAAATGTTTTTTTCTTTTTTTAAAAAAGATAAACTATACAAATATATGTAAGGAGAAAATCTTGTCTCCAAGTATACTGGTTGAAAAAAAGCCATTTTATTTTTTATTTAACATGACTGAGTGAAAATGTACATTCCCATATAAATTTATATGCCCATCTATATGCAGCTTCCACTGCTCTCCCTGCCTGGTGACTGCACACTATTCCTCTCTGCTCCATACATGTCTCATCCTCCCAACAGCCTCCTTTCCCCTTCTCTACACCCACTCTCCTTCCTCCAGCCAGAGGTCAGCAGGATGATATCCTATAGATGTATAGAACCATGAAGTGTATCCGATACATGGTCACTCTGCATTCCCAAGTCCAATCCATTCCTGTCCAAAGAGTGGACCTTCTCTATGATTTATGGGTAAGGGCAGCATCAGGGCCAGGGGCCATGCTCTCAGGGGAACCCTGAAGCCGCTGGACCATCAGAGAGGAGTCTCACTGGCAACACAAGAATAAAAACGGGTGCATCCTGAGATCTCCACTAAGAAAGCCTTTTAATATAAGAATTTATGTCATTAAAAACCTGCAATATATTCTAATATAATGTAACCACAACTATTGATTTCTATGAGGAAAGTTTTGTCATAAAAAATAGACACATAGGTTTTAAAATGCAATGGTTTTGTTATTTGGACAAAGTATATTTTGTAAGAGACTTTTAATTCTGTTTTATAGTATGTTCTTATTTACAGAAGGAAGGCAACACATTTTACTGAATATTAACTGTGTGGCATTGGTTTATATATTTCATCTTATATTAAATTTCTACCTTATGATGTATGTAGGTAAAGAAACTGTGTCAGAGTGCTTAAATAATTTCTCCAACTCATGCAACTGGAACCGTAGAGTTGGAATTTAAGAGCAAGTTATTCAGATGCAAAAAGCTCATTTTTGTTTCTTTATGCTACACTATTAGTATGGGTTAAATCATATTTCCCCAAAAGATGTAAAAGACACTGGGCTGCTAAAGTAGTTGGTCAGCAAAGGAAAGGAAGACCCTCAATGAGATGAACTGACATAGGGTCTCCAACGATGGGCTCAAACATAGCAACGTCTGTGAACATGGTGCCAGTCCAGGCAGTGTCTGTTATATGTAGGTCTGCTATGAGTTGGCATTGACTTGACAGCACTTAACAACTTACAGGTATACTGAAGCCCTAACCTTTTTACCTGTGAATGTGATCTGGTGTGGAAATAAGGTGGTTGAAGACGTTATTAGTTAAATTAACATAAAGTCATACTGAGGTAGAGTGGGTTGTACTGCAGAATGACTAGTGTCCTTACAGAAGGAAGACACAGAGACACAGAAGGAAGACAGCTATGGGACAATGGATGCAGAAACTGAAGCGATGCGGTTACAATTCAAAGGATGCCAAAGGTTTCCAGAAACCAGCAGCAGCAGCTAGGAAGGGAAGTATCCTCTCCTATAGCCTAAACAGATACTAGCCCTCCTGACACTTTGGATCCAGCTGTCTGGTATCCAGAATTACAAGATGGGAAAGTCTGTTGTTTCAACCACCTGGTGTTCAGTACTTTCTTGTACCAGCCTAGGAAACTAAAAGACGCTCTACTATGTTCAGATTGAGTTCAACCAAAGAGAAATAAATGATGGTCTCTAAACTCAAAGATTGGAAGTCTACTTTGAGATAGAGAGTATATTCATAAACAGAAAAAAATATAAAGTATACACTGCTCACAGTATTTCCATTGTTACTGTATCTCAAGCCTTCTGCTTAAATCTGCATATTCTCCTAAGCCTGTATCAGACTCATATCCCCAACTAATCTTTCCCTAGGTGTCTCATCTTCTTAATACCACCATATTTGCATGGTGATACTAGTTATTTAACACTTAATAGACACTTTATATTTTTTAATCTTTGATATAAACCATTGAAGTGCATGTGATAGCTTCCCTTGCTCGTCTTCATAGACCAAAATTCACTTTATTTTTCTCTATATCTCCAAAAATTATAATTGTATCATCTACTCTCTGTCTTTCTCTGAAGAAGATGCATGATTTATGGAGATAATAAATATTTTTACAGCAAAATGTTTACATCATCATTTCCAAGATTTCATCTCTGTAAAGAAATATTTTATGTTAGTAAAGAAAAAAATTGTACTTTCCACAAACAAAAACAAATAACCTTTCCTACGTGAAATCAGATTTTAATTTTCCTACATTCTAGAAAGACCAAAGGGTACCTTTAAGTATATATCCAATGGACCAAGCAATAGATATGAAGTGAAAGGCTACATTGAAATATCAACCAAAGCAAGTGCATGCCTTAAATTGTATATTTCAGAATGCATATGAATAGAATATCTAACATAGAGTTATTTGAGGATATGTATTATTTAATTTTATTATTACCTTCATCATTTACAAATATTTCTGAAGTGTTTACTATATGCAGATAATATGCTTAGTGCTGAAGATAACATGATGAGTAAATGCAGCCACATTCCCTCAGACAGGTACAAATGGGTGGGACGAATATTATATTAAAAAATTTTTTAAAAAAAAAACCACATAAATTTTAACTAAAAATTCTGGCAAGTGCCAAATAGAAAGCATTATGAAAATAAGTAAGAGAAAGTTCTGACTTAGAGTGAGTTGGATTGGTTTTAAATGAATGAAAATTCCAGAAACAGTATTCAAGGGAGAAAAAATTTTCATCAAGGCTCTGATTCACATGGGAAATTATGTGTTTACACAAACAACATGGCAGCATTGTGGAAACTTGGAGTCTTGGGAAAAGTGAAACACTATCAGGATTCAGAGGTTGGCAGGGGTCAAATTCCACAGAGCTTTATAAAGCAGGTTAAGTGGTCATCTAGTAAGTACTTAACATAATCAGATTTTATTTTTTCAATAGACCACTCTGGACCAATATGGCAAATGAATTGGAAGCTGGTAAGTGGGTGATGAGGTACCCATGGTGTGATATGACAGCTCAGTGAGCTCAGGGAAAGTGAGGGGTACCCAAAGAAGATAATGGGTTTAACAGACAACTAGGAAGGCCTTCTGTTTCCTGGTGGTTCTGGGGTTGAGCACTCAGTTTGCTAATGAAAAGGTCAACAGTTTGAATCCACCGGCTGTTCCTTGGTAATGCTATGGGACAGTTTTACTCTGTCCTACAGGGTCATTTTAAGGCAGAATCAAGTTGACAGCAATAGGTTTGGTGCTTTGGTTTTCTGTTTCCGGAGAAGATGGTGGAGTTGTGCATTCTACTGGGCCACGTGAAGACGAATGTTGGAGGAAGTCTAACAGCCTGAAATCAGCAGATGACAAAACCTTGCTTGCTGAAAGTAGAGAATTTACTGTTGAAGATCAAAGACTACATAGCCTTCAGTACAGGTTACATCTTAACATAGAGAAAACAAAACTACTTACAACTGGAGCAATAAACAACATCTTGAAAAAAACTGAGAATACTTCATCTTCTTGAGCTACCCTTTGAAATCTTCTAATCAGCTCTTTTGTATCCTTACTTCTTCCATTCTCTTTAGCTGCTCTGCACTGAAGAGCTGGCTTCAGATTCTCTTCAGGCATCAGTTTTTGTCTCTCAGATTTAAGTCTGAAATTAAAAAAGAATTATGCAGCATTTACAGTTACTTCAAATAATTTCGAAACCAGATTTGTATGTCTACCCAAATTATATCTGTAGGTGTTGGAAAAGAACTACATATTTTTCAGCAAATTTATAGAAAATTGTCCTACAAAGTCTCTCTTAAAATACTCCTGGACAGAAAAAATGAGCCAAGTCACCAACTCAGTATGACAGGAAAAAGATGCAAAACCAATTACAAATTATAAAGGGGTCATTTGAATTATTCTTTAAAAAAAGTTTGCATTTAAAATAATATTAAAATAAATAAAATATCTAACAAATGAAAATAGCTGTGGAAAAAATTTAATCTCAAAATCTGTAAGTGGAATTACACAGAAATGGAGAAATATCATTTTCTGAATAGGAAAAAAAATTATGTTTTAATGTCCTGGTAGAAACAGAACAATTTAATTAACTTATACATTAATACAAGACAATTAAAATAATTCTGGCAGAATATCCTTAAATACTCAATGAAAAATTCTATGATTTATTTGCAATATAAGGTTTCTCAGTGGTTAAGGCTATTCAGAAAATAAAGATTAAAATTGCAAAGCTGTATTAAGGTCTGACTATAAAATACAATGAAGTCCCTGGATGGTGCAAACTCTTAAGTGCTTGGCTGCTAATGGAAGGGTTGGAATTCTGAGTGCAACCAGGGGAACTCTGGAAGGAAGTCTTAGAGATCCTTTTCACAGAAAATCAACCATTGAAACACTATAGAGCTCAGTTCTACTCTGACACAAATGGGCTATGAAGCTGAGTTAACTCTAGGACATTTTTTCGATTATCTTTTTAAATGATTCAAAGACCTTTTGATTTTGGACTTTGTGGATTGTTCTGTGTACACCAAAAATATGTTTTTGTAAATCCTAACCTGCACTCCCATGATTGTAATCCAATTAGGAGTTGTCTTGTCTGGTCTGTATTATATAAATGTGTGTCTTAAGTCAATCTCTTTTGAGATTTAAACAAGATTAAACAAGCAGACAAAAGAAGTGGAGATAGAAGATTGATGCTAAGCCACATAGAGATCTCCAAGGTACCAAGAAATGAGCTGAAGACACAAAGGGTTTCATCCAGAACCCATAGAGAAAGAAAGCCTTCCTATAGTGCCAGTACCTTGAATTTACACTTCTAGCTTCCCAATCTGTGAGAGGAGCCCTTGTGATGCCGTGGTTAAGAGCTCAGCTTCTAAACAAATACGAGCAATTATAAATCTATCAGTCAATCCTGGTAACCCTATGGATCAACTGTATTCTCTTCTATGTTATCTATACTAACCAGAATCAACCTGAGGGCAACAAGCTTAACCTGTAAGAAAAGAAATTTTGGTTGCTTAGAGATCCACTTATGATATTTCTGTTATAGTGGCGCTACATAACTAAGAATTTGGTACTAAGAAGTAGGAGTACTGCTCTAACAGATACCTAAAACATGGAGGTAGCTTTGGAATCAGTTAATGAATAGGTGTTTAAAGAGCTTTAAGGCGTCCAGTAGTAAAAGTCAAGATTGACTTGAAGAGACTGTGAATGTCAAAGGATACTCTGGTAAGAGCTAAGAAGGAAGTCTCTGTCATCTTCGACAGTACATATAGCACCAGCAAGAAAGTGTTGCTAGAAATGTGAATGTTAAACATGCTTCTGGTGAGCTTTTAAAAGAAAATGATGAACAAGTGATAGGATAACAGAGGAAAGTTGATGCTTTTTGTGTAGTGGCAAAATATTTGTCTGAATTACATGCCAATGTTTGTTGAAAGGTAGAAATTGTATGTGATGAACTTGACTATCTGGATGATGAAATTTCTAAGCAAGATTTTGAAGTAGCCATGTGGTATCTTGCTCCCACTTACAGTAAAATGTGAGAAAAAAGAGAGGAACTTAAAAATGAACCTGTGCAAATGTAAACAAAACTTACAAATATGGAAAGGAAGTGACTATGTAATCTTTCATTAAAGAGATTAAGTTTGTGACTGATGGTCCTAAACCAACTACCACAGCAGAAAGCATCAATTTGCATGGAAGAGGACTTTACTATCTCCACGAAGAGGAGCAGGGAGTGGAGCAGGTTTGGTGGAGCTGTGATCTCTGCCCTGAGAACATCTTAGACCCAGAAGACAGAGAGCTGTAGGACCAAAGACAGGGCAAGATGATGAAAAGCAGCAAAAAGTGCAGCAGAGAATCATCATCAGCAGGACCAGGACACAGGCAAGAGGTGATGTGATGGGTTACCTGGCCCACAGAGCCAGAGACCTGAAGGCCTTCAGACAGGAGGTTTCCTGGTAGAGTAGGGTGTGTCCCTGTACACTTTTTGGTGGAGCTAGGCTTGTTGATCCGTGGAAAGAAAGAGCTGAGTGCCTTCAAGTTGATGGCTCCTGGTGGAGAGGGAGAATTCTGGACACTTAATTATAGAAATAAAGAGTTTTGCAACACTTGCCTGAGCATGGTAGAGTCCAGGCTGAGGGCCAAGTGGCTGTGCTGGGAAGGTACTGAGGGGTCTGTAGGGACTGCTGGGAAGTTATCCTGACTGAAGAACTTTGTCCTGAGTCACTCCTGATCCTGACTTGTAACCTGTTAATTCCACAATAAACTCCACTCCTGGTACCAAACAGTTATCTAGTGCTGCTGTAATAGAAACACTCTAAGTGGATGACTTTAACAAATTGAAATTTGTTTTTCATAGTTTAAGACGCTACAAGTCTGAATTCAGTGTACATGTTCTAGAAGAAGGTATTCTCTGTCAGCTCTGGTAAAATGTTCTTGTCTCTTCTGCTTGTTTCCTAGTTCCCTGGAGACTACCACATGGTTTGACATCAATCTTCTCTCACCTTTTTATTCATTTGCTTGTTTAAAGTCTTTTATAGATCAAGAGACGTGAGTTTAAGATACATTTTATACTAATTCCATCTCTTTAACATAACAAAGACAACTCGTTGCCCAGATAGTCTCAGAAAATAGGATTATTTTCAAGTTTTGAGAGCTGATATAAATTGTTTTGCTTAGTTTTAGATTTACTTGTCCCCATTATCTCTTCTTCACCTCCACTATCTTTCATCCGCAATGAAAATGTCTACCTTGTGCCTGCTCTACTCTTTCACTTTGAAAGCAAATAACTTGCAGTCTAGATTTCACATGTTCATACAGAAAGATGAACTTTGCTGTAGGATGGAATGTGCCTAAAGTTTCACTCATATTTGATTTAGATGATTAAGAAGATGAGATTTTGAATTTAAGACTTTGGGAATGGTAAGATGGATATTTATGGACTGAATGGAATCCTCTCAAAATACCTGTTATAAATTCTCATCTCTATGAATGTAGTTGTACTCCCATTTGGGAATAGTTTGTCTTTGTTATGTTAATGAGACAGGATTATTGTAGGATATGTTTTACATCAATTTCTCTTGGGAAAAAAGAGAGATTAGTGAAGTAAGTAAAAGAAACAGAGATGTAGGAAGATTGACTGAGATGCCCAAGGAACCAGGAAACAAGCTGAAGAGACAAGAAGCTTCCTTGAGAGTTAAGACAGAAAGCCTTCCCCTCTAGACTCAGTTACCTGAATTTGGACTTCTAGCCTTCTAAACTGTGAGAAAATAAATTTTAGTTTGTTAAAGCCATCCACTTGTGGTACTTCTGCTACAGTCATACTAGATTGCTAAGACAGACATCAATCTCAGAGTCTAAGTTAATGAAGCTTTGTCCTTAAGAGACAGGACTACCGAGTGCATGTGCTGACTCATGTTTTCTAGTTCCCCTGGATAAAGCCAGGCTCTGAACTCCAGGTAATTCCCTCCTTGCAGTTCTCCTCAAACACAACTGTTACTCCTTTCTTGCCCTCTCAGTTAGCATTTTCAGCATTGATACATGCAGCAGTTTTTCCATTTTGATGGCCTCTTACAATACATACTGACAGAGCATCAATTATGGAACAAATATTTCTTCTTAAATAGGTTACTCAACTAAAATTATGTAGGCAACATCCTTTGAAAAGTGTAATTAAAATTAAATGAGGTTAACTAACTTGCTCTACTGAGTATAAAAAAAGAGACTTTCATTTTTTTTTTTCTGCAAGCTAGAGTAACAGATATTGTATTTACCCGTATTTTCAGTATGTAACAACTGAAAATAGCAAAAATAGGACAAAATACATGAAGCAACAGTCTTCAACATGTTGGACATCTGGTACCAAAAAACAGTGATACCTGAGAAAAAGAAAATAAACAAGGTAACTGTGATGGTTAAGGTTGTGTGTCTAATTGCCTGGGCCATGTATCTCATTGATTTGGCAGTTATGATACAGTTTGGTGGTCATGTAATGATACAGTCACTGTCATGAGGTCTGATGTAATGTGATCACCTCCATAATGGGACCTGCTATGAGTAGCCCATCAATTGAGAGGGAGTTTCCTTGGTGGTGTGACTAACATCCAACACAGGTGGATGGCTTTGGTTTGCTCTGAATTCTTCAACTGGCTACCATTCATTTGACCTCTTGTTCTTGGGACTTGATCTGGCAGCTAACTTGCCAGTCTTGGAATTGGTCAGCCGCTATGGTCTTGATCTAGTTTTCACCAGCTTCAGCAGCTATGTTAGCTGAGGGAAGCCTCCAGCCGGACCCACGGATTGGGGAGCTTCTAGCCTCTACAATTGTGAGAGCCATTTATCTCTCTCACCTTTCATGCATACGTATATAAAACAAAAACCAAACCCACTGCCCTCAAGTCAATGCTAACTCATAGCAATCCTACAGACAGAATAGAACTGTCCCATCAATTTTCCAAGGCCAGCCTGGAGGATTTGAACCGCTGACTTTCTGGTTACCAGCTGTAGCACTTAACCACTATGCCCCCAGTGTATCCAAATGTGTTATAGGAGACCAAAAAGGCAACATTTGTCAAGAGAGAGAGGAGAGAGGCTTCACGAGATTTGCTTCTCTAGAGATCCCAGCCCCAAACAGTAAGTCCTATAATTGACTCAGATTACTATTCTAAGAAGAGTTTCCTAATGTGAGACAAAGGGAGTGTATTTCTTTTCTATGGATGTTGTAACACATTACAACAATTTTCATGGTTTAATACACCATGATTCCGTATGTTAGAACTTTAATGTGGGTTTTTATATGCTATGACCAAATTGTTGGAAAGGTCGTCTTCCTTTCCATAGGCTCCAAAGATGATCATCTTCTTTGTCCTGTCCAGCTTCTAGAGACTGCCTATATTTATTGGCCTGTGGTCACTTCTTCTGTCTTCTAAGCCAGCACTAGTGGACCAGGTTCTTCTCATACTACATGCATTAAGCTTACTCTTTGATATCTCTTTTGTGCTTTTAGGAAATCCTAGTGGCATAGTAGTTAAGGGCTACAGCTGGTAATCCAAAAGTCAGCAGTTCAAATCCACCAAGTGCTTCTTGGAAACTGTATGAAGCACGTCAACTCTGCCATATAGGGCCTCAACTGCCGAAGGTTTAGTGTGTCTTGGTTTTGTGCTTTTAAGGACCTTTATGATTACATTGGTTCTATCTGAATAATCCAAAAGAGTCTCCTTATTTTATAAAGAGAAGATAAGCAATATTAATTTCCTAAGCAACGTTAGTTCCCCTTTTGCTATGTAGCAAACCATATTCATAGGTTCCAGGTTTCTGGATTAGGACTTTGGTGGGGATGGTGGGGTATTATTATGTCTAACACAAAAGGGAAACAGGCAAAGCCTGGAAATATGCTTGAGTTAAAGAGATGAGAGCTATAGGAGAAAACTGAAGATAAAAGTCACAGGTTAATGTACAGGCTAGAAGAAAGATGTACATAGAGAGCAAGAACTCTGAACATTTGCAAAGGATTTTTCTCAGATGTTAAGCTGACTAAAGATGTGCTGTGCATAATGTCCATCTGGGCAATATCTGATTACACACACAACAAAGGCATAAGAAGAAGCAGCCAGAAACTAGTCCAGCACTGAATTTGGGGCTTGACTGCAGCCACTGTTGCTACTGGAAAGTAGGTACTCTGCTCAGTAGTGCTGTGGATTGGTACCTGTGGCTGTGGCAGATTTCATCTGCCCATGGCTCTTCCCTGTCCAGCCAGGCTCCCCATGAGCTGTTGAGAGCCATGTGTACCCACAGGCAGCCAACTGCAGGTGCAAACTTTTCAAACCCTGAGGCTCCAGGTGCTAAGGGTGAGCCAACTAGCTTACATTGGGGTTACCTCGGTACGTGTATAGAATGTATACATACATATATGCTATGTATAATGTGGTGTTTGCACATCTAAATTACATAATGTCTTGTTTCAAATAAGCTATCATGGACATTAAGCAATGCATACCGCTATTGATGAGTGCATGTTCAAGAAGAAAGTACAGGAAAGAACAGCTCCAAAGCGTTAGTGATAACATTCTGCAGATCACCCACAGGGCTACGAAGACTGCCTTCCAGATAATCCAGAGGGAAGCTTTCATAATACTTGAGGGATTCGGTAGAGTCAACAGAAGCATCTTTTCTCAGTAATGTAGAATACTTAGACCTAGAGTCAACACTACTCTGATACTACACAATAAACTTAGAAACAATATTGAAAGGATTATATGGCTGCTGAGTAATTAAACTCAAGAATGTTTCTAGGAATACAGGCAATCCCTGGGTTATCAGTGTCCAATTTATGTACGTTTTAGAGTTACAAACCAACATCTGTAAAACCAATTACATTAAAAACTTGTGGTGCACGCAATGGTTTATAATAACAAATGGGTGGTACCCTGTGGCACAGATCAAAACATCATTATTAGGATTTCCGTATTATTATATCAACAATGTTTTAGTGTACATGGAAATGTTTCTTTAAAGCTTTTTTATGCACAGACATACTACATACTGCATACTAAGACAAACATCTAACTGATAATAGATATGAGTCATACCTAGTTGTTCCAACTTATGCACAAATTTTACCTAAATACAAACTTAGGACAGAACGATTTTATAACTGATGGACTGCTGCACAAAAATATCTAGAATCCAACAAACTAAACTTCAGAATATATGGTATTTACTCAAAAGTCACCAGGGATGGGGAAAAAAAAAAAAGGCAGAAAACTATTACCCATAATGATGACGGAAACATTGGTGGTATACTGGTTAAGTGCTACAGCTGCTAAACAAAAAGTCAGCAGTTTGAATCTACCCTGCTCTCCTTGGAAACTCCATGGGACAGTTTTATTTTACCTTATAGTGTGGCTATGAGTCAGAATTGACTCAACAATCAAAGAGTTTGATTTTTTTTTTTTTTTTTTTTTTTTGGATAATGATGACAATTGAACCCTATGCATTTGTCAGATTAGCACACAAAAGTATTAAAAATGGTTAGTACAACTCAACTCTATATGTTCCCAGTTTAAGTAGAGATGTGGAGGATGGCCTAGTTTCCTGGGGTTGCCATCACAAAATATCGCCAAGTGGGTGACATTAGAAAACAAAATTAGTTTTTAACAGTTCAGGAGGCCCTAAGTCTGCATTTAGAATGTAGGCTGTTCTCTGTCTGTCTGCTTTAGAGGACTATTCTTCCTGGCTGCTTTCAGCTTTTAGTGGCTCAATTTCTAGATATTCCTTGTATTTTAGATGAGACTTAACATAGCTTTTTCCCCATGTGTGAGACTGAGTGTGTGTGTGTGTGTGTGTGTGTGTGAGAGAGAGAGAGAGAGAGAGAGAGAGACTTGTTTTTCCTTTTTAAAAAAGAAAAAAAAACACTACTCATAAGGGATTCAGATTATAAATCGTTGTATTTAACTGATAGCTAAAGACAAGTCCTAGTTACAAACAAGGTCACTCTCATTTGTACAAAAGCTGAGACATCAATGTATCTTTTCAGGAATTACAATTCAATTCATAGCAGAAGACAGAAAAGTAAATTCTAGAGAGAGTAAAATAAGATAATTGGTGAAAAAAAGTACATTTGACAGAACTCATAGCATATTAGGTACCACTGAAGAAAATAGTGATAATCCTGAATACATAGCTATAGAAACTTACCAAAATGAAACACAGACTAAACCGAGTGTAAAAAAATGAATAGAGCACTTGTCCTTTGGGGCAATTTCAGACAGTCTAATACATGTGTAATTTAAGACTCAGAAAAAGAGTGGCACAGAACAGTATTTAGAGAAACAGGCTGAAAAGTTTCCCACTCTGTTGAAAATTACCAACCCAGAGATCCAAAAAGTGCAATGAACTGCAAGCATAAGTAATATGAAGAAATCTACGCCAAGGCACATGATAATCAAATTACTCCTGACAAGTGATGAAGAGAATCTTAAATGTAGTTAGAAAAAAACAGAAAAGAAAGAAATACAGAGAAGCAAGGATAAACATGGTAGCTGATTTTTTTTTTTAGTAGGAAGAAAATGCAAGTGAGAATGAAGCAATAAATACTGAAAGAAGAGCAACAAAGCAAAACTGCCAACCTAGAGTGTCGTAGCCAGCAAAACACTTTGAGAACAAAGATTGAATTACCAGCAATCTGCACTAGGAATGATAGAAGAATCCCTTTAGGCAAAAGGAAAATTATACAATATAATTTTATAATAGCCATCCAGTTCAAATTTATTCACCTTTCCAGAAAACTTCTGACTACTGTGACCAACTTGGTCAACTATCTCCTTTTAAATCAACATCCTTTCACGGTTCCTTCCTAAGAGGCTGTCTTGGCTCTCTTTACACTTCAATCCACTAGCTGTTTATCTGAAATGACAAGATTATGAGCTCAGGTACCACGTAGTCCTGAATGTCTTTATTTTTTCTGGAATCTTATACGGCTAACTTAACCAAGCCTAGCATTGCCAAACAATGGGCTGACAAAAATAGAGAAACTAAGTAACTGCCATGTCATCACGACAAAGAAAACCAACAAACAAAGAAAATGTATTTTTAGATTGTGGTTTATCATACATAATATGTAAAGGATTTTATCTTTTGAAACAACTATTTGTCAGAACACACCGCTCTAAAAATATTATATCATTATCACGTGTTAAAAGCTCTCTCGATGTAAAAGGTAATGGATGCAAACAGCATGGATATAATGCCAGTGTCTCAGTCATGATAGATACGTCATTTTAATGTAATTTCTTTCCCTTCAAGATACTACAATGGCAAATAAAGTGAGTGGGTGACAGGTGTTTCTCTTTTACCCCTCCCGTGCTCCTTTACCACTCCAGCTGACAAATCTAATAAAAACGTCAGCTATCTGCTGGCAGAGTGTGCCACACCTGCTGGCCATGTGCTTAGTGACTACTAACATTTATATATTGCTGTGCTTCAAGTCAAATTGATAAAAGGCAACGCAAAAAATGAACCACATTGCATCTCTAGTGCTTTTTAACAGATTGTTTTTAACCCCAATCTTAATGCAAAAGGACCATTCCTTAATCAATGCAGCAAAGGCATGGTCTTCTCAATATTCAATTTAATTTTGAAAGCAGTGCTGAGAAATACTAAAATAAGATATATGGACTTAATCAGACAAACAAAACATCCTTAAGATACTTTAGGATTGCTTAACTTTCACACGATTGCTAAGCCAGCCAAGATTTCATTCTCTACTAAGGGTGTACAAGTTAATAATTCTTCAGTTCATACAATTTCCATTAGCGCTATGAGAAACTGGAGGTGAAGGCAGAGAGGAGCATGAAGATATTGATGCATGCAGATGGGTCTTTGGTAAAGGCTTTCATTTGCACGAAAATGTTTGCATACTTGCTGTCTAAGTTTTTTCCCTCAGCATGCTTTCATGTGACAAATATATTAATCTACCAAAACAATATGAGGGAAAAAAAAACTTGTAATTTTGCCTTTAGAATAAATTGTATTTTTTATCATGATAATAAAGATGCATTTCTAAAAGATTATATAAGAGATGACAATGGAGTATATTTAGAGAGGTCTAACATTTTTATTTCTAAATAAATACGCTTTTCTTTACTCATGCTTTATCTTTTTCATATTTTCATCAAAATCTCAAAGGCAGGTGTATGATTCCTAGAAAGGGATATTAAGTTCAATTAATCTGTCACATCTCATATCATTCTCAGAAGCTGTGACTTTTCCTTTGCAATTTTTTTTTTTTTTTGGTCTTTTTAAATGAGTCAAGTTATATTTCCATACGAAATATTTAAACCTCTAAGTGGAACAATGCAACTGCTCATCAGGGGACGAAAGGATACACAAAATATATCTGTGCAAAGAATTATCCAGTCCTTGAAAAAAGAAATGAAACCCCGACACTTGCCATAACATGGAGAAACCTTGGACACATTATGCTAAGCAGAGGAAGACACAATGGTTACATGCTAGCTATCGACAACAGGTAAATTCATAGAGAAAGAAAGTAGATTACTGATTGTCATAGGCTGTCCGGAGGGTTGGGATCGTGAATTACTGCTAACAGACATGGTGTTAATTTACGGGATGATGTAAATATTCTGGTATTCAATAACAGTGATGGTTGTAGACCTGGTGTATACTACACCAGCCCACGGACTTTGCCTTTAAAATGATTAATGCTATTAAATATAAACTGTATGATCCGACTCGACGGCACTTGGCTTTGGTATGTTAAAAAATTTAAGTATCAGTGTTACTACATATAAATTATATTTTTAAAAAACTTTATGTATCAATGTGATATCTCTCCAAAATATTTGAAGTTTGAAATGTTTTGTTTTTAATTTATATCCATTTTCATACAAAATCTGATAGGTTAGTAATAACTTCTAGAAGCAGAACTTTAAAATGAATCCTAAATCTGGATCTGCATTCAAGATCAGTGGGAAATCATGTCAAGATCAGTACTAGTTTGTTGTGGGTTACAGTATAGGCTACATAAAACAGATTGTGCTTTATTCAACCTGCAACTGCAAAATTGACTTATATGGGTGCATTGCATTTATAATTATTTTTTAAATGTGATTGAAATACCTCTGTGAATTGCATTTACAGAATATTCTGTAACATGTAGCACAGGCCCTGGTTAGAAATGCAGGTTCTGTCATGTAGTAGAATATGTCAAGTCTTGCCCCTACTAAGTTGTTTATAAGAATGAGAAAATGATTCAATATTGAGTACACATACACATATATGTGTATATAATTTAATCACATGAATATGGCTGTGTTAACTGCATACTTCGTATAGTCTTTGATTTAAATGTAAGGGAAATTAAAGACCTGTTGATTGGATAGGTAGAATTTTACAAATTACTAGATTGCTTCCTGTATTTATAAAGTAAGGAGTCCATACTGTTTAAACAGTGAGCAGTTGACTACGAACTAAAATGTCGGTAGTCTGAACCTACCCAGACTTGCCTGGGAAAAGAGATTTGGTAATGTACTCCCAAAGCATTACAGCCTCAGAAACCCTATGGAGCAGTTTCTGTTTGCACACACAGGGTTACCATGAGTTGAATCAACTTTTTAAATAATCAACAATAACTTAAAAATAATAAATGCTTTTTGAATCTAGTCATAGTTTGTAATCTCTTCACAGAACCTTATTTGTTTTGGAAAAGGCGTCTCATTGGGGGAGTTTTTTGTTTTTTGTTTTTAACAACCCGTTGTCTAGGTATAGAAACTACTAGCATGTCAAGTAAAAGACATAAATTTTTAAGTGCAGAACGCCAGCCAAGCCAAGTGCCGTCGAGTCGGATCCGACTCATGGCGACCATATTTTATATTATTTACTTCAGATAGCATTATTTCAGAGTGAGAAGCAACTATCCTAATGATAACTAAATAATCCTGGGAAACTAAATTAGGATTAATACCAGCCAGCCAAGTGCTATCAAGTAGGTAGGATTAATACAGGCTTCGGAAAGTTATTTTCCCCCCGTTTGACTAAATCAAGGGCATACAGAAAGGAAGCATAATAATCTTGGAGATTTTTGTAACTTGATTGAAAAGAGACATTACCTAACCTAAATAGTTTGAAAAGTTCCGCTTGGGTCTGCTTTATATATCTAACAAATATGATAGTGAATTGATTATTAATTCACCTTATCAAGTTGTTTTGCTGCTTTTTTGTTTTTTTCTTCATGTCATGTGTATTGACCTGGTATAAGTACTTTTAGGGCATTTTCAACATCTTTTTTCTGTTTACAAATATCTTCTTGTAATTAATCCACTTTTTATTCTACCAAAAATTTGTATGAGACATTTGTAGAGCCACAAATATTTACTTAGATCTATATGAAATTTAATATTCAGTTATAACCTTGTTCATCTGTTAAAATTACACGATTCTATGGTCAGCTTTTATTTTTAACTATGATAGTGCTTATCAATATAGAAAAGAATAAAACAATTATTTTCCACTCAACATTTTTTATCCTCTTCTCTGTAATAGAATGGATGATGAGTAACTGAAGTTGTGTGTGCTGCAGATTAGAGGATAATGTGTCTACTAGAAAGATTTTTCATTTGAAATATCTTATGGAGTAATAAATTTAATAGTGTTATAACACTTAAGAGCCTCAGTAAAAGGTTGTTTCAAGACACCTTGTATGCTGTCACATTTTCATCATCTTTTCAGGCTCCTGCCAATTAAGCATCATCTATTATTAATTTTGCATGCTCGACAAACAAATTCGCTTTCTCCCTCATACGCATTACTTTGTAAAATTTGAGTCTTCTTATTGAGATATTTGTTTATATCCTCACATCACTGTAAAATCTCAAGAATAGAATCTAACTCACTTTCTATGTCTTCCAGTATTTTAGTATAGTGTCTCACAGGAAAGTGGCATTCGTGGATAAGTGAATGATGCTTATTAATGAGATGTTTTCAAGATTATAACTGGCTCTAAAATGATCAAAGATGGCCATTGATTTGACTATTTAGTAGCAAAAAGATGGCCATTGATTTGACTATTTAGTGGCAAAAGAAACATGGTTTCTGTATGGACGTGCGTTAGAAACAGAGAGAAGTTTCCTTCTCCTGCCTATAGAATGACTGACTAACTTGAATGAGTCAAAAACCCATCTGTTAATACATTATATATATATATATTTTATTGAGGCTTTCATTTTTAACTTGATAATTTCAGTTTAATATGGAAGTGCATGCTTAAATTCAGGTGAAATAAATGTACCAAATGGTGTGTAAAACCTTAAATTGAGCAGTAGAATACTTTTGGCAGTTAGAATAATGCCACCACAGATTGCTACGATTCAAATACTTGAATGGTCTATTTCTTGCTCTGGCATATTTAATGCAGATATTTGGAAAAATCACAACGTTATGCTAATGCCAACTTAATAAATGAAAATAACTGTTATACAAATTTCCCAAATAAAAATCCACATTTATAGCTTAGTTTTCTAACAGGAAAATGATAATCTCTTAACAGAACCTTACTAGTTTGGGAAGAAGAGTCTCAATGTAGAAGAAATTTTCATCCTATAAAGTCACAGGTATAGTACACTTTGAATCTTTCGCAATGTGTACTACTTTATCAATAGTTTCAAAGTCCACAATATAATGCTCACTATACTGTGAGTGACAATGCTATGTTTCTGGATTTGCCTCTGTTTAGGTGCATTTAGATCCTAAATATTTCTAAACTTTCTAAAGCCAATTTCCATGTCCCTTAAAGTAAAGGACTGATTAAAGAAGGTGCAAAGCTACAGTGACAAATGCTGCTGAGTTCAGACTGAAAAAAAAAAACCAACTCAGATCCTAGTTCTGCTACTTCTAGTTCTCTCTCTCTCCCCCCCCTCTGTCTTTTCTCCTTCCTCCCTTCCTCCCTTCCTGCCTTCCTCCTCTCCTTCTTCATCTCCTCTCCTCCATTGGTGGTTTACTAACATACAGTTGCAGTCCAGCTGATTCCAACCCAAGGTGGCCCCGTGTGTTTCAGAGTAGAAATTCATTCCACAGAATTTTCAAGGCCTGACTCCTTGGAAGAAGATCACCAAGGCTTTCTTCTGAGGCACATCTGGGTAGACTCAAACCATTAACTTTTCAGTTGGTAGCTACATGTTAACTGTTTGTGCCACACAGGAACACCAAGGGTCTATTAAAGTTCCTGAAAGGCTTTCCCTTCATTTTGACTTGAGAAGGGATAGAATTTGGCATTTATTTTATTGGACAACTTACTATTTCTTTGAAAATGAAATATATAGATGCAAGAAGAGCAAAGGAACTATATATACTTGCATATATATGTATATATATGCACACACACAGATTCATCAAGAAAATTACTTATATAATTATCGAGTCTGGAAAATCCAAAATCTGTGGGATAGCTAAGGGAGCTTGCTGGCTCATGTGATTGCAGGGACTGATGAACTCCAAATCCGTAGATCAAGGAGCAAGGCTGAAGATTTCCACAGACTTATGTTCCAAGAACCAGAGGTCAGATGATGAGAATAGTGCAGAGCTGAAAGAGAGAATGAGCTTTGCTAGAAAATACACTGTTATCACTGGAGGCAGGCCATACTCATAAAGAAACTCCCATACAACTGATTGGCTGCTCACATAAGATCACAAAATGGCAATTCATTACATTATAGAAACAGTCCCTGGGTTATGATCCTATGACTTATGACAACCTGCAGTTACAAACCAACCCTTTAAGCCAAAGCCAAGTGCCGCCGAGTCAGACCCCTTAAAGCCTCTTATATTAAAAATACAGTGTACATACAATGGTTCATAATAGTAATTAAAAAAAAAAACAGGGGCTACTTTATTATTTTATTTTTAATTTAATTTAATTATTATTATTACTGTATTATGTTAAAGGTTTTTTCATGTATCTGGAAGTATTTTTTAGTGTTTTTTTATGCAAACAAAGGTACACTATATACTATATATTGTGACAATATTTGACTAACTAATGTTACATATGAACCATACCTTACTGTTCTGACCGAACATCATTCAAGTCCACTTTAAAGATAGACTTAGGAACAGAATTCATTTGCAGTCCATGGATTACACATATTACCTATGGAGCAAAAAGTCTAATGTCTGCTAGCCAAGTGCCGTCGAGTCAATAATCATTGCCTATTCAAGATGACACATAACATTAACTATTAAAGGGAATAAGCACAGAAAGAAGGACTACAATTAGATATTTGTGGTAATCTGGGTGAAAAGGGATGTTAGTTTAGGCTAGCATGGCAACTGTGCAAGTGACATGTGTGCTTACATTGTACATGTATTTTAAAGGTAGTGTTAGCAAGATTTTCAGAAGGGTGTGTGTGGTGTAGGAAAACACGGTGAGGAAAAGGGGACATGGGGAAGTCTTACGGTATAGCAGATTTAGGGAAGAACAGTTCAGGAAGCATCATAAGAAGATGGAAAGAATACACAGAGCCAAAAATAATTGGCTGACGTTCAGTCATTTGAGGAGATAGAATATGACCAAGAACTGACGGTACTGAAGGAAGAGGTCCAAGGGGTGCCGAGGACTGGTGAACAATAAGGCTTCAGGAGTTGACAGAATACAAATTGAGATACTTCACCAAATGTATGCAGTACTGGTAATGGTCATTTATCTAAACTAAACTATCTGGAAGACAACTACCCAGACAGTTGACTGGAAGAGATTCATATTTGTGCTCATTCCAAAGAAAATAGTCCAGCAGAAGGCAGAAGTCACTGAACAATAAGATTAGTGTCACATGCAAGTAAAATTTTGCTGAAGATCTTTCAAAGCCATCCAGAAATTCAGGTCAGATTCTGAAGAGGATGTGGAACCAGGTATATCATTGTTGATGTCAGATGGATCCTGGTTGAACGCATAGAATATCAGAAAGTTGTTTACCTGTTTTTTATTGATTACGCAAACATATTTGACTGTGTGGATCATAACAAATTATGGATAATGTTGTAACGAATGAGAACACCAGAAAACTTAATTGTGCTCATGAGGAACCTGCACTTACACTAAGATGCAGTCATTAGAGCAGAACAAAGGGAAACCATATGGTTTTAAAGTCAACAAATATGTACATCAGAATTGTGTCCTTTGACTGTATTTATTCAATCTGTATGCTGAGCAAATAATCTGAGAAGCTAGACTACATGAAGAAGAATCTGGCGTCAGATCAGAGGAAGACTCAATAACCTGCAAAATGCAGATGATGTAACCTTTCTTACTGAGAGCACTTAAAGTGCTCACTGATGAACATCAAAGATCATACACTTCAGCATGAATAATGCCTTAACATAAAGAAAACAAAAACCCACAAAAGTGGGCCAATAAGCAACATCATGATAAACGGAGAAGTACTGAATTTCTCAAGGATTCATTTTACTTGGATCCACAATCAATACTCCTAGAAGGAGCAGTCAAGAAATCAAACAATGTACTGCATTGGGCAAATATGCTGCAAAGAAACCACTTCAAAGTATTAAAAAACAAGGATATTACTTTGAGGACAAAGGTGTGCCAGACGCAAGACCTAAGCCATGGTGTTTTCAGTCACCTTATGTGCCTGTTAAAGTTAGACAATGAGTAAGAAGGATCAAAGAAGAATTTATGCCTTTGGCTTATACAGTTGGTGAAGAATATTGATTGCACCATGGACACAGAAGAATGAACAAATCTGTCTTGGAAGAAGAACTCCTGGAATGCTCCTTAGAAGTGAGGATAGTGACTTCAGTTGTGTTGTCAGGAAGGACCATTCACTGAAGACGGACGTTGTGTTTGGTAATTAGATAACGTTGAATTTGGCATCAAAAATTGTTCTAAAGTTGATTTTCAAATGAATATTATCTCCATTTCCATTTCCACTAAGGCCAGGCTTTTGATGAATTGTAACGTAACAGTGATCATCCATATGTATAACATTTCCCTTTTCAAATGCTGCCCATTATTTTCACATTAAACAGCAGATACTTGGCAGACTCCTTTTATTAATCATAATAGTAAATAATATTTTCTTGATCAAAAGTTGGAAAAGGACAGAGGGAATGCAGGTGGCTAATTGAGGTGTTTCTATGATTTATTCCAGATGAGAAACTATGGTCCTCTGATTTCTCTAATCCTGCTGCTTTGAGTAACCTGTGCAAGGAGATAGCAAGCATAATGATTTAGCTTCTTATTAAGAATGTTATCATCTGGAAACATTTAAAGGGCACATTATTATACTATCTTTCTTATCAGATAAGAATACACAAACTCAACAGGAAGACTTTAAACTCAGTGCTAATCCCAAACTTTCTCGATTACTGTTAATCTTTTAGGTATGAGGTCAGGGAGACACCCTCTTTTTTTTATTATTATGATTCAGTGAAAATGTAAATTCTCATATAAATTTGCATGCACATCTATGTGCAGCTCCCACTGCTCTCCCTGCCCGGTGACAGCACACTCTTCCTCTCCACTCCATATGTGTCTTGTCTTCCCAACAATCCCCTATCCCCTCCTCTCCACCCATTCCCCTGTCTCCAGTAAGTGGTCAGCAGGATGGCATCCTCTAGATGCATAGGACCATAAAATGCACACATGATATGGTCAGCCTGTGTCACCAAGTCCAATCCATTCCTGTCCAAAGAGTTGACCTCCGTTATGATTTATGGACAGGGGCAGCATCAGGGTCAGGGTCCATGCTCCCAGGGAAACTCCAAGGCCCCTGGACCATCACTTGTGGTCTTTTAGAGGAGATCTCAGATCTCATGGTCCCCTTTTAATTCCTGTGTTGCCAGTGAGACTCAACTGTGTGAGCTCCATCATGGCTATCACTTGTGGTGGCTGGGCACCATCCTGTTCTTCCAGTCACAAGTTGATGTAGTCACCCATTCACGTGAGTCTCTCTGTCTTCCGAGTTTTTATTCCCCCATGTCATTTTGGTCCTTGGTGATCACCCTTTGCTGCTGAATTGGGACCATCTGCTGTACCCTCAGACGGCAGCTTTGCAGCTTTAAGACCCAGATGCCAATCACCGATGTGTGGTGCAGAAGGTCTCTTAGCAAAATGCTGGTTGTGTCAATTGGCCTAGATTTCCCCTGAGAGCATGGTTCCTAGCCCCCCGGCCCAGCTACTCGGTCTTTGTGATATTATGTTAAGATGGGAGGAGTAATCATGCTATGTTGAAGTCCAGTTAATATTGATCTTCTTTCTAATACGTGCTGTCACAGATTTCACCCAACCAAATTTCTATCAACTATCCAATCTAAATCATCCCCCTCTTGCCCTCCTTCCCTCCCCACACTTGCAGCTGTCAAACAGTCTTTTCTTTTATGCATGAGTCTATTTTTAAGTTCTTATCATAGGGGTTTCATACAATATTTGTCCTTTTGTTGCTGACTGCTTTCAATCAGCATAATGTCTTCTAATTAAAACCAGGTTATGAGATGTTTCCTAAAATAATCGTTGTTCTTTATCATTGCATAGTATTCCATTCAGTATATATACCATAGTTTATCTATCCATTCTTCTGTTGTTGGGCATCTGAGTAGATTCCATCATTTTGCTATTGTGGACTGTATAGCAATAAACATTCATGTGCATGTATCAGTTGCTGTGAATGGCCTTGATTATGTAGGATATGTTCCGAGCAGTGAAATTACTGGATCAAATGGTCTGTCTAAATTCACCTTTTTAAGGAAGCACCAACTTGTTTTCTGAAGAGGTTGCACCATTTTGCAACCCCACCAACAGTGTAGGAGAGTTCCACTTTCTCCACAGCCTCTCCAGCATTAGTTATTTTGTGTTTTTTGGGTCATGGCAAATCTTATTGGAGTGAGATTGTATCTGATTGTAGCTTTGATTTGAATTTGTTTAATAGCTAATGATCATAAGCATGTCCAGATATGTTTTGGGGCTGCCTGGATATCCTCTTTAGAGAAGTGTCTGTCCATTTCCTTTGTTCGTTGTTCAGCTGGATTATTTATCTTTTTCTTATTGATATTTTATGGTACCTTATAGATTTTGGAGATAAGATGTCAGTCTGACATGTAGTTGACAAATATTTTTTCACATTCTGTAGGTGGCCTTTTAATTCTATTAAGAAAGTCTTTGAGTGAGCAAAAGTGTTTGATTTTTAGTAGTTCCCATATATTTATTTTCTCTACTATTGTTTGTGGTTTGTTTGACAGATTTTGAAATCTGTCTACGTTGTATATTAAAACTTCCATTGCTGTTCCTACTTTTTCTTGGATGAGCTTTATCGTTTTAGATTTGATATTTAGGTCTTTTATCCAGTTTGGGTTTGTTTTTCTATAAGGTATAAGAAATGGGTCTTGTTTCAATTTATTGCAGATGGATATCCAATTTTGCCAGCACCACTGTTGAAGAGATTGTTTTTACCCCAACTTAACATCTTTGGGCCTTTGTTAAATATCAACTGTTCGTAGGAAGATGGTGTCACTCTGGGTCTCGATTCTGTTCCATTGATCTATCTATTTTTGTACCACTACCAGGCTGTTTTGACTACTGTGGCAGTGGAATAGGTTCTGAAGTCGGGTAGTGAGAGGTCTCCCAGTGTGTTCTTCTTCAGTAGTGCTTTACTTATCTGGGGCTTCTCCCCTTTTGAAACAAAATTGGTGATTTGTTTCTCCACATCATTAAAAAATGTCACTGGAATTTGTAACGAGATTGCATTACATAAGTAGATTGTTTTGGGTAAAACAGACGTTTTCACAATGTTATGGCTTCCTATCCATGAGCAGGGTAGGTTTCTTCATTTATGTAAGTCTCTCAGGTTTTTGTAGTAAGGTGTTGTAGTTTTGAAAAAGTCTGTTATTTCTCTGGTTATATTTATTCCTAGATACTTTACCTTCTTAGGGACTATAGTGAATGGTATTGATTTGATGATTTCTTCACTGACAGTCTCCTTGTCGGTGTAAAGGAATCCTACTGATTTTTGTATTCTGAGACTGCTGAACTCTTCTATCAGTTTGAGTTGTTAATTTATGGATTCATTAGGATTCTCTGTGTATGCAATTATATCATCTGCAAATAAGGAGATTTTTACTTCTTTGCCAATGCAGAGTACCTTCGTTCCTTGGTCTTGACTAATTGTTCTGGCTAGAACTTCTAATACAATGTTCAACAGAAGAGGTAAGAGTGGATATTCTTGCCTAGTTCCCATTCTCAAGGCAAATTGTTTCAGTCTCTCTCTGTTCAGGATGACACAGGCAGTTGGCTTTGTATAAATGGCCTTTATTGCATTGGCAAATTTTCCATCTATTCCTATTTTGCTGAGAGCTTTTAGCACGAATGGATGTTGGACTTTATGAAATACCTTTTCTGCATCAATAGAGAAAATCAGGTGATTCTTGTCTTTTGTGTTCTTTATGTGGTTGATCACATTAATTGTTTTTCTGATTTTGAACTAGCCTTGCATCCCTAGTATGAATCCAACTTGGTCAGGATGCATTATTCTTTTGATATGTTGTTGGATTCTATTGGCAAGAATTTTATTGAAGATTTTTGCATCTAGATTCACGAGTGATATCGGTATGTATTTCTCCTTTTTGATTGGGTCTTTCCCTGGCGTTGGTATCAGGGATATACTGGCTTCATAGGATGAGTTTAGGAATACTCCATCCCTTTCTATACTGTGAAATAGTCTCAGCAGTATTGGAGATAACCCTTCTCTAAAAGCTTGGTAGAATTTGCAGTGAAGCCATCTGGGCCTAGACTTCTGTTGGTTGGCAGTTTTTTCATGACATTTTCAATCTCTTCCTTTGTGATGGGTTTATTAAATTGTTCTGCTTCACATTGTGATAATTTGAGTAGGTGACAGCAATCAAGGAATTTGTCCATTTCTTCTAGGTTTTCAAATTTTTTAGAATACAGTCTTTCAAAGTATTCTGTTATGACACTTTTGATTTGTGTTAGACCTGTCGTGACAACTTTCCTCTCACTTCTTTTTTGGGTTATTTCTTTCCTTTCCTGTTTTTCTTTAGTAAGTTCAGCCAGTGGTTTGTCAATTTTGTTGATCTTTTCGAAAAACCAGCTTTCAGTCTTTTCAATTTTTTCAATTGTTTTTCTAGTCTGTAATTCATTTAGTTCTGCTCTAACCTATAGAATCTGCTTTCTTCTGGTGCCTGAGGGGTTCCTCTGTTTTTCTCCCTCTGCTTGTTCAAGCTGTAGGGTTAGTTTCTTTAGTTGGTTTCTTCCTTCCAGATGTGTGCATTTATGGAGATACGCAGACCTCTGAGCCCTGCTTTGGCTGTATCCCATAGGTTCCGGTAGGAAGTGTTTTCATTTTCATTGGAATCCATGAATTTCTTTATTTCATCCTTGATTTCTTCTACACCCCATGTTTTTTTGAGCAAGATGTTGTTCAATTTCCAAGAGTTTTACGTTCTATCTATGTTCTTTCTTCTATCGGTTTTAACTTTTATGGCTTTATGATCTGAGAAGATGCTTTGCATTAATTCAATGGTATTAATTTTGTTGAGAATTGTTTTATGTCCTAACACATGGCCAATTCTGGATAATGTTCTACATGCACTTGAGAAGAATATTTAGTTGTCCACTGATGGGTAGAAAGTTCTGTATGCATCGATGAGGTTTAGTTGGTTGATTGTGGCAATAAGGTCTTCTGTATCTTTACTGAAGTTTTTTCTAGATGATCTGTCCAGTATTGAGATTAGAGTGTTGAAGTCTCCCACTATTATTGTGAAGTAATATAACTCTTTTTTGAGTGTAGTAAGTGTTCCTTTGACACATTTATGTGCTCTGATATTAGGTGCATAAATATTTAATATAGTTAAGTCTTGCTTGTGTATTGAATCTTTCAGCAACAAATAGTGTCCATCTTTATCCACAGTGGTTGATTTTACATTAAAATTGATTTTGTCTGAGATTAAAATTGCCACCCCTGCTCTTCTTTGTTCATTGTTAGCTTGATATATATTCTTTCATCTTTAATTTTCAGTTTGTTCCTATGTTTAAGTCTCAAGTGAGCTTCTTGTAGACAACATATGGATGGGTCATGTCATTTGATCTAAGATATAACTCATTGCCTCTTTACTGGAGCATTCAGTCCATTCACATTCAAGGTAATTATTGATAGTTATGTGTTCAGTGCTGCCAATGTGATATGTTTATTTTTGTGTTGATGTTTTCTCTGTTGTTCTTATTGATCTATTCTGGGACGTTCTTTTTTGTGAGTTGATTTTTCACCTTTGTCAGAGCTGGTTTTGTAGTTGTTGAGACTCCTGTGTCACATTTCTTGATATGGTATGTTGCATCTTTGTTGTACTTTATGGCTGCCCCTATGATCCCCCTTAATAAACTATATATAAACCCAATTTTAATTACTACCAGTCTTGTCGACTTCCTCTCCATCTGGAAGGACTATAACGATTGTAGTATATCCCTCTTTTTAATATGACAATATCATATTTTACATGATATGTTCACTAGATCGTTTTTTTCACTATTATAGCTTTGATTGGGTTTGGAGCCTTCCCTAACTGAGTAGAATTATGAATGATGTGTCGTTCTGAAATATAAAGTCAGTGGTTTTGTTCTTCTAAGCCAAAGCCAAGAAGTTCTTTCAGTATTTTTTGTAGTTTGGGTTTGGTTTTTACAAAGTCTCTGAGTTTCTGTTTACCTGGGAATGTCTTCATTTCATTTTGATATTTGAAAGATAGTTTTGTAGCATATATAACTCTTGGTTGGAAGTTCTTCTCCTTCAAGGCTTTGAAAGTGTCATGCCACTGTCTCCGTGCCAGCATTGTTTCTGCTGAGATATCTGACGAAAGCCTGCAGGGTTTCCCTCTGAATGTTGGCTTTGCTTTGAGTCTTGCTGCCTTTAAGAGTTGCTGCTTATGCTTCATTCTGTTAAGCTTGATTATTATGTATCTTGGAGTCTTTCTTTTGAGATCTGTATTGGATGGCTTATGATCTGCATCTTGGATATTTATATTCTCTTCCTTCATGATTTCTGGGAAGTTTTCTGTCAGCAGTTCGGCAACGATACTCTCTGTGTTCTCAGGTGTCTAATCCTGTTCAGGGACTCCAATTAATCACAGATTGTTCTTCTTAATAGAGTCCGACATGCTTCATAATGCTTCTTCATTTTTCTTGTTTCTGACTTCTGCTCATAGATGCTGGTATCAGTAGCTCTGTCTTCCAAGTCATAAATTCTTTTTTCCATTTGTTCCATTCTGTTTTCTTGGCTTTGCATGGAAGTTTCTATGTCTTTGATTTTGTTCTTGATCTGTTGGATTTCAGAGTACTGGTGTTTCATCAGATCTAACAGCTTGCTTGATTTTCTCTTTGCTGTGCTGCAGTTTGTATAAGGTCTAGAAGAGCTCTGTACATAATCCTTTTGTATTCACCTTCTGATGATTTCAGAAAAGTGTCTTCATCTGGAAAACTCTGTGGTTGTTTAGTTTGCGAGCCTTCTGAAACCGTACATGGCTTCTTGTATGCCACAAGTGTCTGTTGCTTTTTGGATTTCATGTTAGTAAGTAAAGGCTGGGAGAGATACTGTGTGGATGGACTGCAGACGTTTCTCTAGCCTGTCTTAAAATGTAAAACAAAAGGTATCTGACCACTTCCCAAGTCTGTCAGACTTTCAGGTGTAGAGGTCCCTCTTCCCAACTGGCAAAGTAAGCACCTCTATATCCAACCCCAGATGATACAAACTAGTTCAAAATACAGCAATGCCACTGCTCTGTTGGCCTCTGCTGACAGGGCCCAGACTTAGGTGACACTGTGTAAACTACTGCTTTTCTGGTAGAAAAGTGCTCTCCTATGGGCAGGCTATGGCTCCCGAGCTAAGAATTAGGTCCAGCTGTGGCCACTGTATCTGAGATGGCAGCCTCCACATTGTCAGTGGATAGAGGGGCTAACGGTGCCGAGACATAGTGAGTCCTCAACCTGTGTTGCTGAGCACCCACCGTAGGTGACACTCTGTAAACTAGTGCTTTTCTGTCAGAGAAGTACTGTCCTGTTTGCAAGTGCTGGCTTACAGGCTAAGAATTGGGTCCCCATGAAATCTCCATATCCAACATGGCATCCCATACATAGGCATCATTGATTCTGTGCAAACCACGCTGTGGCAGAGATAAAAAGACAGGCCCAGAATGGCTAGATGAACAGATTCCTAAGCCTGGCTCTCAAAATATGGCAATTCCTCCTGCCTATTCCACCAGCAGTGAGTCTGAGACCAGCCGCTAGGCAAGACCCAGCTCCTCCCAGCAGCCAAGACAGAGACAGAGAAAAAAGCAGTCAAAATGGTGCATTACCTTCAGTCCATGAGAGCCAGGGCTATCCAGGAGAGGGAGTCAGTGAAAGAGAGGAGGTTTTTCATTCAGTGGTATGAAGTCCAAATTAACAGCCCTGTGCTGCGTCCTGGGGCTCACTATGTGATTAGAAGTCTCCATTTGATTATCAGTGCAGGTCTTGGTTTCCAGAGGGGTATAAAGAGATGTGTGCTTGGTCTGCCATCTTGACCAGGAAGTGTTTTCATTCTCATTAGAATCCTTAAATTTGTTTACTTCATCCATGATTTCTTCTGTAACACATGGCTTTTTGAGCAACGTATGGTTCAGTTCCACTTTCTATCTATGTTTTTTCTGCTATTGATTTTGACTTTTATGGCTTTATGATCTGAGCAGATGCTTTGCATTAATTCATTGGTATTAATTTTGTTGAGAATTGTTTTATGTCCTAACACATCATCTATTCTGGAGAATGTTCCGTATGCACTGGAGAAGAAGTGTAGTTGTCTGCTAATGGATAGAAAGTTCTGTGTATGTCAATGAGGTCTAGTTGTTTAATTGTAGCAATAAGGTCTTCTATGTCTTAATGGAGCTTTTCTCTAGACAATCTGTCCAGTATTGAAAGTGGAGTGTTGAAGTCTCCCACTGTTATTGCAGAGTGATCTGTCTCATTTTCGAGTGTAGTCAGTGTTTCTTCCATATATTTAGATGCTCTACTATTGGATTCACAGATATTTAATATTGTTAAGTCCTGCTTGTGTATTGAACCTTTCAGCAATAGTGCCCATCCTTGTCCATGATGGTGGATTTTTCATTAAAATCGATTTTGAGATTAGGATTGTCATACCTAGTCTTCTTTGTGTATTGTTAGCTTGATACATATTCTTCCATCCTTTAATTTTGAATTTTTGCATATCTTTATGTCTATAAAGAGTTTCTTGTAGGCAACATACAGATGGGTCATATCTTTTGACCCAAGAAGTCACTCGATGTCTCTTTACTGGAGCATTCGGTCCATTTTCATTCAATGTAATTATTGACAGGTATGTGTTCAGTGCTGTCACTGCAATATGATTATTTTTCTGTTGATGCTTTTTTTTCTGTTGTTCTTATTAATCTGTTCTGGGGCTTTTCTTTGTGAGTTGATTTTTCACCTTTTCAAGGTTGGTTTTCTGGTTGTTGGGACTCTTGTATTACATTTCTTGATTTGATATGTTGTATCTTTATTGTACTTTGCTTCTGACCCTGTGATCCCCCTAATAAACTATGTATATACACAATTTTAATTACTACCAGTGTTACTAACTTCCTCTCCATCTCGAAGGACTATAACGACTGTAGCACATCCCTCTTTTTAATAAGATGACATCATAGTTTTCATGATATCATCACTGGATTATTTCTTTCACACTTATAGCTTTGATTGAGTTTGGAGCCTTCCCTAACTCAGCAGGTTTCTGGGTGATGTGTCTTATAGTTGCTTCTAAAATATAAAGTTAGTGGTTTTGTTCTTCCAAGCCAAGAGATTGTTTCATTATTTCTTGCAGCTTGGTCTGGTTTTTACATAGTCTCTGTGCTTTAGGTAAAAATATATAGCTGAAGTTAATGTCTCATATAAAATTTTATATATATATTGTTATTTCACAGAATACTCTCCCTTTTCATATATAATCTTTTTGTGTATATTAATCTTTCAAAGTCCTCCTCTGATAATTATAAGGTCTTATTTTCCTCCAGGAGTTTTTCTCATCTTTGTTTAGGTTGTTTGCTGGTACCATCTTGATCTGCTTCTTTGTGTGGTTTGATGCTGATTGTTGTCTCTGAGCAGTTGATATATTATTATATTTACTTATTATGTATTTGATTACTGTGTCCTAGCTTTTGTTTAGTTTTGATATACTCAAACAGCCTAGGTATGTGAGCTACTTTGATTATTGGTGTCTTTGAGGCTTTCGTGTCCTGCCACAGAGTGGTTAGAGATGCCTGAAGAGTATGAGCTAAGGAGTACATTCACTTTTATTGTGTGGATTCAGTTCATATGTCCAGGTCATCTATCAGCAGTGTGTGCTGTGAACTCTTATTCACAATCCTAGATGACTAGGGCTATGTATGTAGTAAGTGGAGCCTGCACAGTTATCTGGCTGCAACAGGGGGATATGTGCTGACCAATGTAAGGGGTGATAGCTGCCTCTGATTGTCTACGTGGAAGGCTTGTCCTTGATCCTAGAGTGGGTAGGTAGGCGGCTTTTTCAGCCAGACATTGGGTGACCAATGTTGTTGGCTGTAAAACCTGGTGGTGCTACTAGGGATCCCTGTTGTAGACAGCTAGGTGGAAGAGATGAATCTGTCATCCCTCAAGTGCCTGATGTGGGTGAGTGAAGACTCTGTTTAATGGGCAGAGTGGTATAAAATGTCATACATCAGCCACTTGGCCCTGACTGTGCATGTTAAAAATTGACTTCGGGTATATAATCTACTATTCACTGTTAATGATGGCTGTTTTAGTCATACAGTGCTGCTATAACAGAGATACCACAAGTAAGTGGCTGTAAAAAGATAAATTCTGTTTTTTCACAGTCCCATAGGCTGAAAGTCCAGGTTCAGGATGTCAGGTCCAGGGGAAAGTTTTCTCTGCTGGCTCTGAAAGGATAATATTTGTTGTCAATCTTCTCCTGGATTGGGAGCATCTGATACACAGGGACCCTAAGTCCCTTCTGAAGGACGTATTTAGTTCCTAGCAGTGCTTCTTCGTGGTGTCAGATCCCAAAATCTCTGTCTGCTTTTCTTTCCTTAATATCCCAACAGCCTGCTTAAAGGCACTATACAATCCCACACCTTGAGTCCTGCCTCACCAACACCACTGCTACCCATAGTCCCTCATTAACATCATAGAGGCAGGGTTTAAAACACAAAGGAAGATCACCATAATACCTGGCCTAGACAAACGGCTGCATATATTCCTATACACATTTTCTGAGAAACACAATTCAATCAGTGACAAGGCCTTTCTTTGTTGAATCAACCCACAAAGGTCTATGTAGAGCTAGCTGGTGTTCAGAGTCCATTGACCTCTTATACTCATGCTTAGGTAAACAGTTATTGCCTGCTCTGAGCTCCCAGCTTAGGAGGGTTGAGGGTTATCTGTTTGTTTCTTTTGTCCCTGAAGCTTCTAGACTGATTTGGGCACAATAGATCTATTTCCAGCTTAGATGGCATGGCAGTTGTTGAATAGTGCCTGACTGGTATCAGAGCAGAGTGCAGTGGGGGTTAAGTAAGGGGGACAGAGACATTTCTCTGCTAGGAAAGTCTCAGAGGGCAAGGGGTTATTGTAATCTGTGGTAGGTTAGATGCTTGCACTTAGCTTTCAGAGATTCAGCTCTACTTCTCCCTGGCTCTGGAGGCTTATTGAGACTTTCCATCACCTGGGTTCACTCAATGTGGTAGAACAGGTACTAAGTGCTACTATTTACCTCAGCTCATGTGTGTAAGTCATTCCTGCCTAAAAGATGATAGCTAGCTCAACTCTCACCATTCTTCACTGCTTTTGAATAGTCTTTCCCTCTCCTTGCCACTCAGACTGACACTTGAAGTTTGCCTTTGATGTTCAGGGCTCCTAGATTGTCATAAAATTTGATTTACTTGTCTTCTTAGGTCATTATTGTAAGAGGGACCATAGGAAGCATCTAACTATTACACTGTCTTGGCCTGGCTTCTTGGTTCTGACACTTTTAGCAGCCTTTCTTTCTGAAGGCTGATAACGAATAACTCATGGTCTGAATTCTAAGATGGAACTCCAAATAATTTCACTAAAATGCAGGAATTAAAAAAAAGAAAGAAATCCTTCAAACACTTTCTTTTTGCCAAAATCTTGGATTTGGATTTTAGTACATGATAAAAGACCAATTTACCTACTGAAAATTGATAAGAATCACATCTTAGACAGTCCCTTTGATCCTGATACCCAGAGGTTGAGGTTTCAGGCCATCACAGACTTCTGTTGAATTTATTATGAGCAAGAGTTGAAGCTCTTTAGAACTTTAATAGCACACACAAGAAGCTGAGGCCTCCAGAGACACATTTGAGCCTTTGCACCTTCTTAACAAAGCTTTTGAGCACTTATCAAAAAAATTTTTTTGGATGAAGATACATGATGCTAAATCACTTAGACAGTGCTACTAAGTGTGCTCACAGAAACCCAGTAATATACAACATTAATTTCCTGAGCATAGTAGCACACAGATCGGACACTGAATAGGAGAATTTCTATTTGACTCTATTAAATTAAAAGTAAAATACAGTTTTCATCCAAGGCTTGTATTATGCAGGATGGCTTCCTGATTTGGTATTAATTACAGTACTTGATATTAGGTCTTGGGTTTTGTTTCTGCTTCAGACATCATGCATTATTATTATTATTTTAAATGTCACTACTGGCCATCATTTCATTCTACCCAATGAATGCTAACACACATTAAATGTCTCATCTTTCTTTTTCTTTTTTTCCTTTTCCCAACTGCAGTCCATAACCTAGTTTCCTGTCAAACATTCCTGACTCTCTTATTGGCTAACACTTTCTCAGGTAACCCGGGCTGACAGCGCCAGCACCACTTTTGACTCAACTCTAGTTATTCCACATATTTAAATGAAAACCAAACCATAGCCACTGCTTTAGAGTTGATTGTTACACATATTGACACTATAAGCAGAGTAGAACTGCCCCATAAGTTTTCTAAAGTTTTAATCCTCATGGAAGAAGACTGCCACTTTTCTCTCCCCCAGAGCAGCTGGTAGGTTTGAACCACAGGCCATCTGGTTAGCAGGGAACCACCACAGAGACTCTTTACATCAAAATAACTCCAGATTATGTTGATTTTGTCTTTGAACTCTTATCCTTTGTGTTGTTTTTTTTTTTTTAACAGACAATCACTTTACCATTTTAAGTCTAGGATATAGTCATTGATGGAAACCCTGGTGATGTAGTGGTTAAATGCTACATCTCCTAACCGAAAGGCTGGTAGTTCAAACCCACTGGCCATTCTTTGGAAACTTTAATGGAGCAGTTCTACTTTCACCTATAGGGCTGCTGTGAGTCAGAGTTGACTCTGTGGCAGTGCTGTTATTGATATTCTTGGGTTTATTTTTTTCTTTTTCTCTCCATCCTGAAGTAGTACTGCCTGCATACATAACATTGTTGAAAGCATACTGAAACTCCACTGGCAAACAAATGAGATTGCACAGAAGGTCTTCCATCTTTGAATTCAGATGTGCCTAATTAAGAGCTCGTTCTCTTGTTTGACTATGTTCTCACAAGTTCAGATATCTGATGTGCCCTGCACATCATTCTTCTTTCTGGTATTTCATCCCTTTAGGGAACAAATAATAAGGTAATTTTTAAAAATGACCTTAATTAGATAGCTTAATGTCTGTTGTGGGATTTTGTGATCAAAAGCATCAAACTGTAAAAAGAGACTCAAAGGATACCTAATTCTGACCCAGCACAAAATGTTCTTAGTACTACAGAGAATAAAAAGACAGGAGTGGGTGGTATTGAAATCCGCCAACCACCCAGCATCACCATGGAAGAAAATCCTGGCAATCTGCTTGTTTAAAGATTAAACCCATTATGTTTGGGTGTCCATTTTGACTCATAATGATCCTGTACAGAGGGGTAGAACTGCCCCATGAGGTTTGTAAGACTGTAATCTTTATGGAAGAGGACTGCCATGTCTTTCTCCCTCAGAATGACTGGAGGGTTTAAGCCAAGACCTTTCAGTTAGTGGCCAGATGCTTAACTATTGTACCACCAGGACTTTTAGAAAGAAGGCCCCTTTGTCCTCCAGTTGATTCTAACTTACAGAGACCTGTACTACAGAGTAAAACTGCCCAGTAGGATTTCCAAGAACTGCAAACCCTTTGGTTAGCAACTAAAACCAGGAAGAGCCTACTAAATACTCTTCTAAATCAGGCACTAGTACATACCCAAATCAAACTAAAGCCTCTGCTGTCCAGTCAATTACAACTCATAGCGACCCTACAGGACAGAGTGGAACTGCTCCATGGAGTTTCCAATGAGTACTTGGTGGGTTTGAACTGCCAGCCTTTTGGTTAGCGGCTGTTGCATTTAACCACTATACCACTAGGGTTGCCTTACTACATACGAGGTCTGATAATTAAGTCTGCTAACTTTTAAGTGCTGCGTACCTCACTGCTGAATATCACTAAGGTCAACTTCAAAGTACTCCCCTTGGGGAGCTATGCACCAATGTCAGCTCCTATTCCACCCTTCAAAGTAACTATTTGAAGGAACTCTTTCTGGAACAGCCATTGTGCATGGTGGCATGGTGACAAGTTTGCGAACTTAATTGTATAATTGTCTATGAAAGTTTTTAGCCAGCCACTTAACTGTACTGGAACTCCCTATTCACCTGATCTTACCCCCCAATGACTTTTTTCTTTACCTAAAGATAAAGGAACACTGAAAGAAAGACATTTTGATGATTTTCAGGACATCAAGGGTAATACAATGACAGCTCTGGTGGTCATTCCAGCCAAAGAGTTCCAAAATTGCTTTTAAGGGTGAACTAGGCACTGGCATGGGTGCATAGCTTCCCAAGGAAAGTACTTTGAAGTTGACCATACTGATATTCAGCAACGAGATATGCAACACTTTTGCTAAGATGAGTTTGGGAACTTAACTGGCAGTCCTCGTAGTTGCCTGATGTAGTATGTGTCCTTTTCTGATTGACTCCTTTCACTCAACATAATGCCCTACAGACTCATCCATGCTGTGAAATGTTTCACAGATTCGGCATTATTTTTTGTGGTTGCTTAACACTCCATTGTGTATATTTACAGTAAATTGTTTATCTATCTCTTGATGGACATTTATGATGTTTCAATATTTTTGTTATTGTGACTAGTGATGCAATGAACATGGATGTGTATATGCCTATTTATGCAACAGCTCTTATTTCTCTGGGATGTATTCCTAGGAGTGGGATAGCTGTCTGGTATGATATGTCTATTTCTAGCTTTTATTATTATTATTTATTTCTAGCTTTTTAAAGAGGTACCTTATTGTTTTCCATAGTGGTTTTACTTTTTTACATTTTCACCAGTAATGCACATGAGTTTCAATTTCCTTGCAACCTCTCCTACATTTGTTATTTTCTTCTGCTGCTTTTTTTCATTAGTGCCAGTCATGTCAGAGTGAGATGACAACTTCTCCTCATTCTGATTTGCATTTTTCTAATGGAAAACCCCGGTGGCGTAGTGGTTAAGTGCTAAAACTCCTAACCAAAAGATCAAGAGTTCAAATACGCCAGACCCTCCTTGAAAACTCTATGGGGCAGATCGAATCTGTCCTATGAATTAGCATCAACTTGATGGCACTGGACTTGGGCAATGGCTAGCAATCACAACCATTTCCTCACAAGTATATATTTTACTACTCACTGAGGTATAGACTTCTACTTCTCTATTTGTCAAATTATGATGGCCTAAGGGAAATGATCTGAAAATGCATGAATTATATTAAATATTTTAAAATATTCTGTATTTTTTTTCTTGTTTCACAAAAGAAAAACTGTTGATTTGTTTCATTTCAATGAAAGACTTTGTAAAACATGGCTCTGTTCTTAGACAAACCAAAATGGAAAAAGAAACAACTGAAAACCTGAGTGTGGAAGGTGTTGGCACTGACAGATGCAAGTTAGTAAATGTGTGTCCTTGTTAGTCTCAGGAAGTCAGAGGGTCTGTATGGGTAACTAGTGATATACACAGAGATAAACAGATACTGGGTATTTTAATTTAGGAAAATGTCTTTGGTTCAGTTCTCTTCACTATTATACACTTGAGAGTGTTTGCCATGACTGTACTTCATCATTCAAGTTCCCTGCTTATACTCATCAGTCACATTTCCTTGAAATATCCATAATGCTTCAAATAGAGAAAGAATGTATATGTATAAAAAAGCATATATAAACTGGGAGTCTTCTTTTCTGTATGAATCTTTTTCAAAAACTCTTTCCCAAATGTCTACATTCTTTCCTTGTTTGGTTACATATAACTTAATAATTATTTTTGGAGTTATGAGAAACAAGAAACTAGAAATATTATTTCTTGTGGCCTTACAAAATTTATTATAATATATAGTTCTGAACTAAATGCTGAACAAATATTTTTATTTCTTAGCCCTGTAGTATTAACACAGATTTCACAAATAATCTTTCTTCTTTTAGGAGTCAATTATCAAGTGTATTCGACAGCTAAAATCTTAAACTGGATTTAATATTGTAGAAAGAGTGAAAAAAATTGAGAAAGCATCAATTTATCTTTAAAATTACATGTGCAAGTCTAGATTCTGCTGCAGTTTTATGTTTGAAAGTCTATGTCTTTCCACAAAGCACAGTACTATGTCTTCTACATTAAAATAGTCCATTATTTTTTAATTAGGAATTTTATTATCTTTTTTTAATTTTTTTTATTGTAATTAAGTAAAAGTTTACAATCCAAGTCAATTTGCCGTAAAAAACTTGAGCACCTGCCTCTGTGTAAATCTATCTGGTCTCCCTACCCTGTGACAGCATACGCATCCCCTCCACTCTTTACTTTTGGTATCCACTCAGCCAACACCTGTCCCCTCCTCTCCAACATCTCCTATCCCCTCTAAAAAGAGATTATAAATTACACACACCATGAGCATCACTCTGGGTCTCTTAGTCCAGTCCAATCTTTGCGTGAAGTGTTGATTTCAGTGCTGGTCTCAGATTTGGGCTAACAGCAAATCCAGGGGCCATATTCTCAGGGCACCCTCCACGATGCTGGACCATCACATCTGGTCTTTTAATAGAGTCCTTGATCTGCACACCACTTTTTCTCATGCCATGTCCCTGGTAGGGCTGTCTTTGGTGGTAGCTAGGCACCATCCAGTTCTTCTGGTCTCAAGTTGATGTAGTCTCCCAATTATATGGACCCATCTGTCCCGTGGACTCAGATTGTCCTCCTGTCTTTGATACTCTTGGTTTTTACCTATTCCAGGTGGGTTGGGACCAGCTGATTTTCTTTAGATGACAGCTGCTTTTAAGATCCCAGGGATCCATGAAAATAGTCAATAATTTGAAAGATGTGAACTTGTCAGAAAAAAACCAGAATTTTATTGTTGAAAATATTTTGTACTTACTGCAGGTTCTGTATGATTTTGCTGTAGCAATGCAGAAAATAAAATATTATTAGTGTTCTTACAAATCTGTTAAATCTTGAAACTTTGAGACAGGTTTTATTGTGGCTAAGACAACTACCGTGAAGAACGGGAATTCCAAATAATTAATTGTGCTCCTCAGGAATATGTACCTAGATCAAGAGGCAGTTATTCAAACAGGACACAGGGAAACAGTGTGATTTAACATTAGGACAGGTCTGGATTGGTGTTGTATCATTTCACCATGTTTATTCAACCTGTATGCTGAGCGAATCCTCTGAGAAGCTGGACCATATGTGAGACATATATGTGACGTCAGAATTGCAGGAAAATCCATTAACAACCTGCAATATGCAGATGATACAACTTTACTTCTTAAAGTAGAAGAGGAGTTATTGATGAATATCAGTAGAAGAAGCACTTACTGATGAAGATCAAACAATGTAAACCAAAATGTAAACCAGAATGTAAACCAAAATCCTCCCAACTGGGCCAATAATGACATCACGATAAGCAGAGGAAATACCAAAATTCTGAAGAGTTTCATTTTATTTGGATTAATAACACCTATGGCAGCAGTTGTCAAGAAATCAAAGGTTTCAACAAATGGTGCTGGCAAAATTGGATATCCATCTGCAATAAACTGAATCAAGATCCATATCTTACACCTTATACAAAAACCCACTCCAACCGGATAAAAGACTTAAATATCAAACCTAAAATGATAAAGCTCATCCAAGAAAAGGTAGGAACAACAATGGAAGTTTTAATACACAATGAGGACAGACTCCAAAATCTGTCAAAGAAACCTCAATCAACAGAAGAGAAAGTAGGTAAATGGGAACTATTAAGAATCAAACACTTTTGCTCATCCAAAGACTTTATTAATAGAATTAAAAGAACACCCACAGAATGGGAAAAAATATTTGGCAACTCTGTGTCAGACCGATGCCTGATCTACATAATCTATAAGATACTACAAAATGTCAATAAGAAGAAGATAAACCTTCCAATTAAGCGATGGGCAAAGGAGATGGACAGACACTTCACTAAAGAGGAGATCCAGGCAGCCAAAAAACACACGCGGACATATTCACAATCTTTAGTTATTAAAGAAATTCAAATCAAGACAACAATGAGATACCATCTCACCCCAACAAGATTGACCGTGATCCAGAAAACACAAAACAACAAATGCTGGACAGGCTGTGGAGAAAGTGGAACCCTCCTACACTGTTGGTGGGGTTGCAAAATGGTCCAGCCTCTTTGGAAGGCAATCTGGTGCTTCCTTAAAAAAGTGGATATCGATATACCATTTGACCCAGTAATTCCACTGCTTTGAATATATCCTACACAATCAAGGCCTTTCAAACCAACGGACACATGCATCAGAATGTTTATCGCAGCACAGTCCACAATAGCAAAAAGATGGAATCAACCCAGATGCCCAACAATAGAAGAATGGATAGGTAAACTATGGTACATATACTCAGTGGAGCACTACTCAATGATAAAGAATAACGATGATTCCAGGAAACATCTCCTAACCTGGTTTCAACTGGAAGACATTATGTCGAGTGAAAGTAGTCAGCAACAAAAGGACAAATAGTGTATGAGACCTCTACGATAAGATGCCCAAAACAGACTTGTGTACAGAAGAAAAGACTCTTTGACAGCTGCAAGGGAGGGGAGGGAGGGAGAGGGAGGGGGGGAGAGTTTAGTTTAGATAGTTACTAGAAATCTAGTTGGGAGAAAGAGGTGATAGCACACATTAGAAACAAAAACAACATTAAGTGGACTTCAGCATAACTTGAGTACTCCTTCCATCTTAACTCAATACTGCAAGGATAGAGTAGCTGGGGCGGGGGGCGGGGGACCATGCTCTTAGGCGAATTCCAGGCCAATCGGCACAACTAGCGTCTTGCTAAGAGAGCTCTCTGCACCCCACATTGGTGAGTGGCATCTGGAGTCTTAAAAGCTGCCAAGCTGCCATCCGTGGACACAGCAAATGGTCCCAACTCAGCAGGAACGGATGCTCACCGAGGGCCACAATGACATGCGGTAGAGACAACCGAGAAGACAGAGAGACCCACAAGAGTGTGTGCCTACATCGACTTGGGGCCGGAAGAACCGGATGGTGCCTGGCCACCACCAGTGATAGCCACGATGAAGCGCACAGAGAGGAGTCTCACTGGCAACACAGGAATAAAAAGAGGTGCATCATGAGATCTCCAATAAAAGACCTCAATTGATGGTCCAGTGGTTTGGGGGTTCCTCTGAGAGCATGGCACCGGGCCCTGATGCTGCCCTTTCCCATAAATTATAACAAAGGTCCACTCTTTGGACAGGAATGGATTGGACTTGACAATGCAGAGTGACCATATATTGGAAGCACTTTACGGTTCTGTACATCTATAGGACATCATCTTGCTTACCTCTGGCTGGAGGAAGGGGAGTGGATGGAGAGGAGGGGAAAGGAGGCTGTTGGGAGGATAAGACATGTATGGAGCAGAGAGGAATAGTGTGCAGTCACCGGACAGGGAGAGCAGTGGAAGCTGCACATAGGTGGGCATGTAAATTTACACGTGAATGTACATTTTCACTCAGTTATGTTAAATAAAAATTAAAAAAAAAAAAAAAAAGAAATCAAAGGTGCCCTTTATTTCTTTGTCTTGTCTAATTTCTCTGGCCAGAACTTCTAGTACATTGTTGAATAGGAGAGGTGAGAGGAGGCATCCTTGTCTAGTTCATGTTCTCAAGGGAAAGTCTTTCAGTCTCTCTCCTTTCAGGATGACGTAGGCAGTTGGCTTTGTATAAATCATAAAGAACATCCACTCTTTAGACACAAATGGGTTGGACTTGGCGAAGCAGAGAGACCATATATTGGATGCACTTTATGGTTCTATGCATCTACAGGATATCACCCTGCTGACTTCTGACTGGAGGAAGGAGAGTGGGTGGAGAGGAGGGGTAAGGAGACTGCTGGGAGGATGAGACATGTATGGAGCAGAGAGGAATAGTGTGCTGTAACCGGGTAGGGGGAGCAGTGGAAGCAGCATATAGGTGGGCATGTAAATTTATATGGAAATGTACATTTTCACTCAGTCATAATAAATAAATAAATAAATAGAAATCAAAGGTGGTTCTGTATTGGGCAAATATGCTACAAAAGACCTCTCAAAAGTTTTGAAAAGCAAAGAAGTCACTTTGAGAGCTGTGGTGCTGCTGACCCAAGCCATGGTATTTTAAATCTCAAGTAGGCATGCAAAAGCTGAACAATAAATAAGGAAGTCTAAAGATGGCTGAAAAGCCCTGGTGGCTTAGTAGTGAAGTGCTATGGAGGTGAACCAAGATGTCAGTAGTTCAAATCCACCAGGTGCTCCTTGGAAACTCCGTGGGGCAGTTCTACTCTGACCTACATTGTCTCTATAAGTCAGAACCAACTCAACAGCACCTAATAACAACACAAAGAGAACTGATGCCTTTGCATTATGATGCTGTTGCAGAATATTGAATATATGAACAAACTGGTCTTAGAAGAAACACAGTCAGAATGCTCCTTAGAAGTGACGATGACAAGACTTCCTCTCGCATACTTTGGGCATATCATCAAGAGGAACTAGTTCCTGGACACAGACATCATGATTGGTAAATTAGAGAGTTGTCAAAAAAGAGAAATCTTCAGGGAGGTGGATTGATACAGTCACTGTAACAATGGGTTGAAACATAGCAAACATTGTCAGGATGGTACAAAAGCAGGTAGTGTTTCATTCTTTTGTACTAGGGTCTCTATGAGTTGGAATCATTTCAATGGCACCTAGCAGCAAGAAAATAACTATATTATAAGATGATCCTTATGTTCTTTGATGACTATTTATCCTATGACTAAATCTGTTAGGAAAATTAGAGATTCTCTGAGTGAAAAATTCCTGTTTGATTACTTATGTCTCATGTTTACAGTGAAAAATTAGTAAACTTTCTTTCTTCGTGTCTTAGTTACACAGGTTCTATAAGCACAGAATTTAATGATTTTTAAATACGGGGCAATTCTGAGAACTACCAGTATGTCTTGGAAATTGATGTCACACATGCAGAATAAATCTTTTTCAATAACATTTTGGCTATTTTTCAGTAAGTATAGCTTTGCATAAAACACTTTGCAAAGTGCTGAATTTTTGTGATAATTCAATTCATGCCATCAGTGAAATATTTACTTACAAGAAGGCTATCTATAGAGTCATGTTGTTAATGCCCGATTATTGTTAGAGTTCCCACGCAGTATATATTGAACTCTATAATCTTTCCCATAAAGTTCTCATTTTGGTTTTAAGAGTGAAGTTTCTTATGTATTCCGCAATTGTGGTGTGTTTTGAGAATATCTGATTATCAGTGTTGGGGCTTATTTTTGTATTTTAAATTCTTGTTCCTCCACATTGTTTCCCATAATTTTTAAAGGTGTAAATTATTTTCAAAGTAGTATTTGCTCAAATAACAGCATCATTCATATACAATGAAATCTGCAAAAGCTAGCACCTATGCAAAGTGGACACCAGTCAGAGAAGGAAGATTTAAGTATTTCCACTAAATAGAGAAATAAAAATGATAAGACTGCAGCACATAAAAGCTAGAAATTTTCCAAAAGTAAGAAAAACAAGTCAGTGTCATTGAGTTCCAGCTCCCTTGTGTTTTCCCATACACATGTCACTGTATATTTCCACAGGACAGAGACCAGCTGATCTGCTTCCATAAAGATTACAGCTTAGGAAGCCCTAAGAGGCAGTTCCACTGATTGTAAGAAGTTGCTACGAATCCAATTTGACCTGAGTGTACCAGACAATAACAAAAGGTGATTCAATTTCAATAATTTTTTTTATTGTGATTGAAAGTGTACAATCGAATATAAATTTGCTTGCCCACCTATGTGCAGCTCCCACTGCTCTCCCTGCCGGTGACAGCACAATTCTCCTATCCATTTCATATGTGTCATATTCTCCTAACAATCTCCTGTCCCCTCTTCTTCAGCCTCTCCCCCACCTCCAGTAAGAGGCCAGCAGTATGACATCCTATACATGCATAGAACCATAAAGTGCACAGTCGATATGTTCACTCTGTGTCATTGAGTCCAATCCATTCCTGTCCAAAGAGCTGACCTTAGTAATGATTTATGGACAGGGGCAGCATCAGAACCAGGAGCCATGCTCCCAGGTGAACTCTGAGGCCCCTGGACCATTAATTGTGGTCTTTTAGTGGAGTTCTCAGGATGCACCCCTTTTTATTCTTGTGTTGCCAATGAGAATCAACTTTGTGAGCCCCATCACGGCTGTAACTGGTGGTGGGTGGGCATTACCTGGTTCCTCTGATCACATCTTGATGCAGTTACCCACTCACGTGGGTCTCTCTGTTTTCTGGGTTCTTTTTTCTCCGTGTCATTTTCGTCCTTGGTGATCGTCAGTTCCTGCTGAGTTGGGACCATTTGGTGTACCTCAGATGGCAGTGTGGCCACTTTTAAGACCCCAGATGCCACTCAGCAATATGGGGTGCAGACAGTTCTCTTAGTAATACTCTAATTATGCCAATTGGCTCTCAATGTCCCCTGAGGGCATAGTCCCTGGACTCTCACCCCTGCTATTCTGTCCTAGCAATATTGGGTTAAGATTGGAGCAGTAATCATGTTATGTTGAAGTCCAGTTAATGTTGATGATTTTTCTAATGTGTGCTGTCACTGATTTTACCCAACCAAATTTCTATCAACTATCTGATCTATAACAAACTCTCTCCCTCCCTTCTTCCCTTCCCTTGCAGCCCACAAAGAATCTTTTCTTCTGTACATGAGTCTGTTTTGAAGTGCTTATAGCAGGGGTCACACACAATATTTGTCCTTTTGTTGTGGACTACTTTCACTCAACAAAATGTCTTCCAATTGAAACAAGGTTATGAGATGCTTCCTAAAATCATCATTGTTCTTTATCATTGCATACTGCTCCATTGAGAATATACACCATAGTTTATCCATTCCTCTGTTGGGCACCTGGTTTGACTCCAACTTTTTACTATTGTGGACTGTGCTGCAATAAACATTAATGTGCATGTATCTGTTTGTGTGAATGTCCTTGATTTTCTAGGATATATTCCAAGCTGTGGAATTACTGGGTCACATGGTATATCTATTTCCATCTTTTTAAGGAAGCACCAGGTTGGTTTCCAAAGAGGCTGTACCATTTTGCAATCCCACCGACAGTGTAGGAGAGTTCCAATTTCTCCACAGTCTCTCCCACAATTCTTTTGTATTTTTTGGATCATGGTTAACCTTGTCGGGGTGAGGTGACATCTCATCGTAGTTTTGATTGGAATTTCTTTAATAGCTAGTGATTGTGAACATTTCTGTATGTGTCTTTTGGCTGCTTCGATCTCCTCTTTAGAGAAGTGTCTGTTCATCTCCTTTGCCCATCGCTTAATAGGATGATTTATCTTTTTCATATTGATACCTCGTAGTACCTTATAGATTATGGAGATCAGACATCAGTCTGACACATAGTTGCCAAATATGTTTTCCTATTCTGTAGGTGGTCTTTTAATTCTTTTGATAAAGTCTTTGGATGAGCAAAACTGTTTGATTCTTAATAGTTCAAATTTATCTACTTTTGCTGGTGTTGATCATGCTTTGTTTGACAGATTTTGAAGTCTGTCTATGTTGTGTATTAAAACTTCCATTGTTGATCCTATTTTTTCTTGGATGAGCTTTATTGTTTTAGTTTTCATATTTAGGTCTTTTATCCAGATTGAGTTGGTTTTTGTAGAAGGTGTGAGACATAGGTCGTGTTGCAAATTTTTGTGGATGGGTATCCAATTTTGCCAACACCATTTGTTAGAGATTACTATTACCCCAGTTTAAAGTCTTAGGGCCTAGGTCAAATATAAACTGTTCATAAAAGGATTGTGGCACCTCTGGAGTCTCAACTCTGTTCCATTGATCTATATGTCTCTTTTTGTACCAGTACCAGGCTTTTTTGACAATTGTGGCAGTGTAATAGGTTCTAAAGTCGTGTAGTGGGAAGCTTTCCAGTGTGTTCTTCTTTTTCAGTAGTGCTTTATTTATCAGGAGCTTCTTCCCTTTCCAAGCAAAGTTGGTGATTTGTTTCTCTGTCTCATTAAAAAATGACATGGAATTTGTATTGAGATTGTGTTACATAACTAAATTGCTTTGGGAAAAATAGACATGTTCACTATGTTAAGTCTTCCTGTCCATGAGCAGAGTAGGTTTCTCCATTTATGTAAGTCTCTTAGTTTCTTGCCGTAAGGCCTTGTAGTTCTTTTTGTAAAGGTCTGTTATTTCTCTGGTTAGATTTATTCCTAGGTATTTTATCTTCTTGGGGGCTATAGTAAGTTTTATTGATTGGGTGATTTCTTCTTTAATAATCTCATTGTTAGTATAAAGGAATCCTACTGACTTACTTAGGTTTATCAGATATCCTGATACTTTGCTGAACTCTTCTATCAGTTTGAGTAGCTTATTTATGGATTCTTTAGGATTCTCTGCATATACAGTCACATCATCTGCAAATAAGTAGTTTTTTACTTCTTCTTTACTGATGCAGATGCCCTTCATTTCTTAGTCTTGTCTTATTGCTCTGGCCAGAATTTCTAGTGCAATGTCGAATAGGAGAGGTGAGAGTGGGCATCCCTGTCTAGTTCCTGTTCTCAAGGGAAATTGTTTCAATCTCTCTCCATTCAGGATGACTTAGGCCTTTGGTGTTGTATAAATGGCGTTTATTGCATCAAGGAATTTTCTGTCTATTACTGTTTTACTGAGACTTTTTAGCATGAATGGGTGTTGGACTTTATCAAATGCCTTTTCTGCATCAAACTGACAAAATCAAGTGATTCTTGTCTTTTGTGTTCTTTATGTGTTTGATCACATTAATTGATGTTCTGATGTTGAAGCAGACATGCATCCCTGGTACAAATCCAACTTGGTGTTGATGAATTATTTTTTGATATGTTGTTGAATTCTATTGGCTAGTATTTTGTTGAAGATTTTTCCACATAGGTTTCTGAGCGATATTGGTCTGTGGCTCTCATTTTTTTGTTGGGTCTGTCCCTGGTTTTGGTATCAGGTTTATGCTGGCTTCATAGAATGAATCTGGGGGAATTCCATCCCTTTCTATGCTGTGAAACAGTCTCAGTAGTATTAGAGTTAACTCTTCTTTAAGTACTTGGTAGAATTCTGTGGTGAAGACATCTGGGCCAGGGTTTTTTTTGTTGTTGGTTGTTTTGGGATGACATTTTCAATCTCTTCCTTTGTGATGGGTTTGTTAAGTTGTTCTGCTTCACCTTGTTACAATTTTGGTAGGTGATATGAATCTAGTACTCTCCTTTATGTTTTCAAATGTGTTAGAGTCTTTCATAGCATTCTGTAAAGATATTTTTGATTTCTATTGGATCTGTTGTTACATCTCCCCTCTCATTTCTTATTTGGGTTATTTGTTTCCTTTCCCATTTTTGTTTATCAATGAACTTCAATAATTAATAAAAAATATATATATCTGTAAGTAATAGGATAGCCATCTGACTGGCTGCAATAATCAGAATCTTGGAAGTATGTTTTCAATCTTTATCAGTAAGTGCCTCCAAGTTCTTTTCACTTTTAGCAAATGAGGTTGTGTCTGCATATTGGAGACTCATAATCAGTGTTCTCGCTACTCTGATGCTGCCTTCTTCTTCATATAGCTCAGCTTCTCAAATTATTTATTCAGCATACAGATTGAATAATTATCATGAAATGGTGTAAGTCTTATACACACCTTTTCTGACTTCTCATGACTATTAATATAGAAAAGGGTTTAAAAAACACTTAAAAATTTTTGTGGTATTTCCTCAGAAGGGTTAGAAAATATGAGATCACTTAACATTAAAAAAATATTAAAGGAAAAGACTTTTTCTAGACTACTTTGAAGTTCAATTTTCTTGTATAGAGGATATAGTTCTTTTTAAATTGATCCTTTGATTTTACTTTGACACTACAAAAATGATTAAATTTTAAAATGTTTAGCAAAATAGTTCCAACCAATTATAATGTTTCAGAATAATTGTTGTCTTATCAGTGGGGCATCAAATTATTTTCAAGTGAACTTAATGTTTTAATCATACAAAGCCAGAGTGAAAAGCTCTGATATTTGAATATAATTGTTGTTTCAAGTCTCCACTTGAATAATTCTAAAAACATACTTTAGCTTTATGAAATTTTAAACCTCATAGGCACTTTATTTTTCTTTCATAATATGATGCCAACTTAAAGGAAATCAGGTAACAAACAACTTACTGAATATGTTATGCCTTTTTTACATATAGTATAAATGAAAATAACTACAAATTTATACAGGGTTTCCAGTACTAATTTCTAGTTCATTTCAGCTTTTCTCATGAGAAAAGTTATTTTGCTACTGCTATTTTATTTTCTTAAATAAATGTCACTGCCTTCCTCAACAATTATCGTTATGCACTGTGGAGTCGGTTCTCACTCAGAGTGACCTATATACAAAAGAACGAAGCAGTGCCCAGTCCTGCACATCATCACAGTCATTGTTAAATTTGAGTCCATTGTTGCAGCATTGTGGCAATTCAAATTCTGGGGAATTGCCTTCATTTTTGCTGACCCTCTATTCTACCAAGCATGATGTTCTTCTGGAGAGAATGGTCCCTAAAGCATTTCAGAGTAAGTTTCACAATCCTCACTTTTAAGAAGTATTCTGGCTGTACTTCTTCCAAGACAGATTTGTTTGTTCTTTTGGCAGTCTATGAAGTAGTCAATATTCTTTGCCACCATCATTTAATTAAGAGACATGAATTCTTCTTTGATGTTTCTAATTCATTGTCTAGCTTTTGAACGCATATGAGAACACTGAAAATCCCATGGCTTTGTTAAGAGACCCCTTAGTCTTCAAAGTGCCGTCTTTGATTTTAAACAACTCAAAGTGGTCTTCTGCATCAGATTTGTCCAGTGTAATGCATCATTTGATTTCTTGACTTCTGCATCCATGAGTGTTGGTGTGAATCTAAATAAAATGAAATCCTCAATGACTTAAATATTTTCTCTGTTTATCATGTTTCTGCTTATTGGTCCAGTTATGAAGAGTTTTGTTTTATGTTCAGTTGTAATCCATATTGAAAGCTATAGTCTTTGATATTCATCAATAAGTGCTTGAAGTTTTCTTCACTTTCACCAAGCAAGGTTATCTGCATATTGCAGGTTGTTAACGAATGTTTCTCCGCTCTGAATATCATGTTTCACATAAGTCCACCTTCTTGGATTATTTGCTAGTATACAAATTGAATAAGCATGGCTAAAAGGACACAAACCCAATGCATATCTTTCCTGGCTTTAAATATGCTGTATACTCTTGTTATAACAGAATGACTGCATCTTGATCTATGTACAGGTTCTGTATGAGAAAAATTGTGTGTTCTGGAATTGCCATTCTTTGCCATGTTATCCATAGTTGTTATGATCCACACAGCCAGTTGCCTTTATGTGGATAACGAAATACACACATCTTTTTGATATTTTCTGCTTTCAGTCAAGTTCCATCTGACATCAGCGATGACACCCGATGTTCCAAGGTCTTTTCTAAAAGTGGCCTGAGTTTCTGACAATTCCTGTAAGTGTACAGCTATAAGCCCTTCTGAATTATTTTCAGCAAAACTTTAACTTCCGTGTAATACTAATGATATTCTTTGACAGTTTCTACATCCTGATGGATCATCTCTCTTTGGAATGGGCACCAGTATGAATCCCTTCCAGTTGGTTGGCCAGGTAACTGTCTTTCAAATTTTTTGGCATAGATGAGTGAGCATTTCCAATATTTCACCTGTTTTTTGAAACTTCTCAACTTGTATTTCATCACTTGTGGAAGCCTTGCTTTTTGCCTATGACTTCAGTGCTGATTGGACTTTTGTCCTTCAATACCATCAATTCTTGATCATATAGTTCTTCTTGAAACGGTTAAGCATCAACCAATTCTTTCATATTCTTTTCATCTTTTTCTGATACTTCCTGTTTTACTCGGCGTTATGCCCACAGAATCCCTTAGTATCACAGCTCAAGGCCTGATCATTTTCTTCTGTTCTTTTAGCTGTAGAAATACTAGATGTTTTCTTCTCTTTGTTGTTTAACTCCATGTCTTTGCACGTTTCATTGTAATACTTTGCCTTCTTGGATGCCCTTTGGAATTGTTTGTTCAGCCCTTTTACTTGATCATTTCTTCTGTTTGCTTTATCTACCACACATTCAACAGCAAGTTAAGAGTCTCTTTTAGCATCTATTTTGGTCTTTTCTTTCTTTCCTGTCTTTTTAAAGACCTTTTGCTTTCTTCACGTATGTTGCTATTGATGTTATTCCACAACCTGTCTGGTTTACATTCATTAGTGTTCAGGCATCACATCTATTCTTGAGACAGTCTCTAAATTCAGGTGGAATAAGCCCAAGGTCATATTTTGCCTCTCATGGATTTTTAAACATTTTATTCAGTTTCAATTTGAAGTTGATTATCTGTTTCCTATTTGGCCTCTGCCCTTTTTCTTGCAGATGATATTGAGCTTCTGCAGTGTCTTTTTTGACAGGTGTAGCTAAATTTGATTCCTGTGTATTCCACCCTGTGAAATCCACTTGTATAGTCACTGTTCATGTTGTTGAAAAAATGTATTCGCAATGAAGAAGTCATTGGTCTTGCAAAATTCCTCCGGCATTGTTTCTATCAACAAGGTCGTATTTTACAGTTACCTATCATTAGCAAACACCGAAAGGCATAGCAACAAAACAATTGATCTAAGGCTCTTGTAGGGAACATTTCAAGTATGGAGGATTATTTGAAGGAAATCTTATTGATCACCATTAAAACATTTCTTTCTGTATTAATAATTCAGCATTTACATTAGCCAAGGTGAGTATAAACAGAAATTGTTACTTTAAGGGAAATATCCCATTTTTGTTTTATTTCATTTCATTTTTGGTAAAATACATTTTTCTAATTTAGGTTATGTGTATTCAAAATCATCATCTCATGTAGAAATTAGGAAACACTGGTGACATAGTGGAAATCCTAGTGGCATAGGGGTTCAGTGCTATGGCTGCTAACCCAAAGGTCTGCTGTTCAAATCCACCATGCAGTCCTTGTAAAATCTATGGGACAGTTCTACTCTGACCTATAGGGTTGCTATGAGTCTGAATTGACTCAAGGGCAGTGGATTTGGTGGGAATGACATAGTAGTTATGAGTTTAGCTGCCAATCAAAAGGATAACAGTTTTAATCCACCAGGTAGTCTTTGGAAACCCTACAGGACAGGATTGGCAGAAAGGCAGTTTGGTTTTTTGTTGTATCTTCTTTGTGTCCAACTTTTATTTTCCAGTCACTAGCATTTATTAGTGCACCTTAATTGCATGTTTGATCAATTTCAGACTAAAATAGTAGGTACAATCTTCAAATTTTTTATCTTTGACATTAATGGTTAGTGTGTAAATTTGACTAGCAGTCATATTAACTGTTCTTCTTTGTTGATATATGTATATTATTCTGTCATTGACAGTATCATGCTTTAGAATAGATCTTGAGATGTTATTTTTGAGAATGAATGCAATGTAATCCCTTTTCAATTTCTCATTCCTGGCATAGTAGGCTATGTAATAACCAATTCAAATAATCCTATCAGTCCATGTTAGCTCACTAATTCTTAGAATATCAAAGTTTATGGATGCCATTTTATTTTTGATGATTCTAAAAATTTCCAATTTTCCTAGACTCATACTTTGTGAATTCCACATTCTGATATTTGTGCATACTTGCAGCTGCTTCGTCTTGTTTTGAGTCATGTGACATCAGCAAATCAAGGTTCTAAAAACTTTACTTCATCCATCCAAGTCTTTCACGTTGACTCTGCTTTAAAGAGGCAGCTCTTTCTCAGTTATGTTTTAAGTACATTCTAACCCGAGGGGATCATCATCTGGCACTATGTCAGGCAATATTCTGCTGATATTTACAACGATTTCATTGGCCAGTTTTTTCAAAAGTAGACCTTTGGGTCCTTCTTCCTTATCTGTCTTAGTGTGGAAACTCTGCTGAACTCTGTCTATTGTGGGCGACTCTGCTGTATTTGGAATACTGGTGGTATAGCTTTCTGCATCATGGCATCAAGCACACCACTAAAATATGAGAAATTGACTAATGGATGGTAGTCTCAACGACTGTCAAACATCAAACAGAAAGTTTTATACTCTGAAACACAACATTCTCCATACTTCCTTTCATTTCTTCTGATGTAAATTAAATGCTACTATTTACCTCAATTTGTTCTACAGTATTTATCAAGAGCAAAGTTGCAGCACTTTTTTTAGGAGGCTTACAAAGATAGCACTCCATATAGAATACTTTCCCACACTCTTCTTATTGCCTTTATAAAAATAGGAATGTTCTACCTGACTCTACGGCACTTGGCTTTGGCTACCTTACATACTGACCTTATACAAGTAGTAGTCATTATTCAAATATTTTGATACAAGCTTATATGACTAAAGGAACTATTTTCAAGAAATTGTGTACAAAAATAGTCAAGGGAGAAATAATTTGTCCACCTAGCAGGAAATTGCTGGATTTTCCTGTCTTCCATTCTTTCCGAAACCATGTTTTTACCTTTTGAGCTGGAGTGGGAGCAAATAATAACATCAATATTCTTAATAACCTAGATAAATGGCATAGGTGATGACAGGTTCCTCTCAGTAAGATGTGTTCATGTTAAACCCACAGTACTGTTTTAAATAAGACATATTAATCTATTTCATCCTTATCTTAGAAAAGCAGTGTTTTAAAGTACTGAAAAATTAAATAAATGTCAGTAGAAAATTAGATAAAGTTTTGGTGAGTGTTGACCATATGTAACCAAATTACGTATTGAATATTGTTTTGAGAGCTGTGGAGAGGAAGATACTATGTAGTATTTGACAAATAAAATAGTTGTGTCCTTGGGATATAAATATAAAATATATCTGACTCGACGGCATTTGGCTGGCTTGGCAGATTTAAATAAATTTCTTAAGTTTCTAGAAAGTTGAAATATTTAATGTAACTCTTGAATATTGTTATAGATTGAATTGTGTCCTCCAAAAATATGTTTTAAATCTTATTTCTTAAATCATACCTTGTTTGGGTATGGATTTTATTTATCATGTCAATAAGGTAATATTAGTGCAGAGTGTGTCTTAAACCAGTAACTTTTGAACTATAAAAGAATATAGTAAGTGTAAGCAAGCAGAAATGGAAGAGATGAGATAACATCTCATATGAAAGTCATACCAGGAACCCAGAAACAGAGGCTGAGATGGGACAAAGAACTTCATCCAGAGCAAATGAAGAAATAAAGTCTTACCCTGGAGCTGGTACACTGAGCTCAGACTCTAGCCTCCTAAACTGAGAGAGAAAATAAATTTCTTTTTGCCAAAGCCACCCACTTGTGGTATATCTGTTGAAGTAGCACTAAATGACAAAGGCATTACTATATTCATCATCTAACTTATTAAAATTTATTCAATACTTACTGTATACAACACCTGTCAAAAAAGTCCTCTCACATAGGTTTACATACTTGGAGACATGCTGTATTTGTCTGCTACTGTAACACTTGTGTATCAAAACTGCTGTGAGGAAACTGCACAGTATTGGGCTTTAAACCACATGTATACAAAGAGCAATTCGATTATATATACTGTATAAACATTATTTAGCAAACAAACTTCAAGAATTTTGCACATCTGAGCAATGCGTATTCATAGAGTTTATTAACAGCACTCTACAATGTGATGTGGTCATGTGTATGACCCACCCACAACTCTCTAAGTAACTAGGGTGGTAGATGTGTTCTCATTTAATATTGTATTTTGCACATCATTGATAAAGTACTTTGCAACTAATACTTGCAAAGCAATTGCAATTTTAATGGATGTGCCCCCAAATTCACTACAATTGAACTCACATGTTATATGAAACATGAGAATCACACAATACTTTGAAGTCCATTTATTGTTCTGAAGATTTATAGTATTAATCATAGTAGATTTTAAGTTTCTATATTAAACATCTGGAAAACATAGTGGTGTAGTGGTTAAGTGCTATGGCTGCTGACCAAAAAGCTGACAGTTCAAATCCACCAGCTGCTCTATGGGGCACGCTGACTCTGTCCTATGGGACCACTATAAGTCAGAATCAACTCAACAGTAGTGGGTTTGGCTTTTTTTTTTATACTAGATACAAGATGCTTGAGTTGTAAGATCATGTTTTATGTATCATTTTCTCAGTATTTCATTAATGAAAACAAACTTTATGTATTATTTATATTACAGTATTTATTGATTATTCTGTGAATTTAATCTTTAAAATAAAATATAAGAATATATAGACCTTATGTAAAATGCAGCAGAGCTAACAGAAAAATTAAGCAAGCTGTTCGATGTGATGGATCACCAGTACTCTGAAATTCAACAGATCAAGAACAAAATCAAACACATAGAAACTTCCATTCAAAGCCAAGAAAACAGAATGGAACAAATGGAAAAGATACTTTCTGACTTGGAAGACAGAGCTACTGACTCCAGCATCTATGAGGAGAAATCACAAAAAAAGAAACAAGAAAAATGAAGAAGGATTAAGAAGCATATTGGACTCCATGAAGAGGAATAATCTATGATTAATTGGAGTTCATGAACAGGGTGGGACTCCTGAGAACACAGAGAATTGTTGCTGACCTGTTGACAGAAAACTTCCCAGAAATTAGGAAAGAAGAGAATATAGATATCCAAGAGGCACATCAAACACCACTGAATACAGATATCAAAAGAAAGACTCTAAGACATATTGTAATCAAGCTCAACAAAAGGAAAAATAAGCAGAAACTCTTAAAGGCTCAAAACTCTTAAAGACTCAAAGTCAAGTTAACAGTTAGAGGGAAACCCTGTAGGCTTTTGTTGGATTTCTCAGAAGAAACAATGATGGCACGGAGACTGGCATTACACATTCAAAGCCTTGAAGGAGAAGAACTTCCAAACAAGAATTATGTATTCTGCAAAACAGAAACTCAGAGACTTTAAAATGAAACCAAAGCTACCAAAAAAAAAAAAAAAAAAATCTCTTGGCTTAGAAGAACAAAACCACAAACTTTATATTTTAGAAGCAAATACAAGACACATCACTCAGAAACCTACTCAGTTAGGGAAGGGTCCAAGCTCAATCAAAGCTATAATAGTGAAAGAAATGATCCAATGATCATATCATGAATGCTATGATGTCACCATATTAAAAAGAGGGATGTGCTACAGTCATTATAGTCCTTCCAGGTGGAGAGGAAGTTAATAAGACTGGTAGTAATTAAAAATGGATTTATACATAGTTTATTAAGCAGGATCATATGGGCAGTTATAAAGCGTCATAAAGGTGCAACATACCAAATCAAGAAATGTAATACAAGAGTCTCAGCAACCACAAAACCAGCTCTGAACAAGGTGAAAAGTCAACTCACAAAGAAGAATAACCCAGAACAAATTAATAAGAACAACAGAGAAAACATCAACACAAAAATAAACATATCACAATGACAGCATTGAACACATATCTATCAATAATCACATTGAATGTGAATGTACTGAATACTCCAGTAAAGAGACACTGAGTGAATTCTTGGATCAAAAGACATGATTCATCCATATGTTCCCTACAAGAAACTCACATTAGACTTAAGTATATGAACAAACTGAAAATGAAATAAAGAAGAATATATATCAAGCCAACAATACACAAAGAAGAGCAGATGTGGCAATTCCAATCTCAGATAAAATAGATCTTAGTGTAAAATCCAGCATCACGGACAAGGATGGACACTATGGCTGAAAGGTTTAATACACAGAAAGCTAGCCAGCCAAGAGGACTTAACAATATTAAATATTTATGCACCCAATACTAGAGCATCTAAATACATCGAACAAAAACTGAAAACACACAATAATGAGATAGATCAGTCCACAATAACAGTGGGAGACTTCAACACTCCACTCTCAATATTGGACAGATCGTCTAGAAAAAAGTTCAGTAAGACACAGAAGACCTTATTGCCACAATTAACCAACTAGACCTCATCGCTATATACAAAACTTTCTATCCAACAGTGGACAACTACACCTTTCTCTCCAATGCGCATGAACATTCTCCAGAATAGCCTATGTGTCAGGACATAAAGCAGTTCTCAACAAAATAGATACCACTGAATTAATGCAATGCATCTTCTCAGATCATAAAGACATAAAAGTTGAAATCAACAGCAGAAAAAACATAGAAATTGGAATTTATGGGCACTGAACAACACCTTGCTCAAAAAGCTGTGGGTTATAGAAGAAATCAAGGATGAAATAAAGAAACTTATGGATTCCAATGAGAATGAAAACACTTCCTAACAGAACCTATAGGATACAGCCAAAGCAGTGCTCAGAGGTGTGTTTATCTCCATAAATGCACACATCTGGAAGGAAGAACCAAACCAAAGAACTTAACCCTACAGCTTGAACCATTAGAAAGGGAACAACAGAGGAACCCCTCAGGCACCAGAAGAAAACAGATGATAAAGATTAGAGCAGAACTAAACAAATTAAAGAATAGAAGAACAATTGAAAAAGATTGAAAAGACCAATGCTGGTTTTTGGAAAAGATCAACAAAATTGACAAACCACTGTCTAAACTTACTACAGAAAAACAGGAAAGCAAACATATAACCCAAACAAGAAATGAGAGGGGAGTTGTCATAACAGATCCTACGGAAATCAAAAATAGAATAACAGAATACTTTGAAAGACTGTATTCTAACAAATTTGAAAACTTAGAGGAAATGGACAAGTTCCTAGATTCCTGTCACCTACCTAAATTATCACAAGGTGAAGTAGAACAACTTAATAAACCCATCACAAAGGAAAAGACTGAAAAAGTCATCCAAAAACTCCCAACAAAAAAAAGACTGGGCCCAGATGGCTTCACTGAAGAAGTCTACCAAGCTTTTAGAGAAGAGTTATCTCCAATTGTACTGAGACTATTTCACAGTATTGAAAGGGATGGAATACTCCCAAAATTCATTCTATGAAGCCAGCCTAACCCTGGTACCAAAGCCAGGAAAAGACCCAACCAAAAAGGAGAACTACAGACCAACATCACATGTATTCAGATGCAAAAATCTTCCACAAAATTCCTGCCAGTAGAATACAACAACATATCCAAAAAATAATCCATCATGATCAAGTTGGATTCATGCCCAGAACGTAAGGCTGGTTCAACATCAGAAAAACAATTAATGTGATCAACCACATAAAGAGCACAGAACACAAGAATAACCTGATTTTGTCTATTGATGCAGAAGTCATTTGATAAAGTCCAACACCCATTCATGCTAAAAACTCTCAGCAAAATAAGAATAGATAGCAAATTCCTCAATGCAATAAGGGCCGTTTATACAAGGCCAATGGCCTACATCATCCTGAACGGAGAGAATGAAACAATTTCCCTTGAGAACAGGAACTAGACAAGGATGCTCACTCTGAACTCTCCTATTCAACATTGTACTAGAAGTTTTAGCCAGAGCAATTAGAGAAGACCAAGAAATAAAGGACATCTGCACTGGCAAAGAAGCCAAAATCTCCTTATTTGTAGATGATATGACTGTATACACAGAGAATCCTAAAGAATCCATAAGTAAACTACTCCAACTGATAGAAGAGTTCAGCAAAGTCTCAGGATACCTGATAAACCTAAGTAAATCAGTAGGATTCCTTTATATCAACAATGAGATTACTAAGGAAGAAATCACTGAATCAATACCATTCACAATAGCCCTTAAAAAGATAAAGTACCTAGGAATAAATCTAGTGAGAGAAACAACAGATCTTACAAAGAGAACTACAAGTCCTTACTACAAGAAACTAAGAGAGACTTTCATAAATGGAGAAACCTAACCTGCTCATGGATAGGAAGACTTAACATTGTGAAAACATGTGTTTTGCCCAAAGCAATCTACTTATATATGCAAAACCAATACAAATTCTAGTGACTTTTTTTAATTGAACATTTTTTGTTTGGAAAAGGAAGAGCCCCCAGATATGTAAAACATTACTGAAGAAGAAGAACACACTGGGAGGCCTCTCATTATCCAACTTTAGAACCTATTTCACTGCCACAGTAGTCAAAACAGCCTGGTACTGGTACTAAAAGAGACAGACAGATCAACGCAACAGAATTGAGACTCCAGAGATAACACCATCTTCCTATGAACAGTTGATATTCCACAAAGGCCCTAAGACAATAGTCTGGGGAAAAAACAATCTCTTCAACAAATTGAAGAGCTAATAAACTGCAATAAATTGAACAAGACCCATATTTTACACCTTATACAAAAACAAATGCAAACTGGGTATAAGATCTAAATATCAAATCTAAAATGATAATGCTCATCCAAGTAAAAGTAGGAACAACAGTGGAAGTTTTAATACACACATAGACAGACTTCAACATCTGTCAAACAATCCACAAATAATACAAGAGAAAATCAATAAATGGAAACTATTAAGAGTCAAACACTTTTGCTCCTCCAAAGACTTTATTAATAGAATTAAAAGGCCACTAGAGAATGAGAAAAAATATTTTGCAACTCTATGTCAGACTGACGCCTGATCTCCATAATCTATAAGGTACTACAAAATATCAACAATAAAAGGATAAGTCATCCAATTAATCTGTGGGCAAAGGAGATGGACAGATACTTCTCTAGAGAGGATATCCAGGCAACCAAAAAACACATGCAGCCATGTTCACAACCATTAAGTATGAAAGGAATTCAAATCAAATCTATGAGATACAATCTCATCCCAACAAGGTTGGCCATCATCCAAAAAATGCAAAACAACAGATGCTGAAGAGGCTGTGGGGAAATTGGAACTGTCCTACATTGTTGGTCAGATTGCAAAATGGTGCAACCTCTTTAGAAAACAATCTGGCACTTCCTTAAAAAAGCTGGATATGGACATACCATTTGACCCAGTAATTCCACTGCTTAAAATATATCCTGCAGAATCAAGACCATTCACACCCACTGATACATGCACACGAATGTTTATTGCAGCACAGTCCACAATAGCAAAAAGAATTGATGCAGATGCCAAACAACATAGGACTAGATAGGTAAACTATGGTGTATATACTCAATGAGACCTTATGCAATGATAAAGAGCAATGATGATTTTAGCAAGTGTTTCATAACCTGGTTTCATTTGGAGGACATTATGATGAGTGAAAGCAGTCAGCAACCAATGGACAAATATTGTATGAGAGCCCTATGATAAGAACTTAAAACCAGACACACATAGAAGAAAAGACTTTAAGGGCTGCAAGAGTGGGGATGGAGGGAGGGCAATGGGGGGAGAGGGCTTAGATTAGATAGTTGAGAGAAATTTGGTTGGGTGAAATCCGTAACAGCGCACATTAGAAAGAAGATCAACACTATCTGGACTTCAACATAACATGATTACTCCTCCCATCCTAACCCAATATTGCAAGGACAGAGTAGCTACGGCGGGGAGCCAGGAACTATGCTCTCAGGGGCAATCAAGGCCAGCTGGCACAGCCAGCATTTTGCTAAGAGAGCCCTCTGCATCCCACACTGGTGAGTGGCATCTGGGGTCCTAAAATCTCCCAAGCTGTCATCTGAGGTTACAGCAAGTGTTCCCAACTCAGCAGGAAAGGATGATCACCACAGACCAAACAACATGGGGAAATGAGAACCCAGAAGACAGAGTGACCCACGTGAGTGGGTAACTACATCTACCTGTGACTGGAAAAACTGGATGGTGCCGGGCTACCTCCAGTGATAGTTGTGATGGAGCTCACAAAGTTGACTTTCACTGGCAACACAAGAATAAAAAAGGGTACACACTGAGATCTCCACTAAAAGACAACAACTGATGGTCCAGCAGCCTTGGAGTTCCCATGGGAGCATGGCCCCTGGCCCTGATGCTGCCCCTGTCCATAAATCACATTGGAGGTCAACTCTTTGGACAGGAATGGATTGGACTTGGTGACACAGAGTGACCATATCATGTGTGCACTTTATGGTTCTATGCATCTATAGAATGCTGTCCAGCTGACCTTTTACTGGAGGCAGCGGAGTGGGTGGAGATTGGAGGATAAGACTTGTGTAGAGTGGAGTGGAAGAGTGTACTGTTACTGGGCAGGGAGAGTAGTTGGAGCTGCATATAGGTAGGCATGCAAATTTATATGGGAATGTACATTTTAATTCAATCAAAGTAATACAAAAAGAATTTCAAGATGATAACAGTAGAATGTTAAACAAACCTTGGGACCTTCTGAATGTGGGTAACAGCACAGAGTCAAACAAAACATGGACCCTCCCTTTGGCTATTCCACAGGTTAAATGCAGCTTAAACCACATCGGGTCAGACCAGAAATTTCAAGGAAGGTATAGGGGTAGGATGAATATTCGAGAAAGTGAGCGTGAGTTAATGTGTTATATAGGGTGTCCAGGTTAGTTCTTTCAATGCAAAACAAATCCTTTTTTTAAAATTAAAGTTGAAGGTGAAAGGCTCCAAAAATAGACACCATGAAGAATGGTTTGTTCTGAGGATATAGGTAATGGTTTAAGCAGACAACCATATCTTTTTCCTGCAGAGCAGCTGGTGGGTTCAAACCACCGATCTTTTTGTTTGCAGCCATGGGCTTAACAGCTGTACCACCAGCACTACTTAAAGAGAGTATAAATACCATCGAATTCCAGTATGAAATCAAAAGAAAAAGAAAACAGAGGCCTTCAAGTGTTCTTAGACAGCACAGCATGGTGTATCCACAAATCTTAATTTGTGCTCTCCTAACTCATGTACTATAGTTAAGAAATAATAAATGTGTGTGAGTGGATTTAAGATCTTCCTGGTGTCCATAATAGAAATCATTATAGTGAGTGAATAATAATAGAATATTTAATCAAAGCTTCATTTTATTTGTAAAAGGGTCATAAGAAGGTCGCTTTATAAATGTAAAACTTAATTAGAGACACTCACACAAAAGAAATGCAAACTGGAGCAGGATTTTAACATCCAATTAACCAATGTACGTTAGTCTTTGAAGAAAGTTGTTTGCAAACAGAAATTCAATTTGGTTTCATTGATTGTATTTTTATTCCGTCTTTAGAGCTGTTAGAGGCCTGTTATGTTCAATTTTCTTGAGGTCATTAGGAAACTAAACTACAGCTCTAGAGGACTAAAGCTTTATTTGGAGATACATACCTCCTGAAGACATAAAATATAGTGGTTTTCTAATCATTCTAGAAAACAAACTAAAATCTGGAGAGGCTGCTTTAGGTAATCCTAGTTGATACTCTCAACTTGGACAATAGCAAACTATTTCTTTTAGAACCATTATTATTTCACCTTTTTATGTCATAATATTTTTTTAAAACACCTGAACTTGCTGTTTGACTTTTTAAATCTGATAATTATTTATTTGGGAATTGAAGCTACGAAAAAAGCTAATATAAAGATATAGAAGAGATAGTCAATATTGGAAAGTATGGACCTCTTCTTAGCTATTCCTCATCAAAATCTTCTACTGTAAATTTTTTTCTAATGATTTTTGTTATTTCAGAAAATAAGCATAAAACAAGCAAACATTGAAACAATGCCATCATCCTACTTCTTATATCTAGAAACTATTTCATTTTTTGCAAACAATATGGTCACCTAAATAATATTGGCCAACTGTTTAATGTGAGGCATAGTATGCTTACAAAAATAGTGTGCTGTCACCGGACAGGGAAAGCAGTGGAAGTTGCATATTAATTTATACGGGAATGTAAATTTATACGGCATGTAAATTTATACGGGAATGTACATTTTCACTCAGTCATACTAAATAAAAAAAAAAAATTAAATTAAATTAAAAAAAAATAGTGCAGGACGAGGATTCTGTGATTGGCCAAAAAATTTTTTAAAAAACTATAGCCTGTGTGTTATTTGCATAAAAATACAGCACTGTTGTTAAAACTTAAAGAAATAATACTACACATCTTATTTCTCAGCATGGACTTCTTTTCAGACAATGTCATACACTTTTAGATTTCTGTACATTTTTATGCAACACCCTGACTTTGTTCAAGTTTTTTTAGTGGACTCAAAAAAAAAAAAAAAAAAAAAATCATTTCCTGAAAGCTTATCAGGTACAGGCCTGCATTTTATGTAATATTTTTTTCTCTTAAGTTTCTTAATTACCAAAGAAAATATTTTGGCACTAAATTCTGACAACACTACACAAGAAGCCATGTAGAATGCTACACTTTCAGCATTGCTTGGTTTCATTTACTTTCTGATCTAAGAGTGAATCTCATTCTCCTCTTTTCTCTCCTGCATCCTGGCTATTACAACTAAACCTGCAGTGGGTTAAAGTGAGTCACTTTGGGCAGAATACATAATAGGTCACAATTTATTCTCCACCTTGCCTCACATCAGAAAACACATCATACCTGGTGTATTTAACATTAATGATGAAAGCCTTGAATACTAACTCAGAGTAAGGACAATTTGATTCTCTGTTTCTGCACTCAAAATGTTTTTGTTGTTTTCTACTTATGATTGAAGAGTAACCTATTACACACTTCCTATGAAATTTTGCAGTGCATAAATTCCATATGGAACTCTCACATAGCTTTTTTTAATATCAATTAGTAATTTGTATCTGAATCACTAAATGCACTATGGCTTGTGTAATACATATTTTTAAAAGTCTACTATTTAGTCTACATTTTTAACTGATTTTTATCAGTACAGTAAAGCATCCTCTTAACAAGTTCCTCTCTTCAGTTGCTTACCCAGTAATATAATACATCGCATACCAGAAAAACAAGATTACTATGTCAAGCTTTTGATTAGCTTATTTTTTAAACTAGAAGTTGCTTGGCTATCTTCCACAAACATCAAAGAAGAAGATAATTATTTCTTACAGTACAATTTCAATTCATAAATACAGAAAGAAACACAACAGTAATGTTTTTTATAGAAAATTTCACTAATCATTGCTAAAATTTATGGATAAAATTTCAAGAAAAATTAAATTTGCATACTTTCGTATATTACCACATTTCATTCATATTTATTAATTTCAAAGTGAAAGTTAATAACCTTACATTAGATAAACTTAGTAGAAATTACCCAAACTAACAGAAAACAGAAACTAGTTGCCATCAAGTTCATTCCGACTCACAGCGACACTGAAGGACAGAGAAAAACTGCCCCGTAGTATTTCCAAGAAGCCCCTGTTGGTTTTGAACTGCCTATTTTGGGTTAGCTACCATAGCCCTTAATCACAACGCAACCAGGGTTTCCCTAACTAATAAATGAAGATACTTATCACCAGTTTTAAGGCAAACCAAAATCAACAATTTTGTGCTATGTCGGTAAGGAATTTAAAACATAATTTTTGTGGTAATCTAAGACAAAATGCATCATCTTGGTAAAAATAAGGATAAAATATCTGGAAAACTCAAGTTAAAATTAATTGGACAAAATTTATGCTTACTAATATTAAAATGTGTCAAGATAATGAAAGAAAAGATGGGGAGCCTCTAGAGATTACAGAGGACTATGGAGAAATAAGAGAAACATGTGCTGTGGAATCCTATTTATAGCCTTGGCACAGAAAAATGGATCTTAAGTAAAGGGAAAAAGTGTTGAAATCAGAATACGAGTTTTAGTTTTTTGGTGTAGTTAAAACCAAACAAATAAGCAAATAAAAAAAACAAACCCACTCCCATCAAGTCGATTCCTACTCATAGCAATCCTATAGGATAAAGAAGAACGGCTCCATAGATGTTTCCAAGAAGACCATAGTGGATTTGAACTGCCTACATTTTGGTTATCAGCTGTAGAACTTAACTACTATGCCATCAGGGTTTCAGTGCCATTTAACTGCTTTGAGCTCATAACGACTCTATGTACAACAGAATTAAATATTACCAGGTCCTGAGTTGTCCTCATGATGCTTGAATCCATTGTTAGAACCACTGTGTCAATCCATTTGTTTGATGGTCTTCCTATATTTTTGCTGACCATTTACCAATTATGATGTCCGTCTCCAGGAACTGATCACTCCTAACAACGTGTCCCAAGTGTATGAGACATAGTTTCACCATCCTCCCTTGTCAGGAACAATCAGGATGTGCTATTTCCAGAACACATTTTTTTTTTTTTTTGGCAGTGCCGACTGTACTCGATATCCTTTTGCCAAAACCATAATTCAAAGTATCAATTTGTCTTTCATCTTCCTTACTCATTGTCCAGCTTTCACCTGCATATTAGGAAATAGAAAATATAATGTCTTGGATCAGGTGTACCTTAATCTTCAAGGTGACCTCTTTATACTAACACTTTAAAGAGGTCTTTTGCAGCAGATTTGCCCAATGGAATTCATTTGACTTCTAGAATGCTGATTTCATGGGTGTTGACTATAGAAGCAAGTAAAATAAAAGTCTTGACAATTTCAATATTTTCTCTATTTATTGTGATCTTGCTTAGTGGACAGTTGTGAGGAGTTTCACATTGAGGTACAATCTATTCTGAAGGTGCTAGTCTTTGAATGTCTTCAGTGCTTCAAGGCCCCTTCAGTTTCAGCAAACAAGGTTGTGTCTTCTGCATATTGCAAGTTGTTAATGAGTCTTCCTCCAATTCTGATGCTTCATTCTTCTTCATATACTCCAGCTACTCAAATTACAAGGCACTGCATATATATTGAGTATGTATGTTGAAAAGAAAAAACAATGAAACATACCTTTCTTGACTTTAAAACATGCAGGATCCCCTTGTTAAATTCAAACAACGGACTCTTGATCTATGTGTGTTTTCCTCATGAGCAAAATTAATTGTTGTAGAATTTCCATTTTTCAAGAAGTTATACATAATTTATTATGATCCACACAGTTGAATGCCTTTGCATAGTTAATAAAACAAACATAAAATTCTTTCTCTTATTCTCTGCTTTCAGCCAGAATCCATAAGCGATGATATTCCTGGTTCCACATCCTCTTTTGAATCCAGCTTCATTTTGTAGCAGTTCCCTGTGAATATACTGCTGCAATCACTTTTGAATGCTCTTCAGCAAAATTTTACTTGCGTGTGATATTAATAATGCCTTTTGATAATTTCTGCATTCAGTTGGATCACTTTTCTTGAGGATAGGCACAAATATGGATGTCTTCAAGTTAGTTGACCACGTAGTCCTCTTCCAAACATTTTGGTGCTCTTAAATGAGCTTTTCCAGCACTGCCACTATTTGTCAAAATATCTCAATTAGTATTTCATCAGTTCCTAGATTCTTGTTTTCATCAATGTTTGGATGTTTTCTTCTGGAGCCATCTGTACCTGACCATATACTACTCCTGAAATTGTTGACTGTTGACCAATTATTTTTGGTATAGTGACTCTGTATTCCTTCAATCCTCTTTTAGTGCTTCCTGTGTTCTTTCACTCAGTATTTTGCTGTAGAAGCACTCAATATTGTAGCTTGAGGCTTGAATTTTTTTCTTCAGTTCTTTCAGGTTCAGAAATGTGAAACATCTCCTTTTATGGTTTAATAACTCCAGTCTTTACATATGTCATTATAATACTTTAGTCTGTCTTCTCAAGCTCCCTTTTGAAATCTTCTGTTCAGCTCTTTTACTTAATCATTGCTACCATTTGCTTTAGCTATTGAACATTCAGGAGCAAGTCGCAGAGTCTATTCTGACATTCATCTTTGTCTTTATTTCTTATCTTGCAAATCATGTATGATGTCCTTGAAATCATTCCACAGCTCACACAGTCTTTGGTCAGGAGTGTTCAACATGGTCAAATCTATTCTTGAGATGGTCTGTATATTCAGGTAGGATGTACTCAAAGGTGAACTTTGGATTTCATAGACTTGTTCAACTTTTCTTTAGTCTTCACTCGAACTTGTTCATGAGCCATGATGATCTGTTCCATAGTTGACTCCTGGCCTTGTGACTGACAATATTGAACATTCCCATCATCTCTTTCCACAGATGTAGTCCATTTGATTCCTGTGTATTTTACCTGGTGAATTCTATGTGTATTTAATTTAGGTAACATTATTATACTAACATCAATTTTCTGGTTTTGACAAGTGTACTATTGTTATATAATTTGTTGACATCAAGCAAAGTGAGGAGAGAGATAAACAGAAACACAGATTTTCCTAATTTTCTCTAAGACTAAAATTAGTTAACAATATAAAGTAAAAACAAACAAGTCCCCCAAAAACAGATCACACCATGTCAAGCTTCAACCAAAGATTATTAGATATTCAGACAAATGCAACAGTGATATAGTCTGTGAGGAAAAACAATCAATGATATCTGATTTTCAGTGAGCCTAGATATTGCTTCAGCATCAAAGATTTCAAGGGCTCTGTAATGGTTGACTGTGTGTCAACTTGGCTGAACTCTGATTTTCCATGTTTTGACAGCTGTACGACATGGCAGGGGTGGGGCCTGCAGTGGCTTCCCACCCCAGGCCTCAACAATCCACCTTCCAATGCATACTTTCTGTCTTTCATGTTGCCGGTAGCTCCTGCTCTCTTGTTTCCTTGTGTCTGGTTCTTGGGACTTGAACTCACAGCTCTTAAGATTCATCAACCCTCATAGCCTTCTAGCAAGAGTCCTTTTCCCTGACCTCCTGCTCCTGGGTTTGCTAAACCCAGCAGCTCTGTGAATCAGCAGAAACTTTGCAATCTCAGCTACCATCTTGGGATTGCCATCTGTGGGTCAGAGCTGGAACTCTAATATCTGACCTGCCAAGCCTGAGTTCACCAGCTTCCTTGGCTGCATGAGGCTTTTACTATGATCGAGGACTTGGGACATTTCAGATGCTACAATTGCATGAACTGTTTCCTTAATATAAATCTTCTTCTATACATATTATACGTGTTACTGGTTTTCTTCCTTACAGAACTCAGCCTAAGACAATTTGGTGCTGGGAGAGTGTGGTGCTGCTCTGACAGCTACCTGAAATGTGAAAAACCAAAACCAAAGCCACTGCTGTGGAGTCCATTACAACTCATAGTAACCCTATAGTCACCCTATAGGACAGAGTACAACTTCCCTATAGCATTTCCAAACAGCACCTGGTGGATTTGAACTGCCAATATTTTGGTTAACAGCTGTGGCACTTAACCACTAAGCTATCAAGGTTTCCTAAAATGTGGAAGAAGTTTTAAAACAAAACTGATGGAAGACTGAGAAGGAACCAAAGAAAATTATTAACACCAGTGTAAGCACAGATGATGACAAACAGCAACAGAGGACCAGCAGTGGCGGCAATGTTATGGAGCAAGACGGCTACGTGTGTGTGTGCAGGAGGCTTCCTGGTAGAGAGTGGTGCTTCTAGACACTTGAATTGGTGGAGCTACAGAGCTTTGGGACATTTGTCCCAGAAGGGCAGATGTAAACCTGAGGACCAGGCCATGAGGCCATAGAAGGGAGAAGCTGGAGAGAAACAAAAAACATAAGAAGCTGAGTTGTCTTGGTATCAAAGGTATAGCCATGATGTCAGCAGTTTGAAGGGGTGGAACAATGACTTCCTGTGTTTCTAACGGTGGAATTGCTACTCAGTCAGTTTTATGGCACCCTGAAAGCAGAGGAGGCAGTTTCTGTCCAGTGGGCCTCGAAGCCAGGGCTATAGTACAGTGCTGGGGTGCTTCCACTCAGAATCTGGAGAGCATGGCCAATACCTACAGTCTTAAGGGCAGTGCCATTATGTAAAATGTCTCAGAGTGGAAGATTATTTTCAAAGTTTTGAGGGATACTGTAATGTGTTTTGCTGACTTGTTCATTGCCTATTTTGCCTTCTTTCTCACATTTGTAAAGGAAATGCCTAACTTGTGCTTTACTGTTCTCACATCATATTTTGAAAACAGCTTGTGTTGTAGATTTTACAGCTTAAGGAGGCGGAGTCAAGAAGGCAGACTAAGCACTCGTTTCCTTATATCCCTCTGGAAACCAAGACCTGAATTGATAATCAAACGGAGCCTTCTGGTCACCTAATCAGCCCCAGGACACGGCACAGGGTTGTCACTTTGGACTTCATTCAACTGAGCGAAAAACCTCCTCTCTTATGCTGACTCCTGCGCCTGGCTATCCCTGGCTCTCACAGACTGAAGGTAACTGTACCATTTTGACTTTTTTTTTCCTCTGTTTTGGCCGGCAGGCGGAGCTGGGTCTTGCCTAGCAGCTAGACTCAGACACGCTGCTGAGGGGACAGGCAGGCGAAATTCCCATATTTTGAGAGCCAGGTTTGGGACTCTGTTAATCTAGCTGCTTTGAGCCTGTCATTTTATATCTGCCTCAGAGGCACTTGTACGTAGTTTCACAGTCAGTGTGTGGGACGCCATGTTGGATACGGAGATTCTAGCAGGACCTCATTGTTAGCCTGGGAGCCAGCACCTGCAAACGGGACAGTGCTTCTCTGACAGAAAAGCAGTAACTTACCTAGTGCCACCTGCTTTCGGGGTCCTGCAACAGAATCAGAGGAATCACTACCTCTCAGCACCTTTAGCCCTTCTGTCTGCTGCCTGTGTGGAGGGTGCCATCTTGGATACAGTGGCCACAGCTGGACCTAATTTTTAGCTTGGGAGCCAGAACCTGCCCACAGGAGAGCGTTTTTCTATCTGAAAAGCAGTACTCTATGCAGTGTCCTCTAAGGCTAGGCCCTGTCAGCAGAGGCCAACAGGGCAGTAGCATTGCTGTATTCTGAACTAGTTTGTATCATCTGGGGTTGGATATAGTGGCACTTACTTTGCCAGTTGAGAAGAGGGACCTCTACACCTGAAAATCTAACTGACTTGTGAAGTGGTCAGATATTTTTTGCTTTACATTTTAAGACAGCCTAGAGAAACATCTGGAGTCCATCCTCGCAGTACCTCTTCCAGCCTCTACATACTCACATGGGTCCCAAAAAGCAACAGGCACTTGTGGCATACAAGAAATCAGCCATGGCTTCAGAAGGCTCCCAAACAAAGCAACCAAGGAATTTTCTAGATGAAGAAACTTTTATGAAAACATCAGAAAGTGAATACAAAATAATTATATACAGAGCCCTTCTAGACCTTATACAAAATGCAGCAGAACAAAGTGAAAAATTAAGTAAGGTGTTTGATCTGATGGAACACCAGTACTCTGAAATCCAGCAGATCAAGAACAAAATCAAAGACATAGAAACTTCAATGCAAAGCCAAGAAAACAGAATGGAACAAATTGAAAAAAGAATTTCTGACTTGGAAGACAGAGCTACTGAGGCCAGCATCTATGAGCAGAAATCAGAAAAAAGAAACAAGAAAATTAAAGAAACATTAAGAAGCATGTGGGACTCTATTAAGAGGAACAGCCTTCGATTAATTGGAGTCCCTGAACAGGGTGAGACATCTGAGAACACAGAGAGTATTGTTGCTGAGCTGCTGACAGAAAACTTCCCAGAAATCATGAAGGAAGAGAATATAGACATCTCAGATGCATATTGTATGCCACCCAATATAGATCTCAAAAGAAAGACTCCAAGTCATATTATAATCAAGCTCAACAAAATGAAACATAAGCAGCAACTCTTAAAGGCAGCAAGACTCAAAGCAAAGCTAACATTCAGAGGGAAACCCTGTAGGCTCTCTTCAGGTTTCTCAGCAGAAACCATGCTGACATGGAGACAGTGGCATGACATAGTCAAAGCCTTGAAGGAGAAGAACTTCCAACCAAGAATTGTATATCCTGCAAAACTATCTTTCAAATATGAAAATGAAATATAGGCATTCCCAGGTGAACAGAAACTCAGAGACTTTTTAAAAACCAAACCAAAACTACAAGAAATGTTGAACGAAGTTCTTGGCTCTGGCTTAGAAGAACAAAACCACTAACTTTATATTTTAGAATAACTTTACTACTCAAAACTCTACTCAGTTAGGGAAGGCTCCAAAGCCACTCACAGCTTTGATAAGGAAAGAAGCAATCCAGTGATCATCATGAAAACTATGGTGTCATCATATTAAAAAGAAGGATGTACTACAGTTGTTATAGCCCTTTCAGATGGAGAGGAAGATGACAAGACTGGTAGTAATTAAAATTGGTTTTATATATAGTTTATTAAGGGGGATCATAGGGGTAGCTATAAAGCACAACAAAGATGTATCATATCATTTCAAGAAATGTAACACAGGAGTCTCAACAACCACAAAACCAGCTCTCAAAAAGGTGAAAAATCAACTCACAAAAAAGAACGTCCCAGAACAGACTAATAAGAACAACAGAGAAAACATCAACATAAACACATCGCAATGGCAGCACTGAACACATACCTATCAATGATTACATTGAATGTGAATGGACTGAATGCTCCAGTAATGAGACATAGAGTGACATCCTGGATCAAAAAACACGACCCATCCATATGTTGTCTACAAGAAACTCACTTGAGACCTAAAGATAGGAACAAACTGAAAATTAAAGGTTGGAAGAACATATATCAAGCTAACAATGAACAAAGAAGAGCAGGAGTGGCAATTCTAATCTCAGACAAAATCAATTTTAATGTCAAATCCACCATTATGGACAAAGATGGACACTATTTATTGCTGAAAGGTTCAGTACACAAGCAAGACTTAACTATATTAAATGTTTATGCACCTAATATCAGAGCACCTAGATTTTACAGCTTAAGAGGAATTTCTAGATTTGGGACTTGGACTTGAAGACTTGTACTGTGATGGGATGAATATACTTTTATACACTGCAAGGGTGTAATTTGGTGGGGGGAACAAAGCTATGCACCAATGCCAGCACCTAGTTCACCCTTCAGTGTAATTTTGGAATTCTTCCTGGAATGGCCATTGTGCATGGTGGCATAATGTCAAGTTTGCAGACTTAATTGTGTAGCTATCTGTGAGGGAATTTTTAGCCAGTAAGCAAATAATTGTATTGGAACACCCTCCCTACTCACCTGATCTGCACCCCCATGACTTTTTCTTTACCCAAAGATAAACAAAATGTTGAAAGATAGACATTTTGATAATATTCAAGACATCAAAGGTAATACAACAACAGCTCTGATACTATTCTAGAAAGAGTTCCAAAATTGCTTTGAAGGGTGGCCTAGATGTTGGCATGTGTGCATATCTTCCCAAATGGAGTATTTCAAAAGTGACCATAGTGATATTAAGCAGTGAGATACATAGCACTTTTTCTAAGATGAGTTTGTGAACCTAATTAGCAATCCTTCCATACAAGTGAAAAACAGGAACACAGGCAACTGGTATATCATGAGAAACAAAGGAGACTAACAAACTTTGAGATGATACATTTAAAATGTTGAAAAACAAACAATCCCACACTCCTCACCACCCCCATTACCTGGAAATCTTGAAAACTAAAGACAAAATAAAAATATTTCCAATTAAAAAGTGAGAGGATCTATTAATAGCTATCCCATGCTGCAAGTAATACTCAACAAAATCTTTCAGGCTAAAAGTAACTAATACCAGGTGGTAATTTGTATCCATGCGAAGGATTAAAGAACAACAGGAAATTATGGATATGTAGCTAATGAAAACATTATTCAGGTGGGATAGATTAATGTTTAGAAAAATTTCATATTTTTTATCCAAAATAATTCAAAGTAGTTTGAGATAAGTTAAAAATTCCTGTTGTAATTCTTAAATCAATCACCAGTGAATTGATGCAAATAAACATTTTCTTTTTGGCTTAGAGTATCATAAAATAATGAAAATATTGTACTTTTTTCTTTACAAAGGAAGAGGCAGTGAAGACAGAATAATGGAACAAAATAATCTGAGGAAAATAAAAAGCAAGATGGAAGAATATTTTAAAACTGGGTCATATATATATATATATATATATATATATGTGGAAAACCTGGTGGCACAGCAGTTAAGTGCTATATCTGCTAACTAAAAGCTGGCAGTTTGAGTACACCAGGTGTTCCTTGGAAACTCTGTGGAGCAGTTCTACTGTGGGTTTTAGGGTCACTATGAGTTGGAATCAATCACTACAGTGCACAGAGGCACCTGGTGACCAACTCCATTCTCAGAACTACACCTCAGCTTCTAGTGAGGTAACACCAGAGAAACTAAACAGCCTCTTGATGGGCCAAAGTCAACAAACTATCACTAAACATTGAAAGAAAACAGTCCACTATGGCTCCTGAAAACTTCCAAAATAGAAAATCAGAAAGTTCCCAGATGAAGAAGACTTTCTGAAACTACTGGAGGTCCAGTACAAAAGAACTACATGTAGAGTCCTCATAGAGATTAAACAAAATGCAGCAGAGCAAAATTTAAAATTAAGCAAGCAATTCTAACAGATGGAACATCAACCATCTGAAATTGAGCAGATCAATAACAAAATTACAGAATTAGACAACTCAATCCAAAGCCAAAAGAGCAGAATTGAAGAGAAGGTCAGACTTAGTGAGCTTGAGGATATAGAAAATGACACCAGCATTTATGAGGAGAAATCAGAGAAAAGAACTAAAAAAAAAAAAAAAAAAGCAGCATTAAGATACATGCAGGGTTCTATTAAAAGTAATAATCTACAATTAATGGAGTTCCTGAACAGGAAAGGAGAGCTGAAAACACAGGGAGTATTTATGTTCATTTGCTGGCAGAAAATCTCCCTGAAACTGTGAAAGAAGAGAACATAGATATCTAGTTCGTGTATTGAACACCACAAAAGGTAGAACCCAAAAGAAAGACACCAAGACATATTATAATCAAGCTTGATAAAATGAAACATGAATAGATTATCTGAAATTCAGAGAGGCTCATAGTAAAGCTAATATTCACAGGAAAACCCTATAAGATTTTGTCTGACTTCTTGTCAGAAATTATGTTGGCAAGGAGGCAGTGGGATGACATATTCAAAGCCTTGAAAGAGAAAAACTTCCAACTAAGAATTACATATCCTGCAGAACTGTCTCTCAAATACCAAGATGAAGTTAAGACATATACAGATAAACAGAAACTTAGAGACTTTGGAAAAACAAAACCCAAACTACAAGAAATACTGAAAGATCTTTGCTTTGAGAAACAAAACCATTAAGTGTGTATTTAAGGAGGCAATTCAGGAAACAGCATCCAGAAACCCACTCAGTTAGGGAAGGTACAAATCTCAATCAAAGCTACAATATTGAAACAAGGGAATCAGTGATTGTATCACAAAAATTACAACACCATCATATTAAAAAGAGGGATATACTACAGTAGTTATAGTCCTTCCAGATGTAGAGGAAGTTAAAAGGATATGCAGAATTCAAAATTGGTTTATAAGTAGAGTATTAAGGGGATTATAGGGGTAGCCACAAAGCACAATAACAACACATCAAAACAATAAACATAAAACAACAGTCTCAACAAACATAAATCCAACACTTCAAAAGATGAAAAGTCAGCACATAAAGAAGAATGATCCAGAACAGAAAATTAACAGCAACATAGAAAACACCAACACAAAAATAAACACATCAAAATGACAGCACTAAACAAATACCTATCAATAATTACACTGAATGTAAATGAACTGAACACTCCAGTAAAGAGATGACAAGTAATACCCTGAATCAGAAGACCCAACCTGTCCATATTTTGCTTATAGGAAACACACCTTAACTTTACAGATAACAACAAACTGAAAATTATAGAATAATATATACTAAGCTAACAATATTCAAAGAAAAGCAGGTGTAGCAATACTAATCTCAGATAAAATAGATTTTAATGTAAAACCCACCATCATGAGCAAGGATAGCCACTATTTATTCCTGAAAAATTCAGTACAGAAGCAGGACTTAACAATGTTAAGTATTTATGTACCCAATACCAGAACATCTAAATACTTCGAACACTGATTACATTGAAAAATGAAATAGATCACTCAATGGCGATAGTTGGAGACTTCAACATCCCACTTTCAGTAATGGACAGATCATCCAGAATAAAAACTCAATAAAGACACAGAAGATCTTATTGCAACAATTAACCAAGTAGACTTCATCGACATATACAAAACTTTTTACATGTCAACAGATAAGTACACATTCTTCTCCAATGCACATGAAACATTTTCCAGAAGAGATCATGTAGTAGGAAATAAAGCAAGTCTCAACAAAATCCAAACCACTGAATTATTTGAAAGCATCTTATCAGACCACAAATCCATAAAATTCAGATTCAATAGCAGAAAATACATAGTTAGAAATTTGAACTCATGAAAACTGAACAAAACCTTACTCAAAAAGCCATGGGTTGTAGAAGAAATCAAAGAAAATAAATTTATGGAATCTGGTGAGCATGAAAACACATCCTACCAGAACCTATAACATACAGCCAAAGCAGTGCTCAGAGGTCAATTTATCTCTATAAATGTATAAATCAGGAAGTAACTAATGACCCAAACCAAAGAATTAACCTTACAGCTTGAACAAGTAGAAAGAGGACAACAGAGGGACCCCTCAGACACCTTCAGAAGAAAACAGATAACAAAGATTAGAGCAGAACTAAATGAATTACAGAGTAGAAGAACAGTTGATAAAAACGACAAAGCCAAAAGTTGTTTTTTTGAAAAGATCACCAAATTTGAGAAACCATTGGCTAAACATACAAAAGAAAAACAGGAGAGGAAACAACCAACTAGAAAAAGAAATGAGATGGGAGATGTCACAACTGACCCAACTGAAATCAAAGATATCATACCAAAAACTATGAAAGACTGTACTCTAACAAATTCGAAAACCTAGAGGAAATGGACATATTTCTACATTTATATTACCTACCAAAATTATCACAAGAATTAGAACAACTTAATAAACCCATAACAAAGGAGCCAGCCAAGTGCCATCAGGGAGATTGAAAAAGTCATCAAAAAAAGACATCTATTTTATCCAAAGTTATCTCCGTGTACAATACAATCCCAATACAAATTCCAGTGTCATTTTTTATTGAGATGGAGAAACACATCACCAGCTTCATTTGGAAAGGGTAGAATCCTCGGCTTAGTAAAGCATTACTGAAGAAGGAGAGTACAAAGGGGCACCTCACACTACTTGACCTCAGAAACTATTATACTGCCACAGTAGTCAAAACAGCCTGGTACTGATACTGAAAGAGACATATAGACCAACGGAATAGAGTGGAGACCCCAGAGATGTCACCATCCTTTTATGAACAGCTGGTATTTGACAAAGGCCCCAGGATTGTAAACTGGGGTAAAAACAGTCTCTTTAGCAAATGGTGGTGGCAAAATTGGATATCCACCTGCAAAACACTGAAACAAGATCTCATACCTTACACAAAAGCTAACTCTAAATGGATTAAGGATCCAAATATCAAACTTAAAACAATAAAAATCATGCAAGAAAACATAGGATCAATGATGGATGTTCTAATACACAGTTTAGATAGACTTCAACTCTGAAAAAGCATGGTTAACAAAAGAAAAAATAGAAAAATGGGAACTACTAAGAATCAACCACTTTTGTTCATCCAAAGACTTTATTGAAGAATGGGAAAAAATATTTGGCAACTACATGTCGGACCATCATCTGATCTGCATAATCTAAAAGGTTCTGCTAAATATCAAGAAGAAAAAGTTAAATAACCCAATTAAGAGATGGGCAAAGGAGATGGGCAGACACTTCACTAGATAGGATATCCGGGCAGCCAAAGGACACTTGAGGGAGTGCTCACAATCGTTAGTTACTAGAGAAACCCAAACCAAACTCACAACACGATACCATCTCACCCCAGCAAGGTTGGTCATCATCCAAAAAACACAAAACAACAAATGCTGAAGTGGCTTTGGAGAGATTGAACTCTCCTAAACTTCTGGTTGGATTGCAAAATGGTACAACCTCTTTGGAAAGCAATCTGGCACTTCCTTAAAAAGCTCTAAACAGATGTACTGTTTGATACAGTAATCCCACTGCTTGGAATTTATCCTTCAGAAATAACAGCTGCCACGAAAACAGACACATGCACAAGAATATTTATTGCAGCACAGTCCACAACATCAAAAAGATGGAGTCACTCCAGATGCCCATCAACAAGTGAATGGATAGACAAACTATGGTACATATACTCAATGGAACACTATGCTATGATAAAAAAACAATGACAATTTTAGAAAACATCTCACAACATGGTTTCAACTGGAAGAGATCATGCTGAGTGAAATCAGTCAATGTTAAAAGGTCATACATTGTATGAGACCCCTGTTTTAAGGACTTAAAAATAGAATTATCTACAGAAGAAAATAACTGTCGTGGATAAAAGGGTGGGTGGATGGGTGAGGGAGGATTTATTATAGATAATTAATAGGTGCTAAACATTTTATTCTTTTACTGTACTTAATAAATAATAAAAATTAAACAAACTACCAAAGTTCTGGCTCAGATGGCTTCACTGGAGAACTCTAAAAAACTTCCAGAGAGGTGTTAACCACAATACTACTGAGACTATTTCACAGCATAGAAGAGGATGGGGTACTTCCATGTTCATTCTATTAAGAAAGCATAACCTTGATACCAAAGCCTCAGAAAGATTGCACAGAAAGGAAAATTGTATACCAGTGTCACTCATGAACCTAGATGCAAAAATTTTCAACAAAATTGTTGCCAATAGAATTCAACAAGACATAAAAAAAAAAAAAGAAAAAAAAAAAAACAATTCATTATGACCTAGTTGGATTCATACCAGGATGCAAGGCTGGTTCAATATCAGAAAAACAATTAATGTGATCAACCATATAAATAACACAAAAGGTAAGAATCACTTGATTTTGTCAATTGATGCAAAAAAGACGTTTGATAAAGTCCAACATACTTTCTTGCTAAAAACTCAGCAAAATAGGAATAGAGGTGAAATTCCTTGATGCAACAAAGGGCATCTATATAAATACAACGCCTACATCATCCTGAATGGAGAGAGCCTGAAAGAATTCCCCTTGAGAACAGAAACTAGACAACGATGCCTACTCTTACCACTTCTACTCAACACTGTACTAGAAGTTCTGGCCAGAGCAATCACACAAGACAAAGAAATAAAGGACATCTGCATCAGCAAAGAAGAAGTAAAAGTCTTCCTATTTGCAGGTGATGTGACTGTATATGAAGAGAAACCTACAGAATCCATAAATAAATTACTCAAACTAATAGAAGACTTCAGCGAAGTATCAAGATACCCAATAAACATAAGTAAATCAGTAGGATTCCTTTATACCAATGAAGAGATCATTGAAGAAAAAATCACCAAACCAATGCCATTTGCTATAGCCCCCAAGAAAATAAATTACCTAGGAATAAATCTAACTAGAAAAATAAGAGACCTATACAAAGAGAACTACAAGATATTACTGCAAGAAACTAAGAGAGGCTTACATAAATGGATAAACCTACCCTGCTCATGGATAGGAAGATTTAACATTGCTAAAATGTCTCTTTTATCCAAGTGATCTATACACATTGCAATTCCAATACAAATTCCAGTGACATTTTTAATGAGATTGAGAAACAAATCATCAGCTTTGTTTGGAAAAGGAAGAAACCCCAGATAAACAAAACACTACTGAAGAAGAGGAACACAGAAGGAGACCTCAATTACTCGACCTTAGAACCTATTCCACTGCCACAGTAGTCAAAACATCCTGGTACTGGTACAAAAAGAGACATATAGGCCAAGGAAACAGAGTTGAGATCCCAGAGATGCCACCATCCTCTTATAAACAGTTGATATTGGACAAAGTCCCTAAGATTGTAAACCGGGGTAAAGTCAGTCTCTTTAACAAATGGTGCTGGCAAAATTGAATATCCATCAGCAAAAAATAGAAGCAAGACTCATATCTCACACCTTCTACAAAAACTAACACAAATCAGATCAGAGACCTAAATATGAAACCTAAAATGAGAAAGATCATGTAAGAAAAAATAAAGCCAACAATAGAGTTTTTAACACACATCTTAGACAGACTTCAAAATCTGTCAAACAAAGAATGGTCAACAGAACAGAAAATAGATAAACGGAAACTACTAAGAATCAAACACTTTTGCTCATCCAAAGACTTTATCAACAGAATTAAAAGACCACCTATAGAATAGGAAAATATATTTGTCAACTGCATGTCAGAGCAACCTCTGATCTCCATAATCTACAAGGTACTGCAAAATATCAACAAGAAAAAGATAAATAACCCAATTAAGAGGTGAGCAAAGGGAATGGATAGACACTTCACCAAAGAAGATATCCAGGCAGCTAAAATTCACATGAGGAAATGCACACGATCATTAGCTATTAGAGAAATCCAAATCAAAACTACAATGAGATTTTATCTCATTCCATCAAGGTTGGCCATGATGCGATATGTCATTTGATCCAGTACTCCCACTGCTTAGAATATATACTACATAATCAAGGGCAGTCACATGAAGAGATATATGTTTATAGCAACATAATCCACAACAGCAAAAAGATGGACTCAACCCAGATTCCCAACAAGAGATAAATGGGTAAACACACTATGGTACATATACTCAATGAAAGTCTATGCAATAATAAAGGGGGATGATGATTTTAGACAGTATTTCATAACCTGGTTTCAAATGGAACACATTATGCTCAGTGAAATCATTCAGTGGCACAAGGACAAATATTGTATAAGACACCTACTATAAAGACTTAAAAATCCACTCGTGTACAGAGGAAGAGACTTTAAAAGGTGCAAGGGAGAGGAGGGAGGGAGAGGGCTGGTCACATATTAGATAGTTGGTAGAAATTTTGTTGGGTAAAAGCAGTGACAGCACACAGTTAAAAGAAGATCAATTTAAGGGGACTTCAACATAAACTGAGAAGTCTTCTAATCTTAACCCAGTATTTCAAGGACAGAGTAGCAGGGGCAGGGGTCTGGGGACTAGGCTCTCAAGAGATATCAAGACCAGCTGGCATAACTAGCTTATTGCTAAGACAGTCTTCTGCATCCCATATCAAGGAATGGCATTTGGAGTCTTAAAATCCAGCAAGCTGCCACATGAGGTACACCACATGGTCCCAAGTCCCCTGGAACAGATGAGCACCAAGAACAACAAAAACAAGAGGGAAAAAGAGCCCAGAAGACAGAAGGACCCATGTGAATTGGTGGCCATATCAACATGTGACCAGAATAACCATATGTTGCCCGGCTACCACCAAAGACAGCCATGATGGAGCACACAATGTCAAGTCCCAGTGGCACCTCAATAACTCCACTAAAAGACCGCAATTGATGGTTTGGAGGCCTGGGGGTTCCTCTGGGAGTGTGGCCCCTAGACTTGATGCTGCCCCGACCAAAAACACTGCTGAGGTCAACTCTTCAGAAAGAATTGGACTGGCCTTGGGTACATAATGTGACCGTATGGTGTGTATATTTTATTGTTCTATACATCTATAGGATGCTGTCCTACTGGCCTCACACTAGATGGGAGAGTAGAGGGTAGAGACGAGGGGAAAGGAGACTGTTAAGACAGTAATGACATGTATAGAGCAGAAAGGAGCAGTGTGCTATCACCAGACAAGGAGCTGTAGACAAGTGGGCATGCAAATTTAACTTGGATTGTATACTTTCACTTAAACACAATAAAAATAAAAAAACTAAAACTGTCTTATAATACTTAATACACAGAATTAAAACAAAATGAAGAAAGAGTATTAACAAATCTTCCAGACACTATTAAATTAATACAGAACTTCATAATTCACAACTCATTTTATAGGGTTATCATTATTCTTATAACAAATTCATAATATATACCCAATAGAAATATGCCAAGTAAAACTGGACACCTTTAGAGGTATAGACAGAAATACTCTGAACAAAGCATTAGTGACTAGGGTCAGTGGTATCTAAAAACTGTGATATATCTTGACCAGCTGAAGATTATAGCAAGAAAAACAACTTACTTTAACATCTAATTAAGCATTGTAATTCAACTTTTTTAAAACAGAAGAACAGGGCTAAAAACACCATAATATTTTGAACAAACTTATTGCTGATAAGATGATTCCAGCTCTGAAGGACTGGGTAGATCTGGCCCTTTCAGTTTTCAAGGAGAAGCTAGTGGATTTGAGCAGCTGACATTTTATTTAGCAGCTGAGCTCTTAACCACTGAGACATCAAGGCTCCAGTGATGTTTTCAATAGGCGTACATAAATAGCTGATACAACTCAACATACATTTTTAATAAAATTCTCTAAAAATTGAACAGGTGTCTACCTTCAATGCTGTAGTCTAATGCTCTAGTGGAGGACAAGACAAATCAGTAAGCTACTGTGCTGTGAAAATTAATTCCATTGGGCTAAGAATATATCTGAACCATTTTGCTGAAATAAGAGACGGAGTTGCATGATACTGACCCCTGGTCAAGGAATGAAATGTGCCCATTAATAATGTTGCTTGGTAACCATTGGTTCTAAGTGTTTGGGGGACAGTCTGTGCCTGCATAAGGTAGTAATAAATACGATGATTTATACCTAGTCTTAGTCACACTTCCAGAGGGCTCAGCTGTTGGGACTGATTACATAGTGAAAAATAGGCCTGTGACATCAGCAGGGAATAAGAATCCTTAACTGTACTCCATTTGGGGCTCCTGGCTCCAAGCTTCTCCATGAGCACTGTTTTGTTTCTGATTCAAGACAGCAAGCCCCTCTCTGCGGCCCTGCAGAGGAAGACAAGTAGAGCTTGCACGGCTTTCCAAATGCTTCACTGTGAGGCAGCTTTGGAGTGAGATGTGTATGTTTACTTTAATTTTGTTGCTCCACTGTATTATTTTCCTGCAATAAATCTTTTATTAACAAGATTTACCATTTTGGACCACAGTAATAGTATTCTCTCATCAATCAAACCCTAACTACCACCATTTAGTGCATCCCCTAAGACTAAAGAAAAGACATACAGATCGGAAAAGTATGCATAAAACTGTTTGCCAATGCATGAAAAATCCTAATGAATCTTGAAAAACTGAAATAGAAAGTGAAATCAGCAGTTTTAGATTAGAATATGGAGTCCCCGGGTGGTACAGTTAATAATGTGCTAGGCTGCTGACCAAAGATTTGGAATTTCAAATCTATCCAGAGTCACCTTCAGAAGAAAGGTCTGATGATCTGTTTTGGAAAAACAGGCCAACAGAAACCCTGTATCATGCTCGTGGGGTTGTCATGTATTGGAGTCAAATTGAGGGTAGCTTTTTTAGTGGTGGTACAGAACAGTAGTGGTACAGAACAGAATATAGGGAAAACTGGTTCATTTTTTATGTATTGGCAAAGAATAAGCCAAAGATGATATTCAAAATCTCAGTTCCAATCACTAAACCAAAAACCTATGTGATGGAGTCAACTGTGACTTACAGCAACTCTATAGTAGGGTTGTAGAACTTCCCTGTGGGGTCTCCAAGGAGTGGCTGGTGGATTGAAACTATCAACCTTCTGGTTAGCAGCTGTAGTTCTTAACCACTACACAACCAGGGCTCCCAAAGTAATGCCAAAATATATTTAATAAAAGGTGTGCAAGACCTGTGCACTGAAAACAACAATGCATTGCTTAGAAAAATTTCCAAAGATCTGAATAACTAGAGAGTTACACTATGTGCTTGGATTGGAAGACTCAATAATTTTAAGATGGACGATCTCCCCACATTGATCTATTGTTTCATTGCTGTTTTAATCAAAATCCCAACAGGCTTTTTAATATACATTTACACAATTATTTTGAAATGTACAGCCAAACTAAAGGACCTAATATAGCCAAAACAGTTTCAAAAATGCAAACCAAGGTCAATTTATTTATACTGCGTGAGTATCCTAGGCTGACTGCTGATATAGAGCTTTACCATCATCTCTTTCCACAGTTGTAGTTGATTTGATTTGGACCAAGTGCACATGCCATCAATTGCTCATATGCAAGTTCAAATTGAAATGGAAGAAAATTAGAAAAAATCCATGAGAGTCAGTGTAAAATTGTGAGTATATCCCTCCTGAGTTTAGAGATCATCTCAAGAACAGATCTGATGTGTTGAACACTAATGACTGAAGACCAGACAAATTGTGAAATGACATCAAAAACATCCACGAAGAAAGCAAAAGGTCGTTAAAAAGAAAAGAAAGAGAAGACAAAATCGTCAGAAGAGAAACTGAAACTTGCTCTCAAATGTCAAGCTGCTAAAGTAAAAGGAAGGAATGATGAAGTAAAAGAACTAAACAAGATTTCAAATGAAAGCTTGAAAAGACAAAGCATTATAATGATTTGTGCAAAGAGCCGGAAATAGAAAACCAAAAAGAAAGAACACATTCTGCATTTCTCAAGCTGAAAGAGTTGAAGAAAAATTCAAGCCTAGAGTTACAATAGTGAAGAGTTCTACAAGAAAAATATTAAATGACTTAGGAAGCATCAAAAGAAAATGGAAGAGACACACAGAATCATACCAGAAAGAACTAACTGCTGGATGTTCAGCCATTTGAAGAAATAGCATATGCTCAGGAATAGACGATACTGAAGGTGGAAGTTGAAGTTGCATTGAAGGAATCAGCAGAAAACAAATCTCTGGAAACTGATGGAGTATCATCTGAGATATTTCAACAAACAGATGCAGAACTGGAAGTGGTCACTCATCTATGCCAAGATATTTGGAAGACAGTTGACTAGAGGAGATCCGTATTTATGTCTATTCAAAGAAAGGTGATTCAACCACATGTGGAAATTACTGAACAATATCATTTGTAGAAAAATTTTGCTCAAGAACATTCAAAAGTGACTGCAACAATATATTGACACAGAACTGCCAGAAATTCAAGCTATATTCAGAAGTGTGTGTGGAACCAGGGATATCATTGCTGATGTCAGATGGATCTTGTCTGAAAGCAGAGAATACCAGAAAGATGTTTACCTGTGTCTCATTGACTATGCAAAACCATTTGACTGTGTGGATCATAACAAATTATGGACAACACTATGGAGAATATGAATTCCAGAACACTTAACTGTGCTTTTAAGGAATCTGTGCATGAGTCGAGAGGCAGTCGTGCAAACAGAGCAAGCGGATACTGAGTGGTATAAAGTCAGGAGAGGTATTCATAAGAGTTTATCCTTCCACCAAACCTTTTCAGTCTGTATGATGAGCAAATAATACTTGAAGCTGAACCATATAAAGAAGAATGGGGCATTGGGATTGGATGAAGACTCATTAAGAATGCTGCATTATGCAGTTGACACAACCTTGCTTGCTGAAAGTGAACAAGACTTGAAACACTTATGAATGCGAAAGACCACAGCCTTCAGTATGGACTGCACCTCAACCTCAAGAAAACAAAAATCCTAACAACTGGACCAGTAAGCAACATCACCATAAGTGGAGAAAGGACTGAGGTTATCAAGGATTTCATTTTACTTGGTTCCACAATCAATCCTCATGGAAGCAGCAGTCAAGGAACTGAAAGACGCATTGCATTGGGAAAATCTGCTGCAGAAGACCTCTTTAAAGTCCCGAAAAGTGAAGATGTAACCTTAGACACTAAGGTGGCCTGACCCAAGCCATGGTATTTTTAGTCACATCATATGTATGCTAAAGTTGGACAGTAAATAAGAAACATAGAAGGATTGAAGCCTTTAAATTGTGGTGTTGGAGAAGAATATTAAAATTACCATGGACAGCTAAAAGAACAAACAGATATGTCCTGAAAGAAGTAAAGCCAGAGTGCTCCTTGGAGGCAAAGATCGAGACATGTTGTCAGGGATTTACTTGGGACATGTTGTCAGGAGGGATCAGTCCCTGGAGAAAGGAATCATGCTTGGTAGAGTGTCAGCATAGAAGAGGAAGACCCTCAATGAGATGGGCTGACACAGTGGTTACAACGATGGGGTTAAGTATAAAAATGGTTGCGGACGTAGTACAAGACCCCACAGTTCTGTTGTGCATAGCATAGCTATGAGTTGGGACTGACACAGCGACACCTAAAAACAACATCTTAGGCTGGATTCTCTATAGGAGCAAAATTAGTGAAGCATGTATATAAACATACAGAAAGATTTATTTCAAGGAAATTCTTGACACAAATGTGGAGGATGATAACTCCTGAATCAGTGAGTCAGGCAGCAGGCTGGAGGCTTCTTCTGGCTCACATCATTGCAAGGACTGATGGATCCAAAAATCTTACAGGTCAGGGTCTAGGACCCTGGCTCACATCCTAGGAATCAGAGGTCAGAGAATGGTGAGGCAAATGAAGCATATACAAAGAGTGTAAACATTCAAATATATTGAATACAGGCAACACTCCCAAGTAAATTCCATTTCTTTTTTTTCTACTTAAAAGAAACCATAAACGTTTAATATTGCAATTATTCCAGCAAAACGATACAGAAAAAAGCTTTTTAAAAAGGGACCACCATTTTGAGGAGAGATGGGTAGCTCTTCTTTCATTTTTTGAACATCCATCCTTCAGTTTTATGTTAAGCACATTAATAGTGTTAATAATTTCCCCAAAGAACTTTGCCACGGAAGACGGATGCTCATCATTTTCCCCTCAGTGACTGACTTGGATTGACGTAACCAGCTTGATTATCATGGTCATTGAAAATAAGCTATATTTCATGTTCGTTATACAAGAAGCAATTCCTTCAAGTATCCAGTTAACATATGACTTAATGTTTAGATAGTGAACTTGTGTGTTTATCATGTCAAAGCCTCAGAGAAATATTTTGTTTTCCTTTAAGGGTTTGGAATGGCTGCTCAGTTTTACTCTGTCCTATTGCATAGCTGGGAGGTAGATTCCACTCAATGGCATTGGGTTGCATTTGGTTTTACTATAATAATACTATTAGAACATGCAGGTTGTATTATTCTTTTGCTCCACAGATTGAAGGATCTTTTACTCCACAGATCAAAGGATAAATTCCACTTCTAACTGACGGGCTGCTCACATCAGATTACAAAAGGGAAGATGATTGCATAATGTCTGCTGAACAGCTGTGAATCTTGGCCTAGCCAAGTTCATGCATAGCACTAACCATCACAATGAGTTTATGCTAAACCAACATTATTCAGACACTGTGGAAACACTGGTGGTGTAGTGGTTAAGTGCTATGGCTGCTAACCAGAAAGTCAGAAGTTCAAGTCCACCGGCACTTCTTAGAAACTCTGTGGAGTGGTTTTACTGTATCCTATAAGGTCGCTGTGAGTTGGAACTGACTCGACAGTAACGGGTCTGTGGTTTTCTGTTTGGTGTTTGCATAATAGTGTAGAATACAGAATCTAGAAATGAACCCTAAGGAAACAGATACTCAATGTATTTTGACAAAGCTGCCAATGTAATGTAATTGGAAAATAATGTGGTTTCTGTAAATAATATGCAAATAACTGGATATCTATATAGGTAAAAAAAAAGAATCTTAACAATGTCTCATACCACACATAAAAATATATTCAAGATGGTTTATAGGCTTAGACATTACAGCTAAAACAGGAAAATCCCTAAAGGTAGCGTAGGACATTGGCTTTGTAATCTTGGCTAGGCAAATGTTTCTTACAACACACACATATAACAAAATGTGTCAAAATATAAAACTGGTACATTTCGGTTTAATCAAATAAAAATATTTTTCTCACTGAAAGACATCATGAAGAAAATGAAAGGGACAAAAGAAAAGAAAATATGTTTATAAGTGTTTATAAATTGTTCATAAAATCATCTGTAAAATGAATTACATGCAGACAATATAAATGGTGCTTAGAACTTTATAAGAAAACAATGCACAATAAAAATTATAGGCAAAAATTCTGAAAATAAGCATCATAAGGAAAAGATACAAATAGTGAAAAAGCACATGGAAATATGTCAAATTCATCAATGTTGGTGTTATTATCATTAGGAGCTGTCCAATCTGTTTTAACTCATAGCTTTGCACACCTATGAACAAACTGAAACACTGGCCGGTCCTGTGCAATCCTCACAAAAATTGTTATCCTTGAGGCCACTGTTGCAGACACTGTATGAATCCATCTTATTACCTTCCTGTTTTTCACTGATCCTCTGCAGTAGCAAACATAAAGTCCTTTTGCAGAAACTCTTCTCTCCTGATAAGATGTCCAAAGTACTTGAGACTAAGTCTCATTGTCCTTGCTTCTAGTCTGCATTCTGGCTGTACTTCTTCTAGGACAGATTCGTTTACTCTTCTGGCAGTCTGTGGTGTATTCAATATTCTTTTACCAAGTGATAATTAAAGACATCAATTCTTCTTTGGTTTTATTTATTCATGATGTACTTTATCATACGCTTTACCATGCATACGAGGTGGCTCAAAATACCCTGGATTGGGTCAGGTAAATCTTAGTCCTCAAAGTGGCAACTTTACTTTTTAGCATTTGAAAGATGGCTTTGGCACAGATTTCCCCAAGACATACCTCCTTTGATCTTTGGGTGCTGCTTCCATGGACACTGACAGTGGATCCAAGTAAAATGAAATACTTGACAGCTTCAGTATTTCCTCATTTCATTATAATGTTGCCTATTGGTTCAGTTGTATAAATTTTTGCTTTTCTTTATGTTGAAATGTAATGCATATTGAAGGCCGTAGTCTTTGATCTTCATTATTAAGTACTTCAGTTCTTTACTTTCAGCAAGCAAGGCTGTAACTTCTGTGTAAAGCAAGTTGTCAAAAAGTCTTCCTCCAGTCCTGGTGGCCCATTCTTTATCATATAGTCCAGCTTCACAAGTTATTTGCTCAGCACACAGATTGAATAAATATTCTGAAAGAGTACAACTCTGACACCTTTGCTGACTTTAAACAATTCAGTAAACCCTTATTCTGTTTGAATGACTACCTCTTGGTCTGTGTTGTTTCCTCATGTGCACAATTAAATGTTCTGTAATTCCCAGTCATTATAGTGTTATTCATAATTTATTATGATCCATACAGTTGAATATTTTTTCATGGTCGATAAAATGGGTAAAATTTTTCTAGTTTTCTACTTTCAGCCAAGATGAATCTCACGTCAGCAATGATATCCTTCATTCCAGGTCCTCTGCAGAATCCAGTTTAACTTCCAGCAGTCCCCCATTAATATACTGTTGAAACCACTGTCGAATGATTTTTCAGCAAATTTTTTTTTCTATATGATACTAATCACATTGTTCAAAAGTTTCCACATTCTACTGAATCGCTTTTACTTTAAATGAGTATAAACACGGATTTCTTCAAGTCAGTTTGTCAGTAAGCTGCTTTCCAGATATCTTGTCATAGACAAGTGAGCACTTCCAGTGCTATCTCCATTAGTTAAAACATCTCATCAGTATTTTTTTGATTCCTGGACACTTGTTTTTGCCACTGCCTTTAGTGCAGATTTAACTTCTCCCTTCATTTCCACCAATTCTTGATCATATGCTACCTTCTGAAATAGTTGAAAGTCAACTAATTATTTTTGGTTCAGTAACTGTATTTCTTCCATCTTCTTTTATTCTTCCTAATATCATCCCTTCACTTAATATCATCCCTGTAGAAACTTTCAACAGTGCAACTGAAGACTTGAATTCTTTCTTTAGTCCTTTCAGCTTGAGAAATTCCAAGCATGTTCTTCCCTTTTGGTTTTCTAATTTCAGGTCTTTGCACATTTCATTATAATACTTTCCTTTGTCTTCTGGAGTTACCCTTTGAAAATTTCTGTTTAGTTCCTTTGTTTCATCATTTCTTCATTTTGCTTTAGCTGGCATATATTCAAGAGCAAGTTCCAGAATCTCTTCTGATGTCCATTTTAATCTTTTCTTTCTTTCTTGTTTTTTTAATAACTTCTTTATTTTTGTGTGATGTTCTTGATGTCATTCCATGGTTCATCTGGTCTTCAACCTTTGATATTCAATAGGCCAAATGTATTTTTCAGAATTCAAGTAGGATATACTTAAGTTTGTACTTAGTCTCTCAGGCATTCATTATAATTTTCTGCAACTTAAGCTTGCATATGAGCAATTGATGGTCTGTTCTCAATCAGATTCTGGTCTTGTTTTGTCTGACAGAAGTGAGCTTTTCCATTGTCCTTTTCCACAGATGTGGTAAATTTGATTCCTTTGTATTCCATTCAGTAAAGTCCAGGAATATAGTTGCCATTTATATTGTTCATAACTCAGCATAATGCAAATCACCCCAATAAGACAAATTAATAGGTGGGACATGGGGATGAATCAACAGGAATATGTAAATTGAATCCTTAGTAAGATCAAACACCTACCCTCTACAATCAAAATATCAAAATCATTGACACAATAATGTTTAGGCAAGTGTGTATGAAACAACTAGATATCTCATAGTTTGCTGCAGGTAATAAAATAGGCTACAGCCATATCAGAAAACTTTCTGATAATTTATCATAGTTACATGTATAATTAGTTAAACCAAAATTAACAAACCATATCATTGCCATCAAGTGGATTGCTACCCATAAGAAATCTGTAGAACAGAGTAGAACTTCCCCACACAGTTTCCAAAGCTGTAATCTTCATGAAAGCTCTCATATGTTTTACCCCACAGTGGTTAAGAGTTCTGATGGCCAGCCTTTAGTTTAGCACCTTAGCGCTTTCAGCACTGTACTACCAGTGCTCCTTTACAATTAGCATAGGACTCCGGAATTTTGCTACTGTGTATCTATCCAAGATAAATGACATTGCAATGAATTGATAATATCTTTGTGCTTGATAACACCACAGAAGAAACAAGCAAATGACAATCAATTAGCAACTAAATAATTAAACAAAATTTGATGTATCTGTACAATGGAATATTCTCAGCAAGAACAACAACAACAAAAACGAAGTATTGAAACTTTAAAAAAGAAATTACAATCACCTCATCCTGTTAAAAATTTTATTTATTGGAAACAGAAATTTTATTCTGAAACCTCAAGTTCCCTTTTTAAAAATAAAATACTAATCAATGATAAGTCTTAAGAAAATGTATCAATGTCAGTAACTCACCTTAAAATATAATCATGTTATTTGTTTTTATAATTTTTTTTTTTGTCAAATGACATACTGCTGGACAACTCTGTTAAGTGTTAAAAAAAAGAAAAGATGTTACTTTGAAGACTAAGATATGCCTGATCAAGCAATGGTATTTTTATTCACCTCATGTGCATGAGAAAGCTAAACAATGAATGAAGAAGTAGTAATGTCTTTGAATTATGGTGTTGTAGAAGAGTTTTGAATTCATCATAGATGGCCAGAAAAAGAAACAGATCTGTCTTAAAGAAGTCTAGCTAAGGGAGCAGAGTCAAGATGGTGGACTAAACAAGCATCTTCCTGACTCCCTGTGGAAAACAAGAACTGAATTGATAATCAAACGGAACCTTCTGGACACCTAGTGAGCCCTAAGATACAACATAGGGCTGTTAATTTGGACTTCATACCACTGAACACAAAACCTCCTCTCTTTCACTGACCCTACTTTTGGTTAGCGCAGGCTTGCACAGACTGAAAGTAACTCACCATTTTAATGTTTCTTTTCCTCTGTCTCAGCTGTCAGGTGGAGCTGGGACTTGACTAGCTGTTAGTTTAGACTCACTGTTGGTCGGATCAGCAAGTGAAAGTGCAATATTTTGAGAGCCCAGCTTTGGACTCTGCATCTCTTTGGCCTCTCTTTCCACCTCTACCATAGAGTAGCCTGGACCAAGCCAGGCAGTGAGCTTGTGTGGGATGCCATCTTGATCCATTGGGAGGCAGAGACAACCATACAGAGGCCCCAGCTAGACTTAGTTCCTAGGCCAGGAGGCAGCACCTGCCCAGGGGAGAGCGCTTTTCCAGAAGAAGAGCAGTATTTTATACACTGTCAACTATGGATGGGTCCTGGAGGCAGGGGCTGTGGACTCTGTTCATCTTGGCACCTTTGGCCTCTCTTTATGCCTCCACCACAGAGTAGTGGTACTCAGCCAGGTGGCGAACTTGTGCGGGACACGATCTTGTTCCACTTGGAGGTGTGGATACCCATACGGAAGCATCAGCTAGACCTAATTACTGGGCTGGGAAACAGCACCTGCCCGGAGGAGAGGGCATTTCCAGCAGAAAAACAGTATTCTACACAATGTTAAGTACAGCTAGCGCCCAACAGCAGAGGCCAGCAGGGCAGTAGCCTTTCTGTATTCTCATCTAGTTTATAACATCTGGGGTTTGATATACAGGTGCTTACTTCACCAGATGGCAAGAGGGACCTATACATCTGAAAATGTGACTGACTTTGGACGTTGTCAGATACTTTATATCTCTCATTTTAAAGACAGCCTGGAGAAACAACTGAGGTCCATCCCCACAGCATCTCTCCCAGCCTCTACTGACACACATGAGGCATAAAAGCCATAAAACTCTGTAGAAAAACATAACCAAGAAAATACACATGGCTTGAGAAGGCACCCCCCAAAAATCACTTCACAACTTACCAGGTGAAGAAACTTCTCCAAAACTATAGGAAGGTGAATACAAAAGGATTATATTTGAAGCCCTCCTAGATATTATACAAAATGCAGCAGAGCAAAATGAAAAATTAATCAACTGTTCAGTCTGATGTAAAACCAATACTCTGAAATCTACCAGATCAAGACAAAATCAAAGGCATAGAAACTTCAATTCAATACCAGGAAAACAGAATGGAACAAAAGGAAAGTAGACTTTCTGATATGGAAGACAGAGCTACTGACTCCAACATCTATTTGGAGAAACTCTTCTTCACTGCTGGTGGGATTGCAAAATGGTAAAACTTGTTTAGAAAGCAAATTATCACTTACTTAAAATGCTAAAAACAGAAATACCATATGATCCAGCAATCCCACTGCTCGAAATATATCCTACAGAAATAAAGGCAATCACATGAACAAATACTTCCAAGTGAATGTTAATTGCAGCACTGTCCAAGATATCAAAAAGATGGAATCAATGTAGGTACCCATCAACACATGAATGGATAACAAACTGTGTGTCATGGATTGGATTGTGTACCTCCAAAAATATGTGTAGCCATGTGACTGGGCCATGATTCCCAATATTTTGTGATTGTACTCCATGTTGTGATTTTCTTGTGCTGTATGTTAAAGAATTAGGGTGGGACTGCAAATCCCTTCATAGGATCACCTCCCTGTTTCACTGTAAAGTTAGTTTCCCTGGAGTATGGCTTGCTCCACCATTAATCTTTTCATCCTGCAAGAGATAAAAGGAAACAAAAGCAAGCAGAGAATTGAGAACCTCACACCGTCAAGTAAGCAGCACTGGGAGAAGAGTGAGTCTTTCAGACCTGAGGTTCCTGCACCAAGATGCTCCTTGGACAAAAACTGATGTAATACTGGACTTTCCTCCAGAGCTGACAAGGGGGAAAGCTTTCCCCTGGAGCAGACATCCTGAATTTGGACTTGTAGCCTACTGGACTGTGTAAGAATAAATTTTCCTTTGTTACAGCCAAAAAAAGAAGAAAAAAAAAAAAAAAAAAAAGAAAAGAAAAAAGAAAAACAAAGAAGTATTAAGAAACATGTGGGACTCTATTAAGAGGAACAATCTACGATTAATTGGAGTTCATGAACAGGGAGAGACACCTGAGAACACAGGGAGTATTGTTGCTGAGCTGCTGACAGAAAACTTCCCAGAAACTAGGAAGGAATAGAATACAGGTATCTAAGAGGCATATTGAACACCACTCAATATAGATCTCAAAAGAAATACTCCAAGACATATTACTATCAAGCTTAACAAAATGAAACAGAAGCAGCAACTCTTAAAGGTAGCAAGACTCAAAGCAAAGCTAACATTCAGAGAGAAACTGTATAGACTTTTGTCAGATTTCTCAGCAGAAATAATTCTGGCACAGAGACAGTGGCATGACACATTCAAATACTTGAAGGAGAAGAACTTCCAGTGAAGAATTATATATTCTACAAAACTATCTTTCAAATATGAAAATGAAATTAAGACATTTTCAAAGAAACAGAAACTCAGATACTTTAGCGAAATGAAGTCAAAGCTACAAGAAATACTGAAAGGATTTCTTGGTTTGGAAGAACAAAATCACTAACTTTATACTTTAGAAGCAAACACGGGACAGGTAACCCAGAATCATACTCAGTTAGAGAAGGCTCCAAATGCCATCAAAGCTGTAAGAGTGAAAGAAATAATCCAGTGATCCTATTATGAAAACTATGATGTAATCATGTTAAAAAGAAGGATGTACTACAGCATTATAGTCCTTCTACATGGGAGTGGAAGTTGATAACAATTGTAGTAATTGAAATTGGGTCTATAAATAGTTTATTAAGGGAGATCACAGAGACAGCCATAAAGCACAATAAAGATGCAACATGTCAAATCAAGAAATGTAATACAGGAGTCTCAAAAAATCACAAAATCAACCCTGAAAAAGGTGAAAAATCAACTCACAGAGAAGAATGTCCCAGAACAGATTAATAAGAACAACAGATAAAACATAAGCACAAAAATTAACATATCACAATGGCAGTAATGAATACATACCTACCAATAATTACATTGAATGTGAATGGACTGAAAGCTCCAGTAAAGAGACATGAAGTGACATCTTCGATCAGAAGACATGACCCATCCATATATTGACTACAAGACACTCACTTTAGACTTAAAGATATAAACAAACTGAAAATTAAAGAATGGAAGAATATCTGTCAAGCTAACAATGAGCAAAGAAGAGCAGGCATGGCAAATCCAGTCTCAGATAAAATAGATTTTAATGTAAAATCCACCATCATGGACAAGAATGGTCACTATTTATTGCTGAAAGATTTATACACAAGCAGGATTTAACAATATTAAATATGTATGCACTTAATACTAGAGCACTTAAATACATCAAAGAAACACTGAAAACACTCAACAATGAGGTACATCACTCCACAATAATAATGGGAGACTTCAACACTCCACTCTCAATATTGGACAGATTGTCTAGAAAAAGGCTCAATAAAGACACAGAATATCTTATTGCTGCAATTAACCAACAAGACCTCATAGACATAGACAGAAATTTCTGTCCATCTGTGGCCAACTACACCTTCTTTTCCATTACATATGAAACATTCTCCAGAATAGACCATGTGTTAGGACATAAAGCAATTCTCCACAAAAACCATACCATTGAATTAATGCAAAACATGTTTACAGATAATACAGCCATAAAAATCAAAATCAATGGAAGAAAAACATAGAAAGTGGAACTCATGGAAATGAAACAACATCTTGTTCAAAACAACATGGGTTATAGAAGAAATCAGGGATGAAATAAAGAAATTGATGGAGTCCAGTGAGAATGAATACACTTCCTACCAGAACCTATGGGATACAGCCAAAGTAGTGCTCAGAGGTCAGTTTATCTCTGTAAATGCACACATCCGGAAGGAAGAAAGAAGCCAAATCGAAGAACTAACCCTATAGTTTGAACAAGTAGAGAGAGAACAACAGAGAAACCCTTCAGGTACCAGAAGAAAACAGATCCTATAGATTAGAGCAGAAGTAAACAAATTAGAGTATAGAAGAATGATTTTAAAAATTGAAAAGAACAAAATCTGGTTTTTGGAAAAGGTCAACAAAATTGACAAACCACTGGCTAAACTTACCAAAGAAAAACAGGACAGAAAACAAGTAACTAAATAAGAAATGAGAGGGAATTTGTCTTAACAGATCCAATAGAAATAAAAAATATTATAACATAATACTATAAAAAACTGTACTCTAACAAAATTGAAAACCTACAGGAAATGGACAAATTCCTTAATTCATATCACCTACCAAAATTATCACAAGGTGAAGCAGAACAACTTAGTAAACCTACCACAAAGGAAGAGATTGAAAAAGTCATCCCAAAACTACCAACGAAAAGAAGCCCAGGCCTAAATGGCTTCACTGCAGAATTCTACCAAGCTTTTAGAGAAGAGTTATTTCCAATACTACTGAGACTATTTCACAATATAGAAAGGGATGGAATACTCCCAAATTCGTTCTATGAAGCCAGCATAACCCTGGCACCAAAGCCAGAGAAAGACCAACCAAAAAGGAGAACTACAGACTGATATCACTCATGAATCTAGATGCAAAAATCTTCCACAAAATTCTTGCCTACGGAATAGGACAACAAATCACAAAAGTAATCCATCATGACCAAGTTGGATTCATACCAGGGATGCAAGTCTGGTTCAACATCAGAAAAACAATTAATGTGATCAACTACATAAGGAACGTAAAAGACAAGAATCACCTGATTTTGTCTGTTGATCCAGAAAAGGCATTTGATAAAGTCCAACACCTATTCATGCTAAAAACTCTCAGCAAAATAGGAAAAGACAGCAAATTCTTCAATGCAATAAGGGCCATTTATACAAGGCCAACTATCTATATCATGCTGAATGGGGAGAGACTGAAACAGTTTCCCTTGAGAACAGGAGCTAGACAAGGATGCCCATTCTGAACTCTCCTATTCAACATTATACTAGTAGCTCTAGCCAGAGCAATTTGACAAGACCAAGGAATAAAGGGCATCTGCATTGGGAAGAAGGAAGTCAACATCTCCCTATTTGCGGATGATATGATTGTATATGCAGAGAATCCTAAAGAATCCATAAGTCAACTACTGAAACTGATAGAAGAGTTCAGCAAAGCCTCAGGATACAAGAGAAACGTAAGTCAATCAGTAGGATTCCTTTATACCAGTAAGGAGAGTGTTAATGAAGAAATCACTAAATCAATACTATTTACCATAGCCTGTAAGAAGATAAAGTACCTAGCAATAAATCTAACCCAGGAAATAACAGACCTTTACAAAGAGAACTAGAATTCTTTACTACAAGAAACTAAGAGAGACATATAAATGGAGAAACCTATCCTGCTCATCGATAGGAAAACTTAACATTGTGAAAACGTTTATTTTACCCAAAGCAATCTACTTATATAATGCAATCCGAATACAAATGCCAGTGACATTTCTTAACGAGACGGAGAAACAAATCACCAATTTTGTTTGGAAAGGGAAGAAGCCCCAGATAAGTAAGATACTACTAAAGAAGAAGAACACACTGGGAGGCCTCTTATTACCCGACCTTAGAACATACTACACTGTCACAGTGGTCAAAACAGCCTGGCACTGGTAGAAGAACAGACAGATTGATCAATGGAACAGAATTGAGACCCTAGTGATCACACCATCTTCCTATGAACACCTGATATTCGACAAAGGCCCTAAGACATTAAACTGGGGAATAAACAATCTCTTCATCAAATGGTGCTGGCAAAATTGGACATCCATCTGCAACAAATTGAAACTAGATGCATATCTTATACTGTCTTAGTCACCTGGTACTGCTCTAACAGAAAATACCACAAGTAGAAGTTTTCATGAGCAGAAGCTTTTATTGTCACAGTCCAGTAAGCCACAAATCCATTCATAAGTTAGAAGTCCATTCCAAATGGGAGATCATCACAGACCCTCAGGCTGAGTCCACATCCTGTGACAGCATCGCTGCACAGAAACCTCAGGTCCAAAGGACGTGCTCTGCTCTCGGTGCTTCTCTTTTGGTGGTATGAGGTTCCCAACTTCTTCCGCTCACTTCTTTCCCTTATATTCCACAAGCTTGTAGCTTGAGATCTGTCTCACTAACACGACTGTTTCCTATTCATCATGAAACTCATAGACTCAGGATTCACAACACATGGGAGGAAGGGCACCATATTGGGATTCACATCCAAACAAAATCAACCCAGACATTTTTTGGGGGGACACAATTCAACCCATGACACCCCACCTTTGGCACCCCCAAAAATTCATCATTAGAGCATACAAAATATAGTCATTCATATCATAGCACCAGTTTTCATTCATAACATAGCACCAGTTTTCATTAATAGCACACACCAGGCAGATTATCAGAACATATTGCATTAAACGTCATGGCTTCAAAAACATTGTTCCACACTCTGAGACATTTCCTAACCATTCCCTTCCAACTCTTGGTATTGGCCATGCTCTCCAGCTTCTTAGTGGAGGCACCTGCGCTTCATCTTGGCCTTCCAGGCCCATTTGGAAAGAAACTCTGCTCCCTTGGCTTTTGGTGCACCCTAAGCCCAAAGGAGTGGCAATTCTACTCCCACAAACACAGAAAGCCCTGGCTCCACCCTTTCACGGCCCTACCATCTGAGACTGAGGCAGCTCAGCTTGTCACCAACCTTGGGCTGAAACCCCACATCTTCATCAGCTTGTCTCAGCTCTGCTTTCAATGGCCTCATGATCTGAGCCTCAAGCCCACATCTGTCCTACAGGGCAAGTGTTCCAACACTCTGTACCTCTGTAGCTCCACTGATTCAAGTGCCTGGAGGCACCCCAATCCATCAAATAGCCTCCTGCACACAAGCACTCAGCCCTCTTTTGCTGTGGATCAGCAAGCCTAGCTCCACCTACTCAAGTGCCCACAACACCCCACTCCGCTAGGAAGCCTTCGGGACACAGACATTCAGCATTCTCACTCCATGGGTCGGCTCCAAGTTCTGCTGCTACCAGCTCACTGCTGCTATTGCTTTCCCCACCATCTACTGACATCAGGTGCTAGTAGTTCTCTTGGGTGCCTCTTTTGTACATTCACAGTCTCAAAAAAACCTCCACATTTTAGGTGTTTGTTAGAGCAGTATCCAACTCCCGGTACCAAACTGTGTCTTAGTCACCTGGTACTGCCCTAACAGAAAATACCACAAGTGGAAGGTTTCATGAGCAGAAGCTTTTATTGTCACAGTCCAGTAAGCCACAAATCCGTTCATAAGTTACAAGTCCATTCAATATGGAAGATCATCACAGTCCAGCAGGCTGAGTCAACATCCGGTGAGAGCATCTCAGCACAGGAACCTCGGGTCCAACGGACATACTCTGATCTTGTTGCTTCTCTTTTGGTGGTATGAGGTTCCCAACTTCTTCCGCTCACTTCTCTCCCTTATATTCCACAAGCTTGTAGCTTGAGACCTGCCTCACTAACACAACTGTTGCCTATTCTCCATCATGAAGCTCACAGAGGCAGGATTCACAACATGTGGGAGGAAGGGCACCATATTGGGACTCACAGCCAAGTCAAATCAATACAGACATTTTTTGGGGAGACACAATTCAACCCATGACATATATCTTCTATAAAAACCAATGAAAGTTCCATTTTGAGATTGACACATAAAAGACTAAGCACTATATTAATTTTCCTCTACCTCTATGCCCTTGGAAATGCAGGTGGTGTAGAGGTTAAGAGCTAGATATGCTAACCAAAAGGTTGGCAGTTTAGATCCATCAGGTAATCCTTAGAAGCTCTATGGAGCAGTTATAGTCTGTACTAAAGGGTCTCTATGAATCAGAATTGACTCAGTGGCAGTGGATATGATCATCATTGTTTCTTTTCTGTGCCTTTACTTTTAGTTGCTTTAATTCCGTAGTAGGTAATTCTGTGGTATGTTTTCATGACTTACGTCTTTCTTCTGCATCTTGAAACTGTCAGCCAAGTCTATTCTCTTCCTCATTTGCTTGTGATACTTTTAATGTTATTGTTTAAGCCTCATTTTATACATGTTGCTTGACATTCCAAATTTTAAACTGCCTAGGTAAAAATCCTAGTTCTGCTGATTACTAGCTGAAGTATCACAGGAAAGATTTTCTTACAGAATTTGAAATAACAAATTTTTTGTGAACTCCTTAATCTACTGTATGTAAAATGAAATTATTTTGTAACCGGTAGTTACAAACTTACACTCAAATACTGCACACATTATAGATTATATTTAAAGTTTTATAGTTATAAAACCAAAAATGACTGTGCTTTTTAATCATTCCTTACTTAACAAACACTTTGAGGGCCTAGAATGTGCCAATGATTGTGCTTACTTTTGAATGCAATAAACTAATAAGTTGAAGTATTTTCTTTTTTTAATCTTCTTAATGTTAAAGAGCATTGAAATGATAGAGATGTGTGCCTGAGGCACAAAATTGTGTCCATTATTTAAAACAAATGCTAACAATATTATCTATTCCATTAAACACATGCACACATTATTAATACGTAAATGAGAGCTAAATTTATTATTTTTTTTGAACTTATATATCGGTACACTTGCAAGTATAAACAAATGAAAATTTTGATTACGAGAGTGAATCATTAACAAGCAGAAAGCTTTCTGAAAGTACAATTTGGCAATATATTGACATCTATTTTCAGAAAGTATAGGAAGACTAGAAAGTACGCTGGAGTGAAAGTAATTTTTATTCTTAGATCTGAAGTTCGCAGTGTAACTATACAAAGGAAAACACTAAGCACAAAATTCTTCTTGAGAATTCTGTTGACTACAGTTTTTTGAGTTCACATTTATAAATATTTATCCACCCCTTTTAATCCCTGCAGTTTCTGAAATCTTTGACTATTTCCCGTTATGGAAATTCATAGTTCATCTTCTACATGCATGTCTGTATAACTTTTGTATTTTAAATAAGACAATAGAGTTGACATTTTTAAGATACCTAGCCAGTCATGAGGGGAGAATAAAAGTGACAATTGTCTTCCCTCTGTTATGGTTCTTAAATCTATAGTCCAATATACCATTAGGGCAATAATACTCATAAGTTGTAATACTTTGCAGGCATCATTTGATAATGAATGGAATAATAGGGCTTACTAGGTCCCATAGATGCATCAATCCACTGCTGTGTGTGAAGAAAAAAATACTGTAAAATTTGATATCATTTGTTGTATTTGATATCATTTCACAACTCATCTTCAGTCATCAGTGTTCAGTGCATCAAATCTCTTCCTGAGATGGTCTCTAAACTCAAGTAGGATATTGTCAAGGCTGTACTTTGCCTCTGGATTTCTTCTAATTCTCTTCAGTTTCAGTTTGAACTTGCATATCAGAAGTTGATGGTCTGTACTAGAAACAGTATCTGGTCTTGTTCTGACTGATAATATGGAGCTTTTCCATCATCTCTTTCCACAGATGTAGTTGATTTGTTTCCTGTATATTCTGTCTGATGAGGTCCATGTGTATAGTTACCATTTATGTTTATGAATAAAGGTGTTTGCAAGGAAGAAGTCATTGGTCTTGCAAAATTCTATCATGTCACCTCTAGCATCATTTCTATCAACAAGGCTGCATTTTCCAAATACCGGTTCTTCTTAGTTTCTAATTTTTGTATTCCAATCAACACTAATTATAAATGCATCTTGATTGCATGTTCAGTCAATTTCAGATGGCAGAAGCTGGTAAAAAATTTTCAGTTTCTTCATCTTTGGCCTTATTGGTTAGCGTGTAAATTTTTTTAAAAAGTCATATTAACTGCCTTGCATGCATACAGATGGTTATTGCCTTGTCATTGACAGCATTGTACTTCTGGGCTGGTTTGAAATGTTGTTTTTGATGATGAATGCAACACCATTCCTCTCCAAGTTTTCTTTCCTTGCATAGTAGACCATACGATTGTCTGATTCAAAACGGCCAATACCAGTCCATTTCTGCTGACTAATGCCTAGGATATCAGTGTTTATGCATTCCACTTTATTTCTGACAATTTCCCATTTTTCTGGATTCATATGTTGTACTTTCCACATTGTAAATATTAATGAATGTTTGCAGCTGTTTCTTTTCATCTGGAATCATGAGAAGTACAACTGCAGTGCTCCTTGGAAGCACTGATGGCAAGACGGCATCTTACTGCAGACAGGTTGTCAGGAGGGATCAATCCCTGGAGAAGGACGTAATGCTTGGAACAGTACAGCATCTGCAAAAAAAGAGGAATATCCTCAAGGAGACAGAGTGACACAGTGGCTGCAAGAACAGGTTTAAGCATAAAAATTGCTGTGGGTGTGGTGCAGGACCAGGCAGTTTCTGTTCAACAGCATTTAACAACAACATCTGATCTGTATCAATATCTGTACTTCTATATGTATCAATTTCTATGCATATAGGTCACATATTTAAAATGTTTGTAATATTACTTTTTTTCTCTCTCATCTCTATTTCAAGTAAGAATCGCTCTGGTGGTTTACTTTACAGCTTAATTTCTAGGTGACATTATGTGGCAGATCACTGGCTAAATTTGAGATAGAAAACATAGATGTCATGAAAATACAGATACAGTGACTGTTGAAACTTTCATTTTACCTGTTTTGGATAGATAATGATGACATCTTCATTTGTGAAAGTAATACGTCCACCTTGTTAGACAAGAACATAAGGTTGTTAATGTTAGTGTTCAGAAAATAAAATATATGTTGGCCATTTTTATGGATGCTAAGTAAACAAAGGAAGGGACTGTGTGGGTTATTACACTATGGTTTCTCAGACCCAGAAAAAATATTCTCTATTTTGCTTGTTGATTTTAGAGCTAGGATTCTGAATGCTTTTCTTCTTTTTTATTATTTTGTTATGACTGAGTGAAAATGTACATTCCCATGCTTTTCTTGCTAGCTGGCTCACTGGAAGCCCTAGAGGTGTAGTAGTTAAGGGCTTAGCTGCTAACCCAAAAGTCAGAAAGCCAGAAGTTGGAATTCACCAGCTGCTCCTTGCTAACCCTGTGGAACAGTTCTGTTGTGTCTCACAGAGTCACTGCAAGTTGGAATTGAATTGAGAACAATGAGTGTAGCCTACAGGGTTTCTTTTAGGGGTGGAGGATTGTTTTGTTTTTTCAGCTAGTTCTGTGTGTTATACCAGTAAAGAAAACAGGGAGACTAAAATTCAGGATGAAAGGAAAAAAAATTTTCCGTGTTGACTTATTATTACTCTCAGCATCATACCAATAAACATTTTTCTCCTCTGCACTGAAAATTCAATTTCATATTTTAGTATTTCCCTGCACACTCTCAGCAACTGATCTGAGCTCATACCCTTAGCACTACCAGCGTGTGCCAGAACCACTAAAGAATTGATATCCCTGATCCATAAGTGTCTTCCCTGGGCCTTCTGATGGGAGATACAGCAGAGACACTTCCTTCTTGTAGGTCAGGCTCTCAGCCACAGAACCCTTCTTCTGGGCTTCCGGATAGCATTAACGTGAACTCTTTTCCTTTGTTTCCACTTCTGTATTAATGCCATAGTCTCTCTTTGCATTTTCTAGTCTCCAAAAGTTATTAACCAACTCCCCACATTAAATTATTGTTTGCTGCATAGTGAATGAAGGAATTTCCATCATCTTAACACAGGTCACCATTTTGTACAAGTGTCAGTAAATCACCTGAAAAATTTCAGTGCCCCTCTCAGCTGTGAACACTAATGCATTGATTCTAGAATTTCTGGTTAATGTGCTTCTAGCCCAACGCAGCATTACACTTATTCTTAAAATCCCATTCCCTGTTGTGAAATAAAATCTTTCAGTGAGGAGAATACACACAAGACTTGGAAAGTGGACGTGAGACAGAAACCATTGTTTTTCCCAAGAGATCATGGAAGATTGTCTTCCTTGGCAGGTTTTGAAGCCTCTTAATAAACTCTCACGTTTTAGACGTGACAAAGCAAGCTTCCATCCACTTGAAGGTATTCTTCTCTGAAGTTGTCAAGACATCATCAAAATGACTATTTCTTCAATCCTCCAATTGTATTACTCTAGATCTTTACTTTCCAGCTTCCTCCACTTTTATGAAATACCTACTCTTCCCATATCCTGTTTATCCCTGGAGCACTTACAGGAGATACTCACTTATAATCAAAACAGGCTGAGAAAATGCATAAATACAGGGGGAAACATTTCCAGCATGGTGTGTTCTTGTCCTCCATTGCTCTTGCCAATCTCTACTAACGGAGTATGAGATTAAGTCCTAGGTCTTCACTACCATTAGTGCTTCTGTTGTTGTTGTTGTTTAATTAGTCTAACTTCAGGTATGGCTGTTTAATGTTTGTCTTTAATAATCACACATGCCAAACCCAGTGCCACATACGTAAAACATGTATCAACAGTTTTATATTATCATACACATATTTGTAACTCACTGCATTATTCAGCAGCCAGACAACTGCCCAGTTGTCATCTTTCTTAAGGTTTTGACCCGGAAGCCAGTAAAAGAAAGTCACCACCTGACAAGCCCTTTAACTAACCAAACAAAATTAGACTAGGAAAGTATATACTTAGTAATGAGTCATTGTTTTTCTTAACCCACATCAATAAATATTCCAACTATTAGTTTTACAAATATTTCCCAGAGCATAAATCTGTCATACAATAGAAGTCCTAATGTAGGTGAAACAGAAAGCATCCTAATCATTGTAGAACCTACAGATTCTGGCAAAGGGAGATTAACTTCAACTTTTTCTGTAAACACACACTGCAATAAGCACTCTGACTTAAAAATGAAGAAAGGTACAAGAACACTTAGCAAGATGGTAAGATTTTGCTTGTAGGTTCACAGAATGCTTTCCTAACAAAGTGATTGTTGGGCTGAGATCTGAAGGTGATATATAGGAATTCACTGTATGGTGATGATATTCCAGGCAAAGTAGCTACAGGTGCAAAGTTCTTGAAGGTAAAATGACTACATTCCTTCCAAGAATGGATAGAGCTTATTAAGTCCAGCAGTCAGCAAGCCAGGGCAGCAAAGGTGTTTAATGAGCTCAAGGAGGAAGACAGAAGCCAGGTAATGCAAGAACATTGTAAGAAATTCGATGTTATCAAAAACAAAAACAATAAGAAGCAGAAGACTCATCTGGCCAGATTTATGTTTTCACATGATTACACAGGCAGCAGTGTAGACACTAGACTGAAAGGAGGCAAGGCAAAGCTGACTGAGTTCAGCATGCCCAAACCAAACCAGATGCCACTGAGTTGATGTCATATCGCAATGACCCCATGTATGTCAGTGTAGAACTATATTACCTAGATTTTTCAACGGTTGTGATGTTTTGGAAGTAAATCACCAAGACTTTATTCCATGATGTCTCTGGATGGACTTGAATCTCCAACCTTTCAGTTACAATTCTGGTATTTTAGCTTCTTGTACCACCCAGGGACTTTAGATGGAAAAACACACATACAGGGATAGATACATACAATGTCTGACAGCTAAGTCTGCAAACTTAATTTTTCTAAGTACGTCATAGCTGAATATCACTATGGTCACCTTTGAAGTGTTCCCCTTAGGAAGCTATGCACCTATAACAGTGCCTAGTGCACCCTTCAAAGTGATTTTGGAATTCTGTCTGGAAAGGCCATCAGAGCTATTGTCATATTACCCTTGATGTCCTGAATGTCATGAAAAAGAATTCCTTTCAACAGTGCCTTTATCTTCAGGTAAAGAAAATAGTCACTGGCGGGCAAATCAGGTGAGTAGGGAAGGTAGAAGGATATTCCAACGCAGTTATTTTTGTAATGACTAAAAACTCCCTCACAGTGCCATGTGAGCTGGTGCATTGTTACGATGCAAGAGCCATGAGTTGTTGATAAAAAATTCAGGTTGTTTTCATCTAACCTTTTCATGCAGCCTTTTCAGCACTTTCAAAGAGTAAACTTGGTTAACTGTTTGTCCATTTGATATAAATTTATATTGAACAATCTCTCTGATATCAAAAGAGCTTAGCAACATTGTTGTTACTCTTGATTTGGACTGACAGAACTTTTTTGGTTGTGGAGGACTGGCTGACTTTCACTGTGCATCTCAATGCTTTGTTTCAGGGTCATGGTGGTACACTCATGCTACATGATCACTTCCGGAAACATCATCTTGCCTCTCCAGAAGATCATGGCAAACTTCAGCTCTCCTTTTCTTTTGTTCATCATGCACTCCTTCAGGACCATTTTTGCACACATTTTTCTCATGCCAAGATTTTTCAGTTAAGATTTTCTTGTTTCTCTATTGATGTTTATTTGGTATGCTCTACTTCTTATAGTCAATGATTTGACGTGTAATTCAACAATTTTTTGCAATGTTTTCATCAGTTCTGCTCGTTAGTGCCGCCCTTACCACTCTTCATCAGTGACACTTTTTCTCCTTTCAAAGAAATGTTTAATCCATTGGTACGTTGCTGTTTTTTTTTTTTTTTTTTGTACAACATTATCCCCATCAACTCGGACTAACATATCCTTGATTTCACTTCCACTCTTGCAAAGTTTAACAAAAAATTGAAGGTTTGTTCATTGCTATAATTTATGTTCCCACAATCTTGCTATGGCACACAAAAACACACAACAACAGTAATGAACACCACCCAGCAAGACACCACCACATGTTGACATGAACATAGTTGTGAGACACTGATATATCAAAGTTATCAAATCTTACAGAGTTGTTTGTACAGTGCTGCCAACACAAGCGCATGGTGGCAAGTTCATGAACCTAATTGTCAGACTTCATGTGTTAGCATTAAACCAAAACCTGCTGCTGTCAAGTTGATTCTTATTTATAGCAAACTTATAAGGCAGAGTTGAACCACCTCATAGAGTTTCTGAGGAGCACCTGGGGGATTCAAACTGCTGCCCTTTTGGTTAGCAGCCACAGCACTTACTCACTACGCCACCATTGTCATATTAACCCAGAAAAACCCCTTCAAATCTGTTACCCTAGAGTCAATTCTGATTCACCTGAACCCTACTGGGTAGAGTGCCCCATAGCATTTCTAAGAAGTGCCTGGTGGATTTGAACTGTTGGTCTTTCAGTTAGCACCCGCGGCATTTAACGACAACACTACCAGGGTCACACTACCTATGGTAAACTGTGGTAGCTTAGAGGTAAAGTGCTATGGCTGCTATGTTGACAGTTCACATCCACCAGGCACTCCTTGAAAAGTATGGAGCTGTTCTACTCTGTCCTACAAAGTTACCGTGAGTCAGAATTGACTGGATCCAAGTTGGTTTTGTTTGATTTTTTGTTTCATGTTCTTACCCATGGTTGTATTACTTTGATGACTAAAATGCGCATGACCCAAGATCTAGTTTTTTAATCACCTCATATGCGTGACAAAGCTGAACAGTGAATAAGGAAGACCAAAGAAGAATTGATTCATTAGAATTATGGTGTTGGTGAAGGATATTGAATATACCATGGGCTGCCAGAAGAATGAAGAACTATGTTTTAAGAACTATGCTCAGAATGCTCCTTAAAAACAGATGCTCTTCTCCTGTGTACTTTGGATATTTATCAGGAGGGACCAGTCCCTGGAGAAGGATATCATGCTTGATGAAGTAGAGGGTCAGTTAAAGAGAGAATGACCTTCAAGGACCTGGAATTATACAGAGCCTACAAGAATGAGCTCAAACATACTTACTATTGTGAGAATTATAAAAGACTGGGCAATGTTTCATTATTTTTTTGTAAGATTGCCATAGGTTGGCACTGACTCAAACGTACCTATCATGGGTTGAATTTTGTGCTTCCAAAAATGTGTGTAGCCATTTGTCTAGGCTGTGATTCCCAGTATTGTGTGATGTTCCTATATGCTGTAAATCTTGCCTCTGAGATGTTAACAAGGGAGAATGGGTGTCAGTTGTGTCTGTGGGGCAGGACTCAATGTGTAAGATTGTACTATGCCTTTACATCTCTGGAGATGTAAAGAAAAGGGAAGCAAGTGGGGAGTCGGGGTACCAAGAAACAGTGTTAGGAGTAGAACACAGTCTTTGGAAAGGATTTGAGAGTCCCTGCGTATCAGAAGCTCCCAGTCTAGGGGAATACTGACAACAAGGATCTTCCTCCAGAGCCAGCAGAGACAGCCTTCCCCTGGAACCAACACCCTGATTTGGACTTTTAGCCTACAGGATCATGAAAAAATGAATTTTTTAAAGCCATCCAGTTGTGGCATTTCTGTTAAACCATCGCTAGATGACTAAGGCAGTACCTAACATCAACAATCTATGTTTGAAGGAAGGAGAATAAGAGTGGAGTATGGAGTAAATCTAAAATATACCTCTGAGTAGTGTTGTAGCCCTAGATTTTCCTCACTGGGTCTTTGATCATAAACAAGTTAATTTTCTTCTTCCGTACACTGTCCTCCTGCCTTGTAAACCACTTGACCCTATGACTACATCACATGAACTCATGAGGCTTCTAACTGAGTCCAGGCAGTGAGAGACATTGATGGATCAAAGAACATGAAGCAAATGGAGACAAAGATTTTTACTCTCGAACTCCATTTGTTCTTTGAGCTTTGTTTTGTTCTGTTGCTTGCACTGGTTGCCTTCTATTATAGCAGCTCTTCATGGTAGCACCTCCTCCAAGTCTTCAGAAGTCACCACTAGTTGCTGTGAAGCCAGTGCCAACGCTAGGCAACTCTACGATGTGTCAGAGTAGATCTGTGCTCTGTACTGCTTTCAGAGGCTGAATTTTTGAAAATAGCTTACCAGACCTTTCTTCTGAGGTGGCTCTGGGTAAATTCATACCTTCAACCTTTCAGTTAGCAACTTAGCACAATAACCCTTTGCACCACCCGGAGACTCCTAACTAGTTGTCACCTAGTGAACCTTCTCTCATGGAGACCCACTGTATGTCTCACTAGAGCTCTGCTCCATAGGATTTTCAGTGGCAGAGTTTCCAGAGGTAAATCCCCAGACCTTTCTTCCATGCCACTCTTGATAGATTTGAACCTCCAACCTTTTTGTTGGCAGCTGTGCACATTGACACTTTGTACCATCCAGGGACACTAGGACACCAATAGAAGGTTTTTTTCTTTTTTACTCTGAACATATTCATGAAACAACTTTTTTTTCTAGGTAATTTTAAACATTCTGTTCTAAATGTTTTAGATAATTAAGTAGCCATAGTATAATTTGTGTGAGAAGGCACAGGTGAGTGGAGGTGAGTAATGAAGAGAAGTGCTGGTAGAGTTAGGTGATATAATGGAAATTAATGCAAGGGATAATGTGGAGATGAAACTAAGCTTGTCTTTGGATCATGACTTCTGATTGCAACTTTTTCCCCTCTGTCATGTCATCTTCTACTCTACATACTAATGATATTTATCTCTGAGAGTAGTTATCAAACTAAAGATAATGACAAAACCAAAAATTTAAAGAATCAACATTCTGAACAGTTATGCCTTGAGCTTTTCTGTCACCATCCAAGGAAAGTGCCTGGTGTGAGGTGGCAGGTAGGTAGCAGTTGGGCAGGAATGACTTTTTTAAATTAGAGCAAGGGAAAAGGAAACAAAAGTGCTAAAAATGGCTGCAACATCTTGAATGAAAGATGATAATTCCCATGGCCAGAATCTATGTACCATCAACAGTAAAAACCCTCTTTAAATCGACACTTTATGTTATGTACTCTACAATCATTTCTCACCATCGCTGTGTCATATGGACAGTCTCTGAGCCTTGCACTCTCTATGAGGCAGAATTTGAATGTCATCTTATGTACAATTAGCTCTACAGCACACTAAATATTTCCCAACCCTGTGGATCAGTGCACATAAAGTATTTCCTTCTAGACTCTGACACATTTACAATATACTCTGACTAATTTCATTAACTAAAATTTCCTTCCAATGCCATGAATACTTTCCTTTCCCATCACCAACTACTGAATGCTTCTCACCTTGACAAAAATGTTACTGCTTAGAGGGTTTCCATTTCTTTGCCATACAAACAACTATTTTCCCAGGGCATCTTAACAGCACACGTGGGAATTAGGAGACAGAATTTATTGGTATGAATAAACATACAATCTGCATCAATTCCTTATCCTGCCTAAATTTTGAAGGCAGTAAAGTGACAGAATAATGAATTATTACATAAATATAATCTAGGAATAAAAGCAGAGTTCTTTTTTTTCCTTTTAAATGATGGTTTTTATTTTGAGGAAAGGGCCGTGTTTGTTGCAAAAACTAGAATGCTAAAAATATATGTAATTACAAAACAGCACTCTCTTCAGGAAAATGATGTTAATGAATGTGTGTTTTGTCACACCTTTTGTAACACACACACTTTTGTACATTCACATTTTACAAAAACAGGATTGTACTAAACATACCATTATGCAAATTGATTTTTAAAAGTTCAGCAGTGTGTTGTGGTCTACTTCCTATAACAGAGATCTCTTCTATTGTTTTTAAATAGTTTTATATATATTCCATGGTATGGTTTGTTTTAAATTTCAACATGTGACATAAAAAAGCAACAAAAATAAATAATTCATTATAAAAATTCTAAATAGTCTTTACAGTATTTGTATTTCTCCAAACCCCCTAAGTCAAGGTTGATCATAGACTTTTTTTCAAAAGGTTCTTTTTTGATGAATGGTACCCTAATGACACTCAAGAAAGAGGCTTCAGCTGAGATGGTAACTGTCTTCCTTAACATACACTTGATAAATGAACCTGAAACTCCATGAGTCCCTGAGAGAATGGTATAACCTCAAGAACGATATCCATTACTCTTAGCTTCTGTGACTGTTTTTCTTCTCATTAAAAAGTTTCAAATGTGTTCAGTTACTCAGACATTAAACAACAGTGTACTTGATTCAAGGGATACTTAAACAGATGTAAAGAAGATCTAGTCTAATTTCCTAATAATTCACGTAATGAAATAAAAACACAACAAAACGTAAAAATTATATAATTTAGATGATAAAAGTGAAGGCTAGGCATTAAACATGTTCTATGCTTTTTTTCAATAATCTGAGATGCTGGACTATATGAAAAAGAATGTAGTATCGTGACTGGAGGAAGGCTAATTAATAACCTGCCATACGCAGATGACAAAAACCTTTGTTGCTGTAAAGGGAAGATTAGAAACACTTACTGATGAAGAGCAAAGCCTTCAGTATGGACTACACTTCAACATAAAGAAAACAAAACTCCTGATACCTGGCCCAACAAGCAACAATCTGATTAATGGAGAAAATATATAAGTTGTTAAGGATTTAATTTTACTTGAATCCACAATCAATGCTCAAGAAAGCAGCTGTCAAAAAATCGAACAATGCATTACATTGGGCAAATCTGTTGCAAAAGATGCTTTAATTTGTTAAAAAGCAAAGATGTCACTTTAAGGACTAAGATGCATCTGATCTAAGCCATGGTGTTTGCAATCTCCTCATCTGTATGTAAAAACTGTGTGCAAAGACCAAGGAAGAACTGATGCCATAGAATTATGGTGTTAACAAAGAATATTGAATATTCTACCATAGACTGCCAGAAGAACGAACAAATCCGTCTTGGAAGAAGTACAGCCACAGTGGTCCTTAGAAGCAAGGATGCCAAGACTTCCTCTCTCCTACTTTGAACATGTCTATCAGGAGAGACTAGTTCCTAGAGAAGGACTTGGTGTTTGGTAGAGGGTCAGCCAAAAAGAGGAAGACTCTCAAAGAGGTGGAGTGACCCAGAAGCTACAACAATGGGACTGAACAGTGTTTCGTTCTGTGGTACACAGTGTCACTATGAGTCATAACTAAGTCAGTGGCACCTAGTGAAAACAATGGTGCTCATTTTCATAGTCCATTGGAAAGCTCTTATTGATATCTCATGATAAGACTGGACTCTGTATAATTTGCTATATAACCAAAGACTTCCCTTAGTGTCTATTCCTCGTATAATAAGAGGAATATTCATCTTCTTTGGAATGCTGGATTTTTTAACATTTTTATGTGGTGTTAAAGGTTTACACATAGCTGATGTTTTATAGTGAACTATGCCACAGTTTACTTCTTTTATATTTTTTTACTTTTACTCCTTGTGATGGGAAACGTTATAAGAAATTTATATACGTTACTTGGGTCTAAAGGCCTTGCTAAGCTACAGCCATATAACTTCCATTTTATGACTATCACACCCGTAATCTCTATGGCAATTGGTACAACATCTCATGAATAAAACAAAAGGAAAAATAAAGCAAACATTTAAAAAAAGAAAAAAAACACTTGAATGCAGTACAGTAGATCTCTGGAGAACCCTGGCCAAGGGATGCGAGCTTCATAAACTTCAGAGAAGCATGACAGAAAGAGTGATTGAAACCCAAGCCCCAAATTTTCTTTTGAAAATGTATTTGTTCAAGAGCTAGTCCTGTTGTGTTTACCCAAGCTAGTCTCATTGCAACTGTGAGCAAAGCGTTGTTTCTGGCTATAGAAAGGCAAAGTTTTCACCTAGAGACATCCACAGAGATGAATACATCCAGTGAAGCTGAATAAAAATGGAATTATTCCAGCTTTGGGATTTGAATGTGCGGCCTGCCAATGGGCAGTTTTTAGACAATTTAGGCAGGAAAACGAAAGAAATATCGCTTAATTACAAAACCAGTAATATTTTTTTTGAATAAGGAAATGAGCCAAAAGAGCTACAGATAGCATATTACTCAGGCCTCAGCTGCCATTGATATTTGCGTTGTTACAACACAGTTGCTTCTATTAAGAGCCTTAGCTGGGTTTGTTCCATTTCTTGCAGAGTGTTGAGGAGTTGAAATTACTCATGAGGCAAGCACAGTAAGGTGGCACCCAGAATTGGCTTGCTGGGGACCTCAGTAATAACCATTGCTAAGAATTGACCACTATTGGCTTCTCCCAGGATTCCTCAGTGCCCGAGAAAGCGAAAACAGTAATGATGGTTTCATTGTCACCCGACCCACCACCTGGCCTACAGCCAGCATTACCTCTCTATCTGCCTAAGAGATCTGGGACCTTCCAGGGCAGGTCCTGGATTTTTTGGTGATGCTGGTACCAATATTGCCCAAGGAAGATCAGGTCCATGGAGGAGGGAAGAACATGACAAAAGAGGTTAAAAATATGTCTATGTGACACAGAGTGGAACACGGGGAAGAAAAGTCTACACACTGTTATTGGGAAGGGGGACGGGCTCTCCAGTCTTAGTAAGTAAAAGTTCCAGAAACCAAAAAGTGGAAGTCGAGTAGACAGAAGGTGGGGTGCAATGCTTAAGTAGATTAAAAATTTGGATTCTACATACTGCTGAATCAAGATGGCAGTCTAGAGTATAAAACAAAAGCTTTCTAAATTAATTTTTAAGCCTTTTCGAAATGTACTTTTTAAAATATAATCTAGCTCCTGTGGTGAGCCATATGAGTTGCTCCTCGATGAAGACGTTTTAAACAAGACCACTAATGTGCTAGAGCTGTTCTTTGCATAGAGATGTTCTTACTATGCAGCCTCGTGCTCTGTGTATGTCTTGGAGTGTTGAGATTCATGTTGTGTCATATTATAAAAGCAAAAGAGATTCATTCTCTCTGAAAGTTCAGGCTACTGATGTGAAGTAAAACACAAGCAAATAATGAGTCTTCAAAATAAATCTTCAGAGGAATTTGCTTAAGAGATAGAGGACTGAGAAAGCAGAGGTTTGAACTTCACCTGGCTTCTAGGCATAACTTTCTAAACAGAGAGGTAAAAAGACAATTTCCAAGTTCTATGGTTGGGAAAGGAAAAGCTGTGGGATAGATCTCTTTTCTGGCTTGCAAAGATCTAGATAGGTTATCTGAAAAGTGGAGAGGTAGGACAGGTTGGAGGTACAGGCTCTAGGATCAGTGACTATGAGATACACATCAAACAGTGTGATGAGGTCACAAAAGAAAATGACAACTCCTACCAACATTGATGACAGTGGCAAATTTTTAATGTGGCCTTAGTGAAGACAACAGGAAGAATGGGAAAAGAGACTGTTGGAACTCTGGTTCAGTGAAAGCCTGCTGAACAATAATCCAGGTGAATGGGGGGACAAAAAAAGACTATATAAAAGAGGAAAAACAAGAGGCAGAAAATAAAAGAAAAATATGGTTTCACATCTGACACTCACACACAGGAGAGCATGTTCTGTGAATTCTGGATGTGTTTTTATTGATGTAGTATGTAGCTTTGTTCATTTGTTGTTTTTCAGAGCAGACAGAAATGGAGGTGCAGAGATATTCCTGGGAGACTCCCAGTGGAATTACAGGCCACAGATTGAGAAAACCCAGGAAGATAAAGTTCCCTTGGTTTCAGTTTTATCAAGTTAATGCAAGTGCAAAAACATCTAGGAACGAGCAAAGGAAATAAGGGAATGGGACTTGAGTCTCCTCTTCTCTGGACGAATAAACAATAAAAAATCACAATTCCCACTAACTTTATTAGACAAATCTGAGTATATTAGCTTTCTGTTACTGCTTTAATAATGACTGTGAACTTGGTGGCTTAAATAGTACAAATATTCAAGTTCTGTAAGTCATAAGTCTGACCAGGCTCTCACAAAACTAAGGTAGAGTATGTGTGCGTAACTTTACATAGGCTTTAAGTTAGAATACGTTTCCTTGTTTCTTTCAGAGTTTAGGGACTGCTTGCATTTCTTAGCTCTGGGCTACTTTCCTCATTTCAAAGCCATCAGCTTTCCTCAGTATGAGCCTTCTTTCTTAGTTCTGTTTCTTGTGACTCTAACCTCAGCTAAGGAAGGCTATTTTAAGGACATAGGTGATTAAATTGTGCCCACTTGGGTTATTCAGGCTCTCTTCTCCTCCTCCCTACCCTGCAGCCCTCAAAGAGTCTTCCTTTCTGTGCATTAGTATGCTTTTAAGTTCTTATCGTAGGGGTCTTGTGCAATATTTGTCCTTTTGTCACTATTTTCATTCAACATAGTGTCCTCCAATTGAAACCAGGTTATGAGATGTTTCCTAAAATCATCATTGTTCTTTATTATTGCACAGGGTTCCACTGAGTATATATGTCATTGTTTATCTATCCATTCCTCTATTGTTGGGCATCCAAATTGATTCCATCTTTTTGCTATTGCGGACTGTGCTGCAATAAGCATTCGTGTGCATGTATCAGTGAATATGAACAGCCTTGATTCTGTAGGATATATTCCGAGCAGTGTAATTACTGGGTAAAATGGTATATCTATATAAAACTTTTCAAGGAAGTGCCAGATTGCTTTCCAAAAAGGTTGCACCACATTGCAATCCCATCATCAGTGTAGCAGAGTTCCAATTTCTTCACAGCCTCTCCAGTATTTGTTGTTTTGCATTTTTTGGATCATGGCCAACCTTGTTTGGGTGCGATAATATCTCATTGTAGTTTTGATTTGAATTTCTTTAACAGCTAATGATAACGAGCATGTCCAGATATGTTTTTTGGCTGCCTGTATCTCCTCTTCAGAGAATTGTCTGTTCATCTCCTTTGCCCATCACTTAATTGGATGACTTTTCTTTTTCTTATTGATATTGTGTAGTACCTTATACATTATGGAGATCAGGTGTCAGTCTGACATACAGCTGCCAAATATTTTTTCCCATTCTGCAGGTGGACTTTTAATTCTACTAAGAAAGTCTTTGGATGAGCAAAAGTGTTTGACTCTTAGTAGTTCCCAGTTTTCTATTTTCTCTTCTGTTGATTGTGGTTTGTTTGACAGATTTTGAAGTCTGTCAGTGTTGTTTATTAAAGCTTCCATTGTTGTTCCTACTTTTTCCAGGATGAGCTTTATAGTTTTAGATTTGATATTTAAGTCTTTTATCCAGTTGGAGTTAGTTTTTGAAGAAGGTGTAAGATATGGGACTTTTTTCTATTGATTACGGATGGCTACCCACTTTTGCCAGCCCCATTTGTTGAAGAGATTGTTTTTACCCCAGTTTAACGTCTTAGGGCCTTTGTCGAATATCAGCTGTTCTTAGGAAGATGGTGTCATCTCTGGGATCTCAACTCTATTCCGTTGATCTGTTTGTCTCTTTTTGTACCAGTCCCAGGCTATTCTGAATGCTGCGGCAGTGGAAGAGGTTACAAAGTCAGGTAGTGAGAGGCCTCCTGGTGTGTTCTTCTTCAGTAGTGCTTTACTTACATGGGGCTTTTCCCTTTCCAAACAAGGCTGTTGATTTGTTTCTCCATCTCATTAAACAATGTCACTGGGATTTGCATTGGGATATCACTCTATCAGTAGAATGCTTTGGGTAAAACATTTTCACAACTTTAAGTCTTCCTATCCATGAGCAGGGTGGTTTTCTCCATTTATGTAAGTATCTCTTAGTTTCTTATAGTAAGGTATTGTAGTTCTATTTGTAAAGGTCTGTTATTTCTTGGGTTAAATTTATTCCTAGTTACTTTATCTTCTTAGGGGCTATAGTAAGTGATATTGATTTGGTGATTTCTTCATTAACAGTTTCTTTATCGGTATAAAGGAATCCTACTGATTGACTTAGCTTTATCTTGTATCCTGAGACTTTGCTGAACTATTCTATCAGTTTGTGTAGTTGACTTATGGATTCTTTGGGATTCTCTGCATATACAATTATATCATCTGCAAATAGGGAGATTTTGACCTCTTCTTTGCCAATGCACATGACCTTTATTTCTTGGTCTTGTCTAATTGCTCTGGCTAGAACTTCTAGTACAATGCTGAATAGGAGGGGTGAGAGTGGGCATCCTTGTCTAGTTCCCATACTCAGGGGAAACTGCTTTAGTCTTTCTCCTTTCAGGATGAGGTAGGCAGTTGGCTTTGTATAAATGGCCCTTATTGCACTGATAAACTGGCTGTCTGTTCCTATTTTGCTGAGAGTTTTGAGCATGAATGGGTGTGGGACTTTATCAAAGGCCTTCTCTGTATCAATAGACAAAATCAGGTGATTCTTGTCTTTTGTGTTCTTTATGTAATCACATGAATTGTTTTTCTGCTGTTGAACCAGCCTTGCATCCCTGGTATGGATCCAACTTGGTTATGATGGATTGTTTTTTGGATGTGTTATTGTATTCTGTTGGCAAGAATTTTGTGAAAGATTTTTGCATCTAGATTCATGATTGATATCAGTCTGTAATTCTCCCTTTTTTGTTAGGCATTTCCCTGGCTTTGGTACCAGGGTTATGCTGGCTTCATAGAATGAATTTGGGAGTATTGCATCCCCTTCTATAGCATGAACTCGTCTCAGTAGTGTTGGAGTTAACTTTTCTCTAAAAGTTTGGTAGAATTCTGCAGTGAAGCCACCTGGGCCCGGGTTTTTTTGTTTGGTAGTTTTGGGATGACTTTTTCAATCTCTTCCTTTGTGATAGGTTTATTAAGTTGTTCTGCTTCACCTTGTGATAATTTTGGTAGGTGACAGGAACCTAGGAATTTGTCCATTTCCTCTAGGTTTTCAAATCTGTTAGAGTATGGTCTTTCATAGTATTCTGTTATGATATTTTTGATTTGTGTTGGATCTGTTTGACAACTCCTCTCTCATTTCTTATTTGGGTTATTTGTTTCTTTTTCTCTTATTCTTTAGTAAGTTTAGCCAACTGTTTGTCAATTTTGTTGATCTTTTCCAAAAGCCAGCTTTTGGTCTTTTCAGTTTTTTCAATTGTTCTTCTATTCTCTAATTTGTTTAGTTCTGCTCTAATCTTTAGGATCTGTTTTCTTCTGGTGGCCGAGGGGTTCCTCTGTTGTTCTCTTTCTACTTGTTCAAGCCTCTCATCTTCCTCATTCTCCTTCCCCTTCATCTTCTTTTATTGGGAAAAATTGGCCTCCAATGAGCAGTTGAATAGTGATAGTGTATTCAGAGTAACTTTTCTCCCCCTTTTCTAAGTGTTTGTCATTAGATCTGCTATAATTAGACTGAAAATAATTCTCAGTTTTGATGAAAAGTACCCCTTGTGACTTTTCTCTTGAGGAAGGGAGACTGACCAAAATGCCTGAAAGCAACAGGTTTCAATCAAATTTTGAATTAGGTTAGATTTTGGATTTAAAAAAATCCTGAGAAGTAAAAAAGGCATCATGGGGAAAAGAGAGAGACTAACATTTGTTTATCACATTTGTTTATGTTTATACAATGTCTGACATTATATTTCGTAATTTATTTACATTTTTTATAGAAAATGTCAAACAAAAATAATATTTGAAATAATAAATAATAATAATAAATAATAATAATAAATAGCTTACCTTTCACAGTTTGGGTAATGTCATCGATGAATTTGCATTGTGAAACCCTTCATGGACTATTATATCTATTTTATCTATCAAAGGTATTGAGGAAACTCTTTTTACTAACTCAGGTATTGATGCAGAATCCACTGTTTCTATTCATTGCTTCAAGGGGAACATCACAGAAAGAAGGATCCAGAGAAAGAGCTTTGGGGATATTCAGTCCTTGATTCCAACACAGGATCTTCCCTTCACTAGGTTTGTAGCCACAGGAGGTTTGCTAATCTTTCAAAGTTTTAATTTCCTCCCTGAGGAAACGAATGTGTTGATATCTATATAGCAATGTACCACATTTGTGATTAAACACTAAGTAAAATTGAACATTCCCAAAATGACAATCAATGAATCATCCATTTTTTAAATAGAATACCTCTAGAATTATGTTACCTTTTTGTAATTTCAAAAATTGGATGATAGACTATGCTTGATGAAGGAGATCTCTCTCACACACACATGCACACATACAAATGTCATGATCCTTAAAATTAATTTAGAATTCATGTTAAATTGTGTAATTTCTTAACAGAGTTTTGTTTTATGCAATAATTGAAATTATGTCTATACTTTGTTCTTGAAACATTTTATATTAGTGGTAAATACTAAACTAAAAATTATCCTGCTAGATTGAATAGGTAGACATTAATATATATATATGTTAATTGTGAATCAATGCATATTTTATAATTATGAATGTAAAGATTGCTCCATGTCCTCCCTTTCTCTTGTTCTATTTTGCCTGGTTGTGTCTTTGACTTGAGTGTACTGTGGTTTAAGACGTGCACTAACATGTTATTTTATTTTTCCTCTCCTTCCTGTGTTCTTTTCTTTTCTCAGTGAAACACTGAATTTTAAATGACCATCTGTCTAAAGTGCTTGAATTGTAGAAGGAACTGATTTATTTACAAGGCACATCTTGGCAAAAATTCTCAGATCTCACCTAAAATCTCAGGAAAACCGGAAACTCTTTCATCATTCATAGGATCAAATGAAAGCACTTCACATTATTTTGTGTAATCTCCACAGAGCATATAAAGTATTTATGTTGCATGATATGGGGCTAAATTTACTGCTTTATTCAATGCTTTTGTCACTTGCCTGTGCATATAGCTAAAGCAAAGCATTAGAGGTACTCGTATGTCTTTGTGTGTGTGTATATGTGTGTATGTCTTTTGTCTTAATGTTGCAAATCTGTTATCATATGGATTTAAAAATGAAAGTTATATGATTACTAGAAATGATGGAGATGACTAACTAACCATCAAAGACCTAAGACCTGTGTCCCCTTTGTATAATGTAACTGCTGAAAACTAGCTGTCTAGCCTAGAACTACAAGTGCATCCTGCTAGAGCCGGGTGATTAATTTTGCCCATGGGATAGGAGTGAATAATTTGTATAATTGTTGCTCATTCTTTTTTTTTCAGATCTCCAGCAGGATGGTTAAGAACAGGAGACTCTATAAAGAGGTAGTTTGCTAGACTGAAGATATCCAGGATATATTACCACATGAAAGTTTGCTCACTGACCAGCAACATCCTCACTGAACCCATACAGGTATGACAAACGCATTCTTACAGAGTTAAGACATTTGTCTTAGTTATCTAGAGCTGCTATAATAGAAATGCCACAAGTAGATGCCTTTAAAAAAGTTAAATTTAGTCTCTCACACTTTATGAGGCTAGAAGTCTGAATTCAGAGTGTCACCTCTGGGGAAAGCTTTCTCTTTATATCTACTCCTAGGGAAGGTCATTGTCATCCATCTCCCCCTAGTCTAGGAGCTTCAATGTGTATGGACTCTAAATCCAAAGCACACTGCTCCCAGCACTTCTTGCTGGATGTTACATGATTCCTATCCTTCTACTCCTTTCCCCTTTAACTCTTCTAAGATAAACAGTGATATAGGCCACACTACAAGGAAGTACACATTACATCAGACCAGGACTGTGATCTGCAGGCTGTTGTACCCCACCCTAATCCTCTTTAAAACAACCAAATCTTGCCTCATTAACCACAGGCAGAGATTAGGATTTACAACGCACAGGAGGAATACAAGAGATCACAAAATGGAGAGCAACCACACAATCTGGGAATAGTAGCCTGCCCATGTTGACATACATTTTGGGGGGCTACAATTTAATCCATAACAACACTGAAATGTGAGTCTTGTTATTACCACAGCTAGTGTTACTGTACCTAATAAGTTGAATCTTCTAGTCATACAGTGTAATGAGCAAGATAAGTATATTTAAAACTAGGAGAATCAGCTGCAGTTCACATAGTAGGTGCTCAATAAAACATTGTTAAATGGACAAATGTGCCACATTCCTAAATTTCATTTAATGGAATCCAATGCTGCTCTTAAAGTCCAGGTGTTCATTTAGGGAACACTGCAATGCCTTAGAGGCTCCCAGGATATCAGTCACACTTAACACGCTAAAGAAAAATCAGAAGGAGTCCTTGGAAGAAGTACTGAAAACCCTGAGCTCATATACCACGTGGGAAACTAACTTCAATCTTAATTTGTCCAGTAAGAACAACAACTTGGGGAAACTGAAGCACATTAGTAACAGGTAAGAGTAATTAAAAGTATAGAAAGAAAGAAAGAAAAAGAGAGAGAGAGAGAAGGAAAGAAGGAAAGAAAAAGTATTCAGAGACTTCAGATGATTCCTTAAACTCCATTGCTCAGTTTTCTTGACCATATCACCACTTCTCAGAAATGAAAATGTCAAACACTTTCTTATTTCCTATTCTTCCTTTTTGCAAACGATTTTCCAATTCTGTTGACATATATTGTGTATTTAACTTCCTGCTGGACATTTTGACTGAAAGGCTCTATTCTGTCATCAAAATCAATGTATTAGGAAGACAAATCTTTATTTTTGTGGAAATCAGAGTAACTGTGGTCACTAAATTTACATGCATTTTATTATTTACACAAAACTATTTTATATATTACTCCATGTGACACAATATAAGATCTGACAATTAAGATTTTGAATGTGCCACTATGTACCTACATTGGCATAATTGTAGAGACAACTCTGTAAGGCTTCATAACCGTGGTGCATCAGTGTCTCACAGCTGTATTCATGTTGATATGTAGTGGAGTCTCGCAAGTGGCATTTATGATTGTTGTTGTATGTTTTTGTGAGCCATCACAAGAATGTCAGAGCTTCAATTAGAGCAATGAGCAAGCATCACATTTCTTCTTACACTTGATAAGAGTGAAACTGAACTAAAGGACATGTTAAGCCAAGTTGATGGGAATAATGCCATGAAGAAAATGGTGGTGTACAAATGGATTAAATACTTTTCTGAAGGGAGAGAAAGCACCACTGATAAAGAGTGATCATGCCATGCAGTAATGAGTAGAACTCACACAAACATTTCAAAAACTCAAGTGGTGTGTCAAAATCATCAGCTAACTGCGAGAAGCATAGCAAACCAACTAAACATCAATAGAGAAACAGGAAAATCTCAACTGAAAATCTTGGCACGAGAAAGGTGTGTGCAAAAACATTCCTGAAGTTGTGTACTGCTGAACAAAAGTAAAGCAGAGTCAAAGTTTGCCAAGACCTTTTGTAGAGGCAAGACGAAGTTTGGGGCCATGTTATCACTGGTAATGAAACATGTGTGTACAAATTCACTCTTGAAACAATGGGTCAAAGTGCACAATGGAAGTCAGCCAATTCTCCATGACCAAATAAGTCCTGACAGTCCAAATCAAGAGTCAAAATGATGTTGCTATTTTTTTTGATATCAGAGGGATTGTTCATTACAAATCTGAACCAACTGGACAGTTAACCAAGTTTACTATTTGGAAGTGCTGCAAAGGCTACATGAGAATACTAGATGAAAGAGAACTAAACATTTTGCCAAAAACTCACGGCTCTTGTATCACTACAATGCATCTGTGAGGGAGTTATTAGCCAGTAAACAAATAACTGTATTGGAATACTTTACCTGCTCACCTGATCTGGCCCCCACTGACTTGTTCCTTTACCTGAAGATAAAGGAAATATTGAAAGGAAAACATTTTATTGACGTTCAGGACACCAAGGGTAATACAACAACCGCTCTGATGGCCATTCCAGAAAAAGAGTTCCAAAATTGCTTTGAAGGATAGACTAGGCGCTGGCATCAATGAATAGCTTCCCAACAAGAGTACTTCAAAGATGACTAGTGATGTTCAACGATGAGGTACATAGTGCTTCTAGAATGACTTCCTGAACGTAATTGTCAGACTTTGCATGCAATAGTAACTTGCCAAGGATCCTATAGTTAATGACTCAACTATAAAAAGTCATCTTCTGTTTTGATATATAGTGTCTTCATACCATACATTGATTTACAACTACAAAGTTGTGTTGGTTCAGAGGATACAATGAAATATGTTCCTTTGAGGAGTTCATGTAACCTTTTGAAGCTAAACCAAATTCTGAATATTTCTCCTTGTCTATTCTTCCCTCAATATATTTTCTTAGAAGATGGACTGACACAGTGGCCACAGTGATGGGTTTAAGTATGAAAATTATTGTAGCTATAGTACAAGACTGGACAGTGGCTTGTTCTGTTGTGTACGTGGTCTCTGTGATTCAGAACCAACTCATCAGTACTCAGTAACAACAATAACAAATCTTCTCACACCATTTTGACAGATTCACATTTTCACAATAGCATAGTATGTAACCTTCCTAATTCTCTGTGGTATTGATGATTTTGTCATCAACCATTAAAATTCAGCTCACTTAGCTCAGCATGTAATATCCCTCATACATTGCCTCCAGTGTTTCCATAAACTTTCTTGTCTGTACATACTGATCCGTAATTGTCCCAGAGTGTGTTGTTCAGTATTCAATTGGGGACTGTATTTCTGACATTTGTCTTCAATAGCCTTATCTACTTATATAGGTGATACTTATAACCAAAAGTTCAAGGCAGTCCTTGCTGTTCCTTAAGTGAGCCAGTTGCAATTGATCCTGATTCATGGTAACCTCATGTATGTCAGAATAGAACTGTGCTCCATAGGGTTTTCTATGGCTGGTTTTTCAGAGGTAGATCACCAAATATTTCTTCCAAGGCACCTCTGGCTGGATATCAACATCCATTCTTTTGGGTAGCAATGGAGTACCAGCAAGGGACTTCACTCCTTAAATACTTCCCTATTATTTACAGGGCTCAGTGAAAGTCTCACTTTCAGAAACATGATAGCAAATAATATTTACGTGATTGTTGGCATTTATCATAATTTATCATGTGTGTATGTGTCTTCGAGCAGAGGGTGATTCAGTTTGTCCCTACTGGACAAGTTCAATACAGTTTGTAGAAATATGATTTACTAAAGAGAATCACAGTAATACTTCATTTCATTGAAGAGTTCCTCAATCTGTCAGTTTTATTATTCATCACATTGTGTGATGTCAGAAGTGAGACATAAATTAGATATTGAATAAAATGTTTTCTAACAATAATAAAAATGACACTTGGATAAACATATAGTGTCTACAACTCGTTTTCAATTATATGTGGTTATTGAATTTTACAAACAGTGGTTGTTTTAATCTGATACTCAAGCTAAATGAGTATTTTTTAAATATGATTATTCTTGACACCTATTATCTTACTTAAGCAAAACTGCATATAATTATTTTTAAAGAAATCTAAATAAGAGTATAATTAATACACATATAGATGTTCTTTGCTTGATCCTAGCCAAGATCTGTATTCTCTTTCTCTCTATCTATGAACAATTCTGCCAAAAATGGAAAAAAAAAAAAGAAAAAGAAAAAGAAGGAAAATTTAGGAGGAGATGAAATCATATACTCAGGAGAAATTCAAGATATGACAGAGAAAACAATGCAATTATAAAAAGGAAAATAACTTAGCGAGATTCCAATAAAACTTTCATAGTCATTTTTGAATTAAGTTGGGAATGGCATCAGGTAGAGAGAAACATTAGTATCTAGTAGTTATATTAAAATTCATTGGTAATAAAAAGAACATGCTTTAAACCAATAAAAAAGGAAAGCTAATAACTTTGAGTCAATTAGAGTAATTAGATGGCTTTCAGAAGAAACTAAGAAGAGTATAAGTGGTCTACCTCTCCCCATTACTGAATATTTTCAATTTCGTATTTTTGTCTCCATAACACGGTACTTTCCTTTCTAATCTTGTCTTTTCATTTTGTTTCCTTCAATTTTTAAATATATAGCTGTGAGTTTTAATTGTATGTTTTCCTTTCATTGAATTTTCTTCTGAAGTATTTATTAGATCTGTGTATTCATATGTCTCACTGCAGCTAAAATTAGAGGAAAAATCAAATTGGCAACCATCAGTTGAACACGTCTTACATAAAAAGTACTGTTGTTACTACAGTCTTAAGTGTTCTTGTCCAAGATGATTCAGAAATCATAGTAGGTTAGTGCTGGATTTATCTTAGTCATCTAGCACTGCTGTAACAGAAACATTGTAAGGGGACAGATTTCATAAACAGAACTTTATTTTTCTCACAGTGTAGGATGGCGGAAGTTTGAATTCAAGATGCTAGTTTTAGGATAAGGCTTTACTCCTCTGTTAGCTCTGGAAGAAAGTCTTTGTTTCTTCCGAGCTTCTGCTCCTGGGCTACCTTCACATTGCTTGGCATCTCTCCTCCTCCTTTTCTCTTCTGTTTACTTGTTTAATCTCTTTTATATCATGGAAGAGACTCACTCAACATACAACCTATACTAATCTTTCTTCATTAACAAAACCAAAACAGTTATTCCCAAATGGGATTATAACTACAGGCATAGACGTTAGATTTCTGTCACATGTTTTTGACATACACAATTCAATCTATAATACCACTAAATCCATGCTTCTAAATTTATTAAAGCAACTATATTCCAGATGTTTCCACAGTTGAGAAGTGAGTATCTGAGAACAGAATAATATCTAAGTTTTCTAATAGAATATAGACCTAGCCAAGCCAGCCAAGTGCCGTCAAGACCTAATACATCTAAATCCCATGTTTCAATTCACAGGATAACGAAGTTCCAGTATGTCTGTACAATAATTATGCTGAACATCCAGATAACAAACACAGTATGTAGTTCAAAGCTAGAAAGCCAAAAAATAATTTTAGTCATCTTTTGAATCAGGAAAAAGAAAAAAAAAATCATAGGAAAAACACTTAAGCCCCCTTGTTAAAACATTTGCCTGAGACTAAAGAACAAAACAAAACAAAAGACAGTATAAATAGTCTGGGATTTAGTGATGAACCAATCAGTTCAAAGATCTTAACTCAAATACTACACGTGTAAATGTATTGTATAATGCTAACTTTAACAAAGATAAAGAGTACGTATAATTTTTGAAATTCTTTGAGCAAAAAATAAATTTTTAAAAAGCTAAATAAATACTGAAATTGTGTCATTAAATTAAAAGAGGAAACATAGGAAGATCAAATTACATAAATTTGGTGAAATCAACAATTAAAGAAAAAAAAGTCTTTAACTAGATTTTCGGAAACCCCAACTCTTAACATATTCACTAGATGCATCTTTTTAAAAATGCTTAAATATTTGAAAATGGAGAAGGGGCACAGATTTAGCAAGCAAATAAAAAAATGCAGGCAAAGGCATTATATTACCAAAGACAAAACTGAAATTGGCCACTTTGTAATGATAAACCGTGCACTCAGCAATAAAGAGGCCCCGTTTATTTCATGAAACAAAAACCAAAAAATAATGAACCTAAAATGGTTTATTCCACAATCAACACTCATGGAAGCAACAGTCAAGAAATTGACAGATGCACTGAGAAAACTGGCTGCAAAGGACCTCTTTAAAGTATTGAAGACTAAAGATGTTACTTTGAAGACTAAGGCGGTCTTGACTAAAGCCATGAAATTTTCAATAGCATCATGTTCATGTGAAAGCTGAACAGTGACAAGGAAACCGAAGAAGAATTGATGATTTTAAACTGTCGTGTTGGAGACAAATATTGAATGTACCACCATGGACTGCCCCCCCCCCCCAAAAAAGCAAAGATCTGTTCTGGGAGAAGTACAACCAGAGTGCTCCTTGGAGACAAAGATAGTGAGACCGCATCTTACATACTTTGGGACATGTTGTCAGGAGGGATCAGTCCCTAGAGAAGGACATCATACTTAGTGGAGTGGAGGATCAGCAAAAGAGAGAAACCCTTCAATCAGATGGACTGACACAGTGGCTGCACCAAGGTGCTGAAGCTTAAAAAATAATTGTGGACATGGTGCATGACTGGGTAGTATCTGGTTCTGTTGCGCCTATGGTTGCTATGAGTCAGAACTGACTCAATGGCACCTAACAGCAACAAGAGCAAAATGCTAGAAACTATAGGAGAAATAGAGAGACACATTTAGGAATAAAATAAAATCTTATCTAGGTGCAAATTGAATAGAAGTGATAAAGTCTTCTACCTCTAAACCAGAGATAACACTTTCTTTTCAGCAATTTGAGGAACACTGTAAGAATCAACTATTTGAAAAGCCATCAGGATGATAATGGGAAAATAACAAATATCTACAGAACTTTGGAAATCCTGGTGGCATAGTTGTTAGGTACTATGGCTGCTAACCAAGATCAGAAGTTCCAATCTGCCAGGTGCTCCTTGGAAACTCTATGTGGCAGTTTTACTCTGTTCTGTAGGGTTGCTATGAGTTGAATTGATTGTTGGCAGTGGACTTGGTTTTGGGTTAGAGAACTTTAAAGAATGAATATTTTATTCAGCTATTAATGCATTCACCCTAGCTATCTGGACAAATACGTGTTTTCCATGACAACATATGTTAGTAAAAGTTACCACAAGTCATTATAAATAAGCTGTAAGCACATAATTACAATATTTTATCAAACAAGCATCAGTGCTAGATATTTTAAGAGGAAGATTTTTTCAAGTTATCAGACAGCTTTAACTTCAGTTGTATATAACTCAAAATACTAAGGAGAATTTTCTTCTTTTTAATAAAGTCAAACTATGATAATGCTACAAAGTTTTGAAATTCTTCTGTTTGTAAGGTCTTCACTCTTATTGTGTACCTGTTCCACTGGTACATGCTGATACTTGGCCCTATGTCTGGGTTAGGTGAAAACCAGTTGTGTTTCTGGCAGGATGAGAGAAGAATTGACAATCTTTTTCAAGGCATCAGCCCAGGTGAAGCCATCACAGAGTTTTCAAGCAAAGAAAGGCCAAACTCTTCATACACTGGAGAGCAAGCTTTGCCACTGATAAGAAAGATTCCCACACAATGGGAGAGGAAGATTGCTGTTCAGTGTGGGTCCACTCAAATTTCCCATCCCAAATTTTAGGATTACATTGTTATTCATTCACTTAATTTTCACATGAGAAACTTGGCAAAACTTTAAATTTACCTGTAAACAGTTTTGAAGTCATCATCACTCCCGCCTTTATAATAAGAAAAATGTAGACAATGGAAAATCAATGACTTTTCTTATACTCACCTGAGAGCTGGGTTTGCAAGAAGAATGGCCACTTCAAGATCTGGAGGAACAGATACAACAAGAGAAAGGCACAGTAAAGATCTGCTTACCTGGAGCAGAAGTTTCTTGAACCTTAATCAGAAGGAAAACTTACACAGCAAACTCAACATTTGCTGGAGGCTAAGTGAGGACTACCATAACAAGAAGAAACTCCTAGGTGCTGTTGTTTTAGAGGATCCTCCAGACTTTTGTGGGTTTGACCTATAGGAATCCCTCTATGTTCTCAGAGTAAAGATCCAAGAAATTATCACATTGGTGCTTAGGCAGGGAGATGGGAACAATAATCCTTGTGAAACTCAGCTGGAGTTTTCTCCGTAACAAAGGCATGGTCTCCAGGAGGAAGCACTCCACTAGCTTTGTCCCATAACCATAAGGCAAAAGTATTCTTGTCACACTAACCCCATCTAGTCTTCTAATCCTTTCACAATTTGTTGTACATTTGGTATACTACCTACTTTTTCTGTCTCTCAGGATTTTTGGTAGCATAGTGTCACTACTGAAAATATTTCCTGCTTCTCAGTGAGGACTTCCATATGTGAAAGATAAAAGAAATATCATTACAAGGCTTCCAAATAAAATAGTGCAGCCAGGAAGTGTGATTAGATAAAAATTTTATTTGCCTTTTGTGCCTCCAGATAAGCTTTGCCAGCATATTTTTGGTTTCCTTTGTGATAGCTAGGGGATCCTGGTAGAGTGCCTGTGTGCACGTGTATGTGTATGTGTGATATTTAGAAAACCAGTGCTTCATCATATAACCTAACAAAAGGTACCGTAAAAACTGTCAACACCTGTGGTCCAGAGGTACAGATGAGCTCCCACTAAGTATGGAGTTTGAGAACCTTAAAAGGTCCATGATATCCACGTAGTACCAGGTAATATTTCTCAAAATCCATAATAACAATAAAAAAAAAATAAACATATTTCATGACGCAGCATACTCCGTTAATGAAAACACACAGCATTTAAAAAACAAAAAACATTCAAGGCAGAAAATAATTAGGTCTTGAAAACCTACTATCACCTAAGGGGAGCAGTGAGCTATATGAAAAGAAATATTTGTGAAAGTCAAAGGACAAGGATGATGTCCACTCTAAGACTCAGATTTAACTTGGATTCAGAATGATCCCTTTCGCCATTGCTTAACATGACACCAAGAGGCCCTAAGTATGATAGCGATAGACTGCTGCTGAAAGCCCTGCAAGGCAGACACTCTGTCTGAAGAAGACCAAAAGTCAAGAGCAACAGCAAAAACAAGGACATTAGAGGAATGTAAAGCTTCTAGCAATATAACTAAAGCAAACGTTACATGAATCACGATCTCTTGCCAAATGAATACAAATTCTCCCACTTCAGACCTTTTTCTCAGAATTCTCTTTACCAAATACATTATGCGCAGATTAAAAAAAAAAATCCAAGGAATTCTGAAAGTCAAGGGTGAAAAAAAAAGAATTAAGAGATAAAGGAAGAATCAGACCCAGAACCAAATATGACTCAAACATTAGAATTATCAGATAGGAAATTTAAATCAAATTAATAGGTTTAGTGCTTAATGTACAAAGTAGAGGGATAATGTAAGCACAGAGGTAAAAGTTCTAAAAAAAAAGTTTGAAATAAAAAAGTTTGAAATAAAAAAAAAACCAGTGTAACAGAAATGGAAAGGACCTTTAATAGAGCTCATGAGTAGACTTGACAAAACTGAATAAAGAACCAGTGAACTTTTGGCAGGTTAATGGAAATTTTGCAACCTGAAATACCAAAAGACAAAAAATAAAAAGAGAACAAAAAGAAAAAATACCAGAACAACACAATATCCCGCAACCTTGTAACCATTTTTAATAGATATAGCAAACATGCAACTGGAATCCCTAGAGAAGATGAAACAGAATGATATGGCCATAATACTCAATGTAATAATGACCGAGAATATTCCAAAACTGATGATAAGCAACAAACCATAGACTGAGGAAGCGCAGAGAACAGCAAATGAAATAAAACTTCAGCTTTTTCTCTTTGCCATGCTCTCTACCTTAATTTTCAAATACTTTTTCAACTCTTTGTATAATCAAATAGTATTAATTTAGTCCCTTCAGAGTTAATCGCTTTCACAAATTTGGTGATATCAAGTGAAGTCACATCCGTGCAAAGTATCTTTGAAAATGAGGGGTTGAGTTTATTCTAATTCACTATTTAATGCTTCGGAAGCCCTGATGGCATAATGCTGCATCTGTGACCAAGCGGTCAGCAATTCAAATCTTCCGGGTGTTCCTTGGAAACTCTATGGAGCAGTTCTACTCTGCCTTATGGGGTTGCTATAAGTTGTCATCTACTCTACAAGAATAGAATTTTTTGGGGGGGTTAATAATTGGGAATTACTTCTTACATTTTTTCTTTTCTTTTCTTACTTACCTGGAATATGATGTTACTTATTTTACTCTTGTATTTCAAATAATGGGAAGAGAGGTAGAAGAAAAATCATGTAGATAACACAATTGGCAGCCATTGGGGGACAATTCAGACAGCTCGTGAAGGAGGCATTGAATAGAGGTTTGATCCCCAGTTGTTAGGAATTCGTTTGCCAAATGTTTTGTTTGGTGATCAAAAACATATATAATTATAAATCTTTAGTTTTGGTACAATCACAATCTATGTACATTCTTTCCTACAAATAATCTGGAAGCAAAAATAGACAGTATTCAAAGGTTCTTCTACAACAACTTCAACCTTTCTTTACAGTGTTTGTTCAGCCATCCATTTAAACTAGAAACTCAGATTTCCATGCCCTTTATGCGTCTTCAGTAGTGGATAAAGCAAATTATTGTTAATTCTGAAAAATCAAATGAATTAAGGAAACAATGTTTTAAAATGAACCTCTGTGTGTTTTATCTTAGTTTCACTTCCTTTTCTTCTGTGATATTAATTATAGCATGTGAGCATTTTCTTCTAACACCGTGAAAGTCAAGACTAACTATTTAGTCATCTAGTACTGCTCTAACAGAAATAACACAAAGTAGATGGCTTTAAAAAATAAAAGTTTATTTTTATGCAGTGCAGTAGCCTACAAGTTCGAATGCAGGGTGTCCACTCCAGGGGAAGGCTTTCCTTCTTTGTCAGCTCTGAAGGAAGGTCCTTGTGTTGCATCACTCTTTGGTCAGGGGGCATTCTGGCTTAGGAACCTCAGGTTGGACAGATGCCCTCTACTCCCACAGAGTTGCCTTCTAATTCTAGATGGTGTAAAATTACCACTCTCTTTTTGCTTCTCTTTGTTTTTATCTCTTGTATGATAAAAGAATAAACTGTGGTGCAAGCCACACTCCAGAGAAATTCTCTTTACACTGGAACTGAGAGATGACCTTAGGAAGGGTGTTACAGTCCCAACCCAATTCTTTCTAACATAATCCACTCTATTAACCACAGGCAGAGATTAGTATTTATAGCATAGGAAAATCACAAAAATAGAAGGCAATTATGGCCCAGTTAAATTGTTATATACATTTTTGGGGGGACAAAATTCAATCCATGACACTAGTTGAAGACAGATGCTTCCAGCAGTGAAGATGAACTAATCAGATACCTCTCTATTCATTATGAAGCTTCTTTAAGCTGCAAAAGTAATATGAATCAACCATGGAATTTTCCAAACAAACTCATGCAGCAACACTTCTTGTGGTATCATCATATTCTTGTGCAATTAAATTTTGAATATAAGTAACTTTATAAAATAGCTGAATATTAAAATTGTTAATGTAAAGATCAAGTGTAATATCAAGAAAAACAATAAAAAGACTGCTTAGTTTATAATTTACAGGTTTTTTGATTTTAAAAAATGATTTTATGTTCACATATAATGGCAAAGAGATAGCTGCATAAAGGCTGTATTTCTGCGACACATGCTTACCATGTTTTATGCAAAAAAAAATGCAACTTTCTGTTTACTTATCAGCTGCTCCCTGTTTCCATGAGACACTTTTAAGTACTGCTATGACGATGTTTTTTCATCTTCTATAAAAAAAAAATCTTGAATTTATTAACACTTAAAAAAAAACTATTAGAAGCATAAGTATTGGTTTAATTACATACTTAAACCACTTTGTAGTCTATCACTTTACCAACATACATTGAATTTGGATAGTTTTCACTCTGGACAAATCAATACTGATTTAAAATTTAAAATTAAGGAGTGTGGGGATTTCTTTAAGTGCATATACATGTATTTTTCCTTCTAATGTGCTTTCTTTCATGCCGATATGTTCATATTAATTTCAATGGTAATATAGGTTCAGTATGAATTGGAAGTGACTGAGTAGCAACAGGTTTAGACTTGTTTAGTAACTAAGAAAAAATGTGATAAATGCTGTCTTAGGTTGTGTTGTCTCGAGAGGCAAAACTAGTAAATCATTCAAGCACACTCACACACACACACACACACGTATACACATATAGACAGAATTATATCTAGGAACTGACCCATGCACTTGTAGAAGCTGATATGTCCCAAGTCCACTGGTCAGGATAAAGCCCTTCTTGGTGAACTCAAGATTGGCAGGTAGAGCACAAAGCTCTTGCTCACAGGCTGTGAAGATCAATGAATTCCCAGGTTGGCAGGCAAGACCACTGGTAAGTTGCTAGGTCATGGTTAAACTAACAAGAGCCAGTTGCAGAATATAACACAGGCAAGAAGTCCCAAAATTTGCCAGAATGTTCACCTGTATTCTACGCAGGCTTATGCTCAAGGAAATAAGGAAATTCCCTTTTAACTGATTGACTACTTACAGCAGATCCCATCAAATCTCAACAGGGAAGAAATCACAACATTACATGATTGCCAAAACACTGAGAATCATGACCCAGCCAAGATGACACTAATCTTCATCATCACAAATGCCAATAAATTATATTTTTGGAAAAAAAAAGTTAAGCAATGTGTTCATAAATCCTGTGTGCCATTGTTTGTTACCTGCAAGTTAAATTGTTTTTTACTGGGATATTATGATAGTTTTTTCCCATATAATAATGTAGACATTTTTATATAGGAAATTTCACCAACATTAAATTTATGCTATATTTTTTTTCATATTTAGTATTAGACTAATCAATCCATGTGTGACCACATAATTTGACATTCTATTCTTTAGTCAACAGAAACCCTGGTGGCATATTTGTGAAGTGTTACAGCTACAAACCAAGAGGTCAGCAGCTCAAATCCACCAGGTACTCCTTAGAAACTCTCTGGGGCAGTTCTGCCCTGACCTATAGGGTAGCTATAGGTCAGAAGCTACTTGATGGCACCTAGCAACAACAACAACACTCTTTAGGCTGTGCAATGTTAAGTTTCTTTACAGAAAAAAAAGAAAAAGAAAATGGCATCCTTTTATACCCTGAATTTTTAATGCAAAATGTTCAGTTGTTTATTTTACATTAAGAATAACCCACAATGATAGGATAATATCAAAGAGACACAAGACCAACTGAGAGTGTTCCAAGTAGCTAAAAACTGGAAGAATTTTAGCAATAAAATATATCTGGATGATAACCAAAATTATAAACTTAATGACCATATACCCATACTGATGTAAATAAGTATTTGTATGAAATGAATAAATGATGTATGTGTTATTTTCAGAAACTCTGGTGGTATAATGGTTAATGTGTATGCTAACTAAAAGGTCAGCAGTTCAAATTTGCCAGGTGTTCCCTGGATACTCTACTCTGCAGTTCTACTCTGTACTATATGGTTGCTATGAGATGGAATTAACGTGATGGCAGTGAGTTTGATTTTGGTTTGATCTGTATTAGTTTCAGTGGAAATCCTGGAGGCATAGTTTTTAAGTTCTATGGCTGCTAACAAAAAGATTGGCAGCTTGAATCCACCAGGTGCTCCTTTAGAACTCTACGAGACAGTTCTCCTCTGTCTTATAGGGTCACTACAAGTCAGAATCAATTTGATGGTGGTGGATTGATTGGTTTCATTTTCCTGGGTCTGTAGTACAACACAAACTGGGTATCTTCAAACAACAAAAATTCTCCCATAGTTCATGAAGATTGATGTCTAAAATCTCTATACCCCATGTGACAGAGGAGAACAGTTTCATGACATTGTCTAGCCTGTAATCTTTACGGAAACATATGCCAGGTCTGTCTCCCCTGGGACCAGTGGGTGAATCTAAGTTGCTGACCTTCAGTTAACAGCCAAATGCTTAGCTGTTGTCAAAGGAGGGCTCTTTAGGGAAGGGGTGATTCCTGAAGTGTCTGAAGGAGTTTCTACTCCATGTCTCTCTTCTATCTGGTTCTGGTGGTTGCTAGTGTTAAATTAGCCTTCCTTGGCTTAATAGACACATCTTTCCAGTCTTGACCTTTGTTTTCACCAACTGCCCTCCCTGTGTGGCTGTTACAGTTAATACCATGTGTTAATGTTGTTAGCTTGTGATTAGTTTGTGATTTCCAGACGCCTCCCATTTTTTGATCTAATACGAGCAGTCAGTCAGTTGGAAAGGAAGTTTCCTTTGGGGTATGGCTAGCATTTACAGTATAAATGGATATTCTGGCAAAACATACTCCTTCTGTTCTGTACTTTTTCTCATTACTTGGGCTGCAAGAAACGTGCCACCTGACCTGGTGATTTTGGATTCCTGAGAACCCTGCAATCGAATGAACCAGTAGGAACCTTCAGAATGCTGTGTGGCCCATGGATTTGAGACTTGTAAGCCTCCACAACTACGTAAACTATTGCCTTAAAGTTAAATTTTCCACATATGTATTTAACATAAAATAAAAACACTTCATTGGTTTTGTTCTTTTACTGATTCCTTACTAAGACACTGTCTCTGTCAAAATTCACCTATCCTTCTACATTCTCTAGTCATTGCTTTAGGGCTCACTAATTGAGCATGACCTCATTTTAGCTTGGTTATATCTGAAAAGGCCCTATTTATAAATAAAGGCGTATTTCCAGGTACTGGGTAGATTTTTTTTTTTTTTTTTAGGGAGGAGGCATTAATTATTAATACCAAATTAGGAGTAAGTATACAAAAATCCTGTACAGAAAAATTCCAAACAATTTATGTAAATTAAAAAAAAAACCTCACTGCCATCAAATCGATTCTGACTCTTTGCTACTTCATGTTTTGCAGAGTAGAACTGCTCTACTGAGTTATTGGTGACTATCTTCATCATTTTTAGTCTTGTCATTATTCTATGCTTATCTCTGTGTGTATTTCTTAAAAAAAGAGGTTCAATTTTATTTCTCCATGTTATCAAAAATGTCTAATTTCATTGTTTCACAATTTATTTATTTTTTATAAAGTATTTAAATCAGAATATCTCATCTGCAGTCTGATTTGGTTACTGTTCATAATTATTCTACAAATACATGCACATTTTCTTTGTGTCCAAAATATGTTCTAATATTTTGTTTTGCATTGTTTTGCTACATTTAACTAAACGTACATTCTTTGTAGGGGAAGACTTTTCATCTGTAGATGCAAAGCATTACACTTGTCTTTCCCAATCACAAGTCAACAGAGGGAACACACACACACACACAAAAAGCAATGTTTCAATTTCCAAATACCTATACGAGGGGCTATTTGCAAACAATAAAATGATATCTGACACTGAATAGAGAACCCAAAATGTTTTAAATCTTCTTCCTCTATTGCTTGGAGCATTGTTTTGTGTTTTATATGAAGTTTTCTTCTTCCTAATGTGAGATACAAAATACAATTCTGTGCTGTTGGGAATACTACCCATCTAAAGTGAGGAAAGCTAATTAACTGGCAAAACACTTAGCTTTATAGGCTTCATATGTGTGTAAAGACATTGGAAACCTATTTTATGATAACATCGATATGTTTTTACCTTCACCACTTACATTTAATAGAGGCTGACTTTACAAGGTGTGTGTGTGTGTATGTATGTATGAGTGACAGTGATTCTTTTGCAAAAGAAAGTATTTCACACATTCATTGTATTAATTACAGGGCAATGACAAGATGCCAACTTCACAGTCTACAGTAATTAAATTGACTGGAAAAGCTCCCAGTTAATGGAACAAGAATACAATAGCACATTGCAAGCAATTTTGAAAGAGTCACATTTAGTATAGCATTTCACAAGAAAAGGAACCTATGTCTGTGTGGATTTATTTAAAGCAGTATTTCTTTTTTCCTCATGTAAAAACATGTAGTAGTTAAGGGTTTTATCTGTGAACGTGGTAAGGTTAAGGAGTCAAATTTCTCATATTCTTTTTCTCTAAGACATCAGATATTGGACAGAACAAGATGCATGGTGCTAGACGAGGCCCTTGGTTAATAAGTTTGGGTCATTGCTGTTTTTATTTTAAATTATGCACCAAGTTATTAAAAGATCCATGAACCAAAAAGAAAGAAAAAACAGACTCACACCCAAAGCTGTCCTCATGATAGTTTCATAATTGTAAATATTTAGAGGCTGCAGCTGAGAAACTGGATAACAACATCAACAAAAAAAATCTCATTCTAGATTCTCAGCTAGCAAGTTTCATATTCTTCACACAGAGAGGAGTGTGAAGGAGATGCCTGCCCAGTATGGAAACTGTCATAGCAACTCTATTACTCTGGGCTGGATTTTTTATTATCTTCATTCCTTGGTGGGCTCCAAGTTGAACATAAATCATGCAAGGGACTGAATGAATTGGTAAGAAAACAGATTTTCCAGCAGTATTTATTGCCATTCCTGTCCTATGGCAATTGTATGTGCAGAATGGCAGATTGAACATTTCTGCAGGGGTTAGAAGACACAGGTGAGTGATCTGTGATAAGTTTTATAGATATTTGCTTCTATAGATTTGGGACCATGAAATTCATTTAATTATTTCCATAACATTTCTGCTTTAGGTAACTTGATTTATTCATTTTTTTAGGAAAATGTAAATAAATGTTAAGGTGTCACAGAATTCATAACTTCTCAGGATTTTAGAAACTTGAGTGTTGTCAGATCCATAGGTCACTTCTGAGCTATTATTAAGGCACCTTTGCAGCCATCCAAAGCATTCTACCAATCTTATTTTACGTAGAAATATTGTCTATTCTTTTGTCTTTGTTTCTTTTCGCTTCCTATTTTAAACCATATATTCTAGTAGATACAAGACAAGCCCCTGTTTTTCATGATATACAAGCAATTTCAGAAGCAATCCTAGGAAATCACGCAGAGATTTAACACAAGATTGAAGTTAAGAGACAGGTGGAAGCTAAGCTTACTTGTTCTTTTTAAGGCATGCTTGAAACCCAGCAATAAAGAGCAACAAACATATGAATCCATGGTGTCCTTGTTTGCATAAGGACCAATAATAAACCTTAAGTCGTGATACTTAGCTTGTATCGTCATGCAAACAATGTACCATTTCAAAAGTTGAGAGCCCATTACACAGGTTTGTGCATAAACTAAATTCAATAATTAAAACTGAGCTTCAGAGCATAGCCTTAAATCTGGGTTCTGTGACAGTACACGATGTCTAACAAATATTACAGAGAGCAATTTGATCAATTCACTCAGTCAATAAACTTACTGAGCACTGTGTTTGATTTCTATGGCTGCTGTATCAAACCACCACAAACCCGATAGATGAAAACAATGCTACTTTATTATCTACAATTCTACAATTTATTATCCATAATTCTGGAGGTTAGATATATCAAATGTGTCTGATGGACTAAAAAGTCAAGCTATTATTGGCAGAGATGGTTTCTCTGAGGAGAGACTGTTTTTTGACTTGCCATACCAGGCTTCTAAAAACTGTGTACATTTAGCCCTTGCCTCATGGCTCCTGCCTTGCAGCACTTCAGCCTCTGCTTGCATTGTCACGTCACCTGATACTGACTCAGATCCTCTTGCCTACCATCACTGAGACAGATCCTGGGGCCGTGGTGGCACAGTGTGTAACAGCTCAGCTGCTAACCCAAAAGCTGGCAATTCAAATCCACCAGCTACTCCTTTGAAACTCTGTGGGGCAGTTCTACTCTGTATTATAGGGTCACTATGAATCAGAATCAATTCAACAGCAATCAGTTTGGTTTTAGTTTTCTGATACAATGAAGCCACTTGGACATTCAAGGATGGTCTGCCTAACTCAAGGTCCTTCATGGGATCACCTGTGCAGAGAACCCTTTGCCATGTGAGTTTCCATACTCACAGGTTTTGAGAATTATCACCAAGTATGATAGTGCCCTGATACTAAATTAAACAAGACAATGCTTTACTGTCCTGAAAGGATTTGTGAAACATTTGGGAAGATTGACCCCCTTTATAGTAAGTAGCTTGAGAAGCACAGAGGCAGAGAGAGATCTGGGTAGTCTACAAACAAAGTAAGACTTGCTGTGGTTCAGATTAGAGACAGAGAGACCCTGCTGCAGAAACAAGTGAAAGAAGAGAAGTGTAAAGATATCCCTGACAGAAATGTTCAAGGTGAAGGGGTGAAGCTAGACAAACGGGTGTTGTAGGATGAGGGAGACATGTCTATGAAAGATGACAGAACTTGCCAAGGTCAGGAGAGGACAGTGTTTAAAAAAGGAAGTGATGATCGATGTCTTCAAAGACAAGAAAGGGATTATGAACAAAACCTACTAGTAGCCTAAGACAGTAAGCTCACCTTGGTGAGCTTACCAGCATCCTCAACGGACTTTTAAACACCTCTAAAGTCTATATGGAGTCCCTGGTTGTACACAGCATTAACACATTCGTCTGCCAATTGAAGGTTAATGGTTTGAGTCTACTCAGAGGCACCTGAGAACAAAGCCCTGTAATGTATTTTCAGAAAAATAAGTTATTGAAAACTCTATGGAGAACAATTCTACTCTGATGCACATAAGGGCTGCCGTGACTTGAAGTCTACTCAATGGCAAGTGGCTGTTGATGCCTAAATTCTCCCATAGATATGTCTTGTAGGAGGTGAGGCCTGAACATGGGCAGAGATAAAAGCTCATAAACATTGGATTTAATGCATAATCAGACTGAAATGTGCTTCAAATTTTTAAAGGCTTTATATTTTCTGCAGGGAATAAAGGAAAAGAACTGAAGGCGCTTAAAGGGCCCAGGTCTGACCTGATTCAATTTCGGCCTTAGAAAGATAAACCTGATAGGGATGTTAAGTTCAACTAGGCATGATTAGAACCAAAAATATTGAAAAAGAATCTGGCACTGTAAAATAGAAAGTAAGAATCTTCCTCTTAATGGATTTTAAAAAACACAAGATGCTTTGGGATGACTTTAGAGGACTTTGTGGCAAACTCAGTGTAGGAGAATAAAATGAGGGGAGAAACTAATGCCTCTGTTCTCAGAATCATATGGATAGATGTGCCTTTTCATGAACATGTCAATATCCATGTACTTGATTCTTGCTAAAAGGTAATTATTTTGAAGAAAGATAATCAACAAAACTAGATTTTGCATGATATTTGATTGAATTTGTAGCTTATTCCAAGCATTATTGACCCTTGAAGTTGTGATTTTCTTGGCTTTAAATCCAAATTCAAAATAAGGCCTCAGTAATATTACTGATTTTTATGTGTTTTTGATTCCTTTCTGAATTACCTAGCTGGTAGATGAATCATTGGGTTATACCTGCAAGACATATTGATATTAAAGGGCTGATAGGGTTTTCCACTCACCCAAGTTGCTGAAACTAATTGCCCAAATATCCTATATTTCAATTTTATATCATAAACTTCTTTTAAGTATGGGTCAAAGTAAAATATGACGTGCGTATCCATTGAATAATGCCTTTCCTATTTTCCTCCAAAGTCCACATTTTTCCATAACACATTCTTATCTATTTAATTAAAAGAAAGCAAGTGGAATTTCTGTGTGCTTCATATCTGTCAGACAAAGCAATTCTAAAGCTGGTTTTAGGTACACAGTAAAAGATACTGAAGTATTTTAGCACTGGCTGATGCATTAGGCTGTATACCTCTAAGTAACTGGTAGAAACTCATTTATCTCTGCCCTATCTCTTATAAGCTATTGAGTCTAAAAATTGCCAAGAGTAAACATAAACAAATTTCATCCCAAGGTAGATTTTAAAAGTCATTGAAAAATATTCAGTGGAATTATATTTTTACTGTAAAACATGACAATTTACTAGTTATACATATACTGTGAATTTTCGAATCAGTACTTCACTGTTAGGCTGAGTTGAAATTAAAGAGAAAATCACTACTTTTATAATTCAGTTATTTTACTATATAATGACGCTTTGTGGAATAAGATGCAAAACTTCAAAAGAAATGGATTTAAGAGTACTTTGTCCATTAAATCATTCGTTTATTTAAAACAGTAAAACCATTGATTTATCATTAGGCTACTCAGTCTCTCAAGTACATAGATGCTATGAACTATTGAACTCCTGACAACTGCCTGGGAAAAATACTGAATAAGGAAGGAAAAGGTTTACTGAAAATGATGTTTTGTTTATAGTCAAGGGAAACATATATTTTGTCCTTTCCCTTTTCTGCTTTTTCAGGGATAAATTATTTAGTGCTATCAGCATAAACTATATTCTTAGTGTGAGAGCTACAGTGGCTAAAATGTTTCAGAGCTCCAGGGGTAACAAAGGGAATAGTTTGGGGTAGTTTTTCACCCTGTTGCAAAACAGTATGATGATGTTGATGAAAAGTAATAATGAAAGGACAATTAACTTTGGGAAGGGAAATTGCACATGAACCTGAAGACTGAAAAATTGCTGATAAAATTTCCCATCATACAATTAATACATATGACTGCTTCCCATAACGTATTCACTGTTTCTTGTCTGAAATGATATAAAGGGACACTGAGGAGTGTGTGCTCTGCACGATAAGATGGTGATAAAACATTAATATGTTTGAAAAAGTCCTCATTTATATAATTTATAATAGACAGAAAAATTATTGGACTATATGGCAAGGACAGTATGTGATGAAAGCAAATTAACCCCAAATGAGATATAAACAAAATGAAACAAATAAAAAATCCAAAGACAAAAATACTATCAGTGTTGAGTTCATTCCAATTCATCATGAACCAATAGCACAGAGTAGAACCATCTACAGGGTTTCCAAGGAATGCCTAGTGGATTCAAACTGCTGACAGTTTGGCTAGCAAACATAGTTCTTAACCAACTACATCATCAGGGTTTCAAAATGAAACATATTCAAGAAGGAATGAGAAAATTAATGAAAAATACGCAAAAGATATCATGATTCCTTGATTTGTTGCCAATATAGCCATCTTCTAGATCTGTAACAGGCTAGTTGAACAAAGAGCCAGAACCCCTTGAAGTTGCCTCTTATAAAACACAGCAAAGGTATGTGGAAGTGATCATCCTGGTCATTCTTCCAAAGACTAGGATAATCACTACCAAAGACTTGTAACCATGTGGTGATGTAGTTAAAAGGCTAAGGCTCTTTTAACCATACAACAGTATGTTGAAAAAAGTAAAATATCTATGTATTTTGAGAGTTGTCAGATGAGCTAACATTATCCACGGGGACTCAAAGTGTCCTCATGAACTGTCTGCTGGAAAGGTGCAAATGTGAAGTAGGTAAAAACCGGAATACCAGTCCAGGTCTAACAGTGGGCATTTACACTCACACATCTCACCGTGTATGCACTGTAGTGGGCTGTAGACACGCCTCCACATGTGAGTAAGGACTAGTAATGGCTGCTGGTATATGGTTTTAGGCATAATTCTAAAAGACAGAGTTGAGGAAAAACCCTCTTGTAGGCCAATTAGAGCAAGGCAAACACGCACACAGTCCTTTGTTTTCTCTTTTTTCTTTTTTTTGATGAGTGCTGATGAATGGTTTGTAAGATGAGTTAGGAGATGGAGAGGAGCAATATTGGAAAGTGGGGAGACTAAGGTACTCAGGTATATGAATGAACACATCATTTTGGGCTCAAGGCATTGTAGTCTTTGACTAGTATGATAATACCCGTCCATCAGATCATATCTGCAGCAAAAGAGACATAATCAAAGAGATCAGATGACTCAGTCAGTAAATATAAGCCAGTAGAAAATCTTCTGAAGAAGGTATTCTCTACAAATAAACATTTCAAGAGTAGATTAAATTTTAGCCATGCATAGTGCAGATTTTAACTGTCAATTCTCATGGAACTTTTGTTTTCATTACTCGTTTACTTGGAATAGACAGACTAAGCTGAATCTTCCCCAAACCAAAGTTTCTCCAATTGATGAAAATCAATCCAGAATGGTGAAACTGAAAGAATTCCCCTTGAGAAATGGAACTAGACAAGGGTGCCCACTCTTACCCCTTCTGTTCAACACTGCATTACAAGTTCTAGCCAGAGGAATTAGACAAGACAAAGAAACAAAGGAAATCCGTATCAACAGCAAAGAAGTAACAGTCTCCGTACTCACAGATGATATGAATGTGTATACAGAGAACCCTAAGGAAACCACAAGTAAACTACTGGAACTAATAGAGGAGTTCTGCAAACTATCAGGATACAAGATAAACCTAAGTAAATTAGTAGGATTCCTTTATACCAAAAAAGAGATCATCAAAGAATAAATCACCAAATCAATACCATTTACTATAGCCCCCAGAAAGATAAAATACCCAGGAATAAATCTAACCAGAGAAATATGAGACCCACACAGAGAGAACTGCAAGGCCTTACTGCAAGAAACCAGAAGAGACTTACATTACTGGAGAAACCTACCCTGTTCTTTCATAGGAAGACTTCACATTGTAAAAATGTCTGTATTACCTAAACCAATCTACTTACACAATACAACACCAATACAAATTCCAGCAACATTTTTTAAATGACATGGAGACACATATTACTGACTTTGTTTGGAAAGGGAATTCTTGGCTAAATAAAGCACTGCTGAAGAAGAGGAACACAATGGCAGGCCTCACACTATCTGACCTTAGAATCTATTACACTGCCACCATAGTTAAAACAGCCTGGTACTGCTACAAAAAGAGACACATAGACCAATAGAATAGACTGGAGACCTTAGAGATGCCACCATCCTCTTATGAACAGTTGATATTTCACAAATGCTCTAAGATCATAAACTGGGATAAAAATAGTCTCTTCAACAGTGTTGGCAAAATTTGATATCCATCTGCAAAAAACTGAAACAAGACCTTAAAGAATAGAATGTCAGATTATGTGCTCACCCATATATTGATTCATTCTAATTAATATTACACAAAACTAACTCAAATGGATCAAAGATCTAAGTATCAAATCAAAAAAGATAAAGAGAATGCAAGAAAAAATAAGATCAACAATGGATGTCCTAATACAAAGCTTAGACAGTGTTCACAATCTAACAAACCAAAATTAACAGAAAATAGATAAATGGGAATTACCAAAACTCAAACACTTTTGCTCACCCAAAAATTTTATCAAAAGAATTGAAAGACCACCTACAGAATGGGAAAAAAATATTTGGCAACTACATGTTAGATCGTCATCTGATCTCCATAATCTACAAGGTTCTGCTAAATATCAACAATAAAAAGGTAAATAACCCAAGTAAGAGATGGGCAAAGGAGATGGGCAGACACTTCACTAGAGAGAAAGTCTTGGCAGCCAAAAGACACATGAGAAAATGCTCACAATCATTAGCTATCAGAGAAATCTAAGTCAAACCCACAATGCGATACCATCTCACCCAAACAAGTTTGGCCATCATTCAAAAAACACAAAACAACAAATGCTGAAGAGGCTGTGGAGAGACTGGAACTGTCCTGCACTGCTGGTGGGATTGCAAAATGGTACAACCTCTTTGGAAAGCAATCTGGTGCTTCCTTAAAAAGCTGGAAATAGATGCAACATTTGAGCCAGTAATCCCACTGCTTGAAATTTATCTTTCAGAGATAAAGGCAGTCACACAAATAGACACGTGCACAAGAATATTTATTGCAGCACAGTCCACAACATCAAAAAGATGGAATCACCCCAGATGCCCGTCAACAAATGAATGGATAAATAAACTATGGTACATTTACTCAATGGAACAGTATGCTATGATAAAAAACAATGATGATTTTAGAAAACCTTTCACAGTATGGTTTCAAATGAAAGACGTTATGCTGAGTCAAATTAGTCAGTGGCAAAAGGACAAATATTGTATAAAACATCTGTTATAAAAACTTAAAAATAAAATTATGTACAGAAGAAAAAACTCTTTGATGGGTACAAGGATGGGGGTATGTGAAGGTTTATCATGGATGAGCTAATTGATAGATTTTAGAAATTTCATTCATTTACTATAACAAATAAATATAATTATTGGGAAGAAAAATAAAATGAGTGAATAGACTTTTCAGTATACCAAAAAAAGTAAGTAAGAAAGAAAGAAATATATTTAAGACAAGCACATTAACTTTAACCATATGCATGGCTTCTAATAACAATACCATGAGGACCTTTATAGTACTGATGTGAAATTTTTAATTCAATATTTTCAATTATGAATTCTAAGATACTCATGAATTTGTGTTTTCAATACAGTTGTTGTTAGGTGACATCAAGCCACTTCTGATTCATAGTGGCTCTATGAGCAACAGAATAAAATGCTGCCCACTCCTGTTCCATCTTAACAATTATTGCTATATTTGAGCCCATTGTTGCAGTCACTGAGCCAATCCATTTCCTTGAGACTCTTCCTTTTTCTTGCTGACCTTCTACTTCCCTGAGCATGATGTCCTCCAAGGACTAGTCCCTTTTTACTTCAAATTAATTTTGGAAAAAAATTATTAGTGTGTTACAGGTATGTAATCCATATCTAAAAAGCAGAGTGTTTGTTTCTCAGATTTTGAAATTTTACTGTATGTTTGGCATTCAAATGGAGAAAAAAATGCTACAGAATATCTATCTTAGAGAACTATGATGCAATTGATTATTTAATTTCTCTATAGGAGGCAGAGTCAAGATGGCAGACTAAACACATGTCTCCCTAATGCCCTCTGGAAACCAAGGCCTGAATTGATAATTAAATGGAGCCTTCTGTACACCAAGTGAGCCCTAGGACAAGGTATAAGATTGTCTCTTTGGTCTACATAACTTCCCTTTTGCCGACCCCCACCCTTGTTGAGTCTCGGCTCTCATGGACTGGAGGTAAATTGCTGTATTGACTTTTTTTCTCTATCTTGGCCAGCAAGAGAGTCTGAGGTGAATGGAAGCAAAGCTTAGACATGCTACTGATGAGATTGGTGAGCAGAGTTGCCACATTTTGAGAACTTGGCCTTGGAATCTGTGCAGCTTGGCACCTCTAACCTCTCTCTCTACCTCTCAGGATCTCTGGATCTCGCCATTGAATTGCCTTTTCTGAGCTGGGCAGGGGAACTTGTGTGGGATGCCATCTTGGTTCACAGGGAGGTGGAATTTCCTATATGGAGGCCTAGGCTGGACCTGATTTCCAGGCTGGGAGGAAGTGCCTGCCCAGAGAGTATTTTTCCAGCAGTAAAGCAGTCTCTGATATAGAAGTGCATACTTTGCCAGCTGGGAAAAGGGACTTACACTCCTGAAAGACTGACTAATTTTGGAAGCTGTCAGATAACTTTTACATCACAATAGAGAAATAACTGCAGTGCATCTGGACGGCTTCTCTTCTAGACTTTACTGTCTCATATTATAGGGTCAACTGATGGCTTCCCAGTTACTTTATAAGTGGAGCTGTGTCTTTGCCAATCAGGAGGTGGAGTCTGCTACCCCAAAGATTCCACCGAACCCAGTCACTGCAGTACATAGAGGTGTCTGGTGATCAACTTCCCTTTCAGACTGAGCTTGAACCCCATTAAACTAACACTGGAGAAACAAAACAACCTCCAGATGCACAAAAGCAACAAACTTTGGACTGGAACATTGTGAAAAATTCACCTATGGCTTCAGAAGGCTCACAAAAGAAAGATCCAAAGAACTTCCCAGATGAAGAAGCTTTTCTGAAACTATCGGAAGGTGAATACAAAAGCATTATAGAGAGAGACCTCCTAGACCATATACAAAATGCAACAAAACAAAATGAAAAATTAAGCAAACTGATCTGATAGAACACCAGTACTCTGAAATCCATCATATCAAGAACAAAATCAAAGAGATAGAAAATTCTGTTTAAAGCTGAGCAAGCAGAATGGAAGAAATGGAGAAGAGACTTTCTGACTTGGAAGATAGAGCTACTGACTCCAGCATCTATGAGGAGAAATAAGAAAAAAAGGAACAAGAAAGATGAAGAAGCTTTAAGAAGCATGTGGGACTCCATTAAGAGGAACAATCTATGATTAACTGGAGTTCCTGGACAGGGTGGGACTCCTGAGAACCCAAAGAATATTGTGACTGAACTATCGACAGAAAACTTCCCAGAAATTAAGAAGAGAATATAGATATCCAAGATACATATTGAATGCCACTCAATATAGATCCCCAAAGAAATACTCCAAGACATATTATAATCAAGCATAACAAAATGAAACACAAGCAGAAACTCTTAAAGGTAGCAAGACTCAAAGCCAAGCTAACATTCAGACTGAAACCTTGTAGACCTTCATCGGATTTCTCAGCAGAAATGATACTGGCATTGAGACAAGGGGATGATACATTCAAAGCCTTGAAGGAGAGGAACTTCCAACCAAGAATTATATATCCTGCAAAACTATCTTTCAAATATGAAAATGAAATTAAGATATTCACAGATAAACAGAAACTCAGAGACTTTGTCAAAACCAAACCAAAGCTACAAAAAATACTGAAACAATCTCTTGGCTTAGAAGAACAAAACCACTAACTTTATATTTTAGGAGGAAATACAGGACACATCATCCAGAAACCTACTCAGGGAAGGCTCCAAACTCAAAGCTGTAGTATTAAAATAGGCGATCCAGTGATCAGATCATGAAAACTATGTTGTCATCATATTAAGAAGAGGGATATACTACAGTTGTTAAAAGCCTTCCAGGCAGAGAAGAAGTTAATACGATTTGTAGTAGTTAAAACTCAGTTTTATGAATAGACTTTTAAGGCAATAACAGGGGCAGCCGCAAAGCACAATAAAGATGCAGCATATTAAATCAAGAAAGATAACACAGGAGTCTCAACAACCACAAAACCAACCCTAGAAAAGGTGAAAAGTCAATTCACAAAAAATAATGACCCAAAACAGAACAATAAGAACAACAAAGAAAACATCAACACAAAAATAAACATATCACAATGACAGCACTAAACACATACCTGTCAATAATTACATTGAATGTCAATGGACTGAATGTTCCAATAAAGAGACAACATGTCACATCATGGATGAAAAGACATCACCCATCCATATGTTGCTTACAAGAAACTCACCTTAGACTTAAAGATAGGAAAAAACACAACTAAAGGATGGAAGAATATATATCAAGCTAATAATACACAAAGAAGAGCAGGCGTGGCAATACTAATCTCAGATAAAATAAATTCTGATGTAAAATCCATCACTGTGGACAAGGATGGACACTTTTTATTGCTGAAAGATGCAATACACAAGCGGGACTTAAAAATATTAATATTTATGCACCAATACTAGAGCATCTAAATACATCAAAGAATCACTGACTACGCTCAAAAAGAAGATAGATCGCTCCACAATAATAGTGGGAGACTTCAATATTCCAGTCTCAATACTGATCAGATCGTCTAGAAAAAAGCTCAGTGAAGACACAGAAGACCTTATTGCTACAATTAACCAACTAGACCTCACTAACATATACAGAACTTTCTATCCATCAGCAGATAACTATGCCCTCTTCTCTAGTGTACATGGAACATTTTCCAGAATAGACCATGTGTTAGGACATAAAGCAAATCTCAACAAAATCCATACCATTGAATTATTGCAAAGCATCTTCTCAGACCATGAAGCCATTAAGGTTGAAACCAATAGCAGAAAAAAACATAGACAGAAACTGGAACTCATGGAAACTGAACAATATTTTCTCAAAAAGCCATGGGCTACAGAAGAAATAAAGGATGAAATTAAAAAAAAAAAAAAAAAGATTATGGAATCCAACAAAAATAAAAACCCTTCCTGCTAGAACCTATGGAATATAGCCAAAGCAGTGCTCAGAGGTCAGCTGATCTCCATAAATGCACATATCCAGAAGCAAGAAAGAACTCAAACCAAAGATCTAACCCTGCAGCTTGAACAAGTAGAAAGAAAGCAACAGAGGAATCCCTCAGGCATCAGAAGAAACCAGATCATAAAGATTAGAGCAGAGCTAAATAGATTAGAGACTACAAAAACAATTGAAAAGCCCAAAAGCTGGTTTTTGGAAAAGATCAATAAAATTGACAAACCACTAGCTAAACTTACTAATGAAAAAGAGGAAAGGAAACAAATTACCCAAATAAGAAATGAGAGAGGAGTTCTCACATCAGATCCATCAGAAATCCAAAATATCATAACAGAATATTATGAAAAACTGTAATCTAACAAATTTGAAAACCTAGAGGAAATGGACAAATTCTTAAATTCATATCACCTACTAAAATTATCACAGGATGAAGCAGAACAACTTAATAAACTCATCACAAAGGAAGAAACTGAAAAAGTCATCCAAAGCTCCCAACAGTAAAAAGCCCTGGCCCAGATGGCTTCGCCACAGAATCCTACCAAGCTTTTAGAGACGAGTTATCTCCAATACTACTGAGACTGTTTCACAGCATATAAAGGGATAGAATACTCCCAAGCCGTTGTATGAAGTCAGCATAATCCTGATAATAAAGCCAGGGAAAGACTCAAAAAAAAAAGGAGAACTACAGACCAATATTGCTCATGAATCTTAATTTCTCTATAAATATTTCATGCAAAATATTGATGAATTAGTTTAACTTTCATGCTACATTTCAGTTTGGGGGGATCTAGATGTATTGCATTAGCAATGGTAAGTGCTGTTAAATGAAATACCTGATATTTAGCCCTTTAACTTTTCAATTTTTATCTTCTGTTGTAAGCATTGACTTCTATTTACTTCCTCCATGTCAAGTGTAAAGATAATAATGATTATAACACTTGTGATTTAAATAAGTCACAAAATAATCCTTTGACTATGTCTGAAAAATCGTAAGTAAAATTATAAGAAACATGAATAATATATTCTTCAGAAAATATTTGCTTTTATGCCCACCTTTTCTTTTACGTCTAGCACATAAGAAAAATAAGTTTTAAATGACTAAATTTCTTTACGTGTCACCAAGTTGCTAGTTCTGAGTTTGGGTGTTTAACATCATTGGTCACTTTTCATTTTGCTAAATGAAATAATTTTTGTTATAAAAGCATTGTTGTCTTTTGGTACTTTCAAGTTAATTGCAAGTCATTGACTTTAAAGAGCAGAACTGCTTCATAGAGTTTCTTATGCTGAGTCGTGTGTTGAATTGTGTCCCCTCAAAAACACATGTACCAATATGGTACACATTTTACCAATATGAAATGCTACAATTTATGTACTGTGTGAAGTTTCTATATGCTGCAAACCCTGTCTCGCTGATGTTAATGAGGAAGAACTGGCAGCAGTTGTGTCTGTGAGGAAGGACTCAGCGTACAGGACTGTGTTGAGCCTTGAAGCAATCTCTTGGGATATAAAGGAAAAGGAAAGCAAGCAGAGAACTGACGACGTCAAACTACCAAGAAAGAAGCAATGCTGGGAGCAGAGGGAATCCTTTGGAAAGGACCCAGAGTCCCTGCGCCTCAGAAGCTCCCAGTCTGGGGGAAAAGTGACAAAAAGGATCTACCTTCAGAGTCAGCAGAGAAAGACTTCCCCTGAAGTCCATGCCCTGAATTTTGATGTTTAACCTATGGGACTATGACAGAATAAAATTTATCTTTTTAAAGCCAACCGCTTGTGACATCTCTGTCATAAGAGGATTGGATGACTGAGACATGTTGTAAACTTCACGGGAGCAGATCACCAGGTCATCCTCCAGCCCAGTCACTGGTGGTGGTGGGTTTGGACCACCACCTTTCTATTAGCAGATGAATACTTAATGGGTGTATCACCAGTGTTCCATTCCAAGAAAGACAAAGAAGGGGGGAGGAACTAAGGGGGAAGGGGGAAGGAGGAGGAGAGAAAGGAGGGAGGGGGAAAAGGGGAAGGGGACGAGAAAGGGAGGAAGGGAGGAAGGAAGGAAGGAAAAGAGGGAGGAAGAGAGGGAGGGAGGGAGGGAGGAAGGGAGGAAGGGAGGAAGCGAGAGAGGGACGGAGGGAGGGAGGAAGGGAGGGAGGGAGGGAGGGAAGGAGGAATTTGTTGCCATGGAGTTGATTCCAACTCATAGTAACCTTATAGGACAGAGTAGAACCCACCCAGAGGGTTTCAAAGAGCAACTGTTGGATTCTGACTTCTGACCTCTTGGTTAGCAGCGGTAACTCTTAACCACTATACTGCCTGGGTTCGATGTCCAGCCGGATGATGTCTACATTTTTATCAGGCTTGGATACTTTTCTGTGGTGATATATTTACAGTGGAAACCGTGGTGGCAGTAGTGGTTAAGTGATACATCTGCTAACCAAAAAGTCCCGGTTTAAATCTGCCAGGTGGTGCTCCTTGGTAAACTGTATGGGGCAGTTCTACTTTGTCTTATATAGAGAGGGTCACTATGAGTTAGTTTTTGTTACATTTAGAACTTCATAACACAATGTGTATTATCACATTCTCTAATATAGGAAATGGATGGATAAATTACCAAAGGTTAACTGAAGAGATTTTCAGAAAAGAGTTATTGGCAGAGTTTGGGTAGGGTTCAGAGAAACAAGCCTCCAGAAAACACTCAGGAACTAGTACCAGCTGAAAGCGCTGGGTGGGCTGCGGTCTGAAGGGACAAAAGCAGGTGGCAAACAGAACTTCAGGAAAACTACATTGGACAGATAGGGACCACCTTGTGGCCTTTGGTAGAAAGAAGCAATCTTTGCTAACTGGCACCCAGCTGAGAGAAGGAGGGGAATTAAAAATCCAGGTTTCTCATGTCCCAGCTGTCTAATCCACTGCGTATTTCTCCCAGTGACTGCAAAGCCATACATTAATGTGTATTTTCTTGAGATAGGGAAAAATACCTTTTTATTCAGATGCTATTAAAGATAAAGTACTAATCATCCCCAGCTCTCTGAAGGACTACAAATTGCCTTAGGCAATTTGCTAATAGTCTTATAAAGACAGTGATGACTGTAATATGCTAAAATATTTTGAGATTGACAGTACTCATTTCGAATCCCCAGGAAACACAAAATAGTCCATTTCCTATAGATGAGGAAAAATTGATTCATTCTTTCCGTTGAACGTTCATTTCCTGGTTTTCACAACAGGGTTTAAGTGCTCTTCCCAGTGTGCTTCAGCTCAAAAAACCTGCAAAATTTGGAAGCTACTTATATAAAGACTTTGGCATTAAAAAAAAAAAAATGCCAAAGGAACATTTCAAATCTTTCATGTTTTACAGCAATTCTTTCACATTTTACAGTTTTTCTTTTTTTTTTTTTTGACATGGTATAAAATGATACGTGTGTAAAAGATTGTGATTCTACCGAGAGAGCTACGTGAGCCCCAAGACAGCCCTGCATAATCCAAATACAACAATTACGTTTGGGAAACGGAGCATGCACTTCTTTCAGGTTAGTCTAATTCATACTGCTGATCTTGAAGAAAGTTCTATTTCATGCATTGGTCACATATCCTTATAAACGGTGAAGTTTTAAGAGTGATGTATTGTTGCTGATTTTGAACAAAAGAATTTAACATACTATGTCGTAGGTACTTAACATCAGAATGTGAATTACCACAGCTCTAGAAAATGCATGTTGCGAAACTATGAAACCATAAACGATGAAAGTGATATAAAATATGTTTTGCAGTTTAAAAAAAAAAATCTCTTGATTCAATATTTTTCCATTTCCTAAAATCTTAAATTACAAGTTTCTGAGATAGTTCTTTAATACACCATACCTATACCTTTTATGTGGGAATTCATTTCTGCCTTCAGAGTAAGAACAGGAAAATCAGATTTAAAAGAAGACCCCATGTAAACAGAAAACATTCCTGAGAAAGAGAAAACAGGTGTTTGAAATAATTAACTTTTTTCAATGCAAGGTTGCTTTTTCCTGTTAAACCTGAGGAGAAAGAAGTTTATGTTTCACTATTAGGAACATAAAAATGAAACAATTGAATGTATTAATAAGTCACTTTTGGTCACAAAATTACAAAGGTGAAGATAACATAAAAATATGTTTTTTATGACATATTAATTTATCAGAAGAAATAGAAGTATACATTTTCTACCCCATCTCCATCTTTTACATCTTACTGATGTAAAATAAAGATGCCCTAATGTTTATGATTATTATTGTAATACAAAACAAAATTGCTGTTGTGTCAATTCTGACTCATATGGAGCCTATACAAAAAAAAACCAAAAAACAAAATACTGCTGTCAAGTTGATTCTGACTCATAGCAACCCTATAGGCGAGAATAGAACTGCTCCACTGAGTTCCAAGGAGCACTTGGCAGATCCTAACTGCCAACTTTTTGGCTAGCAAGCATAGCACTTAACCGCTATGCAACCAGGGTTTCCTACAGAGATCCTACAGGACAGAGTAAAACTGTCCCACAGAGATTCCAAAGAGCACCTGGTGGGTTCAAATTGCCAACCTTTTGATTAGTGGAAATCTTCATGGTGTAGTGAGTTAGGTGCTACTTCTACTAACCAGCGTTGGCAGTTCAAAATCCACCAGGTGCTCCTTGGAGACTCTGTGGAGCAGTTCTACTCTGACCTCTAGGGTCCTTATGAGTTGGACCTGTCTCAACTGCAGTGTTTGGGGGGGGGGGTGGTTAGCAGCCATAGCACTTATCCACTACGCCACCAGGGTTTTTAATGCTGTGTTACCACTTACAGAGACTATGGCTGCTTTCACAAAATACTGATTGTCATGTCTTTCAAAATAGGTGGACTATGAATTTTTTGCTTTACGACTTTTATTCCCCATAGCTTTGTCAATAACTGAATAGAGCTTGGCAAGCATAAATTCAAATATTCATAATCATTGTATTAGGTTTAGATTATATTAAACAGACTTAAAAAGTAAAGCTTATATAATCTCTCATAATGTAGATTATTTGTACTGAAGTAAAAGAAGACAAATAGATATGAATATAAATATAGATATATACATGCATACACACATACTTAGATACACATGCAACTTTTCCTCTGCTTTGGGGAAGGTAGGGAGAAACCACAGGCATGTAGAGATGCAAACACACGAATAAGGGATCGGAGAAGATGAGTAGAGAAACTCCATTAAACTGAGCAGCTTGAAAGGTTTATGGGGATCCCTGAGATATATATTTTCAGTAAACGGTCTATGAAGTTACGAATGTACAACTTATCTGCTGTACAATATGCAAACATAAAAAAGAAAAAGATGTGACTTTAATTCTTCATTTTCGGTAAACCACAAGCAACCCTGAGTCCCTGAGTAGTTTATCTGCGAGGAGCAGAGGACTCAGCAGGAAGGGGAAGTGGCACACAGGATAACACACTAAATTGTGTGTTAGTTAACAGACACCACTGTGGATAGCTGGTACTTCATACTGTGAGGAAACTCTGAGATTTGTCTAAAACAGATATCTCTGAACTGCCTCACTCCAGAGACAGAAGGTTAAGACATTTACTGGAGAAATTTCTAGTCATTGGTTGAGGACAGCGGCAGAGGAGGGTTATAACCCTGGTGTTTCGGCCTCTCATCGTGAATATAGGTCTTACACGGGGCGTGAGCGCAGAGCTGCTTCTTGAGAATCAGAGAATACAGAGATTAGAGTTCAAAGTCTGGGGACCACTCTGCTGCCTCCCGGGGAAGCGGAGGCATCTTGGCAACATCTGTTAAACTTCCACATCTACACACATCAAAAGACACACATTTCTGTTCATAAACACAACATTTAAATATAAAGCATAAGTATATTCCCATCAATACAGTGACTAAGCATGACAACATTAGTGTCTCAAATAAATGACAGTTTGGTACAATGAAACAGAGCTTTTTCCTGATCAATTGTGTAATGGATCACTATCCATTGTTAAATGTTAACACAGACAAGTACTAAGATTCATTCTGAAACATGACAGCTAAAAGGAAGAAAATTTCCTTTTCCCCCAAAGCAAATGGTGCTCTGTGAAATTTCATTGCCTGGCTGTTCAATTTTAGAACCTGTATCTAAAAAGGGCAATCCTTCTGGAAAATATATGCACATTTTACCTGTCATTTTTAATATTGCTAATGAGTAATACATGGTATTTTTAAAGATGTTCTTTGAGGATAAGAAAAAGTCAAATGTATACTTTTGCAAAATTGGGCTTTTCCACTTTAAATTTCATGGAAATGTAAGAGCCACAAAAGTGAAAAATAATAATAAATAAACTTACAATGAATGATATTTTTATTTAAAATACAAAATGTTGATTTTATTTTTTGCTAGCAGATTAAAAGGGATAAATCATAAAGAGGAAAATGTGTATTTTCTCTCATAAATCTATTGCTGTCAAATCGATTCAGACTCATAGTGACTCTATAAGACAGAGTAGAGCTACCTTGCAGAGTTTCTAAGGAGGGCCTGGTGTGTTTAAATTGTCGACCTTTTGGTTATCGGTTGCAGCACTGAACCACTACGCCACCAGGGTCACCAATTTTCTCACATTCATGCATGTTTGAATCCATCTGGCACTCTTTGGAAACTCTGTGGGAGCTTATAGGGTCGCTACGGGTCAGAACTGACTTGATGACAGCAGGCTCGCCTTGGTATGCGTGTTTTATCAAGCACCATGCTTCTTTTTCTCTAAGTGAGAATCACTTTCTTGTCAAACCATTCAGTTTATTAACTTTCCAAGCCATATATGTATAAATATTTATAAATAAACCATTTCCAAAATCTAGAATGTCTTCACCATAACTTAACCACATCTGCAAAGAACTTGTTTTACTCCATCCTAGCATCCCCTAAAATCTTAGCCCATGCCACAATTAACTTTAAATCAACTTAGAATCTTCCAACACTATTGTTTAAATACCTAAATCAAATAATTACACAAAACATGGTTTCACAAGGATGCAGAATAGACCTTTCCAATAATATCTATGTTCTTGTATCCATGGATTGTAGCAGAGATTTAATAAAATACAGATGATTGTTTTGTACTTAGTTTATGATACAGTAGGAATTCTTTATATCTAAAGAATTTTGGACCTTGAAATACTTACATGTGTAATAGGGTGATGTATAATTGTCAATAAAACAATATAAATTCCCCCACAATACGTGGGCCCACAGACATCTGCCAGTTTATCATACTCTGGGGGCTTGTGTGTTGCTCTGATGTTGGTAGCTATACCACTGGTATTCAAATACCAGCAGTCATCCCTGGTGGATGGGTTGCAGCTGAGCTTCCACTCTAAGACTAAGAAGAAGGACCTAGCAGCCTATTCCTGTGGTGGAAGAGGGGTGGAATTAGCTAGTAAAAACCTTGTGGATATGTCCAATACAGTGCCAGAAGATGAGTCCGTCAGGGTAGAAGGCATCAAAAGATGACTACAGGAGAGCTGCTTTCTCAAAGGAGAGTTGACTTTAGTGATATGGGTGGAGTCAAGTTTCAGGACCTTCATTTGCAGACTCGACATCAGAAGAAACAGCTGCAAAAAATCCATAAATAATCAGAATATAGACAGTATGAAGTATGAATCTAGGAAAATTGGAAATGGCAAAAATCAGAATGGAATTCCTGAGGGTCAGTATCCTAGTTACTAGTGAGCTGAACTGATCTGGTATTGACCATTTTGAATTCGACAACCATATGGTCACCTATGCTGAGAGTGGCAAACCAAAGAGGAATGGCATTGTACTCATCACCAGAAAGAACAAATCAAGATCCGTCAGAAGTACAGTACTGTCAGTGACAGGATAATATCCACATGCCTACAAGGAAGACCGTTTAATAAGACTATTATTCAAATTTATGCACCAACCACTAAGGCAAAAGATGAAGAAAATGAAGGGTTTTATCAACTTCTGCAGTTTGAAAATGATCGAACTTAGAATTAGAACGCATTGACAATTACTGGTCATTGGAAGGTGAAAGATGGGAATAAACATGCAGATAGGTAGTTGGAAAATATGACCTTGGTGATAGAAATGATGCTGGAGATTGCATGATAGAATTTGGTAAGACCTATGACTTCTTCACTGTGAATACATTTTTTTCAATAGAATAAATGGTAACTATACATGTGAATCTCATTGGATGGAATACATAGGAATCAAGATGACTACATCTGTGGGAAGAAATGATGGAAAAGCTTAATGTCATCTGTCATAACAAGGCTAGGAGCTGGCTGCGGACAGACCACCACCTGCTCAAATGTAAGCTCAAGTTAAATCTCAGTAACAACAACAGTGAGGATGCCTTAAAACCCACAAGTGTTTTGTTCTATTGTATATAGGGTCACTATGGATAAGAAGTGACTCAAGGGTATCTAAAACCAACAAGAATAGTACATGTATGATACTGGTCTCATTTCTAAACTTTATGTAATATTATTGCCTTAAAAAAACCTAAACCCAGTACCATCAAGTTGATTCCAACTCATAGTGACCCTATAGGACAGAGTAGAACTGCCCCATAAAGTTTCCAAGGAGCACCAGATGTATTTTAACTACCAACCTTTTGGTCAGCAGCCATAGCACTTGACCACTACATTACTTGGGCTTATACACTGTAATAATTTCCATGCTTTATAAATGGCCTTAATAAATATTTTAAAGGACAGTAATGTAAGTAGCAAATTTATGTCTTGTTATTAGTTTTGAAATTAAAAAGCCAGCCAAGCGCCATCGAGCCAGATTAAGTAATCTTAATTAATTTATGGTACCTTGGAAAAGAAAGTTGAATAAAATGTCCTGTAAATGCTAATAAACACTCATGATAATAGCAAAGCTATTATCATGAACACCTAAAATTGTCTTCACACACATACTTAGAATACAACTTTAGTATATTTTTTCCTAAATTTTAACTTCTATCTTTAATAGGATAGGCAGATGAATGTCACACCTATTTATAACATTTTGATAGTGATGTTCAAAGTATCATCCATCCTCAGTTATGGTAATTTGAAGTAAATGTTTCATCTATCAAACCATCATATGCAGCACAAGTTCATAAAAGCTGCTGAATTCATTTCAATATTGTTAGAAAGTATGCAAGGATATGTGAACCTAACACTCTTGTGTCCTGAGGCAAGTGGCTGTTTGATGTATATGTGTTGCTTAAGTGTTGGTTTTAGGAAATTCAGAAGACAGTGCATGTAAAGAGATATTTTTTCTTAAATGATCAAGCAATTTAGTTTAAAAAGGTATCTTTTTATCTTTTCTGTTTCATGAGTGTAAAAAATTCTGATCCCAAAAATCAAATGGAAATTTCATACACAGGCATATGCATTCATATGCAAACGTGCATGCATACATGCATACTCACACAGACACCACAGACACTGTAAGAGGTAATTAGTTCTTGGAATCTGCAACAAATCTGTAGGAGTTCAGTATTTCCATTAATTTTAAAGAGTAAAAAATAAAAAGCTCTACTAAAACATTTTTCGAAATGTATGATTACTAGGTCAAAAAATTTATTTCTATTGAAGGACCAGATGACAACAAATTAACCTAGTTTTCTTACCTACTTGTCAAATTACCACATTCAGAATACATCTACATTGACCAGAAATAAAATTTGCATCTCTTCTGTGGTCACCTGTAGCAGGTGAATATAATTGAGTATGTAGACTTCTGGGACTGCTACCAGCGTATATAACCCATTCCTGTCAAGTCAGTTCTCCCTCATGGAGACCAGTAGGATAGACTAGAACTGCCCCCAAAGATTTACCAAGGAGCAGCTGTTGGATTCAAATTGCTGTCCTTTAGGTTAGCAGCTAAGTTCTCAACCACTGTACCACCAGTGCTCTGTCAACTTACATAGGTAATGAAATCTAGCAGGGACTGGAAACATGAGACAAGACACTGGAATCCAGGTCAAATTGTAAATAAAATGGCTTAAGAGATACTCTAGCAGAAATGATACAGTCAGTTAAGAAAATAAGTAAGATTGCCACAGGATAAGAGAGTGCGCAGCAGTAGCTATGAGTGTGTGGGAGATAGGATCGTCACTAAGTAAGTGATCATCAGTAAGGAGTTTATTAAACCGACTGGTATCGAGTTGAGTCTGACTCAAGCAACCCTACTGACATAGAGTTTCCAACAAGGTCTGCCAGATTCAAACTGCAGAAGTTTGGGTTAGCAGAGGTAACACGTAGTCACTAGCCACCAGGATTTCCAAGGGGCTTGTTAGAAAGCAGGAATCTTGGTTACAGTTCCAGATGACTGATTTGGGGAAGGTGGGTTGGAACTAAAGAATCTACATGTGTACAGAGGTCCCTTGGCTGTTCCAAAGCAAACAATCTGTAGGCTTTTATTTTTAGGAGAAAATTGGCAGAGAATTATAAGTAATAAAGACAGACATACCTTTTAGATACAGTTACATTTAGAGAAAAAGTGGGAAGGGGACTAGAAGGAATTAGTGAACAAATCTCTAAAAAAAATACTCTAAAGAAAATCAAAATGATAATTTCACAAAAAAGAGAAAGGAAGGAAGGGTGTTTGGAGGAAGGAAGAGTTAATGACATTCAAATCACAGAAAATTTCAAAGAAAGTGTTGAGAATCATCACAAGAGTGTTTAATTGAGCTTTTTGCACAACAAAGTAGAACAGAAGACAATTTCTAGGAATTAAGCATTTAATTTTAAAATAACCAATATTGGATATTCTTTTAAAAACCATTATAACATAATGTAACAGTGAGGCAATGCTGACATAAGTTGTAGAAGTTTTTTTTTTTTTTTAACATTAAGAGAAAAGATGGAAATATTTATAAAAGATAGACCCAAGAAAGGAGAAAGGAAAAGAGGAGATAAAATGAGCACAGCTTTGGAGCATGTGATGAGAAGTAGAATACTTAACTAAAAAGATTGTCATTGAAAAATAATAGGTACATGTACATGTACACATTATATATATGCACACACACATATACACATACATGTACATTTATGTGAACTGTACATATACATGTGTATGTATATATGTTTGTGTGCATCTTTTCTTTCTCTTCTAAGATACAAAAGGATAAGAGAAAGAGCTAATGACAGAAATGTGTAAGAGACATAAGTGAAATTGAGAGAGCTAGGGGAAGAGAAAAAGCATACCATGACTGTTGTTAATCTTATCAGGAAAATTAGGAGAAGGGACATTTGCAAACTGAACTTGGAACTTGAGGCTACTTAGAGCAAGAGATTTAGTTACAGCGTTAAGGGATAGGCTTGGGGGTGGTAGAGCAGAAAATATGAATGAGAGTTGAACACAGGTCAATAAAGGCTTGTAGATCATCAAAGTGTTCGATTTATTGAGGATGAGGTGATTGATTAAGTTGTGTTCCTTTGTAGACCAAAAAATTAAAAGAAAAAAATAAGCATACTTTTACAAAGTCTGACATCTTCAAGAAGAGGTGGAAACAATGGGTCCCTGCTGTTGGGCATGGAATGGTGAATTTTTTGAGTGCTTTAAATTGTTCATCATGAAACACTGCTTGAGAGAGAAGTAGAGGATTTCAGAGAAGGCTTGACACACAGACAGGTTAAAGACAGTCCCTAAACCATACGTCTTGATGAATACAGATTTGACAAGTAAGTTCGTAAATTCATTCTAGAAAAAATATATTTCAGTTTTTCTTCTGGGCACATGTTTATATAAAAGACCTTACAGATCTTTTCTCTGTTCCTTTTGCTGTTGAGTTTAAATAATTTTGAATATTTTTCCTTCCTATATATAGGGTCACCGTGAGTTGAAATGTACTCCATGGCAATGAGGGTTTTCTTTTTCTTTTTGATATGTATCGTGTATTAACTTATATGAAAGTACATGCTGTTGTTAGGTGCCATTGAGTGTGTTCTGACTTACAGTGGCCTTATGAACAACAGAATGAAACACTGCCCAGTCTTAGGTCGTGTTTTTATATTTAAACGCATTATTGCGGCCACTGTATCAATCCATCTTATTGAAGGGCTTCCTCTTTCTCACTCACCCTCCACTCTGTCAAGCATGATGTCCTTGTCCAGGGGCTGACTCTTCCTGACATGTCCAAAATACATAAGATGCAGTCTTGCCATCTTTACTTCCAAGGAGCACTCTGGTTTTACTTCTTCCAAAACAGATCTATTTGCTCTTTTGGCAGTCCCTGGTACATTCAACATTCTTCACAAACACCACTATTCAAAAGCATCAGCTCTTCCATATTCTTTGTTCATTGTCCAGCTTTTGCATACATAAGATGCGATTGAAAATACCATGGCTTGGGTCAGGCACAACTTAGGTCTTCATAGTGACATCTTTACTTTTCAACACTCTAAAGAAGTCCTTGGCATAATAAAGATTATTAATCCACAATCATGACATTACGGTATTTGGTAGGAATGTAGTCTTATTTCTTAGCCGGTCATCAATTAGGCAGCACATGTATGTGCATTGATTGCCAGTTATGTTTGGACAGATATCTGTATGTTCTTCAGCAACTTTCCTTTGAGAACACGATACAATAAAAACTATTATCTGATGAAAATATTTCATGTTCTGTGTAAACCACTGTTCCTATACTATTTAATATATATATACTATGAGAATTATGGTATTGGTAAAGAATGTTGAATATACTACGGACCTCCAAAAGAAAGAACAAGTCTGTCTTGGAAGAAGTATAGCTGCAATGCTCCTCAAAAGCAAGGAAGGAGAGACTTTGTGTCAGGTACTTCGGTCATGTTATCAGGAAGGACCAGTTCCTAGAGAAGGACCTTAGGCTTGATAAAGTAGACGATCAGTTAAAAAGAGGAAGATCCTCAACAGAAAGGATTAATACAGTGACTGCAATGATAGGCTCAAACATAACAATGATTGTAACGGTGGCACAGTGATCATTGCACATGGGGTCTCTATGAGTCAGAACAACTTAATGGCACCTAACAACAACAATGAGGCCTAAATAGCTAAAATAAAAGCAAAACACAAAGCTTTATTAGTGTTATGGATTTGTGTTCACCAAAAAATATATGTACAAAATTTATTTGGGACATGATTCCCATCACTATTTTGTGATTGCTCTGTATTTTGTGATTTTCTTATGCTGTAAATCCTATCCTCTGCTTGTAGTTAATAGATTGGATTATGTTAAAGAGATTAGGATGGGACTGTAACGTCCTTCCTAAAATCACCTCCATGCTTTAATATAAGGAATTTCCCTGGAGTATGGCTTACATCATGTTTTATCCTTTCACCCTACAAGAGTTAATAAGAAAGGGAAGCAAGCAGAGAGTTGGGGACCTCATACCACCAAGAAAGTAGCACCAAGAGTACAATGCCTCCTTCAGATCATAGCATACTTTTCCTTTTGTCATAATTTCTTCCGGTTCCATCTGTACTGTAGCGTGCATTAAGATACCACTTCTCCTACTGGCTAAGTAGTATTCCATTGTATGTAGTTACCACATACGATTTATTCACTCACATGTTAATGAGTAGTTAGGTTGTTTCCAGTTTGGCCCTGTTATGAATAGTAGTTACCTTGATGTGTAAGTCTTTTGACTACACACAAAGGACTCTGCTTTCAAGTCTTTTGGATTAAACCTAAGAGTGAGTGTGTGATATTGATACTAAGTGTTATTAAATTGGAAACATTTGTGCCATAGTGCCAAGGGGGTATGAATGAATAAACCATAGGTGGTACATATATACAATAGAATACTACTTGCCGAATACGAGAAATGGTGTCTTAACTCATGCTACAGTGCGGATAGAATGTGAAGAAATTATGCTGAAAGAAATAAGTCGATGACAAAGGGAAAAACATGGTTTGATCTCTCTTACATAAAAAGCTAAACAAAGGCAAACGTATAGAGATCATTTTATAACTGGTTACCAGAGGTAGGAGAAAAGGTGAAAAGGGGCTAACAGTAATGGAAAAATTACTTTGATTAATGATAGAAGTTGCACAGCCAGTTATTGTAATTTTTGTCAATAAGCTTTTCACCTGTAAACAGTCGAATTGGCAAAAGTTATGCAATGTATTATTGTCCTAGTGATCTAGCACTGCTAAAAGAGAACTATCACAAGTGGGTAGCTTTAACAAACATAAATTTATTTTCTCACAGTTTAGGATATTTGAGTTTAGAGCACAGACTATAGGAGAGTACTTTCTCTCTTTGTTGGCTTAAAAGGAAATTGTGTCTTTTGGGATACTGTTCTTGGGCAATATTGTTCTACTTGGTATTTCTCTCCTCTCACCTCTGCTTCCTTCATTGCTTGTTTAACATTTTTTGTATCTCAAAGGAGATTAACTCAAAATGCAGTCTACGCTAATACTGTCTCATTAATACAACAAAGACAGCCCACTCTCAAGTGAGATTACAACCACAGGGGTAGAGGTTAGGATTTACAACACATATTTTTGGAGGACATAATTAAAATCATGACGTATATAAATACTTACAACAATGACCCCCAAAAAGAGACAGAGAAGAAAGTAGCTTCTGAGGGCTGCTAATGTACAAGCAAAAGTCTCACAGAATTCTGTTCATTGGTTTGAAAGTTTAGGATTATGTTTTCATGGGACATCCCAGTTAATTGGCCTAATATCATTTAGCAATTTTATTCTGCTTCCTAGATTATTGTGAAGTACCTGGGAATCTTAATAACCTGTAAATTGACATCCAAGCCGTAACAATTGTTTTTTATTTGCCTGAAGCAATAGAAGAAGGAATAGGAGGAGATGGAACGTGTGGTTAGTTTCATCCATGAACAACTGCTTCCTCTGCCATGAGATCAAGAATAATTGACAGTACCAGTTCCCTCAAAAGAGGGAAAATTCAGAACAGAATTAAAAATTCTAATAGACAATCTGTGAGCATTAAACAAATATATCCCCTGGAATCTTCTTAAAATACAATAGTTTAGCTTAACTAGTAAAAAAAAGTCTACTTTGACCACTTCACTCTTAGATGAGATCAAATTGACAACAGCAACTCAAAAGTTTAGATAGTACACAGGTGGAGCAGTGAGTTTATGTGAATGGAGGAAGAGCAACTTAGGAGAGAAGAGTGAAAATGGTTGTATGACTCGAAGAATTTAATCAATGCTTCTGAATTCTCCATGTAGAAACTTCTGAAGAGGTGAGTTTAACAGTGATAAAAAAAATAAATAAAATGTTTTTTAAAATAACTATGATCTTTTTAATTGTCTTGTTAATTATTCCTCAAAACATATAAAGAAGTAGTTAATGTGATTTTACAGATTAGGGAACTGATTGTTTAAAAAGTTAAAAATTTGTATAAGACAGCTACCCACTAAGTGGCATAAATGAAGTGTAAACATGATTATAATAAACTCACTCAGTCAACACATAACTCTTCTCTAGTAGTACAACAATGTGCACTAGAGAAGTGATCAACGCATCACGTGAAGAATGATTCAGATTGCTGTTAGGTGTTAGCCGGTAGGTTCTTACCATGACCCTATGTACAACAGAGCAAACCTTCCCAGTCTTGTGCCATCCTCACAGTTGTTGCTATATTTGAACCCTTTGTTGCAGTCACTGTGTGTATCCATGTTGTGAAGGGTCTTCCTATTTTTCACTCACCATCTGCTTTACAATGCATCATATCCTTCTGCAGGGATATTTTTTCTTTCTGTTAATATGTCCAATGTATGTGGGATGAAGACTCTTTATCTTCACACCTAAGGAACATTCTGAACATACTTCTTCCGAGACCGATTTGTTCTGTCTTCTGGCAATCCGTGGTAGATTCAATATTTTCCAGCAATGTGGTAATTCAAATGTATCAATTCTTCTTCAGTCTTTCGTTTTCATTGTCCAGTTTTTGCATGCATGTGAGATTACTGAACGTACCATTGCAATTCACAATACTGTTTAATGCTACCCATTACCCATTGCTGTTGAGTTGATTCTGACTCATAGTGACCCTATAGAACAGAGTAGAACTGTCCTATAGGGTTTCCAAGGAGTGCTTCTTGAGTTAGAACTGTTGACCCTTGGATTAGCAGCTGTAACACTGAAACACTATACCACCAGGGTTTCTATTTTTGGAATTTACTCAATAACGATGAATATTTTTAATGCTAGGCCCTATGTATATCTCTAAGTGGCAGTTTTTAGGAAATAAGGAATGACTGCTTGTGTATTACTAAGTCAGTTTACCCACCTATGCTCGTTTTCTCTCCTTCCGACAAAAAACAAAACAAATAAAATCTCAGAAAATTTGAAAAATAATGCAGGTGAATCCCATTCAAAAGAACAAAAGATAAAATAGGTCAGGCTATGCTGAGAAGCCAAATAAATAAATAAAGAAAGAAAGAAAGAGTAGAATATAAATTATTTGTCTAAAAATTACAGGTACATATACATTATACAAAATACATACAATATATATATAGATAGCTAAACTCCAGCAGATAGAAAAACTAAACGTTTGATCTATTGTTTCAATTTGAGCCAGCATTTGGGATGAAGTGCTAGTTGCTGGAACGTGTATCAGAGCCGTATGGACAGTACCTTCAAAGATTACAGATAAAATACTGAGTATGCTAAAAAATATTATATGCCTAGGGTCGTCGTGAGTTGGATCCAGCTCGACGGCACTTGGCTTGGCTTACTGTGTTTATTCATTCACATAATATAACATCTTCCATATAAGCAAAAAATATTGAATGTCTGTGTGTTTGTGTGTTTTCCAGCTACATCTCCTCTCATAAGGGTAAAACAGGGGTAAAAGCAGATAAAAAGTCTAGGTTTTCAATTGAGCTATCACTGCACACTGATGTACAAAAGATAAACAAAAATTTAGCTTTTTTACAAAAAAAGAAAAAAGCAGTTGAATAATTTGTATTTTACTTTCTTTTGTTGCACACTTTTTTTTAACTTGCTAATGAGAATTCAGAAAGTGGCAATGATAATTTAAAAAAAAGAAGAAAAAAAATACTGTTTGACCAGAGGTACGCTAGGAAACATCTGAGTAGAAAGTACCTTTATGCTGTCTTCCTTAAGCAGTACTGGTTTCATTTGAGCTTCTTAGCATAGATGCGTAAGCCCGTCCAGAATTATACTTGTTTGGCAAACCATTTCCGCTGGTGTTCAGTCAATTTCTGGAGCCGATTTTTCACCAATGCTTTTAGTGCAGCTTGGACTTCTTCCATCAGTACAGTTGATTCTTGTTAATATTCTGCTTTCTGACATGGCAGAACATTGAGCAGTTCTTTTTTGGTGCAGGGACTGTTCTTTTCATCTTCTTTCAGTGCTTCATCTTTTCTTTTTTTTCTTTCTCCCATTGAGTTCTTCACTATTGCAACACAATTCTTGATTTTTTTCTTCAGTTCTTTCAGATTGAGATATGCTAAATGTGGTCTTCACTTTTGGTTTTTTAACTTCAGGTTTTTCTATATTTTCTTGTAATAGTTTACTCTATTTTGTCCAACAATCTTTTGAAATCTCCCGTTCAGCTCTTTTACTTCATCATTCCTTGCATTCACTTTAGCTATTCTACATTCAACAGCAAGTTTCAGTTCTCTTCTGATATCCATTTTTATAAGTTCTTTCTTTTCTGTCTTTGTAACTGCCTTTTTTTTTTGCCTTCTTCGTGTATAAAGTCCTTGATGTCATCCTAGTAGTCATATGGTCTTCAGTGATTAGCATTCATTGAATCAAGTCTATGCCTGAGATGGTCTCCAAATTCAAGTGAGCAATACTTAGGTTCATATTTTGGGTTCTGTGGAATTCCTTTAATTTTCCTCATCTTCAACTTGAACTTTCATTGAAGCAATTGGTCGTCTGTTCCATGTTTGGCCTCTGGCCTTGTTCTGACTGATGATATTGAAGTTTCCATCATCCGTTTTCACAGATACAGTCACTTTCATTCCTGTGTATTCCATCTGGTGAGTTTCATGTATATAGTCATCATTTATGTTGTTGTAAGAAAGTATTTCCGATGAAGAATTTGTTACTCTCCTGAAATTCTATCACTTGATTTTCAATGTCTTTTCTATCACCAAGGCTGTATTTTCCAACTGCTGATCCTTCTTCTTCAATTCCAGTTTTTTTCAATCCAGTTTCCAGTAATATAATTATCAATATATGTGAATTGTGTGTTTGGTCTATTTCAGACTGTAGAAGTTGGCAAAAATCTTCAGTTTCTTCATTTTCCCACTAGTGGTTGATGTACAAACTTGAGTAATAGTTGTGTTAATTGTTCTTGCCTGTAGACATGTGGGTGTTATCCTACCATTGACAATGTTATACTTCAGGATAGAACTGAAATATTCCTTTTCGCAATGATGTCATCCCTCTTGACATTCCAATCTGACGGTGATGTCATTCCTCTTTTTTTGTCACCATCAGCATAGTAGACTACCTATTTGATTCAAAATGGTCCATATCAGTCCATTTCAGATCACTCATACCTTGGATATTGATTTTTATGCTTTCCATTTCATTTTGGAAGATATCTAATTTTTGTTGATTCATACTTGGTACATTCCGTGTTCTAATTACTAATGGATACTTGCAGTTATTTCTTCTCCTTTTACATAATGCCCCATTAACAAATGAAGTTCAAGAAAGCTTTACTCCATTCATGTCATTAAAGTGGTCTCTACTTTGAGAAGGCAATATTTTGATAGCCACATTTTTGAGTACTTTTCAACCTGGACAGATCATCTTCTAGAAATATATTAAACAATGTTCTGCTGACATTTAGAATGTTTTATTTTAATTTCTCCATGTTTTTCCAAATTAGATGATCAGATCCTTCTCCATTTCAATATCATTACCATTGCATGCAATTAAAATTCTGCTGGCAACAATTAAAAACAGTTACAGAAGTCCTTCAACAGGGACCTCTCAGAAATTCAAGCCGTATTTGGAAGAGAAAGTGAAAGGAGGGATATCATTGCTGATTTCAGATGGATCTTGGCTAAAAACAGAAAATACTAGAAAGATGTTTATCTGTATTTCCCTGACTATGTGAAGGTATTCAACTGTCTAGATCTTAACAAATTACAGATAGCATTGTGAAGAATGGGAATACCAGAACAGTTAATTGTGTTCATGCAGAAACTGTACATAATTCAAGAAATGCCTGAGGAAAACAAAAGGGTATTATGTACATTAAAATCAGGAAAAGTGTGTGTCCAGGTAGTATTTTTTTTGCCATATGTATTCAGTTGTCATGGAGAGCATATAATTCAAGAAGCTGGACTACATGAAGAAGAATGGGTCATTAGGATTGGAGGAAGACTCACTAACAACCTACAGTATGCAGACAGCCCTACCTTGCTTGTTGAAAGTGAAGTGCATATGAAGTATTTACTAATGAATGTCAAAGACTATAAACCTCAGTATGGAAAATACCTCATCATAAAGAAAATAAAAATATTTACAATAGGACCAATAAAAATATCATGATAAATAGAGAAAATATTTAAATTGTCAGGTATTTCATTTTACTTGGATGCACAATTAATATTGATAGAAGGAGCAGCCAATAAATCAAAAGATAAAACACACTGGCAAATTTACTGCAAAGAGCTCTTTAAAGTTTTGAAAACCAAAGTTGTCACTTTGAAGTCTGTCTAAGGCTGGATGCTCTAGAGGAGCAAATCATCAGGGGGATGAATACATATAAACACCAAGATCATAGCCAAGCCAAGTTGACATACAGTCATGACTAATGCAGTCTATCTTTTGTCAAGTTGGCACATGCACATATCTCCTTAAACCATACATAATCTCTGAATAAAGAGTTATAAAGTCATACTTGTATCTAACATGATAACAGTGAACACATATACAACTGAAAATGCGTGGGCCTGTGTACCTCTTGTGTTTTATAAATGAAGAAAACAAAAAAGTTTGATGCACACAGACTAGCAGAACACTGATGAAAATTACAGTCTTCACTTCTGCAACTGGTTACCTGATCATAACTCGTACTTAAAACTACCTTCTTCCACTGTTCTTTCCATATTCTGTTTGCGTTCAGCAAGCATTTCAGCTGGCCATGGTTCTTTGTGTGATGGGGTCACCCAAATCTTCATTCCTGAGGGGTTTGTGTCATTAGTAGTCATGTTGGAACTGGGTTTCTGTAGTTTTCCATTGACTAATCACAGAGCACGGTAGTACTAAGAGGCATCCTAATGGATCTCCTGTATTTCAAATACACTCTTCACTTCCATTTATCAATCTAATTTCCTCTTAGTAATCAGGATGAATCACACCAGCTAGTATAGTAATTCCTTTTTAATCCATAAGCACAAGGAGTTCGAAGTGACCAGGTGGCATTCTTAGTTTCTAGTTCATTGGAGCCAGTGACGTGTCTCCAGAAGGGAACATTCCTCCCTTTGGAACTAATACCTGAAGACCTGCAGAGCATAAAGTCAAGGAGGAAACACCTTGTAAGTGGATTACTAGGGCTAACAGTGAGTGGTGCTACTCCCATTTCTTCCTCCTTGATTCTTGGATCTAAGAACTCTGCCTATGGGAGAAACAGTATCATATATTGGATAATGGTTTAGATCATATATGTTCTCCTAGAGTACAGTGTCCCAATTCTCTTTAAACTGATTCACTACTCAAAGAAGATCCCATAATGAGGTTGATGACATATAAACAATGATAATCATGGCCAAACAAGATGACACAGAATCTTAACCATTACCAGATCTAAGGTGTGCCTCACACAAATCATGGTATTTTCAATAGCTTCATGCATGCTACAGCTGGACAATCAATGAGGAAGACCAAAGAATTGATGAATTTGAACTACGGTGCTAGTGCAAAGTATTGACTATACCATGGACTGACTAAAGAATGAACAGATTTGTCTTGAAGATTTATAGCCAGAATACTTCTTGGAAGACAGTGTGGTGAGACCATTTTGGATATGTTATCAGCAGAGATCAGTCTCTGGAGAAGGATATTATATTTAACAAAGCAGAGGGTTAGGAAAAAAGAGGAAGATGTTAACCAGATGAATTAACACAGTGACTGAAACACTGGGCTCAAAAGATAGCAATAATTGTGAGGATGGCCCAGGATCGAGCATTGTTTCATTCTGTTGTTACTACGAGTTGCAATCAATTTGTTGACACCTGATAAGAAACTCATGGCTACCGGCTCATGGAGACCCTAGCTATGAGTCGGATCCGACTCAATGGCACTTGGCTCGGCTGATAAGAAAAATCAACTGGAATAAATGTTATATGCCCAAAGATATTTATTAAAATTGTGTATATAAAAGCAAAAAAAAAGAGATCATTCTAAATATACAAGGAATATATTAAAATGTATTGGATGCTATTAAAAAGAATTACACTCTGAAACAAGACATTTCATGACAATGTGTTAAATAACAAACTAAAACTAAAAATAAAAACATTATTTTCACATTGATAAGTATGAGGAAAAAGGTGAAGGAGCAACATAAGTATATTACATATGAAATATTTAAACATCACAAATTTACACCAGCCCAGGAAATGGGAAATTTTAATACTTTGCGTGTGTATATAGATATGAAATTCCTAACTCATGCATAACTTATCAGTTATAAATCTTATATCACATGGTCTTGGGTGCTAAGAAAAAATATTACCACATTTATGAATACAAGGGATATTTTTGAGTATGTGGAAAAAACTGACAGCTATTTAAATATGAAACATTTTGTTTCTTTCAGTTTTTTAAGGAGAGAGGAGAAAAATATAGGACACGGATTTCTTCCCTTATTTTGTCTGAATTTTTCAGTCAATAGTCTCTAAAATACATTATTAAGAACACTTGATCTTTGAAATGGTAATTGAGTTATAATAAAAGCATAACCTTACGCATATGATAATAATACATACATGCTGGTGATGAGGTTAGGGAAAACTGAAGTGAGGGCAAAATGAAGATACATACTTTCTATTTCATAGATAAGATTAACAGCCGTTAGAGTGCTGTGCAAACACTCACAGATTATTTATTCACTTCCCTTCATGAATTAGCTTACGAGTCTTGTAAAGTGCACTTATTTTGATAATTCCTATTTTAGATATTTACACTACCAGATAAGATATAGAAGACACTGAAATATGTTTGCATTTATGAAAAGAAATTAGATTTCAAAATTAAACCTCAGGTTAAAGGCTGTGAAAATAGAGTACAAAATTTTTAGCTTATTTTACTAATTTCAGATAATAATTGTGGTTTCATTTCAAGACTATGTAACAATATAAGCTAGGAAAGTGAAAAAGACTTGCTTAAAATCCTCGTGTTAAAAATTTACAGTACTCTGACAGAACACGAGAAATCATGTAGTCCTTATACAGAAAATCTATTGTAAATATATACACGCATACATACATATCTCTATATGATATGTAATAGATAAATATATATGTGACACAATATATAATAGCTAACAATGTTTTTTTAAAACAAAGATTCTTATGTAAATATGTTTAAACATACAGATAAGACAGAGATAGCGAATAAAGGACAGACATAGATACATACAGACATATACTGAGAAAAGAAGAGCCTTGTATCTCAGTGGTGTAAGACTTGACCGATAACAGAAAAGTTGGCAACTTCAATGTACCAGCTACTCCACAGGAGAAAGACATGACAATCTGCTTCCCATAAAGACTACAGAGATTACAGTCTTGGAAATCCTATACGATAGTTCTGCTCTGTCCGACAGCGTCCATATGAGTCAGAATCTACTCCGTGGCAACAGGTTTTATATCTATAAAAGAATCCAAACCAGTTGCTCAGTCATTTCCAGCTCATTAAATCCCCATGTGTTTCAGAGTCAGACTGTACTCCACAGAGTTTTTCAAGACTGCAGTCTTTCAGAAAAACACTGGGCCTTTCTTCTGTATTGCCTCTGGGTGGATTCTAACCTCCAATATTTTGATGAATAGCTGAGTGCCCAGCTCAGAGACTCCACATACGACTACTGTCACTATAGATAAGAGTTATTTATCACATTCTACAAGATTATACCGTATTTTAAAAAATGGGCTCAATTAAGAGTAAATATTTATAAACAAGAAAGGATAGTGTACATTTCAGCTTGGTTTACTTTTAGCTAAATCACTAATAAATTAAGCACCAAAATGTGATAAAGCCTGAAAATGGGAAAAAATAAAATAAAATGAACCTGTGTATGTAACATATTGACAAATTTTACACCTCATTACACAGTGAAGCCATTCCTTTAATTGCTGAATTCTGGTATTTAAACAGTATTATTTACTGCATCTCTTGCTCAGATGGGTTTCTATTCGCTTTCAAGACCACAGAAAAAGGTAGATCAATACTGGTAATAAATCTTTAAATGCTTTTTAACCTTACAAGGTCTTTATGAGCTGAAGGATAATCAATAAGCATGGTAGAAAAGCAGTGCAAGATTTATCTTTCCAGGTAGTGTTATTCTACAACATAATGCCAATAACTCTGAATATGAATGACAACTTTGCTTCTGAAAAATTATTCAAATAGTGATATACAATAATCCCTTTATTTACAAACTAGATTAATTTTAACTGTATGGCAATTAGCTAATTATTTTTGCTGTGATATATTACAAGAGGAAACCTTGGTGGTTCAGTGATTCAGTGCTACAGCTGCTAGCCAAAAGGTTGCTGTTCAGATCTGTCAGGTGCTCCTTAGAAGCTCTATGGGACAGTCCCTCTCAGTCCACAGGGTCACTATGAGTCAGAATCACCTCCACAGCCCAGGTTATATTAGAAGAAATAGTAATTTTATTTTACTATGACTTTCTTCTGTTGAGATATTAACAATTACCAGGATTTATATAGAAAGCAGATGCTAGGTCTTATGTGGACTTTTCACTTATATAGTTTCTGGAATTTTATACAAACTTAATATTAGTTTATCTGATTCAATAAAAACTGTATTCATAAATAAGCAGCTACTTTATTTTCAACAGATGTAGTAAAAAAGTACTCTCTAGCGTTTTTCCAATGAGTGTACATTTTATATAACTTTAAAACCTTTTTAATGTTAACATTACACATAGATTTTGTTATACTAACTTATGTAGTAATATAAGACCCAGAAATGAGTAGTTACGTTAAGGGAAATTGGAAAAAAAGATTTATATGGTTTTATATTCAATTCTACATAGTCATGTAGGGTCACTATGAGTCAGAATGGACTCCATGGCTTACAATACACATGTGCATGCACACACATGCACACAGGCACACACATACACAGATTAAATTTCTCATGTAGCAATGATTTGGATAATAGAAATATTATGTTTATTTTTTACTATTGTTTCCCAATAGATAAGTCTTGTTAAGCATACGGACACATGTACATAAAAAGAATTTAGTAATCCCATACTGTACTACAAAATGTACTGATTCCTGCATACTAATTGTTATCAACAGAATACAAACTCACACACACAGATCTATGCCTCAAAATTTAAAAAAATTATCGAATTTTGTTTTCAATGAAAACATATAAAATATCTCATATGAATTATTTGAGGAAAACTCTTTACCACATATAGTAAACGTTTGACATGTATCTGATCACTGGAGTTTCAAACCACTTAGCTGGAAGGATGGATGGTGGAATATTACTATACCATCCATATATAAACAAAAGACTAGAGATATACACATACCAGCAACTTTCCAAATGAAAACAGACCGAAGTTTGAAAAATCAATAAAATATTCTTGTTACAGTGTGGCAAATGCTTATTGATTTTAGATATTGCTACTTTTTTCATGCAGTTCCATGTATTGTACATTTTTCATTTGCCTGACTAGATGTCACTGGAGTTCTTAAATCAAGTAATGGACTTTGCTGTTCCTTCAGTAGAGATTTGGAGTTCCACTAATCAATTTAAGTTTTATAATCTTTTACCTTTTCTAAAATTAAAAAAATCAGATATTTCCCTGAGACTATTTACTTATGTATCATCATTTTCCTTTGTTTTATGAACAAAGTACATTAAAAAAATACAGAATGAATAAATTCCATATAAAACTGAATTCTGAGTTGTCCTAGGAAATAAAGGAGAAAATTTACACATACATGAAGAATTTCTTTAAAGACCTGAAATTTCTTTTTCTTTGTGTGAGAATCAGATGTTTTGCCTTCATAAAATTACTGTCTAGTGTGGAATTTAGACAACACATATCTATTGCAAGAGAGCCAATTCAGAGAAAAGCTTCATTCTGCTGCTGTATCCAGTTCCAGTTTTAGGAACTCTGGTTGGTTAAGTTATCAAGTTCTTGATGCACAAAGGAGAAGAAGTTAAAGAAACCACATGTGACTTACAAAATCTAGATTACTTCTTGAAACAATTCTTCTAAGAAAATGCTTGTGGATCCCTGATGTTTAAGAGAAAAACGAGTCACCTCTCCAATCCACATAGCTTGTCATAACGATTGGATTCTCATGGTATCAGAAGAAATGCTGAAATGAAACACAAATTCATGCACCATAATAATCATTACGTTAAGCCTTGGAATTTGCAGTGGGATGTTATTTGAGTTCACTGTTGCAACCCCTGTGTCAAACCATCTCTTCAAATGTATCCTTCTTTTTCACAGACCTTCTACTGTACAAAGCATGATGTCCATTTTTAGGGACTGTTCACTTCTGATAACATGCCCAAATGATGTGAGACAACGTTTCACCATGTGTGCTTCCAAGGAGCACTCTGGCTGTACTTCTGTCAAGACAAATTCGGTCACTTTTCTGGCATTCCATGGTATATGCAATATTCTTCTCCAAAACCACAATTCAATGACATCAATTATTTTTCAGTCTTCTTTATTCACTGTCTAGCTTTTGCATGCATAAGAGGTGATTGGAAGTATCCCAGCTTGGGTCAGGTACAACTTAGTCCTCATAGTCACATCTTTGCTTTTACACTTTAAAAAGACTCTTGCACCAGATTTGCCAAAGCAATACATTCTTTTATTTTTTAACTGCTGCTTTCATGGATGTTGACTATGAAATCAAGTAAAATGAAATTCCTGATGATCTCAGTCTCTTCTTGGTTCATCATGGTGTTTGTTGGTCTAGTTGTGAGGATTTTTATTTTCTTTCTATGTTGAGGTATAATCTATACTGAAGGCTATAATCTTTTGTCTTCCTTAGTGAGTGTTTCAAGTCCACTTCACTTTCTGAGGGCAAGGTTGCCTCGTGTGCTTATCACAGGTGATTAATGATTCTTCCACCAAGACTTATGATGATTCTTCTTCACATAGTCCACCTTCTAGGATTATTTGCTCTTCATACAAATTAAATAAATATAGTGAAAGGACACAACTCTGGCACACATCTTTCATGATTTTAAATCATGAAGTATTCCCTAGTTCTGTTCCAATGACTGTGTCTTTGTCTACGTACGGGCTCTACATAAACACCATTACATATTTTGGAATTCCCATTCTTCCATAGAGTCAAATTCCTTTGTATGGTCAGTAATTGCAGATAAGTATGTTTCTACTGTTCACTGCTTTCAGCCAAGATCCACCTGACATCAGCAACGATATCCCTTGTTCTTCATTCTCTACTGTATCTGGTTTGGATTTTTGGTAGTTCCCTTTTGATATACTACTGCAACAATTTTTGAATTACCTTCAGCAAAATTTAACTTTCCTGTGATGCTAGTGATAGTATTCAATAATTTCCATATTCTGTTGAGTCACGTTTCTTTGGAATAAACACATATATCAATTTATTCCAGTTGGGTGACCAGGTAGCTGTGTTACAAATTACTTGTTTAAACCCAGTTTTAACTTCTACATATCCTACTAACTTTCCCTCCATCTGGAAGGACTATAACTACTGTAGTATATCCCTCTTTTTACTATGATGATATTGTAGTTTTCATGATATGATCACTGAATCACTTCTTATAATATTATAGCTTTGACTGAGTTTTGTGCCTTCCCTAACTGAGTAGGTTTCTGGATGATGTGTCATGTGTTGCCTCTTAAAATATCGAGTTAATGATTTTGTTCTTCTAAGACAAAAGCTTCTTTCAGTATTTCTTGTAGCTTTGGTTTGGTTTTTACAAAGTCTCTGAATTTCTGTTTATCTGTGAATGTCTTAATTTCATTTTCGTATTTGAACGACAGTTTGTAGGATATAAAATTCTTTATTGGAAGCTTTTTCTCCTTCAAGGCTTTGAATATGTCATCCCACTGCCTCCATGCCAGCATCATTTCTGCTGAGAAGTCCGACAAGAGCCTACAGGGCTTCTCTCTGAATGATAGCTTTGCTTTGAATCTCTCTGCCTCTTAAGAGTTTCTGCTTATGTTTCATTTTGTTCAGCTTGATTATAATATGTCTTGGTGTCTTTCTTTTGAGGTCTGTATTGTATGGCATTTGATACACATTTTGGAAGTCTATATTCTCTTCTTTCATAATTTCAGGAAAGTTTTATGTCAACAACTCAACAATAATACTCTGTGTTTTCAGGTGTCCTTTCCTGTTCAGGAGCTCCAATTAATTGTAGATTGTTCCTCTTGATAGAGTCCTACATGTTTCTTAAAGCTTCTTCATTTTTCTTGTTTCTTGTCTGTGATTTCTCATCATAAATCCTGGTGTCAGCAGCTCTGTCTTCCAATTCAAAAAGTCTGTTTTCCAGTTGTTCAGTTCTGTTCTCTTGGCTTTGAACTGAATTTTCAAATTCTTTAATTTTGTTATTGATCTGTCAGATTTCAGAATGCTGATGTTCCATCAGTTCCAATAGCTTGCTTAATTTTTCATTTTGTTCTCCTGCATTTTGTACAATGTGTAGGAGGGCTCTATATATAATCCTTTTGTACTTGACCTCCAGTAGTTTCAGAAACACTTCTTCATCTGGGCAGTTCTTTGATTCTTTCTTGTGGAAGCTTTCTGGAACCATGGGTGGATTTTTCTTTAAGTGTCTGGTCAAGATTTGTTACTTTTGGGGCATTTAGAGGTTGTTTAGTTTCTCTGATGTTGTCTTAACAGGACCTGAGGCACAGTCTGAGAAGGAATGTAATCACCAGTCACCTCTATATACTCCCACTGGGCCCAGTCACTGGTGGAGTCTGGGGTAGCAGGCTCCACTTCCTGGATGGCAAAAACACAGCCCTACTTATGGAGTCACTGGGGGGTCTGTCAGCTGACCTTATAATGTGAATCAGTGAAGGTTGAAAAAGATGCCATGAGGATGCACTACAGTTATTTCTCTAGGTAGTCCTATTTTGTAAGGTAAAAGCTATCTGAAAGCTTCCAAAATCAGTTAGTCTGGCAGGTGTGCAAGCCACTCTTTACAGCTGGCAATGGAGGCACCTCTATACCAGTCCCCAGATGCTGTAATCTAGTTCAAAGTATGGACAGTCCACTGTCCTGCTATTATCTGCTGCCAGGCCCATGTGTAAGGCTACACTGTGCTAGACAGAGCTTTTCTGCTGGGAAAGTGCTCCCTGGGCTGGCACTGCAACTCAGCCTGGGAATTAGCCTCTGCTGAGGCCTCCGTTTGGGTAAATCTGCCACCCAGTCGAACAAGATAGCCCCGCAGAAGCTCTCCCACCTGCTGCAAAATAGCTGAATCCATAGCAGAGGTTCAGAAAGAGAGGGTGGAAGGGCCAAGGTGCTCACAGTCCAGAGAAAGACTCCCCAAATGTGGCTTTTCTGCCTGCTGACTCACATCAGCAGTGCAGCAGAGTTTCACTGCCAATTAAGCCCAAGCCCCACCTGCTGGCTAAGACAAAGAAAAAAAGTTAAAAACACCAGTTACTTTCAGTCCACAAGAGCAAGAGCAAGAGCAAGAGCAAAAGCCAGCCATTAAACAAGGGCAGGGGTCAGCAAAAGAGGAGAAGTTTCCCATTCAGTGGCATGTAGTCCAAATTGACAGCCCTATGCTATGTCCTAGGTCTTGTTCAGTGTCCAGAAACTGCCATTCAATTATCAATCCAGTCCTTAGTTTTCAGAAGGAAGTAAGAGGACATGTATTTACTCCACCATCTCGACTCCACCCCACAAATTCCTTGTGATATACAAGTGAACATACATTTGCTGAAATGTCTCAATTAATATTTCATCAATTCTTGGAGCCTTGTTTCCTGACAGTGCCTTCAGTGCAGCTTAGACTTCTTCCTTTAACACCATCAGTTCTTGACCACATACTACCACCTGAGATGATTTAACCTGTAACAGTTTCTTTTGATACACTGACTCAGTGTATTCATTTTTTCCATCTTTTGCTATTTCCTACATCATTCAGTATTTTTCCTTTAGAATTTTTCAATATTGCAACTGGAGACTTGAATTTCTTCTTCAATTCTTTTAGCTTAAGAAATGTCAATGGTGTTCTTCCCTTTTGGATTTCTAACTCCAGATCTTTGGACATTTCATTATAAAATTTGACTGTGTCTTCTGGTGCTACCCTTTGAAATCTTCTGCTCAGTTCTTTTACTTCATCATTTCTTCTGTTTGTTTTAGCTATTCTACTTTCAATAGCAAATGTGAGTCTCTTTTGACATCAATTTTTGTCTGTTCTTTTCCATCTGTTTAATGATCTTCTGGTTTTTCCATGTATATCCTTGATGTCATCCCATGACTGATCTGGTCATCGGTCATCATCATTCAGAGTGTCAGCTATATTCTTGAGATGGTCTCAAAATTCTGATAGGATGTACTCAATATCGTATTTTGGTTCTCATGGGCTTATTTCAGTTTTTTTCCAGCTTTAACTAGACATTGCATATGAGTAATTTGTGACCTGATCCACAATTGGCCCCTGGCCTTCTACTGACTGATGCTATTAAACTCTTCCCTAGTGTCTGTGCACAGACATAGTCTGTTTGATTTCTGCGTTTTTTATCTGGTGTGGTTTCATGTATATAGTCACTGTTAATGTTATTGAAAAAAGATATTTTCAAACAATAAGTCATTGATCTCACAACATTTTATCACAAGATCTCTGGTGTCATTTCTGTTATCAAGGCAATATTGTCCAACTTCAGATTCTCCATTGTTTCCAACTTTCATCTTTCAATCACTAATAATTACCAATGTATCATGATTTCATGTTTGATCAAATTCAAACTATAGAAGTTGTCAAGACCCATCAATTTTCTCATTTTTGTGCTTAGCGGTTGGCATGTAAACTTGAATAATAATGCTATTAAGTGGTCTTACCTGGAGGCATATGGACATTACCTTATCACTGTCAAATTTCACTTCAGGATAAATCTTGAATCCTTGTACTTCAGGATGAAGGGGTTGCCATTCAGAGGCCATACAGAGGCCTCAGGTAGACCTAATGCCTAGGCTGGGAGGCAGTGTCTCCCTGTAGAAGAGCACTTTCCCAGCAGAAAAGCAGCATTTTATACAGTGTCACCTATGGCTAGGGCCCAGCAGCAGGGGCCAGCAGGACAGTAGCCTTTCTATACTTTGAACTAGTTTATAACATCTGGGGTTTGATACAGAGGTGCTTACTTTGCCAAATGGGAAGAGGAACTTGTACACCTGAAAACCTAACTAACTTTGGAAGTGGTCAGATACCTTTTACCTTTCATTTTAAGATAGCCTAGAGAAAAAACTGTGGTCCATCCTCACAGCATCTCTTGCAGCCTCTATTGACTCACGTGATATCAGAAAATCAACAAACTCTGGATAAAAGCATAACCCAGAAATTAGCCATGGCCTCAGAAGAAAGCACCTCAGAACTTCCCAGATGAAGAAACCTTTCTGAAACTATTGGAAAGTGAATACAAAAGGATTATATATACAGCTCTCCCAGACCTTATACAAAATGTAGCAGAGAAAAATGAAAAATTAAGCAAGCTGTTTGATCTGGTGGAAACCCAGTTCTATGAATTCCAGCAGAACAAAATCAAAGACATAGAAACTTCAATTCAAAGCAAAGAAAACAGAATGGAACAAATGGAAAAGAGACTTTCTGACTTAGAAGACAGAGCTTCTGACTCCAGCACCCATGAGGATAAATTAGAAAAAAAGAAACAAGAAAAATGAAGAAGCATTAAGAAGTATGTGGAATTCCATTAAGAGGAAAAATGTATGATTAATTGGAGTTCCTGAACAAGGTGATACACCTGAGAACACAAAGTATTGTTGTTGCGCTGCTGACAGAAAACTTCCCATAAATCATGAAAGATGAGAATACAGATATTCAAGATATACATCAAACACCACTAAATATAGATCTCAAAAGAAAGATCCCAAGACATGTTACAACCACACTTAGAAAAATGAAACACAAGTAGAAACTTTTAAAGGCAGCAAGACTTAAATCAAAGCTAACATTCAGAGGGAAACCCTGTAGGATTTCACCTGATTTCTCAGCAGAAACAGTGCTGGCATGGAGACAGTGGCATGACACATTCAAAGTCTGAAGGAGAAGTACTTCCAATCAAGAATTAAATATCCTGCAAAACTGTCTTTGAAGTATGAAAATGAAGTTAAGATATTCACAGATAAACAGAAACTCAGAGACTGTAAAAACCAAACTGAAGCTACAAGAAATTCTGAAATAATCTCTTGGCTTAGAAGAACAAAACCACTAACTATATATTTTAGAAGCAAATTCAGGACACGTCACCCAGAATACTATTCAGTTAGAGAAGGCTCCAAACTCAATCAAATCTGTAATAGTGAAAGAAATGATTCAGTGATCATATCATGAAAACTATGATGTCATCATATTGAAAAGAGGGATATACTACAGTTGTTATACTCCTTCAAGATGGAGAGGAAGTTGATAAGACTGGTATTAATTAAAATTGGGTTTACACATAGTTTATTAAGGGGGAATCACAGGAGAAGCCATAAGGCACAATAAAGATACAACATGTCAAATCATGAAATGTAATACAAGGGGACTCAACAACCAAAATATTAACTCTAAAAAAGGTGAAAAATCAACTCATGAAGAAGAATGACCCAAAACAGATTAATAAGAATAACAGAGAAAACATCAACACAAAAATTAACATATTACAATGGCAGCACTGAACACATACCTATCAACAATTACATTGAATGTGAATGGACTGAACGCTGTAGTAAAGAAACATAGAATGACATCTTGGCTCAAAAGACATGACCCATTCATATGTTGCCTACAAGAAACTCACCTTAGATTTAAAGATTTGAACAAACTGAAAATTAAAGGATGGAAGAATATATATCAACCTAACAATAAACAAAGAAGAATAGATGTGGTGATTCTAATTTCAGATGAAATAAATTTTAATGTAAAATCCACCATGGAGGACAAGGACAGACACTATTGCTGTAAGAATGAATACACAAGGAGGACTTAACAATATTAAATATTTATGCATCTAATATTAGAGCACCAAATATGTTGAAGAAACACTGACTACATGCAAAAAGGAGATAGATCACTCCACAGTAACAGTGGGAGAAGTCATCAGTCTACTCTTAATATTTGGCAGATCATCTAGAAGAAAACTCAATAAAGACAAAGAAGACTTTATTGCTACAATTAACCAAGTACAGCTCATTGACATACACAGAACTTTCTATGCATCAGAGGAGTACTACACCTTCTTCTCCAGTGCACACAGAGCATTCTCCAGAATAGGCCATGTGTTAGGACATAAAACAATTTTCCAGAAAATCCATACCACTGAATTAATGTAAAGCATCTTCTCAGATCATAAAATCATAAAAGTCAAAATCAATAGCAAAGAAAACATAGACAAAAAGTGGAACTATGGAAACTAAACAACAGCTTCCTCAAAAACCCATGGACTATAGAAGAAATCAAGGATGAAATAAAGAAATTGATGGATTCCAATGAGAATGAAAATACTTTTTACCAGAACCTGTGGGATATAGCAAAAGCGGTGCTCAGAGGTGAGCTTATCTCCATAAATGCACATATCTGGAAGGAAGAAAGAAAGTAAACCAAAGAACTAACCTTACAGTTTGAACAAGTAGAGAACAGAGGAACCCCTCAGGCAGCAGAAGAAAACAGATAATAAAGATGAGATAAACATTAAACGAATTAAATAATAGAATAAGAATGGAAAAAATTGAAAAGAATGAAGCTGGTTCTTTGAAAAGGTCAACAAAATTGACAAACCATTGGGTACACTTACTAAAGAAAAACAGGAGAGGAAACAAATAACCCAAATTAGAAGTGAGAGGGGAGTTGTCACAACAGATCCAGCAGAAATACAAAATATCATAACGGAATACTATGAAACACTATGACAAATTTGAAAACCTAGAGGAAATGGTTAAAATTCTACATTCCTATCACCTACCAAAATTATCACAAGCTGAGGCAGAACAACTTAGTAAACAAATCACAAAGGAAGAGATTGAAAATGTTATTCAAAGACTACCAACGAAAAGAAGCCCGGGCCCAGATGTCTTCACCGCAGAATTCTACCAAGCTTTTAAAGAAGAATTATCTCCAGTACTGCTGAGTATATTTCCCAGTATAGAAAGGGATGGAATAGTCTCAGATTCATTGTATGAAGCCACCATAATCCTGGTACCAAAGCCCAAGGGAAAGACCCAACCAAAAAGGAGAAGTACAAGTTGATATCATTCATGAATCTAGATGCAAAAATCTTCATTAAAACTCTTACCAATAGTTGGCTTGGCTTGGCTTCACTGGCAATAGAATAAAACAACTTATGAAAAAAATAATCCATCATGATTAAGTTGGATTCATACTAGGGCTGCAAGCCTGGCTAAATATCAGAAAAACAATTAATGTGATCAACCACGTAAAGAACACAAAAGACAAGAATCATGTGATTTTGTACATTGATGCAGAAAATGCATCTGATAAAGTCCAACATGCATTCATGCTAAAAACTCTCAGCCAAATAGGAGCAGATAGCAAATTCCTCAATGCAATAAGGGGAATTTATACAAAGCCAACTGTCTACCTCATCTTGAATGGAGAGAGGCTGAAACAGTTTCCCTTTAGAATAGGAACTAGACAAGGATGCTCACTCTCAGCTCTCGTATTCAACATTTTACTAGAAGTTCTAGCCAGAGCAATTAGACAAGACCAAGAAATAAAGGGCATCTGCATAGGCAAAGAAGAGGTCAAAATCTCCCTATTTGCAGATGATATAATTGTATATGCAGAGAATCCCAAAGAATCCATAAGTCAACTGCTCAAACTGATGGAAGAGTTCAGCAAAGTCTCAGGATACAATATAAAAATAAGTCAATCAGTAGGATTCCTTTATACCAACAAAGAAACTGTTAATGAAGAAATCACCAAATCAATATTTTCTATAGCCCCTAAGAAGATAAAGTAACTAGGAATAAATCTAACCAGAGAAATAATAGACCCTTACAAAGACAACTACAAGTCCTTACTACAAGAAACTAAGAGAGACTTACATAAATGGAGAAATCTACCTTGAGCATGGATAGGAAGACTCAACATTGTGAAAATGTCTATTTTACACAAAGCAATCTACTTATATAATGCAATCCCAATACAAATTCCAGTGACATTTTTTAATGAGATGGAGAAAAAAAATCACCACCTTTATGTGGAAAAGGAAGAAGCCCTGGAGAAGTAAAGCACTGCTGAAAAAGAACACCACACTGGGTGTCCTCTCACTACCAGACTTTAGAAACTATTACTCTGCCACAGTAGTCAAAACAGCCTGGTACTGGTACAAACAGAGTCAGATAAATCAATGGAACAGACTGAGGCCCCAGAGATGACATCATCTTCCTAAGAACAATTGATATTCAACAAACTCCATAAGACATTAAACTGGGGAAAAAACAAACTGTTCAAAAAATGGTGCTGTCAAAATTGGATATCCATCTTTAATAAACTGAAACAAGACCCATGTCTTACACACCTTCTACGATAACCAACCCAGACCACACAAATGGTTTAAACACCAAATCTAAAATGATTAAGCTCATCTAAGAAAAAGTGGGAACAATGGAAGTTTTAATACACAATGTAGACAGACTTCAGTATCTGTCAAACCATAATCAACAGAAGATAAAATAGATAAATGTGAACTGTTAAGAATCAAACACTTTTGCTCACACAAAAATGTGATTCAAAGAATTAAAAGGCCATCCACCAGGCGCCCCTTGAATACTCTGGGGGTCAGTTCTACCCTGGCCCCTAGGGTCGTCATGAATAAGATCTGACTCGATGGCACTTGGCTACGTGGCTTGGCTATAGAGTGGGAAGTATGTCAGGCTGATGCCCTATCTCCATAATCTGTAAGGTACTACCAAATATCAATAAGAAAAAGATGAATCATCAAATTAAGCAATGGGCAAAGGAGATGGTAAGACACTTCTCTAAAGAAGAGACCCAGGCAGCCAAAAAACACATGTGGGCATGCTCATGATCGTTAGCTATTAAGGAAATTCAAATCAAAACTAAAATATGTTACCATCTCACCTCAGCAAGGTTGACCAGGATCCAAAAAACGCAAAACAACAAATGCTGGAGAGGCTGTGGAGAAATTGGAACTCTCCTACACTGTTGTTGGTATTGCAAAACGGTGCAACCTCTTTGGAAAGCAATCTGTCATTTCTTTAAAAAGCTGGGTCTAGATATTCCATTTGACCCAGTAATTCCACTGCTTGGAATCTATCCTACAGAATCAAGACCATTCATACCCACTGATACATGCACACGTATGTTCATCACAGCAGAGTCCACAATAGCAAAAAGATGAAATCAATCCAGATGCCCAACAACAGAGGAATGGATACGTAAACTATGGTATATACACTCAGTGGAATACTATGAAATGGAAAAGAACAACGATGATTTTAGGAAACATCTCATAACCTGGTTTCAATTGGAGGACATTATGCTGCGTGAAAATAGTCAGTGACTAAAGGACAAATATGGTATGATACCCCTATGGTAAGAACTGAAAAACAGGTTCATGCATAGAAGGAAAGAGTCTTTGAGTGCTGCAAACATGGGGAGAAATGGATGGTGGGGGGTGGAGTTTAGATTAGATACTTGGTAGAAATTTGGTTGGGTGAAATCTGTGACAACACACATTAGAAAGAAGATCAACATTAACTGGACTTCAACATAACATGATTTCTCCTCCCATCTTAACCCAGTATTGCAAGGACAGAATAGCTGGGGCGGGGTTCATAAGAACATGCTCTCAGGGGAAATCAAAGCCAACTGGCACAACTAGCAGTTTGCTAGGAGAACCCTCTGTGCCCCACATTGTTGAGTGGTGTCTGGAGTCTTGAAAACTGCCAAGCTGCCATCTGAGGGTACATCAAATGGTTCCAACTCAGCAGGAATGGATGATCACCAAGGACCAAAGTGATATGGGGGAAAGAGGACCCAGAAGACAGAGAGACTCATGTGATTGGGTGACTATATCGACTTGTGACTGGAAGAAGCGGATGGTTCCTAGCCACCACCAGTGATAGCCGTGAGGGAGCTCACAAAGTTGAGTCTCACTGACAACACAAGAATAAAAAGGAGTGCAATCTGAGATCTCTACTGAAAGGCAGCAATTGATGGTCTAGGGGCCTTGGAATTCCCCTGGGAGCATGGCTCCTGATCCTGATGCTGCCCTTGTCCATAAATCATAACAGAGGTCAACCCTTGGACAGGAATGGATTGGACTTGGCAACACAGAGTGACCATATTGTGTGTCTACTCTATGATTCTATGCATCTATAGGATGTCGTCCTGTTGACCTCTTGCTGGAGGCAGGGGAGTGGGTGGAAGGAGTGGATAGGAGGTTGCTGGGATGAGTCATGTATGGAGCAGAGAGGAAGAATGTGCTGTCACCAGGCAGGGAGACCAGTGGGAGCTGCGTATAGGTGGACATGCAAATTTATAGGGGAATGTATGTTTTCATACAATCATGTTAAAAAAAAGGAAAGAATAAGAAAGAATAAAGCACATGTCTGCATATTGACAAAATATTTGAATACGGGTGAATCCTTTAAGCTTGTGAGATACAACTGCATTTAAAATATGTATATTGTAATGAAACTCAAAAAACATTTAAAGACAACAGGGTATTCCATTATCTCGATTGCATTTAATGACATTGTGTTTCTTATTCATTATCAAAGTGGGATGTGAAAGAGAGAAAGTGTGCTTTCAGGTCAACTGTTAGCAATTTGGAGGCAGTGAGTAGCACTTTTACTGGCAGGAAACATGTCTGTATTCTGTCACTGAAATGCCTGTATTTGTAGAGTACCTTATTTTTATGCAAGTTAGCACAGTCCTTCTAGCTTAGTCTGCCAATCAAGCCCTCCAACTCATTTTTAAAACTATATTCTGCTAATTTTTTTTTTAATAGCAACATGAAAAAAATGTCAGCTGCACTTAGGAAAATACCTCAAGGTGGAGAGGATGCGGCTAGCAAACAAACATAGAAGGTGTACTATCACGTGCATAAAGTACAGCACATGGTCTAATTTTGTGGTAATGTAGTAAGTAACCCTAGTGGCACAACGGTTAAGGGCTTTTGGTCAACTCTTCCTCTTCACTAGCTGCTCCTTGGAAGCCCTATGGGGAAATTCTACTATATCCTTTATCATTGCTGTGAACCAGAATCTACTCAGAGGCAATGAGTTGTAATACGTCAATATTATGATTTTCCCATTGTTGGCGGAACGCCAGAATAACAGGAATTCACTGAATGTGTGGGTTGGGAAACTATAATTATGCTTCCTACAATTTTTCTTTCCACTATATTACTGGTCAACATCTGCCATAAATAGCATGTATCTCTCTGAAATGGGTGATGAAAGCCAGGTTTATGTTTCCACTGTGTATATTTAACCTAAGAAGAACTTTTCTTTTAAGATGCATAAATGTCTATCACCTTTTGTAAAAATAAATTATGTAGAAAATAAGACTGATTTACCTTAGATTTCTAGTTGTCTCATATTTCACATGGAGAATAGAACTTTTATCCTTTAAATATTTTTACCAGTTTATTCATTCATTTTGAAGAAATGTTACACAACATAGGATAGCACTACATGACTAGATAGCTATAGCCTTGAAAATATTTTTCTTTTTTGTAATTCATCTAATGATTTGTGAAACACCCAATAATTCCTGCCAATAATAACTGAATGACAACCATAGCCAACTCATTTTCTTCTTGGTGGATATCAAAACTTTTATAAGTGGAAATAAATTGTTTTGGGGGAGAATTTTTTTATATCCAAAAAAAGACACTTTTTAATGTTTTTCGACTTTTATCTAACATACTACAGCTGAAAAACAAAAAGAATAAAATGTTCTAAGGATATTACTATGCTTTATTGAAAACAAACAGCACCATTTCTTGATTTTTAATCATTTTCCTTTATCTTTCAGAGAAAGGGAAATTAAAAAAAAAAAATCTAATTAAGTTTTCCCTAGATCTTTGAGATCCTTGGGAGTAGACATCGGAAGAAGAAAGCCATCTATTTTTACTTTTCAGATCTGGAGATAAGCACTCTACACCTGAATTTTCAGAAGCAATGAATGATGGAAAAGAGTACTGTTTAATTCCACGAAGAGAACATTTCTGTTACATTCCTTTAAGATAGGAAGATACTGAAGTGGATTAATAATAACTGCAATCATATGAACAGCAAAAGATATTTGCTATATATTATAACCAATTCACTTTATGAACTGAGAAATGCAGATTAATAGTGAGCTATCTATAGTACAATATACAACATTCCAGAAGTAATTAATGAGACAGCAGAGGTTACGGTAGAAGATCCTTGATTTTAAGCATGAATTACTAGCAGAAGATTTATAATCATTTTGGTTGCTGTGTTGTTGTATAAATGATCCAAAGATGACCTCTGTGTGTTGATCATTGGTTTTTAACTTCCTCATAGCAATTTGAGGACAGTTAGCCCACAAAGGCCTGCTGTCACCCAATATAAATCTGTACATATCAGTTGTTTATAAAATACAGCAGAAAGGAGATTTTTAGCTAATTCTCGCTTGCCTGCTTTCCAAAGACCAAAGCCAAACATACTGCTGTTGAGTCCATTCCAACTCATAGTGACCCTATAGGACAGAGTAGTATTGCCTCCCAGTTTCCAAGGAATGCCTGGTGGATTTGAAATGGCAACATTTTGGTTGGCAACCTTAGTGCTTAGACACAACCCCATCTGTTTTACATTCTACAAAACTGTGCCTAACATCTGATAGTCCTAGATAAAGCAAAATCTGTAGTTACAAGGACCCTAAAAGGCTGCTGTCTTTGGAGTTCTCTGACCCAGAGACTTCCTGCCTTGTGTAGGAGAACATCACATAAGGGGAACATAATTTCCAGCCATCTCCCACCCCTTACAGTGGCTCATTACACCTCTTGTCTCTAGAAAACCTCCCCTAAAAAGAACCACTCAATGAAAGCAGCTGTCAATGTGTCTATCTCAATTAATAGTTGTCATGCAATACTGTTATTTCATAATCATATCTCTTTCCTTGACCAGCTCAAAATTCCATGTGTTCAATTCACTTTTGCTGTTGTAAAGTGCCATCGAAGTCATCTCCTACTCATAGAGACTGTATGTACAACAAAACAAAACACTACCTGGTCCTGTGCCATACCCACAATCCTTGGGATGTTTTAGCCCTTTATTGTAGCCACTGTGTCAATCCACCTCTTTGAGGGTCTTCCTCTTTCTTGTTTACTCCCTAATTTACCAAGCATGATGTCCTTCTCCAGGGATTGATCTCTCCTACAACATGTCCAAAATATGTGAGATGTAGTCTTGCCATGCTTACTTCTAAAGAGCATTCTGGTTGAACTTCTTCTAAGACAGATTTGTTCACTTTTTTGAGAGTCCATGGTATATTCAATATTCTTCTCCAACACCACAATTCAAAGGCATGAATTCTTCTTCTCCCTTCCTTATTTATTGTCCAGCTTTTGTATGCAAATAATGAAATTGAAAATACTATGGCTTGCATCGTGTGCTCCTTAGTTTTCAAGGCGATGTTTTTGCCTTTGAACAATTTTAAAACGTCTTTTGAAGCAGTTTTTCCTCAGTGAAATGCATCTTTTGGTTTCTTGTCTGCTGCTTCCATGGATGTAGATTGTGGATCCAAGTAAAATGAAATCTTTGACCTCAGTCTTTACTTTGTATATCATGATGTTGCTTATTAGTCCACTTGTGAAGATTTTTGTTTCTTTGATTTTGGGATATAATCCATACTGAAAGCTATGGTCTTTGATCTTCATCTATAAATGTTGGGAGTCCTCTTCTCTTTCAGCAAGCAAGATTGTGTTATTTGCATAAGGCAGGTTGTCAGTAAGTATTGCTCCAACTCTGATGTCCCTTTCTTCTTCAAAGAGTCCACCTTCTCAAACTATTTGCTAGGCACACAGACTGAACAGGTATGGTGAAAGGATACAACTGTAACACACATCTTTTTTGACTTTAAACCATGCAGTGTCCTCTTGTTCTGTTCACATGAATGCCCCCAGATCCATGTACAGATTCCTCACAAGCACAAATTAAGTATTCTGTGATTCCCATTCTCCATGATGTTATACATAATTTGTTATTATTCACACGGTTGAATACCTTTTTATAGTTGATAAAACACAGGTAAATGTCTTTCTGGTATTCTCTGGTTTCAGCTAAGATCCATCCAACATCAGCAATGATATCCCTGGTCCCATGTCCTCTTTTGAATCCAGCCTGAATTTCTGACAGATCCCTGTCAATACATTGCTGCAGCCACTTTTGAATGATCTTTAGCAATTTTTTACTTGCAAGTGATATTAATGATGATGTTTGACAATTTCCACATTTGGTTGGATCACCTTTCTTGCAAATAAGCATAAACATGGATTTCTTCATATCTATTAGCCAGGTAGCTATCGTCTAAATTTCTTGGCATAGATGAGTAAGTACTTCCAGTGCTGCATCTATTCGTTGAAAGATCTCGATCGATAGTCCTTCAATTCGTGGAGCCTTGTTTTTCGCCATTGCCTTCAGTGCAGCTTCTACTTCTTCCTTCAGTACCATTGTTTCCCAATCATGTGCCATCTCTTGAAACGGCTGAACATCAAACGGTCCTTTCTCATACAATTACTGTCTGTATTCTTTCTGTCTTCTTTTGATGCTCCCTAAGTTGTTTAATATTTTCCCTGTAGAATCTTTCACTATTGTAACTAGAGGCTTGAATTCTTTCTGGATTCATCACAGTGTGTTAAAGCATGATTACTCCTGAGACACAACAAGGTAGGTGGTTAAATGCCAAAAGACATTCATATTATGAAGTAGTAGCAAGAACTCACACAAAATTTTCCCTCGTACTTTAACTCTACCATCTTCCTCTTCTCAGTCTTCTATCATCAGTGGATATCCTGATACAATTGAAAATCCACTGACAAGGGAGGTGACCAGTGAGATTCTAAGGGTCCCTCCTGCTATTATATGTATGTACATATTTGCTCATAACTATGGGTCTTTGGCGCTCTGTCATACTAAGACCCAACCCACTGCCATTGAGTCAGGTCTGATTCACGATGACTTAATGAGGACAATGCTTAAAAGAATATTATCTCCAGTCTGAAGTCTGATGATTAGCCCCAAACTTACCTGGGAGACCTCAGGGTCCTGATGATAATTGGATTGCTTATAAACCAAAAAAACAAACTCAGTGTTGTTGAGTCAATTCCAACTCGTAACAATCCTATAAGTTGTACTAACAGTGCTCCATAGGGTTTTGGAGGAGTGCCTGGTGGATTTGAACTGTCAGTCTTCTGATTAGCAGACGTAGCATTTAACCACTAAGCCCACTAGGGATTTCAGATTGCTTACAGTCCCCAAAATCATAAAGTCACACTTTCATTAAAGAAAGAATTGCCACAAAAATGAAACAAACGAAAAATAGAAAAGCCTTATTTAGTAAGAGCACAAGTAAGGGGGAAGTAGGTTTATGAAAATCACAAAATCAAAGGATTAATAGAAAGGGCTAGAGAACATAAAGGACCTTGAGTCACATTCTGTCAGATTATAAAGAGTCAGTAATTTCCATCTGACATGAGGACACCCTGGATATCTAAAGATGAGTAAAGAACTAACATTTGATTAAAATGGTAAAATTGGTGGGGAATATATTTACTTTCAAACAAATTTAGCTAAATTGTGGTCAACAGTATCACTGGAATCAGTAGAGGTTCTGTGGCTTCAACATAATCCATAACGCCAGTTCCTCCACAGACTACAGCAACTTGAAATTGAGCTTCCTGTTCTTTCTCTCACTTAACAGCTCCTATAAAGGTAATCTGGAGAATCACAAAAAACACATACACAGAAAAAACAGGAACAGACTAAAGTTATTATTTATGTCATTTTGAGCTCAAATATGATAAACAAATGAACAACAACAACAACAACAAAAAACAAATCCGTTGTGGTTGAGTTGATACTGAATCATTGCGACCCTATAGGGTAGAGTAGAAATGCTCCATGGAGTTTCCACTGAGCATCTGGTGGATTCGAACTGCTGACCTTTTGGGTAGCAGCTGTAGCACTTGACCACAACTGCCACCAGGGTTTCCAAAGGGTCGTGCTCCAAGTGAGGCAAATTTTACAACCTCTAAAAATACTTAATGCTTCACACGTTTGTACATCATAGGAAATCTGTATGCATGGTGGCACTACCAATTAACTGAACTTGATTGTAAAGGATTTTACTTGATAAAAGTGAAAACAAAAACTGCAAAATTAAAATGCTGAGTCAATTCCTTTTCAAAACATTTGGCAAAAATTATTTAATTTATAAGAATAACAGTGATATGGGAACTCTGGTGGCATAGTGGTTAAGTGCTATGTCTGCTAACCAAAAGGTTGGTAGTTCAAATTCACTAGGTGCTCCTTGGAAAGTCTATGGGAGCAGTTCCACTCTGTTCTATAGGGTTGCTATGAGTTGGAATTGACTCAGTGGCTGAGGATTTTCTTTTTTCTTTTCTTTAAAATACAGATATACCTCAAAAAGTTTTGAGGTTTTTGAAACACTTATATAACCTGCAACTACATGTAGACTCTGACTTGGAAAATTTTATGAGCTAATACTATGTAATAACAAAGCTTTCCAACCTCAGGGATTAAGTCCTGGTTAGCGAATAAGTGAAATCAAAGGTATTATATGAAAAGCAAAGAAAATGAGGTAGATATTCAAAACGTAATTGGATAATGCCAAACTTTGTTGCAGACAAATCTCCATATTTTTATTTTCAGTCTTTTAAAATAAATAAATAAATAAATAAATTTGTAATTTAGCAAGTCTCTTCCAAGAGGTGTGATGTTCCAAAGAATAAGCAAAATGATATAACTGTCACTGAGATCCAAACATATACCATTCTTCCTGGGCTGTGAAATTGTAAGGTGAGTGGAAAATTCTCACAATAACTGAGGATCTATAAGGTGCCAATTTACAATGAATTCACTGTTAATTTATTCTAAGCACAATTAAATGAGTAATTTTGCAAGAGTAAATACAACAGAAATATTTTCAATAAAGCTACTGTCATAAGAGATACACAGATTAAGAGGAAGAGAGAAATGACATCATCCAAGTTCATGAGTAAATATATTTAAATAAAATGTAAAATCTTTTCGGAGAAACAAACTAAACTAAAGCAAAATAAAAAGAGTTTGTAAAAATCTTGTCACTCTTTTTTGCTTCATGGTTGACTTCCTGGTAGTGCAAGTTCAAATTGTTCTTATCAACCTGTTTCCCAAGGATAAATGGATCAAGCTCTGAGTCCTTCATGTGAATTTAATAACTCCATAGTGTTCTGAGAGTAGATTTCAGGTCTTGAACATAATTAGACTTCATTTATAAACCATGGTTGTGTTTAATACATATTATTTGACTTGTTGCAAAGCATTGAGCACTATCAGTCATCTCACAAACCCTGTTGACTTAAAACTATAGATGTTTATTTCATCACCTGTGTTCCATGAGGGCCACAGGTTGCCCGAGGATAAGTTGTTCCTACAGTCTGGAATTCAAGTTGAAGTAGCATCATATAAAAAAAGGCACAATAGTCTCATGGCAGACAGTAAAGGACAAATGGTAACACCAGATATTGGCTGTCTACTCAGGCATAGCAAACAAACACCACTTGATCTTAACTTCAGTTGTTCAAAAGGCCAACTGAGAGGTCAATGATGCAAGAAAGTATAAAACTATCACAAGAGAGAACAAACAGTAGTGAGAGATCATCCAGTCTACCACCCACATATAAACAATACCAACAAAAACTCACTCTGTCCTTTTGTCTGTTTAGTGTCCTAAAGTTAATTATCCATCTGTATTAGATGGAAAACAATGGTGTATATTTTAGACAAGGTGGCCTGAGAGGTTATTTTTTTCCAAGTCATTTATGAATGCATATATTTAAGAGATAATATTTCCTATTGAATTTTTAAAGTGTTATCAAAATGTAAAGAATGCTGCAATGAGCATTCTTATATGAATCCATGGAGCACACATGCTGTTATAGGAATAAATAACCAATGGTGAGACTGCTGAGTCTAAACATGTTATGTCAATTGGCCTCAACATTACATAAGATCATCATTTTCCTTGATTATGGTCAATATGGAAACCTTGATTTTACATAGTGATTAAGAGCTATCGCTGTTAACCAAAACATCAGCAGTTCTAATTCAACAGGTGCTCCATATAAACCTATGGGGCAGTTCTACTCTGTCCTATTGTTTTTTGTTTTGTTTTGTTTTATAGTCTTTTAATGTTATTTGGTGTTGATCATTATTTCAATTTTTTAATCACAGAGGTGACAAATTACATTGTATTCTGATTTGACTTTGCATGTGTTTTACAAGTTGAGTTTCCTTTATATGTTTATTAGTAATTTTTTAATTGCTAGTAGAATAAAACAGATTTATGAGGAATATAAACTTAACATTAATGTGTGCTGTAGAACACCATAAATTCTTTTTTTCAGGATGTTAGAAACAGCTTCATTTTTTCCATAACAAATATTTATTCAATCAAAATAACCAAAAGAAAAATTATTTAGTAACTATTTGCTAGAGACATGATACTTAATGGACTATACCACCAAAGAGCATGCAGCTTACTGGGTATAAAAAACAAAAACAAAAGGCATTGCCTTGAAGTCAATTTGGGCTATTGATACTGTATCAAATTTATAACCCATCCCCCCCTTTTTCTTCCCCCCAAAAATGAAGAAAATCTAGACAAGGGGACATTTTTTATGGTTAGTTTCATTGGAATGTTTCTTAAGGGAAAGGAACTACAGCAAGGACTTTTAATGTACAGTCTGGATACACAAAGAGAATCAGTTTTATATATGGTTCTATGCATTATGGGAAAATCCTGGTGGCATAGTGGGTTATGTGCTACTGCTGCTAACCAAAAGATTGCCAGTTCAAATCTTCTGGGCACTTCTTGGAAACTCTGTGAGGTCTAGGTAGACTCTATATATAATCTTTTTGTATTCATCTTCTGGTAGTTTCAGAAAAGCTTCTTCATCTGGGAAGTTCTGAGGTGGTTTCTTTTGGGGGCCTTCTGATTCTATGGGTGATTTCTAGGTTACCATCTTCTCTAAAGTTTGTTGCTCTTTGGACTTCATGTGGGTCAATAGAAGGTGGAAGAGATGCTGTGAAGATGGACCACAGTTGTTTCTCTAGGCTGTCGTAAAATGAGAAGTAAAAAGTATTTGACCACTTCCAAAGTCAGTCAGGTTTTCAGGTGTCTATGTCCCTCTTCCCAGCTGGCAAAGTAAGCACCTCTATACTGAATCCCAGATGTTATAAATTAGCTCAAAATACAGAAAGGCTACTGGCCTGCTGGCCTGTGCTGTTGGGCCCCAGCTGTAGGTGATACTGTGTAGAATTCTGCTTTTCTGCTGGAAAAGTGGTGTCTTCTGGGTAGGCACTGCCTCCCAGCCCAGCAATTAGGTACAGCTGAGGCTTCTGTGTGGATGACTCTACCTCCCAGGGAAACAAGATGGTGTCCCACACAAGCTCACCAGTTGACCGGGTCAAGGCTTCTGGCAGAAGGAGAGGCCAGGAATGCCAAAATGCCCAGAGTCCACAGAGTCAGCCACTGGGCCCCAGGCCCAGTTGACACTGTACAAAACACTGCCTTCCTGCTGGAAAAGCACTCTCCTCATGGCAGGCACCATCTCCCAGCCTAGGAATCCAGTCCAGCCGGGGCCTCTGCCTGGGCTTCTCCGTTTCCCAGTGGATCAAGACAGCATCCTGCACAAGCGCATCTGTATGGCTACCACATGGCAGAGGTAGAAAGATAGGCCAGAGGAGCCGAGGCATGTAGAGTCCAAAGCCAGGCTCTCAGAACTTGGCAATTATTCTTGCTGGTCCCACCAGCAGTGCGTCTGAGACCAGCAGCTGGTCAAGCCCCAGCTCTGCCCTCGGGCCAAGACAGAGGAAAAGAAATCAAAATGGTGAGTTCCTTTCAGTTTGTACAAGCCTGTGCTCGCTGAGAGTGGGGTCAGGGAAAGAGAGGATGTCCTACATTGAGTGGTATGAAGTCCACATTAACAGCCTTATGCCACATCCCAGGGCTTACTAGGTGTCCAGAAGGCTCCTTTTAATTACCATTTCAGGTCTTGGTTTCCAGAGGGATTTAGGGAGACTTGTGTTTAGTCTGCTGTCTTGACTCTACCCTCCTTGGAAATTCTATTGGGCAGGTCTACTCTGAACTCTAGAGTTGATATGAGTCAGACCTGACTACATGGCAGTGAGTTTTTAATTTTTTTTTTAATGCATTATGATAAGGAGCCCTGGTGGCACAATGGCTAATCCTTTCATTTTCTGCCTTTGAAGTTTACTGATTGATATTTGAGCCACTGCAGTACATTCTGAAGTCACAGTCGATATTACTACATTGGTGCAACTGTCTGAAAAAGAAGAAAGCTGTCTTGAGCAATATTTGAGTGCTGAGAACTTTAAATTCTGGTGGTATAGTGGTTAAGTGCTACAGCTGCTAACTAAAACATTGGCAGTTCAAATCCATCAGGTGCTCCTTGGAAACTCTATGGAGCAGTTTTGTCCTATAGTGTCTCTGTAAGTTGGACTTGACTAGGTGGCAGCAGGGCTTTGGAGAGGCATTTATATAAGAAAGTACTTCCTCAAGGAGCAGTGATTGTTTGAAACTTTTGTGTCTTTTGGCTTCTCCACAGTAAGATAAATCTTGCAAGTATGTTTACTATTTCCTTTGCATTAATAGATTATTTGAACAGAGTAATGTTCAAATATTCCAAGTAATTATGAATTTCAATGCAAAGCATTTGTTAATATGCATTATTTATTTGTAAAGAATTTAAAATTCAGTAGGTCCCGGTACTGCCAGGCTTCATCAAGACGAGTATGCAAATATGCATGATACAAACATGCAAAGTAGTAACACTTGAAGTAGCAAAGGAGGTAGTGATACTGTGTTAGCCTGTTTAACCAAGAGAGAACACACGACTTTAGCTGTTGGAGTAGGACTTGAAAAATATGTAGAATTCCCACAAGTGAAAAGTGATGGAGAAAACTTTTCAAAGTCCAGGAGTTATCACTGTAACAAGGGTTAAAAAAAAAAAAAGAAATAAAAATTTGTGTCTCAATAACACATTAAGAGGATAAAGAAAACAAAATGTTGAAAGATAATCTGGAAAATATCATGGAGAGTATTAAGTCTGCATCTGGAATCTGTTATTGACTTGGTGAGCAAGTGTATCCAGTAAGTTTGGGGGCAGTGATATGGTTTTATTGCAAATACACTTAAAGATGAATATTGCATACAAGTGTAGGGTTGATTAGACACGAACTTCAGATAAACTATATGGTTTCAAAGCCACAAGAACCTAATTAGGGGACTGAACAATAAAGATACAAATGTAGAAATAAGAACTGAAGGGAGGAGACAAATGTGAGAGACATTTCAAGGTTAGAGTACAGAAAACAATAGCAGGTTAGGGAAGTTTGTGATACAAATGGGTTGGAAAACAGATTGTTGTGAGGTTTTTAAGCTTACACATCTGCAGTATAGTGTCAAATTCAATCAAATCAAAAAAGGGCTGCCTTTGCCCATAAATCAAAAAGAAGTTTCACTCTTCGGACATGAATGGATTGAACTTGGCAATGCAGAGTGACCATATATTGGATGCACTTTATGGTTCTATACATCTATAGGATACCATCCTGCTGACCTCTGGCCGGAAGAAGGAGATTGGGTGGAGAGAAGGGGAAAGGAGACTGTTGGGAGAATGAGACATGTATGGAGCAGAGAGGAATAATATGCTGTCCACTGGACAGTGGAAGCTGCATAGGAGGGCATGTAAATTTATACGGGAATGTACATTTTCACTCAGTCATATTAAATAAATAAATAAATCTAAAAAATACATTCAGAAGTAATAGTTAATTTCAGTTGGACAGAAATGTTTACCTAATGTTTGTTTTTATACACTTTAACTCCAAAAGCTTTGATTAAGAAAGTTTCCTCTTAGAATTTCTTGCCAGAAAAAAATGGTTTTTCAATGTTAAAGCAAAATCATCTTGCTGACCAAGTCCAGTTTTCAGGCAAATAAGCACTTCTGAACACTGGAATAAAGTATCCTAGCATTGAAGATGCTCCCTAAAACCTATTTTCATCAACATCTAGTAAATATAGTAAATATATCCACACCATTCTACTAAGGAGCCAAGTGCTAGCAACAGATTTACAAAAATGTCATACAAAAAAAATTATGCATGTATGAAGGGGGGTAAAATCAGTAAACAATACAAAATACACTCTGAGACAATGACAGCATAAAATCCATTTGATTTTGTGCAAAATACATGAAGACACATTTATACATCTAAGTGTGGATAATAACATGGATCTCATCCATCACACTATATTGTTACTGTCTTATTGTATCCTTAATATACTGTTAATGCAATATTGAAAGCTTGATGTTCATTCATCAAGTTGTATTAGCATTGTGTTTTGCTATTATTGCATTAAACTAATACAATATAGTTCTTAATACAACATCATCAAGGTCCACACTGAGTAGCAGCATTAATATCAGGAAATTTTCAAGTGCATTTCCACACACAGCTTGTGCATCTTTCATGTGCCAAGATGCAATAAGAAGCTTAGAAATATCCATTGCGATGGCAAGGATATTTGTGAAGGGACATTATAAATGTGTTATTTTCAGCATTCTGAAGGCATTCACACGCCTTCGTGTCTCTCATGTGCCAGTAAATCTACTTTAAGAGTTAAGGGCATTTTCTACCCCAACACTCATATAAGGTGAAATAATTCTAACCTGGAAAAAAGTAGGACATACATTCATTCACTTTAGATCGTTGTTGTTGTTTGATCACTAACTATCTACATGTAAAGAGTTTTGATGACATATTGATTAAATTGCTTGGCTGCTAACCAAAAAAATCTGTGGTTCAAACCCACCAGATACTACATAGGAGAAAAATGTGACAATCTGCTTCTATAAAGGTCACAGTCTTAGAAACCACATAAGGACTGTTCCACTCTGTCTTGCATAGTCATTAGGATTCTAAATCAACTGAAAGACACACGACAACATCTGTCACATAGGGAATTCAAACCTAGTTTAAAAGATACGGTGTGCAACCATGAAGTAAATAAATAGATCCTCAGTCATCTAAATTTTCTAATGTTGATTATTTGAAAGACTAATAATCCCAAACAGAATTGGAGTTAAAAACTATAACTTTTAATATCAAAAAGCCTATAACTTGGTGTGAAAAGACAATTGAATGACTATCAAAATAAACGCAGGAATGAGACATTCTATAGGAATTCAAATAAGTTTTCTTATAGATGAGGAATGGCAATTTTCATGGGAAAACAGTCTTGGCAGAAAAATCAGGGTGTAGGATTAAGAACTGTTTGGTGATATGTTCTTCCCCACCTATCTGTTGATTTGTTATACTGTGGGAGCTTGTCTGATGCTGTGATGTGGTAAGCTGTACTGCCAAAAAGCCACGTGCTGTTGTGTCAAAATACCCACAGTGTAAATCATGGAGGACAGGTTTCAATTGAACTTCTAGGCTAGGATAGAGTAGGAATATAACCCTGGAAGTCTACTTCTGAAAAGAATAAGCCGGTGAAATCATTATGAACAGCAGCAGACTGTTGTCTGACACAGAGCCAGAAGATAAGCCCTTCAGGTTGGACACCATTTAAAGCATGATGGGAGAAGTGCTGCATCCTCAAATTGGAGTTGACCTTAATGATGGAGATGGGGTCAAGCTATCAGGACCTTCATTAGCTGATGTTGATGGACTTCAAAGATTGGAAAAAATAGCTGAAAATGTCCATTAAAGTCAGCATATGGAATATATGAAGTATGAATCCAGGAACACCGGAATATCTCAGAAATGAAATGGAAGGTATAAACATTATATCTGAAGAATTAGTGAGCTGAAGTAGTCTGGTATTTGGCCACTTAGAAATATACAGTCATATGGTCAACTCTGTAAGTAATGACAACTTGAAGTGGAATGTCATTATATTCATCATTAAAAAGGAAATTTCAAGATTTAGCCTGAAGTACAATGCTATGAGTGACAGGATACTATCTGTATGTCTATAAGGAAGATCAGTTAATACAACTATTATTCAAATTTACACACCAACATGAAAGCCAGACTTATCAACTTCTACAGTCTGAAATTTATCAGCCTTCCCACTGAAATGCATTCATAATTACTGGTGATTGGATTGTTCAAGTTGGAAACAAAGAAGAAGGCTAACCAGTTGGAAAGTATGGCTTTAGTGCTAGAAACCATGATGGGGATTGCATGATAGAATTTTGCAAGACCAACGACTTTAACATTGCAAATACTTTTTTTACCAACATAAATGACAATGATACATATGGACTTTGATAGATGAAATATACTGGAATCAAATCCACCACATCTGTGGAAAATTTCAATATCATCAATTAAAATAACACCAGGGGCTGACTGCAGAATGGTCCATCAATTGCTCATATGAAAGCTCAAGTTGAAACTGAAGAAAATTAGGACAAGTCCATGAGAACCCAAGCACAATCTTGAGTATATCTCTGAATTTAGAGACTATCTTAGGAATAGATTTGGCAAGCTGAACACTAATGAACAAAGACCAGACAAGTCATGGAATTACAATAAGGACTTCATATATGAAGAAAGCAAGAGGTTGTTAGAAAGGCAGAAAAGAAAGGAAAAGCAAAATGGATGTCAGAAGAGACTCTGAAACTTGCTCTTGAACACCCATCAGCTAAAGTAAAAAAAGGACGAAGTGAAAAAACTGAACAAACAATTTCAAAAGACTGTTCAAGAAGACCAAGTAGAGTGTTAACAATGAGATATGCAAAGACCTGGAGGTACAAAACCAAAAGGTGAGAACATAGCATTTCTTCAGATGAAAAACTTGAACAAAAAATTCCAAGCATTGAGTTGTCATACTGTAGGACTCTACTGGAAAAAATATTCAACATGGGAAACATCACTGTACCATAGACTACTGGTTGGAGTCAAACCACTGAAACAGGTAGCATACCATCAGGAAATTTTGGAAATGAAGGAAGAAGTTCAATTTGCACAGAAGATGTTAATGAAAAACAAGTCTCCAGTAACTGACAGAGTACCAATGGAGATGTTTCAACAACTAGATGCAGCACTGGAAGCACTCACTTCACTATGCTAAGAAATTTAGAAGACAGTTACCTGGCTAATCAAAATGAAGAGATCTAAATTTGTGCTTATTCTCAAGAAAGATAATTCGAAAGAATGCAGCAGTTATCACAAAATATCATTATTATGACGTGCAAGTAAAATTTTGCTGAAAATCCTTCAAAAGTTGCTGCGGTAGGATACTGACAGTGAACTTACAGTAACTCAGGCCATATTTCAAAGAGGAAATGGAACAGGGAAGATCACTGCTGATGTCAGATGGATGCTGGCTGAAAGCACGGACTACCAGAAAGATGTTTGCCTGTGTTTTATTGACTACGGAAGGGCATTCAACCATGTGGATCATAACAAATTAAGGATAAAATTGTGGAGAACGGGAATTCCAGAACAGTTAATGGTGTTCATGAAGATACTGCACATAAATCAAGAGGAAGTTGTTCAAACAGAAAAAAAGGGATACTGCATGGTTTAAAAAAAAGGAAAGGTGTATACCAGGACTACATTTACACCATGCTTACTCAATCTGTATATTGTAGCAAACAGTCAAAGAAACTAGACTACAAGAAGAACCTGGCTTCAGGATTGGAGGAAAATTCTTTAACAATCTGCATTATGCAGATAATACAACACTGCCTGCTGAAAGTGAAGTTACTTAAGGAATTTACTGATGAAATGGAAAGATCACAGCCTTCAGCATGGATTACACGGCAACATAAAGAAAACAAAAATTCTCCCAACTAGAAAAATAAGCAATATCATCATCACAAATGGAAAAAAAGATCAATGGAAAAAGAAGTTGCCAAAGATTTCATTGTACTAGTATCCACAATCAACACTCACAGAAGTAGCAGTCAAGAAATAAAAACAGGTCAGAGCCAAGGTGGTGGACTAAACACACTTCTCCCTAAATACCTTTGGGCACCAAGACCTGAAGTGTTCATTAAATAGAGTCTTCTGACACCTAGTGAGCCCTAGGATGTGGCATAGGGCTGTTAGTTTGGACTTCGTAACACTGAATGGAAAACCTCCTCTCTTTCACTGACTCCACTCTTGGAAAGCGCTGGCCTACATGGTCTGAAGGTAACTCACCATTTTAACTTCTTTTTGTCTGTCTTAGCTGGTGAGCAGAGCGGGCACTTGACTAGCAGCTAATCTCAGACTCAGTGCTGGTGGGATCGGCAGGAGAAATTGTATATTTTGAGATCCCAACTTTGGACTCTGTACATCTCAGCACTTGGCCTCTCCTTCCGCCTCCACCATAGAGTAGCCAGTATGAGGCAGGTGGTGGACTTGTGCAGGACACCATCTTGATCCACTGAGAGGCAGAGGGATCCATATGGAGGCCCCAGCTGGACTTAGTTTCTAGGATGGGAGGCAGCACCTGCTGGGAGAGGAGTGCTTTTCCAGCAGAAAAGCAGTATTTTACACAGTGATGTCTATGCCTGGGGCCTGGCAACAGAGGCTGAGGACTCTGTGCATCTCACATTTTTGGCCTCTCTTTCCACCTGTGTCATAGAGTGGCCAGTACTGAGGCAGCCAGTGAGCTTGTGCAGGGCAGCATCTTGTTCTACTGGGAGGTGGATATAACCATGTGGAAGCCTCAGCTGGAGCTAAGTCCTGGGCTGGGAGGCAGTGCCTGCCTTGAGTAGAGCACTTGTTGGGCAGAAAAGCAATGTTCAACACAGTGTCGCCTACAGCTGGGGCCACACAGCAGAGGACAGCAGGGCAGTAGCCTTTCAGCATTTTGAGCTAGTTTATAATATCCTGGGTTCTACATAGAGGTGCTTACTTTGCCACCTGGGAAGACGGACTTACATACCTGAAAATTTGACTGATTTTGGAAGCTGTGATACATCTTGTACCTTTCGTTTTGAGAGAAACAAATGGGGTCCATCCTCACAGCATCTCTCCCAGCCTCTATTGACTCATTTCACACCCCAAAACCAACAAACCCTGGAGAAAAATGTAACCAAGAAAACACCCATGGCTTCAGAAGGCCCCCAAAAGAAAGCACCACAGAACTTCCCAGACAAAGAAGCTTTTCTGAAACTATCAGAAGGTGAAAACAAACAGATTACATATAAAGCCCTCCTAGACCTTGCACAAAATGCAGCAGAACAAAATGAAAAATTAAGCAAGCTCTTCGATCTGATGGAACATCAGTACTCTGAAATCCAGCAGATCAAAAACAAAATCAAAGACATAGAAACTTCAGCGGAAAGCCAAGAAAACAGAATGGAACAAATGGAAAGTAGACTTTCTGATATGGAAAACAAAGATACTGACTCCAGCATCTATGAGGAGAAATCAGAAAGAAAGAAACAACAAAAATGAAGAAGCATGAGGGACTCTATTAAGAGGAACAAACTATGACTAATTGGTGTTCCTGAGCAGGGCGAGACACTTGAGAACACAGAGAGTATTGTTGCTGAGATGCTGACAGAAAACTTCCCAGAAATTAGGAAAGAAGAGAATATCGATATCCAAGATGTGTATCAAATATCTCTCAATATAGCCAAGTGCCAAGTGCCGTCGAGTCGGCGTCGGATCTCTCAATATAGATCTCAAAAAAAAGACTCCAAGACATATTATAGTCAAGCTTAACAAAATGAAACACAAGCAGAAACTCTTATAGACAGCAAGACTCAAAGGAAAGCTAACATTAAAAGGGAAACCCTATAGGCTTTCATTGGATTTCTCAGCAGAAACAGTGCTGGCATGGAGACAGTGGCATGACACATTCAAAGTCTTAAAGGAGAAGAACTTTCAACCAAGAATTATACACCCTGCAAAACTATCTTTCAAATATGAAAATGAAATTAAGATGTTTGCAGATAAACAGAAACTTAGACACTGTCAAAACTAAACCAAAGCTGCAAGAAATACTGAAAGAATCTCTGGGTTTAGAAGAACAAAACCACTAACTTTACATTTCAGAGCAAATAGAGGGCACATCCTACTCAGTTAGGGAAGTCTTCAAACTCCATCAAAGCTATAATAGTGAAAGAAACAATCTAGTGATCATATCATAAAAACTATGATGTCATCATGTTAAAAAGTGGAATATACTACAGTTGTTATAGTCCTTCCAGATGGATGGGTTATCAGGTGAGATTGGTCCCCAGAGAAGTGCATCATGCTTGGTAAAGTAGAAGATCAGTGAAAAAGAGGAAGACCCTCAACAGGATGGACTGACACAGCGGCTGCAATGATGTACTCAACCATAACTAGGATTATGAGGATGATGCAGGACTGGACAGTGCTCTGTTTTATCCAGGCTGGTTATGAGTTAAGACTGACTTTATGGTACATAACAATAATGATATTTTACACTTACAGTAAAGAGATGAAATTGCTTCTAAGAGGACTCATTGCTATAAAGTTAATTTGCACTTACAGATACCCTACAGGACAGAGTAGAACTGCTCTATAGAGTTTCCAAGGAGCAGCTAAGGGATTTGAATTGCTGACGTTTTACTTAACAACTAAACGCCTAGCTACTGTACTACTACTAGGGATCCCAGCATTATAAGGGAATAGGAAATATAGAACCAGGATATACATATTTAAAATAAATTATAATAGTATTGAAAACTGTCAAGCTTCGGAAATTTTGTAGTGTGATAGCAGCCAAGCCAAGTGCTGTCGAGTCAGATCCGACTCATGGTGACCCTAAGGGCCAGGGTAGAACTGACCCACAGAGTATTCAAGGAGCGCCTGGTGAATTTGAACTGCCAACCTTGTGCTTAGCAGTGGTAGCACGTAACCCACTACACCAGAAGTGGACACATTATTATTTTAGGATGATAAACAAGTCAATGGACAAACAAATGTGTTTTGGGAGAACAACCAGAATGCTCCCTAGAGGATGTTAAAAGTGTTCAGGCCCAGGAAGTGTTTTATTCTGTAGTAAATGGGATTGCTGAGAATCAGAACTGACTCAAGAACACCTAATAACAGCAAATAAGCCAGTGGTTTTGAAGGTAGGAAATGAGGCACAGAGAATTAAAATAATAATTGCTAAGACTCTTGCCTAGTGTAAACAGAAGGAAGACAGAAAATTTATATTGTAGAAATGACCAGGAGTCATACACTTTGAGAGTTAGACAATACTTCAAAATTCATCTAATTTAAGCTTCTCAGTTTATATGTAAATTAATGTTGGAAGATTCTAGGACTGTTTAGGTTTTGCTAGTGAAGAACATCCAGAATTAATTGAAAAAATAATTTATTGGAAAAACATGAAGTCAGAAAACAAAGAAAAAGGGATTGAGGGAGGTATCTAAATTTTCTTTAGAGAATACTGATAAAGTCACCCGTGACAGCCAGATGGAAGCTTATTCATGAGTTAGATTATGGTTGTGAATATTGATATTTGCATGGCAGTGACAGTTGTAGTCATAAGTTAGAATCGATTCTACAGAGCAAGACTACAAAGAAAAAAATTGGAAGATGATGAGGCACACTTGCCTTCCGTTTATAATTTCGCAGGAATAAATTTTCTGGTGTGAAATGCAAACTGAATGAAGGGACCAAAACAGAACACATTGCCACTGAGTAGATTCCAACTCATAGCAACCCCACAGGACAGAGTGGAATTGCCCCACAGAGTTTCCAAGAAACACCTCATGGATTTGAACTGATGACCTTTTCAACACTCTGCAAATTACACTTTCATAACACAGAATCAATAGGGAGATTCTCTAAGTCTGGTGCATAAGACCCACTTAACTCAAATGCCCACACCAATTCCAGTAGTATAAAAATTGCAAAGCTTCTGGAGTGAAGAAAACTCACCATGTTTTATTTTAACCATTTTTAATACTGATTTGACCAGAAAGACAGAAAAAAAATCCTGTTGATAGCCCTCGTTGCCTTCAGTAGAGCAGATTTTCTTACATTTTTGACACTTACATAGAACAAGACTTTGTATGATTTTTTTTTTTTTTCCTTACATGGTCCACTGGGTAGAATGCCTTTTCTAATGTCAGAAAACTTGATATATTCAATCATCTCTGCCTTCTGAAGAACATGTTCAATCAAATAGTAGTAGAATTCTATGCGGTTGAGCGCATTCTGAGACTATATGGTGTTCTGCCTAGGTAGTTCAAAGAGACCGCTCATATGATGATGAAAGTGGTTATACAAAATATCCATCTATATCTCTTCGTCATTTAAATCTGGAAATATTACCCTGGAAGCAAAGCAAAGAACCAGGAATCAACCTGTTGCTCCAGTGTCTCTGGCATATTCATAAATGGCATACCCCATATGCGTGTGTGTATATATATATATATATATACAAACATGTGTATAGACATACATATACACACACACCATATGCCATATATACATATATAATTACATACATATATACATACATGTGTATGTAATTGCATACATATGATATACATGTATACATGGAATGTATACATATAACATGTGTGTGTGTGTGTGTGTGTGTGTGTGTGAATATACCAAATTTCAAAATAGAGACTTCCTGAAGAGATTGCATCTGTGAAGTTTTGAACTACTGAAGGAACAGTCTACTACTACTTCTATCTGGTATGTGTCATTCACCAGACATTTATGAGATTTCCAGCTTGGATAGTTATATGCATTCTACTCTCAGCATCTTCAATAACTTTTTCAATTCCTCTAATAACTTGTGTTTAGCCTTTGGTGGAATATACACATTCAATTACTAAAAAGCCATTTTTTTCACTTTTATTTCTTAAATTTGAGTATTGCATAAGCCAAGTCACAGCCAAGTGCCGTCGAGTCGAATCCGGATCTGACTCGTTGCATAAAGGAGGGTCATCTAACATTGTCTCACATAATTTAAGCCTCACTGGCAGATTGTGATGTAATGGAAACACTGGATTGAAATCTTATCATTGTCTTAGCAGTATTAGCATGTTTTCAAAATGCCAGCATACAATGATAAAAACATAAATTACATCAACAGCATTTGTAATGATAACAATTCTGTTGTAAAACAAAACAAATCTAACCCATTGCCATCAAGCCATTTCTCCAGTATAGCAACCTTACAGGACAGAGCAGAACTGTCCCATAGGGTTTCCAAGGCTGTAATCATTTTTCTGCAATTAGACAGCCATGTGTTTCTCTCCCAGAGCAGCTGGTAGTTTTAAAATGGTGACCTCTCAGTTAGCAGCCAAGTGCTTAGTCTCTACACAACCAAGGTTCCATAGATGCGCCAACATTGAGGATATTACCCTGAAGCACAGTTTCAGCAAGCAGAAAAAAAAAGAACAAAAAAAAGGGGAGGGTCTATATACAGAGTTTTGCAACGAGTATTTTCTCAAAAAGGAGTTATCTTCTTTCACTAATGACACTGATTTGTAGGAGTGAAATGTTGTATGTGCACTTCTCCTTCTAGCTTTCAAACATTGCCCACTATTTCTGTACAAATGTCTTTGCTAACTGAATCACCAAGTGTCAACAATAATACAAGATGTGGTCATTCTTCTTGGTCAGAATTAAACTGTCCTGAATACGCACATATTTATGCATGTGCATACACACACACAGATACACAAGCACAGACGCACACCCACAGTGATTATACACATCAAGTAGAAGTGTATATATAGGCATGACATTAATTTTTATCGTATGTATATATAACGAAGTACAAATTTGCCACAGAGATAAATTTCCCTCTCCATATTTTACATGCACCTCATTACCTAATTGGCAAACACAGAATAAATATGACCCATGTGGTCTTTAGATCAATATTAATTACAAAGAACAATAAACCACTAGTAGCATTGTGAGGCTCATGGGGGCTTATACTCTGATATATTTGTCCCTCTGCATACAACTGTATTTATGGTTGAATGCGCTACAACTATCTGTTATTTTTGTATCTCTTAATATTCCATCTGTTTTACCGTTCAGGTGTTTTACTCTTAGACAGTATTTACATCAGTGTAACTTATCTCTTCTTCCAAAGAAATCATACCAAAGCTATTAAACACATATTTTTTTTAGATTGTTTTAGAATACGTCATAGTTATTATAAATTGTGATTTATTGATGAACAGTAAGTTCTTTAGTGGCCTCAACAGAAAATAATTTCCAAGAAAGGAAATAAAAGAAGCAATGAAAAAATTTATGCTTTTGTTTTTGTTTTTCTTTAAAAATAATTGTCATGTACTCTCCCCACCCAAAAGTGTCATTAAATTAGCTAGCCAGAAAAATGGTCCATAGATGTTAGTATATAAGCTTCCCAATTAATTCACTCAATCACTCATTTAAAAAATTAAATTTGTATTGAGTGCACCATGTGCCAAGAATATGCTAATTAATATAAAACTGTGTATGTGTACCAAAAAATTTACTGCTGTAGAGTCAATTTTGATTCATTTCAGTCCTCTTGTTAGATGCCGTGCAATTGGTTCCAACTTAAAGCAACCCGATAGGACAGAGTAGAATTGCTCCCACAGAGTTTCCAAGGAATAACTGATAGATTGAACTGCCTATCATTTGTTTAGCTGCTGAGTTCTTAGCTACTATACTACCAGGGCACAGTCTCTTCTTCCCTCCTTGCGTCTCCCTGGCCCTCCCTCTCTCTAGCAAAACTTGTGACCCTCTAGGACTGAGTAAAACCACACCACAGGTTACCAAATCTGTAATGTTCATGGACGCAGATTGCCACATCTTTCTTCTGCAGAGTGGCTGGTGGGTTTGAACTGCTGACTTTTTGGTTAATCACCACAGAGCTCATATATGCCTTTAGGATAAAGGCAAGGAAGTCAACTAAAACTGCAGTAGAATATACTAGGAGCCATGAAAGCAGCTTTTCTGTCTGAGCAGTGTTATGTCACACACAGCTGGAAAGAAAAAAAATGCTAAAAATAAGACTGAAATTATGTGAACTGTATAACCAAACCAAAAATCCAACCCAGTGCAGTCAAGTTGATGCTGATTCACAATGGCCCTATGTGATGGAAGGGTAAATCATATTTTAATAGTTTTGATTAAATACAAAAGAAAAATGTATATGAATTTGTTTATATTCAGCAGAGGGAAAAATTAAATTAACATGCTAATGAAAATGACTTCTTAATTTGGAATCCACATTTAAAATGCTCAATGTGAGTGAAAATTATCTGCCACTGATGGATAAACCTAATGTAAATGAACTGGCCAGCTAGGCAGCTATGAAAAGCAAAGCTACTTGCCACTTCTTTATTACTTCTTTTTAGCTTACATGGTTTTGGGTGTTCATAAAAAAAGATTGTCATATTTCTCTTTTTGGTAACTTTGTATCTTGAATACATGTTCTCCCTACGCAGTCTAGATTGTTTTAAGATTAGTTGAACCTGAGGGCAATACATATTTTTATTTGATTGTAGAGTAGGAGATACAGGAATAGAGTTCTATAACTTGTTAAAACTCTATCCAGTGTAGCACTGAAGAAAACATTCTAAAAAGAAGAAATAGAAAGTTACTAAAGTATTTGTATATTTCAAGCTGCTTTTATTGGTTTGTATCCTTTCATATAGAAATGGTGTGCAGCTGAATCCTCTAAGATTGAATCTTAGAAGGTCTTTCTCAAGATCAATGAGAAATCTCTATTAAGAAGATAATATGTCTTATATTTCAAGTTGATTCTCAGGGAAAGAAAATCTTCTTATCACAATGCTAAGACCCTCCTTCAAGGTAGGCAGGTGGTCCATTAAAGTAAACAGGAGATTTGTTCAAGGCAGAAACACTCCTGGGCAGAAGGACAAACAGACAGGAAACCTTCGCTCTTTCACAGCATCCAGAGACTTCTGATCAACTATTAGTAACATGGTTGGTTTTTATTTTTAGATGTTTTCCTGATACCCAGGCTTACTGTTTTATAACTGAGACTTCTTCTGTATCCCTGGATTTATTAGACTCTGTAGGGTTTTCAGACCAAACAGATGCAGAGAATCTTGGGTAGAATGTGGGTTTCACTACATTTCATTATTTTCTAGCTTCGTGTTTTGCACACTGCTCTGCTATTAAATGAAGAAGGATGCAGGTGAGAACATTTCTTTTTAATATATGCTAATAACTGCAGTTTAGCCCCACATGTGCTGCTGTTTCTATGTAACCCTTAAAAACTGATGGGAAGATTTTTCTCTTAAGTGATTTTATAGTTAATTATTATCCTCTTTATATCTTCATTTGGATTCCATACTACCATTTGACACCTTTTTCATCTCTGCAATACCTAGCAAGCTGATTCATAATTTTATCACGCTACTGAAAAGATTTAGAAAAGAAATTAAGAGCCATTTCTTTTTAGATTTGATTTTTATGCCTTAGAAAATATTTCTTAGAACTTTGGGATCTCAGATATCTTATTATATTACCTTGAATATTGGGACATTTAAATAGAAGCCTACAGTTTGGATTAAATTGAAATGTTAAAGGTACTCTGGAAACCCAGGGATGGTTGGTCTAAATATCAAGCAATTTGAAATGGATGAATAAAAATTTTCGGCATGAATAATTATCAGAACAACTTTCAGTTTTAGAATTTAAAGATGGTATTTAAATATTTGCTTAATGGCCATTGTTACTCTACTGATAAAAATACAGAAAATTTTTTTTTTGAAGATTACTTTCTGCTGCTTTGTCTTGTACCTTATCTTGTACTTTGTATTGCAAGAAGCTTGGACTGAATTAGGCCTATGGAAGCATGCATAGCAAACTCATCTGTAGTTACCTTTGAAGTGATTTTGACATACTAATTCCTCAGTCAGTAGGCCCGTTTCAAAACTTCTTTCATAAGCGAGCTCTGCCATTTGCTAGATTTTTGACTTTGAGGAGTCATTTCATCTCTTTTATTCTCAGTTTCCTCCTGTTGAGAGAGATGAGGGAGAGGAAGAGGAATGTAGGGGAAGAGTTTTATTCTAAATACTGACCTTTAATGATTGGATGTGAGTTATCTTACTTTTCCTTCAAATTTTTTCAAGACATTTTTATGTAGATATCACAAGGCCTCATGTATATTGTCGACCTTAAGCATCAACAAGAGTGTTGTATTTATTCAATTCAGTAATTCCATTCCACTTCTGACAGGAAATTCTGCAGCCCCGCAATTGACTGGCCACCACCGAAGCCCAAGCTCCGGGCATAGCATGTGGGAGTCCCTGGGGTTGCCTTTGAAAGGTAGCCTGCAACAAAGGAGGCTTTGTGGCTCTGGTGGCTGCTGCTTCAGTTAAGTGGAAGTTTTCTCTTGTTGGTGTTAGTTAATTTGGTAATTGGGAATGTAGTGAGTGTTTCTCTCTCCCATCATGGCTAAGTAATCCGCAGGTGAAACGTCAGGCTCTGGAAACTCCTGGACTCTCGGGTAATGTCTGATCCATCTCACCTGCCTTGCTAGAGAGCAACTTCTGCTGTGCCTTGCCCTAGTCCTTCCTCCTATAGTGCCCTGCCACTCACGCGCGCACGCGCGCTCACACACACAGTATTTGGTATCACTGCTTCTGAAGCGACAAAGGAAAGAATGAAAAACAGAACTGAAATAAACACAATAAAACATGTTGAGCAACAACGTCCTCCTACAAGTGAAGAACGCAAATATTTTCTGTCTTTCTGACTCCTCTGGTGCTGCTCTTGTGTTTTCCATCTAACGGGATGAGTCTCTGGTTGGTGCTTGGCCTCTAACTAAAAAGTTGATGGTTCGTGTCTACCCTGGTGTGTCTCAGAAAAAAGGCCTGGTGATTCACTTCTGAAAAAATAGTTATTAAAAGATCTATGGAGCAACTCTACCTGGATTGCCAAGAGTCGGAGTCAACTTGTCATCAGTTGATTTGGTTTTGGTTTTATCTAATAGAGTCACAATAATAATAATGTCAAGGGCATCTTTTTATATCTATTACAACACCGTGAGATTCAAAGGTGATTCAAACCTAAGGCAAGTTTGTTCAGAGAGACTTGTGTTTCATCTACAGTCGCAAGGAAACAGATAATGTGCTAAAATAAATGCGTAAATATTTTGAAAACCCTAATATTACCCTAATATTACCAAAGTGTTTTCCACTAATCCATATTTTTATCACAAAACAAATCAGAAACCTTTGATAAAGGAAACCAAAAGAGTAGCTTCTTTTGATTATACTATTAGCACCCTCCATGTGACATTATGTAATACATAATACCATCCTGTACTACATTGGGGCACATGTTTGAAGATCTTATTAGGTGTTATCAGTAGTTTTGACTCTAGTGAACAAAATACTACCCAGTCCTGTGCCATCCTCGTGACTGTTGCTATGCTTAAGCCCGTTGTTGTACCTACCATATCAATCCATCTTACTGAGGCTCTTCTGGTTTTTCATTGACCCTGCACTTAAAAAGAAGCATGCTGCTCTTCTCCAGGGACTGATCACTCTTGATAACATGTCCCAAATACGTGAAATGTAGTCTCACCACCCTCACTTCAAAAGAATATCCTAGTTGTATTTCTTCCAAGATAGATTTGTTTCTTCCTTTGGTAAACCATGGTATATCCAACATTCTTCACCAACATCACAAATCCAATTGTCAACTCTTCTTTGATTTGCCTTATTCATTGTCAAGCTTTTGTATCTGTGTGAGGCAATTAAAAACACCAAGGCTTGGGTCAGGTACACCTTAATTTTCAAGACATCTTTGCTTTGTAACACTTTGCCCAACACAATGGGTCTTTTGAGTTTTTTGACTGCTGCTTCCCTTAGTGTTGATTGTGGGCCCATGTAAAATGGAGATTCTACGTCACCGGAATTTAACAGTGTGAGGTTAGGTTCTCCTAGGGTCTCCTAGGGTCACCATGAGTCGAATGTGACTCGATGGCACTTGGCACTTGGCAAGAGAGCCATAAAATTTTTTAAATCAATTCCTTAATATCCTTCAGTGAAGTCGAGATAAAAAACTGGTTATTTTCAATATAATTTATGTTACGTCAACTAGTGTTTTCTCTCAGTGCCACATAGGAGAGACAAGAGACGTGGGTGATCATTTATTCCCTAAAGAAATTGGTCAAAGAGAACAATTGAAGAAATCTTTTACAACTTTCAAATGGACTATTCAAAACTGCTAATTTCCCAGTGACAATAATGAATATTTATGTCACATAACAACAAAACAACCCACTACTGTCAAGTGGGTCCGACTCATAGCAACCCTAGAGGTCAGAAGTAGAATTGCCACATAGAGTTTCTAAGGAGCACCTAGCAGACTTGAAAGACCAAACTTTTGGTTAGCAGATGTAGCTTTTAACCCACTACACCACCAGGGTTTCCTTATGTCAAATAGATACCCACAAGTGAAATTTCAAGAAAATGTTTGATTTTATTTTCCTCGTATGATTGTACGTCCAAGTCTTTAGTAAACTTTTTAAAAAATGAGACTACAAGAAAATATTTTACAATAATATTTTTAATGAAAACTATGAAGCACATTTAAAATTTTTCTCTGTGTTGTGTAACATAAGCACTTGGCAACTTAAAAAATTATTTTCATAGGAGTAGAATAAAAGCTATATTATATTATTTTGATAACTAATCATGTAAATGACTTTTAATTTGATGCAGCTGTACAGGCAGTGAAACCCCCACATCCCTCAACAGTTAATGCTGTCTTTTATCCTTCATCATTTTGCCTGTGAGCTGAGGGATTGTTCATTCAGATTCTTCTAATCCTCATAATACCTGGGCCATTATTACAAATCCTGGCTATTCAGATAGCATCCAATTTTTTATGAATCTCATGAGTATTAAAGGAATCTTGTTAAATGAAAATGGAGGTATCACATCTTGCCTGGAATTTCATTTGCAATTCAGTGGTTTAAGTGCTTACATAAAGAAATGGCTTACTTGAAACATATACTAGTGTGTTTCTTCTGTCTATGTAGGCATGCTACGTTTAGAAGATAATTTCCCATTAAAAATGCAATTACTGGAAAGTATATTTTTTGAATTTTTTTCTTTATTACTGGGGAGCATTGGATACAGTGAAACATAGAAGAAGATGGAGACTGATAAGTGGTGACAATTCTGTCGGATGTTCAAATCCATCATCAGGGTTGTAGTATTTACAGTGCATACTTAGTTAAGATCATTTAATTAAGCTGTAGGTTTTATTTTTCTTTTTGCATCTGTTTGTGAACATAATGTGTATATATGCACATGTATATGGACTGCTATTGCCAGAGTGGGAATATCAAGTGTGACCTTGGCAGCTAACAATGCAGAGTGGTCTTGAAAGCATCCAAAGGTTGACTTCATCAAAAGGAAAAACTCTGTATTTCAAAGTATACTCACAAGAAAAAAAATGGCCAATAGAATGAAGGAAAATATTTTCTAGTTCTCTGCATTAATTTCCTATTGTTGCTGTAACAAATTAAGTGAAAATTTGTGATCTGGAACAGGATAATTTTATAGTTCTGGAGGAGCTAGAGTTCCAAATTGTGTTTCAATGGGCTGAAATCAAGGTATTGACAGCAGGGTTCTAGTTAAGTATCAGTTTCTTTGCATTTTCTAGCTTCCAGAGGCTACTGACATCCCTTAGCTTATGGCCCCGTCCAGCTGCAGATTTTATCATTCCAACTTCTGCTTCTGTATCACATCTCATCTTACTCTCCTGTGTCCTCCTTCTAAGGAGATGTGATTACATTCTGACATATTGATCCTACACAGATAATACTGAATGATCTTCCTCCCATCTCAATGGTCTTACTATATGTGCAAAGTCCCTTTTGATATGTAAACTAATTTAATTCAGGTTCCTGGGTTAGGCTTGGACATCTTTTGGTGAATATTATCATAACATTGTGTATCTGACAAGGGGCTTGTATGAAGAATATATAAAGAACACTTACAACTTACAATCAAAAGACAAATAGTGGAATTAAAACAAAAGAATAAAAACTTGAGAAATCTCTAACCAAATATTTCAAAAATGTATAGCTAATAAGCTAATAAGCCAAAATGAGAAAATCAAACCTACTACCGTTAAGTGGATTCCTACTCACAGTGACCCTATATAAAAAACCACCCGAACCCACTGCCATCAAGACATTTCTGACTTACAGCAACTCTGTATAACAGAGTAGAACTTCCTCATAAAATTTCCAGAGAACACCTGGTAGATCTGAACTGCCAGCCATTTGGTTAAGTGACCCTATATGCCAAGTGCCGTCAACCCTATATAGAAGAGGTTAAATAAAACAAACAGAATTACCTTCCAAAATTAAGCAGAAACAGAGCAGAAAATGATGCAAAATCATAAAGGAAAAATATAAGAACCCTTCTACCATTCACAAAAAATTCAACACTTTTATACTTGCATTAAATTTACGAGGCTTACAATGGAGCTCACAGAGAGGAGTCTCACTGGCAACATAAGAATAGAAAGGGGTGCATCCTGAGATCTCCACTAAAAGACCTCAATTGATGGTCTGGCGGTTTCGGGGTTCCCCTGAGAGCGTAGTCCCCAGCCCTGATGCTGCCCTTACCCTTAAATCATAACGAAGGTCCACTCTTTGGACAGGAATGGATTGGACTTGGCAATGCAGAGTGACCATATATTGGATGCACTTTATGGTTCTATACATCTATAGGATATCATCCTGCTGACCTCTGGCTGGAGGAAGGAGAGTGGGTGGAGAAGAGGGGAAAGGAGGCTGTTGGGAGGATGAGACATGTATGGAGCAGAGAGGAATAGTGTGTTGTCACTGGGCAGGGAGAGCGGTGGAAGCTGCATATAGGTGGGCATGTAAATTTATACGGGAATGTACATTTTCACACAGTCATATTAAATAAAAAATAGAAAAAAAAATCCAACCAAAAAAAAAAATTTACAAGGCTTAGCCAAGCCAAGTGCATTGAGTCGGATCTGACTCATATGAGGCTTATGCATGCCAAATAAAAAGTAAAGATTATAAGACTAGATAAAAAGATTCTGCTATTCACTCTTTAATGAAAACACACTGTTACATCTAAAAATGCAAGTGAGTTAAAAGGAAGAAACACTAATGCAAACCAAAAAATAGTTTTTTTTTATTGTGATTAAGTGAAAGTATACAATCCAAATTAATTTTGCATGCCAGTCTATCTGCAGCTCCATCTGCTCTCCTTATGCAGTGACAATATATTTCTCCTCTGTATTTTTAGTATCCTCTCTACAAGTACCTGTCCCCTCCTCTTCACTCTCTTTTCTCCCATCTAGAAAGAAACCAGTAGGACAGCCTTCTGTATAGAACCACATGTATAGAACCACAAAGTACACATAACATACGATCACACTATGTCTCCAAGTCCAGTCCATTTTTGTCTGAAGAGTTGACCTCAGTACTGGTTCCGGTCAGGGACAACAGCAGGTCTAGGGGTCATGTTCCCAATGGACCCTCCAGGCTGTCAGATCATCAGCTTTTGTTTTTTAGTAGAGTTCTTGATCTGTACACTTCTTTTGTGTGTCGCCTCAGGGACTCTGCACTGTATCCCCCACTGTGACTGCCTTTGGTGGTGGCCAGGCACCATCTGGTTCTTAGTTGTCTCATGTTGATACAGTCTCTCATTCATATGGCTTCTTCTGTCTCCTGGCCTCTTATTTCCTCATGTCTTTTTTGTTCTCGGTGATTGTTGGTTCCGGATGAGTTGGGACCATTTGATGTACCTCAGATGGCAGCTTGCTAGCTTTTAAGACCCCAGATACCACTCATCAATATGGGGTGCAGAAGACTCTTTTAGCAAAAGACTAGTTATATCAATTGGCCTCAATGTCCCCCGAAAACATGGTCCCCAGACCTCCATCTCTGCTACTCCATCCTTTGAAATATTTGGTTGAGTTAGAAAGCTTTTCAGTTTATGCTGTAGTCTAGTTACGTTGATCTGCTTTCTACTGTGTGCTGTCACTGCTTTCACCTAATTGGCTGCCTATCTACAATCTAATCTATGACCAACTTCTTCCCTCCCTACCTTTGTAGCCATCAATGAATCTTTTCTTCTGTATGTAAGTCTATTTTTCAATCCTTATAACAAAGGTCTCATGCAATACTTGTGCTTTTGCCACTGACTGATTTCACTCAGCATGTCTTCCAATTGAAACCAGGTTATGTGGTGCTTCCTAAAATCATAATTGTTTTCTATCATTGCATAGCGTTCCATTGAGTATATGTACCATAGTTTGTTTATACATCTGTCTGTTGATGGGCACCTAGGTTGAATCTATCTTTTTGCTATAGTGAGAGTACTGCAATGAACATCTGTGTGCATGTATCTGTTCATGTGAACACCGTTATTTCTGTAGGATATATTCTGAGCTGTGGCATTGCTCGATCAAAAGGTATTTCTGTTTCTAGCTTTTTAAGGAAGTCCCAAATTCCTTTCCAAAGAGGTTGTACCACTCTGCAATTCCACTAGCAGTAAAGGAGAGTTCCAATCTCTCCACAGCCTCTCCAGCCTTTGGTGTTTTGTGGATCATGGCCAATCTTGTTGGGGTGACATGATATCTCATGGTCATTTGGATTTGGATTATTCTGATAGCTAATGATCAAGAGCATTTCCTCAAGTGTCTTTTGGTTGCCTGGGTGTCCTTTTTGGTGAAGTGTCTGTCCGTCTCCTTTGCCCGTTGCTTAATTGGGTTATTTATCTGTTTCTTATTGACATTTTGCAGTACCTTGTAAAACATGGAAATCAGATATTGATCCAACATATAGCTGTCAGATATTTTTCCCCATTCTGTAAGTAGTCTTTTAACTTTCTTGGTAAAGTCTTTGGATGAGCATAAGTGTTTAATTTTTAGTAGTTCCCATTTATCTATTTTCTCTTCTGTTGCTCATGCATTGTCTGTCAGATTTTGTAGTCTGTCTAATCCATGTATTAGAACTTCCATTGTTGACTCTACTTTTTCTTGCATGATCTTTATCATTTTAAGATTGATATTTAGGTCTTTGATCAATTTTCAGCTAGTTTTTGTGTAAGGTGTGAAATATAGGTCTTCTTTCAGTTTTTTGCACATGAATATCCAGTTTTGCCAACACTGTTTGTTAAAGAGACTGTTTATATCCATTTTATGACCTTTGGGGCTTTGTTGAATGTCAATTGTTCCTAAAAGGATGGTGCTATTTCTGGGGTCTCAATTCTGTTCCATTGATCTATATGTCTACAAAAAAAAAGTTTAAATGGCTATATTAATATCAGACTATGAAGATTTCAGAATATGAAACACGTCCAGGATAATGAGACTTATTTCACAATGATAAAAGGATCAGTTAATCAGAAAGTCATAACAATCCTAAATGTATTTTCATCCAACAACAAAGCTTTAAAATATATAAAGCTAAGTTAATAAGAGGGACAGAGACAAATTCAAAATAATAATTGGATATTTTAACACATCTTTAATGTTGACAAAACCAGTAGACTTCTTACTTATTAATTACTGATAAAAACAAGTAGATTGAAAACCCTAAAGTATACAGAAGACATATTCAATACTACCAATTTGACCTAACTGACATTTATAAAAGACTTTATAAAAAAATAGTTTTTTTTTAAATGAACAAAGAAATTTCCACAATAAACACCTTTTTCTGAGCCACAAATGAAATCTGAGTAAATGTAAAAAGTTTGAAATCATACAAATTATGTTCTGTAAGTGCAATGGGACTAGGCAGTTGCTACTGAGAGTAAGACAGCTAGATAATTCCCCAAATATTTGGGCATTAATCAACATCTATGCATCAGTACTGTCATGGGTTGAATTTTGTCCCCTCTTCCCTCCTGAAAAGTGTAGCTATTTGTTTAAGCCATGATTCCCAGTATTGTGTGATATTCCTTCATGTTGCAAACCACAGCTCAAGGATGTTAAGGAGGGTGAATGGGCTGCAGTTGTGTTAGTGTGGCAGGACTCAATATGTAAGACTGTATTTTGCCTTGAGGCACTCTTTTGAGTTGTAAAAGAAAGAAACTAGCAGAGAGATTTAGGGACCTCATACAGTCAAGAAAGAAACAGTGCCAGGAGCAGAGCACATCCTTTGGAAAGGACTTGTGGGCCCTGAGCCTCAGAAGCTCCCAGTCAGTGAGAACACTGACAAGAGCCTTATTCCATAACCAACAGAGATAGTCTTCCCATGGAGCTGATAGCCTGAATTTGGACTAGTAGCCTACCGGACTACGCCAGAACGAAATTTCTCTTTTGGACACCATACTCTAGTGGTATTTCTATTATAGGACCACTAGATGACTAAGACAAGTACCCACAATGCATAGAGAAAACAAATCGCACTAGATGCAATAGCTTGAAGGTACCCTCGGGCCACAAACACCAGAAGCTAGAGAGAGCATAATTCCTCTCACTGTCAGGGGATATTCTTGTAGGGAATACGTGTTGACAGGTTAGGGGTTCTCTTATACAAAAGCCCATCAGATTCTTTCCCATTCACTCTTTAAAAAAGGAAAAAATGTACTCGTGCACAGATGTTATAATCATGCTTTTGTGGCCTTTGGCAGATTATACTTTGGAGTTTATCAAAATAGATTGTCACTTAGTTTTTAAAAATTTCTTCCAGGAGTTTCTTATTTTGCAGCATATTTCTTTTTTCAGTGCGTATTTATTGAGAATGCTCTCATTCCAGAAATCTTGGTCTGTATTTTTAATATAACATAAAGTGGGAAAATTTGAATAAAATGACTAAAAAGAGTAAGTCAGCTGAAATAATTGGACCAAGTGCACTGAAAAGTGTGCCCACATTATGTTACTTGATATGCAGTTGAAGAGATTTATTTAGATAATGAATCTGTTTACAGTTTAAAAAAAATTACAAAAGTTATTAATAAAATCTACCAAATGCAAAAACAGTGAGTTACTGTTATCTCTAAAGTCTCTGCATTGGATCTGGTTCTTAAAGCTCCAGAAAAGTGAACACAAAGTTCAAAGCAAAATAAATGTAAAAGCTATAATAAAACTTCTGGTAAGAAAGAAGGAATAACTATTTGGGTCATTGGGATGAGAAAAAGGCATCATATCAGAAAAAGTGAGGAGCAGTGGATAGGGAAATATTTAGGTTTCTGCTTATTTTCCCCCCACATTGGTTGAAGGACATTACCGCACTTACAATTTCCACCAAAGGTAGAAAAATACAGCTGAACTGATGAGGGTGGTAGGGTAAATGTTTTTGCGGTTGGGCAGAGTAAAGAACAAAAGCAGCAAGCAGAGAGGGCAGGCAGTCCTACTGGTCCCTCAAGTACAGTCCCACCTTAAAGTCCTCAGGATCACATTCAGGTTTGGCTTTAAGTGAGAAACCTCAGTAGCACAATATACTCCAAGTCGCATTTTATATACTGGATGCCCAAGTCCACTGCTGTTGAGTCGATTCTGACTCATGGTGATCCTATAGGACAGAGTAAAACACTACATAGAACTTCCAAGGAGAACCTGGTGGATTCAAACTGCCAAACTTTTGGTTAGCAGACTTAACACTTAACCACTACACCACCAGGGTTTCATATATACTGGATAGAGAGGCAGCAAAACTTCCAATAAAGAGAAAAAATATACTAAACAAGAATAAACTTAGCATGAGGAGACATTTCTGATTAATATGAGTTAAAAAAGTTTCACCGTTTTTCAATTTGAAATTATTACAATTATACTTTCCTTCTGTAGCTTTCTTTGTGAAGTGAAAATTAATGATTCTACACGTCCTGACATAATAATTACCTAAAGTAATAATCAAGTACATTCCCCTTAATATCTGTGAGAAATTGAAAGGGAGGGGTCATCCTTCTTCTCAGTGCCTGGCTACTGATGGTAGACGCAATAGGGTGAATGTACATGCCTCTAGGGCCACAAATTCCAAAAGTCAGCATGAATGGAGGCATAAAAGATATGTATAGATATATATGTATATACATTTCGTATAGTAGCCATCCAGTAATTAGGTGTTTAATCAAATACAATTGCAGCAATTCTGAGATATCTTCGTAGGACATAAGAATGTGAAAATATCTCAGGATGGCTGACATTAGTTTCACCTCCTTCTAGAAGCTGCACAGTCTCATGACAAGGTGCTGACTGTTTGTTGTCACTTGAAAGCCAGCAGGTTTTGCCTGTATGCAGGCCTGCTCTTCACACTAATTGGACAGGCACCATTTTACCTGGAGAGAACAAATGAGGTGTGCTGGAGACTGGATTCAGAAATCAGAGGTGCAGACACCTACAACGTGGTCAAGAGCTTCTCTAGGAGGTGGAGATCTGAGTCTTGATTTACAAGAAAATGTCAAGATAACAGGGAGTTTTAACAGAAAGAAGTAGGCTAGTCAAAACCAGAGAGAGTTTTACAAGTTGAGTTGAGATTACAGGGAAGGAAAAAATAGCCACTTGGACTTGTATAGTATTTTTGTAAGATACAAAATATAGGGCATGAGGTGATTAAATATTAATGCCCTTAGCCTATGTTTCCAGGGGAATATTTAATTATAAAGGAACTGTTATTGTGTGGCACAGTTGGAGTTAGGCTCAGTGAGACAAAAATATTTGTCAGGAACGAGGACACAGGTCGTCGTAATGAGTGGGTCTTAACTGAACAAGCAAAGGACTTTACAAAAATATTTCAAGTGCGTTACTTTGAATAATGCAGGAACCCTCTTAAAATAACAAATTAATTTCCATTGTGTAATCCCAACAGTAATGCTGACAGTGAGCTGAGCTCTGACTAAAGGAATAAGATTAAGACTTACAAATTAAAGTGCAAGGCATAGAATACTTGGAACAAAGCAGACTAGTAGATGTATGAGGTAAACTTAACATTTTAGTTAATTTCACATTCTCCAGTGGATCTGTCACGCTTCATGCTTTTGATCTTTGTAGCTGATCTAGCTGACTGCTCATTAGTTTACTACTTGGTGCCCCTGATGACTTTGCAGAAAAAGAGCTTGTCACTGCATGCTGAAAGGAGACACTAAATAGATGACAAGGAGCCCTGGTGGTACAATGGTTGAGTGCTGGAAACATTTTCAGTAGCACTTGGCATCAACCGGCCTTTCTACAAGAGAAGAAACCTGGCAATCTGCTTACAGCCAAGAAAATGCAATGGAGCAGTTCCATTCTGTCACATGGGGTTTCTATGAGTCGAAATTGACTCTGAGACACCCAACAACAACAATAAAGAAATGACAGTTGGGTGTCATCGTTAATTCATGGTGAGGGCCACATGGTCAAAGGTAACAGTGCTCTGGCTGCCAGGCAAAGTGGGCCCTAAAGCTTGTAATCCTTATGCCTGCGGGCCCCATCCAATCTCAGGTGGCCTGACGGCACCATAAGCATGTCTCATAGCCCCCTCATGCTCTGCCTTCCCAGCACAGCTTCCAATAACCTGCTCAGCAGCGATACCCGTACTGGAGCACACAGGAGCTGGCTCTAGGTGGACTCATAATGTGAAAACTAACCTTAAAATCTAAGACTTATAAGGGTTAAACAAAGCTCACAGAACTGAAAAAAAAAAAATGAGAAAAGATGGATGCTTTCAGTTGCCTTAAGACTAAGGACTTCTGGTTTGCAAAATACACTACTGAAATGTTCAAAACTATGTCATCAATATATACAAATGCCGAAATGTTGGTAACCCAAAATGTAAAATAGGAGAAGCAAATCAAGCTAGGCCAGGAGTCAGTTTTTCCCTTTGTAACACATTGAGGGAAAAATTGGCCTATACCACAGATTTTTGTAAACACATAAACATATCTGCCAGCAAGATACATGACCTGACAATCTTCGTTTGTAAAAAAACAATTTTTTTATAAATGTATTGCTGTAACTACTGTGGGTAATGAGTGGGTTTTGAGGGGCTATGACTGAACAAAGAACGGACATTAGTCACACAGAGGTTTCCTAGCTGTCTACTACTGTAGTGTAAAACTAGGAATTCCTCAAAACCGACCAATCTTTCTCTCAAAATGACATTTATCAAACAGTACTAACAGTTCATCTGTTCCTCCAGAATCAAAGGCCATCTTTCTCTCTGTCTCTTTCTCCCTTTCTCTCTCACTGTCTTCACACACACACAGCAACCACTGCCACTGAGCCAATTGTCACTCATAGCAATCCTATAGAACAGAGTAGAACTGTCCCATAGACTTTCCTATGGCTATAAATCTTTACAGAAGCAAACTGCCACAGCTTTCTCACACAGAGAAGCCGGTGAGGAATAAACCACTGATTTCAGCATCCAAGCACGTTAATCACTGTACACCCAGGGCCATCACAGCGTGAGAGAGATGGCCTTACCTGGAAGCTGTGTCAGATGGTCTGTCATTTCTCTGGAAAAGGATGTTACGTCTATGTTTGTTTCTTCCTTGTTTCTTCTAATAAATCTTTAGTACGGCTTATGTTGACTAAATGTATATTTCACTCTAATTTAACAATTCACCCTTTTGAGGCACTGAAATAAAATATAACAGATAGAATTCATTCCTATACACGGAATAAGGAAAATAAAAAGAGAGATCCCCAAATCATAGGAAATAAGAATTAATATTTTAGAAACAAAAAATACACATGTAGAGGGACGTTCATGTTCTTATTATCCAATGTAATACAAATTGGGCTCAATACTGCAAAAAGTGAATTATTTTGTGTATGTGTGTATGCGAGAGAATATGTTTTACAAACATATTCAGTTAGATAAAAAAGACAAAATGAGAAAACATACAGTATAATACTATTTACGTACTGTCATGGATCAAATTGTGTCCCACCCCCTCCCCACCCCCCAAAAATATGTAGCAATTTGGCTGGGCTATGATTCCCAGTATTGTACATTTTCCTATGTATTGTAAATCCTGGTTCTATCATGTTAATGAAGGAGGATGACTGGTGATTCTGTTATCAAGGCAGGACTTACTAATGTGTTAGATAGTATTGGGCCTTGAGGCAAACTCTTGAGATGGAAGAGAAAGAGGCTAGCAGAGAGATTTGAGGACTTCATATTACTATGAAAGGAAGGCTGGGAGCAGAGGACATCTTTAGGAGAGGATCTAGGTTCCTGTGACTGAGAAGCTCGCAGTCCAGGGGAAGATCGATGACAAGGACTTTTCTACATAGCCAATGCAGAAAACCTTCTCCTGAAGCTAATGCCCTAGATTTGGACTTTTAGCCTACTTTTCCTGAGAAAAAAAATTTTTCTTTGCTAAAGCTATCCATTTGTGGTATTTCTATTATAGCAGTATCAGATGACTAAGCATCAAATTATACAGCGAAGTATAATATACATATGAGGCTGTCCAACTGATTCTTGAGAGGAGAGGGAAGGAGGGAGAGGAGGTCACAAGTGTTGGCTGAGTGGATACTGGAAGGGATGCAGGATAGAATGGAAGAGTGTGCTCTCACAGGGTGAGGAGAGCTGATAGAGTTGCAGAGAGGTGTGCGTTTGGGGTTTTATATTGGAAAATGACTTGGATTATAAAGTTTCACTTAATCACAACAGAAATAAAATTAAAACATTATGAAGCAAAGCAGACCATAATAAATATAAATGTGAAATATTATCTTTGGGGTAGAAAAGAATATGTGCTTACTGAATGCTATACAGCTAATAGATGGTAATGTTTTATTCTTTGGCTTTGTGGTGGTCTCAAAATTGTCAGATATACTTCATACATTGTAGTTGTGCTTGTGTAAGTACTATTATGTTGTTAGGAGTCTCTAGGTTGAGTACCTGGCTGGAAAGAAAGGTTTGGATATCTGCTTCCAAAACGTCGCAGCCTTGGAGACCCTGTGAAGCAGTTCTACCCTGTACATCAGGATTTGCCTTCAGTCAGAATCAACTTGACAGCAACTAACCACAACATTAAGTTGGTATGAGCTACTTCAAATTATAACTTTCTAAAATCAAAATCTGGATAAGCCTAAAATGGCTTCCTTCTGATAAATTACAAGCAGAGAGGATCTTTGGCAAATTTGACATTTATTAAACACATAACTTTGTTTCTAATTGGTTTTGCCTTTTTGGTCATACATTTCCAGGACAAAAGGCAATTTTTACTTTCAAGAAATATTTTGTGCCCTTGCCAAAATTTCTGGAAGGAATGTCAAACTTTTCATGTTTTATGAATCTCACAAGTAAATATTTCCAACAAGCTTGAGAAAGTGTTTTTTCTTCTTATTGCAGCTTTAGTTAGATATATTTTCAAATCACCAAACATACTATTTCAACATGACAGCTCAGTGTAATTTTCTATGAATAACATAATTTTTAAATGCTTGCAACAGTGTCGCTAATAGGTAGAATATATATACACACATATATATAACGTGGTTAATTGCAAAATACTCACATACATCTTATCTTTAGAATATTTAGGGTTAAGTAACATTGAAAACTGACATCCTGAAAAGTAAAAACCAAATACTAAGTTGGAACGAAAAATGAACTTGAATGCAATGAATTTGCAATACTCCTATCTGTTCATTTTTAATGACTAAAAATAGTTGTATTTGAATTTTCTTCCAATTATAGAAAAGGATGCACATTCTATAAATAGAAATAATTTTGCTTATTTATGTATACATGTTCTATTACAAAAAATACAAAATAAAATGAAAACATCGAATTCCACTTCATGATAGTGCAGATTTTAATTTTTTTTTAAAACAGGATATCTTCAATAAGCTTTTAGTGTAGTAGCTAAGGAATTTTTTTATTAGTATCTGCTAGATAAGAAATACCTTGTTGCAGTGTTTAAGTGCTCATTTGCTAACCGAAAGATCAGCAGTTCAAGCTCATCAGCCTCTCTGCTGTAAAAGATGTGTCAATCTGTTTCCACAAAGATTTACAGCCTGAGAAACCCTATGAGGAATTTCTAGTCTATCCAGTAGGATTGTTCTGAGTTGGCATTGACTCTAAAGCAATGGGTAATGGGTATTTACTAGATGAGATAATTTTTATGATTTATAATTTTTGTTTTTGTGATTGATTGTATAATTCTAAATGTTTTTTGGAGGTGGGACTAAGATGGTGTAGTAGTCAGACACTTCCTGTACCCCTCTAACAACAAAGATCGAACCAACAAATGAATTGACCATACATGATGTTCTAGGAGCCCTGAACATCCAAACGAAAGCTGAGAAATCAGACTAAGGAATAGAGAAGGGATAGTGAATCCAAAAGTACTGAGGACTGGCCAGACCTGACCTGGTGGGAATCCATGTCTACAGGGGAATGGCAGTGAACAGTGTGGTGAGAGAAGCCCTGGCCCTGGGACAGCACATTTTTAATTGGATTGTCTGTTATTTTGATGTAGACTTGTTGGGCTTTTGTAAAGATTTTAAAGGTTAGAACTTTGATGGATTTGTCATTGCTAACATTTTTTTGCCAGTCTGTAGGTTCTCTTTCTACTCTTCTGTTGAAGTCTTGTGATGAGCATAAGTGTTTAATATTTAGGGGATATCTGTTATCCAGCTTAACTTTTGATGTTTGCGTGCTGTTAGTTATGGTTTGTATCCTGTTTATGCATGTATTAGAGCCTCTGGCAGTGACCCTAATTTTTCATATTAGGACCTCTGGCATTGACTCTGCTTTTTTCTTTTATGATCTTTATGCTTTGGGGTCTGTATTTAGGTCTCGCATCCATTTTAAATTAGGTTTTTTGTATGATGTGAGGTATCCGTCTCATTTCTTTCTTTTTCTTTTTTTGCAGATAGACATTCAATTTTGGTAATATCGTTTGTTAAAAAGACTATCTTTTTCCTATTTAACAGAATTTAATTCTAAAAAATTTGTATAATGTAATCTAATAGTTCTGAAACTTTGGGGCCTTTCTTTTTTTCCAAGCAGATGGGTTGGAAGCAAGATTCATGATACAAAACTATGTATATCTACAAATAAAATATTGATACGTATCTTGGTTTCACTTTCATTTTGCCATTGAGAATACGGGCACAACTTATTTTTGACACCTTTTTTTGACAACTTATGTGCAAAGAATGTCAAACCTATAAAAAGTTGTAAGAACTAGAAATTGTACAGAGAATAGCCAGTGGACTTCTCTCAGATTCATAGTACCACCAATTATTGTTTTGCTCCATTGTTACATTATTCCCACTCTTTTTTGCATATGTATGGAAACCCTGGCGGCGTAGTGTTTAAGAGCTATAGCTGCCAACCAAAAGGTTGGCAATTCAAGTCCATCAAGCACTCCTTGAAAACTCTATAGGGTAGGTCTACTCTGTCTTATAGGGTCACTATGTATTAGAATCAACTTGAAGGCAATAGGTTTAGTATTTTGGAGTTTATGCATATGTGTGGATAGTGTATACATGGTGCATGAAAATTGAAATTGAAACTTGAAAAAATTAAAGCAAATCCACAAAAGCCAAAATAACTCTTTGATTATATCCCGCTTGAATTCAGAGACTACCTCAAGCACAGATTTAATGTGTTAAACACTAATGACCAAAGACCAGATGAGTTATGGAATAACGAAATGATGTGTGGAGAAAGAAAGTGATAATTAAAAGACAGTAAAGAAAGCAAAGAGCAAAATGAATATCAGAAGAGGCTTTTCAAGCCTGCTATCAAAAGTAAAGTAGCTAAAGCAAACAGAAGAAATGATGAAGCACGAGAGCAGAACAGGAGATTTCAAGGGGCAGCTCAAGAAGACAAACATAACCACATTTGCAAAGATCTAGAGTTAGATAACGAAAATGGGAGAATATGTTCTACATTTCTCAACCTGATAGAACTAAATTAAAAATCCAAGCTTCAATTTGAAATACCGAAGTTTTCTGTGGGGAAAATATTAAACAACACAGGAAGTGTTAGAAAGAAAATGAAAGAACTACACAAAGTCACTATATTAAAAAAAAATGTCAACATTCAGCCACTTCAAGATGTAGCATATGATTCAGGAAAATATTGTACTGAGAAAAAGAGATACACGCTGCATTGAAGGTATTGGTGAAAAACAAGGATCTACAAATTGACAGAATATCAACTGTGATGTCTCAACAAGTGGGTGCAGTGCTGAAAGTGCTCATTGTCAATACCAAGAAATTTGAAAGACAGCTACCTGGCCAACTGACTGAAGAGATCCTCACTTACTGTCTATTTGAAAGAACGGTGATCCAGCTGAATGAATGTGGAAATTGTCGAACAGTGTTGTTAATATTATATGCAAGTAAAATTTTGCTGAAGATCATTTAAAAGTAGTTTTAGTACTACTTCAACAAGCAACTTATAAAAATGCAAGCCAGATTCATAAGAGGACTTGTAACCAGGGATGTCATTGCCAAGATCATATAGATCCTGACTCAAGACGTAGAATACCAGAAAGACGGTTAGTTGTGTTTTATTGACTATGCAAAAACATTTGATTATGTAGACCATAACAAATTATGAATAACATAGCATGAAAGCAGAAGTCAAGAAGTAAAATAATGTGTTGCATTGGACAAGTCTACTGCAAAAAAAACCTCTTTAAAGTGCTAAAAAAGCAAAGATGTCACTTTGAAGACTAATGTGCGCCTAACCCAAGCCATGGTGTTTTCAGTCACCTCAGATGCATGTGAAAGCTGGACAAGAATAAGGAATGGTCAAGAAGAATCGACAACTTTGAATTTTGGTGTTTGTAAAGAATACTGAATATATCATGGACTGCCTAAAGAACAAACAAATCTGTCTTGAAAGAAGTATTGTGAGAATTCACCTTAGAAGTAAGGATGATGAGACTGAATCTCATGTATTCTAGATGTGTTATCAGCTGGCATCAGTCCCTGGAGATGGACTTCCTACTAGGTAGAGGTTGGTGAAAAGGAGAAATGCTCAACAAGTTGGATTGACACAGTGGTTACAACAATGTTCTCAAGATTAATCATGAGGACAGCACAGAAATAGGCAGTGTTTTATTGTGGATATTGCTACTCTGAGTCAAAATACAGTTGAGGGCACCTAAAAACAACAATGCATTGTATGTATATATAGTGGATATGTATGTATAGTATATGTACATCAAATGTATATACATATATATACATATACATATATATACTATATACATATATAGTATATGTATATGCATAACACATACATGTTTGTAAATATATATATATGTGTACATTTTTTCCATTTGAAGATAAGTCGTAGACCTAGCCTTTTACCTCTAAGCACTTAGTATGCACTTTCTAATAATAGGGTTATTTCGTTGCATATGGGAACTTCAATAAATGTAATGATGACGAGATATTTCACTTAATCTACCACCCATAGTCCTTATTTCAATTTTTTCAATTCTGTTCTTGTAGCATTTCCTCTTCTGGGACAGGATTCAATTTAAGATCAAACTATTGCTCTAAAATCAATTCCAACTCATAATGACCCTTTGTGACAGAATAGAACTGTCCCATAGGTTTTCCAAGAAGTGCCTGGTGGATCTGAACTGGCTAGCAATGGCAGTTGTTAATCACTATGCCACCAGGGTTTCTAACTGTGGATCAAGCATTGCATTAAGTTGTCATACCTCTTTATTGTTCTCCTGTCGGGGATATTTCTGTTGTTTCTTTGTTGTTTATTGGATTATTCTTACGTGAAAACTATTGCCATCCCCTCCCCCCCCTTTTTTAATAATATGTCCTTTTGGGGTTCTGTCTAATGTTTCCTTATGCTTAAATTTAGGTTACGTGTTCCACACTTTTATACTGCGTAGTGATTGTGTTATAGATGCAGGTTACCTTAAAGGCTGTCTCTAGATCCCAAGTACACATCAGAGTTCTGGGATGGGAATTTCGCACAGTTGTGCCAACAGTTCAGTGGATGTTATGTCCATTTATCCTGATCAAGTCTCGCATGGGAAACACTTGCATGGTGTTGGCAATAGTGAAAGCCGTTTTAGTTACTCACAGATAATAGATAGTGTACAATAAAAAAGATTCCATCTTGTGTGGTTTTCGCTGTTTCAAAAACTGTCCTGGAGGGATGGAGACTCTCCCTCAGAAGCTCCCTCTCTTTGCACTGTGAACAAATGGCACTGAGGAATTTCCCACACCTTGTTTTTTATTCCAGGGGTTGTATATTTCTCTGCAGAGAGCTCTGTGCAATATTTCCTGCCTGTTCACCCAAACAGGAGAGTTGTCTGATATAGCAGCGTCAGTGTGGAGTAACTAGCCTGGAATTGTGTATCTCTAGACCTGCTACTTATTTAGACAAACCATTGGGTTTTGTAGGTGGAAGTGCAATGGTTGGTTCCAAAGCTCAAAGATGCAAGCAAAGGGGAAGGAATGCAGAGTTATGACAGTCTACAGTTGTTTGGCCATTCTAAGGACTATCTCCTTTCAGTGATGCTCTGTCCTCAGCGTACCACATCAAGAGGCACATGAGCTCCAGCTTTCCATCTATGATCACTGATGAACTTCACCATCTAGCTAAGAGTATATCTGATTTATCCATTTTGGAGCTACTGTTTTTTTCCCTGTAAAACTAACAGGCAATCTGTGGTAAGACATATTGAGACCATGCACACATCCTTATTAACATTTTCCTTTGAACTTAGAATCCGTTAAAGATTTTTGTGTGACTCAACTTTCAAAATGATGTTAAAAATAATGATTTTTTCCATTTCAAGCTTTCCCTGTTTATCAGGTAGTGCTCATACTCCGCAATGAATAAGAGTACTCTCTCATTCCCCGATTAATTAAACATTTTGTTTATTACAGGCCTAGAGACAGATTTCAAATTCTTCAGTAGTTTGTAATTGATTATTGTACTCACTCATTTTGTGCTAAAATTGACCCAGATTTGGCTTACCCCTGTGTCCTTTTGATAATACCATATTCTCTTTTGTTTATTTGTTCTGCTTTGTGTCTTTGTTTTCAGCAGAAATATACTTTTTGGCATAAAAGAAAGTTCCAGATTATGTGACGCCCTATTCCTCCTGACTCAGGAGCCAGTCATTTCTCCGATAAGCCCTGTTCAAAACATTTTATTAAATTTTTATTATTAATTATTATTATTTAAAATTCCATGAAATGATCATTGCTATTACATATAACATAGAGGGCAATCAAACACCCTGTTTATGTTTTCACAAAGAGAAAATTTGACTATTTGCTTATGAGAATCAAGATTTCCAGAGCAGAAGATAACACATGCACTATCTTATTTTAGACCTGTGACAATTCTGACAACTTAATTTTTCAAGAAATACGGCAAGTTGAAAAAATTAGGAAGAGGCCAGCACCATCTAAACTTGTAAAGCTATTCCAAATGTCAGTTACTGTCAGGTAGAGTTTCCTGTCATTTTGCATTAGGATCTGTTATCAACGTGTATGAAATAAATATTCCTTTTCATTATCACATTTTGTGGAGAACTTTAGAAAGCAGTTGAATTTTGTCACCTGGCCACATTAGCAGTTGGAAAAGAAGTCAGGGAGAGCGTACAGATTTTAGTTCAGACCTTTGACGCAATTTGTGCTTGTCAGAAGGCCTCTCAAGTAAAAGAAATAAATTTAGTTCCTGGAAAGACACTTATTTTTTTTTTAATTAAGTAGCTGTTGATACACTTGTTTCCAGACTCAAAATTTTAGGAAAAGGAGAGAACAGTAAAAGCATCAAAACCCAAAAAACTCTTTATAGTTATTACAAAAGTCTGTGATAAAAGAAAAATATTGTGACAATTATGTCAGGATGTATACAGGATAATGTCCTGTCCCACACACTATTCCTCTCTACCTTTCATTGTCTTGCCCACTTTACCTACATTGAATAGCTGCACCACATTTTATCTTTCCAATGGTACCATAAAGAAAGTATTCAAACAATATTGTCACTATTATATGGACGTTACCAATAAGAATTTTCACCTTGGGCACAGTGATAAGAAAACTGCCTTGGCTAACCCAATATTGTCTGAAGGAATAATAATCAAACATTTTAAAAGTTAAAATGATTATTTTGAGATGCTAGTGACTTTTAACTGACTCAGAAACTATAGCACCTTGCATTATTTTTGCACTGTACACTTCTAGCAAATTTTTCAAAAAAGGTTTTCAATTGGTGGGTCAAGCAGAAAGTTCCACTGTCCAAAGTTAAGCAATCTCTGCTTAAGTTAGCTATATTTTACTTTGGATAACACAGAAGCCTCCTTCTACCTTTTTAGGGCTAGACTGAGACGTAAGTCAGCTGGGCAGATACAGAAGAACTAACCTGAAATGAGAAATGTAGCTCTGGTTACTTTGTACTTTCAACCATGTCTACTGAAGTACCTGTTGAAGACTTGGAAAGTGATGATCTAGCAGATGATCTATCAAAATATCTGCACAAATAAAATACAAGAGTTCCACTTTCTCCACAGCCAATCCAGTATTTGTTGTTTTGTGTTTTTTGGATCATGGCCAACCTTGTTGGGGTGAGATGGCATCTCATTGTAGTCTTGATTTGAATTTCTTTAATAACTAAAGATCGTGAACATGACTGCATGTGTTTTTTGGCTGCCTGGATCTCCTCTTTAGAGAAATGTCTGTCTATCTCCTTTGCCCATCACTTAATTAGATAATTTATCTTCTTCTTGTTGTTATTTGGTAGCATCTTATACATTATGGAGATCAGGCATCGGTATGACACAGAGTTCCCAAATATTTTTTCCCATTCTGTAGGTGGCCTTTAAATTCTATTAAGATAGTCTTTGGATCAGCAAAAGTGTTTGATTCTTAATAGTTCTCATTTATCTATTTTTTCTTCTGTTGATTGTGGTTTATTTGACAGATTTTGAAGTCTATCTACATTGTGTATTAAAGCTTCCATTGTTGTTCCTACCTTTTCTTGTATGAGCTTTATTCGTTTTAGATTTGATATTTAGGTCTTTTATCCAGTTGGAGTTGGTTTTTGTATAAGCTGTTAAGATATGGATCTTGTTTGAATTTATTGCAGATGGCTATAGAATTTTGCCAGCACCATTTGTTGAAGATACAGTTTTTATCCCAGTTTAATGTCTTAGGGCCTTTGTCAAATATCAACTGTTCATAGGCAGATGGTGTCATCTCTGGGGTCTCAGTTCTGTTCCATTGATCGTTCTGTCTGTTCTTGTACCAGTACCAGGCTGTTTTGACCACTGTGGCAGTGTAGTATGTTCTAAGATGGGGTAATGAGAGCCCCCCGGTGTATTCTTCTTTAGTAGTACCTTACATATCCGGGGCCTCTTCGCTTTCCAAGCAAATTTGGTGATTTGTTTCTTCACCTCATTGGGAGGGTGGAGTCAAGATGGCGGACTAAGCACATGTCTCCTTATCCCTCTGGAAACCAAGACTTGAAATGATAATCAAACGGAGCCTTCTAGTCACCTAGTGAGCCTCCAGGACACAGCACAGGGCTGTTAATTTGGACTTCATACCGCTAAGCGAAAAACCTCCTCTCTTTTGATACACAAATAAAATAGAATTAGATGATCTATCAAAATATCTTCCCATGTAGAGTAGAGTAAGAACCACTGGGCTATTAGGCACTACTTGTCACCACCACCTAAATGAAAAAAGTTATTATATGGATATGCATACAGTCTTTTGCACACACATCGTTATGATTTCAAGCAAGTTATCGAAAGCACACTATTTTATACTTTCATTTTGTGCTTAATATTTTACTAAAATTTAATATACAAATGTCTGCTTTTTTTTAATCGTTCTGATTCCTTTATTTTATATTTCCCAGAATATTTTTAACCATTTGTATGGTAGTATGCACTTAGCCCTCTCTCAAGTCTTTCGCTTTTATATTCAAGGCTCCAGTGGATCTCCTCCTTGCAGGTTTGTCATTTCAAATGTGTATGAGCACATCTGCAAGGTAAATCTCTAGAAGTGAGCTTTCTGGATCAAAGTGTCTGTGAATTTCAAATTTGATACTATTACCAAATTCTTCTCCATAAAGACTGTGTAATAAATTATACACACATGCACACTGCATATATATATTCTTCCACATATTCTTAATGTTATCTTCCATATAACATGTTACATTAGCTTTCGTCACTGATAACACAAACATGAAAATTGTATTTGTATTTTTACTTGAATATTATTGAATATATAATAAGTAAAGTTTATTTTGTTGGCATAATTTTATAAATTGAATTGTCCCCCTCCCAAATATGTATTATATGTCTGTGGTTATAACCTCTCTATCTGTGGTTATAACTTCATTTAGGATTGGATTGGCTTTGTTACATTAATAAAGTGGAACTAGTGTAGGATATGTCTTGAGTCAATCTGTTTTGAGATATAAAATAGATTAAACAAGCAAGCCAGAGAAGCAGAGATGGGAGGACAAAGATGCCAAGTCATGTGAAGATCACCCAGCTCAAAGACACAAGGAACTTTCTACAGAGACAAAAAAGCAAAAAAGCCTTCTCCTAGAGGTGACAACAGAAATTCAGACTTCTAACCCCTTAACTGTGAAAAAATAAATTTCTGTGTCTTAAAGCCACTAGTTTATGCTATTTCTGTTACAGCAGCAGTAGATAACAAAGACAGAATTTATTGAAGAACCAGCTGTTTTCCTTGACTGGGAATGGTTTGCTCATTTTTCTGTTTCCCCAATATAATCTGGGTCTTTTCTTATTGATTTGTGGGCACTTTCTATAGGCTTCGGAATGGCTGTTTTCTATTTTACCTTAGACCTTTTTTATTTTTTAAATAGATTTTTTTTTCTTCCTAGTTTTAGTCAATGTTATTATTTTGATTTTTTTTTTTTAGAATCAGTTGATTTCAGGACACGAGCAGGAAATATATAGGATGATCCTGAAGTAATCTGTATTTCCAGAATATAAATGAGTGCTCATAAAACCCTACAATGATGGCATGGAAGTGCCAAAAGGACAGCAGGAGCTAACTGCAAATGCTCCCAATGGCCAAAACTAGAAGAACTGAAGCAACAAAGTCAACAAAGCAGTACTGGATTACAATCTCAAATATAAACTAGGTATTCATGAGCCCAGAATTATACAAATACACGACTGAAATAAGTAAATGGGTACGAAAAGACAAATCTTCTATGTGGCTGCATTCGAGCATTTTAGGCAGGATACTCCACTCTCATGAAAAGAAAGCATGAGTTCCCATTCTTTAATCGTGAACTGTTCATGCTGATTTTTTTTCAGAGTACAAAATCAAAAGGGGGCAGTGACTAACTTTGCAGTGGAGAAGCTAGACAAACAGTACCTCAGCCAGCTGGGCAAAGTCAGCATCAACACTTGACCTTTGCAGCCTTCCTCAAAATGCCATACCTCTGTCTCATCACCATGAGCACAACAGAAAATGTCCAATGGAAATACATTCTATGAAACATCTGTTCAATATGCCTCAAAAATCTGGAGGTCATCAAAGAGAAATTTCTGAGAAATGGTCACTACCAAGAGAAGACTAAAGAACAGAAATATTCCTGAGAAAACTTAAAAACATCTAAACAGAAAAGAAAGACAAATAAATCATGCTATATACACACAATGAAATATTATGCAAATGATAAAGAACAATGATGAATCTGTGAAGCATCTTACAACATGAATGAATGTGGAGGACATCATGCTGAGTGAAATAAGTCAATCACAAAAGGACAAATACTGTATGAGATCACTATTACGAACACTTCTGAAGAGTTTCACACACAAAAGAAGCAATCTTTTATGGATACGAGAGAAGAAAAACACTAAATAGACAATAGATAAGTGGGAACACTGGTGAAGACTAAGAGAATAGACAATAGTGGGGACAGGAACAGGGTCATAGGAGCTTTGTAGGTATAGCTAAGCTTCCTGAGGGACTGCATTACTGGGCTGAAGGCTGGTAACCTTGGTTTGGGGTGACACCTAGCTTAACTGGCATAACATAGTTTGTAAAGAAAATGTTCTACCTTCCACTTTGGTGAATAGTGTCTGGGATCTTAAAAGCTTGGGAGTGGGTAACTAAGATACTCCACTGGACCTGCCCTTCTGGAGCAAGTGAGAATGAAGAAAACTAAAGATGCCAGGAAAAGATGAGTCCTAAGGACTAACTGACCCTAAGTCAACCAGACTGAGTTTAGCACAACCAGATGACACCTGACAGCAAGCACTGACTGATGTGACAGCAATCACAGTAGGGAGTCCCAGACAGACTGGAGGAAAATTGTAGAACGGAACTCTAAATCACACGAAACTCCCAGACTTACTGGTCTGACAGCGACTAGGGAAACTCCAAGAGTATGGCCCCCAGACACCCCATTAACTCATAATGAAGTCACTTCTGAGGTTCACCCTTCAGCCAAAAGTTAGATGGTCCCACTAAACAAAACAGGACTAAATGGGCATATCAGCCTAGCAGCCAGGGTGAGAGAGCAGGAGACAGGAAATCTGTTGGTGGGGAACACAGGTAAAAAAGGGAAGAGTGCTGACACGTTGTGGGGTTGGCAACCAATATCACAAAAAAACAAATGTAGGAATTGTTTAATGAGAAACTAATTTGCTCTGTAAAAACAAAATTAAGAAAAAGAGAAATTGTATCATGTTACTGAATCAGGATACTCAGTAGTGCTAAGGTATTTATTGTCCTAAAATTGATGTATACATTCAGTGCAGTTAAAGATGCCAGCCAATTTTATAGACTTATTTATATTTCTTTTTAATAAGCAAGCAGATACTAAAATTTAAATGGAAATGCCAAAGGCTTACAATAGCAAAAACAACTGTGAAAAAGAAAAATAAAGTTGAGGGATAAACAACCTGACTTATGGCTTTAAGCTTCACTAATCGCCACAGTGTGGCCTTGATGTAAGGGTACGGAGATAACCAGTGTTTGGAGAGTCTAATCTCCCCATGCTTGGCAGATGTCTTCTGACTATACATGAGAGTGGAGTAGATGTTTTCTGCCTCTCTCACACATGGTCAGAAAAGTTCATATGAGAAGATGACATTTGGACAGATGCTTAAAGAAAGTCAGGAAGCCATACACTGTGGACAATGACACCAAAAATTGTACGCAATTCATCGGTCTACTAGAATACAGTGGCCTGCAAGCCCAAAGTCATGTTATAGTCATAGCTGGCTAATGACCTTACAAAAGTTAACAGCTAACTATTGTTGCTGTTACTGTTGTTGTTAGGTGCCACTGAGTCAGTTCCGACTCATAGCAGCCCTAACACAACAGAAGGAAACACTGTCCCATCCTGTGCCACAGCCACGATCGTTTTTGTGCTCAAGCCTATTGCTGCAGCCACTGTGTCAGTTCGTCTCCTTGAGAGTTTTCCTCTTCTTCACTGATCATCTACTTTACCAGACATGATGTCTTTCTCCAGGGACTGATCCCTCCTGACAACATGTCCAAAGGATGTTAAGATACAGTCTTGCTGTCTTTGCTTCCAAGGAGCACCCTGGTTATACTTCTTCCAGAATAGATCTGTTTGTTCCTTTGGCAGTCATGGTACATTCAATATTCTTATCCAACACTACAATTCAAAAGCATCGATTCTTATTCTGTCTTCCTTATTCATAGTCCAGCTTTCACACGCATATGATGAAATTGAAAATATCATGGCTTGGGTCAGGCACACATTAGTCTTTAAGGGGACACCGTTACTTCTCAAAACTTTAAAGAGACACTTGGCAGCAAATATTCCTAATACAATATGTCTTTTGATTTTTCAACTGCTGCTTTCAGGAGTGTTAATTGTGGAACCAAGTAAAACGAAATCCTTGACAACATCAAACTTTTCTCCATTTATAATGATGTTGCTTACTGGTCCAATTGTGAGGATTCTTGTTTTCTTAATGTTGAGAAGCAGTCCATACTGAAGGCTGTGGTCCTTGATCTTCATCACTAAGTATTTCAAATCCTCTTCACTTTCAGCAAGCAAGGCTGTGTCATCTGCATAATGCAGATTGTTAATGTATATGTCAACTATGGAGACAAATAATAATATTATAGCTGTGTTTGCTTGTGTGTCTACATTGTATGTATTTATTTTTACTTAATGTATTTCACTATACCTAGTAAGTACAATACACACTCAGTATATTTTAATTCAGTACCTCTTAGTACATTATGTATACTCAGTTATTATAAACAATTTTGTTTCAGTTTAAAAAAATATGTTCTAAGTGTGTGGTTAAATGTACTTTATATATTGCTAAATGTAAAACATTTTAGACACCACATAATAAGAACAATGAAGATTATAGTATCAAAATCAGGGTGTAACGCTCTTTGGAGAAATGTATATGAAATTATATACTATATACTTTATTACATATTATTAATTTTATTTTATATTCAGCATAACGCACAGCCTCGAAGTAAAATAGGAAAACATTCTAGTTCTGCTAATTCACTAGTTCTGCTATCTACATATACAGTGATAAATAATAAACATGAACTAAACAAACAATACACATGTATCTGCTGCTTTCAGGTTTACAAAGGATTTTCGCATGCAACAAGTCATGTAACTCTTATAACAAAACATTCAGTTTGTAGGGTTGAGGATATTTTCTATTCTGAAGTTTAGAGGTGTGATAAATGATACATAAATAATTTGTTATAATTATATTCAGATAAAAACCAAACCAAACCCACTGCTGTTGATTCAATTCCTACACATAGTGACCCTGTTAGACAGAGGAGAATTGCTCCATAGAATTTCTAAGGATGACCTCACAGATTCAACTGCCACTCTTTTGGCTAGCCACTAGACGCTTAACCACCATGCCACCAAGGTTTCTAATATACAGGTAGTCTGTGAAAATGCTTGTTCAATTAAACTGTAGTCACTTTTGTGGATGAATATAAAATCAATTCCAGCAAACAAAAAGGATACATTTTCTTTGAACCATAATACAAAATAAACCAAAGTAACTTGGGTTCTATCAAAATATTTCTAAAATGATGTGACACGGAATCTCTATCATAGATAACACTCCTCTTCTCCAGTTTCCAAACATAAATCTTCCCATTTCAATTACATTTTTAAAAAAATTAAACTGTAGAACATGTGCTTTCTTTTTCATTGAAGTTCATGTAAACTAACTCATTTTAAAGTGATTTAGAACACATACATACATACATATATATATTTTAACTAACATTGGGGGTAGGTGTCTTTCACTGAGACATCATAGTACAAGAATCTTTGTTCATTCTAAGTCTGTGTGGGCTTATTCATTACTGCGAGTTTTTCTAAAGTGTTTCACTAACACTTAGTGGACTTCTATTCACAACTCAATTACAACTCCCCGCACATTCATTACAGTTTTAGGAGTGGTTATATACTTGTCATCACTCTTGTCTTTCTAGTTTAGAACACCTTTGAATTACAGTCTCTCCTTTTTATTAGCTGTAAGCATGTACATTTCCGAGCTTATCTTTATAATATGACAAAGAATGTAAGATGGGATATTTTTATTGTGAATGATAAGCAAACTTAACAAATTCATTTTTGTTTATTTTACGTATGGATTGATCTGTTTCCAACTTTTTTTTTAATTAAAAAATGAGAACATTCTCAAGGACAATGAATGGCAACTGTTGGAAACCCTGGTCGCATGGTAGTTAAGTGCCATGGCTCCTAACAGTGAACAATTCAAATACACCAGGTGCTCCTTGGAAACTCTATGGGGCAGTTCTACTTTGACCTATATGTGCACTAGGAGTCGAAATTGACTTGATGGCAGTGCGTTTGGTTTGGGTTTGGTACTGAAGCTTGTTCTTTGGCAAGTTAAAGTACAGCTAAATGTTAGATGGTCAAAAAGTGCATTCCTGATCCAAGTCAGCCAGAATAGCGCTGCGAGTGGTGGATGAGTCTTCCCCAAGTTTTACTTGATAAAAAAGAATGATAAAGTATGAGAGTATTTTTCTAGATGTATTTTTCCAGATCTTAAGCTTTATTAACTAGACTATACTCACTATATGAAGAAAGCTTTCAAAGGCAACCTCAAGATAACCTAAACACTGATTTAATAAAAAACAAAGGAAAATGAAGTGAATTCTTTTTGTTAGGTGTTTGGGAATTATGGGCTTGGTCAAATATCCTTAGACAATGTGAAACATTCAATCAAGATTTACATTTTTTTATATTTATCATTTTTTAATCTCTCATTAATGTGAAAAATATAATTTTAGCTTTTCTGTCACCAAACACGTTATACTTGCATTTATTTATGTACAATGAATTCAATTTTTTTCTGCTGGAAAGTATTTTCATTCTCTATTCATTAAAGGTCTCTTATAGAAAAGTTTCACAACATGAAATACATGTTATCCAGGTGTGGCAAACTCTTCATTGTATAATTACACATGTATTAATACTTGTTTTGAAACCATGAAAACCAGTTGCTGTTTTACTTTTTCCTCATGGGTGTTTTCAGGGTTGCCTATTGCTTGAGATCTTTCTTTTTTTTTTGAAGTATGAAAGTTGTGTATTAGGCTTATACTTTGTAATGGTATGACCCTCGGTGCTTTTGGCTCTCTATGATACAAACCTTTCCTGGCATAATTCTATTTCATTTTAATTTTACACAATAAATATTTTTTTAAAACAAATATTTTTTTCTTTTGAATTTCTGTATGAATTAATTAATTTTTCAGTGATGTCAATTACCTGTTTTTAAATTAAAATGAGTAACGTATATGACAAATATAAATAGGACTCTGGTGGCACAGGGGTTACAAATTTAGGCTGCTAACCAAAAGGTTAATGGTTTAAATCTACTAGCCACTCCCAGAACACCCTGTTGGGCAGTTCTGTTCCATATAAATAATTATGAATAATGTTTTACATTGCTTAATAAATAAGAACGTGTCTGCAAGTTTGTCATATATGGCACAAAATATTCAACATTGACAGAATATATCTATATTTTACAGTCAAATTAATTGCTTAATATATTCCATAATTACTGTCTTTATAAACACACCTTGATGAGATATTTTAGCATCAGTTGCTATAACCCACTCCATTGTCAGCTGCCTGATCAATCTATTCCATAACATGTAAGCAGCTGATGTCTGTCTTTATCACTTTTTTGGGGGAAACTATATTATTCAGTAAGATAGATGTTCATATATTAGAATGTTGACTTATTTGCTATTCATTTCAATTAACATAATTGATTATTAACACTAAGAGGTGGCATTTTAAACTATTATGTCATGTCGATTTATAATGTGAAATTTCCTATAAATATTACATATTTTTCTAGCAACTAATTATCTTTTGAGAAGTGTGTTTTATGTTCTTCAAAATAACAGACCAAGTTGGTGTTTGACCTTTCCTGGAAACCATTAAAACTAGCTAACAATGCTTTTGGATACTGTTTCTTTGATGCTTCTTGACAAAAGAGTGTTCCTTCTTTTCATTTAAAATTTATCTGTCTCCTTGGTCACATCCTATAAACTTCCTTGGAATGAAAAGCACAAAATGTCATCTGAAACTGCTTGTTAAATAGTGTTGAATTCATTAATAGCTCTAAAAATGTGTCTTTTTTATATTCCACATTTACTACTATGATTGCTATGATTGTTTTAAAAAATGAGTAGTAATAATACTCTGAAATCCTCTATACACTAAATAAAGCAACAACTTGATAACTTATGACTCCCAGTTAAAGCTTCAGACAGAGCAAAAACACATGAAAACTACATTTTAAAATTCATATGGAAAGGAACTTGTCACCCCAAAATGCAACTGTCCCATAGAGACAAAATCATGAATTACTCAGCAAAAAAATATACCAAACCAAAACCAAACCTGTTGCCGTTGAGTAAATTCTTAATCACAGACCCTCTAGGACAGAGTAGAACTGCCTCGCAGTGTTTCTAAGAAGTGACTGGTAGATTTGAACTGCCAAACTGTTGGTTAGCAGATAATGAGTTCTTAACCATTGTAGCACCAAGGCTAGACATACATGGCAGTCATTGCCTTCAAGTTGATTCCAACCTAAAGTGACCCTAGAAAACAGAGTAGAACTGCCCCATAGTTTCAGAGGAGTAGCTGGTGGCTTTGAGCTGCCAATCCTTTGGTTAGCCACCATATCACACAACTACTGTGCCACTAAGGCTGCAGGTCTAGAAGTATACTCAGCTATAAATCAAAAAACAGAAGAGCAAAAAGTATTATGCTTATTTTAAGTCATTGGTAATGTTAGAACAATCCTTTAACTTTTGGCATCCATCCTAAAGGAATAGCAATACGTCATTTCATTAAAAAAGCAGAAATTGAGAAAATAAATAAATTAAAATTGAGAAATTATGTAATTTTATATAAATTATATATGTTATATAATTTGCATTAAATAAAATTGACAAAATATATAAATTAAAAAAGAATGGACAGGCAGAGCAGTGGAAACTGCATATAGGTGGGCATGTAAATTTATATGGGAATGTAAATTTTCACTCAGTCATATTAAATAAAAAAAGAAAAATACTTAGAAGATAAAATTTAGCCAATAGCCTGAATAATCACAAAATACCAAACTTCTTTGCATACTGTACACATTTTTCTATGAATTACAGATTCTTCTGAATTTGGAAATCGAGTATAATACACAGTAGTAACAAAATAAATCTAGGGATAAATTTAAGATGAGTTAGAAAATAACTGAAGAAATTATATATAATCTTCAATCCATATAGAAAATTATTTCTTAATATATGCTATGAGGTAATTCTTTATTTTGACTATGTTTTATCTTCCAGTTTTCTATCTGAAATTTTTACAAGCAAGTCACTCAACATTTCTTCTATCATGCTCTGAACTTTAAATGCATTTCTTCACTCATCTGTCTGAAAGTACCCTCTGGGAATTATGCCAAGAAAGCATTTGACTAAGTCTTAAATATAAATTATTTTGTTTGTCATGACAGCAACATCCCTAAGTACTTGGTAGACTTCAGTGATTCTCTACCATGAAAACAATGTTTCAGTAGTGTTACCAACAGTTTAGCGACAAATAACGTCTCTCACATAATCGCTACAATACTTTAAAAATACATCCCAGAATAAGCCTTCTGAACCATATTCCTTCCATCATTTCTTACCGTGGAAGAAGCTTTGAATTCATTCTCAGAAATGGCTTTCCTAGGTATTCCAGCTTTGCCTTTGCCTTCAGTGTCACTGGTATCTTATCTGTCATGGCAGCCCCATTCCTCCAGTCTGTAGCCACCTATTTGAATGTGGAATATCAATTCTTACTCTTCATCTCCTACAAGGCAATAAAAAAAAACCTGAAAAAATGACAATGTTAACTAATACTGAGTGTTAGATATCTTGCCTTTGAAAATCCTTGAGCCAGGCCACTTTTGATTGTATTCATTGGCTATCTTTAAGCCACAGCTAAGTTATCCACACTACTTTCTTTTGTAAAGCAGTTTGGCTCATTCCATTACCTATCACCATACTCATGTTACCCTGCACAGAATCATTAAATAGTTCTGTGGAGAAAAATCAAACATAGGTCCCAGGTTTTCTCCTAAAAAATCACTAATAATAGCACTTTCCCTACCTTTGAGTTCCTCTGCTCCTTTTCATAGGGGGAGCTAATATTTCTACACGCCCGTTGTGTTAAAATCTGACTTAGAGGAGGGTGGGATTACAGTCTTGATCAGCATGTACACATCTCTCTGTTCATAAACGGACTATACAACTTTTGTCTTCTTCTGGAATGAGTGAGCACATGCCCTCACTGAACACAGAACACTCTAGTTTGTTTTCTATCTTTAACTAAGTGGTTCTTTATTGAGAAAGTAACACATTGCATGTTCTTAAAAATGGATTCCATTATCACTATATTACTGTTTCCATAATTTGGTTTTGGTAGAGTCTGTGTGTAGTACAGCACACCTGAGGTAAGTTGTTAGATGAATATGTGGAGTTCTGATCTTTTGAAACCTTACCTCAGCTGATCCATACACTTCAAACAGCCTGTTAGTTAACGTCTTTGACTTATTTAACCTTCCAGAAGATGGTAACCAAAGCTAGGGGCTTTGCTGCAAGGAGTTTACTATTATGGGTTGAATTATAAGCTTTCTCTACATTTGTTGAAGTGCTAACACCAAGCACCTGTGAATGTGACCTTACTGGGGAAGAGGTTTTTATACGTCTCATAGTTGATTTGCATAAGCCCTAATCCCGAAGAATGCCTTCATAAAGGAAAAGTTAGGTATAGTTACAGAAATGACAGGATAGCATTTGAAAACAGAGGCAGAGATTGGACTGATGATACAAGCCAAGGAATGCCGGTGAGCACCAAGAACTGCTGACAACGGTCAGAAGCTAGGAGAATAGCACGGAATAGATTCTCTCTTGCAGGATCCAGTAGGAACCAATTCATTCAACACCTTGATTTCAGATTTGAGCCTGCAGGACAGTGAAAGAATATTCTTGTGTTGTTTTATGCCACACAGCTGTGGCGGTTGTTTTAGCAGACCTCGGAAACTAATACAATTACCACCTTTCTACTCATGTGTAAAGTGAACAAAATCGTTTCCTAACTAGGCTAATTGGGGCTTACAAACAGACAGTGAGAACGCACAGATCCTTTTGATGATGATGATGACTAAGTGAAAACATACAGTAGCAATCAGTTTTGCATGCCCACCAATCTGCAGTTCCTTCTGTTCTCCCCACCTGGTGACAGCATCCTCCTCCTTTTCACACTTGATTTCTAGTATCCTCTTAACAAGCATCTGAGCCCGCCTCTCCACCCTCTCATCTCGCATCTAGAAAGAGACCGGTAAGAAAGCCTTCTATAAACGCATAAAACCATAAAGTATGCACAGTATACGGTCATACTGTGTCCCAGAGTCTAGGCCATTCTTGTCTGAATAGTTGTCATCATCACTAGTTTCCCATCAGGGACAGCAGCAGGTGTAGGGGCCATGTTTCCTGGGGAACATTTGGGCTGTTGGACCATCAACTCATGTCTTTTAGTAGATTTATTGAGCTACACTCCTCTCTTTCTTGTATCACCTCAGGAACTCTGCATTGTGTCCCACTTTATGGCTGTTTTTGGTGGTGACGAGGTAGCATCTGGTTCTTCTAGTGCGGTGCTGATGCAGTCTCCCATTTATATGGGGCCTTCTGTTTCCTGGGCTCTTTTTTTCCCCTCTTATCTTTGTTGTTCTGAGTCATCAGCTGTTCTTGATGAGTTAGGACCATTTGGTGTCCCTCAGATGGTGGCTTGTTAGCTTTTAAGACCCCAGATGCCACTCACCACTATGGAGTGCAGAAGACTCTCTTAGAAGTAGACCATTTATGTCAGTTGGCCTCGATGTCCCCTGCATAGACGGTTCCCAGACCCCTGTCCCTGCTACTCTATCCTTTGAAATCTTGGGTTGAGTTTAGAAAACCTTTCAGTTTATGGTAAAGCCCAGTTAAGTGGTTGTACTCTCTACTGTGAGCTGTCAGTGCTTTCACCTAACTGAATTTCTATTGGCTAATTTATGACCAAACCTCGCCCTCCCTCCCCACCCTTGTAGCCGTCAGAGTCTTTTCTTCTGTGCATAAGTCTATTTTTAAGTCCTTATAGCAGAGGTGTCATACAATATTTGTCCTTTTGCCACTGACTGATTTCACTCAGCATGTCTTCTAGTTGACATCAGATTATGAGATGCTTCCTAAAATGATCATTGTTCTTTATCGCTGCGTAGTGTTCCACTGAGTTTATGTACCATTGTTTGTCTTTCCATTCATCTGTTGTTGGGCATCTAGGTTGACTCCATCCTTTTGCTATTGTGGACTGCACTGCAATATACATTCGTGTGCATGCATCCAATCTGTTCGTGTGACCGTCTTTATTTCTGCAGGATATGTTTCAAGCAGTGGGATTATTGGACACGTATTCTTTTGAAATAATTGACATAATAATCTAGGTGTCTTCAATTATGAGTCAGAAGTGATAACTATTTTCTATGACAAAAATTACTCTTGATGTAGCTAGGAATGATTAAATATTTAACTTTAAAAATGTAGGAAAGCTTTTTAAAATGAAATTTTTGTGATGTTGCTGATATTCTGACACAATGACACATCACAAAGTGGAGAATTAGACCTAAGTTATGACTTTGAATTTTTGTACCAGATCATCATGTGCTCCTGATTTTGAGGAGACGGGAGAAAAAAAAAGGAGGCTAGGCAAAGCCATAGCATGTGACCTGAATGAGCTGATAATCATAGGATAAAATCCTTCGCATCAAGTGGCCACTCTAACACAAACCATGTTCAGACTTGACAATCAGGATATTATCCTACAATTAACCTGGGGATTTGGATTTCTCCCCGTTATTGTTATGAAGCAATTTAAACTACTAGAGGGTAAATACCTTGCTGAAGTGACAAAAAGTCGATATTAATGGATTTTTGTAAGCGTACACAAAATTAAAATCTATACTTCATTTAACCACTGATTCACTAACTCAAATGTTCTGAAAAAATGACTGTATTTTATTTTAAGGAAACAAGAATTTCAGGCTCAGGTTTAAATTATTGGATTCATTATATTAAAAAATAAACTTTTCATAATTATTTTCCCATGCTGATACTACTGGAATCCCTGGTGGTGTAGTAGGTTAAGTGTTATGTTTGCTAACCAAAAGCTCGGCAGTTCAAATCCACCAGGCACTCCTTGGAAACTATGTGCAGTTCTCCTCTGACCTCTAGGGTCACTGTGAGTCAGACCCGACTCGACGGCAGTGGGGGGCTTTGGGTATGCTGATACTACAAAGCTTCATCAGTTATTTAACATTTAAAACACAATGCTTATCTCCGAAAAAGATTTCGTTATCTTGGAAACTATAACTTATGTATATCATGCAGTTCAAAATATCGCAGAAAAATTATCTTTGGAAAATACTGTGTAGTGTCCTATGGTATATCAACAAGTAAGAAACTGCAATTTAATAGAGAGTGTATCATAATGAAATTTCAATTTTCTTGAATATTTGTTTTGCTTATTCCTTAGTTGGATCCAACTCGACGGCACTTGGCCTATTCCTTAGTTGATGTATTAGACAGTTAACTGAACTTAATTTCCAAGTTATCTTTCATGCACTATTAAGAAGATCACATGTTTTGAAATTTAAATGTCAGATGCTGTGCCTTAATTAAAAAAAAATACAATACACAATTAGATGCATTTCAACTGTAAGAAACACTATCAAGTAAATTTTATAAAACCTGAGTATGACGATGAGAAAACATCTAAGTACATATAATTTTAAACCTAATAGGCCGAAGACACAGATTGGATGAATAAGAATGTGAGATAAACTGGTCTATAATAAAATTAACATGACCATTTTTAGAATTTCATTAATTCTCATTAGTTTTAATTTTCACTTAATTCTGGCTGGCTGGCTAATTCAAACTAGTTTTTAATTTCTCTTCCAATTTCTTCCTTGACAACTATGTTATTCAGAGTGTGTTGCTTAATCTCTAAATATTTTGGCATTTCTAGCTGTTGTTCTGCTATTGATTTCTAGTTTTTTCTACCTGTCTGTGCTTTGTATCACTTCTAGTCTTCAGTCTTGATCTTTGGCCCTAACATTTTAAAAATTTAACCAGTTTTCAAGTTAAGCTTTTCTGTTTATAAAAATTGTTTTTTCCTAAAAGAGGCACTCAAATAAGATATCTAATTATGTCAGGACTTATGAATATTCTAAGATGCAAAGTTCTGTCAAAGCGAACATACTATAAAAATACAATATATACCGTTCTTGATAATACTCTTTCAATATCATGGTTATGGTGGTTTAGTGAAAGAATACTAAAATTGTAAGACAAATATAAGTATCTATGGCTTATACAAATATTGGTAAAAGTATATTCACATTTAAGAAAATTGAGGCCTCACACCTGCCCCTTGGAGAGCCGAAGGAGACAAAATCGCCTATGGTTTCCCTTCCAGAATGGTCTAGGCAATATGCAATGACAAAAGACCACCGTTATTCTTAATAGGATCCCTACAATAGTCGGCATTTTGTTTCACAAATACAAGCACCTATGTTAAGTTTCTTGTCGTTAAAGTGGCTGCCTATATATGTGGTTTACATGAGACTTAGCAAAATTCGTCACCACCCCTTCAAGTCAACAAAAATAATACAATGTACTGGTTAATGTTATCTGTCAATGGGCTTGGCTGCAATTCTCAGTAGTTTGGCTGACACTGTAGATCACCTCTCACTTTGTGATCTGCTGTGAGCAGCCAATCAGCTGGAAGAGGAGTGTCTTAGGGGATGTCACCCTTACTCATGATACAAAGGATTGTTCTGGCAAATTTCACTTTCTCTTGGTCTTGCATTTGTCTCACCATCCTCTGACTGGTGGTTCTTGGGACATGAGAAACCTTCAGCCTGTTGCCTGAGCAACAGAGATTTGCCAGCTCTATAACCCACAAGTCAGAGAAAGCCACCAACTTGCCATCTGACCACAGATTTGGGGCTAGCCAGTCTAATGATTGTGTGAAACATTTTTTTTTGTAATAAATCTCACTATACATATGTATATTTATATACACACTTCACTGATGTATTATAATTCACTGTTTTATTTTCCCAGTGTCACTGGTATTGCTGCTTTAGAGAACCCAGCCTAAAACATATCAGCAGTTTTTAAAACAAAGCAATTAGGCTTTTGACTGATATTTGGAAAAGATAACCAAGTGTGCATTCCTAAATTTATCTCCCTCCCTCACACCCTGCTACCTATTATCTCCAAACCAAACTCATTGCTGTCAAGTCCAGCAACCCCGTATTTAGCTACACAGAATCCTGTGATGATTTTAGTTACTTCCATAATAGCATTTAGAAATACTAAATCTGCAACTGTGTTTAACTTCTTCAGGAAAGAAAAATATCCAAGCAGGTCTGGGTCAATATTATGTATATGTTTTACTTAGGCATAGTGGTAACAGAAAAATAAAACATAATGTAGCATTTAAACGAATCACACTGGAAGTTAGCACACGTTTAAGTTACATTTCATCTGTTATGAAGTAGAAAAACATTTTACTCTTGCTTCCTAAGTCAACTGTTTCCTGATAATAGGCACATTTTTGAAGTAAGCAGAAAGCTAAAATTGCAGGGGAAAGTAGCATTAGAAATTGGCATTTTGAAATCTAGCATCAAAACAAAATGATTCGCTTCTTTAAATACCTCCACAAGTCAAAAGAAATAGAGAACAGAAAGACTCAACTAAAACACAATAAAATATTTTTTAAAATTGGACAAAAAGAGATAATGGGACAGAAACACAGAAAAAAGCAAAATTTAGATTGGCATATTTAGCATCTTTTTCTGTTGATATACTGAAAGTTATGAATATGTCTCTAGTGCACACTGAAATTAATGTGCGTAGCATTTTTCTCTGCTTTTCTAAGAACAAAGGCTTAGCCATAGTTAACTCACTACATGCAGTTGGTAGTGTTGGCTTAGAAAACATTTCATGGGGGAAAAAAATTGAGATGAAGATGATTTTTCAGCGGTTTATATTGATAGGGTATAGGATTTTGCCCTTATCATTGGACAATTATCTTAAGGGGGTGGGGGAAGGTGTTATTTGGTAAATGCCAATAAAATGTACCAATCATACACTGTGAAAATTTCATATTGTAACAATTTTTTGTGGTGGTTGTTAAGTGCTGTCTAGTCTGTCCCAACACAAAAAGAAACAGTGTGCAACAGAACAAAACTTTTCCTGGTCTCGCACCAAGCACTGTCCCCACAATTATTACTGTGCTTCAGTCCTTTGTTGCAGCCTCTGTGTTAACGCAGCCTACTCAAGGTCTTTCCCCCTGCCCCCCTGTAGACCCTCTAGTTTATCAAGTGTGATGGCCTTCTCCGTGGTCTAGTTCCCCTCTGATAACATGTCCAAAGAACATGACAAGAATTCTTTCCAACCTCGTTTCTAATAAGCATTCTGGATGAATATCTTCTAAGACAGAATTGTTTGTTCTTCTGATATCCACGGTATATTCAGTATTCTTCACCAATATCACCATTCAAAGTCTTCAGTTCTTCTTTGGTCTTCATTTATTGTCCAGCTTTTGCAGGCCTATGAGGCAACTAAAAATATCAAGGTGTGAGTCAGAAGTATCTTAGTTCTTAAAGTGACATTTTTGGTTCTCGAAGTCTTGAAGAAGTCTTTTGGCGCAGAATTACCCAATTCAATACGTCATTTGATGTCTTGACTGCTGCTTCTGTGTGCATAGATTGTTGGTCCAAGTAAAATGAAATCCATAACAATAGAAATATTTTCCCCCTTTGTCATGTTGTTACCTTTTTGTCTGGTCGTAAAGGGTTTTGTTTTCATTACGTTGAACTATAATGCACACTGAAAGCTGGAGTCTTTCATCTTCATCAGTAAATGCTCTAACTCCTCTTCACTTTCACCAAGCAAGATATATCATCTACACATCACAAGTTGTTAATAAGTCTCTCTGTAATCCGGATGCTACATTCTTCTCATATAGTTCAGCTTCTCAGATTATTTGCTAAGCATACAGGTTGAATTATGGTAAAAGGATACAACCCTGTATACACAAATTTCTTGACTTAAATCACAGAATATCTCCTTGTTCTGTTCCAACCATTGCCTTTTGATCTATGTACAAGTTACTCGTGAGCACAATTAAGTGTTCTGGAATGCTCATTCTTGGCAGTTTTGTCCATAATTTGTTATAATTTTCACACTCAAATGCCTTTGTGTAGTCAGTAAAACACAGGTGAACATCTTTCTGATATTTTCTGCTTTCAACAAAGACCAGTTTGACACTAGCAATGTTATTCTCTATTCCATTTCCTTTGTGGGTTAACAGTTCCCTGTAGACACACTGCTGAAACTATTCGTTTTTAATTATCTTCACCGAAAATTTACTTGTGTGTGCTATTAGCAATATTGTTCCATAAATCCTCATTCTGCTGTATCATCTTTCTTTGGGATGGACACTGATGGATTTTTTCCACGCAGTTGGACAGGGAAACATTTTCCAAACTGCTTGGCACAGACAAATGAGCACTTCTAGCATTTCATTCATTTGTTGAAACATCCCAGTTTGTATTCTGTCAATTTCTGGAGCCTTATTTTTGCTAATGCTTTCAGTAAGGATTGGATTTTTTTCCTTCAATACCATCAGTCCTTGATCATACACATATGTTACATCCTCAAATCATTGAATGTTAAACAATTATTTTATTATATTAAGTCTGTTTCTTTCTTGAATCTTCCTTTGATGCTTCCTTTGCCTCTCACTATTTTTCCCGTAGAATCTTTCAATATTGAAACTGGAGACTTGAAATTTTCCCTCAGTATTTTCAGCTTGAGAAATGCCAACTGTGCTCTTCACATATTTTTTTTTTTTTTTTTTTGTGATTGAGTGACAGTATACAATCTAAATTAAATTTGCATGCCCACCTATCTGCAGCTCCTTATGCTCTCCTCGCCTAGGGATAGCGAACTCCTCCTTTTCATTCTATGCATGTCATTTCCCCCATCATTCATACATGTAACAATCCCCCGTCCCCTCCTCTCAACTCCCTCTTCTCCTTTCTAGTAAGAGGCCAGAAGGACAGCATCCTACAGATGCATAGAACCACACACACGCCATATAGTGACATTGTATCCCTGAGTCCAACCCATTCCTGTCCAAAGAGTTGACCTCAGTAACGGTTTCTGGTTAGGGACAGCAGCAGATCTAGGGGCCACGATCCCAGGGGAATCCCCAGGCCTTTACACCATCAGTTGCAGTCTTTTAGTGGAGTTCTTGAGATGCACCCCTCTTTTTCTCGTGTTGCCACTGGGATTTGACATTGTGTGCCCCATCATGGCTGTCTTTGGTGGCAGCCAGTTACCATCGGGTTCTTCTAGTCACGTGTTAATGCAGTCACCCATTCACATGGGTCCTTCTGTCTTCTGGGCTCTTTTTCCCTCATGTCTTTGTTATCCATGGTGATCACCTGTTCCAGCTGAGTTGGGACCATTTGGTGTATGTCAGGTGGCAGCTTGCTAGCTTTTAAGACCCCAGATGCCACTCACCAATGTGGGGTGAAGAAGGCTGTCTTAGCAGTAAGATAGTTGTGCCAACTGGCCTCGATGCCCCCTGCAAGCATGGTTCCCAGACCCACACCCCTGCTACTCTATCCTTGCAATATTGGGTTAAAACTGGAAGAGTTTTCAGGTTATGTTGAAATCCAGTTAACTTGATCTTCTTTTACCTGTGTGCTGTTACTGCTTTCATTCAACTCATTCAGATGAGTTGGATCTGACTCGACGGCACTTGGCTTAGCAATCTATGATCAGCCCTCTCACTCATTCCACTCCCTTGCAGCTGTCAGAAAGTCTTTTCTTCTGTACATGAGTTCGTTTTGAAGTCCTGATATTAGGGGTCCCATACAACATTTGTCCTTGTTCTGCTGACTGATCTCACCCAGTATAACATCTTTTAGTTGAAACCAGGTTATGAGTTGCTTCTTATAATCATCATTGTTCTTTATCTTTGCATAGTGTTCCATGTAGTGTATCTATCACAGTTTGTTTATCCATTCATGTGTCATTGGGCATCTGGGTTGATTCCATCTTTTTGCTCTTCTTGACTGTGCTGAAATAAACATTTGTGTGCGTGTATCTGTTCATGTGACTACCCTTGATTCTGTAGAATATGTTTTGAGCAGTAGGATTACTGGATCAAAAAGTATATCTATCTGCAGCCTTTTAAGGAAGCACCAGATTGTTTTTCAAAGAAGTCATATCATTTCACAATACCACTCAGCCATGTAGGAGAGTTTAAATTTCCCCACAGCCTCTCCACCATTTGTTGTTTTGTGCTTTCTGGATCACTGCCAACTTTGCTTCAGTGAGGTGGAATCTTGTTTGGTTTTAATTTGAATTTTTCCAATAGCTAATGATTGTGAGCATTTCCTCATGTGTCTTTTGGCTGCCTGGATGTTGTTGTTAATGAAGTGTCCTTCCATCTCCTTTGCCCATTGTTTAACTGGGCTATTTACCTTTTGCTGGTATTTTACAGTACCTTGTAGATTATGGAGATCAAACATAGATCTGACATGCAGTTGCCAAGTAATTGTTCCTATTCGATAGGTGACCTTTTAATTCTTTTGATAGTTTTTGGATGAGGAAAAGTGTTTGATTCTTAGTAGTCCTCATTTATCTATTTTCTCTCTGTTGGTTGTGCTTTGTCAGATTTTGAAATCTGTCTAAGCTGTGTAACAGAACTTTCATTGTAACTATTTTTTCTTACATGATTGTTAACATTTTAAGTTTGATATTTAGGTCTTTTATTCAATTTGAGTTCTTTGTGTGTGTGTGTAAGGTGTGAGGAATGGGACTTATTTCAATTTTTTTGTAGATGGATATCAAATTTTGCCAGCACCATTTGTTGAAGACACTGGTTTTATTCAAGTTTACTATCTTAGGGCCTTTGTTGAATATCAACTGTTCATAAGAGGGTAGTGGCATCTATGGGGTTTTAACTCTGTTACATTGGCCTACACATCTCTTTTTGTACCAGAACTAGGCTGTTTTGGCTATGGTGGCAGTGTAATAGATTCTAAGGTCAGGTAGTGTGAGTCCTCCCCCTGTGTTTCTCTTCTTCAATAGTGCTTTTCTTACCCTGGGTTTCTTCCCTTTCCAAACAGAGCTGGTGATTTGTTTCTCCATTAAAAAATGTCACAGGAATTTGTGTTGGGATTGTGTTATATAAGTAGATTGCTTTGGGTGAAGTAGACATTTTCACAATGTTAAGTCCTCCTATCAACGAGCAGGGTAGGGGTCTCCATTTATGTAAATAGCTTATATTCTTGCATTAGACCTTGTAGTTCTCTTTGTATACATCTCTTATTTTTTCAGTTAGATTTACTCGTAGGTATTTTATCTTCTTGGGGTCTTTAGTAAGTGGAATTGATTTGGTGATTTATTCTTTGATGATATCTTTGTCGGTATAAGAAATCCTAAAGATTTACTTATGTTTGTCTTATGTCCTGATACTTTGCTGAACTACTCTGTTAGTTTGAGTAGCTTACTTATGGATTCTCTGCATATATAATCATATCATCTGCAAATAGAGAGCATTCTACCTTATCTTTGCTGATATAGATGCCCTTTATTTCTTGGTCTTATATAATTGCTCTGGCCTGAACTTCTAGTACAATGTTGAATAGAAGCGGTAAGAGTGAGCATCCTTGTCTAGTTCTCATTCTCAAGGGGAATTCTTTCATTCTCTCTCCATTCAGGATGATGTAGGCAGTTGGCTTTAGTAGATAGCCCTTATTACACTGAGTAATTTGCCTTCTATTCCTATTTTGCTGAGACATTTTAGTATGAATTGGTGCTGGACTTTGTCAAATGACTTTTCTGCATCAATTGACAAATCAGGTGACTCTTGTCTTTTGTGTTATTTATGTGGTTGATCACATTAATTGTATTTCTGATGCTGAACCAGACTTGCATCCCTGGTATGAATCTGACTTAGTCATGATGAATTATTTTTTTGATATGTTGTTGAGTTCTATTGGCAAGGATTTTGTTGAAGATTTTTGCATCTATGTTCATGAGCGATAACAAAAAAAAAAAGTGCCATCAAGTTAGATCTGACTTATGGTCACCATAGAAGCCAGAGTAGAACTGCTCCTTAGAGTATTCAAGGAGCACCTGGTGGATTTGAACTGCCGACCTTTTGGTTAGCAGTGGTAGCACTTAAATCATAAGTGATAAATTGGTCTGTAATTTTAGTGTTCTTGTGAAATCTTTCTCTGGCTTTGGTGTCGGGGTTATGTTGGCTTCATAGAATGTATTTGGGAGTATTACATCCCTTTCTATGCTTTGAAATAGTTTCAGTAGTGTTGGAGTTACCTCTCCTCTAAATGTTTAGTAGAATTCTCTGGTGAAGCCAGCTGGGCCAAGACCTTTTTTTATTGTTAGTTTTTTGATGATTTTTTTCAATCTCTTCTTTTGTGATGGGTTTTTAAGTTGTTCTATTTCTCCTTGTCGTAATTTTGGTAGGTGATATGAATCTAGGAACTTGTCCATTTCCTCTAGGTTTTCGTATCTGCTAGAATACAGTCTTTTGTAGTATTCTGTTATGATACTTTGGATGTCAGTTTTATCTGTTGTGATATCTGACATCTCATTTCTTATTTGGGTTGTTTCCTCTGCTGCTTTTCTTTGGTTGATCTTTTCAAAAAAGGAAAAAATCTTTTCGTTTTGTCAATTTTTTCGATTATTCTTCTGTTACCTAATTTGTTTAGTTCTCCTCTAATCTTTATGACCTCTTTTCTTCTAGAGCCTGAGGGGTTTGTCTGTTGCGGGTTTTCTACTTGTTCAAGTGTAGGGTTAATTCTTTGGTTTGGGTCTTTTCTTCCAGCTGGATGTGTGCATTTATTGAGCACTGCTGTGGCTGTACCCCATAGATTGTGGTAGGAAGTGTTTTCATTCTCATTTGATTCCATAAATTTATTTATTTCATCCTTTCTTTCTTCTATAGCCCATGGCTTTTTGAGGAAGATGTCAGTTTCCATGAGTTTCAATTTCTATCTATGTTTTTTTTCTGCTATTGATTTTGACTTTTATGGCTTTATGGTCTGAGAAGACGCTTTGCAATAATTCAATAATTTGGATTTTGTTGAGATTTTCTTTATGTGCTAACACATGGTCTATTCTGGAAAATGTCCCATATGTACTGCAGAGGAAGGTGTACTTATCTGTTGATGGATAAAAAGTTCTGTATATGTTGATGAGGTCTAATTGGTTAACTGTGGCAGTAAGATCTTCTGTGTCTTTACTGAACTTTTGTCTAGAAGATCTGTCCAATACTGAAAGTAGAATGTTGAAGTTTCCCACTAGTAGTACTGTGGCAATATCTACCTTAATTTTCAGTGTCGTCAGTGTTTTTCTGATATATTTAGGTGCTCTAGTATTGGATGCATAAATATTTAATATTGTGTTGAGTCCTGCTTCTGTACTGAATCTTTCAGCAATCAGTAGTGACCATCCTTGTCCATGATGGTGGATTTGACATTAAAATCTATTTTACCTGATACTAGTATTGCCACACCTGCTCTTCCTTGTGTATTGTTATCTTGGTGTAAATTATTCGATCCTTTGAGTTTCAGTTTGTTCACATAGTTAAGTCTAAGTCAAATTTCTTGTAAGCAACGTAAGGATGGGTCATGTCTTTTCATCCATGATGTGACTCGTTGTCTCTTTATTGGAGCATTCAGTTCATTTACTTTCAGTGTAATTACTGATAGGCGTGTGTTTACTGCTGTCATTTTAATATATTTATTTTTGTGTTGGTGTGTTCTTCATTGCTGTTAATATTCTGTTCTGAATCATTCCTCTTTATGGGTTGAATTTTTATCTTTTTCAGTGTTGGTTTTGTGTATGTTGAGACTCCCATATTATCTATCTTGTTTGGATATGTTGCATTGGTATTTTAGCTGCAGATCCTTCATCTTTGTTTTCAACTTTCACATTCCAATCACCATTAATTATCAATCCATCCTGATGGAGTGTTTGATTGATTCCAGATTGTACAGATTCATATAAATCTTTAATTTCTTCATCTTTGACATTAGTAATTATGGAAATTTAAATAACACTTTATTAACTGGACTTCTTTGTAGGCATATGGTTGTCATCATATCAAAGTAGTATTACACTTCAATACTGAAATGTTCCTTTGGTTGATGCATGTGATGTCATTCTTCCTCAAGGTGTAATTATGAGCGTAGTAGAGCCTATGATTATCCAGTTCAAAATGTCAAATACTAGGGCATTATAGCTCACAAGTATGTAAGAAATCAGTCTTTATGAATTCCACTTCATTTTTTATGGCTGTCAATTTTCCTTGATTAAAATTTCTTACACTCAACATTTAGATTATTAGTGGATATTTGAAGCTATTTTTTCTCATTTTGAGTCATGTCACATCACCAAATGAAGGTCTTGAAAACTTTAATGTATCCACATCGTTATGATGAATTCTTCTTTGAGGAAACAGCTTTTCACTAGTCATTTTTTTAGTGACTTCCAACCTGAGGGGCTCATCTTTTTGTCACCATATCAGAAAATATTCCACTGCCAGTACATAGCTAAGTTTTTTTGTTTTGTTTTGTAGTCAGGAAACTCAATGAGACCTGTATACCCTGAGTGACCATTCTGGGCAACACACTAAAAAAGGCACCAAAATGACAACAGTGAATGTATATCAATCAGTAATTATATTGAATGTAAATGGGTTAAACGCTGCAATAGACAAACAGTAACAGGACAGCACACTCTGTCTACACACTGCTTACAAGAGACACACATTTAGCTTAAAGACACAAACAAACTGAAACTCAAATGATGGAAAAATATATACCAAGCTAACAACAATAAAAAAGAGCAATATTGCAATATTAATTTCACATAAAACAAGTTTTAAAGTAGAATACACTGCAGTGGACATAGCAGATCAGTATATACTGCTTTAAGGGCCAATGTATCAGGAGGACACAACTAAATTAAACATTTTCACACCCGGTGATGGCCAAGCCAAGTGCCGTCGAGTGGGACATCAAATGAATGCTAACAGCATCAAAAAATGAGATAGACAGCTCCACAATAAAAGTAGGAGACTTCAACACATCACTTTTGGTGATGGACAGAACATCCAGGAAGAAAGTCAGAAAAGACGTGGAAGATCTAAAATCTACAATCAACCAACTCTACCTCATATATGTAAACAGAGCACTCTGCTCAACTACAGGGAAGTATATCCTCTTTTCCAACACACAGGGAACATTCTTCAGAATATACACATACTAGGTCATAAAGCAAGTCTTAAGAAGACCTAAAGCACTGCAATATTGCAAAGCATCTTTTTTAAACCATAAAGTTGTAAAAGTCTAAATCTGTAGCAGAAAAAGCAAAGGTAAAATTCAAACACATAGAATCTGAATAACACCTTGCTCAAAAACTTGTGTGTTAATAGAAGAAATCAAGAGTGGGATAAAGAAGTTCCTAGAATTAGATGAGAATGAAAGCACATCCTACCAGAACCTATGGGACACAGCAAAAGCAGTGCTCAGAAGTCAGTTATCTCAATAAGTGCATTCATCCAAAAAGAAGAAAGGACCTAAACAAGGAATTAAATCTACAATTTGAACAAGTAACAGAGAGCAACAAAAGAATCCCTCAAATACCTGAAAAAAATATATAATAAAAATTAGAGCAGAACTAAATGAATTAGAGAATGGAAAACAACAAATTAACAAAACGAAAAGCTGGTTTTGTTTTTTTTGTTTTTAAAGATTAACAAATCTATAAACTATTGGCCAAACTGATGAATGAAAAATAGGACAGAAAACAAAAAACTCTAATAAGAAATTAGGTGATGTCACTATGGACCCATATGATATCAAAGAATCATAACACAATACCATGAACAACTGTAGTCTAACAAATTTGAAAACCTAGAGGAAATGGACAAACTTCTAGAAACACATTACCTGCACAAACTAACACAAACAGAAGTGTAACAACTTAGTGTAACTATTACAAATGAAGAAAAATAATTTAAAAACTTCCAACAACAACAACAAAAAGTCCTGGCCCAGATGCCTTCACTGAAGAATGCTACCAATCTCTAGAGAAAAGTTGACACCACTATTACTAAAGGTACTTCACAGGATAAAAAAGGATGGAATACCCTGAATACACTTCATTCTATGAAGCCATCTTAACCCTGATGCCGAAACTGAGTAAAAGTAACATAAAAAAAGGAAAATTACAGACTAATACCTCTCATGAACTTAGACATAAAAATCCTCAACAAAATTCTAACTAGTATAATTCAACAATATATATAAAGAGTAATTCAGCATGAGCAAGTAGGTGTTATACCAGGAATGTAGGGATGGCCGAACATTAGAAAACAACTAATGTAGTCAAACACACAAATCAAACAAAATATAAGAATCATTTGATCTTACCAGTTGATGCAGAAAAGGCATTTGACAAAGTCCAGTAACCATTCGTGTTAAAAATTCTCTGCAGAATACGAATAGAAGCAAAACATAAAAAGGGGAATCTCTTCAAAGCCAACAACCAACATCAGCCTAAATTAAGAGAGATTGAAAACGTTAACTTTGAGAACAGGAACAAGACAAAGATACTCATTGTTACCACTTTTATTCAGCATTATGCTGGAGGTTCTTGCGAGAGCAATCAGACTAGAAGAAGAAAGGACATCCAAATTAGCAATGAAGAAGTAAAACTACCTCTATATGCAGACCATATGATCTAACACATAGAAACCCTAAAGAATCCACTATAAAATCACTGGAACCAATAGAAGAGTTCAGCAAAGTAAAGTATCGGGATACAAGGTAAACATTCATAGATCAATGGGATTCACTTACTTCAGCAAGTAGACCTACAAAGAGAAAATCACGTCAACACCATTTACAATAGCCCCTGAGAAGATACAATACTTAGAAATAAATCTAACCAGAGATATAAAAAAAAACTATACAAAGAAAATCACAAATTTCTACTGCAAGTGACCTATGTAAGTGAGAAATCTGCCTTGCTCATGGATAGGAAGACTTACATTGTGACAGTGTCTATTCTAACTAGTGTTCTATAGATGTGGTGCAACCCAATACAAATTGCGATGTCATTTTTTAGTGGGATGGGGAATTAAATCACCAAGTTCACATGAAAAGGGAAGAAGCCGCCAAGTAATAAAAGCATTATTGAAGAAAAAGAAAAAGTGAGAGTCCTCACATTCCCTGACTTTAGAACCCCACATTGTCCCAGTAGTCAAAACAGTCTGGCACTGGTACAAATACAGATAGATAGGTCAAGGGAATGGAATGGAGAATCCTGATGAAACACCATCTACCTATGAACAGCTGATATTTGATAAAGGCCCTAGATCTGTGAACTGGGGGAACAACAATCTCTTCAACAAATAATGTTGGAAAAACTGGATATGCATCTACAAAAAAAAAAAAAAAAAAAATGACTCGTATCTTTTATCATGCGCAAAAAGTAACTCAAAATGGATTCACAATCTAAATATAAAGTCTAAAATGATAAAGATCATGGAAGAAAAAATAGAGACAATGTTGGGAGCCCTAATACACAAGATAACCGACTCCAAAATACTGCTAACAATGTACAAACACCAGAAGAGAAAGCAGATAAATGGAAACTCCTAGAAGTAAAACACTTAGACTCATCCAAAGGCTTCACCAAAAGGGTAAATGACTACCTACAAACTAGGAAAAAATACTTGCTGCTCACAAATCTGATTGGTGTCCATAATTTACAAGGTACTCAAAAGCCTCGATAAGATAAAGACAAATAACCCAACTAAAAAGTGAGTGAAGGATATAAACAGATTATTTACCAAAAAAGATATCCAGGCAGCTAACAGATACTTGAGGACATGTTCACAATCATTAGCCACGACAGAAATCCAAATGAAACCTACAATGACAAGGCTGGCATCAACCCAAAAAACACAAAACAATAGATGTTCAAGAGGTTATTGAGAGGCTGGAACTCTCCGGCACTGCTGGTTGGAATGTAAAATGGTATAACCATACTGGAAATCATTTCAGTGCTCTCTTAAAAAGCTAGAAGCAGAAATACCATATAATCCAGCAATCTTACTTGCTGTAATATATCCTAGGAAAATGTGGGATGTCACACAAATATATACATGAACACCAACTTTTATTGCAGCCCTGTGCACAATAGAAAAAAGATGGAATGCACCTTGACGCCTATCAACAGATGTTTGGATAAAGAAATTATGGTATTTTCACACGATGAAATACTAGGCAATGATAAAGAACGACACTGATCTTGTGAAATACCTGATAACAGAGTTGTCTGGTATTATGCTGAGTGAAACTAGTTGCAAAAAACAAGTGTTTTATGAGACTGCTGTTATAAATACTGAAGACAGGGTTCATGCAAAGAAGAACATCAGCTTTGATGGTTACAGATGAGGGTTGGGCATGAGACAGGTATTCATAGACAGATTACAGGCAGGAAGTGGGTTAAGGGAAGGACGTGCTAGCAGGCAAAAGAAGGGAGATTAATACTATTGGACTATACTAGATGCTTAGGTGTTTCCTAAATACAACCCAACATTTTAAAAGTCAGAATGGCAGTGTCAGGGGCCTGAGGACCATGGTTTCAGGGGATAACTAGGTCAGCTGGCATAATTAAGTCTTTTTTTTTTTTTTTTTTTAAGAAAAAAAATGTTATGTATCCTTATGAGTGGTATTTGGGGTCTTGAAAAACTGGTGAGCTGAAGTCTAAGTAGCATCAATTTGTTCCAATCTACTTGGAACAGAAGAAGATGAAAGACATCAAAACTATTAAGAAACTATGAGCCCAGGAAATAGGAGACATATGTCATGAGAAAAAGGGAGGCTACAACAACTGGAGACCAGAAGAACTAGATGGTTCCCGGCCTACACCAATGACTGCTCTGTCAGGGAACAGAGTTCCTGATGTAGTGGGATAAAAACACAGGTGCAGATCTAGAACTGTATTAAAAGACCAAACTTAATGGCCTTATATCCTGATGGGTTCCCTAGACTAGCTGCTAGCCTAGATCTGAAAATGGTACCAAAGCCAACTATCCAGACAAAGGTTGGACTAGACTTTAAGACATAAAGTGATGCTACTGGAATGTGTGCTTCTTGGCTTAAGTAAAGACTGTTGGAGCAGCTCCTGTCTAGACACAAGATGGGAGGGTAGAGAGGAGGGAACCAAAGTTGGTTGAATGAATATGGGAAGTACAAGTGGAAAGGAGGAGTGGGCTGTCACATAGTGCAGAGAGCAGCTAGAGTGGCAAAGATGGGTGTGCAGGTGGCTTTATATGACCAACTGACTTGCATTGCAAAGTTCTGCATGAAGCATAATAAAATATTTTTAAAATCATAAAAGTACTAATGTACAAAATATATGTATCTTGAAAACGTTATATTGTCAGTCAAAAAAGAACAAATACCACATATCATGATTCCACTGGCGTGTAATATCTAGAATAGGCAAAGTCACAGGGGCAAAAAGTAGGTAGTTGGCAGATGCTAAGAGGAAGAGGAAATGACAAACAATTGCTAATGTGTATAGAATCTACTTTTGGTTAGTAAAAATATTTCAGATTTATTGTGATGTTGGTTAAACAACTGAGACTACATGAAAACACTAGGGAATTTTATATTTCAAGTTGTATTCTATGTAAATTACACATCAGTAAATAACAATGGGTGATACAGCCTTGTATATTCATAAAATGGAATATTAGATATGATTGAAAATCAATGACCTATATAGACATGAAAGAACTAACTGTATATTTTTTACAGAAAATAGCATAATTATTCATAGAATCAAGATTGAGTGCTAGAAATATTCACATGTTCTACAAAAGCTACTGTACATATTATGGATAATAAACATATTCCTATGAGTACACTTTCCAAGAAATACAGAAACACTTTTCAGTTGCTGTGAATTATACATGAGCAGGAAAATACATGTTACTTATTATGAAATAATTTTCTGTCAATTGTGTACATGTGCATGTTTTTCTAATCCAAATATCTCAATCCAAAACATCTATTAAGATGAGGTATCCAGTTAACACAAACTAATGAATAGACTGAAGGGCTGAGATTCATTATTTCCTAAAATAATGTAGTGCTCAAAGTTTCCAAGATTATCTGAGCAGGAGACCTACTTCTGTCTACCATTGTTAGTATCATCCTTCATCTGTTTCACAAATACCAGTCCTCGAAGTACTTGTTATGCTGTGCAGTGAACAAGGTTACTGATGATCGTAGAAATTGTTTGTTAATGCAGTCATTTTCACTTAAGAAAACTAAAAAAAAAAAAAAAAAAAAACAAAACAGCACAGTGCCAGATGCTGTATTTCACTCTTTCCCCATCTTTGATAGCAGTTATCCTTTTAGTATCATCATACGATCTTGTTTAGGGGAAGAGGATTGGAAAGGACATCTTTAAACAAGAACATTATTTGTCTTCCTTGTAGTTTTTAAACATTGTCTCTGTGAGAGAAAAATAGACAGACAGAGACAGAGACAGAGAAAGAGGCAGATCAATTGTCCTTTTTTTTTTTTTCATTTTCTTATTTCTGTATGGTCAATGTACTGATTCCAAACTGAAGGGAGCGGAGATGAGCAAAATTAGATTTGACATATCAAGGTGGGAAAGCAAGATTTAAGACAGATGTGCAGAAGAAATACAAGAAAAAAGACAGAAAGCTAGGGAAAAATAAACTGCAAGATAAAGTGCTTACAGAATATATAAAAAACCATGTAAATAAATGTTAAGAGACAACTTTTACCAACCAGGCTTTTGGCAAGAGTACATTGTAGATTCTTGATTCACTTGAGCGACAATTTTTCTTTACTGGGTTCCTAAAACTCTACCATAGCTCATATTTGGCCAGTTTCCAAAGAAAGTGGAAGCTTTATTGAGGCACTTCCTAAATTAGATGCAAAGAAGTGAACACAAAACTGTGATTGGACTCATGAAATTATTCTCTTTGGGATATTAGGAAATAATAAATTACCATAAAAATGGCTTCAGACTTTAAAGCACTTTTAGTAGTTTTTTAATATGTATATGCCACTGAGAGAAAAAGATGAATTGTTTCACAATTTAACAGACTTTTATAAGGTGTGCATATCATAGCTATTTAATTGAAGTAAAGAGATGTAGGCACTGTTCCAAATGGGTATCACTCATTCGTTAATATCCATAGAGTACCAGGGCTAATTCTAAAGACTTCCATTCAAGATCAAAACAACATCTTCCTCTCCAAATCATGTATGTTTACACTTTATTTAAGTTCACTTTTGGTATTCTATTGGTCATGAATTGAATTATGCCCCCCCTAAAATATGTGTCAACTTGGTTAGGCCATGATTCACAGTATTGTGTGGTTGTCTTCTATTTTGTGATTTTTCCTATGTGTGATGAATCACAATATTTGCCTATAGTTAAAGTGGATTAGGGTTAGATGTAGCCTAACATCCTGGATCCAATGTTAAAAGTGTTTCCTTGGGGTGTGGCCTGCACCCCTTTTTATCTTACAAGAGATAAAAAGAAATAGAAAAGAGTAGAGTTGGGGACCTCATGGCACCAGGAAAGCAGTGCTGTGAGCAGAGCATGTCCTTTCGACCCTGGGTTTTTGTGCAGACAAGCTCCTAGTTTAGGTAAAGATTGCTAGCAAAGACTTTTCTCGAAAGCTAACAGAGAGAGAAAGATTTCCCCTGGTTGACACCATGAATTTGGACCTGTAGCCTATTAGACTGTAAAAGAATAAATTTCTCTTTGTTAAAATCATTGATTTGCAGTATTTCTGTCACAGTAGAACTAGATGACAAAGACACTATACTTACTCTCTAGATAATTAACTCAAATCTGTTTTACTGCATTGAGTCTAAGTCCTTGCATCATATCTTTCACATTTTTCCAGTGAATATAGCATTATATCTATCTCAACTGAATCAAAATGGTGGTACCTTTGCCAAACCAGTGAGAACAAATGTGTATATCCCATGAGTACCACTTTTTCCTATCAACAATGTGACCCCTCATAGCTCTGGAATATATTTGCATGACTATCAAAGCCACTGTTTTACAGTGGTTTTGTAGAAAAATTGTTTGTTTACATGTACTTTCTGAAAGTTTAATTGAAAACTACTTAAGGCATAAATATAACAACCCAATTTCAGTAAAAATGTGTTAGTGCTTTATGTTCTAGTTTCTTAAAAACTCATCTGGGAACATTTTCTCTGATGATATCGTGCCAGTAGAAATCTAAAATAATTATGTAGATAGAGGGATCCGACTCAACAGCACTTGGCTTGGCTGGCATAAATATCAGTAAATGTATATCTCAAGCCAAATTGCTGGAAAAAAAGTGATTCAGTAACTTAGCATGAAAAATTTTCCTTTTAATCACCTATTTAGGGTTCATTGATGTTATGCATTTAAGGATGGCTTTGCATGTTGATGTTCTGTTTTAAGTCTTCTTAAGCTATCTTGGGATTTGCAAATATTTAAATAGATGGAAAATTTTACTTTAACGGGGGAAGAATACAAGGTTCCAGTGGTAAAATTCTCTCCCAATGCAGAAGATGTGGGTTTTTATTCCTAGCTGACAACTCTCATACACAGTCTACTTATATAATTGTCCATCAATGGAGGCTTGCTAATACACTGAACAAATCTACTTCCCATAGTTATTTAAGAAAAATTATACTTACTTCTTACATTCTTATACTTCCGTCTTGCTTGGTCATACAGAATTTTCAAAATATATATATACTCAAGAGTACAAAACGGAACAAACTTGGTAATTTTCACTGCTTGGTCAAGACCATTTAAGGAAACATGACTTTTTCAAACATAGGTGTGCAGAGAGGAAGACAATTATTTTGCACACGTCATTGGGAGAGACTAATAGATGGAAGAGCACATCACGTTTGTAAAGCAAATGGTCAGAGAAATTGGGGAAACCATCAAAAAGATGAATTGACAGAACAACCACTACATTAAACTCAGGCATAATAGCAACGATCATGCAAATGGCACAGAACCAGCAAACTTTTTTTCTGTTACACAGAAGGTCTCTATGAGAAGGTAATTAGCAATAACAGCAAAGTGAGGTACACATCACTACTGTAGGGTGTACTGGCACTGCTTTGATTTATGCAAATATGTCAACTGATTTGCCTCTACTGATTCTGTGCCTTCCCTATAAATAGCAACATAGTGAAAAGAGTAAAAAAACAAAAAGAAATTATGTTTAAAGAAATGGCCTTAGATTCACAAACACTTGAAAGCACAATGGGGAGTACAGATGTAAATATGAGATAGGACAATTAAGTTCATGAACTCATCCTACTGGTGCCTAGTCTACCCTTAAAAGCAATTTTGGAACTCTTTCTGGAATGGCCATCAGAGCTGTCGTTAGATGAAGTCTGATAATTAAGGTTGCAAACTCATTCTAGAAAAAGTGCTTTGAAGGGTGGACCAGGTGTTGGCATCAGTGTATAGTTTCCAAAAGGGAGTAGTTCAAAAGTGATAGTAGTGATACTCAGCAATGAGGTATGCAGTGCTTTTTTGAGAATGAGTTTACAAGCTTGATTGTCTGACTTGGCAGACAATACTTTGAAAACTGCTGCTGAAAAATTAGACCTACGCAGACCTATCTTGAGAAAGCCTTAAGAGAAGTGCTGTTAGGACAAGTGGGTGTCAGCATGAAGGTGTTTCTTGCACAGTTTAAAGTGCTTGTGAAACATTTTAAGTTTTACATAGATCTACCTTAAACCCTTACAAATTTCATGTTGTTTGAAAAGCAATTGAACTACTTGGAAAACCAAAAATCACCACTTTTAGAAGTTAAAATAAAAGTATCTATAAATCATAGGCTAAAATGTTCTAGATTTAGTGTGCACAAGGAAATTAAATACCTAACAGACAGTGGAAAACAAAAGCAGTAGTCAGTAGAAGTTATCCCAAAAAGCTCAGATATTAAATTTAGAAGACAAATATTTTAAAGCAGATTCATAAAAAAAGTTCAGTAAAAATAAAATAATTTTAATGAATAAGGTGATAAAGAACTCAGATACATCTAAAATATAAAGATAAACCAATGAGACATTCTAGAATCAGAATGTAAAATCATTAAAATGAAAATAAATTTAAAAAATACGTAGAGGGAGTTGACAGGAAAACATTTGGGAACTTGAAGATAAATGAGCAGAAATTATCCAATCTGGGAGGCAATGACAAGACAGTGGACTAGACATGTGTCTCCTCCATTCCCCCTGAGAAGTAAGGACTGGAATGATAACTGAATGGAGCAATGTGGACATCCAGTGAGCCCTAGGATCTGGTATAGGGTTGTCAGATTTAACTAGGCACCAGTAACAGACTAAACTACCTCTCTCAAAGATGAGCTAGTGGCTGCTAAGTACCACTCCTGCTGACTCACTGTTTCAGAGGACTACAGGTATTGATACATTCTTTGTTATTCGGAAGGCAGAAACTAGACATGAAACAGCATATAGCTCAGCAGAGTGACTGTGCATGTGAGTGACATTTTGAGAGCTCAGCTGCTGACTAAGGGCACAAATGCCCCTTCACCCTCTCTTTTCTGAGCTGTGCCATAGATTTTGCTGTTTCACCACTGGAAAGGTAGCTCTCCCAGGACGCCATCTAGGCTGGCTAGGAGGCAGAGTTGCTGAGCCGAGGGTGTTAGCTGTGGCTGATTCTCAAGCAGAGCAGCAGCCCCTGTCTGGCAAGTGCTTCTCCAACAGAAAAAGCTCTGTTTGAGAAGATTCTTGTCTAGATTTACAAATGGGCCTGGCAGAGAATAGCAAGAAGGCTCTAACACATCCCTACTCCAAACCATGTCACAGCATATAGGGACAGCACATGTAGTACTATGTTTGTCACCTGGAGGTGTGGCCTGCCACACTTGAGACCTAACAGTTTTTGGCAGCTCTTGGACAGCTACCTATTCAGCAGTAAAGTGTCTTTTTAAAATAAGACCACCTGGAGAACTGATTGCTGAGAGATCCAGTGGCATCCCCTCAACCCTTCACTGATCCATGTGATAGGGTTGGCTGATGGCACACCAGTCATTTCGTAAGTAGGGCACTGTCTTTGCCAGCTGGGAGGCAGAGCTTGCCACCCCAAAGAGTCCAACTGGTGCCAGTCACTAGAGTACACAGAGATGGCTGGTGACCAACGTCTGTCTCAGAGCTACACCCAAGCTCCTGTTGAGGTAACACCAGAGAAACCAAACAGCTTCTGGATGGCACACAGACCACATTCAATTGCTGAACATTTAAAGATGAGGTCCATCATGACTCCAGAAAACTCTCAAAATAAAACTCAATAAACTTCCCAGATGGAGAAGCTTTTCTGAAACTATAGGAGGCTGAGAATAAAAGAATTGTATAGAGAGCCCTTCTAGAAATTAAACAAAATGCAGTAGAACAAAATGAAAAATTAAGTAAGCTATTTGAACAGATGAAGCATCAACAATCTGAAATCCAGCAGATAAATAACAAAATTACAGAATTCAACAATTCAGTCCAAAGCCAAAGGAGCAGAATTGATGAGATGGAAGCGAGACTTGTGAGCTTGAGGACAGAGCTACTGACACTCGCATTTATGAGGAAAAATCAAAGAAAATTAATAAGAAAAATGAAGAAGCATTAAGAAACATGTGGGATTCTATTAAAAGGAATAGTCTACAAATAATTGGAGTTCCTGAACAAGAAGAGATAGCTGAAAATACAGAAAGCATTGTTGTAGAATTGCTGACAGAAAACTTCCCTAAAATTATGAGAGAGCATAGATACTCAAGATGCATATCGAATGCCACAAAAAGTAGACCCCAAAAGAAAGGCACCAAGACATTGTATAATCAAGCTTAATAAAATGAAACATAAACAGAGGGTCTTAAAGGCAGCAAGGCTGAAAGCTAAGCTAACATTCAGAGAGAAACCCTGTAGGCTTTTCTCAGACTTCTCAGCAAAAATGATGTTGGCAAGAAAGCAGTGGGATGACACATTCAAAGCCCTGAGAGAGATAAACTTGCAACCAAGAATTACATATCCTGCAAAACTGTCTCTCAAACATGATGGTGAAATTAAGACATTCACAGATAAACTGTTAGAGACTTTTTAAAAACAAAACCAAAGCTATAAGAAATACTGAAAGAAGCTCTTGCATAAATAAAACGAAAACATTAAGTGTATACTTAAGGAAGCAATACAGGACACAGTATCCAGAAACTTACTCACTTAGGAAAGTCAAAAAGCTTAATCAAAGCTACATGTTAAAAAAAGAGAACCAATAATCATCACAAAAAAAACCTGGGACATCATCACACTAAAAAGAGTGATATATTACAGCAGTTAATACTGTTTCAGATGGAAAGTAAATTAAGAAGATATGCAGAAGTTAAAGTCTGGCTTAAATTTAGAACAGTATGGGGCATCACCGGTGTAGCCACAAAGCAAAATAACAGTGTGACATATGAAAACAAGAATCATAATACAGAAGACTCCACAAATACAAAACCAATACTGAAAAAGATGAGAAGTCAACCCATAAAAACATAGAAAACATCAACAACACAAAATTGCCAAGCCACAACACAAAAATAAATGCATCAAAATGACAGCACCTAACACATATCTGTCAATAATTTACACTGAATCTAAGTGGACTGAGTGCTCCAATAAATAGACAAAGAGTGACACTGTGGATCAAAAGACCCTATCTGTCTTCATGTTGCTTACAAGAAACACATCTGAGACTCAAAGATATGAACAAACCGAAAATCAATGGATGGAAAAATATCTACCAATCCAACAGCACACAAAGAAGACCAGGAGTGGCAGTATTAATCTCAGATAAAACAGACTTTAATGTAGGATCTACCATCATTGTCAAAGATGGTCACTATTTATTGCTGGAAGTTTCGATATATAAGCAAGACATAACAACATCAAATATTTTTGTACCCAAAAGCAGAGCATCTAAATACATCACACAAACACTGACAACATTGGAAAATAAGATAGCTCACTCCACAGTGGTAGTTGGAAACTTCAACACTCTATTTTCAGTAATGGATAGATCATCCAGAAAGAAGCACAGAAAAGTACAGATTTTATGGTGACAATTAACCAACTAGGCCTCATCAACATATACAGAACTTTTTACTCATTGACAGATAAATACAACTTCTAAAACGCACATGGAACATTTTCCAGAATAGACCACATATTAGGACATAAAGCAAGTCTCAACAAAATCCAAACTATTGAATTATTCCAAAGCATCTTCTTGGATCATAAAGCCATAAAGGTTGAAATCAATAGCAGAAAGCACACAGATACAAATTTGAAATCAGGAAAACTGAATACACCTTGATCAAAAGCCAAAGGTTATAGAAGAAATGAAGGACAAAATAAAGTTATAAAATCCAATGAGAACAAAACACATCCTACCAGAAACTATGGGATACAACAAAAGCAGTGCTCAGAGGTCCATTTAACTCTACAAATGCACACATCTAGAATGAAGAAAGGGCCCAGACCAAAGAATTAACACTACAGCTTGAACTTGTAGAAAGAGAACAACAGAGGAACCCATCAGGCACCAGAAGAAAACAGATAATAAAGAATAGAGCACAATTAAATGAATTACAGAATAAGCAATTGAAAAAAAACTGATAAAACCAAAAGCTGTTTCTTTGAAAAGATCAACAAAATTGAGAAACCATTGGCTAACCTTACAAAAGACAAATCATAGAGGAAAGAAATAAACTGAATAAGAAATAAGACAGGAGATGTCACAACAAATCCAACAGAAATCAAGATTATCATAACAGAATACTGCATAAGACTGTATTCTGACAGATTTGAAAACCTAGAGGAAATGGACAAACTTCTACATTCATATCACCCACCAAAATCATCACAAAGAGAAGCAGAATAACTTAATATACCTAGCACAAAAGAAGAGGTAGAAAAATTCATCAAACAATTAGCACTAAAAAAAGCCCCAGCCCAGATGGCTTCACCAGAGAATTCTACCAAACTTATAGAGAAGAATGAACTATAATACTACTGAGGCCATTTTACACCATAGATAAGGATGGAATACTCCCTAATTCGTCCTATGAAATCAGCAAAATTCTGATATCAAAGCCAGGAAAATACCCTTAAAAAGGAAATTAGAGACTTATATCACACATGATCCTAGATGCAAAAATCTACAACCATATTCTATCTAATAGAATTCAACAGCGTATCAAAAAAATAATTCATCATGACTAAGCTGCATTCATACTAGGGATGCAAGGCTGGTTCAATAGCAGCGTAACAATTAATGTGATCAACTACATAAGTAGCACAAGGGATAATAATCACATGAATTTGTCAATTGAAACAAAAAAGGCATTTGACAAAGTCCAACACCCATTCATGCTAAAAACGCTCAGCATGAATAGAAATAGAAGGGAAATTCCTCAATACAATAAGGGGCATTTACAGAAAGCCAACTACCTACATCATTCTGAATGAAGAGAGACTGAAAGAATTCCTCTTGAGAATGGGAACTAGCCAATGATGCCCACTCTCACCACTCTATTCAACATTGTACTAGATGATCTAGCCAGAGCATTTAGACAAGACCAAGAAATAAAGGGCATCCATATCAGCAAAGAAGAGGTAAAATTCTCTCTATGTGCAGACCATATGATTGTATATGCAGAGGATCATAAAGAATCCATAAGTAAACTTCTCAAGCTAATAGAGAAATGGGAAATATTAAGAATCAAACACTTTTGCTCATCCAAAGACTTTATTCATCGAATTCAAAGGACACTTACAGAATGGGGAAAAAAAAAATACTTGGCAACTGTATGTCAGTGATCCTGATCTCCATAATCTATAATGTACCACAAAATATCAATATGAAGAAAAATAAATGATCCAATTAAGAGATGGGCAAAGGAGATGGGCAGACATTTCTCTAAAGAGGAGATCCAGGCGCCAAAAAACACATGTGGACAAGCTCAAGATTACTAGCTATTGAAGAAATTCAAATCAAAATGACAGTGAGATACCATCTCACCCCAACAAGTTTGGCCATGATCCAAAAAATGTAAAGCAACAAATGCTGGAGAGGCTGTGGAGAAATTAGAACTCTCCTACACTGTTGGTGGGATTGCAAAACGGTGCAGCCTCTTTGGAAAGCAATCTGGCACTTCCTTAAAAAGCTGGAACTAAGTATACCATTTGACTCAGTAACTCTACTGCTCAAAATCTATCCTACAGAATCAAAGCCATTCACACCAACTGATACATGCACAAGAAAGTTTATTGCAGCACAGTCCACAATAGCAAAAAGATGGAATCAACCCAGAAGCCCAGACACAGGGGAATGGATAGGTAAAGCCCGGTACATACACTCAATGGAACACTATGCAATGATAAAGAACAATGATGATTTTAGGAAACATCTCATAACCTGGTTTCAACTGGAGGACATTATACTGAGTGAAAGCAGTCAGTGACAAAAGAACAAATATTGTATGAGAACCCTGTGATAAGAACTTATAAAAAGACTCATGCATAGAAGAAAACTCTTTGATGGCTTCAAGTGTAGGAAGGAAGAGAGGGTGAGGTGGGGAGGGTTTAGATTAGATAGTTGATAGAGCTTTGGTTGAATGAAATCTGTGTCAGCACACATTAGAAAGGAGATCAATATTAACTGCACTTCAGCATAATATGATAACTCCTTCTATCTTAATCCAATATTGCAAGGACACAGTAGGTGGGGCGGGGGCTCTCAGGGGAACCATGTTCTCAGGGGAAATCGAGACCAATTGGCACAACTAGCATTTTGCTACGACAACCTTCTGCATTCCACATTGGCGGCTGGCATCTGGGGTCTTAAAAACTGCCAGACTGCCATGTGAGGGTACAGCAAGTGGTGCTAACTCAGCAGGAATGGATGATCACCAAGGACTAAAACGACATGGGGGAAAGAGAACTGAGACGACAGAGAGACCTATATGAGTGCATGGCTACATCTATTTGTGACCAGAAGAACCAGATGGTGCCTGGCCACCACCAGTGATAGCCATGGTGTAGCTCATACAGTTTAGTCTCACTGGCAACACAAGAATAAATAAGGGCGCACCCTGAGATCTCCACTAAAAGACTACAGTTGATGGTCCGGAGCCTCGGAGTTCCCCTGGGAGCACGGCCCCTGGCCCTGATGTTGCCCCTGCAAATAAATCATGTTAGAGATCAACTCTTCATATAAGAATGGATTGGACTTGGCAACACAGAGTGACCATATCATGAGTGCATTTATGGCTGTACGCATCTATATGATGTTATCCTGCTGACTTCTTACTGGAGGCAGAGGAGTGGGTAGTGAGAAGGGGATAGGAGATTGTTGGGAGAATAAGACGTGTATGGAGCAGAGAGGAAGAGTGTGCTGTCACCTGGCAGGGAGAGCAGCGGGAGCTGTGTATAAGTGGGCATGCAAGTATATATGGGAATGTACATTTTCATTCAATCATAATTTTTAAAAAAAGAAATAAAAAAAAGTTGTGAGGATGCCTGAGGACTGGGCAGTTTCCTTCTGCTGTGGACAGGGTCGCTGTTAGCAGGAACCAACTTTACAGCACCTAACAGCAGCATAGGCTTTGTCAAATGAGTGTGTAGGCCAAAAAAAATCATATTTTGGCCTCATTCCACACTTCGAATAGTCTACCAAAATTTCTCTTATTTAACAAGTATTTTCAACTGCTATTATGCTGGACACTCTCTGATATGTTACATCTTTTCATATGGTCATGTTTTCACCTCTATTTATCATTCGAGCTTTGGCTGATGGGTTAACTTTTTTATGAACTTGACTATCTAGATATGGGAAATCTGGTGGTGTAACGATTAACTGCTATGTTTGCCAATCAAAAAGTCAGCAGTTCAAATCCACCAGGCCCACCTTGGAAACTCTTTGAAGCAATTCTAATCTATCTATAGGGTTGCTACAAGTCAGAACTGACTCAATGTGATGGGTTTGGTTTGTGTTTCTATCTAGCTACAGTTAATACTTTCTGTATTTGTGTTAGTGTTATGAACTGTAAAATTATCATTGAATTTCTTTAGTTTTCTGTTTTAACAGATTTTGTATGCTTTAAAAAATAATAAATAAAAAATAATTTCTATTTTGAGATTTTGTTATATTTGTGATTTTGTCTTCTTTTGCACTGACTTTCAGGGCCTTTTCAATCTTTAAATGGGTTCTAGATCTTATTCAAGATGTCTTCAAAAGTGTTTTCCGTAAAGAAATTTACTTACAGTTTCCCATGTGGCTTGAGAAAATTTACTTCATAGATAATCTCAAATATTGTCACTATGATTGTGTTTTTAAAATATGGCCATGTCTTATTTCTTGTTCATTTTTATGATATCTAACATTATATGATTATCCTTTTTTAGCACTCTGATTTTATGGACACCTTGTTTCACTTGATCACAATCTTGAAAATCTCAGGAACTTCTAAGCACAAAAGAGTGTTGTAACAATTTGTCTTAATTTGTTAGAATTTTGATATTTTCTTGTCAACTTTTTTATTTTCCACAATACAAATTTAATTGATTGTTTAATGGTTTATCAGAAATAATTTTACTGCTTCCAGACAACAAAAAAATGTGAATTAAATCTCATCAGATACTTAAAAGAGCTATTATGTGCATCAAATTAATGTTACTTTTTTAGCCTGAGACCAGCTGTCCACTGACATAATGATGAAGTAGGAAATTTAAGTAATTGCTCAGATATTTTAGGGAAAATAAAATGCTTCAGCTACAATGCCAAACATTTTGTTTAAATTATCTGTTCTCCCTTTTTTCATGGAGATAAGGGTATTTAAGTCCTCTAGAACACATTCTAGCAAGCTAGATTTGGTAAAATGAATCTGTGTCTTAATTTTCTTTTTTGATCTATAGTAAATGTATTTCTATTAGCATGTTATACTAAGTAGGTAAAAAGACCAATGGCAAAATGTATTTGTAACTTTAGGCTCAACTAAGAAATGATGATGGAGTTAGGATATCAAGCTCCAGCATCAACACTATTCACTCCATCACTTCCCACAATGTAAATAGTTTTGCCCTATTTATTGTGTATAACTTAAGTTTTTCAAACTCTTGAAAGATTTTTTTTTCTCTCTCTCTTTTTTTTTTTTTACTGTGATTCAGTAAAAGTATACAATCCAAACCAATTTTGCATTCCCACCTACTCACAGCCCTTCTGCTCTTCTTGCCCTGTGACAGAAGTAGAGCAGAGTAGAACTGCTCCACAGAGTTTCCAAGGAGCATCTGACAGACTCGATCTTCCAGCTTTTTGGTTAGCAGATGTAGCATGTAACCACTAGGCAACCACGGTTTCCATCACCTAAATTATATGACATCAATTATCTCTGAGGCTAGGGAGTAGGTGGGCCAGAAAATGCTTTTGAGACCTGGAATTATATCAACTCATTTAGTAAAACTGACACGGAATTTAGTTAAGATAACCAGGAAGTCACATAATGCTCTCAGTGTGCTTTTAATATCAGATGAAGAGGTTTGAAAACAGGATGTTATGTGTGTGTCCTTGTTATGTGTGTCTTTTTGTGACAAGAAATTATATGGCCTAAGAAATGATTGCCAAGTTTGTAAATGGAGTTAAAAGAGTCATTTGTTTCTCAACTAAATAGGTAAGAGATAACACTGAAAAGTGCTTGAGATACAGTAATTAACACTTAGCTTTGTGAAAAGATCTTGTTCAAATCTCTGAATTTATTAAGCTGACATCCATTAAATTCCTTCAGTGGTTTGGGGGAAAATGTGGGTGGGTGTGCAGGGTGGTGCCTTCCTAGAAAGCCTACTGAATTCAAGGTAACTATTATTCAGTCCTTTATTGTTGCTGTTGCTAGATGCTGTCTAGTAGATATCGACCCATAACAGCCCAATGCTGCAAAACAGAACTGCCCCATAGGGTTTTCTTGGTTCTGATTTTTGCAGAAGCAGATTGCCAGGTCTTTCCCCTCAGAATAGCTGGGTGGGTTAGAATCCTCAGCCTTCAGGTTAGTAGTCAAGTCTAATTCTTGTGCCACCTGGGTTCCTGGTAAGGCTCCATCCCCCACAATCTGTCTATTCTATTTGATCCCAATTTGTTCCATGATCCATTCTCCAAACTCACAATTCTTTACAAGGCATTTGTGTCTTTCTAAATTATTTGAGTAAAGTTCAATCTTCCCCTCACAAATACAATCTACTATTCGTAAAGAACAACTGTAATTGGCGGAGAATAGAAAGTTTGATCTACTTACTCTCACAAAATGGATGTAAATGTGATTTCTGAAAACAATTCCACTACTATAGATGTATAAAACCAAGACCAAAACTGTCATCGAGTCAATTCTGACTCATAGTAACACTATAGGACAGAGATGAACTGCCCCATAGAGTTTTAAACTCTAATAAACCGAAGGAAACAACAAACTTGTTGCCTTTGAAATGATTCAAATTCTTAATGACCCTACAGATGAGAATAGAATGTCCTCATAGGATTTCCAAGGAGTGGTCAGTAGGTTTGAACTGCTGACCTTTTTGTTAGCAGCCAAACTCTTAACCACTGAGTCATCAGTTTTCCAAAACTCTAATAGTAAAACCAAGTTTACAAACATAAAACTAACAGCAACAACAAAAAAGTCCAATCCCTAAGTCATTGAATTGATTTCAACTCATGGCCACTCCATGTTTTATGTGGTAGCGCTACACTCCATGAGTTTTTCTCAGCTGTAATCTTCATGGGAGAATACCACCAGGCCTTTCTTTTGCAGCCCTACTGGGTAAGTTGGAACCATCAACCATCAGATTAGCAGCAGAGGGCAAAATGTGTCAACCAGGGTCAATTTAGAAATATATGTTAGGTTCAATGAAGACTTTACATTTTTGCTTGTGTCTATTTCTGGTACTGTATTGTTAGAGTCTCATAACTATAGGAGGAGTCTTAAGAATTGTTTCCCTTTTAAGATGTGCACTTCACCTCCATCACAAAAGCAATTACCTAGACTGATTTTCTTCATGGAATGCTCTATCTCTGATCTTTACACAACTAGATGGTTTTCATCACTCAAGTTTCTGGTTAAATGTCATCTTTCAGAGGTCTCCTTATCGGAGCATGTTAAAAACAACAGCAGAAACAAAGCAAAGCAAATAATAATAATAATAATAATAATAATCAGTTGCCCTAAAGTTGATTCTGACTCACAGTGACACTGCAGGACAGAGTAGAACTTCACCACAGGGTTTTGAAGGACTGCCTGGTGAATTCAAACTGCAGAGCTCTTGGTTAGCACCCATAGCACTTAACCACTAAGCAACCTGAGCATATAGTAAGTATTTACTACTGTAATCTGATTTATTTTATTAAAAACCACCAGTACCAATTGCCCTCAATAGGTTCCAACTCATGGCAACCCCTTGTGGGCAGAGTAGTATTGCTGCTCCCTGTTGTTTTCAAGGCTATGGCCTTGCGGAAGTAGGATGTCAGGTCTGCTTTCTGAGGCTCCTTTAGGTAGATTTAAAAGGACCACCTTTCTGTTAACAGCTGATAGCTTAAGCATTTGAACCACCTGGAGACTCCTAATTTGCATCATCAGCCTCAATACATAAATGAATGAATTTATGTAATGAATTTGTAGGTGATGTTTGTTAGTCTTTATTTTCATATACTTTAGTAAACTGTCAGCTGTATTACATGGGCATTGTATGTCTCTTTCCTTGCTAGTTTCCAAAGTTCTGCAGCCTGGTAAATACTTTGAAGGTCCAGTTATATTTGTGGCTGCATGCATATGCAAATGAATATTTATTTTTACCAGTTGCATTTTGTTACAATTCTCCTCCTCATGTTCTTCGAAAGCAATTAAGACATTATTTGACCTGAATTTGTACTTTATACTTTTGATGATTGAGACTGTCAGATTGGTTGTTTTAAACTCTTTACCTGTTATGAAACATGGTAAATGACTAATATGACCAAAATAATATATAAAATATAAAACATTAAGCAATCGTTAATGCGTATTAGGAAACCATGGTGGCATAGTGGTCAAGAGCTAAGGCTGCTGACCAAAAGGTTGGGAGTTCAAATGCACCAGCTGCTCCTTGGAAACCTGTAATGTGGTTCTATTTTCAAGTGGCTGTGAATCAGAACTGACTCAATAGCAAGAGTTTTTTTTTCTTCTTCTTCTTTTTTTTTTTTTTTTTAACACACATTAAGACTCAAGGAAAAATAACCATGTAAGGTAAAGGGTCTGTGGCCCAGGGGACCAGTAGCATCAGTAATGAAATCAGAGATGTAAAATCAATTTTACAAGGCATGGTTACATGTATAATTAATTTGTCCAATTATTCACAATGAATCACAGATTACTTGTTTTGCACGTATAGTAGTAAATAATTCATAAGAGTTTAAATTCGTTAAGCAGAGCATGATAACTACATGAATCAAAAAGTAGCCTTGCCAGTTAGAACTTAGAAGCTGAGTTTTCTTAGCCCTATGTGTATATATGTGTAATATTTATGTGAAAGAAATAAACTACTTCTGACTTAGAGGGCATTGTTTGTTTGTTTTAAAGAACCAAGATTTGTCAATGAAATGATTCATTTAACAGTAATGTTATTTCAATTAACTAGCCATATCATGATTATCTGCAGAAACCATGAAAAAAAAAACAGGTCATCAAATTGTATGAAATTTAGTTCCAAGTTTAGTATTAATCACTGTTTGCAAGTGTATGACTATTTTTTTCACCTCTTAATTAAACGATGAATATATTGTGTTTACCTTGGGGTGACTGTTACAAAAAGTAAAGCAGTTATTCCATTATACCAAGGTCCAGTTGAAATAATATTTAGGACAGGTGTCAAATACTGGTAGGCTTCCAGAAGGCTAAACTTGTCCCTCAAATGGACTTCAACTGACTATTCTGAAGTTCTTATTTATGAATTGATTTATAATCTCTTTGAGAAGGAAAACTTAGTAGCATAGTGACTTAGAGCTATGGCTGCTAACACAAAGGGTTGGCATTTCAAGTTGACCACGTATCCCTGGAAACTTGATGGGGCAGTTCTACACTGACTTACATGTTGCTATGAGTCAGAATTGACTCAATGACAACAGCTTGTTAATTTGGTCTATGGGAAGGATCAGGCTTTCTGCTTAACAACAACTCTATCTTCACCATTCTCTGTTATATAGAAACTTCTTCACTTTGTAAATATGACCTGACCAGTCCCACAAAGAATTTGATTTTTATTTAAACTCTAACTTACACACAGGGTAGAACTGCCCCATAGATACAGAGTTTCCAAGGAGTGCCTGGTAGATTCAAACTGTTGCCCTTCTGGTTAGCAGCTGTAGCATTTAACCACTATGACACTAGGGTTTCCTTACTGTAATTGAAAACCTTAGTGGCAAAGAGGTTAAGCACCACATCTGCTAACTTAAAGGTCAGCAGTTCAAGTCCACCGGCCACTCCTTGGAAACTATGGATCAATTCTACTCTGTCCTATAGGGTTTTTACGAGTCGGAATCCACTCGAGGGTAGTCTTTCTTTCTTATTGTTTTTTTTTGGTATATTATAATTAGATGCTAAAACATAAAACAAACCTCAGTATATCAGACTATGCTAAGCAAACATTTTAATGCTTTTTGTTAATTAACCCAATTATATCTTTAATGCATCAGAAACTGTATCTATTTAGAAATATAAAAATCAATTTTATTATAAAGTATGTAAACTACTTAGTCACTTCATAAGTACCAAATAAATAAACTAATACAGGTAGAACAGGTAGAAATATACGTGGAATTGCTTTTTCATTTTGGTGTAAAAATTTAAGTATATGTATATGTAAATAAATATACATAAAATTTGAGCTTTAATTTTCTACAATCAGTGTCGATACAATTTGCTTAGTTCTATATTGTATACTTAGGCTTCTTAGAGTTTTTTTGAAATGTGTTGTTCTCAAGCATCATAGAAAACACATTACCATAAAAGTGTTACATATTATAAATGTATGCTGGCATCCATGAACAGCAGCTGCCTTGAAAAATAAAGAACACCGAAAGAATGGCTGTCAAATATTTTCGAAATTGTGCATATTATATTTAAGTAGATCATCTAAAGTAAGTAATAATTTATATAAATAACTCCAGCAAAGTTAGATTTTTCTTAAGAGAGTAGACAACACTTCTTTTATGAAACTAGAAAATTAGCTCAAAAGAGAAAATATTTAGATAATTCAACGAAATTATATCCTAGGAATGATATTTTTAAACACTCTTATAAGAAGAATGAATTCACAGTTGATAGAGACATTATGAATCCAATTGTCATTATTGTCAAGTCGGTTCCAACTTCTGTCCACAACAGAATCAACCACTGGCAAGTTCTGGTCTGTCCTGACAATTGTTACAAATGAGAGCCTTATCTGAACCACTGTGTCAATCCATCTTGTTGAGGGTCTTCCTCTTTCTCGCTGACCCTTTCTCCAGAGACTAATCCTTTTTGAAAACACGCCCAAATTACGTGAGACAAAGACTGCCATCCTCACTTTTAAGGAGGGTTCTAATTGCAAAAGGTCTTCTAATAAGGGCGTTCTAGTTTTGACAGTTCACTATGGTGATATTTTTGAAGCTATAGTGACCCTATTTGTCTCATTTTTTTTATTAGCTTTGACTAATAACCATGAAAAGTTTCATGACTCCACAATGTGTGGAAATTATTAAATTTATTATCAAGATAAGTGTTCTCCAAACATTCCGAGGGTTACATGAAACTTACGACGTGCATAATCATTCCACCAAGAGAGCAATTCCACATAATAATGAGAAGAAGACAACCAGATCCATTGCCAATCAGACAATGCCTGCGTGTCAAAGAATGGCTTGTTCCAACGAAAACATCACCACTGGTTGTCAGAGTGTGTGTGAGAACCCATCACAAACAATCTCTCACCAAGCACAAGAACTGAGCCTTCCATTGACCACAATGTGGTGGATTTGGCACCTGGACTTGAAACTTTATCCTTATAAAAGTGTTTTAACTCGGTAACTGGTGTCCTGCTACCACAGATTTTTACTGACTGGGCTCTGGAGCAATTGGAAGTTGACCCCACTTTTGGTGGAAAAATCATCTTCAGCGACAGGCTCATTTTTGGATGAATCGTTTTTTTAACAGGCAAAACTGTGGTGTATGGAATGATGAGAATCTAATAGACATCCAAGGATCCCCATTTCATCCCCAAAAAGTTTGGACTTTGGTCTGGCGGAATCATTGGCCCTTGTTTTTCCCAACATGAACAAGGAGAGGCTGTGATTGTCAATAGCTATAGATATTGAGCTATGATAACTGATTATTTTGGGCCCCATTTGGAAGATGCCGCAGTGACCATTTACCCAAAGTACTTTTCCACAAACAATGCCATCAAAACCTACTTCCAACTAAGTAAACAATTAAAAGTGTGTCATTTATACAGCCTGTTTTATTCAAGTTCAAAGATAGTATACCCTTACTGGGAGACTCTTTACTTCCAAGCCAGATATGTTTGTTATTCTGGCAGTTCACGTATATTCAGTGTTCTCCATTAACACTATAATTCAAAGACATCAGTTTGTTTTTTTTTTCCACTATTATTAAGTGTGAAGTTTTTGCATGTATGTGAGGGAATTGAAAATATCATGAAGTCAGGCCATCTTATTCCTCATACTAATGTCTTTGTTTTCCATCACTTTAAAGAAGTCTTTGGCAACAGATTTGCCTGATTCAATTCGTCATTTGATTTGACTTCTGCTTCCATGGATGTTGACGACTGCAGATACAAGTAAAGTGAAATCCTTGACAGCTTCAATCATTTCTTTGTTTATCATGTTGTTGCGTCTTTCATTTCTTTATGCTGAAGTGTAATCCATACTGAAGGCTGTGGTCTTTGATCTTCATGAGTATGGACTTCAAGTCCTCTTTACATTTATAAAGTAAGGTTTTGTCATATTCATTTCATGGGTTGTTAATGAGACTTCTTCAAATCCTGATGCTGCTTTCCTACACATGTAGTCAAACTTCTTGGATTGTTTGCTTGGCATACAGATTAAGTAAGTAGGGCGACAGAATTCAACACTGACGCGCACTTTTTCTGGTTTTAAACCACTCAGTACTGCCACATGTGTTCTTCCTTTTGATTTTCCAATTCTAGGTCTTCGCACATTTTATTCTAATACTTTATCTCCTCAAGCTGCCCTTTGGAATCTCCAGTTTAGCTCTTTTACTTCATTATATCTTCCATTTTCTCTAGCTGTCCTACATCTGGGATCCGATTTCAGAGTATCTTCTGGCATTCACTTTGGTCTTTCTTGCCTTTTAATGACATTTTACTTTCTTCATCTATGATGTTCCTGATGTCACGAATCTGGCTGTATTATCTTAAAAACGAGTATCTGATGTAAAAAAAGATAAAAAATTTCATTGGCCAAACTCTAAATAGCATGGATTTCAAAATAATAAGTTTTCTTAGCCAGAGAACTGTTAACAAAAGCCTAAGTATGATGAAGCTGCCAGAAAAACTAAATCAAACTTATTAAGCATTTGTTGCTATAAAATATCCAGTTGTATTTTACTATTCTCTTTTTTATTTGCCATATTGTACCCATTTGTCTGTGATAAGTAGATCTTCAATGTATTAATATGAAAGAATAGTACATTTTTTTTTGTTTTCTTTTATCAGATTTTATCATCCTAAAGGAGTTCTAATAACATAATGGTTAAGCTCTTCATTATTAACCGCAAGGTTGTCAGTTCAAACCCACAAGCTGCTCTGTGGGACAGAGATGTGGCAGCCTGCTTGTATAAGATTATAGATAGCTTTGCAATCTCTATAGAATAATTTTACTTTGTCCTATATGGTTGGCAGATGTTGAGTTTATTTTTTAAATTCCTTTTATTGTTTCTTTCTTTCCCTATTTATTTTTTCTTTCTTTCCTTCCTTCTTTCATTCTTCCTTCCTTCTTCCTCCTTCCTTCCTTTCTTCTTCCTCCTTCCTTCTTTCTTTATTTTCATTCTTTCTCTCTTTCTTTTCACTGCCACCCTACAAGTTGCCTAAATTAGAAACCAGCAAGCCATCTGTTATTGGCCCTTCATCTTTACATGTAATCAATTCCCAGCTCCTGTTTTTATTTATGATTTCAGATAGCATTTTTTTTTTTACCTAGAAAATTGTAAGGAATCCATTTTAAAATAATCTATTCAAATCAAAAAGCAAGCTCAAGGGAAGAAGCCCCTGATAAGTAAGGTACTACTAAAGAAGAAGAATACACTGGGAGGAGGCCTCTCATTACCCGACCTTAGAACATGCTACACTGCCACAGTGGTCAAAACAGCCTGGTACTGGTACAAGAACAGACAGATCGATTAATGGAACAGAATTGAGACCCCAGAGATGACACCATCTGCCTATGAACAGCTGATATTCGACAAAGGCCCTAAGACATTAAACTGGGGTAAAAACAGTATCTTCAACAAATGGTGCTGGCAAAATTGGTTATCCATCTGCAAGAAACTGAATCAAGATCCATATCTTACACCTTATACAAAAATCAACTCCAACTGGATAAAAGACCTAAATATCAGACCTAAAATGATAAAGCTCATACAACAAAAGGTAGGAACAACAATGGAAGTTTTAATACACAATGTGGACAGACTCCAAAATCTGTCAAAGAAACCTCAATCAACAGAAGAGAAAATAGATAAATAGGAACTATTAAGAATCAAACACTTTTGCTCATCCAAAGACTTTATTAATAGAATTAAAAGACACACAGAATGGGAAAAAATATTTGGCAACTCTATGTCAGACGGATGCCTGATCTCCATAATCTATAAGATACTACAAAACATCAATAAGAAGAAGATAAACCATCCAATTAAGCAATGGGCAAAGGAGATGGACAGACACTTCACTAAAGAGGAGAGCCAGGCAGCCAAAAAACACATGCGAACATGTTCACGATCTTTAGTTATTAAAGAAATTCAAATCAAGACAACAATGAGATACCATCTCACCCCAACAAGATTGCCCATGATCCAGAAAACACAAAACAACAAATGCTGGACAGGCTGTGGAGAAAGTGGAACCCTCCTACACTGTTGGTGGGGTTGCAAAATGGTCCAGCCTCTTTGTAAGGCAATCTGTCACTTCCTTAAAAAAATGGATATCGATATACCATTTGACCCAGTAATTCCACTACTTGGAATATATCCTACAGAATCAAGGCCTTTCACACCAACAGACACATGCACCAGAATGTTTACCGCAGCACAGTCTACGATAGCAAAAAGATGGAATCAACCCAGATGCCCAACAATAGAAGAATGGATAGGTAAACTATGGTACATATACTCAATGGAGCACTACGCAATGATAAAGAATAACGATAGTTCCAGGAAACATCTCCTAACCTGGTTTCAACTGGAAGACATTATGCTGAGTGAAAGTAGTCAGTGACAAAGGGACAAATACTGTATGAGACCTCTACGATAAGATCTCAAAAACAGACTTCTGTATAGAAGAAAAGACTCTTTGACAGCTGCAAGGGAGGGGAAGGAGGGAGGGTGGGGGGGACGGTTTAGTTTAGATAGTTACTAGAAATCTAGTTGGGAGAAAGCAGTGATAGCACACATTAGAAACAAAAACAACATTAAGTGGACTTCAGCATAACTTGAGTACTCCTTTCATCTTAATACTGCAAGGATAGAGTAGCTGGGGCCGGGGACGGGGGACCATGCTCTTAGGTGTCCAGGCCAATTGGCACAACTAGCATTTTGCTAAGAGAGCTCTCTGCACCCCACATTGGTGAGTTGTGTCTGGGATCTTAAAAGCTGCCAAGCAGCCATCCGAGGGCACAGCAAATGGTCCCAACTCAGCAGGAATGGATGCTCACCGAGGACCAAAATGACGTGCGGTAAAGACAACCGAGAAGACAGAGAGACCCACAAGAGTGGGTGCCTACATTGACTTGGGACCGGAAGAACCGGATGGTGCCCGGCCACCACCGGTGATAGTCACGATGGAGCTCACAGAGAGGAGTCTCACTGGCAACACAAGAATAAAAAGGGGTGCATCATGAGATCTCCACCAAAAGACCTCAACTGATGGTCCAGCGGTTTGGGGGTTCCTCTGGGAGCATGGCCCCTGGCCCTGATGCTGCCCTTTCCCGTAAATTATAACAAAGGTTCACTCTTTGGACAGGAATGGATTGGACTTGGCAATGCAGAGTGATCATATATTGGAAGCACTTTATGGTTCTATACATCTATAGGATATCATCTTGCTGACCTCTGGCTGGAGGAAGGGGAGTGGATGGAGAGAAGGGGAAAGGAGGCTGTTGGGAGGATGAGACATGTATGGAGCAGAGAGGAATAGTGTGCAGTCACCGGGCAGGGAGAGAAGTGGAAGCTGCATATAGGTGGGCATGTAAATTTATATGGGAATTGACATTTTCACTCAGTTATGTTAAATAAAAATTAAAAAAATAAAGTAAAAAAAGCAAGCTCAGTAAATTTGAAATGCTGAAAATAGTTCATGTTATATGCTGGAGAGCTGATTAACAGTGGGGTAGATGGCTGAATGTGTGTCAGAGAAGTAAGAGGACTTTATTTAACACAGCTGAAAAGTGATGACAGACTGAATAGAGGTGTCTGAAATGTAGATAAAAAGAACGTGACTAATCTGAATCTTCTCTAATTTTCTTTTGTTCAGTCTATGTTAGTATTTGTACATCTCACTAGAGAAACTTCACGGCCCAAGACTTGGGTGGGTACAGCAGCCCACTGCTCACAGAATGATGCCTCTACTCTTCGAGAATGTTTTTCAGGAGCTGGTCTTGCCTTGCTCACTCTGCCAGTAAACTTTATCCTATGGGCAAAGAGCCCAAGTATTCTTAATCCGATGATACTTTGGAGCTTCTACTCTGGGACTGAGGGAAGCAGTGAGTGTGGAAGTGAGGGTGAAGGTAGCCTCAAGCCTTTGACCATATCTACTCTGAATGAAATGTGCTCAGGTGGTACAGCTTTTTTCATGCTAGTTAGGAGAAGGAAGGACAGGATGGTCTTAAATGTCACAGAGATTTTCTGTTCTTGCTAAGATTTGGGAGATTTTCATGAATTTATTTTTCACTATTTTCTATATGCTTTAGAGCAGTTTATAGAATTTTAAATAACTTAAAAAAATAATCCTCCAGTTACATGACTGTGAGTTTAGATTCCTCCGTCTTCCTTTACAGAAGTCAGTTTCACGTTTCCCTGTTTCTTTTAGTTAGTTTTGGTTTCCCATCAGTATTGTAGTATGGCACTTAGCATTAAAAAAAAAAAAAAAATCTAAGTACTACCACACTTAGTAGAAACAAATCTAACTACCTTGAAATGAATTAAAATCTAAGAAATTACGAATCAGAGACACGGATTTTGACATTTTAATTGTGATGCAAAGCAGAATTTTGAACACACGTAACTATTTTAAGGATAACTGTTCAACTCAGCAATTTTGGGGTTTGTGTGATACAAAACAAGCAAGATATTACCAGCACATGCACAAACTTTGAAGGATTCCTGTGAGTATTTAATAAAATTTTGATTAGATTGAAACAATAAAAGAATGTTTCCTGTTTTTGACTATTTCATTGCAACTTCAATATGTATCTTTTTTTAACACATGTCCCCAACTGTACCGAGAATTTCCTTTCTGTTGAGCCACACTACCAAATGTACAATAGACACACTAAAAGAGGTGACTGAACTGAACCGTCAAGTCACATTTTAGACAGTTGCTAATGGAGGCAAATCAATTGAAATTTGATCATGCAGGGTAAGCAACTGGAATGAATACCTAATTGAAATTCTTTTTAATTTTTTTATTTATTACGATTGAATGAAAACATACATTCCCAAATAAATTCTTATGCCCACCTATGTGCAGCTCCCACTGCTCTCCCTGCCCAGTAACAGCACACTCTTCTTCTCTGCTCCATACATGTCTTATCCTAAAAACAATCTCCTGTCCCCTCCTATCCACCATTTCCCCTGCCTTCAGTAAGAGGTCAGCAGAACAATATTCTATAGATGCATAGAACCATAAGTGCACACATGATATGGTCACACTGTGTTGCCAAGTCGAATCCATTCCTGTCTGAAGAGTTGACCTCCATTATGATTTATGGACAGGAGCAGCATCAGGGTCAGGGGCCATGCTCCCAGGGGAACTCTGAGGCTCCTGGACCATCAATTGTAGTCTTTTAGTGGAGATCTCAGTGTGCACCCCTTTTTATTCTTGTGCTGCCAGTGAGACTCAACTTTGTGAGCTCCATCACTGATATTACTGGTGATGGCCAGGCACCATCCAGTTCTTCCGGTCACAAGTCTACGTAGTCACTGACTTACGTGGGTCTCTGTGTCTTCTGGGTTCTCTTTCCCCCATGTCGTTCTGATCCTTGGTGATCATCCGTTCATACTGAGTTGGGACCATATGCTGTACCCTCAGACGGCAGCTTGGCAGCTTTTAAGACCCCAGACACCACTCAACAATGTGGGGTGCATAACGCTGTCTTAGCAAAATGCTAGTTGTGCCAAATTGGCCTCGATTTTCCCCGAGAGCATGGTCCCTGGTGCCCACCCCAGCTACTCTGTCCTAGCAATATTGGATGAAGATGGAAGGAGTAATCATGTTATGTTGAAGTCCAGCTAATGTTGATCTTTCTAATGTGTGCTGTCACAGATTCCACCCAACCAAATTTCTATCAACTATCTAATCTAAACCCTCCCCCCTTCGCCCTCCTTCCCTGTCCACCCTCGCAGCCATCAAGAAGTCTTTTATTGTATGATTGAGTCTGTTTTTAAGTTCTTATCATAGAGGTCTCATACAATATTTGTCGTTTTGTAGCTGACTACTTTCACTCGGTATAATGTCCTCCAACTGAAACCAGGTTATGAGATGTTTCCTAAAATCATCATTGTTCTTTATCACTGCATAGGGTTCCATTGAGCATATATACCATAGTTTGCCTATCCGTTCCTCTGTTGCTGGGTATTGGGGTTGACTTCTTCTTGGTATAGTAGACTGCACAGTGATAAACATTCGTGGGCACGTATCAGTTTGTGTAATGGCCTTGATTCTGTATGATATATTCCAAGCAATGGAATTACTGCATCAAGTGGTATATCTAGATTGAGCTTTTCAAGGAAGTGCCAAATTGCTTTCCAAAGATGTTGCACCATTTTGCAATGCCACCAGCTATATAGGAGAGTTCCAATTTCTCCACAACCTCTCCAACATTTATTGTTTTGCAGTTTTGGATCACGGCCAGCCTTGTTCGAGTGAGATAGTATCTCATTGTTGTTTTGATTTGAATTTCTTTAATAGCTAATGATCATGAGCATGTCCACATGTGGTTTTGGGCTGCCTGGATCTCCTCTTTAGAGAAGTGTTCATCCATCTCCATTACCCATCAATTAATTGGATGCTTTATCTTTTTCTTATTGACATTTTGTAGTACCTTATAGATTATGGAGATCAGGAATCGGTCTGACATATAATTGCCAAATATATTTCCCTATTCTTTAGGTGGCCTTTTTAATTCTCTCAGTAAAGCCTTTGGGTGATCAAAAGTGTTTGATTCTTAATAGTTCACATTTATCTATTTTCTATTCTGTTGTTTGTGGTTTGTTGGACAGATTTTGAAGTTTCTCTGCACTGTGTATTAAAACTTCCATTGTTGTTCCTACTTTTTCTTGGACAAGCTTTACCACTTTTCATGGATTGAATTGTGTCCCCCCAAAATATATGTGGCCATGTGACTGGGCCATGATTCCCAGTATCTTGTGACTGTCTTCCGTTTTCTGGTTTTCCTACACTGTATGTTAAAGGATTCAGGTGTGGCTGTAAATCTCTTTATAGGGTCACCTCCCTGCTCCACTATAAAGGGAGTTTCCCTGGAGCATGGCTTGCCCCACCCTTAATCCTTTCATCCTATGAGAGACAAAAGGACAGAGAAGCCGGCAGAGAACTGGGAACCTTGTACTATCAAGAAAGCAGCACTGGGAGAAGAGTGTATCCTTCAGACCTGAGGTTCCTGTGCCAAGATGCTCCCTGAACAAAGACTGATGCAATACCAGACTTTCCTCCAGAACCAACAAGCGGGGAAGCCTTCCCCTGGAGCTGACACCCTGAATATGGACTGCAGCCTAACGGACTGTGCAAGAATAAATCTTCCTTTGTTAAAGCCATCCACTCTGTGGTATTTCTGTTACAGCAGCCCTAGCTGACTAAAACCCTGCTTTAGATTTAATATTTAGGTCTTTTATCTGGCATCCAGTTTGAGTGGGTTTTTTAGAAGATGAGAGATACGGGTCTTGTTACATTTTATTGCAGACGGATATCCAATTTTGCTGGTGTCACCTGTTGAAGAGATTGTTTTTACCCAAGTTTAATGTCTTAGGGTCTTTGTCGAATATCAACCAACTGTAGGATGATGGTGTGATCTCTGGGGACTCAATTTTGTTCTGTTGATCTATCTATCTGTTTTTGTACCAGTACCAGACTGTTTTGACTACTGTGACAGTGGAATAGGTTCTAAAGTAGAACAGTGAGAAGCCTCCCAATGTGTTCTTCTTCTTCACTGATGCTTTGCTTATCCAGGGCTTCTTCCCTTTCCAAACAAATTTGGTGATTTGTTCCTCCATCTCATTAAAAAATGTCACTGGAATTTGTACTGGGATTGCATTATATAAGTAGATTGCTTTGGGTAAAGTACATTTTCACAATGTTAATCTTTCTATCCATCTGCAGGGTATATTTCTCCATTTATGTAAGTCTTTCCTAGTTCCTTGTAGTAAGGACTTGCAGTTCTCTTTCTAAAGGTGTGTTATTTCTCTAGTTAGATTTATTCCTAGGTACTTCATCTTCTTAGGGGCTAGTAAATGATATTACTTTGGTGATTTCTTACTTAATAATCTTGTTGTTGGTATAAAAGAATCCTATTGATTTATTTATGTTTATTTTGTATCCTAAGACTTTGCTGAACTCTCCTATCAGTTTGGGTGGTTTATTTATGGATTCTTTAGAGTTCTGTGCATATACAGTCATATCATCTGCAAACAGGGAGATTTTGACTTCTTTCCCAGTGCAGATACCCTTTATTTCTTGGTCTTGTCTAATTGCTCTGGCTCAAACTTCTAGTACAATCTTGAACAGGAGAGGTGAGAGTGGGCGTCCTTGTCTATTTCCCGTTCTCAGGGGAAACTGTTTCAGTCTCTCTCCATTCAAGATGATGTAGGCAGTTGGCTTTGTATAAATGGTGTTTATTGCATTGAGGAATCTGCCATCTATTCCTATTTTGCTAAGAGTTTTGAGCATGAATGGGTGTTGGACTTTATCAAATGCCTTTCCTGCATCAATGGACAAAATCAGGTGATTCTTGTCTATTGTGTTCCTTATGTGGTTGATCACATGAATTGTTTTTCTGACGTTCAACCAGCCTTGCATCCCTGGTAGGAAGCCAACTTTGTCATGATGGATTATTTTTTGGATATGTTGTTTCATTCTATTGGCAAGCATTTTGTTGAAGATTTTTACATCTAGATTCACAGGTAATATTGGTCTGTATTTCTCCTTTTGGTAGGGTCTTTCCCTGGCTTTGATATTGGGGTTACGCTGGCTTCATAGAACGAATTTGGGAGTATTCCATCCCTTTCTATACTGTGAAATAGTGTCAGTCGAAATGGAGATAAATCTTCTCTAAAAGCTTGGTAGAATTCTGTGGGGAAGCCATCTGGGCCAAGGGTTATGAATCTAGGAATTTGTCCATTTCTTTTAGGTTTTCAAATTTGTTAGAGTATAGTCTTTAATGGTATTCTGTTGTGATATTTTGGATTTCTGTTGAATCTGTTATAACAACTCCCCTCTCATTTCTTCTTCGGGTTATTTGTTTCCTTTCCTAATTTTCTTTAGTAAGTTTAGCCAACGGTTTGTCAATTTTGTTGATCTTTTGAAAACCCAGTATTTTGTGTTTTCAATTGTTCTTCTATTCTGTAATTCTTTTAGTTCTGCTCTAATCTTTATGATCTGGTTTCTTCTGCTGCTTGAGTGATTCATCTGTTTTTCTCTTTTGACCTCTGAGCACTGCTTTGGCTACATCCCATAGGTTCTGGTTGGAAGTGTTTTGATTCTCGTTGGAATCCATAAATTTCTTTTTTTCATCATTGATTTCTTCTATAACCCATGGGTTTTTGAGCATGATGTTGTTCAGTGACTGTGAGCTCCACTTTCTATCTAGGTTTTTTCTGTTATAGATTTTGACTTTTATGGCTTTATGATCTGAGAAGACGCTTTGCATTAATTCAGTGGCATGGATTTTGTGGAGAATTGTTTTATGTCCGAACACATGATTTACTCTCAAGAATGTTCCATGCACACTGTAGAAGAAGGTGTAGTAATCTGCTGATGGATAGAGAAATCTGTGTATGTCAATGAGGTCTAGTTTGTTAATTGTGGCAATAAGATTTTTTGTGTCTTTATTGAACTTTTTTCAAATGATCTGTCCAATACTGAGCGTGGAGTGTTGAAGTCTCCTGCTACTATTGTAGAGTGATGTATCTCATTTTTTAGTGTAGTGTTTCTTTGATGTACTTATGTGCTGTAATATTAGGTGCATCAATATTTATTATTGTTAAGTCCTGCATGTGTATCGAAACTTTCAGAAATAAATGGTATCCATCCTTGTCCACAAGGGTGGATTTTACATTGAAATCTATTTTATCTGAGATTAGAATTGCCACATCTGCTCTTCTTTGTGTGTTGTTAGCTTTATATACATTCTTCCATCCTTTAATCTTCAGTTTGTTCCCATTTTTAAGTCTAAGGTGAGTTTCTTGTAGGCAACATATGGATAGGTCCTGTCTTTTGATCCAAGATGCCACTTGATGTCCCTTTACTGGAGCGTTCAGTCCATTCACATTCAATGTAATTATTGATAGGTATGTGCTTGGTGCTGTCATTGTGATGTTTGCTTTTGTGTTGATGTTTTCTCTATTTTTCTTATTAAGCTGTTCTGGGACATTCTTCCTTGTGATTTGATTTTTCACTTTTTTCAGGGTTGATTTTTGTTGTTGAAACTCCTGTATTACGTTTCTTGATTTGATACGCTGTATCTTTATTGTGCTGCCCCTGTGTATAAACCCAATTTTAACTACTATCAGTCATTTCAACTTTATCTCCATCTGGAAGGACTATAACAACTGTAGTACATCTCTCTTTTTAATATGATGACACCATAGTTTTCATGATATGATCACTGGATCATTTCTTTCACTATCATAGGTTTGATGAAGTTTGGAGCCTTTCCTAACTAAGTAGGATTCTGGGTAATGGGTCCTGTATGTATTTCCAAAATATAAAGTTAGTGGTTTTGTTCTTCTAAGCCAAGAGATTCAGTATTTCCTGCAGCTTTGGTTTGGTTTTTACAAAGTCTCTGAGTTTCTGCTTATCTGTGAATGACTTAATTTCATTTTTATACTTGAAAGGTAGTTTTGCAGGATGTATAATTCTTGGTTGGAAGTTCTTCTCCTTCAAGGCTTTGAATGAGTCATGCCACTGTCTTTGTGTCAGCATTGTTATGGCTGAGAAATCCGACAAAATCCTACAGGATTTCACTCTGAATGTGTGCTTTGCTTTGAGTCTTGCTGCCTTCAAGAATTTCTGCTTATGTTTTATTTGGTTAAGCTTGATTATAATATGTCTTAGGGTCTTTCTTTTGAAGTCTATATTGTGTGGCACTTGATATGCATCTGGGTTATCTGTAACCTCTTCCTTCACGATCTGGGGAGTTTTCTGTCAGCAGCTCAGCAACAATACTCTGTGTTCTCCAGTGTCTCACCCTGTTCAGGAATTCCAACTAATTGTAGATTGTTCCTCTTAATAGATAGAGTCCCACGTGCTTCTTAGTGCCTCTTCATTTTTCTTGTTTGTTTTTTCTGATTTCTTCTCTTAGATGCTGGAGTCAGTAGCTCTGTCTTTCAAATCAAAAAGTGTCTTTTACGTTTGTTCCATTCTGTTTTCTTGGCTTTGAATTGAAGTTTCAATGTCTTTAATTTTGTTCTTGATCTGTTGGGTTTCAGAGTCCTCGTGTTCCCTGAGATTGAACAGCTAGCTTAATTGCTCACTTTGTTCTGCTGCATTTTGTATAAGGTCTAGGATGGCTCTATACATAATCCCTTTGTGTTCACCTTCTGATAATTTTGGAAAGGTTTCTTTGTCTGGGAAGTTCTGTGGTGCTTTTCGGGGAGGATCTTCTGAAGCTATGTATGTTTCTTAATTACTCTTTTCTCCAGACTTTATTGCTTTGGGGGCATCCAATGACTCAACAGACTATGGGAGAGATGCTGTGAAGATGGAGCACAGTTCTTTCCCTAGGGAATCTTGAAATGAAAGTTAAAAGTTAACTGACAACTTCCAAAGTCGGTCAGGTTTTCAGGTGTACAGGTCCATCTTTCCAGCTGGCAAATTAAGCAACTCTATATCCAACCCCAGATGTTATAGACTAGTTTGAAATACAGAAAGCTACTTCCCTGCTGGCCTGTGCTATCAGGCCCCAACCACAGGTAACACTGTGTAGAATACTGCTTTTCTGCTGGAAAAGCACACTCCTCTGGGCAGGTGTTGCCTTCCAGCGTAGGAATTAGGTCCAGCAGAGACCCCCATATGGGTGACTCCACCTCACCGTGGAACAAGATGGCGTTGCACACAAGCCCACCACCTGCCTCTGTACAGGTTACTCTACGGTGGAGATGGAAAGAGAGGCCAAAATTGCTGAGATGCACATAGTCCAAAGACGGTCTTTCAAAATATGCCAGTTTTGCCTGCTGATCCCACCAGCAGTGTGTCTGAGATTAGCTGCTAGTCAAGTCTCAGCTCTGCCTGCCAGCTAAGACAGAGAAAAAGAAGTTAAAATGGTGAGTTACCTTCAGTCCACTTTCCAAGAGGGTGGGTCAGCAAAAGAGAAGAGGCTTTCAGTTCCGTGGTATGAATTACAAATTAACAGCCCTATGCTGTGTCCTAGGAGTCACTAGGTGTCCAAAAAGCTCCATTTATTTACCAATTCAGGTGTTGGTTTCCTAAGGGATTTAGGGAGACATGGGTTTAGTCCACCATCTTGACTGTGCCTCCCAGAAATTCTTTTGCTGATGTTTCAGCCGTAAGATTTTTTTCCCATGACCATTATACAATTTCCTGAGTCAGATCCAACTCGACGGCACTTGGTTTGGCTGAGTGGCTTGGTTAGTAAAGAAATCAAAGTAATAGAATAAGGATTAACCTGTATTTTATTATTAGAAATACATTAATTTGTTAAGTACTAGCCAAATCCTATCCATGGTGTACATACATGAATTGACTTAATTTTACCAACAATATTGTTGTTTATTGTTGTTAGGTGCCATCAAGACAGTTCTCACTTACAGTGAACTTATGTAATTGTTGTTATGCTTGAGTGCATTGTTGCAATCACTATGACAATACACCTCGTTAAGGGTCTCTCTCTCTCTCTTTTTTTTCCTGATCTTCTGCATTACTGAGTATGGTATCCTTCTCCAGGAACTGGTCCCTCCTGATAATGTGTCCAAAGTACGTGAGAGGAAATCTTGCCATCCTTTCTTTTAATGAACATTCTGGCTATACTTCTTAAAACAAAGATTTGTTCTTTCTTCCGGGAGCCCATAGTATATTCAGTACTCCTTCCCAACATCATAATTCAAAGATACTAATTCTTCTTTGGTCTTCCTTAATTACTGTTCAGCTTTTACATGCATGTGAGGTGACAGAAAATACCATAACTCGAGTTAGTCACATCTTAGTACTGAAGGTGACATTTCTGCTTTTTAATCACTTTAAAGATGTCTTTTGCAGCAGATTTTCTCATTGTAATGCATCATTTGATTTCTTAACTGTTGCTTCCATAGGCATTGATTGTGGACCCACATAAAATAAAATACTTGAAAACTTCAATATTTTCTCTGATAAGCCTGTTGCTTATTGGTCTGTTTGTGAGAATTTTTGTTTTCTTTATATTGAAGTGTAATCCATACTAAAGACTGTGGTCTTTGATCTTCCTCAGGAAGGACTTCAAGGCCTCATTGCTGTCAGCAAGCAAAGTTGTGTCCTCTACATATCTCAGGTTGTTAAATAGTCTTTCTCCAATGCTAATGCCATGTTGTACTTCATATAGTTTAGCCACTCAGATTATTTGCTCAAACTACAAATTGAATGAGAAAGATGAAGGTATAAAACCATGACACATACCTTTTCTGATTTTAAACTATGCATTGTTTCCATGTTCTGTAGGTAATAACTACCTCTTGGTCTATGTACGTGTTCTTTATGACCACAGTTGAGTGTTCTGGAATTCCTATTTGTCACAATGTTGTCCATAATTTGTTATGATCTAAAGAATTGTGTAGTCAATAAAACACAGATAAATATCTCTCTAGTACTATATGCTTTCAGCAAGATCCATCTAGCATCATCAATAATATACTTCCTTTCAAATTCTCTTCTTAATCCAACTTGAACTTCTGGACATTTCCTGATAATGTACTACTGGAATAATTTTTGAAATATTTTTGGGAAAATTTTACTTGCAAGTGACACTAATTATTATGTTTAATAATTTCTACATTCAGTTGGATCATCTTTCTTTGAAAGGAGCACGTATATGGATTTCTTCTAGCAGTTGACCATGTAGCTATGTTTCAAATTTCTTGGCATAGATGACTGAACACTTTCCACATTGCATCTATTTGTTGAAATATCTCATTGGGTTTTCTCCCAACTCCCAGCTCCTTATTTTTCACCAAGGCCTTTAGTGCAGCTTGGACATTTTTCTTCATTTCCATTGGTTCTTGATCATATGCTACTCCTGAAATGGTTGACTGTTAATTAATTCATTTTGACACAATGACTCTGTATATCCTTTCCATCTTCTTTTGATGCTTCCTATGTCATTCAACATTTTTCTCATAAAATCCTTCAGTAGCTTAACACTAGTTTTGAATTTTTCTTCAGTTCTTCAAGCTTGAGAAATGCCAAATGTGTTCTTTCCTTTTGGTTTTCTAATTCTAGGTCTATGTACATTTTTCTATAATAATTTATCTTCTCTTCTTGAATTGCCATTTGAATCTTTTGTTCGGCTGTTTTACTTCATCATTTTTTGTTTGCTTTAGGTGTTCTATGTTCAAGAGCAAGGTTTAGAGTCTCTTCTGACATCCATTTTGGTCTCCTATTTCTTTTCTGTCTTATTAACAATCTTTTGTTTCTTCATATATGATGTCCTTCATGTCATCCCACAAATCATGTGGTCTTCATCATTAGTGCTCAATATGTTGAATCTGTTCTTGAGAGGGACTCTATATTTAGGTGGGATATACTGAAGGATTTGTTTTGGCTCTCTTGGACTTGCTTGAGTTTTCTTTAGCTTCAACTTGAACTTTCATGTGTGCATTTCATTGTGTCTTCTGCAGTTGATGCCTGGACTTTTTCTGACTGATGATTTTGAGCTTCTTCATTGTCTTTTTCCACAGATGTAGTTGATTTGATTTCTATTCCACCCAGCAAGGTCCACATGCATAGTCATCTTTTATGTTGTTAAAATGTGGTATTTTCAATGAACAAGTTATTGGTCTTGTGAAATTTTATTATCATTTCTATCACCAAGAGTATTTCCAACTACTGATCCTTCTTCTTTGTTTCCAGCTTTCATATTCAAGTTACCAATAATATAGTTTGATTGCATATTTGATCAATTTCAGACTGCAGAAACTGGTAAAAAAAATCTTCAGCTGTAGCATCAGTAGTTGGTGTGTAAAGTTGTATAACAGCAGTGTGTTTTCCTTGTAAACAAGTATTACCCTATACATAACAATTTCTTTCAGGATAGATCTTGAAATGTTTTTTTTTTTGTCAATTAATGTGACAGTGTACCTCTTCAAAAGCCATTCTGGCACTGTAGACCATATGATTGTCAGACGTAGAATTGTCAATACCAGTCCATTTCAGCTCGATAATACCTATGATATCAATCTTTAAGTATTTTATTTCATGTTCGACAATTTCCAACTCTCTTTGACTCATAATTTATATAGTCTACATTCAAATTATTAATGGATTATTTGCAGCTATTTCTTCTCATTTTAAGTCATGCCAAATCAGCAAGTCAAGGTACTAAAAGCTTTACTCTGTCCACATCATTAAAGTAAACTCTGCTTTGAGGGGATAGCTTTTCCCTAGCTGTGTTTTGAGTTCCTTCCTACCTGATGGATCTTGTTTTATAAACCATGTTAGGAACTGTGCTAGATGTTCCATGAGATTCTGGTCCCTAAAGCCCTCAGAGCATTATCTCAGTCTCTCAGAGATTTTGCATGTGTCCGTGTTTGCCTCTTATTTTAAAGCTTCCCAATGGCTAGTCCCATTTAGTTATTGATACGCATGTATAAAGTTCATTTCCAAAGCTTGTTTTATTTTTTACTTTGTTCAACATTTTAGAAACACTGACATTTATACAGGAATGATTTATACTTGATATTCAGAACTAACTGGGCAATCTCCTGAATCAAGCTATGTGAGGAACTCTAACATTAAGCCATTTATCAGAAACAACTCTCCAATAAAGAGATGGATATAGTGGTATGAAACTAGATTCTCTTAGCAAGGTTTACAGCATTATAAATGCCAAGTAACCTCAACTCTTTAGTACTCTTCTCACACAGCTGTTGTTAAATGGTACCTAATCATGATTTCACCTTGTCTCTAGATAACCTCAAATGATGTTCTGATAGGTCATCTCATCCATCACATCTATAACACTTACGCTGGTAGTTTTATCAGAGCTTATTAGTAAGGCAAAGACACATATGTATATAGATTTGAAATTTATGAAATATGTTTATTACACCCTTATTTTTCAGTTTTACATAAAAGCATGCCAGTTCAGTAGGATGGCAAACACTACCTTACCGTATGAGAATTCAATAAGGAAAATTCTAACTGAAGATCTCTACTTGAAAATTAGAGTGTCATTTATTTTAAGCCTTAGATTTGCTGTAACTAAAGAAAAATAAGAAATACTGATGTTGGAAAAAGAAAAATGTCATCATATAGTAGTAGTCAATTTGTCAGCAACTGACATTAAAAATGGGATTAAAACAACTCTTATTGCATAGATCTGCCCATAAAACAAATAAATAACGAAAAATGTGCTCCAGTAGAATCTATGAAAACTGCAGTTAAACATTAAATCCAATCAGTATTGATTGGATGAAGATTCAGAATTCATATATGCTGTGAAAAATCTATTTTCTATTTGTAAATAGATATTATGACTTTGAGGCAGTATAAAAGCTATAAAGTCAGCATTGATTTTTCCTGGTAAAACTCAGTCCCTTAAAATATTCATTAAAGTGTGACTTTCTTACTTCTTTATCTCTAATTACTTTCTTTGAGAAATCTTATGAAAGAAGTTGGATCTTTTTAAGTTCTGTTCTAAGTTTCATAAGAGTGTACAGTAGTTACATGCTCAGCTGCTAATCTTGAGGTCAGTAGTTCAGTCGCTCCACAGGAAAAAGTTGTGGCAGTCTGTTTCTATATAGATTACAGCCTTGGAAACCCTATGGAAAAGTTCCACTTTGTCCTAAAGACTCACTATAAATCAGAATTAACACCATGGCAATGAGTGAATGAGGGCTAAGTCTCATTTTTTACTTACATTCACTATTTAAAGCACCTTAGCAGGAAAACGTATTTTTTGAAACACAAAAATATTATTATTTTTCATGTCGCAATTGACAACAAATGTATAAATCTTAAAACTGGATGTGATGAACATTTAGAACCCAAGCATCATTTTTTATCATAAATTATATTTTAAGCATCATATACACCTAGTCATCACTTATCTACATGGTTAAGTTCAAAGATAATGGCATTTTTCAAAAATTAGTAGTATGAAACAATGAAGGATGAAGACAACACATCAGATAAGGAAATGTTACGTGCAACATATATGTCCCTCTGAACCAAATCAGTGGAAAAAGTAGGTAGGTGCTATACATGTTATTGGTCATCAAATAGATATTATTGACAGATGTACATTATTAATGTTAAAAATAATTAGATAGTAGATTCTTTTGCTATTGCCATAAATGTGAAATGTTGGATAATGAAACAGTAGGTGAGGAGTAGGTGTATTATTCTTTTATTTCTAGGAATTTGGAATTCATTATATATTTACTTAATGAACATCTATGTTTTTATGTAGTTTGTTAGTATATTTTTCAAGATTCAAGGGATAACAGATGACCTATTTTACAGTATAAGAGAAAAACATTAAAATATAGAGTGTCTATAGATTCAGTGATGCAAATATTTTTATCTAAGCATTTTAAGGTAATCTATATGCCAAAAATGTTTTCAAGAGCAAGAAAATATATTCTGGGTGATTTTTCCCCCTAACCTAATTCAATCGGCTTCTGTTATTAGTAGAATCCATGGCATGTAAGAGAAAATCATTGTGGTCTTAAATATCAGTGCTTAGGATGGAAATAAGTGTTTTCAAAGCACAAATTTCTGGTAGACTTACTACATTTCTCATTTATATTCAACTTATAGCAATAAAAAAAAGAACAGGATATATCATCAACATACAGCAGCTGAGAAAACATTTTTTTTCTGCTTCACAGTATTGACTCATTCAATTTTGTTGATGTAATGGATTGACTGATAGCTTCCTAAGAAATATATTAGAGTTCTATCTTCTATACCTGGAGATATAATCTTGTTTGGAAATAGAATTTTCTTTCATATATAAATGAGATTATATCAGTGTAGGGTGTTTCCTAAAAATAATCACATCTGAGTAATATAAAGACTAATATAGACACAGAGATAAGAAAGAAGCATAGGGGGGTGGGAGAGGGAGAAGATGCCACATGCAGATTGTCCAGGAACCAAGAAACATCGAGGCTGAAAACAATGAGAAAAGAGTGTTCCCTCAGAGATAACAGAGAGAGAGTCATCTGGAGCTTGTGGCTAAAATTTGGAAGACATATTGGGAAATTAGTCCTGAATTTGAGGTCAGCAGGTCAGAAGTCTGGGGTGTCATGTGGACTCCCCAAACTTGTAGCTAGCATCTACCTATTGGGCAGCCTGAAGGATAGCATCCTTCTAACTTGTAGCTTTCACCCCTTTCTGGGTGTCTAGGTTCAGAAGGAGCACCACTGGATGGCTGACAACAAGGACAGAGAAGTGGAAATATCAGAACGAGACCAACTTTCACAGTTTCTGTACTTATGTGTTGACGGGTAAAAATTTCTGTGTGTGTTAATGAGGTCTAGTTGGTTAACTGTAGCAATAATATATTCTGTATCTTTACTGAGCTTTTTCCTGGATGATCTGTCAGTTACTGAAAGTGGAGTGTTGAAGTCTCCAATTGTTATTGTGGAGTAATCTATCCCATTTTTCAATGTTGTCAGTATTTGTTTGATGTATTTACATGCTCTGGGATTGGGTATATAAATATTTAACATTGTTATGTCCTGCTTATGTATCAAACCCTTCAGCAATAAATAGTGACCATCCTGGTCCATGATGGTCGATTTTACATTAAAGTCTATTTTATTTGAGATTAGTATTGCCACCCTTGCTCTTCTTTCTATGTTGTTAGCTTAGTATATAATTTCCCATCCTTTAATTTTCAGTTTGTTCATGTCTTTGAGTCTTAGGTGTGTTTTTTGTAATCAACATGGAGACAGGTAATGTCTTTTGATCCACTATGTCTCTTGTCTCTTTTTTGGAGTGTTCAGTCTATTTACATTCAGTGTAATTATTGATAGGTATGTGTTTAGCACTGTCATTTTGATGCATTTAATTTTTCTGTTGATGTTTTCTATGTTCTTAATATTCCATTCTAGGTCATTCCTCTTTATGGGTTGACTTATTGTCTTTTTTGGTTTCGGTTTTGTGTTTGTGGAGATTCTTGTATTGTATTTCTTGTTTTGACATGTCATGTTATTATTTTGCTTTGTGGCTACCTCTGTGATTCCCTTTAATATTCTAAGTTTAAACCAGACTTTAACTTCTGCATATCTTTTTAATTTCCTCTCTGTCTGAAAGGGCTATAACTGCTGTAATATATCCTTTTCAGTGTGATGATATCATAATTTTCATGATATGATTACTGGTTCCCATCTTTGGGTCCTACTCAGTTAGGGAAGTCACAAAGCTCAATCAAAGCTGAATAGGATTCTGGATGCTGTGTCCTGCATTGCCTCCTTAAGTGTATACTTAGTGGTTTTGTTTTTCTAAACAAAGAGCTTATTTCAGTATTTCTTGTAGTTTGGGTTTGGTTTTGATAAATCCCTAAGCTTCTGTTTATCTGTAAAAGTATTAATTTCATCTTGGCATTTGAGAGACACTTCTGTGGAATATTTAAATCTTGGTTGAAATTTTTTCTCCTTCAAGGCTTTGAATCTGTCATCTCACTGCCTTCTTGCCAACATCATTTCTGCTGAGAATTCAGACGAAAGCTTACAGGATTTCCCTCTGAATGTTAGCTTTGCTTTAAGACTCACTGCCTTTAAGAGCTTCTGTTTATGTTTCATTTTATTAGGTTAATTATAATATGTCTCAGTATTTTTCTTTTGGAGTCTATTTTTTGTGGTGTTCAATACACATCTTACAAATCTATGTTCTCTTCTTTCAAAATTTCAGAGAAGTTTTCTGTAAGCAACTGTACAACAATACTCTCTGTATTTTCAGCTATCCCTCCCTGTTCAGAAACTCTAATTATTTGTAGAGTATTCCTCTTAGTAGAGTCCTGTATGTTTCTAAATGCTTCTTTATTTTTCTTATTTCTTTTCTCTGATTTCTCCTCATAAATGCTGGTTTCAGTTGTTCTGTGCTCACGGTTACTAAATCTGACTTTCATCTCCTAAAATCTGCTCTTTTGGCTTTGGATTGAATTGTCTAATTCTGTAATTTTATTATTGATCTGCTGGATTTCAGATTGTTGATGTTCTGTGATTTCAGATAGCTTGCTTAATATTTCATTTTGTTGTGCTGCATTTTGTTTAATCTCTGGGAGGATTGTCTATACAATTCTTTTGTACTTGACCTCTGATAGTTTCAAAACCACATCTTCATTGGGGAAGCTTTTTGAGTCTTTATTTTGGGAGTTTTCCGGACCATGGTAGACTGTTTCTTTAAATGGTTCACTACTAATTGTTGTCTTTGTACCATCTAGAAGCTTTTTGGTTTCTCTTGTGATACCTCAACAGGAGCTTAGGTGTAGTTCTAAGAGGGGAATTGGTTACCAGCCACCTCTTGTGTACTCTAGTGACTGGCTCCAGGTAGACTCTCTGGGTGGGAGACTCTGCCTCGTGGCTGGCAATGATGGCACCTTACTTATGGAGTCACTGAGGGGCTGTCAGCTGATGCTATGATGTGGATTAGTGGAGGGTGGAAGAGATGCTGCTGGACCACTCAGCAGTCAGTTCTCCAGATGGTCTTAATTTAAAAAGGTACTTTACTGCTAAGTGAGGTGCTGTCCACAGCTGCTAAATTCAGTCAGGCCCTCAGGTGTAGTAGCCCCTGGCTTCTGGCTAACAGTGAAAGCACCTCACAGGCCATCCCCAGATGCTGTGATGTAGTTCAAAGCAGGGAAGTGTTATGGCCTTGCTAACAATCTATGCCAGACCACACCCATAACTCCAGGCAGTTCCATCCTAAATGCAGCTTTGCTGCTGGAGAAGCAGTTTCATGACAGGCACTGCTTTTCCATATGAGAATTACCGCCCACTAAGACCTCCACGTGGATTACTCTGCCTCCAAGTTGACCAAGATGGCATCTCATCCAAGCTGCTCATCCTGCTGTGGAACAGCAGAATATATGGTGCAGTTCAGGAAAGAAAGGATGGAGAGGCAAGTGTGCCCTCAGTCAGCCGCAGCCTCTGGGCTCTCAAAATGTGACTATCCCAAATGCAGTCCCTCTGCCTCACCATACACTGTTTACTAAAGCACCACAGTTCAGCACATTAGCAGGCTCATGCCCAAACTCTGCCTCACAGATAACAAAGAAGATCTGCAGTACTTCCAAACAGTAGGTCAGCAGAAGCAGAACTCAGTGTGTTGCTGCCCTATCTTAGAGATAATTTACTGATTACCAGTGTGTAGTCCAATCTGACAACCCTATGCCAGATCCTAGGTTCCCCAGTTGTCCACACTGCTCTGTTCAATTATCATTCCAGGCCTTAGTTCTCAAAGGGAATTGAGGAGACATGTGTCTAGTCTGTCATCTTGACCTGGTCTCGAATTTCCACAATTTCTGAATTGGATTCATATTTGTCCTTACCATACACAGTGATAAAAACAAAATCTTTAAGGCAGACAGAGGAAAAAGGCACATCACTACATTGGTCCAAGGAATAGTCAGAGATATTATATCATAAAACACGCAAGTCATACACTTAAGAAATTAAGTGTGTAACACTTTCACAAAAAGTAAACTCCACACTTCGGAAAGATTCACCTGTGAAACCTATTTACATTTAAGCAAGGAGTAATACCAAACTCATGCAAATACTACTAAAAAGTAGAGGTGAACACATTTCTGAGTTCATATCATGAAGCCAGGATTGAATTGCTATGAAATTCACACAGACTTGAAAACACTGCCATTGTTGTTAGGTGCCATTCAGTCATTCCAACTCATAGCAACCCTACGTACAACAGAAGGAAACACTGCCTGGCCATGGTCCCTTCTCATAGTCATTGTTATACTTGAGTCCATTGTTGGAGCCTCTGTGTCATTCCATCACTTTGAGGATCTTCCTTCTTTTTGTTTTTTTGATGACTCTCTACTTCAGCAGATGTAATGTCCTTCTTCATGAATTCGTTCCTCCTGATAACAAACCAAAGTATGTGAGACAAAATCTCACCATTCTTGCTTGCTTCTAAGGAGCATTCTGGCTGTACTTCTTCCAAGAGGGATGTTTGTTCTTGAGGCAGTCCATAGTGCATTCAATATTCTTTGCTAACACAATTCTTCAAAAGCATCCTTCTTTCTTATTCCCTGTCCAACTTTCACATGCATACAAGGCAATTGAAAACACTGTGACTTGGGTCAGGAAAATCTTAGAACTTCAGGTAACATCTTTGCTTTTCAACACTTTAAAAAATTCTTAGCAAAATGCTAGTTGTGCCAATTGGCCTCGATTTTGCCTAAGAGCATGGTCCTGTGCCCCCTGCCCCAGCTACTCTATCCTTGCAATATTGAGTTGAGATGGAAGGAGTACTCAAGTTATCCTGAAGTCACTTAATGTTGTTCTTGTTTCTAATGTGTGCTATCACCGATTTCTCCCAACTAGATTGCTAGCAACTATCTTATCTAAACCCTCCACCTTTACCTTTATCCTCCCTCCCTCCCCTCCCTTGCAGCTGTCAAAGAGTCTTTTGTTCTATACACAAGACTGTTCTTGAGTTCTTATCGTAGAGGTCTCATACAATATTTGTCCTTTTGTCGCTAACTACTTTCCCTCAACATAATGTCTTCCAGTTGAAACCAGGTTATGAGGTGTTTACTGGCATCATCGTTATTCTTTATCACTGCGTAGTGCTCCATTGACTATATGTACCATAGTTTACCTATCCATTCTTCTGTTGTTGGGCATCTGGGTTGATTCCATCTTTTTGCTATCATGGACTGTGCTACGATAAACATTCTCATTTTGCTAAGAGACCTCTCTGCTCCCCACATTGGTGAGTGGCATCTCGGGTCTTAAAAGCTGCCAAGCTGCCACTCGAGGGCACAGCAAATGGTCCCAACTCAGCTGGAACGGATGCTCACCGAGGACCAAAATGACATGGGGTAAAGACAACCCAGAAGACAGAGAGACCCACATGAGTGAGTGTCTACATCGATTTGGGACCAGAAGAACCAGATGGTGCCCAGCCACTACCAGTGATAGCCGCGATGGAGCTCACTAAGTTGAGTCTCACTGGCAATACAAGAATAAAAAGGGGTGCATCCTGAGATCTCCACTAAAAGGCCTCAACTGATGGTCCAGTGGTTTTGGGGTTCCCCTGGGAGCATGGCCCCTGGCCCTGATGCTGCCCTTGCCCATAAATCATAACAAAGATCCTTGGACTTGGCAATGCCAAGCCAAGCCAAGATCACATATTGTATGTACTTTATGGGCTGACCTCTGGCTGAAGTAAGGAGAGTGGTTGGAGAGGAGGTGAAGGAGACTGTTGGGAGGATGAGACATGTATGGAGCAGAGAGGAGTAGTGTGCTGTCACTGGACAGGGAGAGCAGTAGAAGCTGCATATAGGTGGGCATGTAAATTTATATGGCAATGTACATTTTCACTCAGTCATATTAAATAAAAAGAAAAATTCTTTGGCAGCAGATTTGCTCAATGGAAAGCATCTTTTGATTGCTTGACTTCTGCTCCCATGAGTGTTGGTTGTAGAACCAAGAAAAAAGTTAATCCTTGACAACTTCAATCTGCTCTGTTTATTATAGTGTTGCTTATTGACCCAGTTGGGAAATTTTTGTTTTATGTCGAGGTAAAATCCATACTGAAGGCTGTAATCTTTGATCTTCTTCAGGACGTGCTTCTAATTGTCTTTACTTTCAGCAAGCAAAGTTGTGTCATTTGCGTAATACAGATTGTTAAAGAAACCTCTTCCAATCCTGATGCCCCATTCTTCTTCATGTAGTCCAACTTCTCACATTATCTGTTTTGCATACAAACTGAGTAAGTATGGTGAAAGGATACAATCCTGATACACACCTTTCCTGATTTAAACCACACAATATCCCCTTGTTCTATTTGAAAGACTGTCTTTTGATCTATGTGCATTTTTTCCCACAAGCACAATTAAATGTTCTGGAATTCCCATTCCTTGCAATATCATCCATACTTAGTTAAAATCAACACATTTTAATGTTTTTGCATAGTCAATAAAAGCACAGGTAAACATCTTTGTGATGTTCTGTGCTTTTAGCCAGGATCTACCTGACATGAGCCCTCCTTACAAGTCCTTTTCTGAGTCTAGCTTGAATTTCTCACATTTCCCTTTTGATGTACCGTTGCAAATACTATTGAATGATCTTTAGCAAAAAATTTACTGTGTTGTGGTATTAATAATATTGTTTGATAATTTCCATATCCCATTGTGTCACCTTTCCTTGGAATAGATACAAATATAGATATCTTTCTGTCACTTGGTCAGGTAGTTGTCTTTCATATTTCTCAGCATAGACAAGGGAGCACTTCTGGCACTTCCTTCACTGGTTGAAACATCTTAGTACTCTGTCAATTCCTGAAGCAATGCTTTTCACCAATTTCTTCATAGCAGCTTTGACTTCTTCCTTCAGCTCTATTGGTTTTTGACTAGTTGCTACCTTCTGAAATGACTGAAAGTTGACTAATTATTTTTAGCATAGTGACAGTGTATTCCACATATCTTTATCTGATGTTTGCTGCACTGTTCAGTATTTGGCCCATAGAATCTTTCAGGATGGCAACCAGAGGATTGGATTTTTTCTTAGTTTTTTCACCTTGAGAAATGCTGAGCATGTTCTTCCCTTCTGGTTTTCTAATTCCAGGTCTTCGTAGTTGTCACTGGAATATTTTGTCTTCTTGAGCTATCATTTGAAATCTTCTGTTCAGCTCTTTGGTTTCATCATTTTCTCAATTCACTTTAGCTATTCGACACTCATGGCTATTTTCAGGGTCTCTTCTGACATACTTTTAGACTTTTTTTGTTTCCTCTGTTGTTAATGGCTTATTGCTTCCTTCATGGCTAATGTCTCTGATGCCATCCCCAAAATTGTCTGGTCTTCAGTCATTAGAGTCTAAATGCATGAAATATGTTATTGAGATGGTCTCTAAATTCTTATGGGATGTACTTAAGGTCATACTTTGGCTCTCAGGAACTTGTTCTAATTTTATTCAGCTTAAATTTGAACTTGCATATGAACAGTTGGCCCCTGGCCCTGTTCCAACTGATGTTATTGAGCTTTTCCTTAGTCTCTTTCCATAAATGTAGATTATTCAATTCCTGTGTGTTCCATCAAGAACATAGATCCAGTTTTTCTTATTAAAATAGTAGCAAATAAAAGCTAGCAATACAGGAAAGCATATATCACAATCAAGAAAGAGAGTGTTTAAATCAATAGATGTAAGTCTGTTTTAAAATTTAAAAAAACAAATAACAATGTTTTACCGTCATAGCAGATGTAGGAGAGATGTCATGTAGTCAGAAACCCTGGTGGAGGAGTGGTTAAGTGCTATGGCTGCTAATCAAAAGGTGAGTAGTTAAAATCTACCAGGTGCTCCTTGGAAACTCTATGCGACAGTTCTATTCTGTTCTATAGGGTCACAATGAGTCAGAATCCACTGGACAGCAATGAGATTTTTTTTGGTATCATGTGATCTATGTGGTCATTGCAGTAGGTGCAGGAAAAACAATAGATAAAACTTACTATAAATTTATGATATTAAAAAAACTCAGGAAATCAAAAACAGAAATGAACATCTTCAACCACAGAGTAGACATCTACAAGAAATGTACATTGAAAATCATCCTGGTGAAACAAAATTCAAGAATTAGATAAGGACAATAATTAACCTAGTTTTTGAAACTCAATTTGCAATTGTATTTAACATGGCATTGAAGGTCCTTGCTGGTGCAAGAAGATAAGAAAAAGAAAAGTATGACAGAAATTTCAAAGGAAGAGATATTATTTCCCTTATTTGAAGATGATATAATCAACATGCAAAAACACAACATTGTGGTGAGGCAGATCTCAAGATAGAAATCAATATTCAAAAATCAAGTGTAGTCTTTCTCAATGGGCAATAACCACTGGAAAATGAACTTTAAACATTTCATGATGACATCAGAAGCATGAAGTACTTTCAAATAAACACATCAAATATAATAGGTACAGTAAAGTGCTACTAATAAAAATTATGTTTGTTAGAGTCCTCAAGGTAATTATGACTCATAGTGACCCAAGTGACAGAGTACAACTGCCCCATAAGGTTTCCTTGGCTAGAATCTTCAAGGGGCCATGTAGCCAGCTCTTTCTTTTCCAGAATCGCTGGGTAGATTTGAACTGCTGTAATGGTTGGTTGGCAGCTGAGCATTTAATGGTTGCACCACCAGGACCCTCTGACAGAAATTAGAGAAGACTAAACAAGAGTATGTACCATGTTTATGAAATGGAAAATTTATTATGAATGGGTCAATTTTTCCCAAAAAGTCAGATATGTATTCCATATAATTTTTTAATTTTTTTTCATTTTCTTTGTATTTTGATATTGTAGTTTATACTAATTTAATTTTGGTGTCATAATACTTCTTTATATTCCTAATTTCTTTTCTGTGTTTGTTCCTTTTCTTCCTCCTCTTATCTCTCCATTTGTTCTTCCTTCCTTTAATATTTTTACTACTCAGTTTGACTTACAAATATCTGCTACTTTATCTGAGCTAATATAACAAATCTGGATTAATTCAGGAGAAGGCTGACATCTTTGGGTTAATGAACAAAGATATGTCTTAAATATGTTTGGGTATATTTTTGGGTTCTTTTGTGAATTTATAAAATTGTATGCATACGAGGTCTGATAATTAAGACTGTGAAGTTAACTGTTGTAAGCTACCTACCACATTGCGTAATATCACTACTGTCACCTTCAAAGTACAACCCTTGGGAGGCTATGCACCAATGATAGCACCTAGTGCACCATACCCTTCAGGGCAATTTTGGAACTCTTTCTGGAATGGCTATTACACGCAGCGGCAAGGTGGCAAGTTTATGAACTTAACTGTATAGTGTTCTGTAAGGGAGTTTTTAGCCAGCAAACGAACAACTGCACCCTCCGTAGTCACCAGATCTGACCCCTACGATTTTTCTGTTTACCCGAAAATAAAAGAAATATTGTAAGGAAGACATTTTGATGACATTCAAGACAGACATCGAGGGTTCTATGACAACAGCCTGATGGCCAATCCAGATAAATAATTCTAAAATTGCTTTGAAGGGTGGACTAGATGCTGGTATTGGTTCCCAGCTTCCTAAGGGCAGTATTTTGAAGTTGACCGTAGTGATATTCAGCAGTGATGAGAGTAGTACTTCTTCTGGGATGAGTTCATGAACTTCATTGTCAGACCTTGTAAAACAGCACTCACAGTCTTCATGAACTGCTACCTCCTCTCACTAAGAGCAGAAGACACAGAAGATTCCCAGCTACCACAACTGATCTGATAAGTAATATAACAGATGTATTCTGATATAATCATAGCAAAATATGGAAAAGAAATCAATTTCTTTTTATAGTCTGACTTACCAGATTAGTTGTGACTTGAAGATTCTCTAAGATGGTCTCTCTGAGATACCGTTTAAACCTTGAACCAAAACTATTTCATGAAGTTATCTTTTGTCTAAATGATAGATTGACTCACAAAATAATATCATTAGTGAATACAGTACTCCTTTAAAAATAATTTTTAGGAAACTAAACTGTCAACATTTATTCAATAGCAAAGGTCAAAAGACAACTGAGCAGGGAAACTAGATTACTGGCCACAGAAAAACTAGACATGAGACGTGAGAAAGATGGCACACTGAAAAATGTAATCAATGTCATTGAACAAATTGTGTAGATATCAGAATCTAATTTACTGAGTAAACTTCCACTAAAATATAATAAATATTTTAATGTTTTGAAGAGCTGTAAATAACAGACAATTTGTACGTTTCTTGCTAAGTTTATCCTGATGAATTTCAATTTTATATTAGTATTATAAATGTAGTCCTTAATTATATTTTCCACCAGTTATTTTAACTTGTTACAACTTGTGGCATATAAACATCGATTGTGTGCTGTATCATACTCCTGAGGTTCATGTTGTTGTGATTTTCAGTCTACCCTTTGTGTTTTCCTGTAAAACAATCAGATAATTAGAAAATAAAGGTCATTTGTCCTAATCCTTTACTTTTTAAAAATATTTTCTCATTCACCTCCATGTTTAATTACATTTGCAATAATTCAAAAATAAGTTATTGGAAATAAGAGACACCTTGGTCTTTTATTAGAATTTGTAAAAGATATCCATTTATTAAGTATGATGTTAGATTTTGAATGTAAACGAGTTTGAACATTGATGCATTGATTCCTATGTTCATAAGAATTATTGCAAAGATTGTTACCAAATTTTATATAATATTTTCTAATTCTATATAGTTTTCACCTTTGGAGCTGTCGATATGATGATTTGTATTATTAGAGGTTTTCCACATGTAAAGCTGTTTTATTGTCTTTGATTATAGGACACATGGTTATCATTAACATGATTATATTTTAGAGTTATATACTATTAATGTTTTACTCTAGATTTTATTTTGTGTAATCACAGAACTGGAAGATTTCAGTCTCAGTGTTGTAAAATGACAATGAAAGCATTCATTCCTTTTGGGGGGTGTTTCATTTTGGGGTGTTTCATTTCCTTTTTTGGGGTGTTTTAAGTAACTATGTAATTATCTGTCTGTTAACGCTTTTATACAGTGCCCTCAAAAACTCTTTTTCCCTAATGGTAACTGTATAATTGGTTTATCTGAGTTTTCTTCTGTGATCTGACTTACTCATTTTTTTTATCTTTTGAATATTACCCGTTTCACAGGAGTTTAGTTACATACTTTTAAACAATAGTTTTCCTCGATGGTTCTTTTATGATCTTCAACGTCTTTGGCAATTTTGGGTGATATTTTTTGGCCACACTTTCATTTGCTCTTATTCCTCCTCATTATTTGTCTTTATTGTATTAACTACTTTTATTAAATTTATTTTGTTTAATATTTAAAACAGTTTTAAGGTGTGTTTTTTTCCAGTGCACTTGAAATAACCAACTACTCATATTTATGTATCACTTTCTTCTTTGTTTTTTCAGTACCTTAAATTAAATATCCAAGTTTGTTTCTCCTTTTATGTTTATAAACTAAAGTGTTTGAGAGTTCGCATTTTTCTGAATTCCTACTTTCATTCAATGCTAGCAAATTAATGCTGTCGTTGGTGTTAATTTCCAGATAGTAAGTTATTCTGCTTTGTCTTTCTATTCACACTGACACCTTCTTAATTTTCACGAGTAGATGTATTTGTTTTCTTATTATGTTGTTAAATTCCAGAGTCATTACATCCAGTCACAAAATCTCAGTGGAATTGTGCATACCCTTTGACACCTCTTATTAATCATTATGGCCTAATTCATGGTCAGATTTTGCATGACTTATGTCTACAATCTTTAAAAAAAAAGTTGTTCTTTACTTTTTAGGATATAGACAGCAGGATAGATCACTTTGATCTTTATTAACCACTTTAACTTAGGTGTTATATAACACAATCATTGAGTCCTGGCGAGGCAGTAGTTGAGACTGTGGCTTCCAATTTACTGGCTGCTCTTAGCAAACACTATTTAGGCAGCTCTGTTATGTACTGTAGGGTCATTGAATTGGGGTCAACTAGATGGCAACCAATAATAGCATGACCAATTTTTGTCATCTTGAAGTCTCCAGGTTTGCTAAAGGAAATTGGACATCCTTATTTTTAAAGTGTTTTCTTGTATTTTTCTTTCTTTTTTTTATTATGATTGAATGAAAATGTACATTCCCATATAAACTTGCATGCTCACCTATATGCAGCTCCCACTGCTCTCTGTGCCTGGTGACAGCAAACTCTTCCTCTCTGCTTCATACATGTCCTATCCTCCCAACAGTCTCCCATCTCCTCCTCTCCACCCTCTCCCTTTCCTCCAGTAAGAGTTCAGCAGGATACTATCCTATAGTAGCATAGAACCATATAGTACCCACAAGATATGGTCACTCTGCGTCACCAAGTCCAATCTATTCTTGCTCAAAGAGTTGACCTCCATTATGATTTGTGGACAGGGGCAGCATTAGTGCCAGTGGCCATGCTCCCCAGGGAAACCTCAAGTTCCTGGATCATCATTTGAGGTCTTTTAGTGGAGATCTCAGGGTGCATCCCTTTTTATTCCTGTGTTGTCAGTGAGACGCAACATTGTGAGTTCCACCACAGCTATCACTGGCACTGGTTGGACACCATCTGATTCCTCTAGTCACAAATTGATGTAGACACCCACTCACATGGGTCTTTCTGTCTTCTGAGTTCTCTTTCCCCCATGTCATTTTGATCCTGGGAGATCATCCATTCCTGCTGAGTTGGGACCATTTGCTATACCCTCAGATGGCAGGTTGGCAGCTTTTAAGACCCCAGACACCACTCAACAATGTGGGGTGCAGAAGGCTGTCTTAGCAAAATGCTACTTGTGCCAATTGGCCTCGATTTCGCCTGAGAGCATGGTCCCCGGCTACCTGCCCCAGTTACTCTGTCCTTGCAATATTAGGTTAAGATGGCACAAGGTGTGTCGAAGTCCATTTAACATTGATCTTCTTTCTAATGTGTGCTGCCACCAATTTCACCCAACAAACTTCTATCAACTATCCATCTAAACCTGCCCCCTCCATCCTCCCTCCCTCCCCGTCCTTGCAGCTGTCAAACAATCTTTTCTTCTATTCATGAGTCTGTTTTTAAGTTCTTATCGTAGGAGTCTCATACAATATTTGTTCTTTTGTCACTGACTGCTTTCACTCAAGATAATGTCCTCCAGCTGAAACCAAGTTATGAGATGTTTCCTGAAATCCTTGTTGTTCTTAATCATTTCATAGTGTTCCATTGAGTATATATACCATAGTTTACTTACCCATTCTTCTGTTGTTGGGCATCTAGGTTGATTCCATCTTTTTGCTATTGTGGACTGTGCTGCAATAAACATTCATGTGCATATATTGGTTGGTGAGAATGGCCTTGATTCTGTAGGATAGATTCCAAGCAGTGGAATTGCTGGGTCAAATGGTATATCTGTATCTAGTTTTGTCAGGGAGCTCCAGATTGCTTTCCAAAGAGGCTGTAGCATGCTGCAATCCCACCAACAGTGTAGGAGAGTTCCAATTTCTCCACAGCTTCTCCTGCATTTGTTGTTTTACATTTTTTGGATCATGGCCAATCTTGTTGGGGTGAGATGGTACCTCACTGTAGTTTTGATTTGAATTTCTTTAATAACTAATGATCATGAGCATGTCCACATGTGTTTTTTGGCTGCCTGGATCTCCTCTTCACAGAAGTGTCTGCTCATCTCCTTTGCCAATTGCTTAATTGGATAATTTATCTTTTTCTTATTGCTGTTTTGTAGTATGTTATAGATTATGGAGATCAGACATCAGTCTGAAATATAGTTGCCGAATACTTTTTCCTGTTCTGTAGGTGACTTTTGAATTCTATAGATAAAGTCTTTGGATGAGCAGAAGTGTTTGATTCTTAATAGTTCCCATTTACCTATTTTCTCTTCTGTTGCTTGTGGTTTGTTTAATAGATTTTGAAGTCTGTCTAAGTTGTGTACTAAAACTTCCATTGTTCTTCCTACTTTTACTTGGACGAGTTTACAACTTTAGAACTCATATTTAGGTCTTTTATTCATTTTGAGCTGGTTTTTGTAGGTGTAAGATATGGGTCTTGTTTCAGTTTATTGCAAATGGATATTTGATTTTGTCAGCACCATTTATTGAAGATACTGTTTTTACCCGAGTTTAATGTCTTAAGGCCTTTGTTGAATATCAACTGTTCATAGGAAGATGGTGCCATCTCTGGGGTCCCAATTCTGTTCCATTGATCAACCTGTCTCTTTTTGTACCAGTCCCGGGCTGTTTTGACTACTGTGGCAGTGGAATAGGTTCTAAAGTCGGGTAGTGAGAGGCCTCCTAGTGTGGTGTTCTTCTCCAGTAGTGATTTACTTATCTAGGGCTTCTTCACTTTCCAGACAAAATTGGTAATTTGTTTCTCCATCTCATTAAAAAATGGCACTGGAACTTGTATTGGAATTGCATTATATAAGTAGATTGCTTTGAGTAAAATAGACATTTTCAAACTGTTAAGTTTTCTGATCCGTGAGCAGGGTAGATTTCTCCATTTATGTAAATCTCTTAGTTTCTTGTAGTAAGAGCTTGTACTTCTCTTTATAAAGGTCTACTATTTCCCTGGTTAGATTTTTTCCTAGCTACTTTATCTTCTTAAGGGCTATGGTAAATGGTATTGACTTTGTGATTTCTTCCTTTATAGTCTCATTGTTGGTATAACGGAATCCTACTGAGTAACTTATGTTTATCTTGTATCCTGAGACTTTGCTGAACTCTTCTATCAGTTTGAATGGGTTACTTATGGATTCTTTGGGATTCTGTGCATATACAATCATATCATCTGCAAATAGGGAGATTTTTAGTTCTTCTTTCCCGATGCAGATGTCCTTTATTTTTTGGTCCTGTCTAATGGCTCTGGCTAGAACTTTCAGTACAATTTTGAGTAGGAGAGGTGAGAGCGAGCATCCTTTTCTAGTTCCTGTTCTCAAGAGAAACTGTTTCAGTCTCTCTCCATTGAGGATGATGTAGGCAGTTGGCTTTGTATAAACGGCCCTTATTGCATTGAGGAATTTACCATCTATTCCTATTTTGCTGAGAGTTTTTAGCATGAATGGGTATTGGACTTTATCAAATGCCTCTTCTACATCAATAGACAAGATCAGGTGATTCTTGTCTTTTGTGATATTTATGTGGTTGATCACATTAATTGTTTTTCTGATGCTGAAGCAGCCTTGCGTCCCTGGTAGGCATCCAATTTCTTGCTCAAGATGGATTATTTTTTGCATATGTTGTTGTATTCTATTGGCAAAATTTTGTTGAAGATTTTTGCATCCGGATTTATGAGTGGCATCGGTCTGTAGTTCTCCTTTTTGGTTGGGTCTTTTCCTGGTTTTGGTATCAGGATTATGCTGGCTTCATAGAGTGAATTTGGGAGTATTCTATCCCTTTCTATACTACAAAATAGTCTCAGTAGTACTAGAGATAACTCTTTTCTAAAAGTTTGGTAGAATTCTATGGTGAAGACTTCTGAGCCCGGGCTTTTTCAATTGGCAGTTTACTGATGACTTTTTCAATATCTTCCTTTGTGATGCTTTTATCAAGTTGTTCTGCTTCACCTTGTGGTAATTTTGGTAGGTGATATGAATCAAGGGATTTGTACATTTCCTCTAGGTTTTTACATTTGATAGAGTACAGTCTTTCATAGTATTCTGTTATGATATTTTTGACTTCTGTGGGAGCTATTGTAACAACTTCTCTCTCATTCTCATTTGGGTTATTTGTTTCCTGTTATTTTTTAGTAAGTTTAGCCAATGGCTTGTCAATTTTGTTGATCTTTTCCAAAAACAAGCTTTTGGTCTTTCCAATTTTTTTCAGTTGTTCTATTCTCTAATTCATTTAGTTCTTCTCTGCCTGAGGGGTTCTTCTGTTGTTCTCTCTCTACTTGTACAAGCTGTAGGTTTAGTTCTTTGATTTAGTTTCTTTCTTCCTTCCAGAAGTGCACACTTATGGAGATAAACTGACCTCTGAGCACAGCTTTGGCTGTATCCCATAGGTTTTTATAGAAGTGTTTTCGTTCTCATTAGAATCCATCAATTTCTTTATTTCATCCTTGATTTCTTCTATAATCCCTTGCTTTTTGAGGAAGACATTGTTCTATTTCCATGAGTTCCACTTTCTATCTACATTTGTTCTGCTATTGATTTTGACTTTTATGGCTTTATGATCTGAGCAGGTGCTTTGCATTAATTCAATAGTATGGATTTTGTTGGAGATTGCTTTATGTCCTAACACATCATCTATTCTAGAGAATGTTTCATGTGCACTGAAGAAGGTGTAGTTGTCTGCTGACAGATGGAAAGTTCTGTATATTGAGGACTAGTTGGTTAATTGAGGCTATAAGGTCTGTGTGCTTATTGAGCTTTTTTGTAGACAATCATTCCAGTATTGGGAACAGAATGTTGAAATCTCTTACTATTATTGTAGAGTGATGTATCTCCTTTTTGAGTGTAGTCAGTGTTTCTTCAATGTGTTTAGGTACCGTAATATTAGGTGCCTAAATATTTAATACTGTTGAGTCCTGCTTGTATATTGAAACTTTGAACAGTAAATAGTATCTATCCTTGTCCATTACGGTGGATTACATTAAAATCGATTTTATCTGAGATTAGAATTACCACACCTGCTCTTCTTTGTTTTTTGTTAGCTTGATATATATTCTTCCATCATTTAATTTTCAGTTCGTTCCTGTCTTAAAATCTAACCTGGGATTCCTGTAGGCAACATATGCATGAGTCATGTCTTTTGACACAAGGTGTCACTCGATGTCACTTTACTGGAGCATTCAGTGCATTCACATTCAATGTGATTATTGATAGGTATGTGTTCAGTGCTGTCATTGTGATAAGTTTATTTTTGTGTTGATGTTTTCTCTGTTGTTCTTATTAAGCTGTTCTGGGACATTCTTCCTTGTGAGTCGGTTTTTCATCTTTTTCAGGGTTGGTTTTGTGGTTGCTGAGTCTCATGTATTACATTTATTGGTATGGTATGTTGCATCTTTGCTGTGCCTTATGGCTGCTCTTATGATCCTGCTGAGTAAAGTATGTATAAACCCAATCTTAATTACTACCAGTCTTGTCAACTTCCTCTCCACCTGGAAGGACTATAATGACCGTAGTCCATCCTTTCATATGATGACATCATGGTTTTCATGATATGGTCATTGGATTTTTTCTTTCACTATTATAGCTTTGACTGAGTTTGGAGCCTTCCCTAACTGAGCAGGTTTCTGTGTGATATGTCCCGTATTTGCTTCTAAAATATACAGTTAGTGGTTTTGTTCTTCTAAGCCAAGAGATACTTTCATTATCTTGTAGCTTTGGATTGGTTTTTACAAAGTCTCTGAGTTTCTGTTTATCTGTGAATGTCATAATTTCATTTTCATATTTGAAAGATAGTTTTGCAGGCTATATAATTCTTGGTTGGAAGTTCTTCTCTTTGAAGACTTTGAACATGTCATGCCACTGTCTCCATGCCAGCATTGTTTCTACTGAGAGATCTCACAAAAGCCTCCAGGATTTCCCTCTGAGTACTAGCTTTCTTTTGGGTCTTGCTGCCTGTAAGAGTTTTTGGTTATGTTTCATTTTGCTAAGCTTGATTATAATAAGTCTTGGAGTTTTTCTTTTGAGATCTATATTGAGTGGAGTTCAATATGCATCTTGGATATCTTAGTCTCTTCTTTCACAATTCTGGGAAGTTTTCTGTCAGCAGCTCAGCAGCAATACTCTGTGTTCTCAGGTGTCTCAGCTGGTTCACAGACTCCAATTAATCTTAGGTTGTTCCCCTTAATAGAGACCCACATGCTTCTTAATGCCTCTTCATTTTTCTTGTTTCTTTTTCTGATATTTCCTCATAGATGTTGGAGTCAGTAGCTCTGTCTTTCAAGTCAGAAAGTCTTTTTTTCATTTGTTCCATTCTGTTTTCTTGGCTTTGAATGGAAGTTTCTATGTCTTTGATTTTGTTCTTGATCTGTTGGATTTTAGAGTACTGGTGTTTCCTCAGATCAAACAGCTTGTTTAATTTTTCATTTTGCTCTGCTGCATTTTATAGAAGATCTAGGAGTGCTCCATATATAATCCTTTTGTATACACCTTCTGATAATTTCAGAAAAGTTTCTTTGTCAGGAAATCTCTTCAGTTGTTTCATTTCAGGGCCTTCTGAAGCCACGGGTGATTTCTTGGTTGTGGCTTTCTCTGGAGTCTGTTGTTTTGGGGCTTCGTGTGAGTCAATAAAGGCTGGGAGAGATGCTGAGAGGATGGACCACAGTTGTTTCTCCAGGCTGTCTTGAAATGAAAGATAAATGTATCTGACCACTTCCTAAGTGAGTCATGTTTTGAAGGGCACACGGCCCTCTTCCCAAGTGGCAATGTAAGTACCTGTATATCAAATCTTAGATGTTATAAACTAGTTCAAAATACAGCAAGGCTGCTGTCCTGTTGGCCTCTGCTGATAGGCCCCAGCCATAGGCAACATTGTGTTAAATACTGATTTTCTGTTGGCAAATTGCTCTCCTGCAGACAGGCGCTGCCTCACAGCCCAGGAATTAGATTTCACTGAGGCCTTCATATCCAAGATGGAGTCCCACACAAGTGTGTCGCCAATTGCCTTTGTACAACCTACACTATGGCAGAAGCGGAAAGAGAGGCCAAAGATGTTGAGATTCACAGAGTCCACAATCTGTTGCTAGGCCCTAGCTGTAGGTAACATTGTGTAAACGACTGCTTTTCTGACAGAAAAGCACTCTCCTGTGAGCAGGAGCTGCCTCCCAGGTTAAGAATTAGGTTCAGCTGAGGACTCCGTATCAGAGATGGCATCCCTCACAAGCTCGCTGCTGCCTCTGTACAAACTACAGTATGGCAGTGGTGGAAATAGAGGCTAAAGGTGGCGAGATGCACAAAGTCCTATGCTGGGCTCTCAAAATATGGCAATTTCGCCTGCCGATCCCACCAGCAGTGCTTCTGAGACTAACCACTAGTGAAGACTCAGCTCTGCTGGCTGACCAAGATAAAGAAAAAAAAAGTCAAAATGGTGAGTTGTCTTCGGTCTGTGAGAGCCAGGACTGGCCAGGAGCAGGTGTCAGCTAAAGACAGGAGGTTTTATATTCAGTGGTATCAAGTGCAAATTAACAGCCCTATGCCATGCTCTAGGGCTTACTAGGTGTGCAGAGGCTCCATTTAATTTTAAACTCAGGTTTTGTTTTCCAGAGGGATTTAGTGACATGTGTGCTTAGTCCACCATCTTGACCCACCCCTTCTATTTTTGTTTGCAATTTTGCTTTATAAATAAGGAGATTATGCTCCTTAAGGCATTGAGATATATATAAGTCTCGGTTCTAGGTGGATTATACCTTTTTTATTTGTTCATTTGTAATTTAGATGTACAATCTCATGTTACATTTAGTTATTTTTCACATGGCACTGTGAATTGGATGAGAATACATTGAAATAAATGCTGTTTAAGATACTTAACCAAATATGAATTTTTGTAGAAATTACTTAATGTATCATCCTGAATTATATGCAAAAAGGAAATGGATGTGTGTCTGTGCTTATTTATTTGTATTATAATAAATACGCTTTTGATAATAATTATGAAAACTATCTTAATTCTTACACATAGTCATTCTAAAGCAATAATAGAGAAATGTTTTCTTTCAATAAAGAAAATGGTATATTTTTAAAAATTAAAAATAGCCATTTCAAATGTTAAATTGAAGATCTAATAAATACTTTATGATATATTTAAAAATCTAAGTATTTTGACTGGCTTTATTTAACTTATGGATGATACAGGATTTGATTATGACAACTGTATCACTTGACAAATGCAGCATTCAGCGTTACTACCAGTTAACCAAGATTGTGTACTTGGAGAATCATAGCCACCTATTCCAGCATTTTTGTTTAATCTGAAGATAATGAAACATAACTCATCTTGGATTTTTCACTTTCTTAATTCTGCAGCATAATTAGTACAATTTTCTAAAAATTATTTTTAACAAAAAAATATTAAAAAATAATGGTTTAAAAAGTTGTTTATTTCCAGCTTTGGTTGTAGTGAAAGTAAAGTGGATTGCATGTGGCTATCATTCAGAGATAATTTGAATGGCTTCATTATTCTATATCTGCAACTTATCAAACCTGTCTTGTAAATCAGTCTATACTTCATCAACACCAGTGAAGCTAGCATAAACAAGGGTCTTAAATGATAATTACTAAAAACTAATGAATTGCATAAATCATGTATAATGAAAGGAAATAAACAAGTACTTGGAGATGAGCACATTAATAACTTAGATTTTTCAAAAGCAATCAGTAATTTAATTTATATAGCATGTCCACAGACAGTAACAACTTGAATTTTATTTGTGAAATAATTAGTAGTTAATTTAAAGGGATATAACTTATCTACTAGCAATAGTTTAAACTGAAAAATGATAAATTTTATCTGTGATGGCAATTATTCTGATAATACATGACTTGAAAAGTCCTATAAAGAGGAAAAATGAAGATTGATTTAAATTCATTCTGACAAACCTAGAATTTATTCCAAAGTATGAATTACCATGCTTTGAAATTCCAAGTAATCTGTGATATGTTATAATTTACAATGATCCACTGAGTCAAGTGCAAATAGGATTTCTTTTTTGTGTATTTATGAGGGACTAAAGGGTATTCATATCTTCTATCTTTAAAATTATAATTTGGATCATAAAAAGTGCATTAGTTATCCTTGAGATTTACTTAAATTGACTAAAAGAATATTTGCCAAGTATCAAAAAATCAAAACACAATTAGTAAAACTGTTTATTTTTTCTTTCATGTAATGTACATATCATTTAGGCTTTACATTTTATAGAAGCATTATGTTTCTCTTCACTTTACCTAAACCTCATCTTATTGTCAAAAATTAAGATTTGCAAACAGTAATTTTTCCAATCCATTAAGGTCCCTTTAATACTACCGCTGAGAGACATATACTATATCACAGTAGAACTTTCTCACATTTGAAATTCATGTCTATTTCTCCTTCTAATACTATGTACTATATTGTGTGTTAGGATTGGGACCCTAACATAAATAAATAGGTATATATAATCTTTCCCATAGAGAAACCAGCTAGCAATGAGAAAGGACTATGCTAGTAAATAATCAAAATTTAACATAAGTGTTACTGTTGTGTGGTTTCTTGATACTGAAGAATGGATTACACCCTGGTTAGGACTGATATTTTATTCATTGATGAGTTTCTGAAGGATAGAATTGGAACTTGTGAAAAGCCCAAGTCACAAATGAAATCTAGAACCATTTTAGAAATTGAAACTGATGGGTCTCATCATACCATATGCACAGAGATGAAAAGCCAACAGCAAAACAAAGAAACAAACAAAAAACTCTCAGGACAGGTTTAGACTAACTGACTTTGTAAACACGATAAAATAAAACTGATGTAGAAACCTAATGGCTAAACTCTGAATCCTATAGTACGATAGCTAAAAGGAAATAACCTAGAAACAAGAACTAGTATATGGCACCCAGCTTTAAAAATCTGGAGAATGATTGTCATTTTAAAAAGGAAGCATGGAGGGAAAGAGGGAAGGAGAGAATGGGGAAGAAGTGAAAGAGGGTGGAGGGAGGGGGAGAAGGGAGGAAAGAAGGAAGAAGAGAAAAGAAAGAGAAAGACAGAGAAGAAAAAAGGGAGGGAAGAGAGGGAGGGAGGAAGATGCTGCTGCTCCTGGATTTCTTCTTGTTATACACTGAGCTGTGTCCTTCAAAAATGTGTGTAGCCATGATTCCCAATATTTTATGGTTGTCCTACATTTTGTGATTTTCCTATGCTCTGTGTTGAAGAGGATTAGAGTAGGACTGTAAATTCCTTCCTAAGGTCCCCTCCCTGCTCCACTGTAAAGGGAGTTTCTCTGGAGCATGACTTGCACCACCTTGTATCCTTTGATCCTACCAAGGAGAAAGGGTAAAGGAAAGCAAGAGGAGAGTTGGGAACCTCATGTCATCACGAGATAATTACTGGCAGCAGAGCATGTCCTTCAGATCTGAAGTTCCTGCGCTGAAGAGCTCCCTGAACAAAGACTGATGCAACACAAGGACTGTCTTCCAGAGTTGCCATTCTTCCGGAGCAGGTACCTTGAATTTGGACTTGTAACCTGCTGGACTGTGTAAGAATAAACTTTTCTTTGCTAAATCCATCCACTTATGGTATTTTTGTTACAGCAGCACTAGATGACTAATACATTTCTAAAACCAGCACTCTTAGAGAGGTGAACAGGCTAGATAGAAAAAATGAGGGCAAAATATTGGAAGACAATTTTTAGCAGTTGGATTGCCATAAAGAAATGGAATGTTAATGTACTGTTCTTCACAGGTGCTACTTACTTCACAAACACATTTCCGAGCACACATTTATAGACTGAAGTTTTACTCAAGGAGAAAAGGACTGAAATACATATTATTTATTTTGTGTCATTTTTTCTTTGTTTTCTCTTAAAACAATTTACTAAATCAGAAATGATAGTTGTATTTATTGGTAAATATTAAGTATGCAGCAATTTCATTTTATTTGTTTAATTTTCCCAGGAGAAGAGCTCATGTCATGTCCCTCTGACCACTCTTTCCTCTAGATGAATCTAAACCTATCAATATCACTCCAAATTTATAGCAGCTCTATATTCCAGTAAATATATGGGATAATATTCAAAAAAGAATATACAAGTGATGAGATACTTCAGTAGACAAAAGAGAGAGAGAGAGACAAAGACCTAAGAGCCTGCTATATTTGAAAAAAAATAATTATTTTATCAGAAGCAGAAATATTGATTTCACATATGTTCATAAGGAGTTTCTCAGACCTCAATGTGGAAAAGTATATGAGAAAACAAATGAAAGCAAGAATGATAGCTGTATCCCTACATGAGGTAGAGAAGAAAAGGAAGGCATTTAGTGAGCAATTCAAGGATTTAAAAATTCAGCAGTGTACCTCAAAGAAGAATGAAGTGGAACTGGAACATCAGAGGGAACCGCACGGTGGACTGGCTGCCGCAGGAACGCAGCTGGTGGAGAAAGACATCTCCTACAACTGAAATCTTAGAAAATTCAAAAGAAGAGGAACAAAAAGTGTCAGAGGGGAAGGGACAAGATGATACAGAAGAAGGCTTGAAAGAAATATTTTGGAAGTTTCGACAGCAGCTGTCAATGGGCAATATTGAAGTGTCCCTCCAAGTCAGATGACAGACAGATCCTCCATGAATAAAATTTGTGGTGGTCAGGATTATGTCAACTTGGCTACTACCTATTTGGCTGCTGTATTAAGTGGCAGGGCATGGTTTGTGGTAGCTCCCTGCCCCTCAGCTCTCATCTCGTGACACTGGACTACGGCTGCTGATTGCTCACGTGGCCAGGAGCTCCTGCTCTCTTGTTCCAGCATCTGGTTCTGGGATTTGAGCTAGCAGCTGTTGGGCTCATCAGTCCTTACAGTTGGCACGTGAGAGTCCTGCTCCCCGACCTGCCAATCCTGCGCTCGCCAGCCTCTGCCCAGTCCTCCTCCCTGACCTGTCGATCCTGGGTTCGCCAGCCTCTGTCGCTTGGTCTCACCACCAGCTTGGAATCCACTGACCTACACAACCGGTGATCTGCAACTCTGGTCTCTGACTTGCTGACCTTGGGTTCCTCAGCTTCCGTGGACATGTGAGGCTTGTGCCAGAGCTTGGGACATTCAGCTTCTGTGATTACGTGAGCTGTTTCCTATATTTGTATCTATCTATCTGTATATATATATTATAAATCTTTCCTTGTACCTACACGTGTTACTGGTTTTGCTTCCCTAGAAAACCCAGCCTAAGACAAAATTACCCACAGAACCTTGGGATTCCTGGATAAGAGGTGACAACAAGTCACTATGATGAAATTTCAGACCAAGTTGGGGTTGCTTGTGAGGCTGGAGAGGTACACAGCTACAATAACCCACTCAGGGCAAACAGGGAATCAAGAACAAAAGACGAAGTTGCAGGTTTTAAGCACAGACTAGAGACTGTTTCAGCAATGAGTCTTCATTCAACTTAGCAATGATGGTGCAAGAAACAAAGGGTTTAAAAAAGAAAAGTTGCCATGGAGTTGATTCTGACTCTTGGTGACCATGTATGTATCAAAGTCAAATTGGGTTTTATATTTTTCAGTATAATTGTTTCTGGAACTAGATCACCAGATCTCCAACTTTTAGGTTAGCAACCTAACCTATTAGTCATTTGTCTCACTCAAACCAAAACCAGTTACTGTAGATTCAGTTTCAACTCATGGAGACTATGAGTACAGAGTAAAACTGTGCTATAAATGGCTTTCAAGGCTCTGAACTTTCAGGAACTGCTAGACCCAGGCGAACACTGATAACAAGGACCTTCTCCCAGAGCCAAGAGGAGAGATAGGCTTCCCTAAGAGCTGTTGTTGTTGTTGTTAAGTGCCATCAAGTCAGTTCTGACTTAAAGCGACCCTAGGCACAACAGAACAAAACTCTGCCCAGTCTTGCACCATGTCCACAGTTGTTTCTATACTTAAGTCCATCATTGCAGCCACTGTTTCAGTCCATCTTGTTGAGTGCCTTCCTCTTTCTCACTGATCCTCCACTCTACCAAGTGCCACATTCTTCTCAAGGGACTGATTCCTACCCACCAAGTGTCCAAAATATGTAACATGCAGTCTTGCTGTCTTTGCTTCCAAGGAGCACTGTGGTTGTACTTGTTCCAGAACAGATCTATTTGTTCTTCTGGCAGTCTGTGCTACAGTCAATATTCTTTTCCAACATCACAATTCAAAGGCATCAATTCTTATTTCTTCCTTGTTCACTGTCCAGTTTTAGCATGCATGTGATGCAATTGAAAATACCATGACTTGGGTCAGGCACACCTTAGTCTTCAAGGTGACATCATTAGTTTTTAACACTTTAAAGACTTCTTTTGCAGCAGACTTGCACAGTTCAATGCATCTTTTTTTTTTTTATTATGATTGACTGAAAATGTACATTCCCGTATAAATTTACATGCCCACCTATATGCCGCTTCCACTGCGCTTCCTGTCCGGTGACAGCACACTATTCCTCTCTGCTCCATTCACGTCTCATCTTCCCAACAGTTTCCTTTCCCCTCCTCTCCACCCACACCCCTTACTCCAGCCAGAGGGCCACAGGATAATATCCTATAGCTGCCTAGAACCATAAAGTGCATTCAATATGTGGTCTCTCTGCATCGCCAGGTCCAATTCTTTTGCTTTCTTGACTGCTGCTTCCATGGACATTGATTGTGGAACCAAGTAAAATGAAACTCGTGACAAGCTCAGTCCTTTTTCTATTTATCATGATGTTGCCTACTGGTCCACTTGTGAAGATATTTTTCTTGATGTTGAGATGTAATCCACACTGAAGGCTGTGATCTTTCACATTTATCAGTAAGAGTTTCAAATCCTCTTTACTTCCAGCAGGTAAGGTGATGTCATCTGCATAATAAAAGTTGTTAATGAGTCATCCTCCAATCCTGGTGCCTCATTCTTCACTATATAATCCAGCTTCTCAGATAATTTGCTCAGCATACAGACTGAAAAAGTATTGTAAAAGGATGCAACCCTGATGCACACCTTTTTTGACTTTAAATCAAGCTATGTACCCTTGTTCTGTTTGCATGACTGACTGTCCCATAATCCATGTACAGATTCCTTAAGAGCACAATTAAAGGTTCTGGAATTCCAATTCTCCTTGTGTTAGCCATAATTTGTTATGATCCACACAGTTGAACACTTTTGTATAGTCAATGGAACACAGGTAAACGTCTTTCTGGTGCTCTCTGCTTTCAGCCAAGATCCATCTCATATCAAAAATGATATTCCTGTTTCTACATCGTCTTCTGAATCCACCTTGAATTTCTGGCATTTTTTTGTCAATACACTATTGCAATCACTTTCGAATAATCTGGAGCAAAATTTTATTTGTGTGTGATACTTATTGTTCAGTAATTTCCGCATTTGCTTGGATCATCTTTCCTTGGGATGAGCACAAATACGAATCGTTTCCAGTTGTTTGGCCAGATAGCTGTCCCTGTAATTTATTGGCATAGACAAATGAGCATTTACAGTGCTGCATCTGTTTGTTGAAATATCTCAATTGATAGTCCATCCATTCCTGAAGCTTTTGTTTTCTTGCCAGTGCCTTCAATGCAGCTTTAACTTCTTCCTTCAGTACCATTGGTTTCTGATCGTTTCCTCTTTGAATGGCTGAATATTGACCAGTTCCTTCCGGTATGATGACTCTGTATATTCCTTCAATTTTCTTTTGATGCTCCATGAGTCATTTAATATTTTCCCTGTAGAATCCTTTACCACTGCAACTCAAAGCTTGAATTTTTTCTTCAGTTTTTTTCAACTTGGGAAATACAGAATGTGGCCTTTTTAGTTGTCTATTTCCAGCTCTTTGCACATGTCATTGTAATACTTCATTTTCTTGAGCTTCCCTTTGAAATCTTCTGTTCATTTCTTTTCTTTAATAATTCCTTCCTTTTGCTTTAGCTACTTGGTATTTGAGAGCAAGTTTCAGAGTCTCTACTGACATCTAATTTGATCTTTTCTTTTTTCCCTGTCTTGTTAACGACTTCTTGCTTTCTTCGTGGATGATGCCTTTAACATCATTGCACAATTTGTCCAAGTTTTCTCCCAAAGTGTGAGATAATAAATCCCTGTTTGCTCTGGCCATTCACTTGCGGTATTTCTGTTACAGTAGCATTAGATAACTAAGGCACACTCGAAAAGTAATACACAGACAAAAATAATAATAGTAATAATAATACCACTGAATCAATTTCAAGTCACAGTAACACTATAGGATGCAGTAGAAGTTCTCTATAGAGTTTACAAGGAGCAGTAGATGGACTTGAACTACCAACCTTTTGGTTAGTAGCCATGCTCTTAACACTGCATCATCAGTGCACCAAAAAGAGCTTTCTAATGTACCTGCTGGTCATCAAGATAAAGAAAATGAATCATGAATGTAGGGTAGACACTATGAAAATTAAGAAGTTTTCAAAAAGGCTGACCTATTTAGAGTTCTATTCTCTGAAAATGGAAGTAGCTACTATTGATAAGTACTTGCCCAAGATACGGTAACTAATTTTATAAAACTTCTTAATTGGAGCTTTTGTCCAGAGGAACCAGTTAGGTGACTCCAAATAGTGGGTGCAAAATGGAAAATACTAAACATCTATTTTTCACTTATCTTCATCTTAGCTATAAATGCCAGTCAAATTAGCTTAGCTCTGTATACCTTTCCTGATATCATCTGCATGTGCAGCACTTGTTCCTTTGAACTTAACCTTCTGGGGTGAGAACAGAGCTCACAGGTTGAAGGGCACAGTTCTCTCAATTTCCAAGTCAGCCTCAGACCTCAGACTCCAGCTGCAAGCTGGGGTCCCCAAGGCTTCCTTCACTTCTCACATTCTGATCTGGCTACATGCTGACTACAAATTCTGACCTATATTCCCTCAGAAAACTAACCAGAAGCTTAGTTGGTCCAGTGAACCCCTGTACTGAACTGCTAGAACACAATACTCCCTTGTATTTGATAATATTATAGAATGAGTGAAGTTCCCAGTCCAGGAAAGATTGAAGACAAGGCCCTTCCTCCAGAGCCAACAGAATAAGACTTCTCCTGTGTTTCATGCCCTGAATTTGGATGCTTAGCTTACTTTTCTGTGAGAAAATACATTTCTCTTTGTTAAAGTCCTTCACTTGTGATACTTATGTTACAGCGGACTCATTGTACCTTCCCTCCCATCCAATGTTTGTAGCCATTTGGCTACATCATGATTCCTAGTATTGTGTGATGTTCCTTTATGTTGTAAATCCTGCCTCTATGATGTTAATAAGGATGACAGGTATCAGAATGTTCTCTAGAGGTGAAGATGAAGATACTTTGTCTCATGTGATTTGGACATGTTACCAGCAATGACTAGTCCTCAGAGAAAGATGTCATGCTTGGCAAAGTAGAGGGTCAGCAAAGAAGAAGACACTCAATGAGTTGGATAGGCACAGATGCTACCACACTAGGCTCAAATATATAAACCATTGTGAGAGTAGGTGGTGCTTCACTCTGTCCTGTGTAGTGATGGTATGAAAAGGAACCAACTTGCCGGTATTTAATAACAACAACAACAACAACACACATGTAATCCTACACAGTTTAAGTATAGATACTGAAACATAAGCATAAAGCTGATTGAGTGAAAGATGAGTTACAACCTGTAGCAATAAAGGAACAAAATAAACATTGCTTTTTTCTTAGAAATTACAACCCTAACTTCTGAACATATTCCATGAGTGTGTTCCATCAAATGTGACTATTTTAATTGTTGTGTAATTAGGGTAACTCTAATCTAAACTTTCATGATGTGTTTATAGAATTAAAAAAAGCAGTTTTGGTTTTTAAATGTTACTAAATAAAAAATATTGATAATTTGGTGCTATATGTATGCTTTTTAAACAACAATATCAACCCAAAATGTGATATTTTCACAATTTTGCTTATTTTTACATTCCAAACAGTGTCAGTCTGTTCTACCTAACAGTGTACATGCACTTATATAAAAATCATAAATAACTGACTTGCAGCCTATTTGTAAAATAGTCATTTTCTTTATACTGATGCAATACAAACATTATAAATATTATCAAGCAATCATCAGAGTCAACTTAACAAAAAACAGTGACCAAAACTTGTCAGTAATCAAACTATAAAACTCAAATCTAACATATCTTGGATTTTCCTGTGGAAACATTTCCTGAGAAACTATTAAGCCCCTGTGCCTCTCAAGGAATCTCCAAACAGAATAAATAGGTCATAAAATCAAAAGTTGGTGATTTCTCCAATTATTTTAATATTACTATTATATGCATCTTTTAAAAATAAAGTGCTACCTGATAATTATACCCACACATATGAACATGTGTACGTTAAAGTCCTTCCTATTGTTCTCATTTGTTCACTTTACATTGTCAAAGTTCTTAGCCTAAAGCTTGTCACTGACAGAAGAGATTAGTGCATTGCTCAGCTTTATGCTTTTTATCTTAATGGCAGCAACCACAGCAGAAACAGTCAAAAGAAAATTGCCATCTATACAGTTTATTTGGAAATAATGACATTAAAGTGGCCTTACCATGAAGCCAAAGCAGAGATTGATTCTGTCCCAATCCATCGTGGTTTGTCCATCCATCGTAGTACGTGACAGCATCAATTCTGCCTATCTGTGAAGGTAGAAGCATCCCATACCATGCTACCCTGATTCAGGCTGCTGAAAGTTAATGTGCTGGTTCTTATTACACAGGTGGATATGAGGAGGTAAATTTATGTGTCATTTAATTCTTTGTAAAATGGGAATTTTTACAAATTGCACTTTAGTAAATACATGCACTTGATAATGTCTGTAAAATGCAATCCTGTATGAAAGATGATATGTATGTTTTTCTTTTAATATATTATTTTCCATCAGTTAAATCACATGTAAGTACCCTTACAAGTTCAGAGCAGCATGGTGCCTTAAACGATGAGTGGAAATTCATAGGAAGGTCTCTACATAGGTGGCCTGACTTTCAGCCCCAATTTCTTGTATTACTTGCTTTATACATCCCAGTCGATTTTCTTTAAATAGTTTAGACATAGAATAAAAGTTATAAAAGATACATGGTTCATCCCTAAGTTGGCTTAATTTCTCAGGGTGAAGCATCCTGTCTGCTCTTAGGTTCTGTTTTTGATTATCTATCGAGTGCTGGCTCTAGCAATCTACAATTAGTGGCAGCATACAGCATATGAAGATGAATAGAAAATGACAATAACTAATTGTGTTGCACTCTCCAGCTGTATTTCCTTGCCACTTTCTCAGCAATATTTTGAAATAAACTGGACATTTTTGACATTTAAGTAGTATGACTACATTTTATTCAAGCTTCTTACCTTCATATGCCTGGCCTAATGTAGGAATATAGTAAACAAGATGGACTTGAAATGAAGAGGGAAGCTCCAGAAGTAAGGATGCTGATTCCACACATAAGCCCAGAAAATAGAATCCCTTCATTTGTAGTCTTACTAGACAACTGAAATAAGGTCAACCTATTGAATGCATTTTGTAGTAGCATTTTATGCAATGTGATTTCCAGGGGGGCAAGTCTTGTTAGTTTCAGTATTCCAGGAATTCTTATCCCAAAATATCCACAGTGCAATAATACCCAATTTCATGTTAACTATGAGATAATTTAGCATATGTAATAGCTATTAGGATCCCTTAAACAACATAATTTCAAGCTAGCCTAGTACAATGCAATGCGCAAGCAAGTAAATTTATTAGGTAGCTGAGAGAACCGGGAAATCATATTATTTTATGATCAACTTTTCACCAGAATAAATTATCTTACTAACTGGTACCCTTATCAATGGCAGGGTTTTGAAAATATTATATTAGAAGAACCATTTTTGTTCCTCTCCTCATTTGTGACTAATGAAAGAAAACAGTTTGTTTTCATTCACTAAAGACTAGCATACAGCTTCCTGTCGATTTTCAGAACAATTTTCATTGAATTGCCCACAAGAAAAAAAAAATTAGTATAAAATAACAACCCTATCCATGAGTTCTTCCCTCCCCCTCCTTAACCCTTTCAAATACATCAGGTACATCCTTGTGGGATTTATCAATTTTTACATAGATTTTTAATTTGCATATGCAAGATTAGCACACATTTTCCAGCAGAAATAAAGTCAGAAAGATTAACCTGCATAGTTATTAGCTATGAGTAAGTAGTCATGTTTACCTAGAAATCAAACACTTTCTACTGCTGAAAAAAATCCATTCATTAATTAAATGTTTATTGACATCTGCTACATCTTGGGACCTGTGAGCATAATTGACATATTCTTTGCTGTCATAGAGTTTATAATCTAAGAAAACTAAATAAGATGAATTTTCAAACTGCATCAAAACTCCAAGAATGGAATCTCTAATGGGTTTTGCTTCTAAAGTGTAGAAAATATTGATTAGTTCAGAGTTCTTCAATCTGTTAGTGTTAAATGTTAAATATGAAAATGTATTGAACAGTACATCTTAAAAATGTGAGCCTGCACTTACATCTCCAAATTTTATCTAACAGCTTCTGTGTAGGGAAAATGGTTAGCATACTAATTCCCAGTCAAAAGTCTTCACAGCCTGCCTCAGAAGAAGCTACTCTTTTATTTTACTTCTAAAAAATCAGCCTGTAGAGCACAAACTCTGTTCTGGTGCATATGGGATTGCCATGAGTCATAATCAAGTACGCAGCAACTTTGTCTTCACTTTTTAGAAAGATTTCATCTTATGTTGTCAAATCATTTTACATATCCTCATAAACTTTTGATTTCAACAACTTACTTGAAGATAAAACACCCAGGGCTGTTGAATTGATTTGGACTCAGAGCTACCACACAGACAGTGTCAAACTGCTCCATGGAGTTTCCGAGGAGTGTCTGGTGGATTCAAACTGCCAGCCTTTCGGCTAGCAGTTCGGTAACACTTAACCAGTATGATACCGGGGTCTCCTACTTGAAAATACTTATTACCAAAAAGGAATTCCACAGTTATTTTACCTTTTCTTCTAATATTTCACCATCTTATCTTCTATACCTCTTAAACAAATATTGAAAAACAAAGATCAGGACACGAACCAGTAAAACAGAGAATTAAAAAAAAAATATATAGAAAATGTTGGTGAAAGTAGAAGTTGTTTATTTGAGAATCAATAAAATCGACAAATCTTTAGTCTGACAAAGAAATCACAGAGAAGAAACGTATCTAATTTCTAAATGAAAAGTAGAACACTACAACAGAATCTAATGAAATAAAAATGGTCATTGAAGATCACTACTAACAATTCCATACCAATAAGTTTGACAATTTAGAAGAAATGGATAAATTCCTAGAAACACACAAATTTCTTACATGAACATAATAAAAAAATAGAAGCTCTCAATAATCACACAGAAATGAAGAAATCAAGGTGGTAATCAAAGAATTCTCAACGAAGGTCCACAGAACTTCACTGGGGAATTGCAGCAAACATTTAGAGAAGTGACACAAAATTTTCTTAAACTTTTCCACAAGGATAGAGGAGGAGGAGATTTTCCCTACCTGATACTAAAGCAAACAAAGACACTACAAAATACAGTTTAAAAAAAAAAATGGGTGAAGGACACTTCACTAAAAGACACTTCACCAAGAAATAAATAAAATGAAAAATTCAGGTGTCTAAGGCAATGCTCATAATCATTAGCTGCTAGATAAATACAAATTAGCACTACAAGAAGATAGCATCTCAACTGAATAAGACTGGCATTACTTAAATAACACACACACAAAATAACAAATATTGCAGGGGTTGTGGGGAGTTTGGATTTCTTATTCACTGCTGGTGGTGGGAACATAAACTGTTATAACCACTTTGTAAAATGATTTGGCTTTATTAAAAAGTGAGAGATATCTTAAGATCCAACAGTCTCATTCCTAGGGATGTACCTTATAGAAGAAGGAGCCATCGCATGACTAGACATATGTCACCAATGTTCACTGCAGCACTACTCACATTAGCAGACAGGTGGAAACAACCAAAATGCTCTTCATAAACAGGTGAGTTAAGGCATTATGGTGCGTACACATAATGGAATGCTATGCAAAGATAAAGAACAATGATGAATCCACAAAATATTTCACAACATGAATTAATTTGGATGGCATTAGAGTGAAATAAGTCCATCATAAAAGAGCAAATATTATATGAGACCATTATTATGATTACTTGTAAAAAGGTTTAAACACAGAAAAAAGCATTATTTGATAGTCACAATGGTGGGCAGGAAAGGGTCACCACTGCTGAAGATAAGGACAACAAATAACATACGGGAAGTCAACACAACTGAACCAAAATGAAAGCAGTTTCCTGGACTCATTCAAACTTTTTTGTGGGAGTAAGTAGCTGGGACTGGAGCCTAGGGCCCGTAATTTCCAATGACGTCTAAGTCAATAGGCATAACATGGATGTAAATAAAACGTTCTGCTTCTGTCTTTGGTGAGTAGCCTCTGTGATCTTAAAAGCTCCTAAGTGGCCATTTAAGTCACATCTATTGGTCTCATTCCACTCAGAGGAAAAGAAAATGAAGAAAACCAAAGATACAGGGAAAACACTAGCCCAAAGGACAAAATGAACCAGAGACTTCAACAGCTTGACACCTGAAAAAGTGGTTGTTGTCCAGTTACCACCAATGAGCATGCTGACAGGGAACAAAAGAAGTCACAGACAGAGCAGGATAAAAACGTACAACATAATTCAACTGCAGGTCAAAAGACCAAACTTGAGGGTGTAACAGAAACTGGAAGAACCCCTGGAACTGTTGTGGTCTCTGGATGCTCTGTTAACCCAGAACTGAAACCATTCCCAAAGCCCACTCTTTATACAAAGGTTAGACAGGATTATAAAACAGAAAAATAACATGAAAGAGAAACGTGATTCTTCAATCAGATATATGAGACCAAACGGATGGTTCCTGTCGAAAAGCAGGGTGAAAAGGAAGTAAGGGACAAGAATGGGGCAAACGGACACAGGAAACCTAGGGCACAAAGGGGAAGGATGCTGTCACGTGTGGGGATGGCGACTGATGGCAGAAAACAATACACTTACGAATTTTTGCCTAAGAAATTAACTTGAGCTGTTAACTTTTTCCTAAAGCAGAAAAAAAGCACAAAACTATAAACAATACTCCTGATAAATATTGATACAAAAATCCTGTAGAAAACTGAATGCAGAGATATATTAAAAAGACTGTACATCATGACAAAGTGAGAATATAAGGATGATTCAGGGTTGGAAATTCAACCAACATAATGCATCACATTAATAGAAAAAAGAAAAAGAACTACACTACCATCACAACTAATGCAGAGAAGGCTTTAACAAACTCCAACAGTCTTTAGTGATAAAGGCACTCAACAAAATAAGAATGAAGGGAAATTCCTCAACATATAATTCACTCAAAATATACCATTATGACAATTTTTTTAAAGTATCTTTTTCTACCTACATTGAATATTATTTTAAAAAATATTATGTATTAGGTTCCCAAATACATGAATATGCCTTTGGAATTTTTAATCATTTTTTACTAATGTTTTTGTCTTTCTTAAACTCATTCTTTTTTATGTATACATTTTTAATGGTATATTTTAAAACTGGTGAAGTAACCCCAGACTCAAATTCTTCTTTTTCAAATTATTGGCAAATCACTTATATTTGCTCTTCCATGTAGATTTTGAAATTAGCCAGTTCCTATTTAAAAATTTGTGTCCTGCTGGATTCATATTTTGTTTATCACTATATTTTAATCTGCTGGAAATGTTTATTTTAAGTAAAGAAATACTAATGGAGAATTTATTGTGGGTTAATAGTATTGTTTTCATTTTAAGAAATAAAAATGTAAATAAGATATTTTCTTGTTCTCCCACACCTTACAATACAGTTAAACTATAGGCACACACACATATCATATATATTGAATGCTACAGGAAATCTTCATACACACTTATGTGGGAGACCAGCTATTACAGAACTTGTTTTTTATGTGCATTCACAAACAGCACTTAATTTGCTTATAATAAATCTAATTAAAACTGTATTAAGATTATGCAACTATTAATTTACTTGGTATCAATATGCAAATGCCATAACATATAGGTTAACAAACAACAGATACAGAAAAAGAAAACATTGGCTGTTTGGGGGAAATTGTGAGCAATCTGATTCTGTGGGAATACAATATAGAGAAAAATGAGTGAAATTATCAGTTGATGTGAGAAATGTTTAAACCAATAACGATCTTGAAAGCTACGATTTTTTTTTCTTTTAATTTCAGGTTTTATTGTAGACTTTAGCCAGGAAAAAAATGGGTATTTAGGTCTGCACTTTTTACATTACTGCCTTCAGTGTGGCAGAGATGGTTGAATAGCGCTGTCATTTATACATGCCAATTGTCCTAACAGAAGGCCTTGAGGAGGAAATCTTGAATTTTGGACCCAATGTATTATGGGACAAGCCAAAATTGAGATGCTGAGTAGAACAAAGCCAAGTGGGATAGACTGCTACCAAAATGGCAAAGTCAGAGAGTGCAATAAAATTAGATGGCCATTCCGTAGCAGGCAATAGACACAGTTGATTTAAAGGGACTTGTGCTTAGGTAACAGAAAGGGATATTTGGGGAGGATGCTGCTTGGGTCGCCCCCTGTCCCTTTATGAGTTCATATACACATTCCCCAGCTTCTGTGTGTGTTGTTGATGGTAATACCTCACAGCATCTGTTCTCCAAACAAAAGTCTCCAGACCAAGGGAAACCCCCTCACTGTGGTTGGCCATGCTCTGCTTGGCCAGTGAAGACTGACAGGAATTTAAAGCCTCCTTCCCTGCTTGATGCAAGTTGGAACAATGTCTGAGATGTGGTTATGATGCAGAGGATCAGGCTGCAGCTCTTCTCCAGCTGAAATCATTTTCCTTTTTGTCCTTGGCACTCTCCCCTTTCCTTTGGGTTATCTCTCTTAAGAGTGTTCTATTAAAAAAAAAAAAAAATCTTCTAAAAGCAATCTCCTTCTCAGGATCTGCTTCTGGGAAACCAACCCAGACTCCACTTAATTTTGGATTTGACTTTAATATTATTTCACTATAATTGTTTCTCTTTGCAGAATTTCTGGACATGTGTGGCAGCATGCCAAATGGTAACTAAAAGCAGTGTGAGCTTCTCACAAAATCAGTGACAATGGTGAGAGACCGGCTATACAAAAGGACAATGGGCAGACCATATATGGAAATATTACTATGACCCACACTCTGCAGTAACAAGCCCCAAATGGTCAGGACTTGATCAACAACTGCCAGCTTTCCTGAGTTTTGACCGTACTACCAAGTTAGTAACAATCAGACAGAATCAAACTTGTTTGCCACCTGAGTCACAAAGGGCATCCTGCTTCTAGTTACTTTTCTCTGGTTTCTCATGCCAACAGTCTCCAATCAGCACACAGCTGAAGCCTCCTTTCCACCCCATTATCCAGCTTTTGTCTCCTCTATCTGCACTGAGCCTCTTCTGATTCCTTTATTACAGCAAGCTCTGAAAAAACAAATGCAACTGTGGTAACAGAAACGCTGGTGGTATAGTGGTTAGAGTTACAGCTGCGAATGTAAGGGTTGGCAGTTCAGATCCACAAGGTGTTCCCTAGAAATTCTATGGAGAAGTTGTACTGTGTCTACAGATTGACTATGAGTCAGAACTGACTCAGTGGCAGGGGGTTTTACTGTGGTAACAGGAAACCTTGGTGGCATAGAGGCTAAGAGCTATATCTGCTGAAAAAAAAAGGTCAGCAGTTCAAATCTACCGGGTCCTGCTCGGAAACTCTACGTAAAGTTCTACTTTGATCTACAGGATCACTGAGTCAGAATGGACTGGATGGCAACGGGTGTCACTTGGGGTCACTGGGCTGGTCACTGGATATTCCCAAAATGAAAATCAAAGCACGGGAATACATGAAAAGGGCTAATTCCAAGCCAATAAAGGTTATGTAGACAATTTTGAGAGAAAAGTTGAATTACAGAATTACTAGTACTGAACAGTCATCTCACAACTTTTGAACAGTGTTTGCTCAGCAGGTGATTTTAAAGTAAAATGTTTTATATGCTCATTTAGTTAGGTCATAACTTCTATCTATCTTTCTGCCTATCTGTCTGTCTGTGTATCTATCTATCTACCTGTGTATCTATGTCCCAAATAAAATGATTTGAGTGGATAGTAGATATATTCCCTAATTCAGATTGCCTAATACTTAATTAACAATACATTTATTAACAGTATTTCAGACTCTGATCTCCTTGTTGCTAGGTGTCATCAAATTAATTTCAACTTACAGTTACTCTGTGAGACAGGCTAGAACTGCTTGCTCCATCTTTACAAAAGCAGCTTACCAAGTCCTTCTCCCATAGAGTCTCTGGATAAGTTGGATCTCGCAACCATTTGGATAGAGCTGAGCTACTTAATCATTTTGTCACCACATCTCCCTGAATTTGATCTTATCCCTTCTAAGTTTTTATTTCTTCAGTTTGAATTATTTTAGTGTAGACTGGAAAGAATCCAATCTCCTCCCACTTACTATATTACACTCAATTTTCATGAAATTCTGAGCTGTAGAAAGTACACTGGATGCAGATTCATAGCAGGTTTGTCTAAAGGCAGGAAAACATTACCTATACACAAATTGACTGCAGTAACAATTGCAAATAACTTCATCTGTGATTTTTTTCTATCAAAATATTAGTTTGAAAACTCAACTTTGCCTTCTGGAAGAAATTTGTGATGATGAGAGTACAAAACAGCTGATTTCTTACGCAGCGACGGCCTTACTCAGGGTGGTCTGTTTTCTGGAGCTCTGTAAGGCTGCACAGTAGATGCCCTGCAAACAGAAGCTCAGAATTTCTAGCTGCAAAACTGATCAAATTTACTACAGACAACTGAGTTTGCCTTCTCCCACTATGGACAGCAATCACGTGGAGGGGCAGGGCTTGCTTTGGCAAGTCTGCCTTTGGTCTTAATTGCTTCTTGCAATTTCTTCCTGCTTAATGAAGGGCATGACTTACATCTTGACACGCATACAAAAACACTAAAGTCTAACTTTATGCCTTTCTGGAACTTTTTAATAAAAATAGGGCAAGAATCTAAATGCAGTAAACAAGTTGACAATATTTCAAAATTGGATATCCTTCTAGATGTAATGACTGAAATATTATAAGTTTAAAGACAATTTATGATTTCTAAAATTTCACCTACACAATCAACACACATGGAAGCAGCAGTCAAGAAATCAGAAGATGCATTGCATTGGGAATATCTGCTGTGAAAAACCACTTCAAAGTACTGAAAAGCAAAGATGTTGCTTTGAAGACTAAGGTGTGACTTCCCAAAGCCATGGTATTTTCAATTGCATTCTATGCATGTGAAATCTGGACAGGGAATAAGAAAGACTGAAGAAGAAATGATGTTTTTGAATTGTGGTGTTGAGGGATATTGAACATACCATGGACCACACAGAGAACAAAAAAGGTGTAAAAGAAGTACAACCAGAGTGCTCCCTGGAAGCAAGGTTGGCAGGACTAAGTCTTACATAATTAAGACATGTTATCAGAAGGAATTAATCCCTGCAGAAGGACATCCAGCTTGGTGAATTACAGTCAGTAAAAAAAGAGGAAGACCGAAGACTCTCAATGAGATGGATTGACACAGTGGCTGCAACAACAAGCTTCAGGCATATCAACAATAGCAGGCATAGTGCAGGACCAGTCAGTTTCTCACTGCTGTGTATATGGTTACTATGAGTCTGAACCCACTCAACGGCACCAAACAACAACAACCAAAATAATAGCAATAGTAACAATAATAGCCCACTGAGTCGGGTCCGAATCAGAGCAACCCTAGAGGTCTGAATAGAACTGCCTCATAGAGTTTCAAAGGAGCACCTGGTGGATTTGAACCACTGACCTTTTGGTCTGCAGATGTAGCACGTAGCTTACTAAGCCACCAGGGTTTCCAACAGCAGCAACAAAACTGGATTTTCTCCCTGAGTATTTCTACCCAAAAGTAGAAAAACATGGAAAATTCCCTTTGAGTAGGAAATGGCAGTACGGTTTTTGAAAGTGATTTGTATACTTTAAACATGTTTATATGAACTCATACATTTTATTTTCAAGATGATGTTCAAAAATTTTAAGTACCTTGATGGGCTTTTATTAATAAGGAATTTTATAAGAGAAGAACATTACCAATGCATGTTTTATTGTACCATATCTACCGCTTTGGGGATAAATAAACTATTACTTTGTTCTTAATATATTTAATAATCAAGTAAAAATGGGTACTGCATTGACTGTCCTCAATTCCCAAGTATTACTTGGGGAGTTTTACCATGAGTTATGAGAAGCATGAGTCCAAGGGTGATTTTCTGTCATTTAAAAACTGTTAAAATGACAGTTATTCAAATGTCATTTTAAAACTCATTTATTTAAATAGTTCTTGGTAACATGAAAAGAATTGTTCTGTGCAATGAAGCAACAGCATCAAACCCAATTCATCTTTGCTCCATTGACTCAGAATCAAGTTCATATACTATATTTTCCTGGCAAAAAGGTTGACTTCAAATGCTCTAATAAATATGTTCCATTTTCTTTCCACAAAGCTTTGAAAGATGTGTTCACCAAATAATAGGCATGTATGTGTGTGCTATCAGATACAGATCTTACAGTAAATTTTATCTGAATTAAATTTATAATTAGTTTGGATCAACTTCATATTTGAAATTAAGTCTAGATCCCTGGCTTGGAGCATCACAAACTGAATAATTATTTTCTAATAAAGTTTGTGTTTTTGTCCCACAGTCATTACTTGTCAATAGATGCTTTTCTAAATGGCAATGGCAAAAAAAAAGACACAGGTAAATCACAAATGCACACGCACACAGGAATAAAATATACAACAGTCTAATTTCAGTTGCAGGTGGTTTAACCTTTGTCTTTTTCTGCCATATGCATATATATGCATATTGCTGTGAGTTTATATGTATATATAAATAATATACACATATGTATATTATATATGTACACATATACGTTATTTGTGTGCATATGTTTATGTATATATATACACACACATACATATGTGTATGTTATTTATCTCAGCCTTGTTTATAGGCAAAGTTTTATTTAAAAAAAAAGTCTGACTTTGATGATTTCCCAACTGCATCTCTACTCTGTCACCTGTTCTATGACTCAGTGTTCTCTCTCTATTTTTGGGAAAGCATGAAGCCTGTAACTTATACATTTATAGCATCATCTTCTGTGTTTGCTTGCCAATTGTGTTCTCCCCTCATGAGGCAGTTTTGTAAATGTGCTATGTTAATTTTTTTACAGCAATATATTTTTGCAAATTTGCTACAGTGGCACTACTTATGAGACTATCTCAAAGAAGGGGGGTACTCTTGTCAAACAAATATAGGTAGCACGTGCTAATTGCATAAAAATATGGTGTGCCTGCTATGGATTCAAATGTGTCCCAAGAAAATATGTGTAGAAATCCTGACCAATAGCCACAAATGTGATCTCTTCCGGGTGAAGTTTTCTTTGTTATGCTAATGAGGTCATATCAGTGTAAGTACATTCCAAATCCAGTCACTTCTCAGTGCAACATAGACACAGAATAACCACACAAGGGAAAAGATAAATGCCCCCTGGAGAGTTCCAAGAAATGCCTGGAAGAAAACTGACACAGATTTTCCCCTAGAAATTGCAGAGACAGAAATTCTTCAAAAGCCAGTGCCCTAAATTCAAACTTATAGCTTCCTACATTGTGAGACAGTAAATTTATGTTCTTTAAAACCATTCACTTGTGGCATTTCTGCTACAGAAACACTAGGAAGCTAAGATAACAACCAAAGAACTTTCTTCCAAATTTTATTATCAAATATTTTTATTCTACACAACTGCAAAACCCATGCAATATCTAACTAACAACATGTTTTAACCAGAGAGAGGCATAATTTGTGTTTTGGGAGAGTCAATCTCTCTGCTAAGTGACAGAAACTGGAGGTGAGTCCAGGTGACCACAAGGAATGTAGCAAGGGGACTAGGGTGCTTGAGTACTCCTCTGCTGTAACTCAGGAATCCAGAAAGTTATTAATACCAAAAGTTGTTTTTCTTTTCTGGTTGACTTCCAAGCAAACCAAAATACCAAAACCTGTTGCCATTAAGTCAATTCTTACTCACAATGAATCTATAGGACAAAATACAACTGCTCTATAAGGTTTCCAAGGAGTTGTTGGTGGATTTAAATTGCTGACATTTTGAAAGTAATTATCTAAATTAATTTGGCTGTTAATCTTTTCCAAGTAGTGCAAATTTGCACGCTTAAAGGCAAAAATAGTACTGAGCTTGTTGATTGCGTACCTCTCTGAAGAAAGTATAGGTGCAGTTATATTAGCTTTGTAACACTGCTGCATAGTGGCTAACTGCTACAGCTGCTAACCAAAAGATCAGCAGCTCAAATCTGCCAGGCAATCCTTGGAAACTGTGGGGCAAGTCTACTCTGTCCTATACGGTCACTGTAAGTCAGAATTGACTCATCAGGATTGAGTTTGGTTTTGATAATAGATATTAGATATTTAAATAATCTTCGATTTTTATGTGAATGTCTACCTTGCATATTTGGGGCCAAGACTTGTGGATTTGAATTTAGCAAAGAAGAGAGATTACAGTAACTTGAGTTAAGAGGTAGAGGTGAGGAAAATATGCATATATTTTCAAGATCAAGACATCAGGATCTGCTGAAACAGTAATATATTGACTTTTATGTAGATACACAGGTGCTGTTGAGTTAGTTCCAATTAAAGGTGTCCCTATGTACAACAGAATGAAATATTGCCTAGTCCTGACTCATATTCATGATTACAGCATGTTCAAATCCATGATTGAGGCATTTGTGACCGACTCAATGGCACTTGGCACTTGGCATCTTACCAGAGGTCAGCCTCACCTTCTCTGGCCTTCTACTTCACCAAACATGTGGTCCTTCTTCAGTCATCAGATCCTACCGATGGTATGTCCAAAGCAAGCAATTCTGGCAATGTTTTGTTGTGATCCAAGCAGTTTCTGTTAGATGAACTTTTATAAGTAGGTCATCAGACCCTTCTTCTTAGTCTGTCTTAGTTTGAAAGCTCATCTGAAACTTGTGAGCCATGGGTGACCCTACTGGTATTTCAAATAACTAGTGTCATAGCTTCTGGCATCACAACAACATACAAGCCACCATAGTATGATAAGCTGACAGGTTGAAACTTCTATATACTTATGGTTAAGTGTGTATGTTTGTATGTTTTCATACATAAGAAAAGTGTTAATATTTTAGCATATAAATATATAAACACTTACATAAATATATATGTATGTATCAATACTTTTTAAGGATGGAGAAGAATATGATACGAGAAGAGCAAAAGATGTTTCAGTAAATTTTTATACCACTAAGGTTCTTAACTTTACGATAGGCAACACTGAAATATTTTAATTTCTGACATATTTCATTAAAAACATGCAAATTAATAACTTAATAGAGAACCTCAGGTTAAAAAGATCCAAGCACAAACTTTATCTCTACTTTCTCCAAAAATGGTACTACAGTGACAATGGAGATGGTTAGCAAGCAGCAAACACTCAAAAGATTAAAGAATAAGAGGAGAAATGAAATTTTAAATTGCAAAATAGGGTGAATAATAATTAAATCAAAAGAAAAGCACAACCCAGATAAGCCAGCTAACTGCTAAGGATTATGTGAATGAAAATCAAGGTAATTTGAGATTTAAGAGGACTCCAAACTAGAGAGACCTGTTCACCAGGGCTATGAAGAATGGCTAAAACTAGGAGGATATGTTGACAGAGAGAGTAAGAAGAGAAGAGAGGTTCAGATCCCCTCTCTCAGGCTGTGTTTAAAATAACATGCTTCCTCCCTGCCATAGAAATCCTGGTGGCATAGTGATTAAATGCTACATCTGCTAGTGAAAAGGTTGGCAGTTCAAATCTGCCAGGCACTCCCTGGAAATTCTACGGGCAGTTCTGCTCTGTATTATAGGGTTGCTATGAGTCAGCAACAACTTGACCGTAGTAGGTCTGGGTTTTCTTTTGTTTCCTGCCATGTCTCAAGACCAGTTGTTGTTTACTTTGAAAAGTTTCCTTAGAGAAGCTTTATGACAGGTAATACTGGCCACAGGAGTCCTGGTGGCACAGTGTATAAGTGGTCAGCAGCTAAATGAAAGGTCAGCAACTGAAACCAAACAACCAGTCTACAGGAGAAAAGACCTGGCAATCTGCTCCCTTAAAGATTATAGCCTTAAAAACAATCTATGACACAGTTTGACTCAGCGATATAGTGTCCTATACTGTCAGTCAGACTAACCCTTTGGCACCCTCCAGAGCCAACAATACTAGTTACTATTGACAGCCAGAGTCAGGCGCTGTATCGGGAAGAGAGGTTCATTCTTTTCTGCAGTCTAAAGGGCAAGGCAGTTCATCTTCTGAAACATGTTTGAATTTCTGGCAGTTTCCTGTCAACGTACTGATACAATGGATTTTGAATTCTCTTAAGCCAAATTTTATTTCCACTTGGCATCAATGATATTGTTAGATAATCCCTGCATTTTCTTGGATCACCTTTCTTGGAAATAAGCAAAAATATGAATCTCTTTCTATCAGTTGGCCAGGTAGCTGTCTTCCAAATTCTTAGCATAGATGAGTGAGTGATCCCAGTGTTTCATTAATTTGCTGAAACATCTCTATTGATATTTTATCAAATCCTAGAACCTTCCTTTTTGCCAGTGCTTTCAGTACAGCTTGTACTTCTTCCTCCAGCACCATTGGTTCTCTGTGATATGCTGCCTCCATAAATCATAGAATGTCAGCCAATTATTTTTGGCACAGCAACTCTCTGGATTCTGTTTTCTTTTGGTGCTACCTGTGTTTGATATTTTGTACATAGAACCATTCAATATTGCAACTTGAGGCTTGGATATTTTATCCAGTTCCTTTAGCTTGAGAAATACAGAACATACTCATCTCTTTTGGATTTTAAACTCTAGGTCTTAGCCATATCAGTAATACTTTCATGGATTTTCACTAGCTACACTCAAGAGCAAGTTTTACCATCTCTTGGATACCCACTTAGGTCTTTTCTTTCTTTTCTGCCTTTTAAAGAACATTTTGATTTCTTCATGTATCATATCCTTGATGTCACCCCACAACTCATCTGATCTTCATTAATTCATGTTCTATACATCAAAATCTATTCTTGAGATAATCTCTAAATTCAGGTGGTGTGTACTCAAGTTTGTACATTGGCTCTGTGAACTTGTTTCAGTTTTCTTCAGCTTCCCCTTGAACTTGCTTATGAACAGTTGATGGTCTCTTCTGCAGTAGGACCTTGACCTTGTTCTTACCAATAATATTGAATTTCTCCATTGTTTCTTTTGACAATTGTAGTTTATTTGATCCCTGTGCATTCCATCCAGTGAAGTCAATGTGTATATTCACCATTTATGTTGTTAAGAGAAAGATATTTACAATGAATAAATAATTCGGTCTTGCAAAACTCTATTATGAATTCTGTAGTATAGTTTCTATCCCCAAAGCTGTATTTTTCAACTATTGATCTGTCAGAGAAATGCTAGAAATTCAAGCCAGGTCCAGAACAGATACGCAATGAAAGATATCACTGCTGATGTCAGATGGTCTTGACTGAAAGCAAAAAGATGTTTGCCTGTGTTTTTGTGACTATGCCAAGCATTCAACTGTGTGGATCATAACACATTATAGATAACGTTGCAAAGAATGGAAATTCTAGAACACTTAATTGTGCTTATGTGAAAACCTCTTCATAGTCCAAGAGGCAGTCACTGGGACAGAACAAAGAGACAAAATCACAAAATGTGTGCACTGTGGTTGTATTCTTTCACCATATTTACCAGTCCGTGGGTTGAACAAATAGTTTGAGAAGCTGGATCCAACTCAACGGCACTTGGCTTGGCTGGACCATATGAAGAAGAATGAAGTATCAGGAATGGAAGAAGACCACAGTACCTGGATCACTTTTGCATGGTCTTTCTCTCTGTGGGCTTGTAACTCCCACACCGTTGATTGTGTGTGACTTTAAAATCAGAGTAATTGTGACTCACCAAGGGTATTGGTCATTTTTGTCATCCCACCAGGCTTGAAAAGATCCATCCCAAGGATGGGAAAGAGAGGATCGCCCTACCACCAGGGAAAAAGAACCAAGAGTGAAGCATGACCTTTGGATCCAAGATCCCTGTGCTGAGAATCTTCTGGAACCAGGAGGGAAAATGAGAGACAGAGAAAAAGAGAGAGAGAATTGTAACACTGAAGACTTCAAGACTTGGTGGCAGAGAAACGGTAGATAGAGAGACTAGCAAGAGATGGTGTCCTGCCCCACAGAGTAAGAAAGCTGAACATCTTTGGGCAGTAAGCTTGCTGGAGGAGTATGGTTCCTCTGGACACTTGGCAGAGCTAAGTTTGCCTACTTAGGAGTCTAGAGTCGATCACCTTCAGGCTGAGGATTACTGGCAGAGTGAAGTACTTATTGATAGAGTTAAAAGAGTTGTGTAACACTTGCCAGAGGAGGGCAGAGGCTAATGGTTAGGGAGAGGCCCGCCTGTGAGCATTGCTGGGAAGAGGCTGTCCTAATGGAATAACTGTATCCTGAGCATTCCTCAAACTGAATTCTAACCGATCACTTCCATAATAAACCCTGTAATCATGAGTATTGTCTGTGAGTTCTTTGTGGCCATTGCCATGAATTATTGAAACCAGCAGAAAAGTAGAGAGGCCTGTGGGAGGTACGGTCAGTGTCAGAATTGGTAGAGATGTCAGAGAGAGAAGACATGTCTGACAGAAATCACCCCAGTAAGAACCAGCCTTGGTCTGTTGACCTTGATTCTCCTTCCCCCTCATGAAGTTTGAGGAGTTCAAACAGTGCCCCTGCCATGTCATTTTAACAGATTCCTTAAAAAAACTGTGATGTGCAGATGATACAAACTTGCTTGATGAAAGCTAAGAGGACTTGAAATACTTAATAATGAATAACAAAGACTACAATCTTTAGTATGGATTATATCTTAACATAAAGAGAAACAATTTTCACAACTGGACTAATAAGCAACATCCTGATATCAAATCAGTATTGATACATGATTATTAACTAAAGACTGTATACAGATTCTGTAAGTTTTACCTAATGTCCTTTATCTATCCTTGAATCTTTTCAAGGATTCCGTGCTATGTTAAGCCATCATGAGTTCTCCTTAGCTGTGAAAAATTCTCAGACTTTCCCTGTTTTCTTGATCTGGGATGGCTTGGGATATGATGTTAGGCATTTTGAAGATGTCTTGCAATTAGAATTTTCTAATATTTGTCTCTTGGTTAAACTAGATCAGTGAGAAAACTCAACCTTCAGGAAACGATTTCCTTACGTGCAATAGTTCCATCTGTTGGTTGATGAAGAGACTCTCTATTTTCTCTCTTTGTTTGTATTCACTTCTGTCTTGGCTATTTTTTGAGTAAAAATAATGTGCAATGGCAGTCTTTTGTGTTATTGTGTATTCTTGGAGAATATGTCAGATGCTTGTTTATTCTGTCAAGGGTTTTGCATTTGTTTAAATGAAAATGAATAGGTCATTGGTGGCAACATTTCTGCTTTCCTTTTTACCATTCATTCTTTTTCTTTATGGTCTAATGTATTTGAAACTCAGTCATCTGTTGTTTGTTATTATGGCCAGTGTATTAGCAAAGATGATATGGATAGCAGACTCAAGAGTATCTGTTAATTTTATGCTTCATTTAGTAGGTAATAGACTTCTTGGTAGATTCGTGCTGCTTAAAAACCCTCTCATGATTTCTGAGCATGTACAGTACAACAGTATATCATGAGAAGTTCCTTGATGAAAGAATGGTAATTGAATTTTCATTTACATGCTTTCCTTGTGAAATGGATAAGTTAAAGAAGCAAACATTCACACCTATTTTGGATGCCGAAGACAATTTTAAACTAATTTTTGGAGACTGAAAAGGCAATTAGAGGTAACAGCGGAAATGCGGATTGTGTATGATGAATAACTCTATCACACATGCAATTTGATTAAATCTCATGGTTTTTAGCATGAAACTCTCACTGAAAAATGTTTCAAAAAAGTATTCCTTTATTGCATAGACTTACTAAACACAAATCAGTCTTAAATGTGTAGAATGCAGCACAGAATGTACTGCAAAGCAACACTAGCTGCACAGGGCTTAATATATGAACTCCACACTCCAAACTCATCTACTTTTCTCTATTATTCTAAGCAGAAACTCAAATTTTGATAGAACATATGAGTATTATTAGATAGAAAATATATAGCCTATAATTCATACCATAGAGTGAACTTAAGGGTTTTTAATTTCTAAACACTTAATATATTAAATATGTGGAAAGTATCAAAGTTTTAAAAAATGACCAACTCTTCTTTTGTCCTTTTCTCTGATCTCTGAAAAAATGCAACTCAAGAGGTTTCTATTTTTTGCAATGTTACTTAGACATCATTTATGTTGATCATATTACTTTATCAGTCAGGATAGACTAAGTTTTACCACAAAACAAACACTGACAGTCTCAATAGCTCAACAGTACATACGTATTTTTTGTTCATGAGAGACGTACAGGTGGCAGAGAATTTGCAATAATTCAGCTTTTTGTTTTCAGATTTATGCAGGCTTTGTATGTGTTCATGTTGAGGAGAGTAAGAGAAGAGTACACATTGGCTCTTAATGGCCTCTACCTAAATGTGATAGTTGTCGAGTCTACTCATAATCCATTGGTCTAAGGCATGACTTGATCTGTCTTAACTTCAGGGGTACATGGCAATGAAATCCTACCATGTTTCTGAAAGGAAAAAGTTGGAATTTATAAAAAGCTCAATGACTAAGAGATATTTGGGTAAATTAGGAAAAAATAAATAAAAAAAAGTGACCATACATTGCTCACTTTCCCACTTTTTATAATTTTCCTAATGAAGAAGAAAGAATGCAGAGTTGCTACTGGCAATTAAAAGCTCTGTGGAGCACAATTCTACTTTGACACAGAAAGCTAGACATGAGTCAGAATTGATTTGACAGCAACTAGTTGCTGGGGAGAACCTAAATCCACCTCCAGGGAACACTAACATCAGTGCTTAGATAGATTAAAGACACAACTTTTTTAATTTAGTGTATTCACAAGTGTGCAAATATCTCCATGCTGGTTGGTGAGCCACAGTAGCATCCAAGCACTATGGTCCCAGGATGAAGATGCAGACACGTATCCAGCTATCTTCATCTCTGAAAAATGGAGGGGTCTACCTCTAAATCTCTGTACACTAGTAGAGCTATTCTGTACACTGGTACTTGAACTCCTCCATTCCCCAATATCTAAGCCTAGGTTCCCAGTGATCTGTGTTTAGTATTCTAATGGGATGTGTGCAGTTAGTCTGTCCTCCAGAGACAAGTCCATCTTTGTTTAATTACCTGTTTATTAATGTTGTCTGAAATTTAAATTTTCTTGACTTAATTTTTGACCTACTTTCTTCCATTGTTTCCCGATTAACGGAAGCTGAATGTTTTATTCAGCAGCAAAACATCAAAGCAATCTTAACTATTTCAACTATTTTTCTGTAACGATTTCAAATTTTGACATTTCCTTGAGCCTACTAAGTAGAAAGTATCTTAAAAGAGAATGTTCAAAATTCTGATTTTTGCTGTCTGGAAATGAAAATATTACTAAGTTTGGTATTTATTTAGATTTATGGGTATTTATAGTATAATTTTAATTTTTAGTCAACAGAGATTCTCAGAGGTAAGATGCATATTTTATTAGAAACAACGCATGCCTTGCAATTTTAAATCTTGCGGTTTTAAAGATTTTAAATCCCTGATTGACTACACTTTTTCTCCAGAAAAATTTCCTATCTGTGACTTTAGGCAAGTTCCATAGCGTTCAGACTCTCAGTTTTCTCTTATAAAATTCATGGGCTCTGATTTTTAAAACACACGGTCAGCGAGAAGAAAAAGTGAGATCGTATGTGAAAAACAACAACCACATTGCCTGAAACAGAGGACAGTCAGAAAATGTCACTTTTATTTCCATCACTTTATTTCTGGCATCTAATTAACAACAACAGCAACAAGAGTGATATTATAAACAAAGAAAATCTGAGGTTGCTATACTAAGCAGTATAAAAACAGGCCCTTGTTTTCAGGTCTTTCTGGCAAGCTGTCCCCCTGGCAGAGTCCTCTCATTATAAGTTTATTTCTTTTCAAATCCCGTAAGAAGAGAAATAAACAATTAATTAGGGGTAAGGCAGTAGCTGAATTTCAGTAGGTAGTCAGTGTCTTGTGTCTCTCTACCTTCTCCATTTGCTAACAGATCGGGAAAACTGTTCGATGGCCCATGCTCTCAAAATAGCGGGTGATGTCAATTTTCTAAAATTATATAACCAGAAAGGAAACCCATTGTGGCTGAGTAAATTATAACTCATAGCGATCCTATATGACAGTAGAACTGCCCCGTAGAGTTTCCAGTGAATGTCTGGTAGATTCAAACCAGGGATATTTTGGTTAGCAGCCCTAGCACTTAACCAGTATACTACCAGGGTTTCCATAATTACGTAGTAATTATATAGTCTTTACTTTTCCAGGGTCAGGGGGAAAAAGAAAAAAAGCAGAATACACTTAAATTTGTTTCTCTGATTTATTCCCTCCGTGACTTAGCCGAATCCTGAAGGCAAGAAACAGCAGCTGCAGTATTCATTAGCACTTTAGGCAGTGTTGGAATTATGTGAAGTTGGGGCAGCACTGAGAGAAAATAAATCCAGTTGTCCTAGTGGGTCTTACGGTAACTCAAACAAATTGAAATCAGTTCTATTCCAGACGGGCCAATCAAATGAACCTGATTTCTCAAGTTCGTGCTGATATTAAATCATTATTCCATGGAGATAATTGCTATTTACTTACTGTGTCTCTCTTAGCATCTCCATCGAGGCAAAATATTCAAGGGTCAAATAAACAACAGTTTTCATAATTACCCAGGTGATTCCACCTAGCATTGCAATTCTGGAGCTAGGGAAACACTGATCAGTATTTTCCTGATGAAGTTATCCAGCATGGATCTACTTGACTTGCAAATTAATAATATGCTCAGTAAATTTTCGTTAAACATTTGATACCTGTAAAGAAAATCCCTTTAAAGACTGCCTCCAAAATGGTAGCACAAATGTTATGCACACACACTTCATATAAGGCAGAATTGAAATGTATGGATTTTTAATTACCTTACCCAAGCATCACAACCAGGCATTTGTTGAACTAGGTTTGAAAGTCATATTACTATGTTTATATAAATGTACCTTCTTGCTAGTTAGGAAAAGCCAAACACGTTATTTGTGTGTCTCTCTGTGTGTGTGTATACACATACATACATAGAAACAGAAATGGAAATGACACCTTTTATTATTTGTCTTGTTTCATATAACATTAAGTACAGTGACTACAGACACTTTAAATAGACTTTTTTGAGAAAGAATCTTATTGAAAATTTCTCAGTACCTTTGAGCCTGTTTTTCTATTCTTGATTACCATGTGGAGAACATAGGAAAAGAAGAAATGAATGAACGTTAAAATTTGGAAAATTTATGTAGCAGATATTTATTGGGAGCTTGCTATAAATTAGGCACCACACTAAGTGCTGATAAATCAAATAAAAGCAATTCGGTCACCATTTAAGCACTGCAGGATGTGTATTTTGAAGGAAAATACAGATAATGATCTTCTGGATCAAAGCCAGGAGGAAACATATAAGAAGGATCTTTTACGTGTTTCAGGATTGAGCTTGGCTGGAGGCTTCATGCTAGAGTTCTATAATAAGCAGTCTTCAGTAATAAACATGTGTCACTGGACAGTGCAGGTTCAAACAAATGTATACAGGTTTCTTTACAACAGATCATCTGATAATTTAATCTGCTGCTACTAATGGAGAATACCCAAAAAATATACACAGAGCTTCTCAAACTTAGTTTTCTACATAATTCTTTGAAAAGAGTGGTTTTCTAAAACCATTCTTTTTTTTTCTTTGATGTGTGTTTTTCTTAAATTTTTTGCTCTGGTATTATTCACCTGAGTCTTCTCATCTCATGCCAGCTCTACTGAAAAAACAAAAAGGATATCACAAAATTCTTTGTCGTTGACTCAGTTCTGACTTGCAGCAACCTTACAGGATGGAGTAGAACTGTCTCACAGGGTTTCTAAGGATCGTCTGGTGGATTTGAACTGCCAACCTTTTGCTTAACAGACTGACTCTTAACTACTACCATGAACTAGCTACTATGTACCCCAAATTTACTTTTCCTTAGCCTGACATAATTTCCTCCATGCTTAAATAGACACTGCTCTTCTAGACTTCCAAACCCGATGAATAGTTAGCTCCCCTTGTCCTTGCACCACTCTTTGAAACCCACACCTATTTTATGAGAGCTTCATTTGGTGTCAAGTATGTACCATTTGACTGTTACCTTACAACCTTAGAGGTTTTCTTCTATAATAACAGAATTGTTTCTTCTTATTTTGTTATTAAAAATATAGGGAATAAACGATATGCAGACTATAAAGTTATTGAATATAGCAAAGAAAAAAATGCTTATTTCCACAAATAACAGACACTACAAGGGATGTAGAAATAATTACTGTACTTTGTCACAAAGATAATATAATTTTTCATTTAATTTTCACATTTTAAGTGTCACTTGTATATACATTCTACAATTGAAATCTGGCATTTTTCAAAGCTTTAAATAAGGCTGTTTAATATACTGAACAGGATAAGTTAAATACATATTGCACAGTATAAGTTTTAGCAGAGTTCTATGAATGGTGTAAAAACATACAATCATAATAAAAGTATCAATCATAACAGCTACATTTCTCATAATTAATAACATATCAAATTTCCTCTATAGTGTTTTAGATATTCCTCAGTTGTCATTCAGTCCGACACGATGAATGTTAATAGCATCATTACTGAACGTATTATAATTAGATAACACTTTAAGCACCTGTAAAAGAACATACTTTTGTTCAAACTGTGATAAGCTTGGAAAGCAACAACAACAACAACAAAAAATCACAAAGCATATGAGTCAAATAAATTAACTCAAAAGCACACAGTGGAAACAGCTTGGTTACGTGTTTTAACATAAAATCTCTGGAAGATAACTGATAGTGAAAAATGCTCTAATTGTGTTCAAACTGCAGTCTCAATATTTGACTTACCTTGGATAATTTATTTGTTCAAGCCTCAATTTCCTAATCAGTAACAAAATATATAACAATGACTAGGATAGACATTATGTAATCTACTTGGTACTACGTGTAAAACTTTCAGCATAATGTCTTATAATTTTGATTTGCTCATTATTTAACAAATTTAACTATCATTAATATTGATAATACAGTGAAAATAAAAATTATATCTATGTTTTCCTTGGGTACTTGGGTTATGTTTTCCTTTGCAAAAATAAGAAAGTATTAATACCACGGCTCCACACTATTACAACTTAAAAGACCAATCACCTTACTTAAGTTCTTCGAAGTTTACTTTGCCCAATATGAAATTGCTTTTGGATAAAAATGAATGAATTTTCCAAAACATTTTTCAAATATAGCTTTGGAAGCTACCATACTTTGCACACAGAAAATAGGAAAAATGTTTGTTTTTCATAATATTGTTAGTGTTCAGTTAAATATCACCTAGATAATAGCAATGCATGATGGATAAATTCAACCATAAATATAGATAAAAAGTGTCTATAAAACGGTTTGCTAGATTATGTAGATAGAAGTTGTCAATGTGATCTTACCCCTCAAGTAATGTTTTGTCAAATGTCCAAGGAGCAAACACTACTAAATATTTAAAATCTAGTGTGGGATAATACTATAAAGACAAGATGGTAAGTGGTATTTTATTTACCTATAATACGGAACTTTCTTACTACTGGAGTAACTGGTTGAAACAGTGAGAAACTGTTATTGGTGGGGTTATATTACTTCGTTTAAAGTTTTTCTGTGATTTTTTACAAAAATAAACCACAAGAATATAGAATATTGGTCTAATTATTTTACCCTCATCCACTGAGTCCATAATATTAGTTCTCTATTATCAGAAAACTGTTAAAACAATCTATAAAACAGAGCAATATAAACGTGAAACTTCCATCTTCTTATGCCATTTGCAAACAATTAATGTTTACATTAATATTGTCCTTAGCTCTACATTTAATCGAGATACCAAGCAATTCTAAGTGCATCTCTGAAAGAGTAAAGGGTAATGTTTTATATATATAATGTGTGTATTATACAAGGAGGGGACTTTCAAGTGACTTCACCTCAAGTAAATGCATAGAACACGAGGTGAGGTAACTTACATGTCCCGTACTGCCTATTTCTATCATTCAGGGGACAATACAGGAGGTGGAAATCTTTCTAGGTATTTTAGTCATAAACAAGTTTAATACAGAGGGGAAAGAGCTTAGCAAATCATTGCAAGTTCTCAAAAATTAGTCTGGTTGACTAGCCTTCTATGGCCATCACTATCTAAAGCAATCTGAGTCCAATATAGAGTGATGTTATTGCCACCACACAGAGATGAAGAATAGACACATGAAACTGCAACCTGGGGATTATGAAGTCAGAGCGGGAAGCCATCATTGCAACTACTTCCTTTCAGCACTATGACTGAAAAATTTTCCATAGTATTTGCAGAAGGAAATCATAAAGATTCACAACAGTATCAACAGCAAGAAGTGCACAAAGATCACCTCTGAGTAACTACTACCTGATGGAACCCTCACAAGAGCCTCTAGAAGCCAGGGCCAGATACTCACTAAAACTCTATGTAAAATAAATTTGCCATGTGCTTAACTATGATTCCAATATTGTGGACAACAGAAACTTAAAGAAAAAATTAGCAGCATTAGCAGATGTTGGTCATGTACTTATTGTCCTTCCACAGAAAGATTCACAAAGCTTTCACAGTTGACCTTTGAGTAACCCAGTTATTTCTTTTGAATTCAACTGAGTAAGGCTTTCATCCAATCTACCTTTACCTTCACTGTTCAGTAATGATCAGCTATGCAGACAAGTAAGACTATCAGGTACTCTTTTCACTGGACTTCTCAACAGGACTAAATAACATGTGTCTTCTTCTAGATAAAAACCGAAAACTGAATTTTATAACTTAGCTTCAATAACACCACACTTTCCAGTTTACTCTCCGATTACGCCACTCTTCTCCAAAGACTTCTCCAGTTTCTAACCTCTAAATGCTGAGACTCTCCCAAATTCAGCATTTTGAATTCTTGTCTTTTTGTAACTCCCCACATTATTTAAGTGAACCTCCAGCCTCATGGTTTTCAATATTGTCCTGGTATTGATAACTTCCAAATCTAAACCTCCACTCTACTCTCTCCTGATTTCTAGGCTCATCTACCCAAACTGCCTGCACAAATGTCTTCGTGTGAATGATTAATAATCACCACAAATTTAACATATCTAAACTCAACTCGATCAAATCTTAGCTCCTAATACTTTTCTCATACCCACAACCAATTCTTCAGGAAATTACAAGAGCTTTATCTTTAAAATCAGTCCCAAACCAGCCCCAAAGTTCTTAACACCTCCGTCATCACTTTCCTAATCAAAGTCACATCAGCTCTTGTCAATATCTCAATAACAATAGGTCCATTACAAGTACTGGAAAAAGTACTTTCATTAGGTGAGTGGCATCTTGTTTACTGCATAAGATTCTCCCATCATGTTCCCACATCCCTAAACTATCTAAATAGTCTTCCTTACATTGAGAAAAGTGTCCAAGACTATTGAAAAGCAAATTGTGTGCACAGTGCCTAGAAGGGGGAACATGTGTGGCACAGCTTGCTCCGAGGTCTGCTCCACGTTACACCTTGCCTGCCTGTCTTCTGCTTTACTATCCCTATTTTTCCTTCCACCATGTCAGTCTCATCATCATCAAGCTTCCAAAGGTCAAAACCTGTCCTATATAATTAACTCTCAGAGATGAAATTTTGTATTGTAGTTACGATGATGAGGGGTGAAGAAACAAAGCATTCAGTTATGCACGGGAAGGTCAGTAATTCAAACTCATCAGCTGTTTCATGGGAGAAAGACATTGCCATCTGCTTCTGTAAAGATTACAGCCTTGGAAACCTCATGGAGTAGTTTTGCTTCATCTTATAGGATCAGTCCTTCCCACTGCTGTTGAGTCAATTTAGACTTATAGCAACCCTATAGAGGGAGTAGACCTGCCCCATAGAATTTCCAAGGAGCACTTGGCAGATTTGAACTGCTGACCTTTTGGTTAGCAGATGTAGCACTTAACCCACTATGCCAGCAGGGTTTCCATAGGGTCAATGGGACTCAGAATCAACTCACTGACTGTTGGTTAGTTATAATGGCAATTTATTTGAATCTTTGTGTTGCTTAACTGTGTGCTCAAGAGAAACAACAGCTCACAGGGTACAACAGGGAGAAAGAAGGTGACTGAATCACGGATTTATACCTAAAGACCTAAACTTATTATTATTGGATTACTGAAAAAGTTTCTTGACTGGTCTTAATGTTTCATCTCTTAGTCTCTAGCCTATATTTTTTTCTTTTGTGATAAATATATAAGAAACAAATCGTTTCTTATTTCAACATTCTTCCTGTGTATAATTCAATGGCATTAGTTATATTTATCATGTCCTTTCAGTCTATTTTTACAGTGATCACTTTGATTTTATTAAAAATTGGTCACGTCATTCTTATTCTTAAAATCGTCCAAGAATTTTCTATCTGATTTAGAATAATATAAAAATGTTTATGTCAAGATTCTTCATGATTTGGTCCCTCCTCTAGAATTCTGAACTCCATCTCCTACCATTTTCCTGTCACTCTCCCTACCTGTGTGTCAGAAAACCCATCATACATCTTATCTCACAGTCTTTGCACTTCCTCTTCCCTCTGCTTGGACCTTTTATTTATTTATTTAATATGACTGAGTGAAAATGTACATTCCCATATAAATTTACATGCCCACCTCTATGCAGCTTCCACTGCTCTCCCTGTCTGGTGACAGCACACTATTCCTCTCTGCTCCATACATGTCTCATCCTCCCAACAGTCTCCTTTCCCCTCCTCTCCAACCACTCTCCTTCCTCTGACCAGAGGTCAGCAGGCTGATATCCTATAGATGTATAGAACCATAAAGTGCATACAATATATGGTCACTCTGTATTGCCAAGTCCAATCCATTCCAAAGAGTGTCCAAAGAGTGGATCTTCGTTATGATTTATGAGACGTCTACGATAAGATCTCAAAAACAGACTTGTGTATAGAAGAAAAGACTTTTTTTTATGTAGCCACATAACTTGTTTGTCACATTACTCAGGTGTATATTCAAGTGTCACTTTTGCAGAGAAGACTTCCCTATCCTCTTCCACTAAATTAACAGGCCGCATTCTTCCATAATTGATTAGAATGCCGTATATTTACTTTTAGCACTTATATTAACTTCATTTCTTGCAGCACTGCTGTAAAGATGGTATGATTTAAAGGCTTTGCCACGCTATGGCTGAGCAAATTTAAGGTAATGTGATTAGTATGTATATGCCTTGGTTTTCTGATCGATAACGGACATTATACTATCACTAACTTGATAGCATTACTATTAACATTAAGTGTGTTAATGGTTGAAAAATACATTTCATACCAATGCCAGGCACATTGTAAGTAATAAATGTCAGTTGCCATCATCCTGTTTTTGTTTCTTCTCCCTGTGTTACAATCTAAATTCCCAGAAAGTTAACGGCTTGCTATGTTTTGTTGACTAAAGCATTACAGGTACCTAAAAGAGTGTTAAACAAACTGATTACATGTGAATTAGGTAAAAAGAGATAACTGAATTCAACTGGAAGAATACAACTTTTCATCTTAAGACCAAAAGCAAATTCTACTGTCCTCTAAAAGAAAGGGTGCTTTAGTGACAGGCTGCATGCAGTTAAATAACCTCAAATTCATGAACTTCAATTGCTTTCCAAAGAGATCGTCAATACACAGGGCCACATTTCTATGAACAGTGGGTAAAGGAAACTGCCCCAACAGGAAGAAAGGCTAGGATATACGGGAGGCTGGACACACTGTTTGAATAAATGGGTGCACCAGTGAGGCTGTATTGCCAGGTTAAACCATCATATATCACTTATTATTACTATTCTTTGATCCAAAGCTAGAGGACAAAACTGAGACCCACAAAGCAGGATTTAAATGGATACTTTGGCTAAATAAAATGTATCTAAGGCCTCCTGTGTTATTTTAGCAAACACTCTGGAAAGTTCCGTGTATAAGAGTTAGATAATGAATAGCCTTGCTCTTTGGGGGTTGGAGCAGGGGGAGGAAGCTTAAAATATCCCACAGAAAGCTGGCATTTAGGTCATTAAGCTGTCCATAAAATATAACCTTGACATTCTGAACACACTGAAATAAGTTCATTAGCTTAAGTACAAAATTGCCCGTTTGATTAAAGAAGTTCACTTACTTTCCAGATAGGCTATGTTTCAGAAAAGCAATTGTGACCCTACCTGTGTCAATTCCCAAAGTTATACTATGCAAATAACCACTAATGTCATCTATGAGCACAGTTTTGCTCATACCAGTCAAAGTTCATAAAAGAATAAGCTTCTGTAATTCAATACATACTTAGCACAGTTAACACACTTAACACAGACATCTCAAGCTGTCTGATTACGTTTGTTCTCAGTTACTATTTTGCCATTAAACTTGGATCTAGCTACATGGAAATGTTTCTAGATTTTAAGATGTGTTTTCTAGTTCACTAAAACAAAAACCATGAAAAGGTTTGCCTTGGCAAACTTTGCCATCTGAAATTGAGACAGCTGCAAGGACAGCATCAGAATGTCTCCAGAGAGAATGAGGCCAAGGATGGTGATTCAGTTCATTGCTTGCTTTGGATAAATGAGGAAGGTAAGAAAAGGAAAAATCAAAATAAAATAAGGAACTAACATTTTAAGGCACAAAGGAAAATCTGACAGTGATGAGAATCAAAAATGTGTCCTACAAATTTTGAAATAGTCAGGGGACAAATAACTATCATAAAGGGACAAAGAAATGCAGTGAAAGAGGGAATAATAGTAGAATTTGCCACCGAAAACAGCTAATCTTCCCTCAGTAACCACATCATTAGTTAAGTGAAGGGATATACTCATAGTGAGTGTAAGTTTTAGTAAACAACATTTTGAAAAACCACAATTTGTTTAGGCAATTTGCTGTATTTTTTTCAGTTAAATAAACTGTTAGTTCTTATTTATCACCTGACTGCTTTACGAATTTATGCAAATAGTGAACTTTAGCTTATCTGGAAGAGCAGATCCTCTGAAATGGGTTGTTTGACATTGATACCCACTGAGGGAAATCCAGAGTAAAGATTCACTGGAGAATAGGTCATGGAAGAGGGGTAAACATTTGTAGTATAAAACACTTTGGTTATTCAACTATGTTGTTGTTGTTGTTAGGTGCTGTAGAGGCCGTTCTGACTCATAGCAACCCTATGCACAACAGAATGAAACACTGCAGTCCTGCGCTATACCCGCAATCATTTTTATGCTTCAGCCTATTGTTCCATCCTCTGTATTAACCCATCTTGTTGAGCGTCTTCCTCTTCTTCACTGAAGCTCCACTCTAGCAAACATGATGTCTCTCTCCAGGAACTGATCCCTCCTTACAACGTGTCTAAAATATGTAAGACATGATCTTACCATCCTTGCTTCCAAGGAGCTCTCTGGTTGTACAGTCCAGAACAGATCTGTTTGTTCTTCTGGGAGCCCATGGTACACTCAGTGTTCTTTTCCAACACCACAATTCAAAGGCATCAATTCTTCTTCTGTCTTCCTTGTTCATTGTCCAAATTTTGGGTCAGGTGCATCTTAGTCTTCAAGGTGACATCTTTACTTTTTAGAGTAAGTATGTATTAATGTGCTCTGTCCAAAAATATATCTTCACACTAGGGTTAACAGAAAACAACCTTTCAATCTTTCAGGTGTAAAAGGGTTTGTCATTTGGGTTTTCAGAGACATCCAGTAGTCAGTTTCGGAATCAGCCCAGACTGGATAAATATGAACTGGGAATTTTGCTCACCTTGGGTTGCAATGTGCCTCAAAGATAACATTCTCAATCCTGCCTACTTACATCACACTGAGGAAGAATTACTTAGATTAGCCACCAAAAATTGTAATTTGACAATTACAAATTCCAAACTAAGTACTTATAATTAATTGTACCAGGTGAATTAGTAGATACATTGATCAAGGACAATGAATTACATAAATGCGTATGAATTAATATGTAATGATGATTTTTCCAAGGTTGTCAAATTCATATGTAAAAGAAAAAAAACAAATACGGCGTCTATATTGGAAAATATAATCACACACGCAAAAAAAAATCTCTGAGAGTTTCCTTGGAGGGGGTTGAATATTTCATCAGTTCCAAATATGTCATATTCTGAGTCACAGCTTTTTCAAGTTTAAATAGTTCCCTAGAGAAAGGACAATGCGGTAATGTTTTATTCTGAATAATCTATCAGCTAAAATGAGAGAAGTTGTATTGTCACATTCCTTATGAGAGGTCATGGAAACAACACAAAAGGTCAAATCCCCATTTAGACACACAGTTCTTCATTTAAGACTGTCCAGTGGAAAAAATTATTTGATGTTTGTTAAGAAATGTGCTTTAATGTGTGTTTTAGTTATTTAGTTCTGTTACAACAGAAGAAAATGCAGTGGATGGAGTTAACAGAAATTTGTTCTCTAATTGTAAACTGAAGGAGGCTAGAAGTCTAAAGTCAGGCTGCCAACTCCAGGGAAACCCTTTTTCTCTCCTGGCTGATTCTGGGAAAAAGGACTTCTCATCAATTTTCCCCTGGTGTAAAAGCTTCTCAGCACCGAGGTTACAGGTCCAGAGTCATGTACTACTACTGTGACTTCTTGCTCAGTGGTAATGAGTTTTTGCTCCTCTATGTTTGCTTTTCCATCTTTCATATTTCAGGAGACTGACCCAAGATACAACTAATGCTGTAGATTGTGTCCTGCCTCATAGCATCATAGAGATAAGAGTTTACAACACATAGCATAATGACATCAGATCAAAAATGTAGGACAATCAGACAATACTGGGAATTGTGGGCTAGCGAAGTTGACTCACATTTTGGGGGTAATAGTTCAGTCCATAATAATGTGGAATATCTTGTTTAGAATAAGAGCTAAGTCTCTAGCCTAGTCCATGGTCAATTTGCAAGAACATATCATATTTAATCAGCTTACTTTTTCCTCTGTTTTCTGAGTAAATTTTTTTTATGACACTATGTTTCACGAAAGATCCAAAGCTTTTCATTTATATGCATAATTCTCTAATTAATGTAATCAGAGTGTCATATTTTTACATAAATAATGCATGTTTTCTATTTGCTAACTGTGGCCAACTCCTGCAAGGTATTTTGGTAGGCACTGTTATGACAATTTTTTCTTTTTACCTGTTATTGTTAAAAATAATTAGCATAGCATATTTGCAAAAGTACCTTACTGGGGAAGGATGGAACTGGTAAACAAACATAGAAGGTGTGCATTATTTGTGTAAAAATGTCGTATCTGGGAATAGAATGTGTGTGTCATTTCTGTAAAAATATGCTATCTAGGCTGGAAGATAAAGTTACTGTTGCAAAAAGATAATACCACAATAATAAAAGAATGGGGACTTTCTCTTCTTCTCTCTCTTTTTTTCTTTTTTTGTGGCATTTTGATTTCCACTAACTGGTAAATCAGATCAGAAAAAAGAGAAATCTAGTATCCAGAGCAAGAACGTGAAGACCTCTTTTCAAAAACGTATTCCTGGAAACCGTGGAGACCTTTGTTTATTTTTCCACAGCTCTAAACCAGGTATCCTGTATGCATATTAGTAAGATTTTATTACTGAAAAAAAAACAAAACAACAAAAAGATTATTCAGTTTGAACTTGCAAGATAAAGCATAGTACTTTGAAAGCTTGAAAATACTGGAAAATTTTGCCTTCAGTATTCTTTTCTGTGTTCTTCTACTCCACGCACACAATTGATGCTTGTAGTTCAATCATTTCCTTCCTTCCTCCCTCCCTCCTTCCACATTCCCTCTCTTCTTTATTCCTCTCCCTCCCTCCCCCTCCCTTTTCCTCCCTCCCTCTTTTCTTCCTTCTTTCCTTCCCCGTTTCCTTCCTTCCATCCTTGTTCTCTTTCTCTCTCCACTCTCTCTCTTTATATCTTTCACCAATAAAACAAATGAAATAATACATATAATAGTATAAAACCACATTTAATACCAAAGTCCACACTGAATATCTTTTTGTCTATCCACACACAGACTTAGCTGGGGATCAAATTAAGGTGGATATTTTAAAAAGGGGGATTAGTTATTTGATGAATTCTTAATAAACATCAGAAAAGGAAAAGTTAAAATTATTCAACTTTCCAGCTGAAAGTCAAAAGATCCTAGAAACTTTTCAGTTAAGTGTGTGAAAGTAAGTTATGAGGAAAGAATATGCACATGAGAACAAAAAACTGTGATTATGTGTATTATCTGAGCCTATCTTAAATTGAGTTTCCTCTTCTATAAAATGGAAAGAGGAATGTTAACTTGCAGAATTACTGACAACATTGGCAGCTCATAGAACTAGGAAATATAAGTGTGTACTAACCTACATATGCACACATACCTCTAAATACTTCATTGTGCAACCATCTGTGTCTAAAAAAATAAACAAATGAACCTGATTTCATCCTGATAATTGAACTCTAATCTCCAGTCTGTGCCCACATGGATCCTTCTACCCTTCTCCTGACATGTTTGTAAATGTCTGCCCTAACAGTGAGAAATCCGGTTCTCACTAGCCACCATCCATTCAATTAATTGTATTATTTCATAATACTCTATTGCATTGAGCAAATCTACTGTGAATAGTCTTTTTTTTTTTAAGTGTTAAAAAACAAAGCTGTCATTTTAAGAACTAAGGAACGTCTGACCCAAGGCATGATATTTTCAACTACCTCACTTGAATGTGAAATCTCGTCAACGAATAAGAAAGAACAGAATTTATGTCTTTGAATTATGTTGATGGCAAAGAATATTGAACATACCATGGACTTCCAGAAGGATGAGAATATGTATCTTGGACGATGTACAGCCAGAATGCCCTTTAGAACGAGGATATTGAGACTTCATTTCAGTTACTTTGGGCTTGTTACCAGGAGGGACCAGTCCCTAGAGAAGGACATCAGGCTTAGTAAAATGGAATGTTGGTGAAAAAGAGGAAGATCTTCAATGAGATGGACCGATGCAGTACCTGCAACAATGGTCCCAAATATAGCAATGATTGTGAGGATGGAGCAGGACTAAACACATTGAGTCCTGCTGTACATAAGATCACTATGAATTGAAATGGACTCAATGGAAACTAACAACAACATTGTACATAGAAATATCAAAACTGTTAATTCATACTCATGCCAGTATTCCGGAGGAAAACAACTGTAACAAGTAGAGTAAGTGCTTATGTGAAGTTCTTCCTGCAGATTCTCTCATTTCCAAAGTTAACTTATATCATCACCTTTCTCCCATTCACCACAGTGCAGTTGTTCCCAAACTTTGTAACACAGTTAGATTCTTTTTCTATTTTATTTTTTATTATTATTATGATTGAATGAAAATGTACGTTCTCATATAAATTCGCATGCTCACCTGCATACAGCTACCACTACTCTCCCTACCCTGTGACAGCACACCCCTCCTCTCTGCTCCGTACATGTCCCATCCTCCCAGCAGCCTGCTCTCCCCTCCTCTCCACCCACTCCACTTCCTCCAGCAAGAGGTTAGCAGGATGACATCCTATAGATGCATAGAACCGTAAAGTGCCCACAAAATATGGTCACTCTGTGTCACAAAGTCCAACCCATTGCTGTTCAAAAAGTTGAACTTCATTATGGTTTATGGACAGGGGCAGCATCAGGACCAGGTGCCATGCTCCCAGGAGAACCCCAAAGCCCCTGGACCATCAATTGTGGTCTTTTATTGGAGATCTCAGGGTGCACCTCTATTTATTCTCTTGTTGCCAGTGAGACTCAACTTTGTGAGCTCCATCGTGGCTATTACTGGTGGTGGCCCGGCACTATCCAGGTCTTCTGGTCATGAGTGGATGCAGAGACCCAGTTATGTGGGTCTCCTTGTCTTCTGGGTTCTCTTTTCCCCATGTCGTTCTTGTTCTCCTTAATCATCCATTCCTGTTGAGTTGGGACCATTTGATGTACCCTTAGATGGCAGCTTGGCAGCTTTTAAGACCCTAGATGCCTCTCACCGATGTGGGGCACAGAGAGTCCTCATTAGCAAAATGCTAGCTGTGCCAGTTGGCCTAAATTTTGCCTAAGAGCATGGTCCCTGGCCTCCCACCCCAGCTACTCTGTCCTTGCAGTATTGGGTTAGGATAGGAGAAGTACTCAGATTGTGTTGAAGTCCAGTTATTAGTGATCTTCTTTCTAATGAACACACTTATATTCTAATGTTATGGACAGCATTCCTTCTGGGAATCCTCTAACTTCTTAAATGAGTTTTGTTTCATTGTACAAAAATTTTATATATTCAATAAGCCAATAAAGTCATACTCATCATTACAGTATCACACACTATAGTTTTACCACCCTAGATGTTTCCTGTGCTTCACCTGTTTAACTCTCCTCCCATTGCCGCTTATTATGAATTTTTTTTAATTGCATAACATTGTCTTTTTCAAGATGTCACCTAATTAGAATCTTACAATATTCAGTCCTCTCACATAGGGTTCTTTCACTTAGCAGTGTGCATTTAAGTTACATGTATGTCTTTTCATATCTTAATAGGTCATTTCTTTTTACCACTGAATAATGCTCTGGTGTATGAATGTACCACTGTTTTTTACTCTTTTCCATAACATAGCTTTGATATCAATTCAGCTACTGAAGGGCGATTTGGTTGCTTTTAGTGTTTTGCAGTTATCGTTAAATGTGCTAAACATATTTGCCTACAGGTTATTGTATGGACTTCGGTTTTAAAGTAGTTGTATAAAAATCTGGGCACACAATTTCTAGACTATATGGCAAGATTACATTTACTTTTACAAATACTTGCCCAGCTATCTTCCAAAGAGGCTGTGTCATTTTGTTTTGCTGTCCATAGAGAACGGAGATTCCACATTTCCTGTATTGTCTCCAACAATTAGTACTGTCAGATTTTTGTGTTTATTTGTTTGTTTTGTTTTCATTTTTGTCATTCCAACAGATATTTAGTGTCATTTCATTATTTATTTTGATGAATAATTTTTAAATAGAAGTTTTCTCCCATTTATTACTTGATTTTAGAAAAATAAACAAACTCTTTGGATATTGACTTATTTATTGAAACAAAGGAGACAAAACTTTGGTGTCAAACTGAAGAGGAAATAAATTTGTGTCTTACCAACAAAAGGAAACTCTTGGTGGCATAGTGGTTAAATGCTATGGCTGCTCACCAAAAGGTTGGCAGTTCAAATCCTCCAGGTGCTCCTTGGAAATTCTAAAGGGGCAGCCCCATTCTCTCCTCTAGGGTCTCTATGAATCAAAACTGACTCGATGGCAAAGAGTATTTTTTTAAAATCAATCAAAATGTATTTGTAACATATGTCACCTATTGTATTTAGCCAATGCCTTAATGAATTCAAGTAGACAAAAACAAGTACCACAGAAGATCCTTCTAGGAATGCTCTATAAGCTGGGTTAAGATCTCACATCACTGAGCTGACAATTTATGTTGCAAAGTGATTCAAAGCATAATGAGTGAAAAAAATAACATGTTTAAGGATATTTTTCACCTCTGTGTTCTGATCATTCTTTATTGCTATATGCATCTACACAATTCCCTGTTTGCTTTATGATATCATCCTAAAACAGAAAAGGATGAATTCAATATATCTTAAAATACATTTCTTCAGAATAAGTCAGTTAGACAACAAATTAATTCAAGGCAATGTCCATAAATGATAGATTGCTAGAAAATCAGTTAAATTTAAAACCCTGGTAATGATCTTTAAGGGACATTTGCTTGATCCATTCTCAAGCTGTGTCAGTAGAATTTTGCTCTTTTTGTTTCATCCTTAATGCATTTTTTATTTTTTATTGTTTTAAGTGAAAATTTACAATTCAAGTCAGTTTCTCACACAAAAACTTACACATACCTTGTTATGTGACCCTAGTTGCTCTCCCCACACTTTGACAGAACACTGCCCACCCCGTATTTCACACATCCATTCAACCAGATCCTGTCCCCTTTTCTCTTTTCATCTCACTCTAGACAAGAGATGCCCAGTTAGTCTCCTGTATCTACTTAAGCTAAGAATCACTTCTTCACCAGTATCATTTCACATATTATACACCACGTCAATCCTTGTCCGAGGATTTGGCTTCCAGAGTGGTTTCACTTCTGGCCTAACAGAGAGTCCAGAGGTTACGCCTTCCAGTGACCTTCCAGTCTGTCAGATTATCAAGTCTGGCCTTTTTACTAGAGTTAGATTTCTGCAACCAACATTTCTCCCACTTCATCAGGAATATTTTGTGGAGTTCCCTGTAAGGGCAGTCATTGGTGGCAGCTGGGTACCATCTAGTTCTGCCCTTCTCCTATTAATGTAGTCTCTGATTTCTATAGTCCTTTCTGTCTCTTTAGCTTATGTTTTCCTTATGTCTTTGATATTCTTTATTATATTTTGCTCCAGGTTGGTTGAGATCAACTGATGCTTCTTAAATGGCTGCTTACTCATCATTAACATTTTAATATCACACCTAATGACATCTTTCTTTTTTATCTTGACAACACAAAGTTGATAGAAATATGGAAAAAATTTACTGATAGTCAATGGGGAGAAGATAAAATGAGTGTTAATTTTTTTTAAAAAAGGCAATTAAATAAATTGCCAGCCAAGTGCTGTCGAGTCAGATAAATTAGGATAGACGAATAATTATTTTGTAAGCACAATACAAACATTTTCCTGATAGATTAAATCATATTAGAAATTGTAAGCTCTGTGTTTACCTTCCTGTCTACTACCTAGGAGAGAAAGAAAAAGAAGAGAATAAAAGAAACAAATATAATCTTGAGTACAGTTTTGTTCTTTTGATCTACTAGGTTTTAGGTTAAAGTAAAAAATAGCTACCTTCAGTGAAAAGATGACTTTTGTGAGAATGTTATCAATTTAATTTATTAAAAAAATATATTTATAAGAATAAACTATGACAGAATGAAATTAGGGTCGCCACATGTGAAGTGTTTTCACTGTTGTATCATAATTAAACATTTTTGACATTTTTATTGTAATACTATGTCTTTACCAGTTTTAGGCAATCCACGTGTATTGCACTTGAAAGTAGTCTATTTTAGCACTTGGTACATGGTATTTTACTGAGAAATCTGCCTTCCCCACTAGATGCAAAATAATTTGTGAGCAAGAGTTCAGCCTCATTTATCTTTGTATTTCCAGTATTCACTATAGACTTGAGCACAAATTATATACTCAATGTTTGTTCATTTGAGCTAGGATTTTAAATTAAATCTAAAAGGAAATATATCGTGTATAGCAGATTTATATAAAATTGAAAGGATTTGCTGTTTAACACATCAGACAGTGAGTATTATCTAGACATATTCACCTGTGACATGCAATAAAATCACGCAACTACATCACTGTGAAAGAAAGTTTTCTAATGTAGAGAATATGACCTTAATATCAGGATCAAATGAAGAAAATCCCAAATCCTCTAAATATGCTGCTTTCTAGGAGTTGATAGTGAACAGTTTCCAATTTTTTCCTACTGTTTTTCATTTTTAACTAATGAAAAGCCACATTTGTGCCAATCTTAATTGCTCATTTAATTGGCAGATTCCACAGAAAAGTTGCCCAGGTCTCGACAACTTTCGATTTTAACCTGAAAATGAAGACAGTAGGATTTTTCAAAATGTCAAACTAAGAAAATGCAATGGAGCTAACAGCTCTTAGAGACCAATGTTACAGAATATCCAATTATTATTCTCAGAATCTTCTTCCTGGAGAATGTCAGTCAAAGTGTACATTTTGACTGCAACAGCATTTCAGAGAACTCATGGACTAGATAATTGAAAACAAAAAATACTTCAACAATGATTTTTAAAACTGATACCTAAGTAGTTTATAATAACTATTTTACAATCATTTAGCAAAAAAAGAAGAGGTCTTATCACATGAATCCTTGGAGAGACCTAGAAAAGAATTCTTATTATTACTCTTCTTTCTACAAATACCGGTTTACCTGCTTTTTAAAAATTTGATTATACTTATCAAGTTATTTGTGACTGTCTGTTTAAATTTACATGTTTGATAAAATAACATTTTACTGCTGTACAATTATCAACTGTCCCAAAATGAAGATATAGATGGATTGATAATTTAGACTCACATTTCAGCATCACAGCAGTTTCAGGCATTTAGGTCATAAGTATTGATAGAAAAACCATTTTATTTGAGTGCAGTTTTTAATACTTAGATCAAGATGCTTCTATTGTCTTTTTAGCTGAATACAAGTATATTACCAGGCATAACCATTTTAATTGCAAATATTTGCAAAGATAGTTATCAGCAAGAAGGATTAGTCCATACTTGATTTTTCTACGTACCTATCCTACCATATAGTGATTTTCAACAACGCTGGTAAATATGTTTGAAGGTTCAGAATACACCTTAATGAATCATTTTAATATAATAAAAACCAAAATCAAAATTTGTGAAGATAAATGTTCAGGATATGGTCAGTGCATAAATAAAATAAATGAAGAAGAAGATAAATGTGGATATTTGCTGATGGGCAGAACCTCCAGCTCTTCTGACGTATGCCAGATTATGGCCAGAGTCAAAGGGACTGGGTTCGCTGAATGTGGCTTTCAGTACAGCCCAGAATACTCTGACCAGAGTACTTAACTTAGAAAGTATAGTTTGGCCTAATATTTATGAAACACACTTATATTAAAAGTATTATGATGAAAATGATGCTTACGAGGTCTGACAATTAGGTTTGCGAACCCATCCTAGAAAAAGTGCTACACACCTCTTTGCTGAATATCACTGTGGTCACCTTTGAAGCCCTCCCCTTGGGAACCCATGCACTGATGCAGCACCTGGTCCACCCTTCAAAACAATTTTGGAACTTTTACTGATATGGCCATCAGAACTATCATCATATTGCCCTTCATGACCTGAATTTTATCAGAATGTCTTCCTTTCAATTTTTCCTTTATCTTTGTGTAAAGAAAAAGGTCATTGGGGGCCAGATCAGGTGAGTAGGGAGGATGTTCCAACAGTTACTGGCCAGATATATATGTATAGACAGTGCCTTATGAGCTGGTATATTGCTATGATGCAAGAGCTTTAAGTTGTTAGCAAAAAGTTCAGGTCATTTTCAATTAACTTTTTTCACACAGCCTTTCCAAATCATAAACTTGGTTAACTGTTTGTCCAGTTGGTACAAATTTTTGCAGTGTTTTAGTCTGTTCTTCTTGTTACTGGCTAGCCTGTGCAGTCTTCGTTAGTGATACTTCTTTCCCCTCAGAAGAATATCTAATTCATTTGTACACTGCAATTTCCTTCATGCCATTGTCCTTGGACTAATATGTCCCTGATTTCACTTCTGCTCTTGCCAAGTTTCACAAGAAATTTAATGTTTGTTGTCACCCTAATTCAGGCTCCTGCATTCTCAGTATAGCACACAAAAACATGCAATATTAATGAAAGCTACTCAGCAAGACACTGCCATATGTCAACATAAACACAGCTGTGAGACATTGATATACCAAGTTTCTGAAACCTCACTGAGTTACTTGTACATTGCTGCCAAGGTACGCACAACGTGGTAGGTTTGCCTACTTAATTGTCAAACTGAAATGCCCATTTGCAAAAACAGACACTTCTTTTGTTTCTAGGGAAACCCTAGTGTCATAGTGATTAAGTGCCATGGCTTCTGGCCAAAAAGCTGGAAGTTCAAATCTACCTTGGAAACTATATGGGGCAATTCTACTTTGTCCTATAGATTTGCTATGAGTCAGAATCTTTCAGATAGCAATGGGCTTGGTTTTCTTCCCCTTACATATATTTTCTTGATGTAAATCTCCAAAGGTAAAATTTTAAAGTTAATATGTAAAGTTAACTTAGTTACTGACAACTACACTTGTAAATGTGTTTTCTCACTTATAAATAGGTCCAAAGCAATCAACTCAGATTTTTGTTTGAAAATTGTAGCCTTAGGGACCTTCTGGTACATAATCATCCCTCCAACTATGCTAAAGCTAAGTTCTGCTTTCAGTAAACCAACACTGATAGGTAACAAATTTATAAATAGGTCCAAAAAATTTTCATTTCATAATTCATATTAACAAATTTTAAAAAGTACAAAAAAGACAAAATAATTATTTCCAAAACTCTTTAGCAGTAGAGCATGGAGTTCCTAAAATAGAAACCTAGCATTTTAAAAATAATATTTCTCTTCAATATTGCTAATGCAAATGTATAAGGACTATTTCTTTGCAAGTTCCTTTTTAAAACGGTCTCTTCTTTCATACAACAGATGCCTTTAAAAGTGTGTACAAGAGACATGTAATTCGCCTAGATTTGAATCATAAACAAGGTTTTTAATGTTCCTTTTATAATCTCTAGTATTTTTAAATTAAAATACCACAATCAGTGATTGCTGATAAATATGCTTGAAGGTTCAGCTTATTCATTATCTGATCATATTAATTTAATATGAGCTAGAATCAAAATATATGAAGATAAAGCTATCTTATTTGCATACTATAAAATAAGTAAATTAAGTTATAAGTCTTGATTAATATTTTGAGAAACACTTTTCTAAAGGCTTTCAATATTGACGCACAATTAAAATAAGATTCATCATAATCCTTTTTCATACGTTGATTGAATAGGTTTATTTCTTTATTCCAAATGAGTATTATGTTTTAATCACAGGACTAAGGAATTAGAATTTAGCCCTTTGATGCTATGTGGTTATGGGAGATAAACAGACTTTACAAGAATTCAGAAAGTAAAAAAAGAAAAGGAAAAATTGCTTGTGATTAAAGATTTTTTTTTTTAACTCTGATTTATGCATATGGAGTGTTTACATCTCCTAGAAAAAATTTACTACCAGATAACATGGTACAATCTGACTTTATTATTTTAAATGCCTTTTAAATTGATTAATATTTATCTAGTATTTACTGAGTACCTGATATGTAATAGGAATATATTGAGGCTCTTATAATAAAAGTTGGGCTTATATTTCTGCCGTGGGTTCTATCAGCCAAGTGGGGTAGTGTAAGGAATTATTAAATATTTTATAGCAAATTTATAATGAGATAGTGTACACTTCAGTGGAAAAAAATCCATAATGATAAGAAAAAGCATGGCAGAAGAAAGTTGGCTTCGGGAAAATCTATTCATTTGTTACAGCTTTGGAAAAGTGAATTTCATTTGCTGTACCTACAATGTATTCTGCTACCCTGACGATGAAGGAATCTAAAGAATACAGTTTCCAGTCCTCTGTTTCCTGTGATACGAGGTAGTGCATCATACCAAACCAAGGTAAACTCACTGAGTCGATTCTGCCTCATCACGAACCTATAGAACACAGTAGAACTGCTCCGTAGAGTTTCCAAGCAGCACCTGGCAGGTTTAAACTGCAGACCTTTGGTTTAGCAGCAGCAGCAGCAGCAGCAGCACTGCACCACTACACCACCAGCGTTTCCAGCACATCATACAAAAACAAAAACACTGCTGTAGGCTTGATTACGATTCATAGCGACACCACAGGACAGAGTTCGACTGCCCCCGTAGAGTTTTCAAATAGGGCCTAGCAGATTTGAACTGCAGACCTTACTCTCCGTCAGCATCCACAGCGCTTAGCCACCATGCCATCAGGGTTTCCAGTGCATCGTACGCACCACCGTCAACTGGATTCCGACTCATAGGGACCCTATAGGACAGAGTAGATCTGCTCCATGGAATTTCCAAGAAGCACCTGGCAGATCTGAACTTCTGACCTTTTGATTAGCAGATTTAGCACTAAACCACTACTGGTGACTAGGGTTTCCAGTGAAACATAGAGGCTGCAAATGAAACAAACAAAAACTGTTGCTGTTGGGTACTTTCAAACCCAGAGCAACCCTAAAACACAGAGTAGAACTGCCCTGCATGGTTTCCAGGGAGCACACGTGTGGATTCGAACTGTCAACTTTTTGGTTGACAACATTAGTTCTGAACCACTATGCCATCAAGGTTTCCGCCAGGGCTTTAAGGGACACCAGATACTAATGGGAATATCCTCTGACACAGATACTTAATGAAAACTGCCACCAAACAATTTGATGGAAGCCTATTTTGTTCCACACTTTCTCATTGGTTTCACTTAATATTTCTTGAATTCTGACACTCTTGTCAAGGAGATATTATCTGAAGAATGTGACAATAACTCAAAGACTTAACTGACGACATTGATTTTGTCCTACTTTAAAATACTATCATCAGTTCACTACATGACACTTCCCCCACACACAAGTATGGGGGGATGCTTTTGGCATATTCTTTTAAGATTTAAAACCTGGCATTTCCCCTCATATTTTCATTCTAATATTTACAGAAATCCCAATGTTTATGACTTATTTACAAACTCACAGAGAAGAAAATGGAATCCTCGGCAACAGTGCTGATACTTTGAATGTTTCAAGATTAGAAATGTTTAAACCATATTACTAAAGCTATCCTGTTATTCAGTTGTATGAATGCTTCTTAACTCTTCAAGTGAACTTCAATAGTTCTTGAATGGAAATTAAGAATCACTGTTTATAATGTAATACATTTTACAGAATTGTACTTGTGTGGCTTTTTCTTTTCCTTTCTTTTTTTTCCCTTGAGTATGCTATTTTAAACACCCTTTATTTACCTCGTTAGTGAGGGAAGGATTCCCAGAGTAATGGGGATGGCTGAACCCAGACCACTGGGGACCAAACAGATGAGACTAACAGACTGTGGTCAGTCATACATACATTCAGCTTGGGGGAGGAGAACACAGCAAGTCACACAGGGCCACTGGGATTCTACTCAGAGGCAGAAAGAAGAATCAGTACCTGCAGGAGGCCAACTTTGCAGTGTGAAAAGGGAAGGCTGTCTCTTGGATACTGTTGGAGATTGCCTTATTTGAATGATTCTGTGAACTGAAACCCTCTGCTGAGGAATAAACACACATCGTCCCTTGTCCGTTTGATAAGGAGGGTGGTTTGCTGAGGGGGCCTTCTGTGGGGGAGCGCAGTGAGGAGGTGAAAGCGTAATTAGACCATTTGCAGCCTCCCAATTTGACCACAAGTTAAGGCAGCACATAATATCTAGACTTAATTTTAGGCCAAGAAGGCCTGGTGATTCAATGGTTAAGCACTTGGCTGATAAGGAAAAGGTTAGTGTTTTGAGCACATTGGAGGCTCACTGAGAAAAATAATTCACAAACTGCTTCCACAAAGATTAGAGCCAAAGAAGCCCCGTAGGGAAGTTCTAATCTGGAGGTGTGCTGTGAGTTCGAATCGACTCTCCGCAATACAACAATGTTAGGCCTATATCACAGAAAGTCTACGTCTTCGATGAATATAGATAAGTGATAGCAAATATATGAAGTGATATTTCACTTTCAGACAATGAAACCATCATGCCTTTTATTAATGTATTAAGGAAAATAAGCTAAGTATTATACCATATGCCAACAATCCATTAACAGAGGAAACTGTTTATATACCTTTGTGCCAAAGGTTAAACAGAAATAAGAGAAGATGTTTAAGAGTGGTATCTCTGATTTTTTCTCAAGGCAGATAAATCTTCAGTGTGATACTGACTGGCAACATATTCTCTGTGTTTTTCTCAGCTGTTGATGTAGTAGAGAACATGCCTGAAGTCTCTATGGATCGTTTTAGATATTGTAGGTAGCTGTAAGAAATCTAGTTTATGTTATAAACATTACAATGCCCCATAAAGAGTACAAATGTCAGAGAAGATCATTTAACAAAGTTTTCTGTGCATGAAAAAATTATTTTTTCTGACATGAATGACACTTAGGGTGAGTACTTAGTAAGTTTGTTTATGAAGTTTCATTGTCTTGCCAATAGGTTTTAAGCAAAATTAATTATTTTTCTTTATCCAAAAGAAAAGCATGGGTAATAAATTTTCATTCATGGCTCTACACCTTTCACACAGGCTTCTCTATTTCAAAACTTAGAATTGTAATTGGTTGTGAAATCTTCACCTACACTATATTTCTCTAAAATTTTTTTTACAATTTCCCCAGATTGAGATGACATGCCATTTGTGATTTAGCACTACAGTATTTAGAATTTGTATTTTATTTCACATTTAGTAGTAAGCTCTAGATAATGAATAGGGTAAAGGTCTAAATTCTAAGGAACAGATTCATTCATCTCTGACTCAGAAAATATATTTATTTATATATATTTTCATTTTTAGAAGCACTGCACATGTATATGGAAGATGTACATAAAGATTTATATGCATATGTATACATGTATATGTCTATATTGATATATCATAAAAAAAAAAAAAAACTTAGCCATCGAGTCTATTCTGACTTAGAGCACCTCCATAAGACAGAGAAGAGTTGTCCTATAGAGTTTCCAAATAGTGCCTGGTGGATTTAAACTGCTCCCTTTTTGGTTAGCAGCCTCAACACTTAACCACTATGCCACCAGGGATTCCATATACATACACATATATATATATATATATGCTTCATATTTAAGTTAAAAAATGATCACAACAGGTTGACAATTAATCACCATGAAAATATTGACTCAATTTTATTTGCTACTTTAAATTTCTTAAAGTTATTGCATAATTTTTGATGTGGAAAAGTTTACATTAAGAACCGTCTTTTGATAAAACTAGATATAAGATAAATAAAACTTAGCCTGTTGCTATTGAGCAGATTCCGACTCATGGGGACCCCACATGAACTAGAACTGTTCCTGGGGTTTTCATGGTTGTAATCTTAAAGGAAGAAGATCACTAGGACTGTCTTCTGCAGTGCTGCTGGTGAGTTTGAATTGTCAATTTTTAGGTTAATAGTCAAGTGTAAACCATTGTGCTATCAAGAGACTAGGTAGAATTATATTCATCTGTGCCATTCCAGGCACTGAGCAATTTAAACTTCACAACATGCAATTCTTTGGTCATGACAATGGGCAATAAGACATTATACACTTCTGGGTATTCAAGATGGGAGCACAGGTTATAGGTAGACTAACAGAGGAATCATTCAATAAAAGAAACATATTTCTAGGTGACACACTTGGATACTGATTGTTAAGAATTAAAAACAAAACAAAAACACAAATGCCCTCAAGTCAGTTCTTACTTACATCAGCAATATAGAAGAGAATAAGATGGTCCCACAAGTTTTCTAAGGCTGTAATCTTTCACACACACACACACACATATATGTACATATACATATATATATATGCATGCATGCATATTTGTATGCATGTGTATTTGTATGTATGTATATATATGTGCATATATAGATATGCATATGTATTTGTCTGTATCTATATATCATAAAAAAATAAAACAGCTATCAAGTTGATTCTGACTTACAACAACTTTATAAGACAGAGTAGAATTGTCCCATAGAGTTTCCAAGTAGTGCCTGGTGGATTCAAACTGCTGACTTTTTATTTAGCAGCCATAGCACTTAACCACTACATCACATGTGTATGTCTATATATATACATGTAAACATATTCCTGACAATGAGAACCCTGATGGAACATTGGTTAAGAGCTATTGTCAGCAGTTCAAATCCACCAGGTATTCCTTGGAAAACCTGTGGGGCAATTCTACTCTGCCTTTTACATTTGCCATAACTCTGAGTTGACTTGACGGCAGTTTTGTGGGTTTTTCCCCCAGCAACAGGAGCCCTGCTGGCTCAATAGTTAAGATCACGGCTGCTAATCAAAGGTTGGTATTTGGGGTCTAGCAAGAGAAAGATAAGGTAGTCTTGTTTTGTAGCTTGAGGGATGTTAGTACAACAATTCAGAGTAAAAAAAAAAGGTAAATGACTCAATTAAATGATTACAATTAGGCATTAGGCCAATAAATTCTCTTACTGACTGCATTAGATTACTGCCAAAAATAGACACAATTAAGTCCTTTCCTGTAACTATGACTCTTTGCTAGATGACGTTAGTTTCTTCTATAGAGGTGGAGTAAGTTTATTTAGGCATAAATCAAGGATATCACTGTGACTTCTTTTTACCAGTATAATGAAAGAAGTGATGCTCAGCCAGTGTTGAACACAAACCTCCATACTAACATGTAGTCAGATGCTTACAGAAGGCAAGTTTGGAGTACCTAATTGGCTAACACACAACATTTTAGTGGAAATAAGTATAAACATTCTGTGATTTGCTAATTATTCTCAAATGTGAGAAAGACCATGGAAAATGATAAACTCAGGAATTTAAATTCCAAGCAATGTCAGGGTAAGATGCTGTAAAACTTCTAAGACAGACCATCAAGAAAACTTTAAATCCCCTAGTCACTGAATCATTCAGAAGAACAAACTCAAGTCTAAATTTGCAGATTGCTAACTTAAACAAAGATTCAGTGAATAACATAGAATGGTCTATTACATAAATTTAGGGCACTGATATGAAGGGAATGGAACCCTGAAAGTCAGAATGAGTTCATATGTGTAGATTCCAATGAAACTAACAACCTTGAACCCTCTGCAAAACATCTTTTGCCAGTAACAGTAGCCTTTCTTCCTGATCACAGTAGGTTAATCTTCTTGCCTGACAAACCTACTATGATCTTTTTGGAGATAGTTGCCTTGCTGGTTACTGCTGATTCTCTATAATTCACTAGGGAACTCTAATTGTTTATGTAACTATAAAATGTATGTTGGTTTCAGAAACCTAGGGAATAAGATGCAAATTTCAACTCAGGAGGAAATAACTGAAGTTTACAATTTGGTATTCACAGAAGCCTGGAAACATGAACGAAACTGTATCATAAGGTGTTGGATACATGCCGATGGAATATAATACTGGACTGAAATGAATCAATTGAGATATGTTTTAAACCTTAAGAGATCCTGTTGTATTCAGCTTTGAATTTTTGTCGTTGTTACCATTTGTTTTCTTTAATGGGAACATGCTGAGATTTGTAGTGTGTTTAAATTTTGGAACAGTAATAGAATTCTGATAAATATTATTTGGGAATACATGGTTCCCACAAGCCTTGGGATGTTACTGAGTACCAGGATTAGTGGGTGACCTCCTGTCCTACCAGTTATGGTGACAAGATGTATTGTGACACACACATATACCAAACAAACAAAAAACCTAAACCCAACAGTGCTCCCTGTCACAAACAGACAGAAACTTATTGTTGTCAAGTAGATTCCAACTCATAGAGCCCCTACAAGATAGAGTAGAATTGCTTCACAGGATTTCTGAGGAATACACAGTGTGTTCAAACTGTTGACCTTTTGATAAGCACATAAATGCATAGCATCTGTGCATCCAGGGCCCCATGTATCACAAAGAAATCATAAATAGGTTTACAAGGCTTACCTACGAGGACTACCAATTAAGTTCAAGAACTCATTTTTGAAAAAGTACCACATGTTTCATTGCAGAAATCACTATGATCACCTTCAAAGTACTCTTATTGAAAAGCTACTGGCTGATGCCAACACCTAGTCTGCCTTTCAAAGCAATTTTGGAACTCTTTTTCTGCAGTGGTCATCAGAGCTGTCGTGGTAGTACCCTTGATCTGAATGTCATCAACCTTCCTTCAATATTTCATTTAACTTCAGGGGAAGGAAAAAGTCATTTTGCGGGCAGATCAGGTGAGGCAGTTTGTTCCAAAACAGTTATTTGTTTACTGGCTAAAAACTCCCTTACATGAACTTGCCAACTTGCCACTGTGCCACCTTGTGCAGCAATGCATTCCAGAAAGAGCTCCATAGTTGCTTTGAAGGGTGGACTGGGCGCTGGAGCAAATGCATAACTTCCCAAGGGGAGTACTTCAAAGGTGACTGTAGTGATATTCATCAATGAGGTATGTAGCTCTTAGAACAAGTAAGTTCGCAGACTTAATTGTTGGACCTCATATGTCCCATAAGACATGTTAAAGTGTTATTTTGAAAGAGTGACAAATGCTTTAACTGTGCCCTCAACTGGTTGACTTAAACCTGTGTTCCAAGTTGTCCTATTTAATACAGCTGAGAAAAGTGACATTCTTTGGTATGCTAAATAAGTGAAACGTCCTAAGGTTTACGGGGATTTTAAAGCTGAAGTGTTTTATTGTAAAGATGTGCTCACTCATCCACTATTTAATCTGGGAAGATTCAGAAGATCTCTTCACCCAGACTTTAAGAAATATGTTGGGAAAGAGAACAATGGCATCCTTAATCCTCTTTAAATAGAATATTCACACTAAGGTCAAATTTAAGTGGTGAAATGCTGCCAGCAAAACAGATCTCTGAGTTCAGTGGGGAGGTTGGGACCTCTAGGTCAAGTGGTAGCATATATCTTTCAGAAACACAAAGAGAAGTAACACCACCACAGTAACAAGAATGATCTTGCATTCATATATGTTTAACGTTGCCTAACTGGTCATGGTGTTCAAGCTGCCATTTAAGCTGAGTTTTACATTACGTACCAGATGTGGTCGGATCTACAAAGCCATAGTCAGATGTACAGGTTAGTACTTCATCACCAACTAGAAGTAGGACACAGAAGATTGAGCTAAAGAATTTCGAGAATATACATATTTGCAAGTGTTAGGTGGTTCAAAACTACATGAATCTTACTCCCTGCATAATATCCTCTTTTTCATAACTCATGCATATGGTCTGGCTCAAAGTAAAGAAACTTATGTATAAATAACTTATGAAAAAGGAAAATATTTATATTTGATTTTCAATATTTCTTCATTGTATCTCACCTCCCAAATGTGGACAACTTTGAAAGTACAGCAAAGATCATGGTGTTCTGAAGGGTACCAGTAGAGAAGAATCTTCCTAATGTTCAGAACTTCTGACAGTTCTCTACTAGAAGCACTTCTCTGCACCATTTGTTGTTCTCTATAAACCAAAACCAGTTTTGAAAAAGTCTAGGGTTATTAAAAATATATATATATAATACAAGATGAGATTTCCTAATGTAAATTACCACTGCCATCGAGTCAATTCTGACTCATAGTGACCTGAGAGGACAGAGTAGAACTTCCACCTAGAGTTTCCAAGGAGCTCCTGGTAGATTTGAACTGACTGCCTTTTGATTAGCAGACGTAGCACTTGACCACTACACCGACAGGGTTTCAGATGTAAATTAATTATCTTAAATAATGTCTGCAGGTACTTTCACCTCCATAGGTGTGTACTTTTAATTACTGGGCATTATGTCTTATAATGAAGTGTATTATTTTACTGAATTACTGCCCTTAACAGCTTCCTGGGTTAGCAAGCTTCGTGTTTTTCCTTGGATCTATGTTTCTGTCAGTGAAACATCCATTAGAGAAATGTCCCCATTTCTTCAGTGATCCTTGCTCGGAGAGATCTTACTTGGTTTGCTGAAGATCAACACATTGAGCAACCTGAAAGGAGAAAAGTGACCGAGGAAATCAGCAAGTTTCAGGCCAGATCACAAAAAGTTTTATAGGCCAAAGTAAGAATATTTGATTAATTCCCAGAGGAAAGGGAAAGCATTGTAACAGTGAGGCTATTTGACTTAAGGTATAAAAGAAGTATACTCTAAATATGCTAGGCTTTTAGAAGCAGAAAACCTATGAAAAACATGATGGGATAAGGAGAGAACAAAATTTGCTGAAGGATAAGTATGGGAAGTAACAGAAAGACATAAATCAAAGTTCTCTGAAAGATTTAAGACCTGAGAAAGTGGTAGTGTTATTTATGAACTTGGGCAACAGTGAGTCATAGCAGAGATAAGATTTAAATTAAGAGGGGAGACCAGGAATGCATGACCTAAGTAATAAGCTAATCTAATGGAAATCTATTATTATAAAATATGTGGAATAAGCACATAGGAAAACAAAAAAAGAAAAGGAAGAGTAAGACAGGTTATTTCTGCTTTATATTTTCCCTAAGGCAAACATCACTTACATTGGGCAGAAGAATGAAAAAAAATAATCAATATTCAATGATTTTCCTTTAAATATATATATAACCACAAGTAGAAGAAAACTTGAGTAGAAGTAGAATAAACAGTTGTTTCTGTTATGTGTGTGTATAGATACGTCATTTATTTATTGTGACTGAGTGAAAGTGTACAATCCAGTTTAAATTTACATGTCCTTTTATGTGCAGCTCCTATTGCTCTCCTTGCCCAGTAACAGCACGCTCCTCTTTTCCGTTCTATGCATGTCATATCCTCTTAATCTTCCGTATTCTCTTCTCCACCCTCTCCACTTCCCTCTTAAGAGGCCAGTAGGACAATATCCAATAGATACATAGAACCATAAAGTGCACACATTCCATGGTCACTCTGTGTCACCGAGTCCAATCCATTTTATTTATTTATTTTTTTCACATAATAATAACCAAGGGATAGGCAATTTCCATATGGATTCACCTACTACATGTCACCAACAGAGACACAAGCTCTTTCTGTCGTTCTGCTCTTGCTGAGCTGGCTTTTCCCTCACTTCGATTTTTGTGGTTGTGTCTCCAGGCTTATGTGTGAATTCTTGGTAGGACTAAGGAGAAACTCAAAGACATACTTCTCTTTTTACTGCAGAATTGAAAATTTTCTTGGAAATCTACACAACACACTTGTTTGACATCTCATTAGCAAGAACTCTGTCATATTGCCATATGTGGTGCAAATAAGACTAAGAAATCTGAGTCATAGATTTGTACACTACTCAGTGGATAAAGGCAGGAAGAAGAATATTGCTCATCATTTTGAAACAAGCTATTCTGTGTTTTTTGGTTACCTGCATTCATTGTGTCTATGACTGAATCTTTTTCTCTCAGTTGCTCGCCTAAAACAGACACTCACTCCTACATTTTTACTTGCATATTTTAATGCTTATTTGTAGTTCATTTAGTATAGTCTTTTCCCTATTACTCTTGAAAATAGCTAAAATCTAGGAAAAGCATTATTTAAATATCTTAATGTGATCTTGACTAATAGAAAAAATGTGGCAAATATATAATATAATAAATGAGATAAAATGAGAATTTCAAGTTAATTATTTAGCTCATTCTGAACTACCAAAATTGAATTTTTTGAAGTTGTGTCCAAGATAGCAGACTAGTCACGTATCTCTTCCATTTCCTCTGAGAACTAAGGCCTAAAAAATACAATTGAACAGAGCTGAGTGGATATTCTGTGAGCCCCAAGATCAGGCGGAGTGTTGTGAGACTGGACTGGGCAATGGGAAGGGGAAAGCTACCTTTGTCAGAGGCATGATGGCAGCTCACATGGTCCCACTTCTGCTGACACAGTGGCCAAGAGGCCTACAGGTATGTACACCACCTTTGTTAATAGGAAGCTTAGGATTGGTGCTGCTGAGCCTGAGACCATGGGAGGAGAAGGCTGCCATGCTGAGCTTCAGTGCCTAAGTAGACAGTGTCTCTCTCATCAGAGAGGCTGTACTTAAGACAGTGACATCTAGAGAGCCCAGAGGCAGCTTATAGCTGAGTACAAGTGCCCTTCCACTCTCTCTTCTCTGAGCTGCACCCTACATTCTGGTGGTTCAGAACAGGAGAGGTGGCACAGGTAGGATGCCATCTTGGCTGACAGGCAGTGTCGGCCATGCCTGAGGGCCCAGCAGGGGCTGGCTGCCATGCTGGGCAACAAGGCTGACTGGACAGTGCTTCTCTCAGAAGAAAAACTGTTTCTGAGACAATTGCACCTAGACAACACAGTGGTGGCTGGTGGCCTAGTGTAGCAGTCCCCTTCCTCCTCCCTTCTCTGAGTCACATCATAGGGCCTGAAGATGCAGCCCCCTGAGAGGTGTCACAAGTAGGTCACCAACTTTGTCATCTAGGAGGAAGGACCTGCAAACCCTGAGTGTCTGGCTGGTACCAGCTGCTTCTGGAAAGCACCTCTCTTGGCATAAGAGCCGTTTTTAAGATAATTACATCTACAGGACACAGTGGTGGCTGGTGGCTGAGTGTGGAAGTGTCATTTCCAGCTCCTTTCATGGAGCTACGCCCTAACATCTGCTGACATGCCCCCCCCCCCAGACATAGCATAAGTAGGTCAGCATCTTTTTCAGCCAGCAGGCAGGTCCTACTACACTTAAGTGTCTGGCTGCAACTGGCTGCTGCTGGACAGTGTATCACTCAGCAGACAGTGGCTGTCTTAAGACAGCTACTCCTAGAGAATGCAGCTGAGATTGAACATAAAACAGCGAACACCAGCATTTATGAGGAGAAATTGGACAAAAGAATCAAGGAAAATGAAGAATCATTAAGAATCATGTGGGACTCTACCAATAGGAACAATTTACCTGCAATTCAAGTTCTAGAACCGGGAGGGAGAGCAGAAAATACAAAGAGAATTGTTGAGGATTTGCTGACAGAAAACTTCCCGGATATCACGCCAAGCCAAGCCAAGTGCCATCGGGTTGGATCCGACTCATGGCGACCCTAGAGGCCAGAGTACAACTGCCCTCTAGAGTATTCAAGGAATGCCTAGTAGACTTGAACTGTTGCCCTTGTAGTTAAGAGAAAATAAGTATTCAAGAAGGTCATCAAACTTCAAAAAAAGTAGACACCTAAAGAAAGACACCAAGATGCATTATAATCAAGTTGAACAAAATGAAACATAAGGAAGGGCTCCTAAATGCAGCTAGGCTTAAGCAAAAATTAACATACAAAGGGAAACCTGTAGACCATTCTCTGACCTTTCAACTTAAATCATGTTAGCAAGAAGGCAGTGAGGTTACACATACAAAGCCTTGAAGGAAAACAAACTTGCAACCAAGAATTATATATTGTGAAAATTATCTTTCAAATATGACAATGAATTTAGAACATTCTCAGGTAAACAGAGCTTAGAGACTTTACAAAAACCAAACCAAAGTTACAAGAAATACTGAAATAAGTTCTTTAATTAGAAAATCAGTAACACCAGATGTACACCCAGTGACACAATGCAGGACACAGGACCAGATTCTTAATTAGTCAGGGAAGTCACGAAACTACATAAAGCTAAAATATTAAAATTAGGGACACAGAGCTTAACATGTAAACTATGATAATGTTACACTATAAAGAATAATACACTACAGTATTCATATTCCTTTCAGATGGAGAGGAAGTTAGGGAGATATATAGAAGTTACAGACTGGTTTAAACCTAGAATACCACAGAGTTGGAGGGCAAAGGGACAGCTGCAAAGAAAACTAACTGTACTACATATCAATACAAGAAACACAACACAGAAGTCTCAACAGACACAAAGAAAACCCATAAAGAAAAACAAACCTAACAGATTATTAAGTGGAAAAAAGAAAATGTTAACAACACAAAAGGTAAGGCATCAAAATAACAACACTAAGTACATTAACTATCAATAATTACACTGAAGGTAAATGGACAGAAAGTTCCAACAAAGGGACAGAGAGTAACAGGCTGGATCAAAAAATACCATCCATCTGTGCATTCTTAAAAAGTTAGAAATAAAAACACCATATGATCCAGCAATCCCACGATTTGGAATATATCTTACAGAAATAAGGGTTATCACATAAATAGATACATCCACACAGATATTTATTGAAGCACAGTTCCCAGCAGGAAAAAGATGAAATCAGCCTAGGTGCCCATCAACAGATTAATGGATAAAGAAACTGTGGTATAGATGCACAATGGAACATTACACAGCGATAAAGAACAATGATGCTTTTATGAAGCATCTCATAACCTGATATCAACTGGAAGATATTATGCTGAATGAATTCAGTCAGCTACAAAAGGACAAGTATTGTATGAGATCACTATTATGAGAACTTAAAAAAGGACTATGTACAAAAGAAAAGACTCTGATGGCTACAAGAGTGGGGAGGGAGGGAGAAGGTTGATCACAGATTAGTTGATAGGAATTCAGATAGGTGAAGGGAGTGACAGCACTCAGTAGAAGGCAGGTAGGCGTAAATGGACTACACTGTAAACTAAAAAGTTTTCTGAATTCAACCCAACATTTCAAAGGACAGAATAGCAGGGACAGGGGGCTGGCGACCATGTTTTCAGGGGATATTGAAGTCAGTTGGCATAACTCGCCTTTTGCTAAGACAGTCTTCTTCATCCCATATTGGTGAGTGGTGCCTGGAGTTTTAAAAGGCAGCAAGCTGTAATCTGACGAATATCAATTGGTCCCAACCCACCTGGAACAGATGACAACAAAGAACATCAAAGACAAGGATAAATGAGCCAGGAGACAGAAGGACTCATGTGACTGAGAGACTACATCAGCATGAGACCAGAAGAACCAGATGGTGCCTGGCCGCCACCAAAGGCAACGTTGATAGGGGACACAATTCAGTGTCCCAGATGTAACATGAGAAAAAGAGGTGTACAGATCAAGAACTGTACTAAAAGACCAAAACTGATGGTCTGAAAACCCGGAGGGTCCCCTGGGAACATGGCCCCTTGACTTGCTGCTGCCCCAGACCTGAAGCCAGTACTGAGTTCAACTCTTCAGACTAAGAATGGACTGGACTCAGGGACACAGAGTGAGCGTGTGGTGTGCATACTTTGTGGTTTTATACAGCTGTAGAGGGCTGTCTTACTGGTTTCTTTCTAGAGGGGAGAGGAGGTGACAGGAATTCATTGGGTGGACACTAGAAGAGTGAAAAGCAGTAGTCTGCTGTCAGAGTGGGGAGAACAGATAAAGCGGCAGAGAAGCTGTTATGCAGAATTGACATGGTTTATATACTTTCACATAATCACAATAAAAAAGTTTTAAAAGATTGCATTTCTTTTACTAACTGAATAAAATCAAAGTATTTACTACATGTTCCTCCTAGGAGTGCACTACATTCTCTTTGTATTAGAAGTGTTCAACACGCAGGAGAAGATCTGGTTGTTCCAGAGATCTGGGACCTTTTACCAGGTGCTTTGAACTCTGTGAGTCAGAGACAAGGACATACTGATGACCATAGAATTTTCTATCCACACAGATAAATTAGAGGTATATGCCAATGACTGGCCTATAGTAAAATTTAAAAAATTAACTGGACGCCTGCTTCCAGAACTTTATTCTGGTGGAAGAGAATGACATTGGTTAAAGACTTGATTTTCCTGCCGGGTAGTGGATACCTTCCAATGTTCTTTATTTTTCTCTGGGAATGGTTCAACTAATTACAGTTTGACGAATTGTTTTTCTAAAAAGCTAGAACATAAAGATTTGAGGTTTTGTTGGCCATATGTGGTTTCTTTTGCCTATTATTTTCTTTCCTTTACTTTTGTAACCCTTAAAAAAATTCTACCTCGCTTGTACAAAAATAGATCACTCTTCTTCACAGATTTTGGCTCTGTTGTGTGGGATCTTGGCACAACTTCCCAACACAGCCTTCTTCTTCTTCTTCTTCTTTTTTTTTTTTACCTAATAAAGCTCCACCAGCGCTAGTGGAGTAAAAATTTCAGCCTGCTTCCAGCCCATAAATAATGTTTACATCCGAAGGACTTAATTTCCCATTTTGACATGTCTCAGTTCATCTTAGACAATTGGGTGGTTATTTGTCTGTACAGCCCACCTAACGCTTCTGCAAGCTTTCCATGTATATGCATTGGATACATTCCACATAGCATGTCCTCCAATACACATCCATAATTTGTTTCAAGGTAGACAGACCTATTTATACTTTGATCACGCATAGTTCCTATATATAAGACTCTGAACATTCTCAGTGGACCTTTTGCATAGCTGAAAAAGTCAACAAGGTTCTGCTTAAATTTTTTAAGAATCTTAAAAAAAAAAAAATCTTACCAACTATTTTAATGGATCTATATATCCAGGCTACTTTTTACTTTGAAGATCTTTTGCTGGTAGAGAGTTAGAGATGAAAAAAGAGTTGGGGGAAAAAAAATTCATCCTCACCTGAACTAGTTTAATACCTTTACATTTCCTCTATGTTTGGCTTGTAAATGGAACAGTTTTCAGGTGATCTCACTCTTCTTTTACCTTGTTGTACAGAACTAAACTAACAGAAGTAAACTTTCAGCATTTTACCTAGAGATATCTTTAGTCGAATCAAAAGGTCAATAGTTATTCTTTCCAAGACACTGAAAGGAACAATTGGGCCATTCATTTTACTTCTAAGTAACAGAAATTACCTTTTATTCCAACCTGAAAAATCAATTTTCTTACTACTTTTTCAGCCTTTGCTAATAGATGATTCACCCCTTTTCCGGGAAGGTGTTATGTAGACAGCTCTTCAGTTTTCAACTGAAACCCAGAGATTTGAGGTTGGCTCGATGTCACCTGGACTGTTTTCCTTCTGGCAATAGGCCGAATCAGCTGAAGTGACAGTTTCATTGGAGCACATGCCTTTCACTCTCCATTAGATAAAGAGAAAATATCAAGTCTTGCCATGAGTCGAATCCGGCTCGACGGCACTTGGCTGGCTGTTTAAGCGAATGCCATGAGATTGCAGCAGCAACAGGATTAGAAATCTCAAAGCATAATTGATTTACTTTATTTTCTAATTGTGCTGAGTACACACGTAACAAAAAGTTGTCACTTCAACATTGATTTCACATACACAATTCAATGAAGTTAATTAATTTTATCATGTTGTATCACCATCACCATTACATGTTTCTCAAACTTTCCTCCACATTTAACTCATCAATGATTCTTTCTTTCACTTTCGCTTCTATTCCTGGTAACCACAAATAAGCTTTTGTTTCTATAAATTCACCTATTTTAGATATTTCATGTAATTCAGATCATTCAATATGTATCCTTTGGTGATTGATATATTTTGACTCAATGTAATATTTTTATCCAGTAATACATCTATAAAACATCCATTAATAATCAGAATGTGAAATGTACAAAAACATTAATCTTGAAGAACTGGAAGTTGTAAAAAGGTAAAATAGAATGCACAATGGTTGAAAGTAGGCATTTGTGGCTGAAACAGACTTCCATTAACCACTTTGAATCAGGGAATCAAACAATTTACTATGATGGAGCGACAATTTAAAGAGGAATAGTATTATGGTCATCATTAAAAGGAACATTTCAAGATCAATGTTGAAGTACAATACTTTTAGTGATATTATAGTAAGAATAGGCTTATAATAAAGACCAGTTAATGTTACTATTATTTAAATTTATACACGAAATATTAACACCAAAGATGAAGATACTGAAGTTTTTTTTTTTTTTTTTTTTTTTTTTTTACCACATTCTGCATCTGAAGTATCAAATGTGCAATTAGGATGTAATGATAACTACTGATTGGAAGGTGAAAGTTGGAAACAAATAATAAAGATCAGTAGTGAAAATATATCGTGATTCCAACAACAATGGAGTCATGCGATAAAATTGTGCAAGATGAGCAACGTATTCATTGCAAATACCTCTTTCTAACAACATAAATGGTGGCTGCACATGTGGACCTTGCCAGAAGAAATACACAGAGATAAAAAACTAAAGAGCTAAACAGAAGAGTTGTAATGGTGCTTTGAGGAGACAAAGTATTGTAATTAAATTTGCCAAGACGTGGGGTTGAAAACCAAAAAGGAAGAACACATGTCACATTTATTAAGCTGAAAGAACTAAAGAAAATATTGAAGCCTCCAGTTGCAATAATTAAGGATTTTATGAGGGGAGAAATGAACCACACAGGAAGAATCAAAAGAAAATGGAAAGAATACACAGAGTCATTGTACAAAAGCGAATTGGTCAATGTTCAAACATTTTACAACGTACCATATGTTCAAGAGCTGATGGTACTGAAAGAAGAAGGCCAAGATGTCCTGAAAGCTCCAGATATTGACAGAATACCAACTAAAATGCTAAAGAAAAACAAGAAAAAAAAATGCAGTGGTAGAAGTTCTGGGTCATCTATGTCAAGAAAGTTGGAAGACAGCTACTTGGCCAGCCAACTGGGAGAGATCCATATTTATGCCTATTCCAAAGAAAGGAGATTCAGCAGAATGTGAGAAGAATAGAACACTATCTTTAATATCTTGATGTGGAAGTGGCAGTGAAGAAATCAAAAAACAAATTGTGTTAGGAAAATCTTTTGCAAAGGACTCTTTGAAGTATTCAAAAATAAAGATGTCCTGGGCTGCCTGGCTGGCTTGAAAACTAAGGTGCACCTGACCCAAGCCATAGTATTTTCAATCTTATTATGTGCATGTGACAGCTGGACAACGAATAAGGAAGACAGAAGAAGAATTGATGCCTTAGAACTATAGTTTTGGAGTAGAATATTGAACAAACCATGGACTGCCAAAAGAACAGACAGTTCTGTTCTAGAAGAAGTGCAATGACAGTGCTCCTTGAATGCAAAGCTAGTGAGACTACACCTCATGCATTTTGGACATGTTGTCAGGAGGGATCAATCCCTGGAGAAGGACATCATGCTTGATAGAGTGGAGGGTCGTCAAAAACAGAAAGACCCTCAACAGAAAGGATGGATTCACATAGTGGCTGCAAAGATGGGATAAAACATAAAAACAATTGTGGGCATGGCACAGGCCTAGGCACTGTTTTATTCTGTTGTGCATAGGGTTACTGTGAGTTGGAACAAACATGATTGCAGCTAACAACACCAACATCATTAATATCATACACAAGTAAAATTGTGTGGAAGATAATTCAAAAATGGCTGTAGCTGTATGCTGACAGAGAACTAAAAGTAATTTAGGACCAATTTAGAAGAAGTGTCTTGCATGATATGATTGCTGATGTCAGATGAATGTTGGCTGAAAGCAGGGAACATCTGAAAGAAGTTTATGACTGTTTTCTTGACTGTGCAAAGACATTTGACTGTATGGGTCATAACAAAGTAAGAATAAATCTGTGAAAGTGAGAATTCCACTGACTGTGCTCATGAAAAACTTGTACACAGAAAAAGTAGTTGTTCAATTAGGACGAGGGGATATTATGGGTAAGTGAGAACAAGGATTTAAAGTGAGTAAAGGTGTGTATCAGGGTTGTGCCCTTTAAGCCATGCTCAGTTAATATGTATACTAAGCAAATAATATGAAAACCTGCACACCTGCACTATATGAAGAAAAATATGTGCTCAGATTTGGAGGAAGACTTATGAACAACCCACAATACTCAAATGACACAAACTTGCTTTCCAAAAGAGAAGAGGACATCAAGGGCTGACTAATTGTCATAGATTGAATTGTGTCCCCACAAAATATTTGCATCAATCTGGCTCTACCACAATTCCAAGTACTGTTTGATTGTTCATCATTTTGTCATCAAATATGATTTTCCTATGTCTTGGAAATCCTATTGCTATGACATTAATGAGATGTAAAGTGCATTTATGTTGATAAGAGCTGTAAGATTAGATTTTTATAGAAAATCAATTTCTTTTCAGATGTAAAAGAGAGGCAAGGAGAGACACAAGGTACATCATACCACCAAGAAAGAAGACTCAGGAGCAGAGCACATCCATTGGACCTGGAGTTTCCACAGAGAATCTCCTACTCTTGAGGAAGACTGATGACAAGGATGTTACCCTAGAGTCAACAGAGAGAGACACCCTTCTCCTGGAGTTAAATCCTGAATTTGGATTTTTAGGCTTCTAGACAGTGAGGGGATGAATTTATGTTTGTTAAAGTCATCTGCTTGTATTATATCTGTTATAGTAGCACTAGATAGCAAAGACACTAATGAAGACCAAAACTACAGCCATCAATATGGTTTACACCCCAACATTTAGAAAACCAAATTCCTTGCAGCCAAATCAATAAACAACATCATGATAAATGGAGAAAATTTTGAAGCTGTCAAACATTTCATTTTGCTTGGATTCACAGTCATTGTCTATGGAAGCAGCAGCCAAGAAAATTAAACAATGTAGTGCATTGAGCAAATCTGTAAAAGATCTCTTTAAAGAGTTACAAAGCAGAGAACTAAGGTGTGCCTGACCCAAGCCATGTTATTTTCAATCATCTCACATGCCTGTGAAAGCTGAGCAATGAATTAGGAAGACTGAAAGAGAACTGATGCATTTGAATCATGTTCTTGACAAAAAATACTGAATATATAGTGAACTGTTAGAAGAAGGAACAAATATATCTTGGAATATGTACCATCAGAATTCTCCTAAAAAGCCAAGATGGGGAGACTTCATCTCACATATTTTGACACATTTTCAGGGGTGACCTGTCCTAGAAAAAGAATACCATGCTTGGTAAAGCAGAGGGTCAGCAAAAAAGAGGCAGACTCTGTGGGAGACAGACTGACACAGTAGCTGCAGTGATGAACTTAAGCATAACAATCAGTGTGAAAATATTCAAGACTGGACAATGTTTTTCTCTGTTGTACATAGGGTAACTATAAGTTAGAACTGACTCAACAGCACCTAAAGTTAACAACAATAACAATATTTTGTGGTTCATCTATGTTATAACATGAATCAGAACTTTATTTCTCTTAATGGCTGAATAACATTCTAATGTATTTTTATAAAACACTGTTTATCCATTTATCTGTTGATGGTCATTTAGGTTGTTTCTATCTTTTTTGCTATTGTGAATGGTGATAGACAATTAAGCCTGTGATTGAATTTTTACTGAGACTCAGTGGTCATTTAGTAGACAGAGAAAATTGGGGTATTAAACATAAATAGAGATACAGAGATACGGAGCAAAACAGAATAAAGGGGACAGAATGTGGATACACAATCTCTGACACTGGGTCACATTGCCCTTTAGAGTGTGTGTGTTTGGTCAAATTGCACAGCTTCCTTTGTCCTTACCTCTGGTCACCTTTGGATTTTTGATCCATAAAATTACAAAGAGGACACGGAAGGATTACAAAGTGCTCCCTCTTGGATGCTCGGCCAACTATCTTTTTTATGTGAAACATCTAAAACCAAATTCTCAAAAATAATTTTCCACTGAGCATTTATTCAAAACTCTTTCTCTGGTGAATCTTAAAAAAGATTTTGTTACTGATGCCCAGAGGAAAGACTAATTTAAACATAGAAAGAGACACTTAAAAATTATGTCATCTGTTGGCAAAATCTTCTGTTACACACATTAGAGTTATATTTATTAGCTACACTCAATATCACAACATTCTAACAATCACTCACTAGGCTTTTATTCAGTTTTAAAAGTCATTAAAAATAAGTCAAAAGGGGTAGTAAAGGTTTTTGTAATGATAAACAAGAAAAATCAGTCTATAACTACAACTGCTGATTGGTCTAATAGGATTCATATTTTGAAAGATGTGCTTTGAACTGTGTCCATTCATCCCATAGAGAAACTCCCTCTTTTTTTTTAGCTAACTCTCTTCTTTTTCTAGAACTATTCCCTCCTGATAATGTGCCTACAGTATATAAGATTCTGCCTACATTATATAAGATGAAATTGTCCCATCCTTGCTTCTTAAAAAGTGTTCTGACTGTACTTTTTCAAATAGACTTGTTCCTTCTTGTAACATTCCATGGCATATTCAATAATCTTTACCAAGACCATAATTCAAAGCTATCAATTCTTCTTTGGTCTTCCTTATTCATTTTCAGCTCACACCTGCATATAATAAGGTAATTAAAAATAATAAGACTTGGGCCAAGTAACCTTTGTCCTGAAACCGACATCTTTGCCTTTTAACAATTTATAGAAATCTCTTGAAGATTTTCCAGATACAGCATGTTGTTTGATTTCTCAACTGCTACACCATGGGCATTAATTGTGGATAAAGTAAAATGAAATCCTTGACACCTTCATAATTTTCTCCTATCAGGATGTTATTTATTGCTCTAGTTCCAACAATTTGTTTTCTTAATATTGAGATGTAATCTGTACTGGAGGTAGTGGTTTTTGATCTTCATAAATGTTTCAAGTCTTTTTTCTCAAGCAAGGTCGAATCAAGATTGTATCATAACACAGGTTGTTAACAAGACATCTTCCAAATCTGATGACACTTTTTTCTCCATACATTCCAGACACTCAGATTATTTGCTCAGAAAACAGAGTGAATAACTATGATGAAATGAAACAATCCTGACAGACAAATTTCCTGAATTTAAACTATTCAGTGTTCCCTCAAACACATTAGTAGCAAGGGATTTATCCTGTATTTCACTGATTCCTTCTTACATTGTTTCCATTCTGCTTCTGCTTGCTTCCACTGAGTTGTCTGTTTCTGATGTTTTATTGTTACTCTTCTGAATTTCTAAATTTTTGTATGATTTGTAATTGTCTGTTTTGTTACCTGTTCCTGGAGTTGCTCTCCTGAATTCTCCTAGGGATTGCCTGTTGCCTGTTTTCGTTGCTTCTTCTGAGGACCCTGTTTATAATTCTTTTGAATTCCTTACCTGGTAGTTCTATTAGCATCCCTTCTTCAGTTAATTTCTGCCCCTTTATTTTTCTCACTTGCTTGGGCATCTTATCTTGTTTTTCCATATGACTTGTAATTGTCTTCTGTCTTTGAGGCTTTGAGGTGTTTACTTATTTATACAGTTTTTAGTTGATTGTATAGCCATGTTTGTTTTGTGCTGATTTTGTTTTGTGGTATCCAGAGTTTCATTTCTTCTCTTTCTCTTTAGAATGTTTTCTTTGTATTACTTTAATTGTTTTGTGGTTTGGGTCAATATGTGTCTTTGGTGGTGCTTTTTGGCTTCGCATGATTTCCTCCCACTCCTGAGTATGATGAGGGTCACCCATGAGCCAGTCCTCTGCAGTCAGGCTCATACATCTTCGCTTAGCAGAATGAGTGACAATGGGAAAGCAAGTTTATTTTCCTGATATTAGATGGCAAGTATTGGATGGGGAAGGTTCATGTACAGCCCTTGTGGGATCATAAGGTCCTTTTGAGTGTTTGCTAATAGTACATACGCTAGAGGTGAGGGCAGGGTGACCCCATACCTACTGTAGGGAATGCTACACAAATGGACAGAGTAAGCCTGCTGAGTGTGCATCAAATGGGGTCCCAGTAAGTGGCAAGGTATCAAGCAGTTCCCATAGGAATGAAGATGACCTTGCAGCAATTGCCTGGGTATGAGATGTGTGACACTGTAGCCATATGGATGCTGGAAGAGGGCACAAGGGGTCTCCTGCTTATTGCCTGCAGAGGTCCAAATGGCACCTATCAAGATACGTGTGGTCTTGCTAATGAGGTAGTATGTCTGTCCATGCAGTTAACCTGAGCATGAGCACATGAAGTGTTCTCGCTGGTCTCTGGATTTGGCACCATTTGTACATACTGCCAGTTCTACAGGGTGAAGATGTGTGGTCAATGGTCACCAGCAAGTAGCACAGGAACTCATATTCACAGTCACTGAGTGGGCGAGATAACAGGGTGGGGAAGTGGGGTCTCATGTCACTGATCTATGGTCTGACAGCAGGCCTGCACACTGGAAATCACGAGGAAAGCAAGGTAGTTACGGGCTAGACAGAGTCAGTACAAACATCTTGTTGCAGGCCCAATGGTGCAAGAGGGCTTATTATGGGTTTCCAGGCAGGCAGTGAGGTGTGGACATGGACAGAGCAGGCAAGAACATCCGGTTCCTGGTCCAATGGCACAGGAGTGCCCACTGTAGATTGCCAGATGGGGATGAAGGAGCATCAACTACTGGTCACTGAGAGGGTAGGGAGACAGCATGTTTCCCCAGCCTATGGCATGAGCACTGGAGTACTCCCTGCAGAGTGTATCCAACTATCAGGAACAAGCCTCAACCAAATATGAGACTGAGGTTCTTGCATAGAATTCAGATAGTTGGGGCATCTCTCACCATCACTCCAAGAATCCTCTGCTGTGCCAGCACCACCCACCCAAATAATTAGGGATCACTGCTAGCAGATAGATTTGTTCCTATTTTTTGGTTCCAGTCTACTTGGGGTCTCTTGTCTGTCTTGCTGCATTTTTCCTTCCGAGATCTTCTGGTCACCTTTTTTTGGTCTAGGTTTGTCTCCACAGTGTCTCTGTCTCCTACTGGGGATTCTGTGAAGTAAAATCCATGTGCTCCTCACACAGAAATTCAGCTCACTGTTTCTTGAGGTGATTACACTGAACCGAGTGTGCCGACCGGGCAACTTCTGTCCACATGTTTCTCTGTTTGCTACTTTTGTTCAGTTTTTGCTTTCATTCTGTGTTCAACCTAATTCTTCATCCTACTAGTTGCCATCCCGGATTCTCAGACTGTCTGTTTATCTGCTTCTCTTGGCTTTTAGGTTCTTTGCTGAACAATGACTTATGTGTAACGAAACCGCCATCTTGGGCTGCCCCTCAGTGTAACTATTTTTCAAGCTATTACATACACCGTATTTGTTAATACCACATCAGTCAAAATGAGTCACATATTATCCAAATGATAAGGTAGTACCTTAGGCCCTAGAGGGAATCTGGGTGTCATATTGGTTAAGTGCTACAGCTTCTAACCAAAAGCTTGGCAGTTTGAGTCTAGCAGGTACTTTGGAAACTCTATGGAGCAGTTCTACTCTGTCCTATAGGGGTGCTATAGTAAAAATTGATTTGACGGCAGTGAGTTTGGGTAAGGGGCTAGAAGCAGAGATAAAGAAATTCAAACCATTACCGTAATTAGTTGGCAGTAACAACGTTGTGAGTTTTTAGGTGCTGTCACGTAACTTCTGGTAGCAACCCTACACACAACAGAACAAAAGCTGCCCACCCTTTCTCTATCCTCACAATCATTGTCATACTTGAACCCACCGTTGAAGTCACTGTGTAAATCCATCTTGTTGATTGTTTTCTTTTTTGCTGAACCTCTGATTTATCAAGCATGAGGTTCTTCTCCAGGGAGTGGTACCTCCTGATGACGTATATAAAGTATGTGAGAAGAAGTCTCACTTCTCTTGCTGCTACAGAGCATTTTAGCTGTATGATCATAAAGGAGAGAGAAAAATTGTTTCACAATCAGCCACGTGACAATTTAATCATTCACAGATGCTAAAATTATTGAATAGAAATTGAGAAATAAAGGTACTTTTATGATGCAAACATAGCTTTTCAGACAAACAATATTAATTAAAAATAAAAATACATACAGAGGTAGAATAAGGAATTTCAGATGAAAAGAAGAAGGAAAAAATGGGAGGGGTTATCACTTCCACCAGTAAACCTGCACTGTGAGAAATATTAGAGCAGAATCTTCCAGAAGAAAGACAGTTACACCATGCACCATGCTGGTATTTAAATTTAGAAAAAATGAAAAAAGGAGAAATATACAGGTAGTAAATTTGAGTTTAAAGCTAAAATGCACTCATCACTTTTAATTATCTTTTAAACATGTTTGTGTAAAAGTAAATTAATAAATGTTTACTGAGTGGTTAATAATATTTTTAGAAGAAAAATAAAATAATGAAACAAAACTGGGAGGCGGAAAACGGGAATATGATATAAAATTCTTACATTCTGCTTCAAACAGTATATCGTGTACAAGAAAAGTTTAATAGATTAAAGGTGCATGGAGTAAATTTTAGAGTAATAAAGCATAAAGAGATGAGAGCAATAAGACATAAAGTTAATAAGCCAATAGTGAAGATAAAATAGAATGTTTAAAAATACTTGGTTAATTCAAAAGACATTAGGAGAGAAAGGAGTAAAGATCAGTTACTTATAAAGGAAACTACACATAAAATGCTGTATTCAAGCACAACTGTTCTAATTACATAGAATATTTTACTGTCTCAATATTAAGGCAGAGATTTTCAAACTGAATAAAAAGGAAGACCAAATATAAGCTTTCTAAAAAGAAAAGCAAAACCAAATAAAAACACTCTGAATACAAAACACAAAAGGGTAAAAGTAAAATTATTTTAAAAGATGATAGTATCAAAGGGAAAAAAACTTCGAACCTCTCAGTTTACACTTTTTAACAATAGACATCCAAAGTACATAAGACACAAACTAATAGATCAAACCACAAGGGTATTTGAGGATTTCAACAGTCTCCTATTAGTATCTGAAATCCAGTAAGTATATAGAAAGCTTTCACAACATTATCAATTACCATAATTCACAATATAAACCCCTCCACTGTACAGCAGCAAAATTTCATAGTAATTTCAAACAGGTAGGTGATACTATGAATCATGAACTCTTAGTAAATTGTAAAAAATTGTAATTATAAAGCATAAAAACAAATAAGTACAAGGAATACAAGTGAAATTTGAGTGAAAATCAAATAGCAGAAATAAAAAATGAAATGAGGAAAACAATTAATGAAACCAAGAATGCTACTCTGAAAAGATTAATATTGTCATACCTCTAACTATATTGAGCAATAAAAAAAGAAAAAAAAAAGCTAAAACACAACTGTTAATATTAGGAATGAAAGGAGACATGAGTACAAATTCTACAGACATTAGAACAATAATAAAATAATATTATAAAAATATTATTAAATTAAATTTTATAAAATAGATGTCATATCCTTAGTACCTGCATTAATAAAGTAGGTAGAAATCATAAATATTTCTGTGTCCCTGAACACAGTGAACACTTTTAAGGTATACAAAAGAAAACATAAAAACAGTCCCTGTTAGCAATGTAAACTCGTGGTTTAGAAGGGCTTTCTGTTGAATTTTATGAAACATTCTTTGACAACCTTTCAAAACGGGAGAATAAGAGTAATCCTGACTTTGTTCAAGATGTCAGTATTGAACTAATGTCAAAAAGAAAACAAAAACATTTCAAGAGATATAATGTACAAAGTAGTTGCCATTAAGAATTTAGAGGAAAAAAATCTTTAATAAAACCAATACAGTAATATACAAAAGCGTAACTTATGATGACAAGGTTGGTTTTATCCCAGAAATGCAAGGGTTCTAAATTGCTCCAATTAATTTGTGTAATCAAATATTTCAAAAAATAAAGAAAGAAAAAGAAACATCAACAGTTAGATTTGTTTTAGCAAAATGCTGAACCCCTTTATGGTAAAAAGCCACAATAAACCAAACATATAAGTGTATTTTCTTAATTCAAATTAAGTAACTAAATAATGCTACTGGCTGCTAACATCATAACTGAAGGCCACATATGGAATCTATTCTCTGAAGAATAGGAAAAAAGGGAGTAAGAACAGCTATCAAAATGTCTACTGACTTACCTGGAGGTTCCAGCCAAGCACCTGTGGTAAAATTTATAAAGCAAAATCATAAATGCTGGAAAAGAATAAATAAACGTGTATTTATTCCCAGGTTTATTACTGCTTCATTAGAAATTTCTAACAATTTTACTAAACTCTGCTAGAACTACCTGGCAATATTTCAAAACAGAAAATCAATAAAAAAAACATCAGTTTAATTGATACTGTCAACAAACCTTTAGAAAATGGAAATTTTGAAACATTTTTTATAAGTGTATAAAATACAAAGTAGATATACATTTAAAAATATGTGGACAAAATCGTATACTGGAACAATGCTAAGAGATATGCCAAACATTTCTAAATTATAAAATCCCTAATAATGGAAAATATATGATCTTCATGGATATAAAACTCACCAGTGTAAAAATATCAATCCTTACCAAATTATCAGTAGATTCAATGCAATCTCAATTAATATTCCAGCAGACTGACTTTTTAATTGCCAAGCAGTAACTAAAATTTCCATGGCATTCAAAAGATCCAGAATATCAAAAACAATTTTGGTTCTTCCGGTCCCAAGTCCACATAGGCACCCACTCATATGGGTCTCTCTATCTTCTAGGTTGTCTTTATCCCATGTCATTTTGGTCCTCAGTGAGCATCCATTCCTGCTGAGTTCGGACCATTTGCTGTGCCCTCGCGTGGCAGCTTGGCAGCTTTTAAGACCTCAGACCCCACTCACTGGACAGGGAGAGCAGTGGAAGCTGCATATAGGTGGGCATGTAAATTTACATGGGAATGTACATTTTCACTCAGTCTTATAAAAAAAAATGGGGGGAAGTACAAATTTTGGAGAACTTATACTGTCTGATTTCAAGACTTATTCTAAAAGTACGATAATTAAGAAACTTCTTTCTCTTGTAATGATAGGCCTATAGATCACCAGTACAAAATAGAGGTTCCAGAAATAAGTATGCAATTACGAGAGCAGCTGGTATTTTCCAGAAGGTTGCCATGTCAATAACAGAACAAATGGTGTTGAAATGAATAGCAAGTCCATATAGGACAACAACAGTAAAACAATGTTCATGCCATAAACAAAAAAATAACTGGAAAATGATCATAAGCTTAAAAAAAAAAAAAGAAAGGTGAATCTACACAATTTCTAGAACAAAATATGGAATAAATTGACTTTGGATAAGAAAACATTTCTTAGAGCCATAAAAGAAATCACAGCTTTAAATTTTGCTACACAAATGTGAAATCTTTTGCTCTTACAATAATTTAGAAAATGAAAATGTGAGCCACAATCTTAAAGAATTTGTAATGCATATATCAAATACATAAATTTTATCCTAAAAATGTGAAGTGCTCTCATAATCTTCAAACATTTGATAATGCTTTTAACCTCTCACCAAATTTACTCATATATAGCAGTTAACACAAATTATATTTGAAAATACTAACAAATTTTAAATGACAGTACCATTGTACTATATATTTGAGTTTTCTGTACATTTTTAAACACTAAAGATAAAAATTAGAAGTAGCATAATTCTTTCAATAATTGTTTTTGTGACCATTTTTATACTGCCAGAAGTTCAAGCCAGATTCAGAAGAGGGTGTGGAAGCAGGGTTATCACTGCTGATGTCAAATGGCTCTTGTCTGAAAGCACACAGTATCAGAAAAATGTTTGTTTATCTGCATTTTATTGATTATTCAAAGGCTTGGTGGATTGCAACAAATTATGGATAACACTGTGGAGAATGGGAATTCAGAACTTGTAACTGTGGTCATGAGGAACCTGTGCATAGATAAAGAGGTATTTGTTTGACGTGAACAAACAGATAATGCTTGGTTTAAAATCAGGAAAGGTGTGTATCAGAGTTATATACTTTCATTATACTTAAGCTCTGTGCTGAGCAAACAATCTGATAAACTACACTATGTGTATGAAGAACTCAACAGCAGGATTAGAAGAAGTCACATGTGTTATGCGCATGACACAATCCTGCTGATTGAGAATGTAGTGGACAAGAAGCACTCACTGATGAAAATCAAAGACCGTCAGTCTTCAGTACAGATTACACCTTGACATAAAAGAAAGGAAAGAAGGACACCATCATCAAGTCGGTTCCGACTCTAAGTCACCATATAGGTCAGAGTAGAACTATTCCATAGTTTCCATGGGGCAGCCTGGTGGATTTGAACTGCTGACTTTTGGTTAGCCGTTGTAGCAGGTAACCACCATGCTACTAGGGTTTCCCTTCAGTATAAAGGAAAAAAAAAAAGGTTACAAATGGACCAGTAAGCAACAGTATGATAAATGGAGAAAAGATTGTCTGAAGCTGTCAAGGATTACATTTTTCTTGAATCCACAATCAACACCTGTGGAAGCAGCAGTCAAGAAGTTCAGTTTCATTGCCCAGGGCAAATCTGCTGCAGAGGCCTCTTTAAAAAAGGACTTGAAGAGCAAAGATATCTGCCTTGAAAACTGGAGTGTGCCTGATCCACCCACACTCTGCTGTCAAGTTGGGTCTGATTCATAGCAACCCTAAATGTTAGAGTAGAACTACCTCATCGAATTTCCAAGGAACACCTGGTGGATTTGAACGGCCGAGCTTTTGGTTAGCAGACATAGCGCTTAACCCACTATGCCACCAGAGTTTCTGTGTCTGACCCAAGCCGTGGTATTTTCAGTAGTCTCATACTGATGTGAAATCTGGGTGATGAATAAGGAACATCTAAGAAGAATTGATGCATTTGAATTGTGGTGTTGAGGAAGAATACTAAATATACCATGAGACTGCTAAAAGAACAAACAAATCTGTCTGGAAGAAGTACAAACAGAATGCTCTTTAGAGGCAAGGATGGGAAGACTGCATCTCACATAGTTTGAATGTGTTAGCAGGAGGAAGCATTCCCTGAAGAAGGAGACCATGTTTGGTAAAGGGTCAGAGAAAAAGAGCAAGATGGGTCGACACGGTGACAACCACAACGGTTCAAGCCCAACGATGACTGTGAGGATGGGGCAGGAGCAGGCAGTGTATGACATTGTTTTACACCAGGTGCTATGAGTTGGAACCAACTCAATGGTACCCAACAGAAACAACAACGTTTGTGTATGTATTTAGTGTGCTTTAATACTTGAAAGGAAATTTGAATTCATATTATTAATGTTAATACTATTTTGCTTCAACATGAAGAAATTTTTAACAAATATAAGCTTTATATTTCTTCGTATCTTTTTACATTCAATGGTTCTGTTAAGAAGTTTCTTTTAATCTAACTTTTGTAACTTGTTCACTTATCTTTTTCTTTTGAGAAGATTGTAAACTCATCTTTATTGCTCTTATATGTTTAAATTTTACAACATTGTTATATGTGTGGGACACTGAATATACTAAAAGCTTAAAATATTTGTTGTCTGGCAGTTTAGAGAAGAAAAATTGCTATCCTATCCTTTACAATATTCCTCAACAGGTTTTGGCTCAGGTGTCCAGAACAGAAATTTTCTCAACAAAACTTCCAGCGTTAAATCATTGTCCTTTCTTACCACTTTTTTTTTTCTTACCAGTTCCTTACTAGGGATTTTTGGAATAAAATCTTAGCAAACAAATAATAAATCAATTCTTGTGTTTTGCATCTGAAAAGCCTAAAAAGATTTTTAAATCAGTTCTGAAAATATTCTTAGTGATCATCTCTACAAATCTTGACCTTTCACGGTGTTCTCTTTCCTCTCTCTTGGAAACTCAGAACCTCTAAGACCACTGCATTCATGTTTCCAAAGATTCTTATTTCTTGTAGCTCCTCATATTTTTACCTTCTTTGCCTATATGCAGTTCATTTTATTTAAGTTTTACCTTCCAATTAACAGTTCTCCTTTCAAGTGTGTTTCAACTCCTAAATCTAGGTTTGATACATAATTTCCTTTATATTGTTCCCATTTAAATGGTTGTATTCTGTGAAGATTAAGGAGAGATATATAGATAGCTACAAAGTTAGCTAGTTAAAAAATAATACGTTGTGATTTATATCAAGATTACTACAAATTATTTCAATTCGAACTGTATAATCTCTTAAAGTGATTATTAGAAATTTTAAATGTCTACCAGGCTGTGTCTGGGAGAACAATATCAGTAAAGATCTTTCCTTCCATGTCTCTCATAGGAGTTAGAGTTTATTCAGCAGCAGAGGGGTCGTTTTTTTTGTTTGTTTGTTTGGCTACGGCAGTATAACCTGTGGAAACTGATGGTGTAGTGGTTAAGTGCTATGGCTGCTAACCAAAAAGTTGGCAGCTCGGACCTAACAGATGCTCTTTGCAAATTCCTTGGGTCAGTTTTACTCTGACCTATAGGATCTCTGTAAGTCAGAATCAACTTGATAGCAGTGGGTTTGGTTTGGTTTTGATTTTATTATTACCTGCATAGAATTCTCCCTAGTGTCTATCACATATGTTGCTTCATATTGTTACTGTGGTGGTTTTTATATTTTTAACATATCTGCAACATCAAGTGCATGCTACTTGAGAGCAGATTGAATAATCTCTATTTTTACACTGAATAAATAAACGTACATTAGTTGCTTAGTAAATGATTAACTGGTTGAGCTGGCTTTTGTTGAGTTGAACTGAGCCGACTTTCCACTGATAAATGTAAATCTCTTTATTTCTGTGTTCGTGTTGGTATACCAGACACTCATCCACAGATTGTTCAATCAATGAAAACAATTGTTTTGTTTTTTTTCCTAGACAAGCAATTTCCATCTTTGAAGCATGTCACCTACTATTTGTTTCAAGTAACCCTTATCCGTTTTTACCTTTAATCTTTCCAGTAGTACAAAAGTTATCTTAATACAGGCAAACCTGATATAGCTGGTTCATTTCAGTACTTCTGAAAAACATGAAATATATAACAGCTAAAACGAAGGTTAATTTAGAAACAAGACAATAAATACTAGTGCATATCAGAATATGAGGAAACAGTCATGCAATTTATACTTACATAATGTCTTCCATCATATCAGTATTAGCATTTGATCTCTAAACTTAATGCCATATGACCTTATTCCCTTGGCCTGGTATAATATTTATCCTTGCTTTTGACTAACTTACCAGCATTTCAGATAAGAAGTATTTAATTGTCTTTCACTGCAGTTGCTTGAGGCTGTGAATTCACTTTTCTCTATGATACTTAGAATTTGTTGATGTAAATATTTTCTGCTTTTTAAAAAATATATTGCCAAGTATTGAATGTAACACAAAATAATACCTCAAGTCAGTTGGTTAACTTATTTTTGGGGATGAACTTCTATTAGAGATTAGAGAAAGCAAAACTTTTTCCAGTACTTTGATGATCTGAAGCTCAGGGCAATAAAATTACCTTCATCATTTAAAAGATGTACTATACAATTTATAATAGACGAACAATCTATGTAACAAGCCCTTACTTTGTTTTTTTTCCTGTGGTGTAAGTACATCCTGTCTTCAGCTATTCACATGATTAGGTCCCAAACAGAGTATCATTAATTGAAAATAAGCTCTATGTGAAAATTGAAGATGACTATCTGATCACATAATAGAGGATGACTGTTATCTTTATTGTAACAGTATATTTCATCATTACATAATTGTAATTACATTATATTACGTTGCATAATTGTAATGATGAAATCAGTGAAAATCATAGACCATCTAAACTGACACATAACCTGAACTATAACACAGAGCATTAGTCTCACCTTATATCTTAGTGATCATTACTGCCAGACACGCTTCGTTAATGTAGAACATAGTTGCTTAGTGGATTGTTTACTACTGTCAGAAATGTGAAACATAAAACGAGACAGATGATATGTGAGGAATAGGTGTATGCATAGCTTTCATCTATATCATATGGCATAGGTTATTATTGGAAAATTGGGTATCATTTGGTTTCTCTTCCTAACAGCAATTATCCAAACTGGCAATTCCTTGGTTTCAAAATTAGACCATCTACATATAGTGAAGGGAGTTTTGCAGATGTATTCAAATTATATGCATTTTTAAAATGATACTACAATTGTCTTGGTGTTAAAGGACTGAATTAAACACTATCTGAAATTCAATATTTAGACTAAAATAAAGCACTTTGAAAAATATTGTGCATACATATTAAGTATTTCATAAATATTAACAATTGTGACAAGATGGTGACAATAATGAGTTATCACTTCCCTACTTAAGATCTCGCCATCAATTCCTTTTGAGCTCTGTGTGGCTCCACAGTGTTGTTGCCAATTCCACAAAATCGCTTCCAAGGTGGCTCATCTCTGGTTTCAGCCTGGCGATTGCCAGCTTTGGCGGCCTCCTTGCCTGCTCCTTGGTCTTGGATCATTGGGGTTTCCATAGTTTCTGACTTGACTGCCAACTGCATTGGAACACGTTTCAGTTGTCTCACCCAAAAACACAAAGGCTACATTTTTTGAGGTACATCCATCATGTGGACATATAGATATTTAAATTAAACCTAACTTATTAAAATATACAAACAGAACCTTTATAAGAATATGTTCTCAGTTGGGGCCAAGAGTAATTCAGATGTACACGAGAAGTAATTCTTTTCTGGAGGTTACAAATGCTTATTTTTTTCTTTTTCCTCTTTTTTTTTTTTAATATGATTGAGTGAAAATGTACATTTCCATGTAAATTTGCAGGCCCACCTATGTACAGCTCCCATTGCTCTCCCTGCCTCGTGCAGCACATTCTTTCTCTCTGCTCCATACATCTTATCCTTCCAACAATCTCATATCCCTCCTTATTCACCCACTCCCCCACCTCCAGTGAAAGGTCACAAGGACAACATGCTCTAGAAGCATAGGACCATAAAGTGCACACATGATATGGTCACTCTGTGTCACCAGGTCCAATCCATTCCTGTCTGAAGACTTGACCTCCATTATGATTTATGGACAGGGGCAGCATCAGGCCCAGGGGCCATTCTCCCACGGGAATTCTGAGGCCCCTGGACCATCAATGGTGGTTTTTTAGTGGAGATCTCAGGGTGCACCCCTTTTTATTCTTGTGCTGCCAGTGAGACTCAACTTTGTGATCTCCATCACAGCTATCACTGGTTACCACCAGTGATAGCCCATTCTTCCAGTCACAAGTCTATGTAGTCACCCACTCATGTGAGTCTCTTTGTCTTCTGAGTTTTCTTTCCCCCATGCTGTTTTGGACCTTGGTGATCATCCACTCCTGCTGAGTTGGGACCATTTGCTGTACCCTCGGATGGCAGCTTGGCAGCTTTTAAGATCCCAGACACCACTCACCAATGTGGGGTGCAGAGGGCTCACTTAGCAGCGCTTGCTGTGCCAGTGGGCCTCTATTTCCCAAGAGCATGGAACTTGGCCTCCCTCCCCTGAGACTCTGTCTTTGTGATATCGGGTTAAGATGGGAAGAGTAATAATGTTGTGATGCAGTCCAGTTAATACTGATCTTCTTTCTAGTGTGTGCTGTCACCGATTTCACCCAACCAAATTTCTATCAACTACCTAATCTCAACCCTTTCCCCCCACCATCCCTTCCTCCCCACATTTGTAGCCATCAAAGAGTCTTTTCTTTTATGCATAAGTCTGTTTTTCAGCTCTTATTGTAGGGGTCTCATACAGCATTTGTCTTTTTGTCGCTGACTACCTTCACTCAGCATAATGTCCTCCAGTTGAAACCAGGTTATGAGATGTTTGCTAAAATCATCATTGTTCATTATCATTGCATTGTGTTCCATTGAGCATATATCTCATAGTTTAGCTATCGATTCCACTGTTGTTGGGCATCTGGTTTGATTCCATCTTTTAGCTATTGTGGACTGTGCTGCAATAAATGTTCACATGCATGTATCAGTGGATGTGAATGGCCTTGATTCTCTTAGGATATATTCGGAGCAGTGGAATTACTGGGTCAAATGGCATATCCTTATCCGGCTTTTTAAGAAAGTGCCAGATTGCTTCCAAAGAGGTTGCATCGTTTTACTATCCCACCAACAGTGTAGGAGAGTTCCAATTTCTCCACAGTATCTCCAGCATTTGTTGTTGTGTGTTTTTTGGATCATTGCCAACCTTGTTAGGGTGAGGTGGTATCTAATCATGGTTTTCATTTGAATTTCTTTCACTTAATTGGGTGATTTGTCTTTTTCATATTGATATCTTGTAGTACTTTATAGGTTATAAAGATCAGGCATCAGTCCGACATACAGTTGCCAAATATTTTTTTCCATTCTGTAGATGGCCTTTTAATTCTATTTAGAAAGTCTTTGGATGAGCAGAAGTGTTTGATTCTTAGTAATTCCCATTCATCTATTTTCTCTTCTGTTGTTTGTGGTTTGTTTGACAGATTTTGAAGACTGTCTACATGGTATGTTAAAACTTCCATTGTTGCTCCTACTTTTTCTTGGATGAGCTTTACCATTTTAGATTTGATATTTAGGTCTTTTATCTAGTATGAGTTGGTTTTTGTATAAGGTGTAAGATAAGAGTCTTGTTTCAATTTATTGCAGATGGAGGTCCAATTTGGCCAGCACCATTTGTTGAAGAGATTGTTTTTACCCCGGTGTAATGTCTTAGGGCCTTTGTGAAATATCAACTGTTCATAGGAATATGATGTCATGTCTGGGGTCTCAATTCTGTTCCATTGATCTATCTGTCTCTTTTTGTTCCAGTCCAAGGCTGCTTTGAGTACTGTGGCAGTGTAATAGTTCCTAAAATTGGGTAGTAACAGGCCTCCCAGTGTGTGATTTGTTTCTCCATCTCATTAAAAAATGTTGCTGAATTTGTATTGGGATTACGTTCTGTAAGTAGATTGCTTTGGTAAAATAGATGTTTTCCAATGTTAAGTCTTCTTATCCATGAGCAGGGTAGTTTTCTCCTTTTATGTAAGTCTCTACTAGTTTCTTGTAGTAAGGTCTTGTAGTTCTCTTTGTAAAGGTCTATTATTTCTCTGGTTAGGTTTATTCCTAGTTACATTCTCTTCTTAGGGGCTATAGAAAATGGTATTGATTTGGTGATTTCTTCATTAACAGTTTCTTTGTAGGTATAAAGGAATCCTACTGATTGACTTGTCTATCTAGTATCCTAACTCTTTGCTGAACTTTTCTATCAGTTTGAGTATTTGTTTACAGATTCTATAGCATTCTCTGCATATACAATCATATCATCTACAAATAGGGAGCCTTTTCTATTCTTTGCCAGTGCAAATGTCCTTTATTTCTTAGTGTTTTCTAATTGCTCTGGCTAGAACTTCTAGTACAATGTTGAATAGCAGAGGTGAGAGTGGGCATTGTTGTCTAGTTCCTGTTCTCAAGGAAAACTGTTTCAGCGTCTCTCCATTCAGGATGACATAGGCAGTTGCTTTTGTATAAATAGCCCTTATTGTGTTGAGGAATTTTCCATCTATGCCTATTTTGCTAAGAGTATTTAGCATGAATGGGTGTTGGACTTTATCAAATGCCTTTTCTCATCAATGGACAAAATCAGGTGATTCTTGTCTTTGGTGATATTTGTGTGGTTAATCACATTAATTGCTTTTCTGATATTGAACCAGCCTTGCATTCCTGGTATGACTCCAACTTGGTCATAATGGATTTTGGGGGTGGGGGGGGTGATATGTTGTTGTATTCTATTTGCAAGAATTTTGTTGAAGATTTTTGCATCTAGATTGATGAGTGCTATCGGTCTGTAGTTCTCCTTTTTGGTTGGGTCTTTCCCTGGCTTTGGTATGAGGGTTATGCTGGCTTCATAGAATGAGTTTGGGAGTACTCCATCCCTTTCTGTACTGTGAAATAGTCTCAGTAGTATTGGAGATAACTCTTCCCTAAAAGCTTGGAAGAATTCTGCAGTGAAGCCATCTGGGCTGGACTTTTTTTGGTTGGCAGTTTTTTGATGACATTCTCAATTTCATCCTTTGTGATTGGTTTATTAAGTTGTTCTGCTTCATGTTGTGATAATTTTGGTAGGTGGTATGAATCAAGGAATTTGTCCATTTCCTCTAGGTTTTCAAAGTTGTTACAGTACAGTCTTTCATAGCCAAGTGCCGTCGAGTCGTCATAGTATTCTGTTATTATATTTTTTATTTTTGTTAGACCCGTTGTGACAACTCCCCTCTCATTTCTAATTTTGGTTATTTGCTTCCTTTCCTGTTTTTCTTTAGTAATTTTAGCCAATGTTTTGTCAATTTTGTTGATCTCTTCTAAAAACCAGCTTTTGATCTTTTCAATATTTTTTTCAATTGTTCTTCTATTCTCTAATTCATTTAGTTGTGTTCTAATCTCTGTGATGTGTTTTCTTCTGTTGCCTGAGGGGTTCCTGTTTTGTTCCCTCTCTTCTTGTTCAAGCTGTAGGATTAGTTCTTTGATTTAGTTTCTTTCTTCAATAAGTGTGCATTTATGGAGACAAACAGACCTCTTTTCCCTGCTTTGGCTGTATCCCATAGGTTCTGGTAGGAAGTGTTTTCATTCTCATTGGAATCCATAAATTTATTTAGTTCGTACTTGATTTCTTCTATAACTTACGGGTTTTTGAGCAAGATGTTGTTCAGTTTCCATGAGTTCCACTTTGTTTTTATGTTTTCTCTGCTATTGGTTTCAACTTTTATAGCTTTAGGATCTGAGAAGACATTTTGCATTAATTCAGTGGTATGGATTTTGTTGAGAATTGCTTCATGTGCTAACACACTGTTCTGGAGAATGTTCTGTGTGCACTGGAGAAGAAAGTGTAGTTGTCTGCTGATTAACTGAAAGTTCTGTGTATGTCGATGAGGTCTAGTTGTTTAACTGTGGCAATAAGGTCTTCTGTGTCTTATTAAGCTTTTTTCTAGATAATCTGTCCAATATTGAGAGCAGTGTGTTCAAGTCTCTGTTACTGAGGAGTGATCTATCTCATTTTTGAGTATAGTCAGTGTTTCTTCGATGTATTTAAGTGCTCTAATATTAGGTGCATAAGTATTTAACATTGTTAAGTCCTGTTTGTGTATTGAAACTTTCAGCAATAAATAGTGTCCACTCTTTTCAATGATGGTGGATTTTACATTAAAATTGATTTCACCTGATCTTCTTTGTTCATTGTTAGCTTGATATACATTCTTCCAACTTTTAATTTTTAGTTCATTCATATCTTTAAGTCTAAGTTGAGTTTTTTGTAGGCAACATATGGATGTGTTATGTCTTTTGATCCAAGATGTCACTCGATGTCTCTTTACTGGAGTGTTCAGTCCATTCACATTCAATGTATACATTGATAGATATGTGCTTAGTGCTGTCTTTTTAATATTTTTTTTGCATGTATGTTGATGTTTTCTCTGTTGTTCTTATTAATCTATTCTGGGACATTTCTCATTGTGAGACGATTTTTCACATTTTTCAGATTTGTTCTGGTGGTTGTTGAGACTCCTGTATTACATTTCTTGATTTGTTACATTGCATCTTTATTGTACTTTATGGCTGCCCTGTGATCCCCCTAATAAACTATATATAAACCTAATTTTAATAACCCTGTCTTTTTAACTTCCTCTCCATCTGGAAGGACTATAAGCGCTGTAGTACATCCCTCTGTTTAGTATGAGGACATCATAGCTTTTATGATATGATCAATGGATCATTTCTTTCACTATTATAGCTTTGGTTGAGTTTGGAGCCTTCCCTAACCGAGTTGGTTTCTGGGTGATGTGTCCTGTATTTTCTTCAAAAGATAAAGTTAGTTGTTTTCTTCTTCTGTACCTAGAGATTCTTCCAATATTTCTTGTAACTTTGGTTTGGTTTTTACAAAGTCTCTGAGTTTCTGTTTATCTGCAAATGTCTTAATTTCATCTTCATATTTGAAAGATAGTTTTGCATGATATATAATTCTTGGTTGGTAGTTCTTCTCCTTCAAGGTTTTAAATCTGTCATGTGGCTGTCTCTGTGCCAGAATTGTTTCGGTTGAAAAATCCAATGAAAGCCTACAGGATTTCCGTCTGAATGTCAGCTTTGCTTTGAGTCTTGCTGCTTTTAAGAGTTTCTGCTTATGTTTCATTTTGCTAAGCTTGATTATAATATGTCTTGGGGTCTTTCTTTTGAGATCTATATCGAGTCGAATTTGATATGCATCTTGGATATCTGTATTCTCTTCTTTTGTAATTTCTGGGAAGTTTTCTGTCAGCAGTTTAGCAACAGTCCTCTTTCTTCTCAGGTGTCTTGCCCTATTCAGGAACTTCAATAAATTGTAGATTGTTCCTCTTAATAGAGTCCCACATGTTTCTCAATGCTTCTTCATTTTCCTTGTTTCTTTTTTCTGATTTCTCCTCATAGATGCTAGAGTCAGTAGCTCTATCTTCCAAGTCAGAAAGTCTCTTTTCCTTTTGTTCCATTCTGTTTTCTTGACTTTGAATTGAAGTTTCTATGTCTTTGATTTTGTTCTTGATCTGTTGAATTTGCGAGTACTGGTGTTCCATCAGATTGAACAGCTTGCTTAGTTTTCCATTTTGCTCTGCTGCATTGTGTATGAGGTCTAGTAGGGCTTTGTATTTAATCCTTTTGTATTCATCTTCTGATAGTTTCAGAATGGTTTCTGTATATGGAATTTTTTTTGGTTCTTTCTTTTGGGGGTCTGCTGAAGCCATGGGTGATTTCTTGGTTACTCTTTTATCCAGACTTGGTTGCTTTGGGGGCATCATGTGGGTCAATAGAGGCTGGAAGAGATGCTGTGAGGATAGACTGCAGTTGTTTCTCTAGGCCAATTTAAAATCAAAGGTAAAAGGTATCTGACCACTTTCAAAGTCCATCAGGTTTTCAGATGTACATGTCTGTCTTCCCAGCTGACCAAGTAAGTACCTCTATGTCCAACCCCAGATGTTATAAACTAGTTCAAAATACAGAAAACCTACTCCCCTGTTGGTCTCTGCTGTGAGGCCCCAGCCACAGGTGACTCTGTGTAGAATTCTGCTTTTCTGCCTGAAAAGTGTTCTCCTCCTGGCAGGTGCTGCCTCCCAGCCCAGGAATTAGGTCCAGCTGAGGCCACCATATGAGTATGTCTGCCTCCCGGTGGAACAAGATGGCATTCTGCACAAGCTGCCCACCTGTCTTGGTATAGGTTACTCAATGGTGGATGCAGAGAGTGAGGTCAAAGGCACCAAGATGCAGAGTCCACAGCCTCTGTTACCAGGTCCAAGCCATAGGTGACACTGTGTAAAATATTGCCTTTTGGCCCTAAGTGCACTCTCCTCCAGTCAGGCTCTGCCTCCTAGCCTAGGAATTATGTCCAGCTGAGACCTCTGTATGGATATATCTACCTACCCATGGAACAAGCTGGCATCATGCACAAGCTGCCTGCCTGCCTTTGTACAGGCTTTGCAATGGCAGAGGCAGAAAGAGAGGGCAAAGGTACTGAGATGTAGAGTCCAAAGCCAGGCTACCAAAATGTGGCAATTTTGCCCACCGATCCTACCAACAGTGTGTCTGAGATTAGCTGCTGGTCAAGTCCCAGCTCTGCCTACCAGCTAACATTGAGAAAAAGAAGTTAAAATGGTGAGTTATCTTCAGTCCGTGAAAGGCAGTACTCACCAAGAGCAGGGGTTGATGAAAGAAGGGAAGTTTTCCATTGAGTGGCATGAAATCTAAATTGACAACCCTATGCTATATCCTAGGGCTCACTAGGTTTCCAGAAGGCTCTGTTTAATTATCAACTCAGGTCTTAGTTTCCAGAGGGATTTAGGGAGACAAGTGCATAGTCTGCCATCTTGACTACGTCCCCTACCTGTAAGTGGTTATTGATTTCATTAAATTAATTGGATTTGTATCTTAGAATACTGATGGTAACCTTAATGATAGTTAGAGTGTAACTGGGAGATAAAAATATGTAGGTTTTTGATTTTTAAAAAAGGAATTCTGTAAACTGATATTAATTATTTATAGAACTTTCAATAAGTTTTAAAGTGAAGATGAGAAGTAAAATACAGCTACAAAAGAGGCTGATCTAAAGAGTGGTTTTGTAGAATCACAGATACATTAGCATGTTGATGGGCTCAGTTACTTCCTTTTATAAATGGCTTGAGATTATATTCCCAATTACGAGTTTATTTGGAAATGAGTAGACTCACCTTCAGAGATGCAACTGAAGGAGAAAAGGATGTGTGGTAATAGATATGTTAGAAATTAGAAATGGTGGTGACTAACATAACGGAATGTCTTAGAGAGGGCACCATAGCTGTGATAGTGTAGATGTGATAAACCATCCCTAGCGGGAGAGCTAAAGAAGGGTTGTTTAAATAAGATGAATATAATATTTGGTTAGTCACTATGTGACTTGTGGTTTCTGTTGATTCTTACAGAACATGGGGCACACATAGGAGTCTGAATGAGTAGAGAGAATGGTATGGGATCGAAGGAATGTATCAGTTTTACAGACAAGATCCCAGCCAATAGCCAAGTGCCGTCAAGAAGAGTATATTAACAGAAGGACGGGTAGAATTCGGGGTGCGACAAAGAAGAGATATGCCCAGTGGAAAGAGAAGGACAGAAAGTTTCATGTTTATTAAACAGAGTAAGAGCTACAACAGGCCCTCTAGTAGTACATAGAGAGCTAAAAAAGAAGAAAATGTTTGCAGAGACTTTTAAAAGGCTGTTTTATTTCTGATGGTCAGAAGTTTAATATTGAAATATAAAAATAAGACTTAAAAAGAACCCTTGTTATGAAGTTGATTTTATTATCATTGCATTATTAACATTGAAATATAAAAATAAAACTTAAAAATAAGCCTTGTTATGAAGTTGATTTTGTTATCATTATTTTTAAGGTCATATATGAAAACAAAGACTTTCTGCTTACTCCTTTATAAACTGATGTAACTTACATCTATAAAAGATGTAACTTTTATTTGAGCTTCAAATAAGTATTTTACTTTTTCAGCTTAGAAAAGCATCATGTCCTGTGTATCTCTCTGGGAGAGTTATTAAAAGTTATTCATTCTGTTCTATTTTATTGTGGTTTGGAATCATGCCATACCAGTAAGTGAAAGAACTGCATAATGATTCAATATGGAATAGGTTTCTGATAGGTTTCTCTTCAGATGCCACTTCCCTGCACTGTGAAAGAGCACTCGGAACACTGTTTTGTTGTTGAAGCTGCTCCCTTTCTCCCTTGCATCTATCAATGCTTCGCAGACTTTTCAGGTCTCCTTTCTGTATTGATTATGAACTCAGAAGCCACTCTGCGTAGTTCATCTTTGCTAATACACTCATCTATTTTATCTTGTGCACTAATAATTCATTTGCCTAACTTTTCAAATACTATTTCCAAAAAGGAATGCTGATCAGAGAAAATACATATGAGCCTTTTGCTGTTTAACTACTGTGAAAATACACGTACAAATATATGTATGTGAAAACACACACACACATACCTATGCCTGTTGCTATGAGTAGTTCCCACTCATAGGGTCCCTATAGGACAGAGTGGAAGTGTCCTATAGGATTTCCAAGGAACCCCTCGTGGGTTCACACTGCTAACCTTTTGCTTAACAGCTGTAGTACTTAACCACTACACCACCAGTGTTTCTATATAGACGGATAATAGATGATACACAGATAGATAATCAATTGGAGAAAAAATTAGTTTGCCAAGGATTCAATACTACTTAAATCAACAATTAATACCAATGGGAGCAGCAATCAAGCCTGACAGACTTTGCACAATAAAAAAGTCAGTTTGCTGCAGAAGGCAGAATAGTCCATAGGGAAATGTGCAATGGAATCCCTATGGAAAATGTAGTACCTCTTTTGAGTCACCAGTTGGTAGCTAGACAAGGAACCTGAGGGCCTCTGTAATTAATGTGACTGAAGCTATCAATAAGCAATAAAGAATAAAAAGATCCGATTAACTACATCCTGTGACACTGAGACTCAGTCTCCAAACAACGATGTAAAAAATTTCCTGAATTTTGTTTTTAGATGGAACCAATTCCCCAGACACTTGCAGAAAATCCCTCTTCCACTATTATGTGTCCTTCCAACAGGGGCACCAGAGAGCTACAGTCAGCACCAAGGAAGCAAGAAACTGCACATATGCAATACACCATGAAAAGTGCTGCTACTAGTTCCAGAAGCCTATGTCGTAGGAACCATCTTGAAGTCTGCATATGCCACCAGCCAGGGCACAAGTGGGTACCTACCTAAAAGGGAAATACTTCAGATCTTCACTGCTGATTTGTTGTCCCCAGCTATATCCTGGGCTTAGACAGTCTATAAAAACAACCCTGAAAATACCCAGTAGCACAGCCTCTGGAGGGCTATGTACTCTGCTGCTGCCCCATTTTTGAAGTGCTTTCATTTTCCAAGAAGGATTTCCTCCTAAGACAGCCAAATCTCTCCAAGTACTTCTTTTTCATAGATCTGACAAGGACCCTTGAGGATATTCAGAGACCCCCACCCCCAATAACATAGCAACTATGTATATGGTACCCCAGGTTAAGCTCACCACATTATTGGAAAGTGGTCTGGAGATGATACCATGGTGGTGATGGTGGTGAGTATGAAACTGGAGGTTCAAAATCCTCCATGCGGGTGCTCAAGATCAGGGGCCTGAAAAGCATTTGTTTCAAATCACCCCCAATTCACAGGGAAAGACAAGACCTCCATGTTCCACAAGCCACAGGCAACAACACTAGGCTGGTGCCCTCAAAGTTACCACCATAGATTCACTGAACTACAGAAAACAAATGACTCCTTTTGTTTTGATTACTGCACTCTAAACTCATGATAAAGGAATCAGACAGGGAAGACAGGGAAGTAACCTGTGTTTGAGTATTCTTCTTCCAGATTGCTGGCCAAATGATGTCTAGCACCACTTTATTTCCTTAATGGACAGTGATGGTGCAGAGGTTGTGAAACAGACATCCTCCACCCAGAGGAACCCCCCTACATGTTCCTCCCAACTGACCCCATTGTTCTTGCCAGACCTCTGTGTGTGGGCTTGCCCTTTATTCCCTATATAATTCCTGAGTTTAGCCTGCCCAATTTGGACAGCCCTGGAGGTTCAAATATGTCTGTCCCCTGTATTCTAGCTGACAGAACACAGTTAATAAACTCTTTTGATCACTCACCCAAAACATCTGTCTCAGATATTGGCTTTGGGGGCAAATAATGAGAATCTGAAGTTTTGTCCAGTAACAAGTAGGTCACATTGGAAGTGAAAGAATACTAACAAAATTTCCAACATTGGTTAGACTGTGTTGTGTCAGACAGATTATTTTTCTATATGTGTTCTTTACTAAACTGGTGATTTTACTTTAACACTATTGTTGAATAATAATAATAAAAAAAATCTGCTAATGTTTATTAACCTCTTTGAATGTCTTAGAATAAAGGCTACTGTCTAAGTTTGAAATATTTAAACTTTACAAAAGTAGAGGAATTAGAAGAGAAAACAAGGGAAAATCAGGAAAAGAAAAGAAGACATGAATAAATCTTGAGATATAAATGAATGCAAGTAAAGGAAGAAAAAAAGAAAAAAAATCAGCGTATTGGGGGTTTGCATATTCAATACAACATCTCCTAATATCTTATAATTCAATAAATCATAAAACACTACCTCAACTGTCATTTACTTGTTGTACATTTGTTTACAGAGTTCTCTTCTCTTTCTACAAAAGAGTGATAAAAAAGATTACATTCAAGTCTAAGTCCAGACAAATCAATTCAGGCAATATGTTCAAGTCTGGACAAATCAATTCACACAATGACTTTAAAATTCACAGGAAAATTTTCATGAATCTTCTCATTTTGTTAACTTCTCAGAGCCCTAATTAATGTGGGATAGCTCCCTATGTTCAGATTTTTTATTTCTTATGTTTTGTCAAAAGAAATTTATTTGTTGCTTCATCTGCCACATCTGTACAACCCACAGCTCCTGAAGTCTCCTTGCAGAAGCTCTTAGTCCCTGCTCCAGTGTGAATAATTGACAATAACATTTTAAAATCCATTGGAAAAATATTTTGATTGCTCATCAAGTATGCCAATGAACTAAGATTATGTCTTGTCATTGTGAATTCAATTATTAATTGATCAATCACTACATTCTAAAATAACTGATGGGTTAGGATTTTCTGTGCCTCTGAGGAAATTAAATGCAAATCTATGCCAGTCATCTGCTCACAAAAGACTCCTTTTAGGAATCTATGGCATACAAATGGAATGCCCTGGAGCACTTTCTATCCACTGTAACTCACTAGCTTTTATTTTTTCCTAATAAACCCTTTATTTAAGGTGCCTATTTGATTTTTGTCTGATTCTTCTCCTTAAAAAGGAAATCTGATTCAAAGGTACTGTATCAAAGAGCTCAACACTGAGACAAATTAGAGTTCTGTCTTCTTTTTCGCACAAGTTACCAGTGAATATGTGTTTTGAGAGGCCTGAGGACAGAGTAAGCAGGAAGTCTCCGCTATTTGGAACTTCAATGGGGGAAGTGATTCCTGTAAGATCTTTTTTTTTTTCGTTTTTCTTCCAAAAGTGTAGCCAGACAGGCATATTCAACCTCAGGAAATATCAAATAAATGGAAGCAGATTTTAGTTTTTCTCTGTGATACAGAAACTTCAAGTCCATATGTTGGCACAAACTCCAAAGCATAAACGGCTCCATTTTTCAATATAATTTATCATACTTAATGCCATATTCTTTTTGCTACTATTTATTCTTTAACATTTTATTGTGTTTTAGGTCAAAGTTCACAGCATATTAGATACTCTTTCAACAATGCATACGTATTTTTTTCCTTGATATCCTTACAAGATATCAGCCCCCTTCTCATTTCCACCATGCCGTCACCAATTCCTACCCATCCAGCTTCGCTGCCCCTCCTTGCCTTTTCATCTTTGCATTTGGACAAATGTTGCCTTTTTGGTCAGCTATGATGGACTCGATGGCACTTGGCTTATGATGGACCATTCTAAGAAGGACACGCTTCATGGGAGTTGTTTATTTTGTAGGCCAATCTATTATTTGGATGAAAAGTAACCTCCTGGAGTGACTTCTTGTCATATGCACCCCAAAATTTTGGGGGTCTCCAGAAGAAAACATGTAACTAAGAGGGCTTAGGGTCAAATCACATATTTACATTAAGCAGGGGAAGGGGTCGTGCTAGCACCAGGACACAAAAGTGCTCTTAATTACATTACTTAAGAACTCTTACCTACTTTTAAATTAGTTAAGAACAGTCATTTGCATTAGTTAAGACCCACACAGTTTCCACCAGGCCCACAGGGACTACCTATTCTTAACACCATCAATTAGGCTTCCCTAAAAGCAATTCACTCTAAGACATTTAGGGGCTGGATGTGCTCTCACCATTCAGACTTCAGGAAAATCTGGATTCTATGCGGGCATCTCAGAGGTGGAGCCAGCAGTGACAGCACTGAAGACTCAGGCGTCAATAGTCACAGTCACTCAACTAGGCCATTCAGATGTCAGCAGAGGGAAAAGTGTCTGGGTGGTTACTAGCAGAGACAACACAGGAAGCTGCGGCACCAACAAGAAACAATCACAGCTGCTCAAACCAAGCCTTTCACGGTGAAGTGGATGAGGTCTCGGATTGGGTAGACACAGACCCCGCCCCTCACCACTCCTCCAGAGGGGACTGTGCGCCCAGGCCTTCGAAGAAGAGGCAAATGAGGTCACAGCAGCAGAACAGCTGACACAGATTCCCAGAAGGGAAACTTCATGCCCCCGGCTCTGAGGATGAAGCAACAGACCATAGGCATAGACCCCCAGAGGGGACTGCACAACAACAAACAAACGGACACAGACTTCTAGAAGGAGACTGCACTCCCCAGTAGACCTGTGGGGACAGGGCCCCAGAGGTGGGTTTCAGAGTGCTGAATTTTTAATACAAGTTGTTCACTTGGTTCTGGTTGTTATCAGTCAGTCCAAGAGTCTCGTCTTCAGGTTAGTTGTTTTCTTCACCACGACTTTGCACTTTCTCATCATCTTAGCTTCAGCACATCCGTTTTGTGTTTTAATAGTTTAGCCAATTTTAACTTATGTTTATGACAAGACTCCACTTTACTATATAGTCTATCTTAATGTATATACATACACACACATATTCATGTGTACATTTCCTCATTTCACTTCTGTTACAAGCTAAGAGAGTGATATAAATATCTCCATATCTAGTATCTATTATCTGTCATTAACCAATTAGCAGTCTAATGAGAAAGGCCCAAACATGCTTCTTTGTATTAAAGCAAAAATCATGTTAAGCCAATAACAGAAATTAATTGAAGTTTATTTAATATATGATTTGCAAATTAGGTTACATTTCAAGTAGCGAGTCAAAAATGTTCTGAGGATGAGAGAATCTGGAAACACTCTTATGCCAAATCTTACTTGGATTGTCATAGAAAAAGAGCATCAGAACAGAAGTAATAAACAGATTTGTGGTCAGAAAAGACTTTCATTTGGCATCGTCTTGAAGAACAATTAAAATAATTATTGATTTACCCTAAATATAGCTCTCAGTCTGACCTTTGGCATCTGAATTCTTCAAAAGAGCACAATGTCCAAGACAAATCAGTTTTATTAGATTATTAAGATCATTGTTTGACTTGAAAGTGGCTTTTAGAAACTTATTTTTTCAAAGATGAAGTTTTAAAAGGATGCTTAAGGGAAATGAACTGTGTGGGTTACCCTAGTGTCCATGAAAGTCAGAAATCTTTATTCCAACAGAATTAAGATGGTTTCTACTTTGCAATAGAAGCCCCTGATGGCACAGTGGTTAAGAGCTTGGCTGCTAACCAAAATGCTGGCAGTTCAAATCCAACATTCACTCGTTGGAAGCTTTATAGGGCAGCTGTACACTTTCCTATAGGGTTGTTATTAATTGGAATGAACTTCATGGCAAGGGATGTGGGTTTTGTTTTCTTTTATCTTCTACTCACACATATGCACATTTCTTGATATAGAAAGCCTTTCTTAGTCATTTCAAACTTGCCTCCAATAATGACTTAATGCAGGGCTTATCTATAGAAATCCATTGTTTCTCAAACTTTGTTAAGACTGGAGTCCTTCACAAACACCTGAGTTGAGGGATTGTCTTGTGTCCTGAAAAGAGCTTTGATATGGAGTCAGAATGTTTGGTTTCAGCTTCCAGCACTGCTGTTATTAGTTGGGTAAACTGAGGTAAATTAATGAGTTTCTCTCTGATTCAGTTCCCTTATCTTGAAATGGAGAAAATGCCTTCATAGTATCGCCACCAGGGTTAATGAATTATATATGCAATGTGTTTAAAAATTATCTTGGGCTCAAGTTCCAGCCAAGTGCCATTGAGTCGGATGGCAACCAAGGTAGGCATGCTCTATAAATGTCAGGTATTATTAGGGATGTAATGAATCATAATTAACCAATGTCATAGCATCAGGGAACCATGCCAAGGTCTGTCACTCTCTATTCCCTTACCACGAATTGTTTGTCTTCCTAGTTTGTTCAACATATTATTTGTTCACTGCTTTAAATATTTCATTCCTTCAGTACAAGGCAAGCTTTTTGATGATGTGTTTTATTTACTCTCATATTCCTAGCACTTAAGGAAAAAGAAACAAAAGAAAAGAAAAGAAAAATCAATACCGTCAAGTCAATTCTGACTCGTGGCTACCCTTTGTGTGCAGTGCAGAACTGCTCCACAGGGTTTTTCAGGCTGTGATCTTTTAGCAGAAAATTGTCTGAGCTTTCTTCCAAGGGGGCTCTGAGTTGATTTGAACCTTCAGCCTTTTGATTAGTTGCTGAGTGCTTAACCAATCACACTGGCCACGTGCTCCAGGTAACAATTACAGGGAAATAATCATAGGAGTGGCTAAATCAAGCACAACTAGAAGACGTATGATTCGTATTACTGAAATACATTAAAGAATAAATTGTCAACTAGATGTGATGTTTCGTATGTCATATTAAGAAAGATGGTTCTATGCAGCGTAATAAGGAGAAATCTTCTTTGTACAAATTGTGGAGAGAGTTCAGAAAGGACTCTAAGATCAATGAGCTATAGATCATTCTTATATGGTTTGTAAGCATCTCAACAGGTCCTGTGAAAACAAACTAATTTCAACATCCTTTTCTTTTCAAGGCTTCTCTGTCTTTATTCATACTTATCTTGGCTACCATGATTGCTTTTTAGTTTAAGAAAGCTGACCTCTTTCCTGTGCAAACTTAGTGACAGTGTTTGGCTTTTTTATGTGCTGTTTTGGCCACAATGACTTCTGTGGTTTTGTAATAAAAACGGGTGCTCTGATTCACCATCATTGTTAGTCACTGTCTTGCACTGCTACTGTTTGACAATTAAAACAGTCTTAAAACATATTCTCTCCAAAGCACAGAAAAGTATTTTCTCTGAGAATGAACACTTCTTGTGAAATGATCCATGCTTATGACAATGACAAATAAATATTTGTTCAACTAAAAAACAAGTGAACTAAAGTCTAAAAAAATTATTGAGAGTTGAAAAATCCAACCAACAAAGTCACTTTCCATCATGCCAAATGATATTATGTAGGCAGTTTTCTCATAACATTGGAGTTTATACCTTCAATATGACAGGGAAAATATTTTGAGAAGAAAACTCATTTTGGACTTCCTTTTGAATGAAAAGCAAGCTGTCTTCCTACCCCAGTCTCTGTATAACTTTCCATGGAGCCATACAGTTAACTTGTAAAACATACTGTTGAACTGTGAAGGGCATCATTTTGCTATATTTCCGTGCCTCTTCTCCCTCATTCTATTCTTGCAGTGCTTTAATTGAAATCTTATCACACTGGTAGGCTTCCATATCCATTTCAAACTTTCTCTGTGAAAGAGTTTCATTTTCCTCCCAAAGTCTACTGTCTATAAAGTTAAAAGGTACTAGTGAAGTGGGACAGGAATAATGTATAATAGAATTCTCAGGAATTACAGACTTGCCTTCCTCTTGTTGCATGTAATGAAGCATGCTTCACAGACCAAAGGGAGTGGAACCTACCTCTGAATCAGGTCCAAGCCGCTTAAAAGTAGTTTTTTTCAAGTGGGATGTGGTCATACCTGCGTTCAGTGCCCACTCAGTGCCCCTCCTATCTGTCAGTGACAGCTTGTGTGTTTCTATGATGCTAAACAGGTATTAGGAGAGTGTTTAGACTAAGATGGATTAGGAAAAAAGCCTGAGTATCTACTTCTGAAAATCAGTCCATGAAGTCCCCATGGATCTTTTATTTATTTATTTGTATTTTTAAATTGTGCTGTAAGTGAAAGTTTACAGTTCAAGTCAGTTTGTCATAACACACACACACATTCTAATGTGACCCTAGTTCCTCTCCTTACAATGCAACAGCACACTCCTCCTCTCCCCTTTGTACTTCTCGCAATTCTTCTCTTCCAGTGGATTCAACATGATTTACAAATTGTTCCATAATATTTTTCCTTTGCAAAATAGACATTTTACTTATCATTTACTGTAGTATATGATATTTACTAAAGGAGAGCTGGTGGCATAGTGATTAAGGGCTTGGCAGCTCATCCAAAGACTGGGAGTTAGAAACCACCAGCTCCTCCACTCAGGAAAGATATGCCAATTTGTCAATTTGCTTTCTTAAAGATTATAGCCTTGGAAACTCTATGTGGCAGGTCTACGCTATCCTTTAGGGTCACTATGGGTTAGAATTGAATGTCCAGCACAAAACACAGTACACATAGTTGTAATAACTTTATGAATATTAAATAATTTTAAACTTCATAATCAGCCTATGTGGTAAAAACTATTTTGCTTTCATGCATAAGAAATTAGAACCCAGAAACGTTAATTACTTTTCTCAGTGGTCACAAATCATCGACAGCCTCTGCAGGACTGAAAGCTAGTGCTCTTTTATACAGTTCTGTAAGTGAATTAAGTAGGCCGTACAGACTTTAAAGAGTCACCTGAAGAGACCTGATGTACTAGTTATGAACAATACTTTGTCGTGTGGTATTTCAAGTATAGATTTTAATTTAAATGTTGTCAGCTCAACGTAAATTGCTTGTCAGGTATGGTTCAGTTGTCAACCATCCATACTGACCTCAAGAATATCATGTTTAGAATTAATGATCACTGGAGATAAGTTCATGTTTAATTGTAGGTCTTTACAATCTCTGTTTAGATTACTGTCAAGCAACATACTAGCAAAAGAGCTAAGTATTTATCTGAGGATGACATTTGCCTCTTATTCCTCTAACAAATGTAACACAAATAATAACAGAACCATTTTGTCACCTTTCTAGATGCTATCTATTCCACCAATCTAGGTTCAAAACCAAACGAAATTGCAGCAGGGCATGGCACCGTATGACAAATACAAAGCATTACAGCAATAATCCTTAATACATATAAATAACTTAAACATATATGAAAAATGTCTTGAACTGTCTGCTTATTACAGCTACCTTTGTACTATGCCAAAGCCAAGTGCCGTCGAGTCAGATCCGACTCATGTACTATAGATGTGTTTTATTTCGAATTAATAAAATAAATTATAATCTATGATTTAGAAATTATCTGTATTGCTTTTTTTATTTTAACATAGTACATTTTTTAATATTGAATTCAATTGGCCATGCAATTCCAGGCACTGTATTCAGGAGTGGACATACATGGCTCTGATGGAATTTATATCAATTAATAGGAGAGAATACATTAAATTAATATATATGTTTATTTATAATAAAGAAATGCTATAAGAGAAAGGACAGAGTTTTATTATATTGGAATGGAACAGTGGCTTTCTTTCCTGAATTGAAATATATGTGAGGAGTAGTGATTATCAGGTGCAGAGGGAGTACGTCTGGAGCAAGGGCTCTGAGCAGAGGCAACACTGTATAACCAGCATTATTTGATCTTGAACCAAGCTAACAATTAAAACTGGAATGAGCTTCTACATAATTTAAAATGTTGTGTTTAATACCCTCGGGGAGTAGTAGGTTAAGTACTACGTCTGCTAACCAAAAGGCTGACAGTTCAAATCTGCCAGTTCAAATCTGCCTTGACCTACCAGGTCATTATGAGTCAGACTTGATTCGATGGAAGTGGGTTTGCTTTAGGTTTCTGATGTTTACAACACGCAAACTTGACTGTCTTGATTACAGATTATTCTATCTTGTCTCTTAATTTTAGGTACACTTAGGGAGGAAGATATTTCAAATATCTGGAAGTTAGCATTAAAACATCCTGGATACATTCAATTTCCCTTAACTTGTATAATCAGTTGATCAGTCTTTGTAGATTATATTTCCAAAATAGCTCTCTAATCTGTCCTGTTCTCCTTATCTCCACTATTTATGGTATCATCCTACCTGTCACACTTAACGTGTTAGGGATGGATTCATAAAAATTTCAATACTTCACTATAACAACTGTTTTGAGATATTGCTAAAAATTTTGTCTCTTTGTGCTTTGTTCCTTTTCATGGGTAGGCTGTGTTTCCAATGAACCATGACAATGAACACTTCTTGGAATGGTTTCTTCAGTGGTGTGGAGAACTATGTGCAATAGCACAGATCATGCTTAGTCTGTGCATTTCACCAAAGTTGTGTCTAAGGAGCTAGAATGAATCTGTCAGCTATTCCAGCAGTGAAATGATGTCAGTACAAAAAAATGGATTCAATTTATAATCAGCTGAGTTCTGAAGAGAGCCAGGGTAGACAATAGGCATCATGGATAGAGGAAATCTTAGTATACTCCAGTTTTGGCTAGCAATACTTGTAGAAAAAGACAGGTAGGATGGAAACTATTTATTTACCAGAGATATCTTAGAAGTAAAAGCATTTTGCATCTTAAAGATGATAAATATTTCCTATCAAATAGGATTGGTGTTTATAGTCATTGTAGGACTATAGTCATTTATAGGACAATAAATCAGTGTGAATAAAAATGCAATACAATCAGCATTCCATATCCACAGGACCTGCATCTGAGTATTTACCTAACCATGAATCAAAAGTATTTGTAAAAATGAAAGCCCTGAAAAGTAAAACTTGGATTTCCTGTGCGCTGAACACTATGCTGAATCCACATGAATAAAGTAGCATGTAGTCGTACCCGGCTGTATCCTCACACCATTGCATAGATTCTCAGCTTGCCCTAGCACTCCTTGTTTGAGTGAGCATTGTTCACCTCACATCTTGTTGTTATTCCCTAGACAACACAGTATAACAACTATCTACATGGCATTTACATTGTATTAGGCTAGATAAGTGATCTAAAGATAATTTCAAGCATATGGAAGTATGTGCATAGTTTATATACAAATAATACCACAATTTATATAAAGGACTTGAGCTTTCTTGGATTTTGGTATCCCCAGGGGTCCCCAAACCAGTCCTTTGTGGATAGCAATTGATGACTAAAGCTTCTAACTGTACGAACTAAATGAATAATATGTACGTTATCAGCAATGATTATTAAGAGGCTACATATTTGAACATAAAGGAAAGGGATTTGAATGGTAAATTAGTGAGCTGTAAAAATCATCATAATAATTGGTTTATACACTCACTAGAAGAACATATTTTGAGGCTTTTAAGAATTTCTAAAACACATGCACATACCAGGAAAGTAAGGATTATATTATACAACTATGAAGTACATATAAAGGATGTGTCATGTATCAGTCCCTGGTAGTGTCAATGATAAAACAATCAATAAGAGGGAGCCTTGCTCATGAAGAGGTTCACTACTTCTTTGTGGAACAAAAGACGGTGATAATCACTTTCAGAAAAAACTAACAAAAAATAAAATTTTGATGCACAAAGCCATCTTACCTTTTGTGATGTGTAATGCATAGTGTTATCAGTGTCGATGATAAGATCTCAGTATAATGGAAAGATATATAATGTCAGTCACATTTTGATTCTCTTGCAGGAATAGTTAAAATATCTACTCTAAACTGCATATTCTAAACCAAATATTTCTGAAATTAAAGCTTCAAAAGTAAAGGAGGATGATTAGTTCTTATCTTTTGATGGATTTAGAACAGAGAAATCAGTTCAAGGCTTGATAATTTCCTACTATATTTATGCCTAATGGCATATTGGACCAGATCTGTGGCTGCTAACCAAAAGACTGGCAGTTCAAATCTAGCAAGTACTCCTTGGAACTCTGTGGGTGGTTTGTACTCTTCTATACAGGGTTGCTATGAGTTGCAATCAACACAACAGTAATTGGTTTGGTTTTTTTATGGGTGCATAACTTAAGGCTGGAGAAATCCTGGAAGCACAGTGGTTAAGTGCCATGACTGCTAACTAGAAGATGAACAGTTCAAATCCACCAAATACTCTTTGGAAATTCAATGGGACAGTTCTATCCTCTTCTAGAGAATCACTATGAGTCAGAATTGACCCAATGTCGGTGAGTTTGATTTGGGGGTTTTACTTCAAAATTCAAATAGTTTCCTCTATACAGCTAAGATGACAAAATCTGGAAATAATATACTGGTAAGGAAAAGACTCTTTTTAGGTTGTTATCAAAGCAGACCTCTGTACTCTCACTTTCCTTTTTATTGTCTTTTGTTTTGCTGCTATTTCTTCAAATTCCATGAATACTGAAGTCATTTAATATTTAAAATTAATTCTTCATTAGTATTGGTCAGCAAAGGACCTATGTAATTTTAACTGAACACAAGTACATTCAACAGATGAGAGCAAAAACAAACAACCAAAACAAACAGGAAGAGACCTTTGCCAAACAAAGCAAACACCAAACCAATTGCCATCCAGCCAGTTCCAACTCGTAGTGACCCCATAGAACAGAATAGAACTGCTTCATACAGATTCCAAGGAGCAACTAGTGGAACGGAACTGAAATCCTTATGGTCAGTAGCCAAATAGCCAGACTATTAGGTCTCCAAAGAGACCTAATGATGTTCAAATATCGTTGCTTAGTCCAAACCAGTAAAACAAAACAAAAACAAACAAAAAAATCCTAATGTCATTGAGTAGATTCTGACTCATAAGTGACTCTATAGGACAGAATAGAACTGCTCCTTAGAATTTCCAATGACTGCCTGGTGGATTTGAACTGCTGACTTTTTGGTTAACAGCGATAGCCCTTAACCATCATGCCACCAGAGTTTCCACATAGTCCCAAAATTTCATATTTCTTTAATGATGTCTTTTTATCCTATTAGAATCAAATCATCAATCAAGGATCTAAATATAAAAAATTCATTTATAGTGATCAACTAAAACACAATAAAGGATTTTATTTTGAAACTCTCAGAAAATGTCCTATTGGATACAGCAATACAATATATTATACTAAAATCCCTATAAAGTGTTGTATAATTGATGATAATCAGAAATACATTTGTTCTGCAAAATCAAAGCAGATTACTTTTCCTAATATGAGCATTATTTTTATCCCACCTTTCTAAAGATACAGAACATGTCTATGGGAATAAAGAAGGAAGGGTTGTTTGTAGTAAGACTGCTCAGTTTAGTGTCAATTCAAGTCACAAGAAACCTGGATGGAAGAAAACGGTTTCACACTGCAATTATCTTTGCTATCGTGGATTGCCATGTTTTTCATTTTATTTTCTATTACCTTTTCCCCCCATCATCAGTCCTCACTGTAAAATAGAGTTAAAAAACAGATTTCAAGAAGAAAATGATAATATTCACAAAAGTAAATTTACATGCAGTTTCCATTGCATCTGTACTTTAGCTGTACATTTTTCTCGAAATTCTTTCACACACACACACATACATATATTTATATTCAGTCCCTTTTATTTTACATGACATTTTTTAGGTCAGGAAAATCCCAGAACTGACAGCTAAATTTTTGAAGAGATTTATTTAGCTGCAGCCAAAGTCGAAGTCTCATAAATTTCAGAAAACAGTAGAGTGAAAAACAAACAAACAATAGCCCAGGATATATTTATGCTAATTGTGCTGAAAAATGCATATCAATAGGGTTTCAATTTGCAAAATGATCTGTTGTACCTGAAACTTCAACAATTAATGACACTGTTCAATGAATTCTATAAATATGAAAAGAAACTATTAAAGTCTACAAAAGCCAGATGTGGGAAATATATTAACATTGCATTTATAATTAAGTTGATCTTTTTTTTTTTTTTTGGTATGGTATTTGTAGTCACTAAGGTCTAAACAGGGTCTCAAGAGAAATATGAGACTCTGCATGCAGGTAGGTAGATAGCTGTGGACAATGCTGTTTGTATTACTCAACTAAGGTAAGGATTCTGAAAGGTAGGTGATCATGGAGTATACTCCAGAGAAAATGGAAAAGCAAAGTTATTTCAAGAAGTTATTTCATCTACACAACCATTTCGCCTGAAGCTAACTTTACTTCTTCCAAAGAACCAAAAGTCTGAAAAAACAAAAGAAAAGACATGGCATCATTATACATATTTAAAATCTTGGACTGCTTGAGTTACAATTGACCCCTGAGAATTTGTGTGTTCTAGAGCCTCAGTTACAGAATTGGCTACCACTGCAATTTTATCATATTTACAGTATACAATTAAGCATGAGCTCTAGACAGAATTGCCCCAAATCCAAACTGATCATATTATTACGTAGTTTAAAACCACTCACCATATTCTTTATAAATGTAGCATAAAACCTAATTTTTGGTCATCACATCTGATACTTTCCAATGCCTGGCCTTTGTCCATCTATTTCACCTTTTTCACTGGCTGCTTTCCACATAGTTTTTACCATAAGCTAACTTCATGTGCATTTAAAGTCACTTCTAGTACATGGTTATTTGTTTCATTGCTGTGAAATTTTCGTCAGGTATTTCCCTCTCTTCATATTTTTCCCATATAGAGACTTGCTCTTACTTTTAAATAATTGCCCAGACCCCAAAATACTGTGGGATCATAACCCAAACCAAATCCACTCACATTGAGTCAATCTTAACTCATAGTATATGGTGTCTCGTACCATTTCACCTATCTGTTTAAATGTTTCTCCCTGCTAAACTGTAACAGAGGCAAAGATAACAGGAAATTAAGTTATGCACCTTTGCTGTCTAATATAGTGCAAGACACAAACAATGCTATCGGGAAAAGTTGGATGAGTTGAAAATATGTACATTAAAACAAAAAGCACTAAACAGGTTTCTAATAATCCTGTGAGTGCTAAAGAGCTGGACCTATGGATTCAGAGATTTGAGTTCAGGCATGGGTGTCCCAGGAGATTTTTTATACATACTTTCAAACACTGTGAGATGGAGATAATACATGAAATAGATCATTGTTGATATATGTAATATACCATGATAGCAGTACATGAATTAATATTTTTGGATTTAAGTTAGATTTCCAGAGTGGCAATCAAGGCTAAGAATGCATGAGCTTTATAGATTCTTTATACACAATGTAAATAGCAAATTGTCTCAAATCTTTTTAAGCTGCTACAACAACCACTGCTAAGACTCGTGAAAGCACTCATTTATTCTTAAGCTATGTACTCAAAATTCAGAGTCCTGGGTGACAGTGCATATTGGGCAGAATCACGGTCACAGCACACATTGGGCAGAATCATGGTTGCATGTCCACCACTCACTGAACCAGAAACGGAGGAGGAAGGACTGGCCCTCCACAGAAGGAGAAAGTGACTGGGATAAATCTCTCCAAATACTAAACAAAATCAAATAAAACTGATCTCTCCCAGTGGCACTTGGTACTTCTGTAGAACGAGAACATATGCTGGATAGCACATAAAAGCAAGTACCTACTATCTTCACCAGATCAAGTAAGTGGAAAATTTTGTTTCCTTTGATTTTAAAATACAGTTAATGATTAAAGTATATTTTAAAGTACTTTCTTGTACACGTTTTTGTTGACTTTCATTTATTTTCAATGTAATAAAATTTATTCCTTGTATTCCAAGTTTATTAACAAAACGTTTTAGAAGAATAAGAACTTCACTTTCCTTTAGATAGTAAAAATAATAATCAAACATCTTAAAAGCAAGGGCATTTTCTTAGGGACACCATTCTGTGGAGTGGTTGATACAAATCAGTCTGACTTTCTTAGTGAGAAAATCAAAAGAGGGCATACTGAAGACAATAGCAATAGTTTCCCATGACCACTACAGAACCTTGTTTGGTAATGAAGTGGTTAAGAAACGCAGGCGATTAACAACGTAGTCATAAGCTTTGAGTCTTCCAGCTGCTCCTTGGAAACCTTACAACTCAGTTCTATCCCATAGGGTCACTATGAGTCAAAACGGGTCAGATAGCATACAACAGTGACCAATGTAAATGTAATTTTTCACTGAAATACATAATCATATGTTTTGAAAAACAAATTGATATTTGAGGAACTATTATCTATCAAAAACCTTCAGATTTTTCCCTTAGAATGATAAGTCTTCTAAACTGTAGAAGATAATAAATCACTAGATTGGAAGCAGCAGAAGAGATTATAGTTATATATCCAATTTCATAGATTAGAAAATTTCTTGCAGGCACTATTACACAAAAGAAGGCAAAAAGGGACAGGAAATTTTAGTCATTCAGCTATCATAGAAATCACATACTGTACTAACATTTCTCTTAATATTAAACTTTTCATGTCATCCACTTAGAGTAGTGACACATATGACTTAGATTTTTTTCCCTCAACTCTTTTGAATTATGCTTTCCAAATACACAAACACAGGAAACTGAATAAATAATTAATGGGCATTCAAAAACCAAAATACTGGCACTGATACATGTTTATAAACTACTGAATTCCATGAGAACATAACAGAAAGTTTTATTTAAAACAAAATCACAATACTCTTATATTATAATTCAAAGTGTTTATATAATGTATTTAGGATACATATTTGAGACTTACATGCAAAAAGACAAGGTCCATAACCTCTTGAACATTCATTACTTATAGTGTATTTTGTATGCTCATTTTAATCATGGAAAATACATACCACTTTTCCAAGGGTGTTTCTGTTGTTAGCTGCTGTTAAAATGCCCCTCAGCTTATGATGATCCAAAGCAAAATGGACGGAAACATTACCCAGTCCTGTAACATTCTTATGATTGGTTGGAGATTGGAATGCAATGATCTGTAGCATTTTCATTGAATGATTTTCCGAAGCAGATCATCAGGCCTTTCCTCCCAGTCCATCGTGGTCTGGAAGCTCTGCTAAAATCTACTTAGCATCATTTCCACAGATGAGTGGTGACTACAGAAGAGGGGTTTTGTCCTGGAATTGAAACCAGGTCTTCAGCAAGGAAGGTGGGAAAAGCCACATTGAACCACCAATACTTCATTTACAAGAGATAGCATCCCTTAGCACAAGACATTTTATATGCAATTCCAATGATGTTTCAATTTTACATCATTTTTGCAGTATTTAAGCAAATCAGTTTTTCAGCATTCTTTAGAATGATTACTTTAAGTGAATCCCATAAGTGATTATTAGCCAAATTGCTTTATATGAGTTTACTTTTCCTTGTGAAACAAAAAGAAGCAATCAGGAAGAACTTATTAAATTAAAGTGAAGTGATTTAAATATAACCATCTTAATAAATTCATCTTTTATAATTTTTAAGATCTGAGTAGAATAAGCTTAAAATGAAAGGGCTGCAAGTTTGAAAATATATTGAAAAACATCCTATTATTCAAACAATCTGTAAACATTATTTGCCATTCAAAACCTACTTTAAAACACTAGAGGGGGGTAGAGACAAGATGGTGTACTAAACACGTCTCCCTAAATCCCTAAGGAAAACAAGACCTGAATTGATAAATGAATGGAGCTTTCTGGAAACCTAGGAAGCCCTAGGACACAGCATACGGACGTTAATTTGGACTTTATAACACCGAATAGAAAACTACCTCTCTTTCAACGACCCCTACTCTTGGTGAGTGCTGTCTTTCACAGACTGCAGGTAACTCACCACTTTAACTTCTTTTTCTCTGCCTTAGTTGGTGGGTGGAGCTGGGACTTGACTAGCAGCTAATCTTAGATGCACTGCTGGTGGGATTGGCAGGTGAAATTGCTACATTTTGATAGCCCTGCTTTTGACTCTGTGCATCTTGGCACTTTGGCCTCCCCCCCCCCACTGCCATTGAGTAGCTTATACTGAAGCAGGCAAGGAGCTTGTGTGGGATGCCATCTTGTTCCACTGGAAGGTAGGTATACCCATACAGAGGCCACAGTTGGACCTAATTCCTAGGCTGGGAATTCCTTATTCCTAGCAGTGCTTGCCTGGAGGAGAGTGCTTTTCCAGCAGAAAAGCAGTATTCTACACAGTGTCACCTACAGCTGGGGCTGGGGAGCAGAGGCCAGCAGGGCAGTAAGCTTTCTGTATTTTGAACTAGTTAATAACATCCAGGATTGGACACAGAGGTGCTTACTTTGTCAGCTGGGAAGAGGGATGTGTACACCTGAAAACTGACTGACTTTGGAAGTGGTCGGATACCTTTTACCTTTAGTTTTAAGATGGCCTAGACACACAACTGTGGTCCATCCTCACAGTATCTCTCCCAGACTCTATTGACTCACATGATGCCAAAAAATCTGTATAAAATGATAACCAAGAAATCATGCATGGCTTCAGAAAGCCCCCAAAAGAAAGCACCAAAGAACTTCCGAGATGAAGAAACTTTTCTGAAACTATCAGAAGGTGAATACAAAAGGATTATATACAGAGCCCTCCTAGACATTGTACAAAATGCAACAGAGCAAAATGAAAAATTAAGCAAGCTGTTTGATCTGACAGAACACCAGTACTCTGAAATCCAACAGATCGAGAACAAAATCAAAGACATAGAAACTTCAAATCAAAGCCAAGAAAACAGAACAGAAAAAAATGGAGAAGAGACTTTCTGACTTGGAAGACAGCCTCTGACCCCAGCTTCTATGAGAAGAAATCAGAAAAAAAGAAACAAGAAAAATGAAGAAGCATTAAGAAACATGTGGGACTCTAGCAAGATGCACAATCTACAATTAGTTGGAGTTCCTGAACAGGGATAGACACCTGAGAACACAGAGAGAATTGCTGTTGAGCTGCTGGCAGAAAAGTTCCCAGAAACTAAGAAAGAAGAGAATATAGATATCCAAAATGCATATTGAACACCACTCAATATAGATCTCAATACAGATCTAAAAGAAAGACCCCAAGACATATTATAATCAAGCTCAACGAAATGAAACATAAACAGAAACTCTTAAAAACAGCAAGACTCAAGGCAAACCTAACATTCAGGAGGAAACCCTGTAGGCTTTCGTCAGCTTTCTCAACCAAAACAATGCTGACACGGAGACAGTGGCACGACACCTTCAAAGCTTTGAAGGAGAAGAACTTTCAACCAAGAATTATATATCCTGCAAAACTATTTTTCAAATATGAAAATGAAAGTAAGGCAGTCACAGATAACCAGAAACTCAGAGACTTTGTAAAAACCAAAGCAAAGCTATAAGAAACACTGAAAGAAGTTTTTAGCTTGTAAGAACAAAACCACTAACTTTATATTTTAGAAGCAAATTCAAGACACGTCACCCAGAAACCCACTCAGTTAGAGAAGGCCCCAAACTCAATCAAAGCTATAATAGTGAAAGAAATGTTCCAGTGATCATATCATGAAAACTATGATGCCATCATATTAAAAAGAGGGATGTACTACAGTATTTGTAGTCCTTCCAGATGGAGAGGAACTTAATAATACTTGCAGTGGTTAAAATTGGACTTATACATACTTTATTAGGTGGGATCATAGAGGCAGCCGTAAAGCACAGTGAAGATGCAACATATCAAATCAAGAAATTTAGTACAGGAGTCTCAACAAGCACCAAACCAATCCTGAAAAAGGTGAAAAATCAACTCACAAGGAAGAATGTCCCACAACAGATTAATAAGAGCAATAGAGAAAACATCAACACAAAAATAAACATATCGCAATGACAGCACTAAACACGTGTGTCAATAACTACATTGAATGTTAATGGACTGAATGCTCCAGTAAACAGACATCGAGTGACATCTTGGATCAAAAGACACGACCTATCCATATGTTGCCAACAAGAAATTCACCTTATACTTAAAGATAGGAAAAAACTGAAAATTAAAGGATGGAAGAATATATATCAAGCTAACAATACACAAAGCAGAGCAGGTATGGCAATCCTAATCTCAGATAAAATCGATTTAATATAAAATCCACCATCCTGGACAAGGGTGGACACTATTGATGAAAGATTCAATACACAAGCAGGACTTAACAACATTAAATATTTATACACCTAATATTAGGGCACCTAAATACATCGAAGAATCACTGACTACACTAAAAAAATGAGATAGATCACTCCACAATTATAGTGTGAGACTTAAACATTCCACTCCCGATATTCGACAGATCATCTAGAAAAGGCTCAGTGAAGACACAGAAGACCTTATTGCCACTATTAGTCAACTAGACCTCATCGACATATATAGAACTTTCGATCCACCAGCAGACAACTACGACTTCTTTTCCAGTGCATATGGATCATTCTCCAGAATAGGCCATGTGTTATAACATAAGGCAATTTTCTACAAAACACATACCATTGAATTAATGCAAAGCATCTTCTTGGATCATAAAGTCATAAAAGTTGAAAACCATAGCAGAAAAACATAGATAGAAAGTAGAACTCATGGAAACTGAATGTCTTCCTCAAAAAGCCATGGGTTAAAAAAGAAATCCAGGATGAAATAAAGAAATTGAAAGATTCCAGTGAGAAAGAAAACACTTCCTACTGGAACCTATGGGATACTACCAAAGCAGCCCTCAGAGGTCGGTATATCTCCATAAAGGCAAACATCTGGAATGAATAAAGAAGGCAAATTAAAGAATTAACTCTACAACTTGAGAACAACTGAGGAACCCCTCAGTAACCAGAAGAAAACAGGTCCTAAAGATTAGAGCAGAACTAAATGAATTAGAGTATAGAAAAACAATTGAAAAAATCAAAAAGACCAAAAGCTGGTTTTTTGAAAAGATCAATAAAATTGACAAAACACTGGCTAAAATTGCTAAACAAAAACAGGAAAGGAAACAACCCAAATAAAAAACGAGAGGGCAATTCTCAAAACAGATCCAACAGAGATCCAAAATATCATAATAGAATACTATGAAAGACTGTCCTCTAACAAATTTGAAAACCTAGAGGAAATGGACAAACTCCTAGATTCATATCACCCAACAAAATTATCACAAGGTGAAACAGAATAACTTAATAAACCTATCACAAAGGAAGAGATTGAAAAAGTCATCCAAAAACTGCCAACCAGAAAAAGCCCAGGCCCAGATGGCTTCACTGGAGAATTCTGCCAAGCTTTTAGAGAAGAGTTATCTCCAGCACTGCTGAAACTATTTCACAGTATAGAAAGGGATGGAATATTCCCAAATTCATTCTATGAAGCCAGCATAATCCCAATATCAATGCCAGGGAAAGACCCAATCAAAAAATAGAAATACAGACCAATATCACTCACGAATTTAAATTCAAAAATCTTCAACAAAATTCTTGCCAACACAGTACAACAACATATCCAAAAAGTAATCCATCATGAACAAGTTGGATTCATATCAAGGATGTAAGCCTGGTTCAACATCAGGAAAGCAATATGATCAACCACATAAAGAACACAAAAGACAAGAATCACCTGGTTTTGTCCTTCTATGCAGAAAAGGCATTTGATAAAGTCCAACACCCATTCATACTAAAAACTCTCAGCAAAGTAGGAGTAGTCAGCAAATTTGTCAGTGCAATAAGGGTCATTTATATAAAGCCAACTGCCTATGTCATCCTGAATGGAGAATGAAACAATTTCCCTTGAGAACAGGAACTAGACAAGGATGCCCACTCTCACCTCTGCTATTCAACATTGTACTAGAAGTTCTAGCCAGAGCAATTAGACAAGACCAACAAATAAAAGGCTTCTGCATCAGTAAAGAAGAAATAAAAGTCTCCCTATTTGCAGATGATGTGATTGTATATGCAGAGAATCCTAAGGAATCTGTAAGTATCCCAACAACACACGAATGGATAGGTCAACTATGTTATATATACTCAATGGAACCCTATGCAATGACGAAGAACAACAATGATTTTAGGAAATATCTCATAATCTGGTTTCAGTTGGAGGACATTCTGCTGAATGAAAGCAGTCAGGGACAAAAGGACAAATATTGTATGAGACGCCTATGATAAGAACTTAAAAATAGACTCATACATAGAAGAAAAGGCTCTTTGACGGCTGCAAGTGTAGGCAAGGAGGGAGGCCAAGGGGGGAAGGGTTTAGATTAGGTAATTAGTAGAAATTTGGTTGTGTGAAATCTGTGACAGCACACATTAGAAAGAAGATAAATATTAACTGGACTTCAACATAACATGATTATTCCTCCCATCTTCATCCAATATCACAAAGATAGAGTAGCTGAGGCGGGGGGTGATTACTCCTCCCATCTTCACCCAATATGTCAAAGACAGAGTAGCTGAGGCGGGGGGCTGGGGACCATGCACTCAGGGGAAATCGAGGCCAATTGGCACAACTAGCATTTCACTGGGAGAGCCTTGTATATCCCATATTGGTGAGTGGTGTCCATTGTCTTAAAAATTTGCCAAACTTCCATCTGAGGGTACAGGAAATTGTCCAAACTCAGCAGGAACGAATGACCACTAAGGAACAAAATGACATAGGGGAATGAGACCGAAGACAGAGAGATCCATGTGAGTGGGTGACTATGTCGACTTGTGAACGGAGGAATCAGATGGTTCCCGGCTACCACCAGTGATAGCCGTGATGGAATTCACACAGTTGAGTCTCACTGGCAACACAAGAATAAAAAGGGGTACACCCAGAGATCTCCACTAAAAGACTGCAATTGACAGTCCAGAGGCCTCGGGGTTCCCCTAGGAACATGATGCCTGGCCCTGATGCTGCCCCTGTCCATAAATCATGATGGAGTTCAGCTCTTCGGACAGGAATGGATTAGGCTTGGCCACACAGAGTGACCATATCAAGTGTGCACTTTGTGGTCCTGTGCATCTATAGGATGTTGTCCTGCTGACCTCTTACTGGAGGTGGGAGAGTGGGCAGAGAGGAGGGGATAGGAGACTGTTGGGAGCATAAGAGTTGTATGGAGCAGAGAGGAAGAGTATGCTGTCACCGGGTAGGGAGAGCAGTGGGAGCTGCATATAGGTGGGCATACAAATTTGTATAGGAATGTACATTTTCACTCAATCATAATAAAAACAAACAAAAAATGCTAGAGCCCAGAGCACAAATAACACCCCAGGAAGTATTCTTAAGGCAACTAACTTTGGGGAATAAATGAAACTTCTATACATGTTGCAGTCATCTTCTCAATTTTATTCAATTTTCTAAAATGTCTGAGGAGTGATGGCACTTGGCTGGCTGGAGTGGCTCTAAGCTTGTCTATTATGAGATGGAGGGAAATTATTATGATGTCAATAAATCTTAGTTTCCACTTTATGAAATAGAGGTAACAACTGAAATTATCTTAAGAAAAATGCTTGGGAAGATCAGACAAGTCAGACACACACACACACATCATATTGGAAAGAATACGGTTAGCATTCGGTGACTAAATTGGGTGTTACTGCTGTCGTTAATTTCATCCTCACAGAGCATTCTATACAATTATTTAACTATGCTATGGCTCATCTATAAGATACTAAGTTTTAAATAAACTTTATTTCACCTTTTTTTTTCTATACTAGTGTTATGTCTTACAAAAGTTGATTCTACCAGTATGTTGGACTGCCGATCTTTCTGTTAACAGCCAAGTGCTTAACCATTATACCATCAAGCCTCCTTTTTAAACTCATCAAAAATTTAATTTGTTGTTGTTACACACTCTGTGGCAGAGAACATTTTCTAGACATGAAAAGCAGAGGACTTGTGCGTCTACCAGTAAAGTAGACTAAGCTGCTGCTTCCAAAACACTAGGTAGGCTTTTTTCTAAGTTCTTCAAACTGAGGTAAGGAAAAAAATACCGTATACTCTGAAAATGTATGTTTCTCCAGTCCTAAATTAATGAAAGTACAATTAAATCTTATTAAATACTTCATCTCCGTGAAGGAGAAAAGTAAAGTCAGAAACTCTCACCTCATTACTGTTGACAAGAGCAAGCTCATAGACATAACATTTAATTCAGGGTAATGACGTTGGAAAGGATCTTTCTTCAGGACTAAGAAAAGGTACTGTGATATACACAAAAGATGGAGTACCTCCATTAAGTCTATTTGTTTCAATAAGAGGAGATTATACAGTGACCTTTTCTTTAGCTGCCTTGATTTCTCCATTTTTAATCATTATGCGAGTTTTGGTAGGAATCTTTGCTGACACCTTGCTCCTGAGGGGACAATTAGGAGAGTGGTGAATTCACTGGAAACTGAGAATCATTTCATTTTAACTCCTAAAATGACAGACAAGAGGCATATATATTTGGACTGTCAAAGCATTTTTCCAGTGTTAAATGACACAAGAATTTATACAGTTTTTCTTAGAGAAAACTGCACAGCAAAACAAGCACAGGTGATGCATTGTAGCATAAGACAATTAGCTGCAATTAATGTCACAGTAACGTTAATGATGGTAACCTTATGTTAATAATGGTTTCTCAAAGAATAAAATAAAATTAATAAAATAAATTAATATTAATAATTCAAAGCTCTATTACTATATTTATCATTTTACAGATTTGTATCAATAATTCTCTTCCTAGAAAATCTGCTGTGTTAGTTTTGTCTCTCCTGCTCTTTCAGTTTTAGATTAGCAATATATTTTATCCTGTAAAGACTTTTTTCAAAGCTGGTAAAGGATAACAGCAGCATGAGTGTTTAGCCAAAAGATAATTCAGTTAAACTAAAACTTACGTTGATTATTTATTAAATATTTGTACATATTTCATATGAATGTAAAGAAAAGATTTAGAATAAAATGCAACACAAAAGGTTTATTATCCAGGGAAGATGCACTAGCTGATGTAACAAACAACCATCCCACTAAATCTTAGAAGTAAACACAGCAAAGGTTTAATGTTTTCTCTCATATCATAGTTCAAGAGAACAGGGAATCAAGTGATCACTGGTAAAGGTTTTTGGTCTTCCTGCTAAGAAGATTATACACATCCTTGCCTATTTTCAGGTAATTCTTAGAGCCCTCTTTGAAAAGAGCTCAGTCTTTTACTCCAGGATGGCCCCAGGACCTCCCGAGTCCAGGGACATGTGAGAGGAGGACACGTAAGTCACATGTAAGTTAAAGCTGTAAGGGCAATCACACAGACCTGCTCTTGTCATCTGTCTTTGCCATGAGAACGACATTCTCCAAAAACAGATTACTCATCTAGCCTGGTCCACGCGATTACTATGCAACCACGTAAGAGCAAGAGAAACAACTTTGCTCTTGTACATCACTGAGATTTCTTATGCATGTGTGTATGTGTCCGTGTGTGTATTATTTGGTGCTTGGGTAGTCTAATACATCTAAAGCAACTTTTATTTTAACTACTTTGTTAAGTGCATGTATTTCTGAACTGGCATTTAGTTTCACAATTATTGGAATTTTGTATATTTGATAGACTGACAGTGACTAGCATAAAGTGGGCTCCATCTCAATCGATAGTGTTGAAATAATGAACATTGAGAATGGAATCTCTGTTGATACCAGGCAGGGCCATGTGTTAAGGAGAGAACTGGACTAACACTGAAATTGACTTGAGCCCAATTTTATACACTAATAGGGTTAAAATGTTATGTTCTATTTCTTCCAAGTATGATTATTGAGTATTTTTAAATCACTCATAGTTAAATTACTTCAACTTATAATATTTTGGCTGGCTATAATATTTATGTTCTGATGATTACTCTGATTTAAAGAGACAAGAGTTTATGGCTCATGACCATAGGGACAAATGCTCCATGACACTGTGCTCTTCAGAAAACCACTTTCCTTTTAATGCCAAGGAGTGCTGTGGAAACAGGTCTGTTGTTTAAAAATGGCTGAAATGAAAATTCAGTCTTGCAGAACTCTTTATGTTCCATGGGAACTATCCTCTTGCAGCTACATGAAAATTGTTTACAGTTGAATGCTCTCTACGGAAACCAGAATTTTGAGGAACTCGTTGTCTGACCTCTTCATCATATAAAAATATTTCAGGAATGGTTAACATGAGAAGAAACAGCACTCTATGATGTAGTTATGGATACTGTTTAAAATGTGAGATAGTTTCACTACATATTTTCATAATGTCAGACAACAGTTCAGCCTAATTAGTAAAGTGTCTCAAACATTGTGCTCTTTCAAGTATTTATCTATGTGGGACCAAACTGACAATAGTATCTCAAAACACTGCCTGAGTCACTTGCTTAGACGTGTCATCTGAAGAGATCTATCGACAGAGAAAGTCATCAAAATTTTGGGAGGCAGGGGACCAGTGCAGGCAATGGAGGAACTCAGCGAGGTGGGTTGGCCCAGTAGCTTCAACAATGGACTCCAGCTTACGGAGAGTTGTGAGGATGAATCAGGACCAGGGAACACTTGCTTCTATTTTATATAACTAAAGGTGCTATGTATCAGGTGCTATGAGTCAGAGTCCACTCAGTGGCAGTTCTCTACCTATCTAGTTGTTCAGTGAAAACCAGGTGGTGTAGTGGTTAACAGCTAGGGTTGCTAACCAAAAGGTCAGCAGTTCAATCCACCAGGTGCTCCTTGGAAACTCTTTGGAGCAGTTCTACTCTATCCTGGAGGGTTGCTGTGCTGTGAATGAGAAGAGATGTGACACCAACGAGTTTAGTTTTTTAGTTGTTCTATAATGTTCTGAAGAACAGGTAAAAGAATTGATAACTGGAGAGAAGAGTGACGTGGAAGAATTGAAATAACCGTGAAGAAATTTAGCTATAAATGACCTGAGAGTCTATACCAAACTTTGAAAATTAATTGAAACAACATGGTATAAAATTACTGGGCTGTGACTACTTTTAGTTCATTGTTTTCTAAAGGTAGCATATTTTGTGCCATTTAGGAAGAACTAAAGGAGTAGTAGACCAATGTCTTCAAAATTGCTCAGTCTGTAAACTTTAAATTGTAAAAAAAATAAAAATCCAGAAGTGACATAAACAATTTTTTTTTAAAAAAGTAAATTAAAAGTAAATTGCTTGCTAATGAAAACAAAAGCAAGAAAAAGCCCTTTTACATCCAGTCCAACTTGTAGTGACCGAACAGGACAGTGTAGAACTGCCACATGGAGTTTCCCAAGAACACCTGTTGGACTTGCACAGCAGACCTTTTGATTACTTCTTAACCGCTGTGTCACAAAGGTTTCTGATAATTAAAAGGCTGTTGAAGATAACATATGAAGGTTAAAAATGTCAATTTTGGTTTAAAAACATGCATGTAGAAAGATTAAGAGGCAGTTAATTCAGTTGTAAAAATAGGAAAAACACTAAAGAAAAAAATTATAATTGTGACTGGATTAAGCAGTAGAATGAGCTCTTTAGGGAATAGCTGTAGATACTTTACTCTGAAACACTTAAAAATCTGAGTGGATTCAGCACTTAAGAATACCCCAAAGGGAATAGGGCTTTATTAGGAACAAGACTGAATAAATGAACTATGATAGTTTTCATTCATAATGTTTCTTTGTTACGAGTCTCTCACTTAAATAAAAGTATTAGAGTCTTAGAGCTTGCTGACTGCTGCATGGGTAGATAGACTGTAGTAAGCAGAAAATGTAACATTGTCAATTGAAGGAGAAATTAAACATGATATAAAATATTAAATTTCAGATTATAGTAAAAATATATCTCCAGGTTTAGCTGAAAGAATTTTTTAAATTAGTGCTAAAATTAACATTTGTGGTCAGAAATTAATTTTTTTCTAAGATGCAATATAAATGCTTTTGATTAAGTTAGTATAATTTAACTTAATAGCAAGCATAAAAATTATAAGAAATGATAATTGTCAAATTAAATAATAGGAAACATTGCATTTAAAAAGGAGACATATAGCTACAATCACAACATGACTTTCCATATATTAATCTAAGTTTCAGTACTGCTTGAAATAGAGATGATATCTCACTGTGTTATCATGAATTAGATAGTGTCTGTCAGGTAACCTAAAATATTTCACAATTTGAGAACTTTGCAATTTTCTGGGAATGGTTAAGAAAAATGGAGTCCAAAAACTTGGTTCAAATACTAGTTCACACAATTTCTAGTTGTTTAATGTAAAGCAAACTATTTACCACTTTAAGCTTTGGTTACCTGTTTGTGAAGAGGAAAGAAAAAATTTATGTATGATATGCACCAAATATACACTCAAAACACACTTTGTAAAGATCCTTCTGAGGTATAATTCCCAAAGAAATAGGTTTATGATAATTTTTGACATAAAATTTGTGAAATCATCTTAAAGACTATAGATCAATTTCTAGTCTGCAAAGCCATTTTATGTTATGTGAATTTTATATAAAATATTTAAATTAGATAAATAAAAATATAAGGCCCATTCTTGAGGAGTATATAATGCAGTTTCTGAACTTTTGACAAATACACTAGATATCTATCAGATTCCACCACTCTCTGACCACCAAAATCCAAACTAAACCCACTGTGCATGACTCCAATTCACAGCCACCTCATAGAGCAAAGTAGAACCAAGGCTATAATCTTTAGAGAAGTTAAATGTCACATTCCTTTTTTTTAAACAACTGGAGGATCCCGACCACCAACTTTGCAGGATTTTTTTGATGATGCTGTGTTTTTCACTAAAGGCATGGATGCTGAATTATTGTTTGTTGGTACTTTTTCATTATTTGAAATGCAAGTGGAGCATATTGATGTATGCTCCATGAAGTACATCAAAATGCAGTACGTATCAGTATCATGGTCCAGGAAGTACATCACAGTCATAAAACATTATTTAACTTTCTAAAAATACACAGAAATGCATGGGAAATACTAAGTAAACTGAACTTTCTATATATATTTGTTATCAGTTTGATTAAAAGAGGGTTACATAGGAACCATGTTCCAGGAAGCACAGTCAAACATACAGTGCACAATACCACCTTGGCCAATAAAGATCACCACAAACTTTTTTTGTACACAACAAAACACTCATTCCCTTGAATACTTCCAAGTATCAGTAACCATACTGTCCTTAAAATACGAAGGACATAGCAAGCGTATTCGCAAGCCTTGTTTCACTGCACGGAAGGCAAATGCACAATCGTGTCATAAAATCACTCCTTCAGGAATCATCCCGTCAAACAAATGGCTCTCACCCCTCAAATGGGGACCACACCAACTTTCTTGTTTTTTAGGCATTTGCACCATTATCCTCCAGAATGTACGCAAGTGGCTCAAATAACTGCCAACAAACCTGCTAGGAGAAAATGTAACTGGATCATACCTATGCCAGAGAGCATGAACCAGTTAACCATGTCACTACCAAGGCAACTTTCTTTTACTACGTAACATGGAAAAGTGACTTAACCTGTTGCCATCCTGTGTATCCTACTCACAGAGACCCTGTGTAATAGAACACAACTGCCCATAGAGTTTCTTATGCTGTAATCTTTACGGAAGCAGATGGCCAGGTATTTCCGTCTTAGAACAGTTGGTGACTTCTAGTTTTTGACATCGCAGACAAAAGGTGAGCTCTTAACCACTGCACCACCAGGGCTCTTTGGAAAAGTGACTTAATGTCTCTCTATGTTTGTTCTTTCCTTGATAAATTAAACACATATGTAACTCACCTCAATTATTTTTTTCAGGATTAACATTTGGTGGATCGATGACTTTTTTTTTATTTTAAGTGCACAGCAGAGGTTAGTCTATTGACTAACACTAATACAAAGGATGTTTTATTTCATTCGCTGTTTTTTAATGCTGTCTACATATATTTACAGGTGACCAAATAATTATGAGAATTTAACAATAAACATCCAGCTTTTTAATATTATTAATTCATGAGGAAGTCTGATATGAGAAGCAACTGAGTTAGATTGGATCAGAACTGTCCTTCTGTGAGAGTCTCAACTTCTAAAGTTCAGTACAAAAAGAAAAACTAGCAAAAGACTGGCTTTATTTCCTGTGTTTACAGTAAGCAGAATAGGTGCTGAGAGTCCAAAAATTAATGTAGACAAGATAGTTTTTTAAGATCCACATCAGGTGGTACTTTCTTCAAGATTTGTTTTCCTCCCATTTATTCTCATCTCAAAAGCACTCTTCTCCATTTTCAGAAGAGAGTCTTCCCAAGTGGTTGTGTCTCCTCTCTCCCTAGAGACACATATCACTCCCTAGAGGGCAGATTTGTAGGTTGCCTGCTACCTCGTTTCGCTGATGGGGTCATTTGGTAACTTGAAATTTTCCAGGCTTTTGTTGCTGTAAGGGTGGGAGTGATGCTTTCTCCAGCTGTCTACATTTCAGGCGAAGTCACAAGTCCTCATGCTGTATTATTAGTTTGCATATTTCAGTTTAGGATTTTTATTGTAAATGGGTTTTGAAAATACTCTCCTTGCATTCATGGTTTGTCCTTTCATCCCCTCAAAAATACCCCTGGCAGTACAAACTCATTTAATTTTCACGAGGTTCATTTACTTTATCTGTGTTTGCTTTTAAGAAGTGTGCTTTTCGTTTTGCAACTAAGAAATCCTTGGAATATCCATCTGGTGTGTTTTTTTGTTTTTCCTATGTTTGTTTTGGCAGAATTATTACCAGCGTTTTAGTAGGCTCATATGGTGGGTTGAGAAATATTTGCTCTTATTTTATGAGAGTTTGTGAGAGACTTTTTAAAATTATATCTAAGCCAAATGTTAAATAGAAGTCATCAACCAGTAAAACTACCTGGTCCTAGAGGGTTGTTTGTTTTGAGAAGGATTTAGTTACAAATTTAAGTGTTCCAACTGTTAAAAGTTGTTTGTACCTGTGATTCTTCCTTTAGTCAATTTTGTTAAATTATGTTTCCAAAAATTAATGTACTTCATTTAAGTTGGTGTATTTATTGACATAGAATTATTTATAATGTTCCTCACCATTTAAGGGGAGAGGGAACCTAGTGGTGAAGTGGTTAAGTGCGACTGCTGTTAACCAAAGGCTCAGTGTATCGAAACCACCAGGAGTTTCTCGGAAACTCTATAGGGCACTTCTATTTTGTCCTATAGGGTCTCCATGAGTCAGAATGGACTCAATGGCGATTATTAAGAATTCAATCATCTTTTTTAATGTTTGTAAAATTGTTAATTATGTCTTCTTTTTATTACTAGTGTATATTTTTCTCTCTTTTTGTATTAGTTTACTTAGAGCTATATTAGTCTTTTGAGGAGTCGTTCTTTGGTCTTCTTATCTTTTTACTTTTATCTGTTTTCTATTTCATGGTTTCTGATCTCGTATCTTGACTTCTACTAGTTTTGATTTAAATTTGTTCTACTCCTTTTGTCATTTTAAAATAGAATTTGTATAATTGATTGTAAGGCTCTCTTTTATCTGAATATATTTGTTGTAAGCTATAAATTTCTCTCAGTGCAGTTCTACATCCTCAAAATTGTGCTTGATTGAGCTTTTACTGTCATACAATTACAAAATATCTTATAAGTTTTTTGTAAATTTCACTGGACACATCGGCTATTTAATATTGGGTTCTCTGTTCTCCATGTATTTTCCACACATGGACTTCAGATGTGTTTTCCGCTCTGAACAGTTACTCTCTTGATTGTTTCTTTGTGGGTGATTTTCCCATTCTTTGTGGGTGATTTTCCCATCCTTTGACAAAACCAGCTGCTGCTAAATTTGTTTCTTTGCCAGAAAATTGTACAACAGAAACTATTTTAGAAAAGACTAACAATTCCCTCAAATATCCTTTTTTTCTTCATAAAATTAAAGCCTTGTTAATCGTATTTCAGTGTCCTGAGGAAATATGAAAATTAAAATTTTGGCTAACAGCATTGCAACTGCACAGCAAACAAACTAGTATTATAGTATGATGTATATAAGTATATGCTTTTCTATAAGTAAGTCTCAGTAAACTTACACTCCATAAACTTACACTCAGTACAACCACTTGATGCCTTTGAATTATGATGTTGGTAAAGAGTACTGCATACACTATGGATTGCCAGAAGAATGAAGAAGTTTGTTTTGGAAGCAGGGCACCAAGAACACTCCTTAAAAGGAAGGATGGACAGAAGTCATCTCACATACTCTGGACACAGTATCAGGATAGCCAGTCCCTAATGAGGAATGTCATGCCTGCTAATGTAAAGGCTCAGGGAGAAAGAGGAAGACCCCCAAAGAGATGGACTGACACAGTGGCTATACCACTGGGCTCACATACAACAAAGACTGGGAAGATGGTGCAGAACCAGGCATGGAGTTGTACACGGAGGTGCTGTGAGTTGGAAGCAACTTGAGCGTCCCTAATAACTGCAATGCAACAAACTGAGTATGTTACCAATGCCTTTTCTTGAGCCTTACTGATGAAAATTTTTGAAAATGGGTTTACCTTGTGTGATAGTCATAATAATATAATAATTATTATTAGTTCTGAATTTCATACAATGTAACTGGTACTCAGAAGGAATAACAACTTCACCTTGGAGAACTTAGACAATGAAAGTTTGGGAATAAGTTTTGAACTCAGCTTTTCTTCTTAATTTTTTATATCAAAAACAGTCATTCCACACAGTGCTTTCCTACTAAACAGACTTCCAATTTTGTAGGAAAGATGAGAGAACTCTTTCTACATCATACTTTGTGAAAACTGAAAGAAATAAAGAAATGAATAAAGAAAACTGAGAGAAATAAAATTTCTCTCTTTGCAGAAACACTGTCCTTGGCTTAACGTCTGAGTGGTTGAATAATCAATAACAGATTTTTGTCTAACTGTAAACATAATCTAAATGCAATGTAAATTGCAATTTGCTATTTATCAGCAGCCTGATATTGATATAGAACTTCCTCCAAATGGCTTTGTTTACTTGCTTTTACAATAAAACATGACATTAATCACAAGTTTCAACTGTTGTGTTTTAAATTTCCCAATGATCTATACTCTTTAACACATTTCCTCAGTTTTCATACTTTAAAGGAAACATTTAATGACAGTTTCTTTTCAGTGACGGTAACTCAGCATGACGGCATTAGGATATGTGCTGCCTCTTTTACAAAACCTATTGATCCAATGTGTTTCAATTCTGCAAGCAACATTTCCCGTATGGCTACCCTAAAAATAGAAAAAGGCTAAACCAGTACTAATGTGCCATTCTATTTTCAGTGAGTGACTTTGTTTCGTGTTCTTCATTGATTTAATTAAAGATACACTGAGTAAGCCTATTTACACTTGTTATGAAGAGAAAAAGAGATGGGGATCACAAACCCACAGAGGGACAACCCTGGTGTCCTAAAAAAGACAGAGAGGAAAAAGATGCATTCCTCTTCTCAACTGTGTTGTCAGTATAGAGATTAAAAAAAAAGAAAGAAACAAAGAAAAACTGAATACTTTTCCAGTGAGTCAGTTTCAACTCATAGCAACCCTTCAGGCCTGATTAGAACTGCCCTACAGGGTTTCCAAGAAGCAGTTGGTAGATTTTAACTGCCCTCCTCATGGTAAGCATCAGTAGCTCTAGGGCTCAACCTGAGACAGGACACGGCAAGGCAGTGCTCCTAAGCACTTACAAGGTCGTGTTTGATTACTAAAAGAGATTCTTTTTGTTGGTTTTGTGTTTTTGAAGTTGAAAAAGTCTTGAAAATATTCAAGTGACTATATAATGGAGATTCATCGTGGTTTTTGCCCACATTTTTAGTTGAGGGTACTGCTTTCTCAATCTGAAACAATTAAACAAGAATATTATTATTATTATGATTAGGTCCTTATATCATCACATCCACTTTGTAACCTGTTACATGTGTTTTAAAAATTTAGTCAGATTCTGAAACAGAGTTCACAACATGAGCATGAACAGTAAATGTATTTTTGATCAACTTCTTTTCTTCTTTCCAATGATGCATGAGGAATGCAGAGACAAATGTAATTTTTTTCCTTACTTCATGGTATCAGTTAGCTATATACTACATAAGCTCTCTAGACGACACAAACTGCTAACCTAAAGCTTGATAATTTGAATCCACTGAGCAGCACCGTGAAACAAAGGTCAGTGATCTGCTTCCATTAAGATTACACGCAAGAAAACAAACGGTATGAGCAGTTCTACTCTATAACACTTCATATTCAAATCAACTCAACAGCAACTAGCAACAACAATATATACTACTTAGGTGGAGAATGACCTGTCACCCCGCACAGTATTTCTTCCACACACACTGTGTTAACTAAAGTTTTCTGTAAAATGTACATCGGTACATCACATGAAATCGATAGGAAACAATTATCTTAAAAATAATTTTCTGTCAAGAAGTTTCTATTGTGCATGATTTGGAAGCCTCTTGGTGTGGTGGTTAAGTGCTATGGCTGCTAATCAAAAGGTCAGCAGTTCAAATCTGCCATGTGCTCCTTGGAAACTCTATGGAGCAGTTCTACTCTGTTCTATAGGGTTGTTATGAGTCAGAATTGGCTCAGCGGCTGTGGGTTTGCTTTGTTTTTTGGTGGTTCAGTATTGAAGCACTTGGCTACTAACCACAAGGGCACTTGTTCAAACCAACCAGCTGGCCACAACAGAAAGACGTGGAAGTCAGCTTCTGTAAAGATTACCATCTTGGAAACCATACAAGGCAGTTCTACTCTGTTCTGTAGAACGCCATGAGTCAGAATTGATTCAAAGGCAGTAGTAGCGCAGTAGCTCATCCGAGAGGTCATAGAAAGGCAGAGCCAAATGTGTCACTAAAGGAATTGCAAACGGTGCTTGGTTGGGTCAGATCCAAGTATTTCATTACAGGATTTGCTTTTTACTGAAATGAACAGTATAAAGTTCTCCTGAAGTTACTTGTGTTGCTTAGAAAAGTAGATGATGATTTTATCTTATTTTATTTCATTTCATTTCATTTTATGGTCAAAGCAATCTGTCTAAATAGAGAACTAGAGGGTCAGTGACAAAAGACCGTCAATGAGATGGATTGATCCCGGTGGCTATGACAACGAGCTCCGACACAGCAACTGTTACAAGGATGGCACAACATAAGCCAGTGTTTTCTCACATAGAGTCATTACACATCAGAGCTGTCTCAGTAGTGTCTCACAACAACAACAATTAGATAAAATGGTATTTATAAGTATTTCTATTAGGTTCCTAGGTAGCTCCACTGAAATTTGACTTCTACTTTAAATAAGGTCAGTTTCTGCATGACCCACTTAACATAACCACTTGCTTTCCTATCACTCTTGCAAGCTTACAGTTTCTGGATTGCTTACATAACACTTTGGCAAGATTAGGCCCATAGCAACACTTTCTTTCCTCCCTGATATATTCATAGTACCCATAATGAGTCAACAACTGTAGAAGTGCATTTTCCTTGGCAATGCTTTCTCCTTGCCACTGCAGCCTCGTTTTCCATTTGTGGAAAGTAGCTAGTCGCCTATTCTTCCAAGAGAATCAGTTAATAAAATGTGACTCTAGAAATAGACCCAGTTCTATCCCTTTGTAATTGGGTATGTTATTTTATTAATTTGTGATAGAATTAAAATAATATAAGTGATAATTAAAGAGAAAAATATCTCTTCTAATATAAAATTTTCTTCTAATATTTATGGTTATAATAAGCTTGTCATGGAATCATTTCCAACTCACAGTGATCAAATGGGGTACAGACTAGAGTTGTGCTCTACAGGGTTTTTTGGCTGTAATCATTTTGAATGCATCAGCAGTTTTGTGGGAGACAGCTCTGGCAATCTGCCCCAGTAAAGATTACAGCCCAGAAAACCATACTGTGTCACATAGCCTTTTCATATAGGGTAGCTGTACTCTGTCTCATAGGATTGCTAAGAATGGGAATCAACTCAGTTGCACACAGCATTAATCTATACTAACGAAGATGAGGAGGCCTTTCTTCAGTGATGCTTCTAAGTGGGGTCACATCACCAGTCTGTGGCTTAGTAGTCCATTGCAAACCATTTGTGTCAACCAGCCTGCTGACGCTGTACTATACAAAAACAAAACAAAACACTGCTATCAAGTTGCTTCTGACTCATAGCAATACTATAGGACAAGTAGAACCATCCCACAGAGTTTCCAAGGAGCACTGGGTGGATTCGAACTGTCGACCTATTTGTTAGCAGCTGTAACACTTAACCACTATGCCACCAGGGTTTCCAAGGTGTAGTATAGTGTCTGAAAATAGATGTTAACTACAACTTATCAAAATCATAACCATAATGTGATAAAGAGCAACTGTTCTTGCTGTTTTGTATAGAAAACAATTTTATTTTCCTTTTTTATCTGCTAAGCGTTTTTCCCAATAAAACACTGATACAAATTATAGTACAGTATAATTTATTCTATACTTCCACTTCATTAAGAATAAATTGCTTTTAGGTATTCTGCTCACTGTGTCTAGATTATATATGAAAGTACAGTCAAAGGCCTAATGAATTCCTTTCTAAACCAGTTTTGAGCACACACAGGTCGTAAACCAGTGCCTTCTGTAACCCTGTTTGGAGGGTAGGGAACATAGATATTTTCTTCATTTTGTGGAAGAAGTGATTGTCGTGTTCGAAGCCATCATTTTTTGTTTAATCCATAGAGTTTATGCATTATTTCAATGCAGTCATTGAATTGCATCCCTTTGAGAAAACATTTTAATGCTCAATGTCAATATATGGAAGGAAAATATTTACTATGCTACGCATTTTTGCTTTATGTACCCCTCAGCACAAAAGGAGATTTTTATTATTTTTTTTCCCATTAATGTACTTGTTTTAGGAAAGCTGGAGTTCAACCATCATTTTTCTTTCCTATTTGATTCATAGATTCTCTACGTCCTTTATTTTTAATGCAGGGGGTATTGACATACTGACTTAATATAGTAACAGCCTTTATTGAGATATACCTCGCTAATACCACAGGGTACAATAAACTAGTTAAGATGCTTGCAATATCAAAAATCAATTAAAATCTAAAAGATGTTAAATTGCATTGCTATGCTAAAATCAATGTGTAAAAGTTGTCTACTGATCCACCAAAGGGCAAAATTTGGGTTGAGATTTCATTTTTTTCTTCTTCCTTCCTTTTTTTTTTCAAGCCCAGGGTATGCATTTGATAAGTTATACACTCCCCATGACTTCTGCTAAAGGGCTAAGTAAAATTTTCTCTAAAAGCAACATTTTAGCCTTCCATATCTATGTTTACTTTTACTTCTTAAGATTCTCAGGTTTTGAGTTGTCCTTGTCAATCCCTGTGGCTAATTTAGTACCGTAGAAAGACCATTTGATGTGCCAGGGCAGTAGGGTACAACATAATGCATTAGTGAGGGAGGAAAAGAGAAAAGCTATCTTCTAAATTATTGATAAATGTTTTAAAAGTGGAAGAGCAGTGCAATAGTGGGAACAATTGCTATTCCTTCTATATTCATTTAGAAATCAAATAAATTTTAAAATGTTAAGCTTTCATTATTATATCCACAGTCATGTCTAACTTAACATGAGTAATATACAAATTGTACAGTGAAGTATTAAGTATATTAGTTAGGGAGCCTAGCACTCAGTGGGGGTGAAGGGAGGTAAACATAGGGGGAAAAAAAAAACACTTGAGAGAAAACTTAAAATTTTATGGAAAACCTAAGAGTCTCCAAGATTACATACATGTGTAAAAATATATAGTATAGAGCTTTATAAGACCATCACAGTAGAATTAGCACTACTATGTGCTGGGTCTGTTAACCTATTGCCATCCAGGCAATTCCAGCTTATGGTTACCATACAAGAGTGAGTAGTACTGGACCCCTGAGTTTCCAATGGAAGGAGACAGTTGCATCTTTCTCCTGCAGAATGGTTGGTGGCTTCAAACTGTCAAACTTTTGGTGAGCAGCTGAGCTGGGGCTATTAGAACAATCATTACATCAGAGTTTGGCTTCCATCTAGGATTTTAGGCATGCGTGTAATTTAAACAATGAGAAGGGAACACACATGTAGAACTTTCCTCCATGTTTTACCAATATGCAAAGATCAGAGTTGAGTTTAACCAATAAATTGTCCAAGTTACATGCAAGATATACCACTGAGAGGAATCACTTATAGTCAGAGACAGTAGCATGGATCTTTTGTTGCATCCATCTTGGTTGGAGACCTCTCTATTCTTATCATCAAACTATGATATGAAGAACAGTCTTCTGTTGAGGGTTGAGTTAAAAGCCTAGATAATGTTTCACCTTAAAATGCTCAGTCTACTCCCCAGGAAAATGCTTTCAGAAGATATGGTCTTGTGAGTTCCCATCCAGTCAGTTCCAACTTATGGAGACCTCATGTGTGCAGCAGTGGAACATACAGGGATGTTATGCATTTCATGTCTTATACTAAGACCAAGTTGGCAAATAATAGTCTGCAGCAGTGAACAGGCGAGACCAGAGTCAGCAATGTGGTGATTTAATCAACACAATTAGGATGACAGAGTAGAGAGAAGGCCTGAAAAAATATAAAACACAAAACTATTATAAAACATGTATTCCAAATAATTACAGTAGTTACAGTTGTTGTTGTTAGGTGTCACTGATTCTGTTCTGACTCAGAGTGACTCTGTGTGCAACAGAAGGAAACACTGCCCAGTCCTGCACCATCCTCACAACTGTGATGCTCAAACTCATCACTGCAGCCACTGTGCCAGTAGATCTTGTTAAAGGTATTCTCATCTTTTGCTGACCCTTTATCAAACAGAATGTCCTTTTCTAGTGACTTAGTTCCAATAGGACAGAGGAAAATACAAACTAAAGGATTTAATAATTTCAGGTATGGAAAGGGTGAAGAACAAATATCAGTAGCAGCCAAAAGATAGTAGGTGTGGTCCTGAAGACAAAATTTGTTAGTTTCGTATTAAGGAGTAAAGGGAGTAGGAAGATAAATATGAGGAAATGTTCTTCATAGAACTTAAAATATGAGAATATATCTAAAGAAAGATAAAACGAAGAGAGGAAAGTATAAGCAGTCACATAAAAGTTATAGCAGAAGGTAAGAACTGCCCAAAGGATTTATGGTAGGTGGCTGAATGTCTAAAGGCTGCATTTGGAGATTTGAAAAGAATTTGATATTTGGACATGGGAAAAAATGCTACAGAGAGAGAGAGAGAAAGAGAGATCTCAGAGCAGTAAGAACCAAAAACCAAATCCACTGCTATAAAGTGGATTCCCACTCAGCGACTCTAGAGATGGCGTAAACTGCCCCGTAGAGTTTCCAGAGATCACCTGGCAGATTACCCTCACACCACCAGGATTTCTGAGCTATAAGAAACATAGAGGAAACTCAGAGAAGAAACTTTTACACTATATATTGTTGGAGAGCAGTAACTATGGTTGAATCCAGTATGTTAGCAGAAAATTTTGGTACTGAAAATATGTCCATTAGTTTTAAAAGAAAAAAGACACTGAAGGTCCTTTCCAAGATGATAAAAACTGCTTACATGTCAGCTAAGTATACAACTATTTCATTTCAATCTCGGGTCACCAAATCCCTTTTTGTTGTTTTCTGTTTTTAATTCCCCATGACAAACGTAACTCTTTAAATATATAAAATAGAAAATGGCTTGGGAAACAACACTGAAGTCTGATTATGTAAAACCAAAAATTAAAATATAACATGCAGATATTTATGACATTCAAATGTCGACCTATTTTGTAGGAATGTAGATTAATGACATTAATATCTTTTAATTTTGCACATAAGCAGTTCTATAGTTTAAACTTTAGACTAATTATTTTTAATATGGTTTTAGCATAATATTCTTCACATACCTTTCCATATTTAATTCAGCAAGTCCCCTTGCTAATAATAAGTAAATTCAGTTTTATGAGGTGCTTTGAAGTATAATCAAGCCTTGCAATTTTTCTGGTACTTTTATGTAATGGAAGCACTGTTCTATCTTCATTTTGAATTTATGTCAAATTTGCAGTAACACCCTGTGTTGTATGAACTCTGATGCAATTGTTTTATATTTTAGGATCCTCCAAAATAAAGAAAACTGATTTTAGATATTTGAATATCTACAGACAATTCTCTATCATTTTTCAAGTAGTTTTGTTCAGGAAACTCAGCCTCTCAGGAGACTCAATAGTATTTCTTCAGAGAACTTTAAATCAGAAATATTCCTTAAGCTACTAGTCGTTCCTATAGTAGTAAAATATTTGAATCTGAGGAAAGTTATGTGTTTTTAAGATACAGCTCACTGCCAATAAAAGTAAAACAATGTGATATAAAATTTGATATGAACAAAATTATTCTGTTAATGTGGAATACATTTCAAAATGGGAAGAAAATTAATTTATGAACTGGAGGGAAAAAATCTCCTATTTCCTTTGAATCTCATGACATACTTCTCTCTTTTTCCTTACTCTTATCTAAAAATTTCTGCCCACATCTATAACTGCCTCTCTGTCTCTGTGTATAAGGGTGTAGATTAATTGGCAAAAATTGGTTCAGAACAGGGAATGGAGGAATGAATACCAAGCCATAGAGATGGATGATAGGTAGACAGAGATGACAGACAGTGAAGTAGAGAGACACAGAGTGAATGACTGAGATGGACAGATAGAAATTTATAATCTGGAAAATCCTCTGAAATCTGTCCACCATGGGTGGTCTTGTTATTTGAAATATTTGTGGCCTAGCTTACAGCATCATAGCAACACACAAGTGACCAAGGTATAACAAACTTATACATGAATGAGGGCAACATTATTATTGCATATTTATTGTAACTTCTAGGTATTGTATGTATTTTAATGCTGTTCTGAATGAGGAAATTGTTAGTCTATTTTCCGATCGTATTTGTGTTCAGAACACTTATTGTTTGGATGCATTCATTTTCTGTATAGACATACTACGGTTATTTATTACTTTAAATATCTTGGTTAATTCTAATAGTTTTATTGCCATCAACAAATAATGCTACTTTGGTCTTTGATTTAACTATCATTTTAATACTTTTATGTAGCTATTATATTGCATTACTGAATTGTCAGCATAATACTGAATAATAGCAACCATTCTATCTCTAATGATAACCTTAATAATAATAACATGAAAAAAGAGCCTTAACCAAGTGAACTTGGTGAATGTCCCGTGCTGCAACCCTCCTCTGGAGATCAGAAGAAAAAGGAAATATTAATCAAGTTATCTGAAAAATATTACAATATAGACAAAATGTTTCAAAATGTTTTTCAGAGTACCAATACACATTTTAAGTATTTTTCAATGATTTATCTCTGCTGTGGTCAGTGGTTCTTTTGTTTACTGGGTCTTTTTGAAATCTGAGTTGGCAGCACTTGGCTTTAGATAAGCATCCTCAAATGTATGGTGATTCTTTGCCTTCTATCTTCATTTGAGAATGAGTGATGCAGTTACATGTACATTTTGTTTCCTGGTTTTTGTAAATTCATTGAGAATTCATTCTACTTATTGCTGTTGATTTTGTTTTCTAAACTTAGATTGTTTACTGCAGGTTATCAGTAGTAAGCAAAAATAAATAAAAAATTGCCAGCTCCCTGACTTTATAAATTGAACTTGGTGTTATTAAACATATTTTGGAAGAAAAAAAATCTGATTATTCTAAATCCTATAGTATGACTTGATTTGTAAGTTTCTTATTTCCTAATCCTGATTTTTTTTAAATAATGATTAAATGACAGTATACAATCCAAATCAATTTTGCATGCCCACATACCTGCAGTTTCCTCTGCTCTCTGCACCTGGTGACAGTACACTCTTCCTTTTCCCTCTTTGTGTCTAGGATCTTCTTAATGAGCATCTGTCCCCTGCTCCAATCTCTTCTCTCCCATCTATAAAGAGACCAGTAGGACAGCCTCCTGTAAATGCATGGAACTGTAAAGTATGCATACTGTATGGTCACACAGTGTCCCCAAGCCCAGTCAACTCTTGTCTGAAGAGTTGACTCATTATTGGTTTCTGGTCAGGGACAGCAGCCGGCATAGGGTCCATGTTCCTAGAAGATTCCCTTTTATTAGAGTTCTTAGGCTTCACTTATCTTTTTCTCTTGTTGCCACGGGGACTCTACATTGTATCCCCAGTCATGGATGTCTTTGGTGGTGGCAGGGCGCCATCTCATGTTGATACAGTTTCCCACTCATATGGTCCTTCTGTCTCCTGGGCTCTTTTTCACCTCATGTCTTTGATGGTCTCAGGGATCATCTGTTCTGGATGAGTTGGGACCATTTGGTATACCTCAGATGGTAGCTCACCGGCTTTTAAGACGCCTGAGGCAGCTCAGCAATATGAGACGCAGAAGACTCTCAGCAATAGACTAGTTATACCAATTGGCCTCCATGTCATCTGAATACATGTTCTCTAGACCCCATCCCTGCTACTCTAGCCTTCGAAATACCAAGTTGAGTTTAGAAAACCTTCCAGTCTATGATGAGGTCCAGTTACAGTGATCTACTCTCAAGTGTGTGCTGTCACTGCTTTCACCCCAAAAATTTCTATCCACTATCTAATTTATGCCCAGCCCTCTCCTTTCCTCCTCACCCTCAAAGCTGCCAAAGCTATCTAAATGTTTTCTTCTGTTAATAAGTCTATACTTAAGACCTTATAGCAGGGGTTGCATACATTATTTGTCCTTTTCCTGCTAAGTGATTTCACTTGGTATAATGTCTTCCAGTTGAAACCAGGTTATGAGGTGCTTCCTGAAATCATCATTGTTCTTTATTATTGCATAGTGTTTCACTGATTATATGCACCATAGTTTATTTATCCATTCATCTGTTGATAGACGTCTAGGTTGATACCATCTTTTTGCTATCATGAACTGTGCTGCAATAAATATTCATGCACAGTATCTGTTCATGTGATCATCTTTATTTCTGTAGGATATATTCTAAGCGATTGGATTACTGGATCAAACAGTATTTCTATTTCTAGCTTTTTAAGGAGACACCAAATTGCTTTCCAAAGAGGTTGTACCATTTTGTAATCCCATCAGCAATGTAGGAGAGTTCTAATCTTTCACCAGCTTCTCCATTATTTGTTTTTGTGTTTTTTCAACCTTGTTGGGGTGAGGTGGTATTTCACTGTAGTTTTGATTTCTTATTAGATTTCTCTAATAGCTAATGATAACGAGCATTTCCTCACGTGTCCTTTGGCTATCTAAATGTTTTCCTTGGGAAATGTGTGCCCATCTCCTTTGCCCATTGCTTAATTGGGTTATTAACTTTTTACTTGGTGATGTTTTGCAGTACGTTGTAGATCGCAGAAATCAGATGTCGGTCCCATGTACAGTTGCCAAATATTTTTTTCCCATTCTGTAGGTGGCCTTTTAATTCTTTTGTAAAGTCTTTGGATGAACAAAGTGTTTGATTCTTAGTAGTTCCCATTTATCTATTTCCTCCTCTGTTGATCTTGCTTTGATTTTCAGATTTTGAAGTCTGTCTAAGCCATGTACAAGAATTTCTATTTCTGACCGTATTTTTTCATGCATGATATTTGCTGTTTTAGGTTTGGTATTTAAGTTTTGTTTAGGTTTTGTTTTAGGTTTGGTACTTGAGCTGGTTTTTTATATAAGGTGTGAGATAAGGGTCTTGCTTCAGTTTTTTGTTGTTGTTGTTTTGAAAACATATATCCAATTTTGCCAACACCATTTGCAAAAGAGACTATTTTTACCCCAGTTTAAAATCTTAGGGACTTTGTCAAATACGAACTGTTCCTAAGATGATGATGGTATCTCTGGTGTCTCGACTCTGATCCATTGGTCCATATGTCTCTTTTTGCACCAGTCCCAGGCTGTTTTGACTACTGTGGCCGTGTGATAAGTTCTAAGGTTGGGCAGTGTGAGGTCTCCCACTGTCTTGCTCTTCTTCAGTAGTGCTTTACTCATCCAAGGTTTCTTCCCTTACTAAACAAAGCTGGAGATTTTTTTTCTCCACCTCATCAAAAGATGCCACTGGAATTTGTGTTGGGATTGTATTGTATATGGAGATGGCTTTGGGTAAAATAGACATTTTGACAATGTTAAGTCTTTCAATCCACGAGCAGTGTAGTTTTCGGCATTTATGTAAGTGTCTTTTGGCTTCTTGCAGTAAGGTCTCGTAGTTCTCTTTGTATAGGTCTCTTGCTTCTCTAGTTAGATTTATTTACAGATATTTTATATTTTGGGGGACTATAGTAAACGGTACTGATTTAGGGATTTCTTCTTTGATGATGATCTCTTTGTTAGTATAGGAATCCTATCTTATGTTTATTTTATGTTTATCTTATATCCTGATACTTTGTTGAACTCTTCTATTAGAGTAGTTTACTTATGGATTATTTAGAATTCTCTGTGTATACGATCATATCATCTTCAAAAAGGGTGATTTTTACTTCATCATTGCCGATGTAGATGCCTTTTATTTCTTTGTCTTGTCTAGGTGCTCTGGCTAGAACCTCTAGTGCAGTATTGAATAGAAGTGGTGAAAGTGGATATCCTTGTCTAATTCCTGTTCTCTGGAGGAATTATTTCAGTCTCTCTCCATTCAGGATGGTGTAGGCGGTTGGCTTTACATAAATACCCCTTATTGCATTGAAGAATTTTCCCTCTATCACTATTTTGCCAAGAGTTTTTAGCATGAACTGGTGCTGTGCTTTGTCAAATGCCTTTTCTGCATCAGTTGACAAAGTCAGATGATTCTCATCCTTTGTGCTATTCATGTGGTTGATTACATTGTTTTTTTCTGATGTTGAACCACCTCTTGCATCCTGGTATGAATCCAGCTGGGTCATGATGAGTGATTTTTTTGATATGTTGTTGAATTCGATTGGTTAGGGTTTTTTTTGGAAGAGTTTGCATCTTAGTTCCTGATTGGTCTGTCTGTCTGTCTGTCTGTCTGTCTCTCTCTCTCTCTCTCTTTTTCTCCCTCTCCCCCCCTCCTTTCTTTCTCTTCTTTCTTTCTTTTTGTGGGATCTTTACCTGGCTTTGGTATGAGGATTATGCTGACTTCATAGGATGAATTTGGAAGTTTTCCATCCCTTTCTCGATGGCACTTGGCTGGCTTGGCTTTGGCCATCCCTTTCTATGGTGTGAAATAGCCTCAGCAGTATTGGAGGCAACTCTTCTCTAAAAGCTTGGTGGAATTCAGTGGTGAAGCCATCTGGGTCCAGGCTTTTATCCATTGGTCATTTTCAGATGACTTTTTCAATCTCTTTCTTTGTGATGGGTTTATTAAATTGTTCTGCTTTACCTTGTGATAATTTTGGTAGGTGATATGAATCAAGGAATTTATCCATTTCCTCTAGGTTTTCAAATTTGTGAGAGTACAGTCTTTCATAGTATTCAGCTATGATATTTTTTTATTTCTGTTGGATCTGTTGTGACAACTCCCCTCTCATTTGTTATTTGGGTTGTTTGTTTCCTTTCCTGTTTTTCTTTAGTAAGTTTAGCCAGTGGTTTTTCAAATTTGTTGATCTTTCCAAAAAACAAGATTTTGATCTCTCAATTTTTTCAATTGTTCTTCTGTTCTCTAATTCATTTAGTTCTGCTCTAATCTTTATAAGTTGTTTTCTTTTGGTGCCTAAGGGGTTCCTCTGTTGTTCTCTCTATACTTGTTCAAACTGTAGGGTTAGTTCTTTGATTTGGTTTCTTTCTCCTTTCCAGATGTGTGCATTTATGGAGATCAACTGACCTCTGAGCACTGTTTTGGCTGTATTCTATAGGTTCTGATAGGAAGTATTTTCATTCTCACTGGAATCCATCCATTTCTTTATTTCATACTTGACTTCTATAACCCATGGCTTTTTGAGCAAGATGTTGTTCAGGTTCCATGAGTTTCACTTTCTATTTTTTTTTCTGATATTGATTCCAACTTTTATGGCTTTAGGATTTGAGAAGACACTTTACATTAAGTCAATGATATGGATTTTGTTGAGAATTGCCTTATGTCCTAACACATGGTCTATTCTGCAGAATGTTCCATGTGCACTGGAGAAGAAGGTGTAGTTGTCTGCTGATGGATAGAAAATTCTGTATATTTTGACGAGGTCTAGTTAATCAATTGTCTAATGCGGCAATAAGGACTTCTGTGTCTTATTGAGCTTTTTCTAGACGATCTGTCCAATACTGAGAGTGGAGTGTTGAAGTCTCCCTCTCTTATTGTGAAATGATCTGTCTCCTTTTTGAGAGTAATCAGTGTTTCTTCGATGTATTTAGGTACTCTAATATTAGGTACATAAATATTTAATATTGTTAAGTCCTGTTTGTGTATTGAATCTTTCAGCTATAAATAGTGTCTGTCCTTGTCTACAACAGTGGATTTTACATTAAAATCTATTTTACCTGAGATTAGAATTGCCACACCTGCTGTTTTTTTGTTCACTGTTACCTTGATATATACACTTCCATTCTGTAATTTTCAGTTTGTTCATATCTTTAAATCTAAGGTGAGCTTCTTGTAGGCAGCATATGCTTGAGTTGTGTATTTTGATACAAGATGTCACTTTATGTCTCTTTACTGAACCATTCAGTTCATTCACATTGAGTGTAAGTATTGATAGGTATGTGTTCAGTGCTGCCATTATGATATGTTGATGTTTTCTCTATTGTTATCATTAACGTGTTCCAAGACATTCTTCTTTGTGAGTTGATTTTTCACGTTTCTGAGGGCTGGTTTTCTGGTTAATGAGACTCCTGTATTACATTCCTTGATTTGATTTGTTTCATCTTTATTGTGCTTTACAGTTGTCCCTATAATCCCCCTCAGTAAACTATGTATAAACCCAATTTTAATTACTACCATTCTTAACAACTTCCTCTCCATCTGAAAGGACTATAACCACTGTAGTACATCCCCTTTTTTAATATGATGACATCATAGTTTTCATGATGTGATCACTGGATTATTTCTTTCACTATTACAGTTTTGATTTTGTATGGAGCCTTCCCTAACTGAGCAAGATTCTAGGTGATGTGTCCTGTAGTTGCTTCTCAAATATAAAGTTAGTGGTTTTGTTCTTCTAAGCCAAAGCCAAGAGATTCTTTCAGTATTTCTTGTAGCTTTGGTTTGGGTTTTACAAAGTCTCTTGAGTTTCTGTATATCTGCAAATGTGTTAATTTCATTTTCATATTTGAAAGATAGTTTTGAAGGCTATATAATTCTTGGTTGGAAGTTCTTCTCCTTCAAGGCTTTGAATGTGTCATGCCACTGTCTCTGCCAGCATTGCTTCTGCTGAGAAATCCAACAAAAGCCAACAGGTTTTCCCTCTGAATGTTAGCTTTGCTTTGAGTCTTGTGGCCTGTAAGAGTTTCTGCTTATGTTTCATTTTGTTAAGCTTGATTGTTCTATGTTCTGGAGTCTTTATTTTGAGATCTATATTGAGTGGTGTTTGATATGTATCTAGAATATCTATGTTCTCTTCTTTTGTAATTTCTGGGAAGCTTTCTGTCAGCAGCTCAGCTGCAATACTCTCTGTGTTCTCAGGCATTTCACCCCCTTTATGAACTCCAATTAATCATAGATTGTTCCTCTTAATAGAGTCCCACATGATTCTTAATGCTTCTTCATTTTTCTTGTTTCTTTTTTTCTGATTTTGCTTCATGGATGCTGGAGTCAGTAGCTCTGTCTTCCAAATTAGAAAGTCTATTTTATGTTTGATCCATTCTGTTTTCTTGGCTGTGAATTGAAGTTTCTGTGTCTGTGATTTTGTTCTTGATATGTTGGATTTCAGAGTACTGGTGTTCCATCAGATCAAACAACTTGCTTAACTTTTTGTTTTGCTCTGCTGCATTTTGTACAAGGCCTAGGAGGACTCTATATATGATGCTTTTGTGTTCACTTTCCAATAGTTTCAGAAAACCTTCTTCATCTGGGAAGTTCTGTGGTTCTTTCTTTTGGGGGTCTGCTGAAGCCATGGGTGATTTCTTTGTTATACTTTTATCTAGAGTTTTTTGCTTTGGGGGCATCATGTGTGTCAATAGAGGCTGGGACAGATGCTGTCAGGATGAATCGCAGTTGTTTCTCTAGGCTATCTTAAAATGAAAGGTAAAAAGTATCTGACAACTTCCACAGTCAGTAAGATTTTTAGGTGTATAAGTACCTCTTTCCAGCTGGCAAGTAAGCACCTGTATATCAAACCCCAGATGTTATAAACTAGCTGAAAATACAGAAAGGCTACTTCCCTCCTGGCCTCTGCTGTTGGCCCCTAGCTGTAGGTGACACTGTGTAGAATACTGCTTTTCAAAAGCACTCTCCTCCGGGCAGGCATTGATTCCAGCCCAGGTATTAGGTCCAGCTGAGGCCTCCATGTGGGTATATCCACCTCTCAGTGGAACAAGATGGTGTCCCATGCAAACTCACCACCTGGCTGTGTCCAGGCTACTCTATGGAGGAGGCAGAAAGAGAGACCAAAGGTGCGGCAATGCACACAGTCCACAGCCTATGTTGCTGGGCCCCAGCTGTAGGCAACATTGTAAAATACTGCTTTTCTTCCAGAAAAGTGCTTTTCTCCGTGCAGGCGCTACCTCCCAGACTAGGAATTGAGTCTAGATGGGGCCTCTGTATTGGTGCCTCTGTCTCCCAACAGATCAAAAAGGCATCCTGCACAAGCTCGCTGCCTGCCCTAGTACCAGCTATTCTATGGCAGAAGCAGAAAGAAAAGTCAAAGATGCCGAAATGCATCCAGGTTCTCAAAATATGGCAATTTCATGTGCCGATCCTGCCAGCAGTGCATCTGAGATTAGGGGCTAGTCAAGTCCTGTCTCTGCCTGCCAGTTAAGACAGAGAAAAGAAGTTAAAATGGTTAGTTACTTTTGGTCCCTGTAAGCCAGTGTTCACCACTAGTGGGGTCAGCAAACGAGAGGGGGTTTTCCATTCAATTGTATAAATTCTAAATTAATAGCCCTATGTCATGTCCTAGGTCTCACTATGTGTCCAGAAGGCTCTGCTGAATTATCAGTTTAGGTCTTGGTTTCCAGAGGGATTTAGGGAGACTTGTGTTTAGTCTACCATCTTGACTCTGCCCCTTAACACACTGAATATTTTTCACCAACAGAAAAATTCAGACTTCAGTTCTTCAATCTTCCTTATTCATTGGACAACTTTCTCATACATATGATACAATTGAATATGCCATGGCTTGGGTCAGATGCACTTTAATCTTCAAAGTAATGTCCTTGCTCTTCAAAACTTTAAAGAGATGTTTTGCAGCATAGTTTCCCAGTGCCAAACGTCTTTTAATTTCCTGACTGCTGCATCTATGGGTGTTGGTTATGGATCAAAGCAAAACAAAATCCTTGACAAACTTAATCTTTTCCCCATGTATGATAGTGTTATTTTTGATCCATTTGTGAGGAATTTGGTTTTCTTTATGTTGAGGTATAATCCATACCGAAGGTTGAGGTCTCGGATCTTCATCAGTAAATGCTTCAAGTCCTATTCACTTTCAGCAGGTGAAGTGTCATCTGCATAACATACGGGTTGTCAATGAGTCTTCCTCCAATCCTGATGCCTGTTCTTCACACAGTCCAGATTCTTGGATTACTCTTTCAACATATAGATTCAATCGGTATGGTGAAAAGATGCACGCCTCTCCTGACTTTAGATCTCATAGTATCCCCTCAAAACAATGGCCTCTTGAACTATGTATAGATTCCTCATAAGCACAACTAATGTTAGTGAGCTGAAAGGACTGGTATTGGCCATCTTGAATCAGATAATCATATGGCGTACTTTGCCAGAAATGAAAAACTGAAGAGGAATGACACTACAGGCATCATCAAAAGAGAATATTTCAAGATCTTTTCTGAAGTACAGAGCTGTCAATGGTAGAATAATACCTATAAGGTTATGAGGAAGACCAGTTAATATGACTATTATTCAAATTTATTCACCAATCACTCAGCCCAAACATAATGAAACTGAAAATGTTTTACCAGCTTCTGCAGTGTGAAACTGACAAACATGCAGTTGAGATGCACTGATGATCACTTGTGACTGGAATGTGAAAGTTAGAAAAAAAGAAGGACTGGTAGTTGGAAAATATGGCCCTGGTGAGAGAAACAACAATGAGCGATTGAACGTTGCAAGACCAATGACTTCTTCACTGCAAATACCTGTTTTTGCTAACATCAATGGTGACTATACACATGAACCTTATCAGATGGAATACACTGAAATAAAATCAATTACACCTGTGGAAAGAAACAATATCATCAGTGAGAAAAAGGCTGGGATGGACTTTGAGACAGGTCATCAATTACTTATACACGTGTTCAAGTTGAAACTGAAGAAAATTGGAAAAAGACCATGAGATCCAAACTACAACCTTGAGTATATAACATCTGAATTTAGAGACCGTCTCAGGAATAAACTGAACATGTTGAACACTGATGATCAAAGACTAGATGAGTTGAAAATGACATCAAGTACATCACACATGAAGAAAGCAAAAAGGAATTAAAAAGACAGAAAAGAAAGAAAATACCCAAATGGATGTCAGAAGAGACTCTGAAACTTGGTCTTGAATGTCAAGCAACTTACGCAAGAGGAAGAACAGATTAAGTAAAATAACTCAACAGAGACTTCAAAGGGCAGCTCAAGAAAAGTAAAGTATTATATGATGTGTGCAAATACCTAGAGGTAGAAAACCAAAATACAAGAACACTTCCTGTATTTTTCAAGCTGAAAAAACTGCGTATTCAAGGCTCAAATTTCAATAGTGAGGAATTCTATGAAGAAGATATTAAAGGACATGGGAAGACTCAAAAGAAGATTGAGTAATACACAGACCATAATATCAAAAAGAACTGGTTAATGTTCAACCATTTCAAGAGGTAGCACATGATCAGCAACTCATGGTACTGAATGCAAAGCTATAGAGAAAGAAAATAGATGGGTGGTTGCCTTGGGCAAAGAAAAGAAGGCCTAGTAGCACAATGATTAATTGCTCTGCTGCTAGTGGAAACGTGATGGTTGGAACTGGCCCCTTGCTCTGTAGGAGAAAGTACATGTCCATCTACTTGTTTAAAAATATAAATTCAAAAAAATATAAAAATTAAAAAATTAAAAATAAATTCAATCTATCTAACTTTATGGTCAATTTTTGTTTAGCACCTGGGATTGTTGTGAGTTGGAATCAACTGAATGGAACACAATACAGTAAAGAGTGGGGAAATGAGGAACGAAAGCTAACAGGTATAACTTTTGGGGAGGGAGAAAAAGGATGAAGAAAACATTCTAAAAGGGACTGCGGTCATTGTTGCACTACCCTGTGAATATATTTAACATTAGATTATGCACTTTACATGGGTCAATCATATGGTACATGAATAATATTTCAATATTACTGAAAGAAAGCTAGCAGGATCCTTAATACACTTAGCATGGTGCCTGGAACTAAGAATGTGAACTTATATTAAGGTGTTACGTTATTCTATTTATTTATATTCTTCTAATGATACTGAAATACATTTCCTTCCTGTTTTGTTTTAAAAACCCGTGCTACATCATTATGCATGTCTCTTCTGTATATTTAACTTTTTTCTTCTCTAAATATGTCTGAAGATAGTCTTTATTAATTCATTTTTATCAAAATTGTGAACAAGCATAATCTTGTGTTTGTGCTTCTGAAACAACAGTCACGGCTTAGGTATGGATCTAAAAAAGATTCAAAATTACTTTTGAATTCTATGAAGAACATATTAAAGGACATGGGAAGACTCAAAAGAAGATTGAGTAATACACAGACCATAATATCAAAAAGAACTGGTTAATGTTCAACCATTTCAAGAGGTAGCACATGATCAGCAACTCATGGTACTGAATGCAAAGCTATACAGACAGAAAATAGATGGGTGGTTGTCTTGGGCAAAGAAAAGAAGGCCTAGTAGCACAATGATTAATTGCTCTGCTGCTAGTGGAAACGTGATGGTTGGAACTGGCCCCATGCTCTGCAGGAGAAAGTACATGTCCATGTAATCTAAAAATTGCTTTTTTGATCTAAAAAAAGATTCAAAATTACTGTTTGTTTTAAACTCTAAACGTTAAGGTTTATCATAGAGTCAAATAAAAGTTAGAAGAGTATCAATAGGAGTACTGTGGGCTGTGAAAAAGTAGTGAAGTGTAAGTTAAGAGTCTGTACATAACAGAAAGAACAAAGAAAAGGTATTTTTAATAATATTATTATATAAGTAAATTGTCTATATAAGTTATATTGACAAAATGGAAATTATAAATATAATGTTAAATTTGAATACCCGATAGAACCACTCTTTAAAAATGTAGTCACACAGTCTAAAATCAGTGTCCTTAATGCTTCACATATAATTTTTTTTTAAACTACAGAAGTACATAGTTAATATTTGAATTAAAAAAGTGAAATTTATGTCATTCATATACATATTTAAAAAAACTTTCATGAATTTTTCATTGCTAATATACAAATGAAAGAACTGAAAAAGATAAATTTATTATAATGAATCTGCAAATTGGTTCACTTAAGGAAACTAATGCATAGTGTGGACCGTGCATGTTATAAAACAATAGAAAATGATCGTGATGAGAAAATTAAGCAAAGTTATATGACTTTTTCTGCAGTCTTGGGTCAAAGTTTTCTCATATTTAGAGTAAATATTGGAATATACCATGAAAAAATTTCTGGATCACCTTAGCAACAACTATGAAATGGTTGGAAATAAAGATAACCTGCTAATTTCTGAATGTCTGTGATAAAACAATTTGAATACTCTATAATGGTTAGATTCAGTACAATAAAGGATAATGTGGTAAAATTAGTATAGTTGTGATCAAAATGTTTTGAGATTTTTTTAAGTAATTGATTTTATTTTTTCTTAATAGCGAAAATATACACAGCAAAACCTACGCAAGCTGATTCTAGTGCTTACCAGGAAATCAGTGAAAACAACAAATAAAAACTACACAATGATAAAGAAAATATTAAAATCCATACAAATACGTCTTTCCCACCCTAAAAAAAAAACACAACACAGATAAAAGTTTAAGTACTAGTATAAAAAAGCCAAAGCTACACAACACAAATAAAAAGTTCAAGTACAAGTGTATTTATCTCACTGGCAAAGGCAGTTTCAAACTTGACTATGCTGCTGAGTGTCGTGCTGGATTGAGTTTCTCTTACAGTGCTGGTAAGTATCTAAATGACTGAAAGTTTTCTGGTGGATGACTTAGAGGCATTCTTTAAAATGTATTTATCCAAAATATTATATAAATTATTATGAATTATAACTCGTGAGAGGTAGAAATAGACAGGACTGTCTTGTTTTTTCCGAGTCTTGCAAGTTTTACTCCTTTGTTACGGTACAGTCTTGCTACTTTTCTATGGCATGTTTTGGTGAAAAATGTTTGGTTTTCCTTCTCTGACAGATTTCTTTCTGCCTTACAGATAATCTAGCTTTTGCAAGTTTTACCGTAAATAATTTAAACATTAGTTATATTTTATTAAAATTTACCATAACCGATTCTTTCACGATATTTAAACTCTTCAGCACATGATCACTGTAAATGTTGAATGTTTCTGGTCGTTTGTCTATGGGCTTAGAGGGCAGTGAACTAGATGTTCTTTTTCAGGGACTTCATTATTAATATCCAGTGCTTATCATATTCATGTCTAAAGGATGGTGGCACATAACTTTTTTAATCTTTGATGTTTTTCACTCTGTAATCTACATGAATTTGTACAGAAGCCTACCAAGAAAATCAAAGAAGTTATGATGTACAGATCAGTAAGCATGAAGGTCAAATCAGACCAAGGGAATCAAAATGTTCTGTAACGCAAAATCTCCAAGGAGAAATGCCTTTGGCAAAAGGGAAACTTTAACTTTATAGTCAGTACCTGTTAGACAACTTTTGAAAATCCTAAAATCATTTCACAGTATTAAATTTAAGACTCAGAGCCATTATCCAATACTTTCTCTACCGACGCTCCTCTGTGACTTTGTTGTTGTTTGTTTACCAGAAATCACTGCTGCTTTATTTTATCTTTTTTTTTTTTTTTCCTGAGAGCAATATAATCTTTCTGGAAATCACTTCTCACTTTTGTGCGAATGGATTCCATAGATTCTGTACCCAGTTCTTACATAATTCATGTGTCTACAAACAAATTTAATATAAAAGGGGGCAGATTACTTAGTAAAGTCAGAGAGATGATTTCCTAGGATATTTGAATTTGAGGCCTAATAGTATAGGCACGACTTTGTCATGAGGAGAATGCACTGGGAAAGAAACGAATAGAAACTGAAAAAGTGGAGGCTTAAGATAAAAAAATAATTGTTCTTTGCTTATTCAAAGTCCTAGCTGCCAAAGCCAAGGGCCTGTTGAGTTGGATCCCACTCATGGAGCTACAGTTCACAATAAATAACTTTGGCCAGCCTGAAGTTTTGTTTTAACCAGCTTGGAGTTTATAAGTCAATTCATTCTTCTTTATTGTTTCAGCCACTTAAGTTTGACTTCTACTTATCACTAGAAATTAACCAGGGCAACATTTGCAGTGGGTCTTTACAATAACATGACCAGTATGCTTAATTCTTACTCTACTTAATACATTGAGTATCTTCAAAGACCCTATGCCTGGCATCTTCAAAGACAAATAAAACTAAATTCTGCACATTATGCATGAAGATTCGCTAGAGTTTCTTTTCCTGCATGAGAAGAAAAATTAAAATTTAGAGGATTAGGAAAACCTTCATCACAAGGATAAACCTAATGACTTCTAGCGTGAGTTCTTTCATGTTTTGTTGGTAACATATTTGTTCAAAAATTTTTCAGTGGTTAACAATTACTAACTGTCTCAAAATGTTCTAAGTTTGGGAGATAAAAAATAAATGGAATATTAACATATATTTTGAGCTGGATTTATGGTTGCCAGGGCCAAGTGCCGTCGGATTTATGGTTAGCTTGATGATTTATGAAGACCGGGGCAAAATACATAAACATTAGTAAGTTTACTCAGTTCTTCATTTTCCATCTGCAGAGGAAGGACAAACTATAAAAATCATTTTCCAGTCTTAATATTTAATGGATCTATTGCATCATGAGCTGCTAAAGAACAGTATTCTCTCAAGAAGTTAACAGAGGGCACTCAAAAGTGAGACGAATTTCTAAAGACAGTGTATATTGACGTATAAACTTGTCTTCATTCTTGTAGAGTCTATCAGTAAAATAAATAAGAATCCATGATAAAAGTCTCCAAAAGTTTAACTATGCAAGTATGTAAATATACACATGGTGAACACTTCCTTCCTCAGCTATGTTACCAAGACAACAATGGTTCTATGATGTTTTCATTTACCTGTACCTACCTGCTTTGGTATTAAGTGATAAGATCCATTTGTGCTGCTGCAGTGTCTTACTCATGTTCCTGTGTGCAGTGATTAGAGACATAACTCACCGTATGTATTTATCAAATATTCATTTAATGGAGAAAGGACAAGAGGGCAAGGGAAGGTGAAGACAAAATGTTCAGATCTGTGTCCTTTGTTTATTGTGCCTGAGTATTTGCAGTCCAAGGAAAAGGTCATCTATCTTGAGCAAGTTTCATTAATTACAGTCTAATTTCTTGATATAAAAGTCATTTTATTCTCTTTATTTATCATATAAATTTCATACTTGGCAAGCGTCTTAAGGCTCTTTAGAGGAGACTGTTCCTAGGAAACTAAACATAAATGAATAAACAACTGACACAATCCCCTCATTGCAAATATACAGCTCATTAATGCTCAACAATATCTGCTATTTAATCAGTCATTGAAACTGTTAGGAAACAATTTTGCAGACTAATTTTCTTCCTCTCCTTACTAAAAATAAAAAAGTCTCATCCACTGCTGTCATGTTTTCCAAAAAGAAGATAGTAAATAATTTTATTGAAACATTATGGTTTTAGAAAATTGTGTGCTACCAAGTGACTGGTATATGGAACTAATTAATTTGTATTGTAGTATACAACTTACTACACATTAATCTAAAATAAAAATAATGTCGAAGTGCCTAAGAAAACACTTACCTTAAGAAAAGTATGACTAATTTAAACCCTCCTATTTCCTTAGGGTTTTCATTATGTATTTAATCACTGTGTCCTCATAGCTTAATATAATTAATGTAGCTCCTAAAAGTCTAATTTATAGCTAAGGTTTTAGCACTTTCAGTACAGATCAGCTTTAAAATTACTGAATTGCCAAAAACTATTTTTGAAACAAATTTAATAAGGACTTTCATTGTAAGACTGCAATTTTAAATTTATGCCCCAGATATTTTTGCTTCCTGATACATAATAACACAAGCCAAAAAAAAAGGGCATCACAATACAATACAGCAATCAAACCAAAGAAAAGATAGTATAATGAGAACAATGAGATGCCATATACTTGGAGACATTGTGGTTAGTAAAGGGTGAAAAATCAGTGTATATTAGTCATTGATAATGGTCAAAATCATTATAAGTGAAAGCTAAATTAGACTGGAAAAGCAAAAAAAAAAAAATAATACACTAATACCTAGTCCTCCCTCCTACTCTAATTTGATCAAGGCTTGGAAACACACTTAAGAAAAGCAGGTATTCATATTCCACAAACAGATCATACTTGGGACAGGGAAGTCATACAGAATTCGATGTTTTAAATATAGATTCATTAATTTCCTTAGCTCTGTTAACTAATTTTTCTTTATAATTTCTTGCATTAAATATTGTATTTTCCTCACAATTATGAAACAAAGAAATATCTGCATGTTTTTGTACATTATTTGAAGTTGTGAGGTACAAGTGAAAATGTTCCCAAAAATCTAACAAGATGTTAACACATAGTAATTTTCTAAAGAAAAAAGTGCTAACAAGAACGGCCACTAACAAAGCAAAATATTTCATAATATTATGAGGATATGTTATGATATAAAGGAACAGTGAGAAAAAAACTGCTCTATTAGTCTCATCTAGATAATGGAAACATTAAAGAATCTTAAATGGCTAAAATAATAAAAGGTAAAGCACATAAAAAAGTAATTAATGCAAATACTAAACAATTAAAAAATATTCCAAGCTATGGAAAAAAAACAAAAGGCAAACTGTAAAGCTAAAGACTAAGTAAATAAGTAAACAAGGAAACATTTCAAGGAACATGTCCCACATAACAATAAATATTCTAAACCACACCGATATGCAAGGACTTAATTGTTCTAAGTGCTACATACCTCACAGCTGAATATCACAACAGTGAACTTTGAAATACTTCACTTGGGAAGCTATGCACTGATACTGGAGTCTAGTCTACCCTTCAAAGTAGTTTTGGAATTCTTTCTGGAATGGCCATTGTACAAGGTGACACGATAGCAAGTTCATGGACTTAAATGTATAGTTGTCTGTGAGGGAGTTTTTAGCAAGCAAACAAATAACAGTACTGGAACACCCCCCCTACTCACCTGATCTGGCCCCCAGTGATTTTTTTCTTTAGTTGAAGGTGAAGGAAATATTGAAAGGAAGACATTTTCATGACATTCAGGACATCAAGGGTGATATGACAGCAGCTCTGATGGCCATTCCAGCAGAGTGTGTGTGTATGTCTGTCTATATATGCATGTGCATACATGTGTATATAAACATATATGTATACACGTATATATAAATATTCTAGGCCAAACCGATATATATGTAGACATACATGAATATATACATGAAGAGATTTGATAGAAACTTTTTTTTTTAATTATGACTGAGTGAAAATGTACATTCCCGTATAGATTTACATGCCCACCTCTCTGCAGCTTCCACTGCTCTCCCTGCCCGGTGACTGCACACTATTCCTCTCTGCTCCATACATGTCTCATCCTCCCAACAGCCTCCTTTCCCCTCCTCTCCACCCACTCTCCTTCCTCCAATCAGAGGTCAGCAGGATGATATCCTATAGATGCATAGAACCATAAAGTGCATCCAACTTTTATGTTTTCAGTATTGATTTTCTGAAAGTGAAGAGGACTTGAAGCACTTATTGAAGAAGCTCCAAGAACTACAGTACTTGGTATGGATTATACCTTAATGGAAGGAAAATAAAAATCCTCACAACTGGCCCAATAAAAAACATTATGACAAATGGACAAATAGGGTAAAGACTGAGGTTGTGAAGGATCTCATTTTTCTTGTTTCCACAACCAATACCTCTGGAAGCAGCAGTCAGGAAATCAGATATCATATTGCATTGGCTAAATCTGCTGCAAAAGATGTCTTTCAAATGTTAGAAATAAAAGACTTCAGTTTGAGGACTAAAGTGCACCTGATTGAAACCATGATGTTTGCAATTACCTATCCCCAAACCAAGCCCAATGCCTTCTAGGCAATTCCAACTCTTAACAACCCTACAGGAAGAGTGGGACAGCCCTACAGTTTCCAAAGAATGCCTGGTGAATTTCAACTGCCTACCTCTTTGTTAGCAGCCGTAGCATTTAACTGCTATGCCCCCAGGGTTTTCTCAACCAGGTAGCATGCATGTAAAATCTGAACAATTAATAAGGAAAACTGAAGAATTGTTTTTGAATTACAGTCTTGACAAAGAATATTGACTGTACCATGGAAACTGCAGAAGAATGAACAATCTGGGTTGAAAGAAGTACAGACAAAAGGTTCCTTAGAAGGAAGGATCACAACATTTCCTCTTACTTATCAGCAACATGTTATCAAGAAGAATTAGTCCCTGGAGAAGGACTTCGTTCTTTGTAGAGGGTCAGTGAAAAAGAAGAAGACCCTGAATGAGATGGATTGACACAGTGGCTACAACAGTGGGCTATAATATAGCAATGATTGTGAGGCTGGTGCAGGACTGGGTCATCTTTTATTCTCTTGTATGTGGGGTTGCTGGGTTAGAAATGACTCAATGGAACCTAAAACTGACATATAAATTTAGACTTATTATCAGTAATATTACCTCAACCTGAAAGATGCAACTGAATTCAATCCTCCCTCTCACCTAGACGACTGAGTGAAAGAATGAATAAGTGAATAGATGAATAAGTGAATAGCCTATGAAACTTATCTACTAATTGTAATAGTGTCTCAGAACTCATAAGGGGGTATAATCTCTCACTTCCTAGAATAAGTGATCTATACCCAGATGATCCTGTATTGATTTCAAACTCATTGCGTCTGTCACTATTTACCTAATGGTGCTCTCTTTACACATGCTGTGTACTTGTTTATGTCTCAAAGCATCATGGTGGAAGAAATCAGCCCCTTCTCATCTATGTTAGCAATACGCATTCAAGTTCCCATCCTATCACAATTCACATCTTGATAGCACTATACCATCACCTCCAAAATGAGAGGTGTGCCCCAGATCCACTGTTGTTCATTTTGCCTCTCAGGTCTACTTTGTGTGGGATTTATTTATTTTACATTGTCGAGTTCTAAAACAAACAAATGCTTTATCTGAAATAAAATGGTTATATTTACTACATAATTTCTATTTTCCTCTACAAATCATAGTGTGAGCTGGCTCATCTGAGTATTTCCAAATTGATTTTGTATCTTCCTCAGCCCACACACCACATTTCACACACTCTAGCACTGGTCGTTTCTGTATTCCAACAGCTCTCTCAGCTTGTTTTGGTGATAGAGCATACACCTTTAGCCTTTCCCTCTGCCAAAAATCTCCTTCCCCAAGCTCCTTCTGGTGGATACTTTTGCCGTTCACACTTAAGCATCAATCATTTGGTTGCAGCATTTCCTCATCTTTTCGTACTTATACATTGTCCCACAACATCCCTCTGTTCTGATGTTCAGCAAAGTACTTCCTTGCTGTCCTTTGCCCATGCATTTGAAAGCAAGCTCTTCGAGGGAGTACAAGGCCTAGTATGCTTCTTTCTGTCACAACCTCTGACTCTAGAGAAGACAGATTGTGCATGCTCTTCACTTGGGCTCAATGAAAGTGTGTTAATAGATGGGAAATGAATGGATACAGCATGGACAAATAACTAAATATTATCCTCACTGACTTTGAAATTTAATTTCTAAATAATGTCACTTTTGAAAACGAAAAGAGGTATTCCTTAATAACTTTTCCATTTAATGGAGCACAAAATGGGTCTGTCCTAGATTAACCTGGGTATGAAAACCTGTCGTGGTTGCCCTACTTATTAGCCCTCGTGCCACAAGAGTTAAGAGCTTGGCTGCTAACTGAGGTGTCAGTAGTTTGAACCTACCAGCTTCTTTGCGGGGAACAACAACAACAAAAAAGACCTGGAAACCTGTCTCGGTAAAGATTACAGCCATGAAAATCCTATAAGGCAGTTCTACTTTGTCCTATATGCTCTCTAAGAGTTTGAATTAACAGCAAACAACAGTAGCTTGTTAGCGCTAATATCACTGAATCCTGAAAGTGAAGAACTGTTCTTATATAGTTCATAAAACATTCAATTCAGTCTAAGCATTGGATAGGAATAGATGACTTTTTCTTAACAGCTAGGTTGGGCAGGAAACTCTGGTGGAGGTGTGGTTAAGTGCTATGTCTGTTAACCAAAACTTTGGCAGTTTGAATCTTCCAGACATTCCTTCCAAACACTATGGGGCAGTGACCTAGGGTCACTATGAGTCTGGACTGCCTTGAAGGAAGTGGATTTCACACACACACACACACACATACACACACGCGAGGTCTGACAGCTTGTGATATCATTGTAGAAAAAATGGTACATACCTCATTACTATATATCACTATGGTCATCTTTGAAGTACTCAGCTTGGGAAGCCAAGCACTGATGTCAGCACCCAGTCCACCCTTCAGAGTAACTTTGGAAGTCTTTCTGGAATGGCCGTCAGAGCTGTTGTTGCTCATCAACTAATACAGAAGACAATTTCAAGACATTCAAGCCTATTAGCCAAGGCTGCCAGTTCATACATGGCACACAGAGACTTAACATACTAGATGTCATACATAGAGGTTTTTACTATTTTATGTTCAAAACTCTGCACTTACTCTGAAGCACTTCTGTCAGATAATTTCACAGTTCAGATAGTATCACGGAGCACTAAATTTGTACTTCAAAAAAGAAGTCTACACTTAATTTCTCTGATACCATGACCTGCAAAGGATGACTGAAGAAAAGTAATGAACACTCTCTTCGGAGGTGCTTCACCATCAAATTCAGTATATAGCCTCAACTTAAACTGAGATTTAGTTGAGAAAAAAAATAGAAAAGTAAATGATAGAAGACAATTTTCTGCTAGGGTATTGAGATATCAAAAGGAAGAAGAAAAAAAAGAAAAAGAAAAAGAGAGAGAAAGAAAACCTAGACATTTATATCTACAGAAGCTGGCAACATCTGTTTCTGGCAGCTGCTCATCACTGACTGATCTGCAGTCCAAAATTGGAAACAAAATTGATATTGATAGGTGCTGGTCACTGAGGGGGAATTGTTCTGCTTGCAATAAATGATGAGCAAATTAAGGGCACTGGCCTAAAAGTATTACCTTATCCCCCTCTGTGCTGCTATATACAATTCTACAGAATGACTTGAAACCTTTGACTTCACATAGTTCAGTACCTTCTACATAGGACCAAATGGAAATAAGTGATTTGTTCTTTTCCATTTACAAACCTCGCGGTACACACCAGTTTAAGAGAAAAAATATTGAGAAGTGAAACTCAGTAGGTAGATCATTCATAAGCTGAATGAAATTACAATGACAAAAATAAAAATGCATTCTTACTGAATGATACAGGAGGTATTTAAAGGTTTCCATTCAGGATTGGGATTGTTCTAGATATGTGTGACTCTCAAGAACCAAGTAGGCCTAATGAAAGAAGACACTAGGATCATTTAAGTCAAGTCACAGTTAAGCAAACTTGCTAATATTCAGAGCTACACACAATTGGGATTGGCTAATTTAGAAAAGAATGTACTTCCCATCTGAAAAGCTACTCAGGATGATGATATGTGATTTCTAGGCAGAGATCGAGCATCTAGAATAGCTGATATTGACTGCCGTTTGGCAAAATGTCAGTGAAAATGAGGGGAACCCTTAATGAGATTCATTGCTGTCATAGCCACAACAATGGACTAATGCATACCAATGATGAAGAAGATAGTACAGGACTGGGTGACATTTTTGTTCTGTTATACACAGCACTTGGTTTTTGGCTTGGCATACATAAAATTATCATGTGTCAGAGCCAACTCAATGGCAACTAACAATGGGTCATAGATACCCTGGTAGCATAGTGGTTAAGTGCTACTACTGCTAAACCAAGGGTCAACAGTTCGGATCTGCCAGGTGCTCCTTGGAAACTCTATGGGGCAGTTCTACTGTGTCCTACAGGGTGGCTATGAGTTGGGATCAACTCAACAGCAATGAGTTTGTACATAAATTATAGCCTGAGTTTGAAAATTAACTTCCTCAAAGAAGTTGGAGTTAACTGTATTTATCAACTGACTAAAAACTATGTTTCTAAGTACTGGGTACTTATTGACAAGACCTCTCTAAAATGAATACCTTTTCATTGGAAAGGTTGATAGGAGTGCTTACATTCATGGTGACTTAGAGATATAAAGGAGTTAATATATGGAAAGTAATAAGGACAGTTTTTATTGCTAGCTCTAGTTTAAAAGCAAAAAAAAAACAAAAACCCTTTGCCATTAAGTAGATTCTGACTCACAGTGAACTTAAAGGACAGAGTAGAACTGCCTCATTCAGATTCCAAGGAGCTCCTGGTGGGCTTTCTGGCTCTAGTTAGCACAGAATGAACGCAAGCTAGCATTATTATATTCAAGCTTTGAGGTCACGACCAGTTGATTTCACTAGCTTCACCTTCAATGGCTCTGATGTTCTGTGTTCAACTCACTTTTCCAAGAGTTTAAAAACTAAGAACTACCTTTGTTTCAACCAAAGGTATCCTAAAGGTGCAACTCCATTTGTGTATTTTATTAGTTGTCAAAGAACCAAATTTTAGTGAGTTTGATAGCCTCTTTTATGCTTTCTCATATTATATTAATTTCTACTTTATTAGTTCATTATTATTAATTTTATGGTTTCATTCTGCAGTTCTTTATCCTTAGCTCATTTACATTCAGTCATGTTATTTAATCATCTAAAAAATATAATTTCTTTGTACTTTCATTTTCATTGCATTCCATAGATTTGGATAATGGTAGTCCAGATGAAACTCAATTGCAATTATTTTCTAATTTCCACCAGTTATGATTTTCACTCACAAAATATTTTAATTAAAAAAACTCCCACTTGGTCTTATCCCAATGTCTTCCAACTTAATATATCTTCTGTTGATCACATTTGTTTGATATCTTCACAAGAGTTCTTCCTAAATTGTCTATATATACTATACTCCAAGCCAAGTGCCTTCGAGTTGGATCCAACTCATGGTACTCTACCACTCACCTTGTATTCACTCTGTAACATATTCTACCCAGGCTTCTTGTATTTATGCTTCTCCACTAGACAGCTCTTTAAAATCCTCCTAATTTGTATTTTGCCAACAGTTATATAAAGATAATAAATAAGCATTTGAAGTCATGCTCTAATACATTAATGATTACAGAAATGCTGACTAAAACCACAGTGACATACCTTTATAAGCCAATGGTGAAAACTCAGTAAAAGAAAAAAAAATGACAATACCAAATGCTGGAAAGGGTACAGAATACACGAAAGTTCATACTTCCCTGGTGAAAAGGCAAAGTGGTATGTTGATTTTGAAACACAGTTTTATAGTATCTAATGTAGTTAAATATGGTCTTATCATATGACTTAGCCATTCTACTCCTAGGAATTAATTAAACAGAAATAAAAGCATGTATTAATATAAGAATCTGTAAGTGAATTTTCACAGCAGCTTCATTTACAATAAATTTTGAAACAAATGCCTTTTATGTGGTGAATAAACTACACTATACATATCCATTGAAAATACTACTCAGCAATAAAAATGAGCAAATTACATAACAGGACAATAACATGGAAATAAAATGGATAAATTTATTTATTCTAGTGAAGTAACAAATTCAAAATGTTACACATCATGTTTACATTACATGATGTTCTGCAAAGACAACGCTACAGGGACAGATAACACATACTTCAGTAGTTGCCATGGTATGGGCTAAAGGGAAGAGTTGACTGCAAAATGGCATCAGGGACTGATAGAGGTGTTCTATATTTTCATTGTAGTAGTGTGCAAAACATTGCTTCTTTATTCAAATAGAACTCTACAGCAAATGGGATGTTTTCTTCTGCATAGAAATTATATCATGAAACCATGCCATGTGTATTAAAAATACCAAAGTCAGTTACCCTGCTTGTCTTTTCAACAGTATAAAATAACAACTGACTATGCTCTTCCCGGATATTTTCTTCATCTGATTTCCATGGTAATACCAATACCTTTGCTCCAATTTTGCAATTTGGAGTCTTCAAATTTTTCTTCTCTTTTTCGCCACTGCTCTCTCTTAAAGCTAAACTAGTCCACTAGAGAAATCGTACAAATCATCTACTTGAGTTTACTTTTAAATGCATGATTCATTTCTTGACTTATATTTTGAAATACAGTATACTCTACTATTTATATGATTTTCTTATAGGATACTGAGTAGGCAACTCAAATTAAGTGTAACCGGATATACAGCACTTACTACCCCTCTACAAATCTGTTTGTCCAGTTGGGTGACCATCACAGCAGATGAAACCATCATTATCAAGGCATGCAATATCAAAATATCACTTAATCTATCTCCTTTTCCTCATAAGATACCATTTAATAATTTCTATTGGTAATACTTCTAGGATAGATATCAGATATTATCACATTTGTTACCTCTGATAAACCAAATTCCCAAGCTGTCCAGTCAATTCTGACTCATAGCAAACTGACAGGACACAGCAGAATTGCCTCATAGGGTTCCCAAAGCCTTAAATCTTCATGGAATGAAACTACCACATCTTTCTCCTGTGAAGCAGCTCATGGATTTGGAGTGCCTGATGAGTTTGAAGCCCTGACTTTTTGGACACCAGCCCAGTCTTCAACCAACTGTTCTTTCAGGGCTTCTCCTTACTCTTAATAAAACCACCCACTGCCACTGACTCTATGCAAACTCATAATGACCCTATAGGTCAGAGTAGAACTGACCCATAGAGTTTCCAAGAAGCACCTGGAAGATTCAAACTGTCAAACTTCTGATTAGCAGCCATAGTACTTAATCACTAAGCCACCAGGGTTTCTGTTATTCTTGAGAGGTCTTTACAATTCACACTACAATCTTTACTTCTTCTTCTGAAACAGTCTTGAGGTTCATACCTCTAAGTTACTTTTTGAAAAAGCAACTTTTAGTCATAGACCAAAAGGGTTAAGTTTTTAGTATATTTGATCATGAGAAAAGGCATCATTTCAGTCTGGTTCAACACTGCATCCACAGAGCAAGAACATTACCTGACATATAGCAGGTGCTTGGTTTACATTGATAATGTAAGTTATTGCTCACTTTCAACACATCATAAAACTAGTAATCAAAAACGAGATCTGTGACTACATGTGAACTTCATAGATTGTGTTCTTTAAGCTACATCACATGAACTTTGTAACACACTGAATTCTTACAACTTATCTTTTCTTCTTCTTTTTCAGTTTTCCCTTGCAAAAATAAAATTATCAGACATGCTAATAAGTTATTAAGAAACAATCAAGGAATATTTGTAAACTCCATTATTAATTTTTTAAGCAACCCACTAGGAGGTAAAAAAATACTTTTTAGTTTTTGGCACAGAGCCTATAGAAATATTTTAAAAAACTGATAACCATAAAGATAACATTTCAATTCAACAAAATGTTAAATTATTTTAAATAATCATAAACGTGGTGTACATTTGGAAAACAGAATGTTTACTACTAAATAATTCTTATATCAAAAAGAAATCATAACAGAGATGTCAAAAGAATTAAAAGTACAACTATAGACATTGTCTCTTTGTGTGTATCAGAACTTCTGAGATGCATCAGAAAGTAACTGATGACTATGACTTGCAGCTCAGAGATATAAATATGGAAATGATGAACATGCAATCGAATGAGATATGTAGAAAAGGCCTTCAACAACTATGTGTCAAATAAATCAGTGTCAATTAAAAATTCCCCCAAATCAAACCCTTTGCAGTCAAGGTGATTTTGACTCACACTACAATCATTTATCCAATTCTTCTTTTTAGAAATAGATTTCAAGACCAAAATCTTAGTTGGGAATGTGTTCCTTTTTTCTTATTTTTACTTATTTTTTATTGTAATTTAGATGAAACTTGCTGAACAAATTCATTTCTCACTAAATAGTACATGTGCTGGTTTATAACACTAGTTAACAACCCTACAAAAAGTCAACAGTCTCCTTTTACAACCTTGGTTTCCTGGTAACAGATTTTCTGTTCCCTCCTGCCTTCTAGTCCTTGCCCCTGGGCTATTATGCCTCTTCAGTCTCATTTTGTTTTATAAGCCTGTCCAATCTTGGACTGAAGGGTGAACCTCAGTAGTGACTTCATTACTTGAACTGAAAGGGTGTTTGCAAAGAATACTGGGAGGGTTTCTGCAATCTCGGTCAAGTCAGCAAGTGTAGTCTTTCATTTCTGTTTTGTTTTCCTCTACATTTTTAATCCAGTTCTGTTGGGGACCCTCTATTGCAGTCCCTATCAGCACAGTCAGTAGTGAAAAAAGGGCATCATCTAGTTGTACTGGATTCAATCTGCTAGAGACCATTATAGATGTGATCCGTTAGGCCTTGGGCTAATCTTTCCCTTGTGTCTTTAGTTTTCTTTATTCTTTCTTGCTCCCAAAGAGGTAAGACAAACAGAGTGTTCTAGATGTTTTCTCATGGGCTTTTATGACCCCAGGTGCTACTTAACAATGTAGAATGTGGAGTATTTTCTTTATAAACTATGTCATTCCAATTGAGGTAGATGTTCCCTGACACCATGGTCCCCACAGCTCTCAGTCCAGCAATTTGGTCCCTCAGGGAATTTTGATGTCTCTATGGTGCTTTCATGGCTTTGCCTTGTACAAACTGTGCTGGCTTCCCTAGTAGTGTGTACTGTCTAGTGCTTCATCAAAGGTAACACTCATCTATTGTCTAGTTAGTGTTTTTTTATAACCCTTCTCCCCTTACCCTGCAAACATTAAAGATTAAACAATAAAGACACTTTTTGTGAAATTTTTGCAGTAGTGGTCTCACACAATATTTGTCCTTTTGTGAACCAACTTGTTTCATTCAACATAATGCCCTCCAATTTCCTTTATGTTATGATATGACACTTAGTTTACCAGCAGCATATGTTTAAAAGATTGTCTTTTCCTCATTTGAGGGACTTTGGGCCCTTGTTGAAAATCAGGTGACCATACAGAAAAACCCAAACTCAGTGCCGTCTAGTTGATTCCAACTCGTAGTGACGCTATAAAACAGAATAGAACTGCCCCATAGAGTTTCCAACGAGTACCTGGTGTATTGAATTGCTGACCTTTTGGTTGGCAGACATAGCACTTAAGCACTAAACCACCAGGATTTCCAGGTGACTGTAGGTGTGTGAATTTACATCTAGGTTCTCAATTCCATTCCACTGGTCAATGTATCTGTCATTGTGCCAAAACCAGATATCTTTGTTTCTACAGTGTGTCTCTTGTAAACAGCATATTGACAAATTCTGTTTGTTTACACATTTTTTACTCAATCTTTTGATGGGTACTTTTAAGCCATTTATATTCAGAGTAACTATTGTAAGATATAAATGCGTTAGTATCATTTGTGTGTGTGGGGGTGGGTGGGTGTGTGCTGACATTTTGTTCCTCTTACTTTCCTGTGCTGAATTCCTTTGATCTGTGGATTTCTTTTTCATTTCTTTTGTTTTTGTGGATTGTCTTAATTGAGACTATGTTTTCCTTCTTTATTTTGATAAGTAGTTTTGTTACCTTCCTTTGTAATCACTTTGAAACTTACCGTAATCTTCTTTGGTTGGAACCATGCTGTTATTATTTGATATCACCTTGCCTTCCACTCAATTGTTCTGAAGTTGTTGTCATTTACAGATGAATCTCTTTGATTTTTTGTCGTAACTCTTTTGGTATTGGATAGTCCTTGAGAGCTAATTTCCTAGGGTGGCATCTGGCTAATGCTATTTACATCCTAAATTTGAGTTGTGATCTAATTGTTCTCAGACCAAAGGACTCCCTTTAAAAAGTTTTTCATGTATAGTTTGGTTTGTCCTTTTATTTCTGGATATCTGGAAATGTCTTAATTTCACCATGGTATTTGATTGAGAGTTTTCCAGGACATATTACTGCTGTGGTCCACCACACCCCCCACAGCAAGGTTACATATACATATATCATCCTATTTCCTTCTTGCGTGTATGGTTTCTGTGTAATAATTAGTACTTAGTGGTTCCTATTATTTCTTCTCCATATGTGACTTTTTGTTTTCTTTAACTGCTCTCAAAATTTTTTCTTAGTCTTTGGTTTTAGTGAATGTGATTATGATATACCTTGGTGATTTGTTTTTAGGATCTGTCCTAATTGAACATCCTGCATGGTCAGTGTTTCATCTTTCATGATACCAGGGAAATTGTCTGCCAGCAATTCTTCAATAATCCTTTCTGTGTTTTTCCTTTTCTCTCTCTGTTCTGAAACTCTGATCATGTGCAGTTTTTTTTTTTTATTGTATCCCACATCATTCTCAGAGTTACTTCTCTTTTTTTTGCTCTTTAATTATTTTTCCTCAAACAGAGTTGTAGCCAAGTGTTTGTCTTCAATTTTACTGATCCTGTCTTCCATTATTTCAAACATGTTCCTCGGCCCTTTTATAACACTGTCCATTTCTGAAATCTTGTTTACCTTTTGCATTTCTAATTATTGTTTTGTGTTATTTCCAGTTGTGAATTTACTTTGGCATTCTGTTCCTATATTATTTTCATGAATTCTTCCATCAGTTTGTCTATTTTTTTCCTAATTTTTGTCTGCATTTTGCTTCAACTTTTGGATAACTCTGAATATTAGCAATTAGAATGCCCTGTCAGGTAATTCTAATGCCTTTTCTTCTCTTAGAAAGGCAGCTGGTGTTTTATTTTGGATGCCTACTGGAACCATCCTGTCTCTTTTTTTGATATGTTTCATATTACCTGTTGTCTTCAGGCCATTCAGTAGTTATTTTCTTTGTTCACTGAATGTAGAGCTGTTTGTTTCATCCTGCTGCTTTGTTTTATTTGGTTATGTCAGAGCATGTGAGCTTTGTGTTCTTTGTTATTTGCTCACCTGGGGTTGTGAAATTTTTACCTCATTGTTCAATTGGCAGGAACAGTTGCTCAGTTATGGCACAGCAGGGCAGGTCCAGTTGAAGAGAGCAACTAGAATAGGTTGTTTGTGGCATGAACTAAGGCCAACAAGGTGGGCCAGTAATCAGTGCTGGGCAGGTTCTAGTAGGGCCAGGCCTGTGTTGATTGGGGTTGTAACATTCAGCAAGTAGGCAGGAAGGAGCACAGAGGTTTTGATGGGTGGATCTAAGGCAGATACAGGAAACAGGAAATGAGGAGTTGGGGGGGGGGAAACAGGAGCCAAAAACAAACAAATGAAAAAGAATGCTAAGGAAACTTGCTGTTGGGAGTGGAAAGAAATGAGGAAGAACAAAGAGATTTAAAAAAAAAAAGGAGGAAAAGTAAAATAAATATATAGTTAAAAATTTGAAAAAGAACAGAAAGATTTTCAGAGGTCTCATTGGTGCTTCTGTAAAGAAAAGGGAAATGTCTCCCAGGCTGTTCAGTATATCCTGGCTAGAAGGGATATAGATGTCACACAGTGTCAGGTATCCAGTATGCAAGAAAAGAAGGTAGCTATAGAGAAATAAGAACTGGGAGATGAGCAAAAGCAAGGAAGAAAGAAAGGAAAAAAAAAAAAAAAAAAAAACCAAGGGAAAAGAAGAAGAAATAAATGCCCTCAGGTATCTCACTGACGTGAGTACTCAAAACAGGGACATGAGCCCTAACTTGTGCAGTACACCCTAGCTAGGAGGGACTTGTAAAATGCTAAAAGAAAGAGAACTCAAATGGACCAAATAAAACACAATAAAGTAAACAAAGCAAAAAAAAAAGACAAAGGAAGGAATATATCAGCATGGTATCACAGGCCTAGGCAAATATTCCCCAACACAGTAACATTTCACAACCTTTCAAGAAGAGGCAAAGATGTCACACAGAGCCAGGTATTTGAAATAAAAGGATTGGGTTGGTGGGAGACACTGAAGAAACCAAGAAACATAAAAATGCAGCATCAGCTACAGGCTGGCCAGTGGCAGGGAGGTGGGGATTGGTAGTAGTGAATGCAAGCAGCCGTGCTAAAGGAGTTTCCTGCCAACCAAGAGTCTATAACTGGCAGAAAGCAGTGGGGCAGGGAAGGGTTAGGTTAGGAAAGAATGTATCACTGGTTGCCAAGTGATTTGCATCTTGTTGGGAGCTCCTGAAGGTGCTTTTGTATATTTCCAGACTGATGATCTCTGATACAGGTGGGGTGAACCCAAGTGGCAAGGATGATGCACTTTCTGGTCGGTTTAGCCACCACAGCTAGCCAGAAGGCATTTGAAGTAAAGCTGGAGGGAGAAGAAGGGACATCGGAAAGCATGTATTGCTAGTTACCAAGTTAACAGATGCTTTGTCCAGCTGAGATCTGATTGAATGTGCTTTCCAGACTCCCTGTCTGCCAGTATCCAACAGGAGTCCCGGATGGTGAATCTGTGCTGGGTTATCTGATAGGTGCCTTCATATTGCATCTCTTCTCATGCTCGTTCTCTGTTAGTTTCTTATTCCATTTGTGTTTGGCTGAGATCTTTATCTCTTCATTCCACACTTCAGGCTTTAGGATGGATATTTGTTTCTGTTTTACTTAGTATTTCTGGTCTTTGCTGTGCATAGATAGTATGGCGCTTCTGTCTATAAGGCTATATTGGCCAGAAGTCTCTGGGGATGCTTTTCTAATACCTTTTTGCTGCTGTGATAATGTATACATATAATTAAAGCACTTATTATGTTTGCTTTGAATTCATATTCAACCATTAGTGTTTTTTCATTTAATTGACATTTTGCTCTTCTGACCTCCAAGTTCTTGGAACCTGAGTTAGAACCTTACCTGTGTTCTCATCTGCTGATCTTGGGATTCATCCATTTCTGCAGTTTATAAGAAATGCCCTGCTCTCTGACATGTAGATCTTAGTTTTGCCAGCACCTGTAGCTATATGAATAAGTAAAATGTCCACTATGACCCAAAGACTTGGGACATTCTAGTCTCTACAACAATGTGAGCTATTACCTGGACATAAATCTCCCTATGTATATATTTATGAGCTTTGCTAGTTTTGTTTCTCTAGAAAATCCAGCCTAAGACAAGGTGTATTCAATAATCTTTGCCAATAAAGTAATTCAACTACATCAATTCTTTGGTCTTCTTTATTTATTGTCTAGCTTTCATGTGGGTATGAGGCAGTTGAAAACATCTTGACTTAGGTCAGGTGTATCTTAGTTCTTAAAGTGACATCTTCATTTTTGATACTTCAAAGAGGTCTTTTGCAGAAGATTTGCCCAGTGGGATGCTTCTTTGGTTTCTTGATTGCTCCTACCAAGGGCTTTGATTGTGGATCCACTAAAATGAAATCCTTGACATCTTCAATATTTTCTTTATCATGAGGTCACTTACTGGTTCTTTTGAGAGGATTTTGTTTTCTTTATGTTGAGATGTGTAATCCATACTGAAGGGTACAGTCTTTGATCTTCATAAGTGTTTCAAGTCTTTTTCACTTTCAGAAAGTAAAGTTGTATCATTTGTGTATCACAGATTGTTAATGAATCTTCCATCAGTCCTGATGCTGTGATCTTCTATACTCCAAATTCTCAGATTATTTGCTCAGGATACAGATTACATGAGTATGGTGGAAGGATACCACCCTGTTGCAAAGTTTTCCTGACTTCAATCCATGCAGTATCCTCTTGTTCTATTGCAATGACTGCCTCCTAATCTACATATAGTTCCTTTTGAGAACAATTAATTGTTCTGGAATTGCCATTCTTTACAATGTTATCCATAATTTATTACAGTCCTTATAGTCTGAATGCTTTTTAAAAGTCAGTAAAACACAGGTAAACATCTTTCTGATTTTCTCTGCTTTCTGCCAGGAACCATATGAAATTAGCAATGATATCCTTCATTCCATGTCATCTTCTGAACTGCCAGTCTTTCGGTGAACACTTGGACACTTAGTCACTGTGCCACAAGGCTCCTTAATAAGGAACTAAAAAATCCTGCTACTGTGGAATTGATTCTGACTCATAATGACTCTATAGGACAGTAGAACTGCCCCATGGGGTTTCAAAGGAGTGAAGTCAAACTGCCAGCCTTCATGGTTAGCAGGCAAGCTCTTAACCCTATGCCATCAGGATCCCCAATTAAGAACTACTGAACAGTAATTTACTTTCATACTACTTAATACTTATTTTTGTTTAATAGAACATAGTATTACTAATACATTTCTATTGCCATCAAGTCTACTCTGACTCATAAACCCCTCATGCAATGGAGTAGAACTGCCCCATAAGGTTTTCTTATCCATAATCTTTACAGAAGCAGACTTTCAGGTCTTGTGCCCTGCAGAGCTGTTGTGGAATATTTAAACCACCAGCCTCTCAGTTGTCAGCCAAGTGCTTAACTATTGTGCTACCATGGCTCCATTTATTACATACTGTGCAGTATTTCAGAATGCACATAAAATATGTCAGTTACTGTACAAAAGAAAATAAATATTAATACTATTAAAATCAGATTTACTAACTGTATAAAGGTAGATTGATTTCTTTTTTTAATCCCCTTGACAGACTCATCTATGTCCATATGTACAAAATTTACACAGAATACTTAAAACACAGAAGTAACTATATTTTGAAGGAAAAAAGAATAATTAAAACTCAGATAAAGGTTTAGAAAATTCACAAATACTGCCTCATTATCAAAATAATTGTCTTGATTAAGAAGATAATTAATCAACTGGAAATACAGCTATCACACGGGGTCATAAAAAACGCTTACTCATTCTAGTAATTAAGCCAAATTCAAGGCTAGTCCTGTTAATGCTGGCTACCCAGTGAATCATGGGCAAGACATGATCAGTGATAACCATGAGCTTATAGCCAGATCATAATGAGGTACTAAATTTTGAGCATTACAATCATTTTTCTCACCTATTTTATTCTTTAAAAAGAAAAACTTCAAATCAGAGAAACAACAGACCTTTACAAAGAGAACTACAAGCCCTTAGTACAAGAAACTAAGAGAGACTTAGATAAATGGAAAAACCTACCCTGCTCATGGATAGGAAGACTTAACATTGTGAAAATGTCTATTTTACCCAAAGCAATTTATTTATATAATGCAATCCCAATACAAGTTCCAGCATCATTTTTTAATGAGATGGAGAAACAAATCACCAGTTTTGTTTGGAAAGGGAAGCAGCCTCGGATAAGTAAGGTACTACTAAAGAAGAAGAACACACTAGGAGGCCTCTCATTACTCGACCTTAGAACATACTACACTGCCACGGTGGTCAAAACAGCCTGGTACTGGTAGAAGAACAGACAAATCGATCAATGGAACAGAATTGAGACCCTAGAGATGACACCATCTGCCTATGAACAGCTGATATTCGACAAAGGCCCTAAGACATTAAACTGGGGTAAAAACAGTATCTTCAACAAATGGTGCTGGCAAAATTGGTTATCCATCTGCAATAAACTGAATCAAGATCCATATCTTACACCTTATACAAAAACCAACTCCAACTGGAAAAAGACCTAAATGTCAAGCCTAAAACAATAAAGCTCATCCAAGAAAAGGGAGGAACAACAATGGAAGTTTCAATACACAATGTGGACAGACTCCAAAATCTGTCAAAGAAACCTCAATCAACAGAAGAGAAAATAGATAAATGGGAACTATTAAGAATCAAACACTTTTGCTCATCCAAAGACTTTATTAATAGAATTAAAAGAACACCCACAGAATGGGAAAAAATATTCGGCAACTCTATGTACGTCAGACTGATGCCTAATCTCCATAATCTATAAGATACTACAAAATATCAATAACAAGAAGATAAACCATCCAATTAAGCAATGGGCAAAGGAGATGGACAGACACTTCACTAAAGAGGAGATCCAGGCAGCCAAAAATCACATGCGGACATGTTCACGATCTTTAGTTATTAAAGAAATTCAAATCAAGACAACAACAATGAGATACTATCTCACCCCAACAAGATTGGCCATGATCTAGAAAACACAAAACAACAAATACTGGAGAGGCTGTGGAGAAAGTGGAACCCTCGTACACTGTTGGTGGGGTTGCAAAATGGTCTAGCTTCTTTGGAAGGCAATCTGGTGCTTTCTTAAAAAAATGGATATCGATATACCATTTGACCCAGTAATTCCACTACTTGGAATATATCCTACAGAATCAAGGCCTTTCACACCAACAGACACATGCACCAGAATTTTTACCACAGCACAGTCCACGATAGCAAAAAGATGGAATCAACCCAGATGCCCAACAATAGAAGAATGGATAGGTAAACTATGGTACATATGCTCAATGGAGCACTACACAATGATAAAGAATAATGATGATTCCAGGAAACATCTCCTAACCTGGTTTCAACTGGAAGACATTATGTTGAGTGAAAGTAGTCAGTGACAAAGGGACAAATACTGTATGAGACCTCTACGATAAGATCTCAAAAACAGACTTGTGTATAGAAGAAAAGACTCTTTGACAGCTGCAAGGGAGGGGAGGGAGGGAGGGGGAAGAGGGGAGGGTTTAGTTTAGATAGTTACTAGAAATCTAGTTGGGAGAAAGCAGTGATAGCACACATTAGAAACAAGAACAACATTAAGTGGACTTCAGCATAACTTGAGTACTCCTTCCATCTTAACTCAATACTGCAAGGATAGAGTAGCTGGGGCCGGGGGTGGGGGACCACGCTCTTAGGTGAATTCCAGGCCAATTTGCACAACTAGTGTTTTTCTAAGAGAGCTCTCTGCACCCCACTTTGGTGAGTGGCGTCTGGGGTCTTAAAAGCTGCCAAGCTGCCATCCGAGGGCACAGCAAATGTTCCCAACTCAGCAGGAACGGATGCTCACCGAGGACCAAAATGACATGCGGTAAAAACAACCGAGAAAACAGAGAGACCCACAAGAGTGTGTGCCTACATCGACTTGGGACCAGAAGAACTGGATGGTGCCCGGCCACTACCAGAGATAGCCACGATGGAGCTCACAGTGAGGAGTCTCACTGGCAACACAAGAATAAAAAGAGGTGCATCATGAGATCTCCACTAAAAGACCTCAATTGATGGTCCAGTGGTTTTGCGATTCCTCTGAGAACATGGCTCCTGGCCCTGATGCTCCCCTTTCCCATAAATTATAACAAAGATCCACTCTTTGGACAGGAATGGATTGGACTTGGCAATGCACAGTGACCATATATTGGAAGCACTTTATGGTTCTATACATCTATAGGATATCATCTTGCTGACCTCTGGCTGGAGGAAAGGGAGTGGGCAGAGAGGAGGGGAAAGGAGGCTGTTGGGAGGATGAGACATGTATGGAGCAGAGAGGAATAGTGTGCAGTCACCAGACAGGGAGAGCAGTGGAAGCTGCATATAGGTGGGCATGTAAATTTATACGTGAATGTACATTTTCACTCAGTGTGTTAAATAAAAATTAAAAAACAAAAAACAAAAAAAGAAAAACTTCAAGTATTTCTTGTAATTTGTTATGATGAATTCTTTTCTGTATCTGAAAGATGTTTTAATTTTGAAGAAGGGGAGGCAGGGCCAAGATGGCAGACTAGACTCAGGTCTCTTCAATTCCCTCTGAGAACTAAGGCATAGAATCATTTGAATGTAGCAGCATAGACATCCAGAGAGACTATGGTCTGGCACAGGGTTGTCACATTTGACTTGGTACAAGAAATGGACTAAACTACCTCTCTCAAAGACAAGCCAGTGGCCACTAATTCCCCCTCCTACTGACTCACCATTTCAGAGGACTACAGGTACTGACACTTTCTTTGTTATCCAGAAGACAAGGACTGGGCATGAAGCAGCAAATACACCAAATTGCAGTGCTTAAGTAAATAGCATATAGCACAGCAGAGGCTGCTTGGGATAGCCACATATTGAGAGCCTGGCTGCTGATTGAGGGCACCACTGCCCATTCACCTTCTCTTTTCTGAACTTTGCCACAGATTCTGATGCATGGAAGAAAGGGCAGCTCCTCCAGGATGACTTCTTGGTTAGCTGGGAGGAGGAGTCACCAAGCAGGGAATCTTAGCTGTAGCTGATACTCAAGTGGAGCAACAGCCCCTGGCTGGCAAGTGCTTCTCCAGCGGAAAAGCTTTATTTGAGATGATTAATGTCTAGACTTATGGATGGGATCTGACAGAGGATAGCAGGAAGTCCCTAACCTCTCCCTACTTTGAACCCCGTCACAGCATCTGGCGACACCCTATTAGGTACTTTCATTGTCAGTTGGAAGGTGTGGCCTGCCAAAACTGAGGACTTGTTTTTGGTGGCTGTTCGACAGCTACCTACTTCCCTTAAAGGACCTGTTTTTAAATGAGACTACCTGGAAAACTGACTGCTGAGAGACCTAGCTGCATCTCCTCCACCCTTCACTGATACACATCATAGTGTTGTCTGATGGCCCCTAAGTGACTCGCTAAGTAGGGTGCCACCTTTGCCAGCCAGAAGGCAGAGCCTACCACTTCAGAGAGAGAGCCTGCCACCCCAGAGAGACCACCTGGGGCTAGTCACTAGAGTACACAGAGAAGGCTGGTGACCACCTTGCCTCAAAGAACTAAACCTCAGCTTCTGTTCAGGTAACACCAGAGAAATAGAACAGCTTCTAGATGTTGCACAGGCACAGTCAATTGCCAGTAACTAAAGAAGCAGTTCAACATCGCTCGGGAATATTCCCAAAAGAATCAAAAAACTTCCCAGATGAAGAAGTCTTTCTGAAACTATCAGAGATTGAGTAGAAAAGAATTATATGTAGAACCCTCCTAGAGATTAAACAAAATGCAGCAAAACAAAATGAAAAATGAAGTAAACTATTTGAACTGATGGAACACCTATGATCTGAAATGCAGCAGATCAATAACAAAATTACAGAATGAGAGAATCTTATCCAAAGTCAGAAGAGCAAAGTCGAGGAGATGGAAGTCAGAGTTAGTGATCTTGAGGACAGAGCAACTGACACCAACATTTGTGAGAAGAAATTAGAGAAAAGAAATTAGAAAAATAAAGAAGCATTAAGAAACATGTGGGAGTCTATTAAGAGGAATAATCTGTGATTAATTCTAGTTCCTGAACAGAGAGGGGTAGATGAAAGTACAGAGAGCATTCTGGTACACTTGACAATAGGAAACTTCTCTGAAATTATGAAAGAATAGAACATAGATTTCCAAGACATATATTGAATGTCACAGATACCAGACCCCAAAAGAAAGACACCAATACACATTATAATCAAGCTTAATAAAGTGAAACACAAACAGAAGCTGTTAAAGGCAGGGAGTCTCAAAGCAAAGATTGCATTCAGAGGGAAACACTGTAGACTTCTGTCTGACTTCTTGGCAGAAATGATGTTGGCAAGAAAGCAGAGGATGACATGCTCAAATCCCTGAAGGAGAAAAGCTTCCAACCAAGAATTACATACAATAAAAAACTGTCTCTTAAATATGATGGTGAAATTAAGACATTGACAGATAAACATAAGCTTACAGACTTTGTAAAAAACAAACAAAACTAAAAGAAATACTGACAGAAGCTCTTTGCTTAGAAAAACAAAAACATTATGTGCATACCAAATGAGGCAATGGAGGATAGAGCATCCAGAATCCTACTCACTTATAGAAGTCAAAAAGCTCAATCAAAACTACGTTATTAAAAGAATGGAACCACCAATCATATAAAGAAAACTATGACATCATCACAGTAAAAAGAGGGATATATTGCAGTAATAAATGCTTTCAGGTGGACAGAAAATCAGAAAGATGTAGGAGCTAAAATCTTGTTTAAACCTATAATAGTAAGGGGATAACAGAGGTAGCCACCAAGCAAAATAATAATGTGACATATCAAAACAAGAATTATAATACAGGAGTCTCAACAAACACAAAACCAACACTGAAAAAGATGAAAACTCAACTTAAAAAAAGGCAGACCCAGAACAGAATATTAAGAAAAACAGAGAACATTAATGACACAAAACTAAATGTATATAAAGATATACCTATCAATAATTATACTGCATGTAAACAGACTGAACACCCCAATAAACAGACAGTGAGTGACATTATGAATCAAAAGACACAACCCACCTTTATGTTGTTTACAAGAAACACAACTAAGACTCAAAGACATGAAGAAACTGAAAAACGAAGGATGGGAAAAATATATACCAAGCCAAAACATAAAAAGAAGAACAGGGGTGGCAGTACCAAACTCAGATAAAATAAACTTTAATGTAAGATTCACCATCATGTACAAGGATGATCACTACTAATTTCTGAAAGGTTCAATTCATAAACAGGACATAATGATATTAAATATTTGTGTGCTCAATAACAGAATGTCTAAATACATCAAACAAACATTGATTACACTGAAAAATGAGATAGATCACTCCTCAGTAATAGTTGGAGACTTCAACACTCTACTTTCGGTAAGGGACTGATCACCCAGGAAAAAAGTTCAGTAAAAATACAAAAGATATTATTGTGACAATTAACCAACAAGACCTTATCAATGTTATAGAACTTTTTACCCATCAACAGATAAGTACACCTTCTTCTCCAAAGCACATGGAACATTTTCCAGAATAGACCATATGTTAGGACATAGGGGAAATCTCAAGAAAATCCAAAGAACCAGTGAATTATTGCAAAGCATCTTCTCAGACCATAAAGTGATAAAAGTTGAAATCAATAGCAGAAAAAAACATAGTTAGAAATTCAAACTCATGCAAACTGACAGCACCTTGTTCAAAAATCAATGGGTTGTAGTAGAAATCAAGGGCAAAATAAAGAAATCTATGGAATCAAATGAGAATGAAAACACATACTACCAGAATCTATGACACAGAGAAAAGCAGTACTCAGAGGTCAATTTATCTCTATAAATGCACACATTAGAAATTAAGACAGGACTCAAAACAAACAACCCTACAGCTTGAACAAGTAAAAAGAGAACAACATAGGAACCCTTCAGACACAAGAAGAAAACAGATCATAAGGAATAAAGCAGAACTAAATGAGTTAGAAAGTAGAAGAACAATCAAAAAAATTAAGAAAACCAAGAGCTGGTTCTTTGAAAAGATCATCAAAATTGATAAACTATTGGTTAAACTTACAAAAGAGAAACAGGAGAGGAAACAACCCAAATAAGAAATAAAATGGCAGAGGTCACAACAGACCCAACTGAAATCAGAAGTATCATAACAGAATACTACAAAAGCCTGTGTCCTAACAGGTTTGAAAACCTAGGGGAAACAGACACATTTATAGATTCATATCACCTACTAAAATTACCACAAGAAGAAGCAGAACTTAATAAATCCATCACAAAGGAAGAGATTGGAAAAAGTCCTCAAAAAGCTACCAACCAAAAAAAGTCATTGCCCAGATAGCTTCATTGGGGAATTTTACCAAACTTCTAAAGAAGAGTTAACTCCAGTATTACTGAGGCTATTTCATAGCATAGAAAGGGATGGAATACTCCCAAATTCATTCTGTGAAGCCTATATAACCTTGATTCCAAAGCTAGAAAAAAAAAAAAGAAATTACAAAGTAATGTCACTCATGAACCTAGATGCTAAAATCTTCAACAAAATCTTTGCCAGTAGAATTCAACAACATGTTAGAAAAGTAATTCATCATGACAAAGCTGGATTCATACCATGGACACAAGTCTGGTTCCACATCAGAAAAATAATTAATGTGATCAACCACATAAATATCAGAAAGAATAACTATCACCTGAGTTTGTCAATTGGTGCAGAAAAGACATTTTCACAAAGTCTAACACCCATTCATGCTAACAACTCTCAGCAAAATAAGAACAGAGGGGAACTTCTTCAGTGCAATAAGTGACATCTACACAAAACCTACTGTCTACATCTTCCTGAATGGAGAGAGACTGAAAAAATTCCCCTTGAGAATGGGAACCAGGTAAGGATGCCAACTCTCAAAACTTCTGTTCAACATTGTACTAGAGGTTCTAACAAGAGCAATAAGACAAGCCAAAGAAATAAAGGGTATCTTCACTGGCAAAGAAGATGTAAAAATATCCCTATTTGCAGATGACATGATTGTATACACAGAGAATCCTAAAGAATCCATAAGTAAACTACTCAAATTGATAGAAGAGTTTAGCAAAGTCACAGAATACAAGATAAACATAAGTAAATCAGTAAGACTCCTTTATACCAATGAGATTATTAATGAAGAAATCACCAAATCAATACCATTTACTATAGCCCCTAAGAAGATAATGTACCTAGGAATAAATCTAACCAGAGAAATAACAGACTTTTATAAAGAGAACTACAAGTCCTTACTGCAAGAAACCAAAAGACACTTACATAAATGAAGAAAACTACTCTGCTCATGGATAGGAAGACTTAGCATTGTGAAAATGTCCATTCTGCCTAAAGCAATCTACATATATAATGCAATCCAAATACAAATCCAGTGTCATTTTTTTAATGAGATGGAGAAACAAATCAGCAACTTTGGAAAGGGATGAAATCTTGTACAAACAAAGCACTACTAAAGAGGAACACACTAGGAGACCTCACACTATTTAACCTTAGAACCTATTACACTGCCACAGTAGTCAAAACAGCATAGTACTGGTACAAAAAGAGAAATATAAATCAGTGGAAGAGAGTTGAGATGCCAGAGATGCCACCATTCTCCTATGAGCAGCTGATAGTCAACAAAGTCCCTAAGATTGTAAACTGGGGTAAACACAGTCTCTTTAACAAGTGGTGCTGGCAGAATTGTATATCCATTTGCAAAAAATTGAAACAAGACTCATATCTTACAGCTTACACAAAAGCTCATTAGAATTGCATAAAAGACCTAAATATCAAACTAAAATGATAAAGCTCATGCAAGAAAAGCTAGGGTCAACAATGGAAGTTCTAATTCACTGCTTATACAGACTTCAAAATCTGACAAATGAAGTGTCAGCAACAGAAGAGAAAATAGACAAATGGGAACTATTAAGAATCAAACACTTTTGCTCATCCAAAGACTTTATCAGAAGAGTTACAAGACCACCTACCAAATGGGAAAAAATACTTGGCAACTACATGTCAGACCGACATTTGATCTCCATACTCTACAAAGTTCTGCAAAATATTAGCAAGAAAAAGATCAATAACCCAGTTAACCCACTACCATACAGTCGATACCAAATCATGACTACCCTATAGGACAGAGTCAAAGTGCTCCATTGAGTTTCCAAGGAGCCCCTGGTGACTGAATTGCAGACCTCATGGTTTGCAGACATAGCACTTAACCACTGCACCACCGGTGTTTTCAATAACCCAATTAAGTGATGAGTAAATTAGATGAACAGACACCTCACCAAACAGGACATCCAGGCAGCCAAAAGACACATGAGGAAATGCTGGCGATTGTTAGCTATCAGAGAAATCCTAATGAAAACTACAATGAGACACCATCTCATCCCAACAAGTTTGGCCGTAATAAAAAAACACAAAATAACAAATGTTGGAGAGGCTATGGAGAGATGAAAACTCTCCTACACTGTTGGTGGGATTGCAAAATGATACAACCTCTTTGGAAAGTGATCTAGTGCTTCCTTAAAAAGTTGAAAATAGATATACTATTTGATCCAGTAATCACACTGCTTGGAATTTATCCTTCAGAAACTAAGCTGTCAAATGAACAGATACGTGCACATGAATGTTTACTGCTGCACAGTCCACATTGGCAAAAAAGATGGACTAAACATAGATGTCCATCAACATATGAATGGATAAACAAACTGTGGTACATATACTCAATGGAATACTAACTATGCCATGATAAAAAAAAGTCAATAATGATTTTAGGAAACATCTCATTTCCTGATTTCATTTGGAAGATATGCTGGAAATCAGTCCGCAGCCAAAGGACAAATGTTGTATGAGACCTCTCATATAAGAACTTAAAAATAGACTCATGTACAGATGAAAAAACTCATTGATAGCTGCAAGCATTGGGAGGGAGGGTTAGGGTTGGTTATAGATTAAATAGTTGCTAGACATGTGGTTAGGTGAAAGCAGTGACAGCGCACAGTAGAAAGAAGATCAGCGTAACTGGACTTCCCCATAAACAGAATGCTCGTCTAATCTCAACTCAATATTACAAGGGTACAGTAGCAGGGGCTGAGTCCAAGGCCTACGCTGTCAGGGTACATCAAGGTCTATTGGTATAATTAGCCTATTGCAAAGAGAGTCTCCTGCACCTCATATTGGTGCGTGATGTCTGGGGTCTTACAAGCTAGTAAACTTCTATCTGAGGTATACCAAATGGTCCCAACTCATCTGGAACAGAAGATCACTGAGTACACTGAAGACACGAGACAAAAAGGGCCCAGGAGACAGAAGGATCCATGTGAATGGGAGACTCTATCAATATATGACAAGAAGAAACAGTTGGTGCCCGGCCACTACCAAAAACAGCTATGATGGGCATACAGTGTTCAGGCCCTGAGGCAATATGAGAGCAAGTAGAGTGCCACTCAATAACTCTACTAAAAGATCACAGTTGGTAGTCCATCGAGCTGGGAGATTTCCTGGCAGCGTAGTCTGTAGACCTACTGTTGTCCCTTTATAGAAAACACTACTGAGATCAACTCTTTGGACAAAAATGGACTGGACTCGCGGACACAATGTGACCACATGGTGTGTGTACTTTATGGTTCTGTGCATTTGTAGGAGGCTGTCCTTGTGATCTCTTTCTAGATGGAAGATAATGTTAAGAGGATATCAGAAGTATAAAATGAAAAGGAAGAGTGTCTTGTCAGGGCCCAAGGAGAGCAGACACAGCTACAGATAGGCAGGCATGCAAAATTGCTTGGATTGTATACTTTCAACTTAATCACAATAAAAAAGGAAAAGAAAGAAAATATTTGAAGAAGGAAAGACAATTTAGATGCATGTCTACAATATTAGGGATAATAAACATTATACGACAAGGTCAAAATCCTGCAGCAGTAACGCTAGGTCAGTAGTTCTTCAGTCCATACAAACAGCCAAACAACCAGACTAGACACACTAATGATGACAGTTACCTGTTAAAAGTACACATAATGTTGACAAAGAATAGTTATCTTGTAAAAAGAACTTCAAACTCTGTTAAGGTAACTTAATTGTCTAGCCCAATTCTAAAGAAGTATCACTCTTTAAAGTACTATTCCACAGACTTTAAATAAAATTTTAAACATTGAACTTGAATGCACAACAGGCACCAAGCCTATTGATGATTTAAGAAAGTAAAGCTTGACTGCACTCAGTTTTCAAAATTATGAGTCACTCATACTGAGAAAGAAAGTAACATCAACTCTTTAAAAAATACTCTCAGTCCTTTTACAAACAAGCAAACAATCAAAAACAAAAGCATTTTGTTAAGCTGCCTTGATTCCAGTTTATCATTCCCTAAGGCTTCTGCATGTCAGGAAAAATAATAATACGAAAATTGTTATTTTTAGACTATCTGGAAACGGCAGATAAGAGAAAGCTCATTGTACCAGCAAAGCAAATCCATTTTGTATATGTGTATAGTGTAAGTATGTATGTATGTATGTATGTATGCAAGGTCTGACAATTGAGTCTGTGAACTTAATTGTTCTAAGTGCTGCATACCTTATTGCTGAATGTCACTATGGTTACCTTTGAAACATTCCCTTGGGAAGTTGTGCATCTATGCCAGTGCCCACTTCACCTTCAAAGCCATTTTGGAACTCTTTCTGGAATGGCATTGAGCACTTTGGCAAGGTGGTAAGCTGGTGAACTTAATTGTATAGTTGTGAGGGTGCTTTTAGCCAGTAAACAAATAACTGCATTGGAACACTCTTCTTACTTACCTGGTCTGGCCCCTAGTGACTTTTTCTTTACTTGAAAATGAGGGAAATATTGAAAGGAAGACAGTATGATGACATTGAGGACATCAAGGGTAATACTATGACAGCTCTGATAGCCATTCCTGAAAATGAGCCCCAAAACTGCTTTTAAAGGTGAACTAGCCACTGGAATCAGTGCACAGCTTCCCAAGGGGTGTACATTAAAGATGACCATAGCGACATTCAGTGATGAGGTGTGTAACACTTTTTCCAGGATGAATTTGCGAACTTTGTTGGCTGTCCTCTTCTGTGTACAGAGATAGAGGTAGCAATACAGGTATGCAGATTAGTTGAATAGACTACATGATTTTCTACTTGGTCTTTCCATGTCTTCCCCTCTACTGAAAGCAAAGAGACCTGTGCAAATGGTACCCAGCACCTGTTAGATGTCTACAAACAATCACCTATTCTTAACATAATGTAAAATATTTGGTCTTGTAGTGAGAAGTGACATTATTTTAATAGCATCACAGTTTCCTTCCAACATCTTGGTCTTTCTGTAATAAGACATCGCCAGAGTTTGGTAGTCAGTTACCTCTGTCTTTAAGAAATTGAGTGAAAAGCAGTTCACAGCTGCACTTGTCTGCATAAAGACACAGAGAAAGCAAAAGAGTTCAGCAATAACCTCATTAAGTAAGACAGCAAGTCTCAGTGACATACAAAGCTATTAAACAAACTAGATTGGCCCATAATAATAAGAAACATATTTCACATCTGTTGCTCAGTACAGGGCTTTTAACAAGTAATAGGCATAACATGCTGGAAAATAGTTGCTATTCCCCGTCAGTATATCATTGTCGGTGGTAGTGCTGTCTCAAAAGAAGCACTTATCTCATACACTTTATTGCTTGATAGCTTGCTGATTGCTTTTACAAAGCAATAAATTGATGGCCTGATTCAGCACTGACATTAGGTTATGTTCATTTTCCGTGATTGATGCCTTGAATTAGAACTCTTGTACTCTTCCCTGTTTAGGAATATGAAATTCTAAACAAGCCTGTCTGATGTCACAAATAAGGCAGCACAAGAGATGCCAAATGAGCTACATTTACTTATTTGAATAACTAACTGGCTTTTCTCTTTAATAAAGTTTTTTTTTAATTTATAGTCTAATGTCTCTGTATACAATTAAACTGTCTAGTCAAATTAAAAAAAAAACTTGAAAAAATATACTGTTGGCCTTTTTAAATTTGTAACTTCAAAGCAAGTGCAGGAAAAGACACAAAATAAGAATGCATATATTATTAATAAATCAATTAGAATAATTTAATAATTTAACTTTTTTCCAGGTTCTAAAGACAGAATATACTTATTATTTGTCATCAAATGGATCCGTGTTCGCCTTTGTAATTTCAAAACAGTAGCAGAACTGTTGTTGCTGTTAGGCACTCTCAAATCAGTTCTGACTCACAGCAACCCCTCTGTACAATATAATGAAGTACTACCCAACACCTAACAACCCATACAGTCATTGTGATGTATGAGCTCTTTGTTGTGCTCCCTGTGTGAATCCATCTCATTGAGAATCTTACTCTTTTTCTCTGACCCTCTACTTTACCAGCAGTGTATCTTTCTCCAGGGACTGATCCTTCCTGACAACATGTCTAAAGTATATAAGAGATAGTCTCACTACCCTTGCCTCTAATGGCCACTCTGGTTTTACTTCTTCTAAGAGACATCTAATTGTTCTTTTGGATGTCAATGGAATAGTCAACATTCTTCTCCAACATCACAGTTCAAAGGCATCAATTCTTGTGTCTTCCTTATTCATTATTCAGCTTTTGCATGCATATGATGCAATTAAAAACAGCTTGATCCAGGTGCACTTTGGTTTTCAAGGAGACATCTTTGGTTTTCAAACAGTCTAAAAAGAGCTTTTGCAGCAGATTTAGCTGATGCAGTGAGTCTTTTGATTTTTTAACTGCTGCTTCTGCGGGTGTCGATGGTGGATCCAAGTAAAATAAAATCCTTGGCAATCTCATTTTTTCTCCGTTTATCATGATCTTACTTATTAGGCTAGTTGTGAGAATATTTGTTTTCCTAATGTTGAAATATAGTTCATACTAAAGGCTGTGGCCTTTGATCTTTATCAGTGTTTCAAGTCCTCTTCACCTTCAGCAGGCAACTTTTTGTCATTTGCATAATATAGGTTACTGATAACTCTTCCTATAAACCTAATGCCACCTTCTTCTTCATGTAGTCTAGCTTCTTGAGATGTGAACATACAGACTGAGCAATTATAGTGAAATCCTGACACACACCTTTCCTGACTTTAAACCATGCAGTGTCTCCTTGTTTTGTTCAAGGGACTACCTCTTGAATCATGTACAGATTCCTCATGAGCACAGTTAAGCATTCTGGAAGTCTTGTTCTCCACAATGTCATCCATAATTTATTGTGACTCATGGACTCAAATGCCTTCACATGGTTATTAAAATATAAGTAAATATATTTCTCACATTCTTTGTTTTCAAACAAGAGCCATCTCACATCAGCAGTGATATCCTTTGTTCCACACAGTCTTCTGAATCTGTCCTGAATTGCTGGAGTTCCCTGTCAATCTACTGCTGCAGCCTCTTTTGAATGATTTTCAGAAAAGTTTTACTTGCACGTGCTATTAATGATATTACTCCATCAAATTTGGATGGATCGCCTTTCTTGAGAACAGTCATAAATACAGATCTCTTCCTGTCAGTTGGTCACTCTAGCTCTTTGCACATGTCATCTCAATATTTTACTTTGTGTCCTAGAGCCTCCCTCTGAAATCTCCTGTTCAGTTCTTTTACTTCATAGTTTCTTCCATCTGACTTACCACTCAGTTTTCAAGGGCAAGTTTCAGACTCTTCAGACATTGAATTTGGTCTTTTCTTTCTTCCCTTTCTTTTTAACAACGTCTTGCTTTCTTTATTCATGATGTCCTTAATGTCATTCCACAGCTCACCTGGTCTTTGGTCATTAGTGTTCAACACTCCAAATTTATTACTGAGTTGGTCTGTAAACCCAAGTGAGATACACTCAAGGTTGTACTTTTGGTTCTCATGAATTTGTCCTAATTTTCTTCAGTTTCAATTTGACCTTGCAGATGAGTAGTTGATGGTCTGGCTCCTAGCCTTGCACTGATGGATGATATTGAGTGTTTCCATCATCTCTTTCCACAGCTGTAGTTGATTTTATTTCTGTGTATTCCATCTAGTGAGGTTCATGGGTATACTCACCACTTACGTTGCAAGGAAAAAGTTAATAGTCTTGTAAAATTGTGTCATGAGATTTCTGGTATCATTTCCATCACCATTTCTATCATTTCTAAGGCCATATTTTCCAACTATCAATCCTTCTTCTTTGCTTCCAGTTTTTGCATTCTAATCACATGTAATGCATTGTGATTTCCTGTTCAATCAATTTCAGATTGCTGAAGGTGGAAAAAATCATTCATTTCTTTACATTTGGCCTTAGTGGTTGGTGAGTAAATTTGAACAATAGCCTTCCTTGTAGGTATATGGAAATTATCCTAACATGGAATAAATGTACTTCAGGGTAGATCTTGAAATGTTCTTTTGGAGGCTGAATGTAACACCATTCCTCTTCAGGTTGTCATTCCAGGCATAGTAGGACTTAGGATTGTCTGATTCTAAATGGTGAATACCAGTCCATTTCAGATTACTAATGATTACTAAGTACTACAATTTCAATGTTTGTGCATTTTATTTCTTTTTGGACAATTTTCAGTTTTCCTAGATTTGTGCTTCATACATTCTACATTCTAATTATTAATGGATATCTGCAGCTTCCTCTTCTCATTTTGAGATGTGCCACAACAGCAAATGAAGATCCCCCAAACTTGACTCCATCCACTTCACTGAGGTCAACTCTGTTATGAAGAAGCAGCTCTTCCCCAGTTGTGTCAGAATGTCTTCCAACCTGGTGAGGGGGGAGGATTATCTTCGGGTATTGTATCAGACAATGTTCCACTGCTATTCATGAGTTTTTCTACTGGCTAATTATTTTCAGATGCAGACTGACCCTTCTCCCTACTTTGTCTTATCCTGGAAGCTCAGCTGAAACCTGTCTGTTTTGACCCTACCAATAGCTGAATACCAGTAGCATAATTTCTAGCTTCACAGCAATACTGCAGGTCCCCATGGTATGACAAACTAACAGACATGTGGAGGTATTGAAGCTAGTACAAAAAACTAAAATAATAAGGAAGCAAAGTTAGTGTTCTTCCATTTTACATGGTTGTCACTCTATTTTCAACATACATATATATATGTTAAGGCAATTTTGATAAAAATAGCATTACATGAACTTCATCCCAATACCTACTGCCCTGAAGTACATTTCAACTCATAGCAACCCTGTAGAACAGAGTAAGGCCGGGCCAGAGAGTTTCCAAAAAGAGACTGGTAGTTTTGAACTGATGTCCTTGTGGTTAGCAGACATAGCTCTTAACCACTGTGCCACCAGGGCTCCGTATAGCTAGTAAATTCAGTTTTAATACATTTTGTAGTTTAAGAAAATCAAATAGAAATTATTTCTCTTAAAAATATACCAGATGAAAAGCAATTTCATGAAAAATTAAACAAAACCTCTCCATCAGTCCATAACCAAAATTTTATCTCCCAAGGAAACGTAGTGTTGTTTGGAGACAATTTTAGTTGTCACAACTTGGGCATTTCTGCTGGTACCTAGTGAGCAGAAACAAGAGATGGTTCTAAACACATTACAGGGCATATTAAAGAAAGAGCAAACCCCAAGGTTCTGAGTATACATAGAGAAACCTTGCTCCAGATACTAGCACCTGTGTATAGTGAGAGTCCTTGCTTGCCAGTTGTCCTATCCTGTTAGAAGTCCTGGGTGGTACAAAGAGGTAATATGCTTGGTTGCTAACCGAAAGGTTGGTGGTTTGAGTCTACCCAGAGGTGCCCTTGAAAAAATCATGGCAATCTGCTTACAAAAAATAAGCCACTGAAAGCCATACACAGCACGGTTCTACTCTGATACACGTGGGTTGCCATGAGTAGGAAGAAACTTAATGGTAGCTAGTGAAAGTGGTAGACATCTGCTAAGCTGTGTTTTGTGACTCTATATTTCATCTTTTGCTCTCATTGACAGAGGAAAAACATGGTCAATATCAACAATGAATGAAAAGCCTGTGAGATAGAGACTGGATTAAGGTAGATGGCCTGGTCACGTTGACAAAATTGGATATTATTAAGTAGCAAATTGGACCCAGATAAGTAAAAAAATAAAGAAAAAGAAAAAAGAAATGGCTCACGGGAAAAAATGGAAAGCTATGTGCACGACAATATTGATTTGATGATTAGAATATGTTGTCTAGATGAGAGAACATAAACTATACTTTTGAAAAAGTTTTAAAATCCATATTAAAAATGCATGTAACTGAAGCGAGGTACCAGGGAACTGAATAGATCCCTCTTTATTTTAAATTTTTGGTTATATCATGCATTTATTTGCACTAGCATGATTATAGAAGAAAAACATATGTGTATGAGACAGAGGGAGGCTGAAAGTGTGAGGGGGGAGAGAGGGAGTTAGGGCCAAGAGGTGAGGAGGTGAGGGAAAAGAAAGGACAGGTAAAAGATGAGAGTGTGTGTATAACACGTTGTGTTGTATATTTTTTTGACTTATTATTTAAGGAGACATAAAGTAGGCCAGAACCAAAATCAAATAAGCAGTAGTTCTACTTCAACACGCTCAAACATTTTATTTTAAATAACTAAAATAGCAACTCAGTTGAAATTTGAGTTGAGGTCTTCACTAGCTACACAGCCCATTTATTGCATGGTTCATTATAAGGTAACTGAAAGCAAACCCAAACCACTACTGCTGAGTCAATTCCAAATCATACTGACTTTATAGGACATAGTAGAACTGCCTCCATAAAGTTTCCAAGGATCACCTGGTACATCTGAACTGCCAACATGTTGGTTAGCAGCCATTGTGCTTAACCACTGTACCACCAGGGTTTCTATTATAAGGTAAGTTGCAGTAAAATGCTTTTAAAAAGCTCAGTCTAAGCATACTTGACACACAGAAAGTTCCCTTTCCATCATCCTGCAAGTAGTCAGTTCCTAAAATATCTCACATATACATGCAACCATTTACAGAAAAATAGCTTCTGAGAAACAGAATACATTCTGGGAGTCTCCCATTATTTTGCTAAATACTGGGGATAAAAAAATGTAAAAATATATCACTAGTCTAAAAATTCTTCAAATGCAAACAAATATGTGCTTACATGTAATAACTTGCTGTTTAATGGTAAATCTTATGTTTGTCTTCTCAAGGTGTTACTCTTTTCTGAACAATAATGCAATACCAACAAAACTCCTTCACTATTTTACACAAATACCTGTGTGTGTGTTTGAGTGCATATATAAATACTGTGATGATTAGGATTGTCTGTTAACTTGGTTGGGCCATGATTCTCCATGTTTATATGTTACTACTACCATGATTACATCTGCTGTGAGTAGCCAATCAGTTTAAAGGGAGTTTCCCTGGAGTTGTGGACTGCACATACATGGCTTTTTGCTTACTTTGAATCCTGAAGCTGCTTCCTGTTTGTCTAACCCCTAGTTTTGTGGACTTCAGCTATCAGCTTATCTGCACATCTTGGAATGCATCAATCTTTGCAGTCTGTAATAAGTTCAATAGCAACTCAGTTGACATTTAATTGAGATGGAGTCTTCACTAGGTACACAGTCTATCACTTTGCTCTGTGACTAGGCCCTGCTGCTATGGAGCTGAAAAAAGCCTTCATCCTAATCCACCCCCTAGGGCATTCCAGCCTCCGTAATCATGAGAACTGTTTCCTTGATATAAATCTCCCTCTATATATAATATATGCAAGTTTATACATAGTATATATGTATACCTATCTCTATACATATAATAAATATGTATTTATGAGCTTTACTAGATTTACTCTACAGAGAACTCATCCTAAGACTGAAGGTTATACAATATTAAAACTCATAAAAATAAGGTCTTGAAATATCTGCTTATTGACTCACCATCTTTCAGATTTATAAAATGATGGAAATTATTGAAGATGCTTAATTAATTGATTGATATTATATTCTAGTGGCTAAACTAAGTTTCTAAGTTATACAACTTGCTACTTTGCTGTTTCTGAGTCAGTCCTCTCTTCACCTCGCTTCCCCTCCCCTCCCCTGCCCTTCCCTGCCCTGCACTCCCCTCTTCTCTTTTTTCTTTTCTTTCCCTTTTTTTTTTTTTAACATCCCCTGAGCCCTCATGACATAATGGTTAAGACCTCAGTTGCTAACTGAAAGATTGGCCATTCAACTCCAACAGCAGTTCCAGGGAAACCATATAACGCAGTTCTTCTCTGTCCTATATGGTTGCTATGAGTCAGAATCAACTTGATAGCACCTAGCAAAAACAAACTTCAGTTGTCTTATTTATGAAATGGAGCAAGTATTAGTGCACACTTTGAGTAATATTTGTAGAGATAACAAGTGCTATAAAACTTACTGAATTTCCTTGCATATTGTAAAAATAGTTTAAAATTATGCAAAAGTATGTTTTTACACAGGTTTTCTCAGGCAATTAATTCATAGATACCAACACTACTTCTCAAAAATCCGCCAGGATAAATGTCTAAGGAATTATTACACTGTTGTCAATGTTTCAAAACATTTTGGCAAGGCACTACAAATAGCCCACAATTCATTAAGCAAGTTTGTGTTTCTTTTGTGATGTTTATTGTTGAAAAAGTACCCAGAGTATTACTACTTGGAGGAAATGACTTTTATGACAAGAAGTAGTGGATAACTTTTAGGCAATTAGGGCAAGTCTATCAGGAATATTTCCCTTGAGACATTTTGTAATCTTACGTTACCTATGACACCAAGCAGGACTGATCTTAGACTGGTCAGGATTTGTTGGGCACACAAATTCTAATGTTGTTCATTGCCATCAAGTCACTTCTGATTCATGGTGAGCCACCATACAACAGAATCAAACAATTCCAGGTCTTGTATCATTTTCACTATTTTTGGTATTCTCAAGTCCATTGCTGCAGCCATCACGTAGGTAGAGTGCCTTCTAACCTAGGGTCCTCATCTTCCAACACTATTGCAGGCAATATTTTGTGTGAGGTATATGGTTTTCATTGGCTAATTTTTGGAATTAGGTCATAAGGCTTTCCTTTATAGTCTTAGTTTCTGCTAAAACTTGTCTACCATATGTCAGCATCAGATTATGGTATATGAGGGCTCTAAACACTGATGATATGTAGTGTCTTCTCCTCTGGTCACTCACATATTCTGGTGTTAGATATACAAGTACACAACTATATATGTGTTAGATATACAAATGTACAAGTATACATGTGTGCCTTAGCTATTCATTATTTAACTTCTTTTTAAATGTATCTAATATTAGCAATTCAATGCAAATGTAGTGCATGTCATTTTCCAAAATGAGGTGAAGTAGATTTCATAATTCTTAGTGGATGTAGGGTACTAATATTTTTACCATATACCACATGTTCTACAAAAAGATCATCCCACATATTCTATAACAAAGAAAACAAGTAAGTGAACTCAGTTGTTTCAACACTCAATGGTAAATTCCATTGATCCCATAAAATGAAAAATTTGCTTTCATTTAAATGGCTCATACTTGAATGCTGTTGCTTGCTTCACAATAAATACTATGAGCATAAATGAACAAAAATTAATGATAACAAAACATATTACAAGAAATTACTATTTTCAGATAGATCTTACATTTCCAAAATGTTATAATTCAAAATATTTCTAACCACTGCTCTTAGAAATACTTTGATGATTCCATTACAATTAATATGCTGAACAATATATACTTCCATAAAAAGTAAGGATAACAAACTGAATCTTTCTTGAATTATTATAGTGCACTTGCATTTTCTTAGATCTTACCTGCTTGGAATCTACAGGTCTTTGCTTTGGACAACAGGTGACCCAGATTTATTCACACCCTCAGCAAGTGCTTACCTTGCTATTGGGTATCAGTCCCTGCAGCTGATATTTGAAATAGTGGTTGCATAGCTTCTAGCATATTAGCAACATACGTGTCAGCGAAGTACGAAGCACTAATAGGTTGTAAAAGAGGTACAATAGCCTTCAGGAAATGATTTTTGAAAATAAATAAAACCTCTCAAATATGGTTATATTATGGGCCCCTATAAAGTAGTGATGGTGTTTCTTCTATCCTCTGCCCTTAGAAGCTTGTCATTATTCTGAATGAATGCCACGAGATTAGCGCACTTGGAAAGAGAGGAAAGCTATTTTGTCTATCTAATAATACAAGCCTGAACAAAGTTGATGCACCATGAGATCTAGTGTAGATAAGAGCCAAGAAAGTTCTGATCCAGTTCTGAATTCATTGTGGTAGTGTAAAATATTTACACAGAGAATGCTTCCTGGAGGAAATAAAACAAAGTAGGATTATTAAAATTTGACATTTCTAGTTCTTATGAAAATGTTAAAGAATTCTGGTGGTGCAGTGGTTAAGTGGTTGGCTGCTAACTGAAAGGTTGGCAGTTTGAATTTACCAGCTGTTCCACAAGAGAAAGATGTGATAGTCTGCTTTCATGAATATCATTGCCTTGGAAACCTTTTGGGGCAACTCTATTCTGCCTTATAGGATAGCTACAAAATATGACGATTAAGAGATAATCATCCAGCCTCTTTGGAAAGCAATCTGGTGCTTCCTTAAAAAAATGGGTATTGATATGCCGTTGGACCCAGTAATTCCACTACTTGTAATATATCCTACAGAATCAAGGCCTTTCACACCAACAGACATGTGCACCAGAATGTTTATCACAGCACAGTCCATGATAGCAATAAGATGGAATCAACCCAGATGCCCAACAACAGAAGAATGGATAGGTAAACTATGGTATATATACTCAATGGAGCACTACGCGACGATAAAGAACAACGATGACTCCAGGAAACATCTCATGATCTGGTTTCAACTGGAAGACATTATGTTGAGTGAAAGCAGTCAGCAACAAAAGGACAAATATTGTATGAGACCTCTACGATAAGATCTCCAAAACAGGCTTCTGTATAGAAGAAAAGACTCTTTGACAGCTGCAAAGGAGGGGCGGGAGAGAGGGCGGTGGGAGGGTTTAGATTAGATAGTTGCTAGATATCTGGTTGGGTGAAATCGGTGACAGCACACATTGGAAACAAGAACAATATTAAGTGGACTTAAACATAACATGAGTACTCCTCCCATCTTAACCCAATATTGCAAGGCTAGAGTAGCTGGGGCGGGGGGTGGGGGACCATGCTCTTAGGTGAAACCGAGGCCAGTTGGCACAACTAGCATTTTGCTAAGAGGGCTCTCTGCACCCCACGTTGGTGAGTGGCATCTGGGGTTTTAAAAGCTGCCAAGCTGCCATCCGAGGGCACAGCAAATGGTCCCAGCTCAGCAGGAACGGATGCTCACCGAGGAACAAAATGACATGGGGGAAAGACAACCCAGAAGACAAAGAGACCCACATCAGTGGGTGCCTACATCGACTTGGGACCAGAAGAACCAGATGGTGCCCGGCCACCACCAGTGACAGCCACGATGGAGCTCACTAAGCTGAGTCTCACTGACAACACAAGAATAAAAAGGGGTGCACCCTGAGATCCCCCCTAAAAGACCTCAATTGATGGTCCAGTGGTTTGGGGGTTCCCCTGGGAGTACGGCCCCTCGCCCTGATGTTGCCCTTGACCATAAATCATAATGAAGGTCCACGCTTTGGACAGGAATGTATTGGACTTGGTGATGCAGAGTGACCATATATTGGATGCACTTTATGGTTCTGTACATCTATAGGATGTCATCCTGCTGACCTCTGGCTGGAGGAAGGAGAGTGAGTGAAGAGGATGGAAAAAAGAGACTGTTGGGAGAATGAGACATGTATGGATCAGAGAGGAATTGTGTGCTATCACCATGCAGGGAGAGCAGTGGAAGCTGCATATAGGTGGGTATGTAAATTTATACAGGAATGTACATTTTCACTCAGTTATATTAAATAAAAAATTTTAAATAAAAAAAAGAATTGGCAGTAAAAAAAAAAAAAAAAAAAAGAGATAATCATGGTGACCCTAGGGGCCAGGTTAAGATGACACTTGGCCTTGGCATGAGATAATCATTCTATTTAGATATACTAAAGCACAGAAATGTTAAGATAAACATAATAAATGTAGAAATATAAAAGCTTCAAAATATACATTGGAGAAAGTTTTTATCTTAACAGCTGTCACCATAATAATTGTACATCCAAATCACAGGGAGGTTTCCTTAGAATTTATGTCTTTTATTTTCTGCACATGAAAATCTTAAACATACACTCTACAAACAAGTTGTCATTGCTATTGTTATTGCCATAGAGTTAGGTCTAACTCAGAGAGAGCCTTTGTACAACAAGAGGAAACATCCCTTAATCCTGTGACATCCTGATGACCTTTACTACACTTTATTCTTATAGCCACTATGTATTTGTAGCATCTTCAGAACTAGGGGTCTCATTTTCAAACACAATATAAGGTAATGCTCAAACACAATATAAGGTAATGGGATATATTAGATGTTCTTCGCCAGTTTTTGGAAGTAGATTTCCGGATCATTCTTCCTAACTGGTCCTACTGTTGTAGCTCTGTTGAAACCCGTCAATCACAGATACTCCTGTTGTTATTTAAAACACCAGTGGTATAGCTTCCAGCATCACAGCTACACACAAACCACCATGGTATGACACACTGACAGAAAGGTGGTAGACATACAAGTTAAGATGCATTTTTCCTGTTTTTAACACTAGTTAAAAGAGAAAAAAACAGCTAACAGAATTACACAAAGAGAAATTTTAAAAAGCGTTATTTTTAAATCAGTACTTAGAGGACTTTGTTGTCAAGAACTTCAAAACTACTTAAAGAAGTCACTTTCTATTAAATGTGTAATAAAACGTATATAGTTTGAAATATGGAAACAATCAAGAAAGAAAATAAATCAGGTTGGTAAGGAAGTAGGAAGTAGAGTTATTAGAAAGCTAACATTGACAGAGAAAGAGAAGCCACAGCCAGAATGGCAATTGCTTTTTTGCCTGTAAAGGATTTACCTTTAAAATACACTCCCCTTATGAATGATTTTTATCAGGGACTTTTATATTTTAACCAGTTCTTATTTCACTCAAGAGATACTTGGAAAATATCACAAGCTATTCCTTCTAAATATATTTGGCAGACTATTAACAAAGAAGATGGAATATACAACAATAAGCTTTCATTTTTCCTTTTTCTGCCCACACTGTCTCAAACCATCCACAATGACATGCTACCCATCATAACTGATCAATACTGTATACAGACTGCAACATGGACTCAAATACAGCTTCCTCCAAGAATGTGCAAGTTGAGGTGATCATTCATGTCTCTGAATTTTCTTATCACAATCACCTCCCTTGTGTCACATATCGCAATCTATCTTATAGTTACTTTTGTACATTTTTCTTATCATCTCTCCTTGATGGCTATCTCAAGGAGGACAGGGTTTGAATTTTTCATCATTTTAATCCCTCAGTCCCTAGCAGAGAGCTTTGACCACAGTTTGTTCTTAAACAGCACTGGCTGAATCAGTGTACGATAAGGAAGAACTGAATAGACGGAGAGGATTAACTCTTGAAACATTTCTGAATGTTTGAAGAATCTGGACAGCTTGCTTCAAAGTCTTTGAAATTATATGTAGTTTGATACACCTCGTCCGTTCTTTATCCCTTACAGAGATCAAATACTTAATTCTATATGTCAAGGAACCTATGAATCACATTTCTGAACGTTTTACAAAACTGAAGTTTGAAGCAGGGAAATAAAGTATCTAAATTTTCATGCAGGGTGTATGTTTAAATTCAGTATCTTATACATAAAGAAATGCAATATATAAGCAAGATGAAAAGTTTATAGATTGAATTTATATATTTAATGACATGCATAAGACAATTAACATTACCTCATTTTTTTAATATTTAAATGTCTGTTCTACTTTATAAGCAAGCATCATGAATATCTATTTATAGAAGAGTTTATTTATCTATTTATAGAAGAGTTCTATAACAGTCAAAAATACTGTAAAATACTTACAGTATATTTTTATGTATAATACACAACAAACTTGCTGAAGAAAATATAGTTGTGTGCTATAAATGCATTCAGAACAGTGTTACAAACACAGTGATCTTAAAAAAAATCAGTTTCAAATGTGCATGATAAGATGTGAGACATTAATCTTCTTTGTCTACTGGAATTGTTTCTACAAAGAGGATGAAAGTTATCTCGGGATAAGGCAAGTCTTATCCCAAGGGTTTGCCTTTAAAATACAGTCCTTTTGTGGAACTTTTTCTATCAGGGAACTTAAAATTTTAACTGAATTTTATTTCACTCAAGAGATACTTGAAAAATATCATGAACTTTTCCTTCTAATTATATTTGTCAGACTATTAACAAAGAAGTTGCAATATGTAATAATTGGCTTCCATTGTTCCTTTTTCTTAAGAAATGGCAAATGTGTACTAGAATAATGAATGTCACTTTTAGTTCATGAGTTCAAAATTAATGTAAGGGAAGTATTTTTTATATAAGAAGAATGTTAAAAATTAAATCTTCTACATATGTATTATGTTAATAACATGAGCATTAGTCTTACCCATAATTAATGGAAAAACTTAATAGAAAAAACAATTTCAAAAATTATGTCAGAAGTTAAATGTGTAAGCATAAAATTATTTTAGGCATTCAAATTATTAGACAGACAGGTTTACAAGAAATGAAATGTAGATATTGTGTAGCTATACCTTTAGTAAAGTTAATATAACATTTTTGACCCCTTACAGAATGGCAAAAAATATTCAGCAACTATATGTCAGACAGATACCTGATCTCCATAATCTATAAGGTACCACAAAATATCTATAAGAAAAAGATAAATCATCCAAATAAGCAATGGGCAAAGGAGATGGACAGACACTTCTCTAAAGAGAAGATCCAGGCAGCCCCAAAATACGTGTGGACATGCTTACGATCTTAAGCTATTAAAGAAATTCAGATCAAAACTACAATGAGATACCTTCTAACCCCAACAAAGTTGGCCATGATCCAAAATATGCAAAACAAATGCCGGTGAGGCTATGGAGAAATTGGAACTCTCTTACACTGTTGGTGGGACTGCAAAATGGTACAACCTCTTTGGAAAGCAGTCTGGCACTTCCTTAAAAAGCTGTATATAGATATACCATTTGACCCAGTAATTCCACCGCTTGGAACATATCCTGCAGAATCAAGGTCATACACACCTGCTAATACATGCACATGAATGCTTATTGAAGCACAGTCCACAATAGCAAAAAGATGGAAGCAACTCAGATGCCCAGCAACAGAGGAATTGATAGGTAAACTGTGGTATATATACTCAATGGAACACTACACAATGATAAAGAACAATAATGATTTTAGGCAACATCTCATAACCTGGTTTCCATTGGAGGACATTATGTTGAGTGAAAAAAGTCAATGACAAAAGGACAAACATTATATTGGACCCCTACAATAAGAACTTAAAAACAGACTCATGCATAGAAGACTCTTTGCCAGCTGCAGGGGTGGCAGGAAGGGTGAGGTACAGATTAGATAGTTGATAGAAATTTGGTTGAGTGAAGTCTGTGACAGCACACATTAGAAAGAAGATCAGTAGCAGCTGGACTTCAACATAACATGATTACTCCTCCCATCTTAATATTGCAAGGACAGAGTAGCTGGGGTGGGGGTCCGGGGACCATGCTCTCAGGGGAAATCGATGCTAATTGGCACAACTAGCATTTTGCTAAGTGTGTCTCCTGCACCCCACATTGGCATGTGGCATCTGGGGTCTTAAAAGCTGCCAAGCTTCAAGCTCAGGTATACCAAATGGTCCCAACTCAGTAGGAACAGATAATCACCAAGGACCAAAATTACATGGAAGAAAGAAAACCCAGAAGACAGAGAGACTCATGTGGGTGGGTGACTACATCAACATGTGACTGGAAGAACTGGATGGTGCTCAGCCATCCCCAGCAATAGCCATGATGGGGCTCACAAAGTTGAGTCTCACTGGCAACACAAGAACATAAAGGGGTGTAACCAGAGATCTCCACTAAAAGACTGCAATTGATGGTCCAGGGGCCTCTGGGTTCCCCTGGGAGCATGGCCCCTGACCCTGATTCTGCCCTTGTCCATAAATCGTAATGAAAGTCAGCTCTTTTGAAACAAATGGACTGGACTTGGTGACAAAGAGGGACCACATCGTGTGTGCACTATATGGTTTTATGCATCTATAGGATGTCGTCCTGCTGACCTCTTACTGGAGGCACAGGAGAGGGTGGAGAGAAGGGGATAGGAGACTGTTAGGAGGATATGACATGTATAGAACAGAGAGTAAGAGTGTGCTGTCACCAGGCAGGGAGAGTAGTGGGAGCTGTACATATGTGAGCATGCAAATTTATATGGGAGTTTATATTTTCACTCAGTCATACTTAAAAAGCCAGAAGCCAAGTGCCGTCGAGTCGGAAAAGATATAAAATAAGCAGATTAGGCACAGAAGCAAGAAAGCACAAGGGGAGAAAACCTGATGTTATACAGAGATCACCAAGGAGTTAAGGAATGGAAACTAAAAGAGATAATAACTTTACCCCAGGGCACACAGAAATGATCAGAGCCCTGAATTGGAACTTCTAATCTCCTTAATAGTGAGAAAATAAATTTCTGTTCACTAAAGCCTATATATATATATATATACATATATATGTTACATGTTTCTCAGTGAAAGCTATTTGCAAAGGACAGAGATATCAGCGAAAGTTAAACAAAAATAGACATGACATTGTACAGTATAGGACTGGTACTGTTTCTTGTTGTAAGAACATTTTCTTACTACTCAATACATTCACTCAGCATTCCATAAGTATGTGAACTCCTGTTGTTTTTATTATGTTTTCTGTTTTTCCAAGTTCCTATTAACTATCAATATACATTAGGCTTCCTCCCTGCAAGAGTCAATCTATTAGTATTTATCCAACCATTCAATTGCTTTCTTAAGAATAAAAGGCAAACAATTTTTGAATTTACTTTCTGTTAAGTTTTCTGGATCCAATGCTTTTGTTTGTGAGTGTAGGAAAAGCAGACTACTCTCTTTTCCTTTTTTCAGTATAATTTTGACCACATTCAGTTAATACTTTCTGTTTTCTAACTCGTTTTGGAGGTGAGCTATTAGAAGAAGTCTACATGGCAATTTTAGATTCATGATTTTCCATCTACTGAAAATCACTGTGGATACATGTTCTGCATATGTTTGTTACTTTTAAAAATTATAAATAACAAGAGCAGGACTTTTTGAACACTTGTCTTCTGTAATTAGGAAGCATGTTAATCTTACTTCACAAAGCTCTTTTTATTTCTTTGTATTCTCTCTTTATTTCTCTCCTCTGTCTCTGTATGTCTCATTCCTTCTCCTACTCCCTCCACACATACAAACATATATTTTATGTAGAAGTGTTTGAGGGTTTACATGAACAACTCCCTATCTCAAAAGGGAGATCGACTAGTGAATTTGAATCTGAGTTCACCAACATAAACCATCACAGAAGTGGAAAGAAGACACAGACATGAAAAAGGCATTTGCAATCACAGACACTTGTTCTAACAGGATGCTATAAACAGAGTATCATGCTGTCCTCTACAGCAAAGACCTGAAAAACTAAGCAAAAGGGAAACAAACAGCTGTCCTCAAACCCTAAACATGCATGAAAGAAAAGAAAACTCAGTGTAGCACTGAATAAGATTACAGACAGAGAAAAGAGAATGAGAGTTAGAGTGGAGGTCCATTTGCCATCTTGGACTACAGCCCCTGAGGAACATAGACAGGGAATATGGGATGGCAATTTCATGGAGCTTCCAAGAGGAGATGGAATAACCAGGAATATGTGCTTTCTCATCCCCTATGGTTGTTCACTGCATGAGACCTCTACCACTTTCCAATGGGCCACAGTCACTTGGTCAGAGAGACTTCAGCTTACTTCTACTCAAATTCACAATCATAAATTTCATACACCAAGGAGTATGGACATGAGTACATGAAGGAAACTCATGGAGACTCAACAGAAGACAGAGCCCCACTTCACGTTACCAAATTGTCTTTACCATTTGCCTACCTGTACAACTCTCCCAGTGACACACCCTCAAGCAACACAGATACAAACCACAGTACTCTGACCTGCATTACTCCCCAGCCCTGCCCTGTTGGCTTCAGTATGTGCCACAAATGATCCATCCTTGTCCCTCCCCTGGTTGAAACTGCTCTGTTGCAGCATAGCTGAGTGACCCCTGCAAAAACAACAACAAAAAGATAACCTTGTAGTATTTTTTTTTTTTTTAAAGGCCCTGAAGCTACCTGGTAGAGAATGTAAAACTCTAGTATTCAGGGCTTTTTAAGAGATGAAAGAAAGTACAGAAAAATAAGGAAAACAGACAAAAATAAGAAAAAAATAGACAAAATCAAGAGAAATACAGATAAAATTAGGGCAAACAGGAAAAATGGAAGAATTCATTTAAAATTATACAGGAATAAAATGTCAAATAAACAAAAACCTAGAAATTATACCAAACCGTAAACAGAAATCCAAAAGATAAACAACTAGATTTCAGAAACAAAATGTGTAATAGTAGATTTGAGGAACAGTTTTGAAATAATGGAAGACCGAATCAGTGAAACTGAAGACAAATAATTAGGTACCACTTTGTAAAAGAAAATTGGAGAAAATAGTTAAGAAATAGTGAGAACAATGAAGGATACATTCAAAGGCAAAAATTTGCATATAATCAAAGTTGCAGAACAGGGGAAGAAAGTGGAAAACTTAGAGAAGACCACTGGAGAATTACTGACAGAAAACTTTACTGACATTACGAATGACAAAAAGCCAATCACACCAAGAGCTCAACAAATCCTATATAGGATATATCTCAAAACAAAATCAACAAGCTATATCATAATTACAATCACTAACACCAAAGATAAAAAAATAATGAGTGCAACTCAAAAAAACAGTTACATACAAATGGAAAGAATAAGACCAAGCTCTTAATACTCTATAGAAACCATGCAGACAAGAAGGCAATGAGATCACATATATAAAACCTTGAAAGAAAAAATTGCCAATCAAGAATAATATGTCCTGCAAAACCTTTGCTCAAATATGATATTGACATTAGGACATTTCCAGGTGGACAGAAATTACAGTAATACACCAAATTCCAAGCAACTTTATAAAAAATTATTAAAGGGAATTCTTTGGTTAGAGAACAAAAAACAGCTGACTACAAGCTCAATCTAAGACACTACGTTGGTCAGATACCAACGTAGATAATGAACTCTGAAAGATAAAACAAAACTAAAAGTATTAGAACAGGAAACCAGAGATGTCAATCTGTAAATGATAACAACATCAGAACAATATGACAGGGAACAAACAGCATTGTTACAGAACTTTCAAATGGATGGGAAGTCAAGGCAATACCAAGTAATAAAAGATTGGTTTAAACATAGGAAGATAGGAATAAATTTCAAGTTACTCACAAAGACAGTTAACAAACCTATGTATCAAAATAAAGAACAAGAACATAAAGTCCCAGTAAACACAAAATTTACCAAAAAATAAAGAAAAAGAAAAATATCCACAAACTGAAGGGCTTCAGCACAAGAGAGTAAGAGAAACAAAGAAAATGTCACCACCACAAAAAAACACTGTAAAGTGACAGCAATAAACTCATACCTATCAATAATCACTTGGCTATCAATAATCACACTGAACATAAAAGGCTACAATACACCGGTAAAGAGACAGACATTTACAGATGGATAAAAACAGGCCTCACCAATATGCTTCCTACAAGAGGCACACCTTAGAAACAAAGACATCAAAGCACTAAAAAAATCAAAAGATTGAAAAAAATATGTTGAGCAAACAGCAATCAAAAAGAATAGTGGCAATACTAATCTCAGATAAAATAAACTTCAAAAGAATATCCACCATGACAGACAAGGAAGAACATTGAATAATGACAATGGGGCCAACCCACCATGAGGTCACAACAACAACAAAAAAAGTATCTATGCATCCATTGATACAGCTCCAAAATAAGTAAAACAAAAACTGACAACACTGAAAAGAGAAATGGACAATTCCACAGTAATAGACAGAGAATCCAACACATAACTCTTCATACAAGAAAGAATGTTTACTGAGAAACTAAAAGATACAGAGGCTCTAAAGGCCACAATCAACAATCTTGTCCTCATAGACAAATACAGAACGCTCTGCTCAATAGCAGCAAAGTACCTGTTCTTTTCCAAGGTATATGGACTGTTTTCCAGAATAAACCAACATTTTAGGCTGCAAAAAAACACTTAACAGAATCCCAGATACTGAAAGCATAAAAAGTATCTTCTCTGTTCACAAAGCCATCAAAGTAGAAACTAATTACAGGAAAAACAAGGGGGAAAAAGTCAAAAACATGGAAACTGAATGACACTTTGTTAAAAAAACAAAACAAAACCGAGTAACAGAGGAAATCAAAGATAAAATAATAATAACAACAAATCCTAGATTCAAATGAGAATGAAAACTCATCATACCAAAACCTTCAGGATACAGTAAAGGCAGTGCTCAGAGGTCAATTTATACCAGCACATGCATACATCAAAAGAGAAGAAAGGGGAAAAGACAAAACAAAACAGAACATTAGCTATTCTGCTTGAACAAATTGAAAGAGAACAACAAAAGAAGCCCACAGCCACCAGAAGAAAGGGAGTGATAGAGATCAGAACAGAAGGAAATTAAATATAGAGTAGAAAAACAATAGAATCAACAAAACCAAAAATAGTTCTTTGAAATGATCAACAAAACAACGAACTACCAGCAAAATTGACAAAAGGAAAACAGGAGAGGAACCAAATAACCCAAACAAGAGATGAAATGGGGAACATTAAACAGACTCAATTGAAATATAAAGCTTTGTAACAGTACCATGAAAAACTGTATTACAATAAATCTGAAAACCTAGAGGAAATGGACACATTTCTAGAAATACACTGTTTCGGCTCACACAAACTTAAGTTGAAAATCTGAGCACATGACAAGAGAAGACATTGAAAAAGTAATTTTAGAAATTACCACCAACAAAAAAATCCCTTACCCAAATATTGTATTAGATCCTTGCTATAAGGACTTAATAATAGACTTATGTACAGAAGAAAAGACTCTGACAGCTAAAAGGGTGGGAGGGAGGGGGATGATTGGTCACAGACAGTTGACAGAAATTTGGTTAGGTGAAAGCAATGACAGCACATAGTAGAAAATAGTAGGTCAGCTTAACTGGACTTCACCGTAAACTGAGAGCTCTTCTAATCTCAAGCCAATATTGCAATGATAGAGCATCAGGGGTGGGGTCTGGGGACTATGTTGTCAAGGGACACCAAAGCCAATTGGCACAACTATCCTATTGCTAAGAGTCTTCTGCATCCCATATTAGTGAATGACATCTGGGGTCTTAAAAGCTGGCAAGCTGCCATCTGAGATACACCAAATGATCCCAACTCACCCAGAAGAGATGATCACCAAAAACAACAAAGACACAAAGAAAAAAGAGCTCAGAACACAGAAGGATTCACGTGAATGGGAGACTGTATCACCATGTGACCAGAAAAACCAGCTGATACCCAGCCACAACCAGAGACAGCTGTGATGGGGCACACAAAGTTGAGTCCCTATGGCAACACTAGAAAAAGAAGTGTGCAGCTCAAGCACTCTACTAAAAGATGACAACTGATGGTCCGATGCCCCCCTTGGGATCCTGTGGAAGCGTGGCCCCTTGACCTGCTGCTGCCACTGACCAGAAAATACTACTGACATCAACTCTTTGGACAGAAATGGACTGGACTCGGGGACCTAATGTTACCATGTGGTGTGTGTACTTCACTGTTCTATGCATCTATAGGATGCTGTCCCACTGGTCTCTTTCTAGATGGGAGAGAAGAAGGTAAAGAGGAGGGGACAGGAGCTTGTTAAGAGGATATGACGTCTAGAATGAAAAGGAGGAGTGTGCTGTCATGGGACAAGGAGACCAGAAGGAGCTGCAGACAGGCAGCTGTGCAGAACTGATTTGGATTGTATGCCTTCACTTAATCACAATAATAATAATAATAAATCCCTTGCCCAGATGGCTTTACTGAAGAGATCCACTAAACATTCAGAGAAGAGTTTCTACCAGTACTACTCAAAATATTTCAGAACACTGAAAAGGAAGGGATACTTCCAAATGTAAGCTATGAAGTCAGCATAATCTTGTTACCCAAACCAGCCAGACACTGCAAAAAGAATTATAGATGAACATCTCTTATGAATATAGATGCAAACAAAATTCTAGCCAAAGAATTCAGAATCATACAAAAAATTATTACACTACAACCAAAGGGGATTCACACTAGGAAAATAACAATGGTTAAATATTAGAAAATTAGTTAAAGTAATTCACCACTTAAATAAAACAAAAGAGTCACAAGATCTTCTCAATCAACAAAGAAAAGGCATTCAATAAAGCCCAACTTCCATTCCTAACAAAAACTTTCAATAAAATAGGTATAAAATAAAAATTCAACATAAAAAGAGTATCTGTACAAAATGGGCAGCAGCTGAAAATATTTCCCTTTAGAACAGAGACAAAGACTCTCTTTATCACCATTCCTATGTGACATTGTGCTGGAAGTCCTCATTTGAGTGATAAAGCAAGAAAAAAGGAAACACATACAAATTGGTAATAAAAAACTAAGACTGCCTCTCTCTGCAGATGATGTAATGATATACATAAGCCAAAAAAATTGCTGTTGAGTCAGTTCCAACTCATAGTGACCCTTAGTACAGAATAGAACTGCCCCATAGAGTTTCCAAGGAGTGCCTGGTGGATTCAAACTGCCAACCTTTGGTTAGCAGCCACAGCACTTAACCACTACACCACCAAGGTTTCCAATACTGTACATAGAGAACCCAAAAACTTCACAAGAAAGGTGCTGGAATTAATAGACAGATCCAGTAGAGTTGGATGATACAAGATAAACATACAAAAATCAGTAGGGTTCCTATATATCAATAACTAGAATGATAAAAAGGAAGTCAGGTTATCAATATCATTTATAACACCCTCTACAAAAATAAAATACTTAGGAATGAATCTAACCAAGGATATAAAAGACCTAAACAAACAAACAAAAACCCTGCAAAACACTACTCATGAAACCAAAACAGCTCTACATAAATGGAAAAATGTATCATGCTCGTGGACATGTAGAATCAACATCGTGAAAATCTCAACTCTATGCAAAGCAATCTGTAAATACAAAGCAATCCTGAGCAATCCAAATACCAATAGCATTCTTTAACTAGATGGAAAAACTAATAAGCAACTTTATATGGACAGAGAAGAGACCCAGGATAAGTAAAGCATTACTGAAGAAGTATGAAGTAGGAGTATTCACATTACCTGACCTCAAAACCTACCCTTCAGCTAAGGTAGTCAAAACACTTTATATTGGTACAAAGATAGCCACATTGTCCATGGAACAGAATTGAGAACCCAGATGCAAATTCATCTGCCTACAGTTAGATAATCTTTGACAAAGGCCCAAAGCCCATTAGATAGAAATAGAACAGTCTTTTTTGTCTTTTCAGCAAACAGTGCTAGTAAAACTAATGTTCATTTGTAAAAAAATAATGTGATCCATACTTTATGCCATATAATAAAACAATTTATAATGGATCAAAGACATATATACAAACCCCAAATTAAAAGATCTCAAAATAAAAAAATAGTGTCAACGCTAGAGGCCCTAGTACACAACACAGATATGATACAAATCACAATTAACAATGCACAGATACCAGAAAATAAAACAGATAAAGGTGATCTTTTAAAATTAAAATGCTTATGCTCATCAGAAGACTTCACCAAAACAGCCAAAGAGAAACATCAACTTTGGGGAGAAAATGTCACTAGAAAGTCCTACATAGTTTTAATCTCTAAAATCTGTGGGCAAATTCAACACTACTACATCAAAAAAAAAAAAAAAAAATCCAATCAAAATGAACAAATGATACGAACAGACACTTCAAAGAAGAAGACATTCAGGCTGCTGAGTGACACATCAGAAAACACAATCACTAACCATTAGAGAAATTCAAATTAATACTAAAATGTGATGCTATCTCACTCTGACATTACTGGCAGAAATTAAAAAATAAAGAAAGAAAAAAGAGAAAAAATGGAAAATAACAAATGTTGGTGAGGCAATGGGAGAGTCTGGGATTTTCATGCACTGCTTGAGGGGGTTGCAAATGCACTGCTGGTGGGAATGCGAAATGCTACAGTCATTTTGAAAACAATATGGCACTTTACTAAAATGCTAGAGATACAAGTACCATGTAATCCAGCAATCTCAGTTCCAGGAATATGTCCTAGGGAAATAAGAGCCATCACAAAAATAGACATATGGACACTCATAGAGGAGTATTGAACATACTGTGGACTGCGTAAAGAACAAACAGATCTCTTCTGGAAGAAGCGCAACCAGAGTGCTCCTTGGAAGCAAAGATGGCAAGACTGAGTCTTACATGCTTTTGGACATGTTGTCTGGAGGAATCAGTCCCTGGAGATGGACTTCATGCTTGGTAGAGCAGAGGGTCAGCCAAAAAGAGAAAGACCCTCAATGAAATGGATTGACACAGTGGCCACAACGATGGACTTTAGTATGAAAATGATTGTGGACAAGGCACAGGACCGGGCTACGTGTGTTTCATTTGGTTGTGTCTAGGGTCGCCATGAGTCAGATCCGACTCGATGGCACTTGGCCTTGGCAGTGTCACTGAGAGCTGGAAGCAACTAGACAACACCTAACAAAAAAACAACACACTCATATTTACTGTAGCATTATTCACAATAGCAAAAAGGTGAAAACAACCTAAGTGTCCATCAACACATGAATGGATAAACAAATTTCATGTATACACAACAATGGAATATTACCCAATAATAAAGAACAAGGATGAATCTTTATCTCACAGCACTGGTGAATCTGGAGGATACTATGCTGAGTGAAATAAGCTGATTACAGAAAGACAAATATGTATGAGACCACTGGTATAAAAATCCGTGAAGACATTTACAAAAATAAATAAGTAATCTTTGATGGTCACAGAGAGGGATGAGGTGGGAACACTAAAGAGACCATAAGTACATGGTGAATTTGGTGAAGGGTAAGACCCCAGAGAATACTGGAGAAGTCCGTACAGCTTGACCAATGAAAGGTCTTGGAAGCTTCAGAGACACATCCAAACTCTCCGAGGGACTGAATTACTAGGCTGGGGCTGGAGACCACGGTTTCAGGGGATATCTACCTCACTTAGCATAACATAGTCTAAAAGAAAATGCTCTACATTATCCTTTGGTGAGGAGTGTCTGGAGTCTTCAAAACCTGTCAGTGGTTATATAAAGTACTCCAATTGTCTCTTCCCTTTTGGAGTCAAGTATGATGAAGAAAAGCAAAGACACAACTACTGCAACCTCCACCAGACTGAGCTCAGCACAACCAGGTGGCACCTGGCCACCACTACCTGCTCTGACAGGGTTCAAATGAGAGACAGTCTTGGACTGAGCTGAACAAAAATGTAGAACTTAATTCCAACTCATCAAAAAAGGCCAGACTTAATCATTCTAACAGAAAGTGGAGAAATTCCGAGAGTATGGCCCCTGTACAACATTTTAACTCAGTATTGAAGCCATTCCTGCTGCATCCGTCATTCAAAGATTGAACCAAAAGCCAAACTCTTGCTGTCAAATTGATCCATAAAACAAACAATGGAACACGAATCCTGGAGCAAGACTGAGAAGGTGGGATGGGACAAGGCAGTTGACATCGGGGAATGCAATTTTGAGAAAGGGACAGCGTGGACATAATGTACGGTTGACAATTAATGTCATAAAACAATATGTGTATTAATTATTTAATGAGAAACTAACCTTCATCTGAAGCACAACAAAAATAAAAAAAAGTAAATGTATTTAGATGGATTAAGAAATGAGAATTTTGGTCTTATTTTCCAAGTTTGAAGAACTGTTCATTTTCTTCAGTGCAACCCACTGGCCACTGGGCTGCAAAAATAAATTCCATTTACCTCTCTATTATACAATTATTATTTGTTAATTGTATAAAATTCAGAAACACAAGAAAAAGAAATTTCATACCCTTATTTTTATTTTTAGAATATTGTTTATCAATGTAAAGCAAAAGTATTGTTAGATATTTAAAATTGCTTATAATACTTTTATACAAAAATTTAAAATTTCAATATATTTCAGCAATAATAAAACATTCTATGGAGCCAGGTTCTCATTCAAAAGATCAGAAAATAATTTTCTGTAAATAATTATAATAATGACCTTGCTTTCTGAACAAAAAATTCATTGAAAGCACATGATATTTCAAAGACACTATCTTCATAAAAATTAAAATTTGAAGTATCTCTGTTAGATTCAGGAAACCCTGGTGTTGTAGTGGTTAAGTGCTATATCTGCTTACCAAAAGATTGGTGGTTCAAATCTAACAGGCACTCTTTGGAGACTCTATAGAGCAGCTCAACTCTGTCCTAAAGAGTTGTTGTAAGTCAGAGCTGACACAGTGAAAGTGGGTTTTGGGGTTTGTATTAGTAAGTTAAATTACTTTCCTGTTAGCACAAGATCTACATCAAAAATATTGTATAACAAAATGAATTTCTAATTCCAAAAATAATCTTTGTCATCTTTTTATTTTTAAACTGTCATGTCCAATAATTTTCTAAGGGCCACTGTACCTATCCCTTGCTTGTCTACAGCAGGCTCTTAGACTCAAAAGTTTCTAATAACAGAGCTGATTTTGAAAGGATAATGACAGGTAGTTACCAAAATTAAAGATGATAATCAAAACAGAGTAATGTAAAGACAGAATTCTGTGTTCAGATATTCCTTTTAAATTTACAGAGATGGCATTTCAAGTTGTGTAGAAGAATCAGAAACAAGAAGGACAAACGCTGTGTTGCTTTAGGCATTGGCTGAAACTGCAAGGCTTTTATTTTTCTTTGTTCTTATTGAGGTTTATGTTCACAACAATAATTTTCATGTAGTGACAAAGAGAAGCAAGAGAATACATGTTTTAAATGTCTAGATGTGGAACATCTTTATGCTTTCTCATTCTCTTTTGGATGCTGTGCAGAATATATAAACATAACTTTAAAAAGGTATTGTGAGATTATTTATAACACTTGTATACAAAAAAAAAAAAAACACCTTGCTTTGGGCAAATCTTCTGCAAGAGACTTTTTTAAAGTTTAAAAAACAAACATAGCACTTCAAGGGTTAAGGTGCTCCTGAATCAAGCTATGATGTTGTCAGTCATCTCGTGTGTGTAGGACAGCTGGACTAGGCGTACGGAAGAGTGAAGAAGTGACATATTTGAATTACATGTCAGCGAAGAATACTGAATAGATCATAGACTGCTAGAAGAATGAACAAATCTGTCTTGGGAGAAATAAATTAGAATGCTCCTTAGAAGCAAGAGTGGTGAGATTTCACCTGACATACTTTGGACCTGATATCAAGAGGGATAAGTCCCTGGAGAAAGACATTACGCTTGGTAAAGTAGACAGTTAGTGAAAGAGACGAAGAGACTAAGTGGGTCAACACAGTGACTGCAACAATGGGCTCAAATATAACAACAATCATGAGGATGACCCTGGACCAGAATGTGTTTGTTTCTGTTGTACACAGGGTTGATCGTTTGGCATTTACGTGATGGCCTCTGACAGTAAATAGCAACAGAACGTGATAATTAGGGGGGAAAAAAAAAGTCTCAACTTTTAGAACCTGTTATGTGGACAAGAAAATTTCATCATTTCTGTTAACATCCAGAATGCCTCCAAGGTACATAACATGTTCTGTGTCTCTCAGATCCATTTCTTTTTACTCTGATCAGCTCATAAAACAATTGCTCATCTTGCATGGAATAGAAACGCTCTGTTTCTGTCTCACTGTGCTGAAATACCAGAGAAAATGAAACTTTGGGTCAAAGCAACTTGAATAACCAAGCAAATTTAATTCAGTTATGCCTCTGCCCTCCATCTCCTAGATAACCACAAGGAAATAAATAAATAAATTTCCCACCTCTGCCCTGCAAGAAGGGGCCAGGCAATTGTATGACTGCTAGTCTACATGAAAGCATTACCACTGTAAAACCTATGCATCGATCCATTCTCTCCCTTCCCTGAGGGCTAGAAGCTCTTCATGAAAATCCATTTTAAATACTCCCCTCTATATTTAATCTTAAAACTCTGCCTCTCTTTGCCCCTCCATATATGTACACTCGTAAACACATTAAATGAGCTTGGCTCTCCATAGACATAAAGGAATAAAAATTTTAACATAATCTTACAAGATGCCTTCATGCAGAGGTTAAAATAAAGCTCTTTCCTTCTGTTATAAATGTTTTGCACTTCCTCCAAATGCATTTATCAAAATGCATGCATTTTAAAATACCATAGGAAATCTATTAAAAAATGACTGATGATTTGTTTTGCAGTGGTATAGCTCAAAGTATTTCCTTTTATCCAACAAAGACATTACCCAAAGGTGCTATGTTTAGCTAAATAAAAAACACTGTTTTCAGTCTCTTGCCAAGTAGTGGCAAATAATGCCTTCCAAGCTTATGAGCTTTAGTGCACCAGCTACAGTAACTGTCATTCACCCACAGACTCATTCTTCAACCTGAGCCTCCACACACTTACCTTTGGGCCTGTGATGAAAGGCTGCACTAAGTAAACCTGAAAATCTCCCCCTGAGCTGGAAAGAAACTCAGAGCAGCTAAAAGATGATTCATTGCCCAGAACATCATTTTTCATTTGCAAGAGAGTGGAGTGCCATGGTTGACAGTAATGGCTGTATCGGTAAAAAGAAGAAAGGAAAAGCAGCAGATTATATGAGATAATAGATTAATTCATTTTTCTTTTTCTTTGTTTTTACTGCATTACAGTGTAAGTCTGCATTCATTTGTTGATGTTTCATTGCTGAAAGATTTTAATCCCAACCCCTCAGACTTTCCCTTGAACTTTAACCAAACACATACACACATACTCTCACGTACACACACATAAGCACACAAAAACAAAACCTATTACCCTCGAGCTGATTCTAACTCAGGGCTTCCCCATGTGCTATAGAGTAGAACTACTCCTTAGGGATTTCTTGGCTATATTCTTCTTTATTTTTTTTCACTATGAATGAATGAAAATGTACATTCCCACATAAATTTGCATGCTGACCTACATGCAGCTTCCACTGCTCTCCTTGCACAGTGACAGCACACTCTTTCACTCTGCTCCATGCATGACATGTCTTTCTAACAGTCTCCTATCTTCTCCTCTCTACCGATTCCCCTTCCTCAGTAGGGGGTCAACAGGACGACCTCCTATAGATGCCTAGAACCATAAAGTGCCCACACAATATGGTCACTCTGCGTCACCAAGTCCAATCCATTGAAATCTGAAAAGTTGACCTTCATTATGATTTAAGGACAGGGGCAGCATCAGGGCCAGTGTCCCTGCTCCCAGGAGAACTCTGAGGCCCCTGGACCATCAATTGAGGTCTTTCAGTGGAGATCTCAGGGGTGCACCCCCATTTATACTTGTGTTGCCAGTGAGACTCAACTTCGTGAGCTCCAGCGTGGCTATCACAGGTGGCTGGGCACCGTCTCGTTCTTCCAGTCACAAGCCAATGTAGACATCCACTCTTGTGGGTCTCTGTCTTCTTGGTGGTCATCTGCTCCTGTGGAGTTGGAACAATTTGCTATACCTTCAGATGGCAGCTTGATAGCTTTTAAGATCCCAGATGCCACTCACCAATGTGGGGTGCGGACAGACCTCGTTAGTAAAACCTAGTTTTGCCAATTGGCCTCGAATTCCCCTGGGAACACGGTCCTTGGCCCTCTGCCCCCTGCCCAAGCTACTCTGTCCTTGCAATATTGGGTTAAGATGGGAGGAGTACACAAGTTGTGTTGAAGTCCCCTTAATATTGATCTTCTTAGTAATGTGTGCTGTCACCAATTTCAGCCAACCAAATTTCTAACAACTATGTAATCTAAACCCTCCCTCCTCGCCCCCTCGCCCTCCCTACCCTTGCAGCCCTCAAAGAGTCTTTTCTTTTATGCATAAGTCTGTTTCTGAGATCTTATTGTAGGGGTCTCATACAATATTTGTCCTTCTGTCACTGACTACTTTCACTCAACATAATGTCCTCTAGTTGAAATCAGGTTAAGAGTTGTTTCCTGCTGTCACTGTTGTTCTTTATTGGCTGTATTCTTTATGGAGCAGACTGCCAGATATTTCCTCTATGGCACTCTCATGAAGGTTTGAACTAATAACCTTTAAGAATTTAAGACCTTTAATGACTTTGAACTAATAACCTTTAAGACTATCTTAGAGCATAAATCATTTGTGTCACTTGGAAACCTGGATCAGAATAATCTGATACATAACCTAGTTGCCCATCCCTTCAGTATCGGTGGGAATTGTTTTTCCTTTTTTTTTTTTTCCAGTTGTGATTAACTGAAAGTATACAATCCAAATCAGTTATGCATGCCCACCTATCTACAACTCCCTTTACTCTCGCCACTCAGTGACAGCACACTCCTCTTTTTAACAAGTGTCTATCCCCCCCACACCGTGTTCTATCCCATCTAGAAAGAGACCAGTAGTACAGCCTCCTGTAGATGCATAGAAACATAAAGTACACACACTATGTGGTCACACTGTGTCCCCAAGTCCAGTTCATTCTTGTCTAAAGAGTTGACTCACTACTGGTTTCCAGTCAGGGAGAGTAGCAGGTCTAGGGGCCATGTTCCCAAGGAAACTTCCAGGCTGTTGGAGCATCAGTTCAGGTCTTTTAATAGAGTCCTTGAGCTGCACCCTTCTTTCTTTCATGTTACCTCAAGGACTATACATTGTGACCCCTCATGCCTGTCTTTGATGGCGGCCAGGCACCATCTGGTACGTCAGGTCTCATGCTGATGCAGTCTCCTGCTCATGCAAGTCCTTCTGTCTCCTGGGATCTTTTTTCCTCTTTATTGTTCTCAGGGATCATCTATTCCAGATGAATTGGGACAATTTGGTGTACCTCAGATGGCAGCTTGATAACTTTTAAGACCTCAGATGCCACTCACCAATATGGGATGCAGAAGACTCTCTTAGTAATCGACTAGCTATGAAAAATGCCCTTGATATCCCCTGAATACATAGTCCCCAGAAGAATTTTAAAACACTGAAGTTGTTTCTGTACATGAGAACTCTCACCCTGACTATACTCCCTAACTATGATAAAAATTCCCAAGTCCCTTTCCTCCCCTGCTCTCTCATTTTCAGGTTAGTTTGGGAGCCTTCTTTCCTCTCCCTAGATGCCTATCACGAGGGTAATAAACCTTTTTATATCCTTCTGATGTGTTATAGGTAGTTTCATCTATCCTGACATTTCACCAAATTTGGGGCATGAGGAGTCTATACTGGTTTTGCAGAATGTCTACAACACGAAGGTAAATTATAATTCACTAGATTATGTTTATGTCAGTTGCATAGATTGAAAGATTAAGGGTGTGAGTCAAATTCTAAACCAATATAATTCTTCCCAATGTATTCTCTAAAACATAAAACCTATTTCTAAAGTTTTTCACAAAACACCATATTAATTTTCATGTATAAACTAAGACTACTATTTTCCAAGACTACAGGTATAGCCTTGTAACTATGTGGAAACTATTCACAGTTATGTAGAAACAGTGTTTTTGACCTTACAAAGTCAGAAAAATAGACCAGCATTCAAAAGTCTGAAAATAAGCTTCACTATCAGTTCAATCCATGGTTAAAGGGATCTATAACTAGCAAATACTCCTTCTAGAAACAATGACAGTAGTCTCTACTGTGGAATGACAAACTTTTCCAGAGTCAAGATAGTCTCTGTTTATTTATTTAGTTAGTTAGTTATTGTGATTGAATGAAAGGGTGTTATCCAGTTTAAATTCACATACCTGCTTGCAGCTCATACTGATGTCCTTGCCTGCTGACAGCACACTCCTCCTTTCTATTTTCAAGTCATATTATCTTAACAATCTCCTGATCCTCTTCTCCACCCTCTCCATTCTCTTCTAGTAAGAGGCCAATAGGACCACATCCTATAGATGCATAGAACCAAAAACTGCCCACACGATATGGTCACTCTGTGTCACCGAGTCCAATCCATTCCTGTCTGAGAAGCTGACCACAGTAAAGGTTTATGATCAGGGGCAGCATCACGTCTAGGGTACATGATCCCAGAGGAACCCCCAGGCCTTCGGCCATTAATTGAGGTCTTTTAATGGAGTTATCAAGGTGCACCTCTTCTTATATGGTTTTGCCACTGGGACTCAACTTTGTGAGCCTCATCACAGTTGTCATTAGAGGTGGCCAGGCACCATCTAGTTCTTCTGGTCACATGTCAATGTAGTCACCCATTCACATGGGTCTTTCTGTCTTCCAGGTTCTCTTTTCCCCATGTTGCTTTTGTCTTTGGTAATCATCTGTTCCTGTTGCGTTGGGACCACATGGTGTACCTCTGATGGCTGCTTGCCAGCTTTTAAGACCCCAGAAGGCACTCACAAATATGGGGTCCTGAAGACTCTCTTAGCAATAGGCTAGTTATGTCAACTGACTTCGATGTCTCCTGACAGCATGGTCCCTGGAGCCCTCCACTGCTACTCTGTCCTTGCCATATTGGGTTAAGACTGGAAGAGTTTATTCCTAGGTATTTTATTTTCTTGGGGTCTGTAGTAAAAGATATGGATTTGGTGATTTCTTCTTTGATCACCTCTTTGCTGGTATAAAGGAATCCTACTGATTCACTTACATTTATCTTGTATCCTGAGAATTTGCTGAACTCTTCTATCAGTCTGAGTAGTTTACTTATGGATTCTTTAGGATTCTCTGCATATACAGTCATATTATCTGCAAATAGAGTGATTTTTACTTCTTCTTTGCTGATACAGATGCCCTTTATTTCTTTGTCTTGTCTAATTGCTCTGGCCAGAGCTTCTAGCACAACATTAAACAGGAGAGGTGAGGGTAGGCATCCTCGTCTAGTTCCCTTCTAAAGGGGAATTCTTTCAGTCTCTTTCCATTCAGGATGATGTAGGCAGTTGGCTTTGCATGTAAATGGCCCTATTGCACTGAGGGATTGCCTTCTATTCCTATTTTACTGAGGCTTATTAACATGAACAGGTGCTGGACTTTATCAAACACCTTTTTTGCATCCATTGACAAAATCAGAAGATTCTTGTCTTTTGTGTTATTTATGTGTTGATCACCGTAATTGTTTTTCTGATATTGAACCAGCCTTGCATCCCTGGTATGAATCTGACTTGGTTGTGGTGAATTATTTTTTTGATGTGTTGTTGAATTCTGTTGGCAAAGATTTTGTTGAAGAGTTTTGCATCCAGGTTCATGGGTGATACTCGTCTGTAGTTCTCCTTTTTTTTGTTAGATGTTTCCCTGGCTTTGGTGTAAGGGTTATGCTGGCTTCATAGAATGAATTGCAGAGTATTCCATCCCTTTGTATGCCATGAAATAGTCACAGTAGTATTGGCATTAACTCTTCTCTAAATGCTTGGTAGAATTCTGTGGTGAAGCCATCTGGGGCAGGGCTTTTTTGTTTGGTAATTTTTTGATGACTTTTCCAGTACCTTCCTTTGTGATGGATTTATTAAGTTGTTCTGCTTCACCTTGTGATAATTTTGGTAGGTGATATGAATCTAGGAATTTGTCCATTTCCTCTAGGTTTTCAAATCTGTTAGAGTACAGTCTTTCATGGCATTCTGTTATGATGTTTTTGATTTCTTTTTGATCTGTTATGACGTCTCGCATCTCATTTCTTATTTGGGTTATTTGCTTCGTTTTCTGTTTTTCTTTGGCAAGTTTAGCCAGTGGTTTGTCGATTTTGTTGATATTTTGAAAGAAATAGCTTTTGGTCTTACCAGTGTTTTTCAATTGTTCTTCTATTCTATAATTCATTTAGTTTTGCTCTAATTTTTATGATCTGTTTTCTTCTGATGTCTGAAGGGTTCCTCTGTTGCTCTCTTTCTAGCTGTTCAAGCTCTAGGGTTAATTCTTTGGTTTGGGTTCTTTCTTCCTTTTGAGTGTGTGCATTTATAGAGTGAACTGACCCTTGAGCCCTTTTTTGGCTGCATCTCATAGGTTCCGGAAGGAAGCATTTTCATTTTCATTTGAATCCACAGATTTAGTTCACCTTGATTTCTTCTCTAACCCCTGGCTTTTTGAGCAAAATGTTGTTCCTTTTCCATGAGTTCCAATTTCTATCTATGTTTTTACTGCTATTGATTTTAGCTTTTATGAATTTATGGTCCGAGAAGATGCTTTGCAATAATTAAGTGGTTTGGATTTTGAGATTTGCTTTGTGGCCTAACACATGGTCTCTTCTGGAACATGTTCCATGTGCACTGGAGAATAAGGTGTAGTTATCTGCTGATGGATGGAAAGTTCTGTATATGTCAATTAGATCTAGTTGGTTAATTGTGGCAGTAACATCTTCTGTGTCTTTATTGAGCTTTTGTCTAGGAGATCTGTCCAATACTGAAAGTGAAGTGTTGAAATCTCCCTCTGTTGTGGAGTGGTCTATCTCACTTTTGAATGTAGTCAATGTTTCTTCAATATATTTAGATGCTGTAGTATTGAGTGTATAAACATTTAATATTGTTAAGTCCTGCTTGTGCATTGAACCTTTCAGTAATAGTGTCCCTCCTTTTCCATGATGGTGGATTTCACATTAAAATCTATTTTACCTGAGATTAGTATTGACACACATGTTCTTCTTTGTGTATTGCTAGCTTGGTATGTATTATTCTATCCTTTAATTTTTAGTTTGTTCCTGTCTTTAAATCTAAGATAAGTTTCTTGTTAGCAACATGTAGACAGGTTGTGTCTTTTCATCCAAGTTGCCACTCATTGTCTTTATACTGGAGCATTCAGTCCATTTACATTCAATTTAATTATTGATAGGCATGTGTTTAGTGCTGTGATTCTGCTGTGTTTATTTTTGTGCTGATGTTTTCTCTGTTCCTCTTACTATTCTGTTCTGGGAGATTCTTCTTGATGGGTTGATTTTTCATCCTTTTCAGTGTTGGTTTTGTGTTTGTTGAAACTCCTGTATTACATGTCTTGTTTTAATACGTCACATCTTAACTGTGCTTTGCGGCTACCCTTATGATCTCCCTTAATAATCGATGTTTAAACCCATTTTTAACTTCTACATATCTTATTAACTTCCTCTCCATCTGGAAGGACTATAACTACTGTAGTATATCCCTTTTTTTAATATTATGGTATCATAGTTTTCATGATATGATTACTGAATCACTTATTTCAGTATTATAGCTTTCAATGGGTTTTGTGCGTTCCCTAACTGAGTAGGTTTCTGGATCATGTGTCCTGTGTTGTCTTCTAAAGTATAGAGTTAACAGTTTCATTCTTCTAAGCCAGGAGCATCGTTCAGTATTTCTTGTAGTTTTGGTTTAGTTTTTACAAAGTCTCTGAGTTTCTGTTTACCTGAGAAAGTCTTAATTTCATTTTCATATTTGAAAGGCTGTTTTGCAGGATATATAATTCTTGGTTGGATGCTTTTTCTCCTTCAAGGGTCTGAATGTGCCACCCCACTGCTTTTGTGCCAATGTGATTTCTGCTGAGAAGTCAGACGAAACCCTACAGGGCTTCCCTCTCAATGTTAGCTTTGTTTTCAGTTTTGCTGCCTTTAAGAGTTTCTGTTTATGTTTCATTTTGTTATGCTTGATTATAATATGTCTTGGAGTCTTTCTTTTGGAGTCTATATTGTGTGACATTTGATACACATCTTGGATATCTATGTTCTCTTTTTTCATAATTTCAGGGAAGTTTTCTGTCAGCAACTCAACAATACTCTCTTGTTTAGGTGTTTCTCTCTATTCAGGAACTCCAATTAATCATAGATTGTTCCTCTTGATAGACTCCCACATGTTTCTTAACGTTTTTTGATTTTTCTTGTTTCTTTTCTCTGATTTCTCCTCATAAATGCTGGTGTCAGTAGTTCTGTCTTCCAAGTCAAAAAGGCTATTTTCCAGTTGTTCATTTCTGTTCTCTTGGCTTTGAATTGAGTTTTCTAATTCTTTGATTTTGTTATTGATCTGTCATATTTCAGAATACTGGTGTTCCATCACTTTGAACAGCTTCTTTAATTTTTCATTTTGCTCTACTGAATTTAACATCTAGGAGGACTCTATAGGTTTTTGTGCTCAACCTCTGAAAGTGTCAGAAAGGCTTCTTCATCTGTGATATTCCTTGGTTCTTTCTGGGGGAGCTTTTTGGAACCATGGGTGTATTTTTCTTTAAGTGTATAATCAAGATCTGTTAGTTTTGGAGCATGTCAACATTGTTTAGTTTCTCTGGTGGTGCCTTAACTGGAGCTGAAGCAGAAGTCGATCACAAGCCACCTGTATGTACTCCAGTAACAGGGCCCAGTGGAATCTTTGGGATAGCCAGCTCCACCTCCTGGCTGGCAAAGACACAGCCCTACTTATGGAATCATTGGGGGTTGTCAGCTGAGCCTATGCTGTTGGTCAGTCAATGCTGGAAGAGATACTATCAGGCTGCAGCATAGTTATTTCTCTAGGTAATCTTATTTTGAAAGCTAAAAGCTATTTGACAGCTTCCAGAAACAATCTGTCAGGTGTGCAAGCCCCTCTTTCCAGCTGGCAATGGAGGCACCTGTATATCCATCCAAAGATGCTGTGATTTACTTCAAAGTATGGAAGGGGTACTCTCCTGCTGTTGTATGCTACAGGACCTCACTGGTACCTGTGTTACCTATGCTAAACTCAGCTTTTCCCCTGGGAAAGCACTCTACAGGCTGTCACTGCTTCCCAGCCTGGGAATTACCCCTGCTGAGATCTCCATCTGGGTAACTCCATCTCCCATTCAAACAAGATGATGTCCTCCACAAGCTTTCCTGCCTGTTGTGAAACAGCTGAATCAATGGCGGAGGTTCAGAGAGGGTGGAGGGGCTGGGGTGCTCTAAGTCCAGAGCCAGGCTCTCAAGTGTGGCTATTCAACCCACTGACCATGTCAGCAGTGCAGCTGAACCTTGCTGCCAGGTGAGCCCTATCGCTATGCTGGCTAAGAAAAAGAAGAAAAAGTTAAAACCACCAGTTACCTTCAGTCTGCAAGAGCTGGCCATTCAAAAAGGGTGGTGTCAGTGAAAGGGATGAAGTTCCTGTTCAGAGGCATATAGTCCAAATTGATAGACCTATCCACCATGTCCTAGAGCTCACTGGGTGTCCAGAAGGCTCTGTTTAATTATTAATCTAGGCCTTAGTTTTCAGAGGGAATTAAGGAGAAGTGTGTCTAGTCCGTCATCTTGACTCTGCCTCCCCCCTCCCCTGCCTTTTTTTAATATGTACAGCCTAATACGCAATCTTCTTTCACTGGGTAATATAAATGGTTTAGCACTTGACTATTAGCAGAAAGCTTGGCAGTTCCAACTCACAGAGCGTAGCTCACAAGATAGGCCTGGTGGTGATGTGTTTCTTAAAATTTACATCCTTGTAAATCACACATGAGGGCCCTCCATGAGTTTGAATCCACTCAGTGGCACTGCAGTCAAGTCTTTAGCTGCTAATGAAAAGGTCAGCAGTTTGAAACCACAAGCTTCTCGAGGAAGGAGAGATGTGGCAGTCTGCTTCCATAAAGATTACAACCTTAGAAGTCCTATGTGAGAATTTTACTCTTTCCTTTAGGGTTATTATGAGTCAGAATGTATCCCATAGCAACAGGTTTGCCATATATTATCAAATAAAGCTACCAGAAATGACATTAGATAATAAGATCAAATGACTAAAGTTTAAGAAATAAATGAAGTATATATATATATGTGTATGCATGTATATATATACACATGTGTGTATATACATATATTTGTGTACATATATACATGTATTTGTGTACATATATGCATATATATACACACACGCATGAATTAACCAAGTATACCACATAAAAGTTATTAAACATAAATCTTAAATAAATCATACTAACTGTACTGATAACAGCATTAAATTTATATTAATTTATATTTAGAAATTAGAACCTAATAAAATTTTCAAATTAAAAAATTCAATAATCAAAATGTAACTCCTGGTGGGTTTAACAAACATTCAGACACAGCTATGAAAAAGTTTAGTGAACTGAAAAACACATTTATAGTAAATAACATCACTGAAGAAGTGATGGAGGAAAAAGAAGATATAGAAATGTTCATTATGAATAGGTTGTGACGGGTATGTAATTATAGTCTCAGAATAAAACAGAGAAGAAATACTACTCTAAAAGATAATAATTGAACATTTTCTAAAACTAAAGATGTATAAAAGAAGATTTTAAGGTTGGCTCAAAATTATATGACATCAATAAAATTCATGAATAAAAGAATAACATCAAAAAGAGTAAGTGATTAAATCTAAATAAATGCTAAGTAGAAATAACAATAGAAATGCACTGAAAAATTTTGCATATGCTTATAAGGAAACTAACCAAAAACAATAGAAGAAATCTTCAGACATGAATAAATGAAAGACGTTTGCTGTAATGTCATCACATGGTGAAAAAACACTATCTCTAGTATTTACAACATCTTTTAATAAGTTAAGGGTAATTCTGAAAGTTAGAGAAAAGAGGTTAGACTGACTAAGGACCTCAAGACTCAAGGTATGACCTCACAGTGAATTCCTAGTTTTGTTTTGTACCACTTCCTGTATACGTCCTCTTGTTTAAAAGTTGTTGTATACTGCCCAGTTGGTGCTGACTCATTGTGATTGCATGTGACAGAATAGAGCTTTTCTATTGGGTTTTCTTGACCAATCTTTATGAGAGCAGGTCACCATGGAGCCAATGGATGGGTTAGAACAACTGTCCTTTTGGTTATCAACTGAGAGTACAACTCAGTGAAGCATCCCATAATCCACTAAGGAACTGCACCCTCCCTCTGCGTCATCATTGTATCCACCGAGAATGTGAGTGGAACCATGTTGACAATTGCTGCCCTCTCCTTACAATCAAATGTGGCAGTGTCACTCCTACTTCCCACTTGTCTATATCTACAGAGACTGTAAGGTGGATCTCTGCTGACTATACTTATCCTTCACAGAGGAAATGAAAACTATATCCTTCAGTTTCCCAGAGTGTTGAACAAAGATCACAGGTAAGAAGATGGACAAAGAATTATTTAAATCTGTCTGTGAAGTCCTGGGTTCACCCAAATGTGGCTCGCGCATGAAACCGGACAGAACCAACAAAGCAAAGCCTTTGAGAATGGCACAATAATTAAAAAGTTTGCAAAGTTTCAGATTCTCCTGTGGGTGACAGACAACTGGCGAACAAAAAGAACATGCTCAGCAGTTAAATGAAAGGCTGGAGGTTTTCAATCCATCCATAGGCACCTCAGAAGATCTACTTTCAAAAAATAAACAAACCAGCCATTAAAAATCCTGTGGAACATGGTTATATTCTCACTCACATGAAGTTACCAACTTGATAGCAACTGGTTTACCTTGCCTGTTTCCCTCATCCACTGTCCTTAGTTCTGGAGCTCTGTAAAAGGCATTTCACTTTTTAATACCAGAATTTTTGTTTTTGAATTGGAAACTCTGGTGATATAGTAGTTAAGTGCCACAAAAGGTTGGCAGTTCAAATACGCCATGTACTCCTTGGAAACTCTATAGGGCTGTTCTACTCTGCCATGAAGGGCCACTATGTCTCAGAATTGACTCAGTGATGGTGGATTTTTGGTTTGATGCTGTGGTTATTCTCTACAAGATAGCATTGTCTGGTGGCCATCTTTTAGAAATCTTTCTTAGTTTTGGTATATGACAGATTCCATATTTTCACCACTGTTCTGGTGTACGTGCATGATTTTGTCACTATGTTTGGGACAAATGTAAGTGATAATACTGTCTTAAACTAAATGAACCCAGTTCATTTTTGTCTGATTAATTTTCATGTCTCCTTTAAAGATTCACTATAGCTGTGATGTATTTTGAGATCTGTAATTAATTTCTAATTTTCAAAGTACTCTGTTTATCTCTACTAACTGCGTTTATTGTTTTATAATAAAATGACTGCAGCTCTTCTGCTTCCCCTCTTAGGCTTTCCACTTTGGGCTCAGAGAATAACAGTTTATTTTTCTATCCAAAGACTAATCTGGAACACAAAATTACTATCAATAAGTATCTCTTGAACTTTTAACACAAAAGGAATTTTACACAAAGAGTTGAAATTACTGACAATTATTTAAAAAGTGAAAGTAAACTAAAATCACTGGCATGTAAAATTTGACTTACATTTATGAATTCATGTTTATATTAATTTTTCTTAGATTATTTTAATTACAAAATAAACAGTAGTGGGAAATTAATTTAAAATAGCATTTGTTCTATAATTTATATAAATAAATGGCTGGGGTCCTTTAGTGTTATAAAAATTTTACTGAAAGCTGTTTTACCTTGTGATTTAAATTTACTCTTATAAGTAAAGTGAACTTACAATTTCCCCTTTCCCAAAGGGACAGTTAAAGAGCAGTGTATTATGAAACAGAAACAGGAAATATTTTTTTTATATGGGTGCTGTGTAAGGAACAATGGTAATTACCAGTCTGAAGGTAAGTTAGAAAAATCACTGACTATAATAAGCTACATTTGAACTCTACCTTTGGGAGAGTCATCATCTCAGAACTCCAATTCAAAAGCTCTCTAGACAGAAATAAAATACCAAGCTACAAGATACCAAGCAGGAATGTTGCACTATCAGAATAAAGAGCTATCTGTTGTGCATATTGTAAATGTAGTATATTACCTCCTGCTGTGTTGTGTGCTTGTGTCTGTGTGATTGTTTCTCTATTGAAAGCATTTGAAAATGTCCACTCTGGGGAATTCTATAAGCAGAATGTATGTATTTTAAGCTCTAAATCACATTATTGTTTTGGGCTGCTGTTGAGTTGATTCTGACTTATGGCCACCCTGTATGACAGAATAAAATGACTCCATATGGATTTATAGAAACCCTGGTGGCATAGTGGTTAAATGTTAGATCTGCTAACCAAAAGGCTGGCAGTTCAAATCCTCCAGATGCTCCTTGGAAAGTCTGTGGGGCAGTTCTTCTCTGGCCTACAGGATTGCTACAAGTTGAAATTGACTCCACAGTAGTTTTTTTTTTTCTTTTCCTTTCATATTTTTCTTTTTTCGGTTTATAAGGCTTTATAGGCTGTAATCTTTATGGGAGGAGATAACCAGGACTTGCCTCTTGCACAGCTGCTGATGGGTTCACAACGCCAAACTTTCAGTTAGCAGCAGAATGCTTAACCATTGTACCTCCAAGAATCCTTCAAATCACTTTAGAGTTCATCTAATGCTATCTTTTATTTTCTTATTAATTACAGTAAAATAATGAAATTTCTAACATCTGTCCATTATCTTATCTATGATAAACCATCAGTCCCCCACCCACCCAAGCAGCCAGCACAGTCATTTTCTTCTGTGGATAATTCTCTTGTTAAGTCCTTGTAACAGGGATCTCATGCAAAATTTGCCCTTTTGACACTGATTGATTTCACTCAGCACGATCTCTTCCAAATGAGATCATGTTATGTTTTCTAAAATTCTTATTGTTTTGTATCATAGCATAGTGTTCCATCGAGTACATATTCCATAGTTTGCTTGTCCATTCGTCTGCTGATGGACATCGCAGTTGATTCCAAATTTTTGCTATTCTGGACTGTGCTGTAACAAACACTCGTATACATGTGTCTGTTTGTGTGACAACCTTTGTTTCTGGAGGATAAATTCCAAGAAGTGAAATTACAGGATCAAATGGTATATCTATTTCCAGATTTTTAAAGAAGTGCCATATGGTTTTCCAAAGAGGTTGTACCAGTTTTGCAATCCCACTAGCAGTGTAGGAGAGTTCCAATTTCTCCACGGCCTCTCCAACATTTGTTATTTTGTGTTTTTTGGATCGTGGCCAATGAATTCGAACATTACAGCCAAAGGTCAGTGACAGTGCTAAAGCCAGATATAAACCCACATCTCGTTCTCCCCAGTCTAGTTCAGATTTTTTTTCATCTCATACTTGCAAACTCCTAGCTGCCTTTGAGTTAATCCAAACCCACAGCAAACTCATGTGTATCTGAGTAGAAATTTGCCCCACAAGGTTTTCAGCAGCTGCTTTTTTGAAGTAGATTGCAAGGCTTTTCTTCACAGGCACTTCTGGGTAGACCACCAATGTCTACCTTTGTGCTAGCAGCCTGCTGTTGTCAGGTACCATTGAGTCAGTTCCAACTCATAGTGACCCTGTGAACAACAGAATGGAACACTGCCTGATCTTGTGCCATGTCCACAATCATTTTTATGCTTAAGGTCATTGTTGTGGCCACGGGGTCAACCCATCTCGTCAAAGGTCTTCCTCATTTTCACTTACCCTCAACTTTACCAAGCACGATGTCCTTCTCCGGGGATTGATCCATCCTAACAACATATCTGAAGTATGTAAAATACAGTCTTGCTATCTTTGCTTCCATGGAGCACACTGGTTGTGCTTCTTCCACAACAGATGTGTATGTTTTTTTGGCAGTTCAAGGTATATTTAACATTCTTCTCAAACACTGCAATTCAAACGCATCAATTCTGCTTCTCTCTTTGTTCATTGTCTAGCTTTCACATGCATCTGATGCATTCTAGCACCACTATAATTTGAAAATTGTTAATATCATCACCACTTCTTAAACATTTTTAAAATTAATGTTAAAAAAATCAAACTGTTAAACATTTTTTTGTTACTGTAACTACATGAAACTAATATGCATCCTAGAGATTTGCTATCCACTATATCCTATCACCCATAAGGGAAACATGATAATATATGATCATATAACATGTAATTATGTATTAACATACAAACAACTTAGAGTTAAGTAGATACTGTTCTAGAAAAATACATTTTATTAACATTGAACTGAATACGAACAGTTTTAACAATAAAGAATTACCAGTTCTCTGTATCACTGCATTTGTGTAAAAAGAATTTGCAATATCATCTGATATTGAATTGGTCTGTAAGTTTTTCATTATAGTGAAATAAAACCCGATGGATATTAACAGAAAACCAAAATCGAGATTTACTCCTACTGGACAGAGCCCGTATTCCCAACAGGGTGTGATCACATTTTCCTGGATTCTCAAGTGTGCAGTAAGGAACGAGAGGGACCAGAGGAGACTGCAGTAAGTGATTCACTGCACAAATAAATCTCTCTCATAACAAGTTAGTATTATCCACTTAAGAGTCAGCTAGGTAAAACTAAGGAATTTTAGTTTAAGAAGTCAGGAATAGACTATTATTCCATTTCATATCTAGACCCCAGAAGTAAATGAAGCAGAAGGATTCATTTATAAATTTTAGCCAAATAGTCCTAGTTGCAAGACATATTTTTTTTACTAGCAATTATTATTTCTAAGACAGCAGTCTTAAGCTATCACTATCACTTTATTATTTATTTTTGTATTGTGATTCAGAGTTTACAATCCAAGTCAATTTTTCAAATACAACCCCACTTATCCATCACTCTGCAACTTTATCTGCACTCTTCACTCTGTGACAGCACTCTTTTCCTTTCCACTCTTCCTGGATCCACTCATGCAACAATGTCCCTTTTTCTGCACCCTCTCCTCTCCCCTCTAAAAACAAACCAGCAAGACAGCCTCATATATATATATATATATATATATATATTAAACCATGAGGTACACATGTAACATGCATCACTTTGTGTCTCCAATTCCACTCCATTCTTCATCTGAAGTGTTGGCTTCACTACTGGTTTCATTTCTGGGCTAGGAGTAAGTCTAGGGGACATGCTCTCAGGCGACCCTTCATGTTGTGAGACCATCAATTCTGGTCTTTTAACAGAGTTCTTGATCCACATGTCTCTTTTTCTCAGGCTACATCAGAAACTCTACACTGTCCCTTATCAGGGCTGCCTTTGGTGATGGCCTGGCACCATCTAGTTCTCCTTTTCTAATGCTGATGCAGTCTCCCAGTCATAAGGATCCTTCTGTCTCCTGGGCTCATTTTTCCTTATGTCTTACGGTCTTGGTCAGCATCTGTTCCTGGTGAACTGGGACCAATTGATGCTCCTCAGATGGAAGCTTGCTGGCTTTTAAGATAGCAGGCTCCACTCACCAATATGGGGTATAGAGGACTCTTCTATCAAAAGACTAGTTATACCAGTTGACATTGATGTCACCTGAAAACACGGTCCCCAGACCTTGTCCCTACTTTATCCTTCGAAACACTGGGTTGAATTTAGAAAATCTGTTAGCTTACTGTGTAGTCCAGTTATGCTGGCCTGCCTTCTACTGCATGCTGTAGAATTCATCTAACTGAATTCCTATTGACTAACTAATCTGTGAATAACCCTCCTCCTCCCTTCACACTGCTGTTGCCATCAAAGAGTATTTTATTTTGTGTACAGGTCTTTTATTAAGCCTCACAATAGCAGTCTCATAGGGTACTTGTCCTTTTGCAGCTGACTGATTTCACTCAGTATAATGTCGAGTTGATTCCAAGTTATGAGATGTTTCCTAAAATTATTACTGTTCCCTATCATTGCATAGTGTTCCTTTGTGTACAGATACCTTTGTCTCTTTATCCATTCATCTGTTTATGGGCACCTAGGTTAATTCCATCTTTTTGCTGTTATGGACAATGCTGTAATAAGCATTTGTGTGCACATATCTGTTCATGTGAAATCCCTTATTTCTGTAGGATACATTCCAAGCAGTGAGGTTGCTGGATCATATGGTATTTCTATTTCCAGCTTTTTAAAAAAGTGCCAAATTGATTTCCAAAGAGGTTGCACTATTTTACATTCCAACTAGTAGAGCAGAAGAGTTCCAATCTCTACAGAGACTCTCCAACATTTGTTGTTTTGTGTTTTTTGGATGAGTGCCAACCTTGTTGGGGTAAGACAATATATTATTTTAGTTTTGATTTGGATTTTTCTAATAGTCATCATCAGAATTTCCTCATTTAATGACTATTAAAAATCATTTTAAATTGTTTCCCAAACCATAAGTTCAACCCTGTTTACATTTTTTGAATGCAGGTTTCATGTAACTTACAGTCACTTCAAAATTGCATTTCTGATTTCTGTAGTAGAAGCCAAACTTCACATTAAAAAAGATAAAATATTATTAATCTGAATATATTTAATTTCTAACAAAGAGCCCTAAAACTTGGTTCATCTCAACAAATATTATCTCCAGTGTTTCTATAAAGGAATAATATCTCATAATTTATAAAACATGTTAGAACTTAAGTCTTGTGTATTATAAATCATGCTCCTAAAATTTTAACTCTTTTGGTATTTGATTTGCATTACAGAAGGAATATTGTTAAAAATGCATATTGTTTGGATAGAAATGTTCAAAGGACATGTCAGATATATTTCACAGAAGGAAAAAAAACTCACTATAGTTTAAAAGTCATATTTATTTAACCCTAAGTTAGTGGCACAAACCATAACTCATTTGTAAAATTCCAGCCTCTACAGATGCTATGGTTGTGAATCATGAATGCATCCTATGCTCTAGTTCTGTCTTATTTTCAAATGAGAGCAATTGTTCTGACTCCATAGACCTAAATAGCCTAGACTAATTAGATTACTGAATGTCAGATCTCACTCAGGGAATAAAGGCTGAAGGAATTGCTGTTAAGTAATTGAAGATTGGACTTAAAAAAAAAATCAAGGCTGCAAATCACTAAACTGTTTCCATAATTCTTCATATAAAAGGGCTGAAATTTTATATTAATTTAATGATGCACTTATTAATTGCCAGGACAATAAATCTGTAAACCTTGCTCACAAATATAAAAACTAGTGTATTAAATGTTGTTCAAATTCCATATCTTATTTCTTAAAGTTCTTTAAAATCAGTTGATAGAAGCCATTTAATTTCGTGCCTATTCCAACATACGTGGGATCAAATATTTCAGCAAAATAAGTACTATGTATACAAGTGCAAAATTATGCCCCGAGATTCTTATTAATATAGTAGGTAATTCCTAACCATTAGAGAATCATTAATGTAGTAACTGAGCATATTTACAAAAGCTATTCATTTGAAGAGTTCTCAGCACCAAGGGGAAAAAAAAGTTTTCCACTTACATTACCATTTTCTCTCAGACAACTGACTCTTACAAAACAAATAAATCCATTTTCTTAAGATGCTTTCTTCAGCTAAAAAGTAACCCCCTGTTTGAAAAGTTGTTATAATTTGTGAGCACTTTTAATTCTTTATTGTGCTTGAAATTTGGTGTTTTTGAAAGTACAGGTCTGTGTTACATATGAATATATGAGTGACTGCATCGCAACTTGTATGCATATTTCTTTTTCTTCAAGAATTGGGGGGCGGAGTCAAGATGGCAGACTGAGCACATGTCTCCTTATATCCCTCTGGAAACCAAGACCTGAAGTGACAATCGAACAGAGCCTTCTGATCACCTACTCAGCCTCAGGACATGGCACAGAGCTGTTAATTGGGACTTCATACCACTCAGCAAAAAAACCTCCTCTCTGTCACTGACTCCTGCTCCTGGCTAGCCCCGGCTCTCACGGATGGAAGGTAATGCACCAGTTTGACTTTTTTTTCCTCTGTCTCAGCTGGCGGGCAGAGCTGGGTCTTGCCTGGCGGCTGGACTCAGACGCGCTGCTGGGGGGATAGGCAGGTGAAATTCCCATATTCTGAGAGCCAGGCTGGGGACTCTGTTAATCTAGCCACTTTGAGCCTTTCATATTGTAGGTGCCTCAGCGGGGTTTGTGTGGAGCACCGCGGTACCGAGATTTTAGCGGGACCTCGTTCTTAGCCTGGGAGCCAGAGCCTGCAAACAGGAGAGCGCTTTTCTATCACAAAACCAGCACTCAATGCAGTGTTGGCTAAGGCTAGGGCCTGTCAGCAGAGGCCAACAGGGCAGTGGCATTGCTATATTCTGAAATAGTTTGTTATCATCTGGGGTTGGATATGGTGGTGCTTACTTTGTCAGATGAGAAGAGGGACCTCTACACCTGAAAACCTAACTGACTTGTGAACTGGTCAAATACCTTTGCTTTACATTTGAAGAAAGCCTAGAGAAACAATTGCAATCCATCCTCACAGTAACTCTTCCAGCCTCTATATACTCACATGGGACCCAAAAAGCAACAGACAATTGTGGCATACAAGCAATCACTCATGGCTTCAGAAGGTTCCCAAACAAAGCAACCAAGGAGTTTTCCAGATGAAGAAACTTTTATGAAAGCATCAGGAAGTGAATACAAATAGATTATATACAGAGCCCTTCTAGACTTTATACAAAATGCAGCAGAACAAAATGAAAAATTAAGCAAGTTGCTCGATCTGATGGAACACCAGTACTCTGAAATCCAACAGATCAAGAAGAAAATCAAAGACATAGAAACTTCCATGCAAAGCGAAGAAAACAGAATGTAACAAATGGAAAAAAGAATTTCTGACTTGGAAGACAGAGCTACTGAGGCCAGCGTCTATGAGCAGAAATCAGAAAAAAAAAAACAAGAAAAATGAAGAAACATTAAGAAGCATGTGGGACTCTATTAAGAGGAACAACCTTCGATTAATTGGAGTCCCTGAACAGGGTGAGACATCTGAGAACACAGAGAGTATTGTTACTGAGCTGCTGACAGAAAACTTCCCAGAAATCGTGAAGGAAGACAATATAGACATCTCAGATGCATATCATATGCCACCCAATATAGATCTCAAAAGAAAGACTCCAAGACATATTATAATCAAGCTTAACAAAATGAAACATAAGCAGCATCTCTTAAAGGCAGCAAGACTCAAAGCAAAGCTAACATTCAGAGGGAAACCCTGTAGGCTCTCATCAGATTTCTCAGCAGAAACCATGCTGGCACGGAGACAGTGGCATGACACATTCAAAGTCTTGAAGGAGAAGAGCTTCCAACCAAGAATTATATATCCGGCAAAACTATCTTTCAAATACGAAAATGAAATTAAGACATTCCTAGATAAACAGAAACTCAGAGACTTTGTAAAAACCAAACCCAAACTGCAAGAAATACTGAAAGAAGTTCTTGGCTTTGGCTTAGAATAACGAAACCACTAACTATATTTTAGAACAACACACTACTCAATACTCATTTAGGGAAGGCTCCAAAGTAAATCACAGCTTTGATTTGGAAAGAAGCCATACAGTGATCATCATGAAAACTATGGTGTCATCATACTAAAAAGAGGGATGTACTACAGTTGTTATAGTCCTTCCAGATGGAGAGGAAGATGACAAGACTGGTAGTAATTAAAATTGGGTTTATAAATAGTTTACTAAGGGGGTTCATGGGGCAGCTGTAAAGCACAACAAAGATGTATCATCCCAGTTCAGCAAATCTAACACACGAGTCTCAACAACTATAAAACCAGCTCTGAAAAAGGTGAAAAATCAACTCATAAAAAAGAATGTCCCAGAACAGACTAATAAGAACAACAGAGAAAACGTCAGCATAAAAATAAACATATCACAATGGCAGCACTGAACACATACCTATCAATAATTACATTCAATGTGAATGGACTGAATGCTCCAGTAAAGAGACACCGAGTGTCATCTTGGATCAAAAGACATGACCCATCCATATGTTGTCTACGAGAAACTCACTTGAGACCTAAAGACAGAACAAACTGAAAATTAAAGGATGGAAGAATATATATCAAGCTAACAATGAACAAAGAAGAGCAGGGGTGGCAATTCTAATCTCAGACAAAATCAATTTTAATGTCAAATGCACCATCGTGGACAAAGATGGACACTACTTATTGCTGAAAGGTTCAGTACACAAGGAAGACTTAACTATATTAAATATTTATGCACCTAATGTCAGAGCACCTAAATATGTCAAAGAAACACTGACTATGCTCAAAAGAGAGTTAGACGACTCCACAATAAAAGTGGGAGACTTTAATACTCCACTGTCATTACTAGACAGATCATCTAGAAAAAAGCTCAGTAAAGATACAGAAGACCTCATTGGCACAATTAACCAACTAAACCTCATTGATATATACAGAACTTTCCACCCATCAGCAGACAACTACACCTTCTTCTCCAGTGCACATGGAACATTCTCCAGAATTGACCATGTAATAAGCTATAATGCAATGCTCAACAAAATCCATACCATTGAATTACTGTAAAGCATCTTCTCAGATCGTAATGCCATCAAAGTTGAAATCAATAGCAGAAAAACCATAGGTAGAAAGTGGCACTCTTGGAAACTGAACAACATCTTGCTCAAAAACACTATTTATACAATGCAATCCCAATACAAGTTCCAGTGACATTTTTTAATGAGGTGGAGAAACAAATCACCAATTTTGTTTGGAAAGGGAAGAAGCCCCGGATAAGTAAGGTACTACTAAAGAAGAAGAACACACTGGGAGGCCTCTCATTACCCGACCTTAGAACATACTACACTGCCACAGTGGTCAAAACAACCTGGTACTGGTACAAGAACAGACAAATCGATCAATGGAACAGAATTGAGACCCCAGAGATGACACCATCTGCCTATGAACAGTTGATATTCGACAAAGGCCCTAAGACATTAAACTGGGGTAAAAACAGTCTCTTCAATAAATGGTGCTGGCAAAATTGGTTATCCATCTGCAATAAACTGAATCAAGATCCATATCTTACACCTTATACAAAAACCAACTCCAACTGGATAAAACACCTAAATATCAAACTTAAAACGACAAAGCTCATCCAAGAAAAGGTAGGAACAACAATGAAAGTTTTAATACACAATGAGGACAGACTCCAAAATCTGTCAAAGAAACCTCAATCAACAGAAGAGAAAATAGATAAATGGGAACTATTAAGAATCGAACACTTTTCCTCATCCAAAGACTTTATTAATAGAATTAAGAGAACACCCACAGAATGGGAAAAAATATTTGGCAACTCTATGTTAGACCGACGCCTGATCTCCATAATCTATAAGATACTACAAATGTCAATAAGAAGAAGATAAAACATCCAATTATCCATGGGCAAAGGAGATGGACAGACACTGCACTAAAGAGGAGATCCAGGCAGCCAAAAATCACATGCGGACATGTTCACGATCTTTAGTTATTAAAGAAATTCAAATCAAGACAACAATGAGATACGACCTCACCCCAACAAGATTGGCCATGATCCAGAAAACACAAAACAACAAATGCTGGAAAGGCTGTGGAGAAAGTGGAATCCTCCTACACTGTTGGTGGGGTTGCAAAATGGTCCAGCCATTTTGGAAGGCAATCTGGCGCTTCCTTAAATAAATGGATATCGATATACCATTTGACTTAGTAATTCCACTACTTGGAATATATCCTACAGATTCAAGGCCTTTCACACCAACGGACACATGCACCAGAATGTTTATCACAGCACAGTCCACGATAGCAAAAAGATGGAATCAACCCAGATGCCCCACAACAGAAGAATGGATCGGTAAACTATGGTACATATACTCAATGGAGCACTACGCAATGATAAAGAATAACGATGATTCCAGGACACATGTCCTAACCTGGTTTCAACTGGAAGACATTATGTTGAGTGAAAGTAGGCAGCGACAAAGGGACAAATACTGTATGAGACCTCTACAATAAGATCTCAGAAACAGACTTATGTATAGCAGAAAAGACTCTTTGACAGCTGCAAGGGAGGGGAGGGAGGGAAGATAGGGGGGAGGGTTTAGTTTAGATAGTTACTAGAAATCTAATTGGGAGAAAGTGGTGACAGCACACATTAGAAACAAGAACAACATTAAGTGGACTTCAGCATAACTTGAGTACTCCTTCCATCTTAACTCAATACTGCAAGGATAGAGTAGCTGTGGTGGGGGGTGGGGGACCATGCTCTTAGGCGAATTCCAGGCCACTTGGCACAACTAGCATTTTTGTAAGGGAGCTCTCTGCACCCCACATTGGTGAGTGGTGTCTGGGGTCTTAAAAGCTGCCAAGCTGCCATCCGAGGACACAGCAAATGGTCCCAACTCAGCAGGAACAGATGCTCACCAAGGACCAAAATGACATGCGGTAAAGACATCTGAGAAGATAGAGAGATCCACAAGAGTGGATGCCTACATCGACTTGGGACCGGAAAAACTGGATGGTGCCCAGTCACCACCAGTGATAGCCACGATGGAGCTCACAGAGAGGAGTCTCACTGGCAATACAAGAATGAAAAGGGGTGCATCATGAGATCTCCACTAAAAGACCTCAATTGATGGTCCAGTGGTTTTGGGGTTCCTCTGAGAGCATGGTCCCCAGCCCTGATGCTTTCCTTTCCCATAAATTATAACAAAGGTCCATTCTTTGGACAGGAATGGACTGGACTTGGCAATGCAGAGTGACCTCATATAGGAAGCACTTTTTGGTTCTATACATCTATAGGATATCATCTTGCTGACCTCTGGCTGGAGGAAGGGTAGTGGACGGAGAGGAGGGGAAAGGAGGCTGTTGGGAGGATGAGACATGTATGGAGCAGAGAGGAATAGTGCGCAGTCACCGGACAGGGAGAGCATTGGAAGCTGCATATAGGTGGGCATGTAAATTTATACGTGAATGTACATTTGCACTCAGTTATGTTAAATAAAAATAAAAATAAAAGAATTGGAATGCTTTGGGGTCTAATCAGTCAATACTTTCTAAATTTGAACAAATTCTCCAATAAAACTTGGATTGTTTCTGCACACTTACCTAGTCAGCTATGCGACTATTTTTTCCAAAAACTTTAATTTACAGGGCTACAAATAATGTAAAATAAAATCAATGCTAACATCTAAATCTCTAAGAGAAATTTGACTTGAAAATTGACTAATCTAGAGACATTACATCGTTTAACTGTGCTTTTAAAACTTTGAAGGTAAGTATGAAACATAATGGATTTAGAAGAATAGCCATATTTTATATCAATAAAAATTAAAATCAGTTATGCAGTTCAGTCTGGTGAAGTGAACCCCGTATTTTGAAACTAACCATATTCAAAATGTTGAATAGAGTAGTACATCCTATGCTTATACGCTATAGGCCATGTTAGAAAAAGGTTGACATGCTTGACTTTGGGTTAGGAACCAGAAGTACAGGAAACTTGTGTAACTTATTCAAGTCACACATTGACAGCTCACAGCTGCAGAGACTAGCTATCTTGACAGCCATTGCAATTACATGCTTATTATGTTGCATACCATCATTACATAAGTGACAGATATTACTGTCAACCGGAAATGCTTATTTCTTCCCCTAAAATGACAAGAGTATTCACAACTGTAACTATAAAATAAATATGAAAGCTTATTATTTTTAACATCTAAAGTATTATTTCCTACCAAAATAGTGAAGTGGAAAATTTATAATTTTCAATGATGTATCTCAGCTAATTCCCCAAATTATTAAATTTCCAGTTATCTTTGGTTGTTTCTGCTTAGTGGTTCTGTTGCACTTCACAATCATATTCAGAATTAAGCTTGTTTTTATGACCATGGCTCTATCTCCTTTTATTCCATTGTTTACTATTTTGATTCATATAACACTATTATTACATCAAGGGAGGAGCCCTGGTGGTGCAGCAATTAACTACTCATTTGCTAACCCAAAGGTCAGTGGTTTGAACCCACCACTTGCTCTGCAAGAGGAAGATGCGACACTCAGCCTCTGAGACATTCCAGCTGTAGAAATCCAATGGAGCAGTTCTGCTCTATCCATAAGGGTAGCTGCAGTGGGAATTAACTCTATGGCAACAGTTTCTTTCTGTTGTTGCTTTTGTTTTCATTTTGCTTTTTCCTACTTTAACAAAATTGTTCACATTGGTTTTTATCAGATACTTCTTCTTTCCTCAATCAGTTACCACATCCTACAAATTCTCTATCAACTGCATTACTGGTATACGGCATGTGAATTTTCTAAATTGTAGCTCCTCATTTCTTACTAAATTCCATCTCCTCTTAAATACTTCTTAAGATGACATTGTTTTTGTGTTTGTTTTTCCACAATCTCCTCTACCATTGCTAACATTTGTTGTGTCATGTGCTTGTGTCTTTTTCCTTTAAAAAAGTGTCTCCTTGAGTCTTATGTGTATCTTAACAGAAAAAAAAAAAATAGCAGGCAAGCAAGCAAGAAACAAAAAGCTCTTGCTCTTTACTCCGTATCATCCTTCAGTTACAGTGCCATTTTTCTGCTCCTTTTCATAGCTGATGTTCTTGGGAAAATAGCTTATCATTACTGATTCCATGTTAATTCCATCTTACTTAGCAGTCTCTTCCAGCTGGTTCCTTACTCCTCATCATCAAGGTGCAATAGAATTGATCAAGTCCAAGTCTATCTGTGATTTGAATTGCATTGCCAAGCAGTTTGTTGAGGACTTGGAACTAATACCTTTGGTTAAAACCTTAGCATAAATTGAAAATAAATTTGTAAATGTGATTCAAACTTCTCTTCCTGGATTACAACATCCTAAACCACACAGAAGACCACGGCATCTTATCATCTTTCTCTTTGCTCACTGTAATTCTTGCCTTTTCTGTACTTGTTCTAAGACAGATTTCTTTTGTTGTTGTTGTTCTAGCAGTGTATGGTATATTCAGTATTATTTTTGCCACCACCATAATTCAGATGAACGTATGATGCAATAGTTTAAGCACTCAGCTGACAATCCAAAGGTCAGCAATTTGAATCCAGCACACATTTCAAGGGAGAACAATGTATTGATCTGTTTGCATAAAAGTTATAGTCTTGGAAACCCTATTGGACCATTGTACTCTGTCCTATAGTGTCATTATGAGTCAAACTCAACTCAAAGGCAATGCTGTATCAAGGATAATAACATGAGAAATATACCATTTAGTAACAGATCTGTATTAAATTCATATATAATTTTTATAATATTTTTCTTGTTCTCTTTCATTTGATCTATCATTATCACCACTACAGCAATATTGCTGGCATTATGCATTTTGTTCTACACCAATGTAGGGAGCCCTGTGACCTTGACTTAATCACTGAAAACATTACAGGCATATTATTTGAATGTGAACTAAAAATGACATTATCATTCGGGGGACAGTAAATTGTTTGGTTTAAACAGGAGTTTGAACCCCCTTTCATAACATCAGCTGGAGTCAAGATGGCAGACTAAAAGCACATCTCCCTAAGTCCATCTGGAAACCAAGACCTGATATGATAGTTAAACGGAGCCTTCTGGACACCTAGTGAGCCCTGGAATGTGGCATAGGGCTGTTAATTTGGACTTCATACCAAAGTCCATTGACCCCACTTTTTCATTGACCCCACTCTTGGTAAGCACAGTCTTGCACAGAATGAAGGTAACTCACCATTTCGATTTTTTTTTCTTCTGTCTTGGCTGGCAGGCAGAACTGCGACTAGCTACTGGTCTCAGACGCACTGCTGGTGGAACTGGCAAGCATAATTGCCAGGTTCTGAGAGCCTGGCTTTGGACTCTATACACCTTGACTCCTCTGGCCTATCGGGAAATGGAGAAGCCCAGGCAGAGGCCAGGGCTGGACTTGGTTCCTAGGCTGGGAGGTGCCTCCTGCCAGGGGGAGAGCGCTTCTCTAGCAGGGAAGCAGTGTTTTGCACACTGTCACCTGGAGCCAGGGCCCAGCGGTGGAGGCTGTGGACTCTGGGCATTTTGGCACTCTTGGCCTCTCTTT